>OU452313.1:5000000-7500000 GCA_911728475.2 Pterostichus madidus | reverse complement strand
TGAAACAAAATGGCCGCTAGCTATTCTGAAAACTACGGCACTGATTGGATTCAAATTTGGTATAGACATAGACGGGAACCAATCTTAACATATTGTAATAATAAAGCTTCAGTCCGCCATCTTGAAACAATATGGCCACTAGCTATCCTGAAAAGTACTGCACTGATTCGATTCAAATTTGGTATAGACATAGAATGAAACCAATCTTAACATATTGGTATAATAAAGCTTTATTTCGCCATCTTTAAACAAAATGGCCGCTAGCTATCTTGAAAAGTATTGCACTGATTCGATTCTTATTTTGTACGGACATAGACGGGAACCAATCTTAATATATAGGTATAATATAACTTCAGTCCGCCATCTTAAAACAAAATGGCTGCTAGCTATCCTAAAAAGTACTGTACTGATTCGATTCTTATTTTGTACAGACATAGACAAGAACCAATCTTAATATATAGGTATAATAAAACTTCAGTCCACCATCTTAAAACAAAATGGGCTACTAGCTATCCTGAAAAGTACTATACTGATTCGATTCAAATTTGATGTAAGCATAGACGGGAACCAATCTTAACATATAGGTATAATAAAGCTTCAATCCGCCGTCTTGAAACAAAATGGCCGCTAGCTATCCTAAAAAGTACTGCACTGATTCGATTTAAATTTGCTATAGGTACAGACGAAAACTAATCTTAACATATAGGTATAACAAAGCTTCAGTCCTATGCCATTCGAATTCAGACGTTTGCAGTTTCCGGTACGACTCGCATTTGCAATGACCGTCAACAAAGCACTGGGACAGTCGCTACAAGTGTGTGGACTAAACTTGGAAAATCCATGCTTCTCACATGGACAGCTGAACACAAACACTTTCTTTGAGTTGCAATGAAACGCATGCGGGATACTCGCATTAAATTGTAGACCACGCGAACGAAGTCGCGGGTAATAGCTAGTACTTAATAAACGTAGATTACTCAATCATTACGATAGGACACATGTCGCTAGCTGGCCATAAGAATACTGCTGCCAATTGAATTTCAGCTTGAATTTATTATCTTTACACTTATATTTTAATTTTTATTATATTATATATACGTATACAGAATGGTGACCGCGACTCTCGAACATAGGACTTCAACATGTAAAATCATATTGTTTTAATTTCCTGTTTCGTAATTATTTAAAAGAAAAAACCTCAAATAAAAGTTTTAGGGAATAAAATACGAAATTAATTTTGCATGCTTTGTAACGGCACAAATTAGATCTGAAAATGACTAAAATTGTCTCAAAACTATCGATAGCTACGAAATTGAAACAAAATTAAACAAATGTTCGACTTTAAATCTGTCAAAACTGTCAAAATAAGTTCTTTATTTATTATTTCATTTATTTTGACAGATAAAACGTCAAACATTTGTTTAATTTTGTTTCAATTTCATGACTATCGATAGTTTTGAGGCAATTTTCGTCATTTTCAAAGTTAATTTGTGTCGTTACAAAGTATGTAAAATTAGTTTTGTTTATTGGTACAGATGCAGAATTTTATGCCCTAAAACTTTTATTACAATATTTTTTGCTTAAAATATTTAGGGAAGCAGGAAATTACAAAATTATAATTTTACATGTTAAAGTTCTATGTTCGAGAGTCGTGGTCACCACCCTAGTTAAAATCCAGGGGGGGCGAGTGCCCCTCCTTGCCCCCCCTGCGGACGCCCATGCGTGAATACCTCATTTCCACAATAGTTATAAACCGTTCATGTTTCCATTTTGTAGAATGCGAAGGAAGCGAGCATGATCAAACTTTCAGTACTTCTTTTTTTTCTTGGAAGGGGATCTATGAAAAATTTATACAAATGTGAACAAGTGTATAATGTAAATACAAATGGTAGATCATTCAAGATGATATTGGTTGTTTATATTCTGGTCGTTTGTCTCTTCTTACAAAATATTTCCCAGTAAAACATAAAATTCTTTCTTCATTGCATCAACAGCAATTATTTCCTTCTGCGTCAGCGAATGTTATAATTTCTCACTCAATTCAGTCTCGAATAAATCCTTATGAATTAGTCGTTCGTCGTGACCGAGCGATTATCGGGTGTCTACACTCCGAACGTACGAACCGCGAACTTTACCGGTTGTTATTCATTCCCGGGTTAGAGGCGGCGACCAGCAGCCAGTATTATCGGAAGCACCGAGCGGAAAGCAAACTAAAATCGCTAAATGTCACGCCGAGAAACGAAGTGCAGTCATTATATGTGTAATTGACGATAAATAATAACTGCAGTTTCATTTGAAAATAATGTGTGTGGAGTACGTGGACTTCATTATGTTTTATGTTATTTTATTACATTCACTTGTTTGTATTCTCATCGTCTGTCTTTTTTTTTTACTGGTGTGGAAACATGCCACCCTGTACTGGAATAGATACAGTGAAATCTATTATAATGGCCATCTCCTTTAAACATCTTCAACAATTGATATTTTTTGGCATCAATCGGAATCAATGATCGAGTGATTAACTAGCAGTTGGCTATCTTTATTTTGCGTTAATAAACATTCGTAAATTTATTTTACAGAAAAATTAATGAAATGTAAAATTTGGCGACTTAAAACACAATAAATTGTACATATTTAACATCAGAGAGATATCGATAATTAGTACCAAATATTATCAAAAAATGTCATTAAAATGAGTCAATTGAGAATAGAGACTCATTTGTTTTAAAAGTAGGCAGGTTTAATTTTTATAGGTTACTAGTAAACTAATTTTTACGTAGTAACAGACTTTGTTAGTTTTTAATACGCCTTAAATTTTTACAGGCAGATTAACAAAACGGATTAGCGCTAACCCCGTTTTTAATATTATCTATAACTCTGTTTCAAATTAAAACAGATTAAAGAAATGAACTAAATTTGATGCTAATTTATTCTATTTTTAATTCAAGTTAAAATAAACTCGTTTCGTACACTAAAAAGAGAGTTAAAAATTAAATAATAAATAATGATAGCGCTAATCCGCTTTATGAATCTGCCTGTTAATGTCTTTATAGTTCATTATTGTTTATTAATACCATGGATACAAGGTACATTATTTAGTTCATAGTGCCCTAAGGCATTATATGATTCTAATAGGCTCTAGAGCATTAAGCGTGACATTACTATGGTAATACTGTCAAAATATTTCTTTTATACAATTCTAGGGATCTATTTATTCTATAGTTGGTACAACGCTAGGTAACAAGGCGGAAATACTATTTGTATGTAATTTTTATAATAAATGCAAATAGGTTGAGTGATGGAAATACTTTAGATTATTGCTCTGTGATTAATGTTGAGAAATAAAAGAATGTGAATAAGAAAAACAATGATTTTTATTAATTTAAATTTTGAAATGTCACTGTCAACAGCAGGAAATAAATTTATGTATCAGTCTTACCAATTTCAAGAATTTTTTTTATTGCTAACTGAAACACTTTCTTCTTATCACTCTGTATTTTTCAGGACTCAAATTTCCGACTTTTAAAAGAATGGACCTTTAACTGTTTCGACAATAAATATTTATTATTTAGGTTACTAAAAAATATTGTATGCACCGGGGGGTATTATTTGATGCTACGATAGAGTGTCACACTAAGTAATGGGTAAAAGACGTGATGATATATTTCTTCTTCTTCTTCTTCAATGGCGCTACAGCCCAAATCAGACCTGGGCCTACCGGGCACACCGAGCCGCAGTTTCTACGCTGTCGTACTGCCGGTTTTCATAGTCGATGTTACTTTTTTAAGGAATATGTATAAGTGACTAGCTTATGGCGCCCGAGTATGATTAATACAAGTAACTGTATTTTTTATTTAACGACAAATCATACTTTGTTGACAGGCGGATTCGAACTGACGAACCTTGGTTCGGGTGACGTCACAGCATGTTAAGAGATGTGCATTAACACGCTCAACCACCGCACCTGTGATGATATATTTATTATTTACAATTCATCAATAGTATTATTTAATTAATTATTGAAGTTTTCGATCAGTCGTAAAAGAAAATATGTTACAACTACAAACAAACAAAACCATGCCTCTTTTAGAGTAAATTTACATTCACACATTCTAGTTGTTGGAGTGTTTATGCTGCAGTAAATATCTCAGCGCTCCGTTTGACAGCGACAATGTAACATTCCGTCTTTCCTCGCTTTGAGAAAGTTGACATTGCCATTT
Source organism: Pterostichus madidus (assembly GCA_911728475.2). Classification (NCBI taxonomy): domain Eukaryota; kingdom Metazoa; phylum Arthropoda; class Insecta; order Coleoptera; family Carabidae; genus Pterostichus; species Pterostichus madidus. Next base: position 7,495,780 of record OU452313.1, on the reverse strand, counting down.
TTACAACAATACACAACTTTACTCACAATGTTTACGCGACTGAAATTCTTGTTTCTCATAATTCTTATTTCAATGGGTTATTTACTGGCTATAAATCTATTAGTAGATTGTTTCAATGAAGCTTTGATTTTCATTGAAATCCGTTGCTAATTTCTAACAGTGCAAACTTTTATTACAATATTAATTTATTACTCTCGTGATTTATGTAGTTGCTGGGATCTTTTCTTTATTGTTTTGTTAAGATTTAACATTAAATATAGCTCATTAAAAAAATTAAATTAATTAAATTGAATAGATGGCACAGTGGTATCATGTTTTACATTGCAATAAAAAATTTATCTCTCAATTTATAGCAATGAAAATATGTATATTTATGCAGAAAATTATGAGGATTACAATGGTGCATTTTCCAGACCCATATCTAGGATAGTTTTTGACATACAGGGCAGTTAGCGGAAAATTGTCGAAACGAGATGAAATTTATGCAAAATTTTACTGTTTTGAAAGCTATATCTCAAAAACTAAACAATATATGAAAATGTGGACAACGGCATTGAATTTCTCGTGTCCAGCATAATTTAACCATTCAATACAGTGGCGTACCTAGAACTTTTGCCGCCCAGGGCGGTCTACAACTTGCCGCCCTTTCTAAGTCAATCAAATGGTGGTTTTTATAAATTAAAAAAATAAATATAAAATAAATATATTATCACGACTTTTACCAATTACTGGGTGTGGCACTCTGCTGAAGCAGATCTCGGTAAGTGATATATTTATGTACTTAAAGTGCGATTACCAGGCGTCAAATCACGGCCCCCAAAGATGTTAGTAGTGCGGGAGCCACAGGGGTAATTTTAATTTGGTGAAAATTGTTTATCGGCTGGAATCGAACCGGGGTTCTCAGGATCCACAAGCCAACTCGAAACCACTGAGCCATTACCCCATTAAATTAATAAACATAAATAAATAATTGTAATTGAGACAAACTATAGATGGGGAACTTTTTTACTATTGGATGGCATATTTAAATTAGTCAGTAAAAAAGGAATTTTTCGAGATAATATTTTCAACCCTACATTGACTTGACGATGAAAATATTCGAAACCATATAGTAATTCATAATTCGTAGAAATCGAATAGTAAACTTATGTAGTGAACAATATAAAAAATGCCGCCCGGTGCGGACCGCACCCCCTCTAGGTACGCCACTGATTCAATAGTAATAAAATTTTGAAGTGAGAGCAATCTAAATAATTCCATTCTGAAATACGTAACATAAAAATGAGATAATAATAGTGTTCACGTCTCATAGAAGCCGACTGCTACATTTTTTCTCTCTGTTTATAATAAATGTTAAACGCTAGCTTACAGCAAAGTATATTTTTTCTCGCAAATCTCTCTTTAAACCGTAAAAGCGTGATTTTCGCGCAATAGTTTCGCATAACACGTGTGGCATAAAAATCGGATCTCATGCAGCGGACCGTAACTCTAATAGTCGTATAGCGCCGCGTTGCTTTCCTTAGCATAGATGTAAAAAAAAACTCCAGTAACTAGATGTTCGCTTCTTATTCACTGAAGCGTGCAGACAGATTTTTGAACGTAGTTTTCGTGTGGGAAAAACAGTAACAATGGGACTATACCACGCTACGACGAACAGTTATGATTGTTTCTGCCGGATATTTTGATATTGTTCACGGTAAAAATGACCAGATTGCCTCGCAATTGTTTTTATTGTTGACAGTAGTAATGATCGGTGCGTTGTTGTTTGTTTTTAAGAATTAACAAGCGTGTTAAAACATTCCTTTTTGATTAAAATAAAAAGATTGTTTCACGTTTTTTATTGTAATTGATATGTCGCTACATAGATGGCAGTTTGTGATTCATACTTCACAGATTTCAGTTTATATATGGATTTCAGAACCTGGGATGATTCCCAAAGTCGACAATTTTCACAACATTCTAATTATTCTTGTGACTTTCCCTCCACTAACATCTTTGCGGGTCGTAATTGACGGCTGGTAACCGCACTATATGCATTTTTCACCACATTAAAATTACCCCTGTGGTTCTCCCACCACTATCATCTTATATATCACTTACCGACGTCTGCTTTGACAGAGTGCCACGCCCAGTAATAGATGAAACACGTGATGATTTTTTAAATTTTATTGTCTTTGACATATTTGAATTTGACATAAATAAAGGAGACATAAAGTTTGACAATGACAGGTAATCAAATTACAATTATATTTTACTTGACATATTTAAATTTCATACATTTTGTCTTAAACTGAGTTTTATTTTAACAAATTTTTGTTAGACTCATGCTAGGTTACATGAAAGTTTTATCGGTTCATTAGCAACTAACGGTTGAATAAATTTCAGAAAATCGCTATTGATACTGTTGCTAGATAAACAGTTCTTTAACTAAAGAGCTCTTTATTTTTTTCTTGCAACCCAGCATCAAATTGTTTTAGTTTGTATTCAACTTGACTTATGGAAAAGTATATTACATAATAAGTCAGGAAAGTGATATTTTACTTGACGAAACGGTTGTTTGAAATACGAAGCCTCAGGCCGAATATTTTAATTCACTGAATCAAGTAAAAACCCTTTCCTGACGTATTATGTATATATATTTTCTGAAACCGTTTATTTTCATCAATAATTAATCATAAATAATACAAAATGTTTAAACTTTTTGGTAAGAATCATACTGATGACAGACTACGTATCCAAGATTACAACAACAAAAAATCTGGTGTGGGCACCACACGACTTTCTTATACACAGCATATTTCATATTAAAAACGCTGAATTGAACACTTATGACTTGCTCCTTGCGTTTGACAATTATTATTTGACATATAAATGTTAAACATGTTTTTGTTTTTTGTTTCTATTGCTACTATGATTATTGAAATATATTATTAAATATATAAATTAGTTTTTCTCAAAATTAGACGCATATACAAGAAAATTGCAAATAACATTTTATGTTCCAAATATTTTTGCTAACATCTTTTATTTGAAACTTTTTTTCGTAACTGATTCCATTTTTGAAATAAATGGAATTTATTGTTTTTTGTGTCCAGTAAACTTCCTCTTCCGGTTTTTCAATTTCATTCAAAATCAACTCAGCTCTTCGTATTTTCATGAAACTTATAATTACCAAGTTTCGTTAACAAATCTTATCTCGTTCATGAGATATTGCACGACCGGACACACATCCATCCATCCATCCATCCACACACACAGACATCATTGAGAAAATGATTAAAACAGATTCAGTGGACCTCAAAACTTGTATTTCTGCGAAAATCTCGTCAACGATTTTTTTCACGATTCCAATACTTCCTTATACTACGTATAAGAAAGTAAAAACAGTCAGGTAAAGTCTTTACTAGACTGTTTTTTACTTTACTTGACTTTTTGTTGTAAACTTGGATACATACTTTATCTGACTGTTTTAGTAAAAATCTACTTTCCATACTAAAATTGGTGAGGAAAGTAAACGCTTTCTTGCCGGCTTCAGAAAAAAAATTATATTGTTATTTTATTTAAATTACGACTTGAAAGTAGAGCCAATCCTCAGTTCTGAAACATCGTCCCTATAATTTTTTTTGACTAAATAAAAGATAATTTATCACGTAAGCCAAGTTATCCGAATAACCGTAATTTTAATATTTATTATTTTTACTACCCTACCACAAATATGAATAAACTTCTGTACACAAGTAAACAATCATAGATACGATTGCCTAACGTAAACACGGAAAGTAAAATGAATTTTTCACAATGTTTATTCATTCCATACACAAGATTATAATTCTTGCAATTACCATACAAAATCAATAATTAATCCTTCTTAGCTTAGAATAAATCGTTGACAACCATCCAATAAATAAACAACATCCTGTAAGCGCGTATTACACGCAAGTACAGATAATAAGAATTACACAGTCCGATGTAAGTTATGCCTTTTCGAATTGTCACACGGAACGTGTTCAAGAACGTAACCGTAACCTGTGCTGTGCTATGCTGTAACCGCGGTAATATCACGCTCTGTTTACCTGGTTAAGATTGTGGTTACTCATGGAATATGTTTAATTATGAATCATGATCTCCAACTGCTCAAATTGTTAATTACATCCCATAGTAAGCGAGTTGGTGATTACTTTACGTACTTGTGTGACCTTTACTGCAAATAAGTATTGATCTCTCATGTGATAGGATTTAATTAATTGTATAATTATTTAATTACTGTTTTATTACTCTTATTTATTCAGATTTTATGGTAGATATATTTATAATATTGACAGTTTGTATAAATAATATCAATGTCGTTTTTATACGTAGTAACATTCGTTCTTCACAATTCTATATTAAATGTCAACTATATTTATTCAACTGTCAAAAAAATTTACATTTATGTACGCGATTCTATCCGCGAAGTTAAATTTTATAAAACACTACTTTATCGAACGTTGCTAATAGCAGCATCCACTAAATAGTTATATTTATGCAATTAGTGTTAAAAGTGTCAAAGTAACTAAATAATTGACAGTTATTAAACTCGTTCTTTATTATACTATTATTGCATTCATGGGTTTGCAACATTCGCCTACGTTTCATGTAGCAAGCTTAGGTTGGGAAGTTAGGGAAGCTGATATTGGTAACGTTTGCCAAAATTGTTTAAATATCAAATATTTGTTGAAATTGAAAATTAAAAATTATAATTTATAATTAATTTGAAAACCATTTTAATGCACATAATGCAGATGTATAAAATAGTTAATTGTATGTTAAAAGATGAAAGTGGAACATTTGGGGTATACAATTTTTTTTCTCTACCTTATCAGAAAGTATTTTTTTTTTTAAATATTCGTGAATTAGAAATTTAGATTTGCTATTCTCTTAACAGATGTCATCTGGATGTCATTAATGTCAAATCATACCGTAGTTCTTCATTTACCATGAGTATGGTTTCGCTTTTCGTCCTAGGGATGAAAAGTATCACTTTCGTCTCTCAATTCAGGGAAGTAAAGTTTACTTTATGATAGAATCGTGTATACACTTCGTCCTTAAAATTTGTTCAGAGTACTTAGAAGACAAACAGCTATGTCACAGCCTAGATATATAAAAAAAAACTATTACCAAGATCAAAGATTTGCTATAGCACAACCAAAGCTGGACAAGCTACTTAAAAAAAGTAGCTAAGCTACAGCTACAGCTATTCTTTAAAAAAGTAGCTGAGCTACAGCTATAAGCTACATTTTGTAAAATATAACTAAGCTACAGCGAAATGGTTTCGTTAAAGTAGCTGTTAAATTTTAAAGCTACTATTTTCAATTATTGTGAATCATTAAATTTGCCATTGTCATATGATCAGTTGATAAGTCTTTTGTTATAATGACTGTTAATAAATATAAAACATCGCAAATGGACAAATGTACTTTTAATTTGTTGTGCTATAATTCTTATTTATATCGGCATAAATTAACAGTCACATTAACAAAAGACTCTTAAACAGTCAATGTTTAGTTCATCTAATATTAATACAAAAGTAGGATAGGTTAAGAACAAGTGAAAAATAAAATATGTTAATAGATTTTACACTATATAATAACTTTTTATCCTACAGATACAGAAAACAATAAAGAAGGTACAATTCAAATACAAAACAAAAATTAATAGGTATTTCTTAATGAACAGTGGTAGCTTTAAGCTACAAAAAATTAGCTTTGGGCAACAAAAAGTAGCTTTAAGTTAAAAAAGTAGCTTTAAAAGTAGCTTCAGTTGTTATAACAATATTTTTAAGCTAATAGAAAAAAAAACATAGCTCGCTACAAGCTACAGTTTTTTTTACATTTAGCTAAGCTACAGCTACAGCTAAAGTAAACGTAGCTAAGCTAGTAGCTAAGCTACAAAAGTAGCTAGCTACTGTCCAGCTCTGAGACCCAGTAATGGGAAAATGTCGTAATGATATATTTCTTTGAAATGAGCCACAGCCAAATTAATTGTAGCAAGTCTACTTCTAGGACAAATTAACTCTAAACATACCTATAAAAAAACAAATTAAAATGATTAATATAAATGAGAAAGTTACAAATCTATATATCATAGTAGCGCATCATTTTCGTCTAATTAAATTCAGACCACTTATAACATTTAAAACTAATCGGTAATTATCTATAAAAATTTCCTTCAAGCAAATTGTTAATTATACAACCAATATGCTAATAACATTAACCTAAAACCATCTATAAAATAATAATTTATCTACATACATACATACATATCTTCACGCTATATCCCATCAAATGGGGTAGCACGAACCCTAAAATCACTCATAAAAAATTCACTCATAACATAATCAAATAATCAGCCCCCGTCAAATATTATCATTCAAATACACCACCCTCACTTCAACCACTTTCATAGATCTCACCATATAATCCCATTTATTTATCACAGTCGAAATCATTCCTTACATAAAAAACCCTCAATCACATTCATCCGATCATTTGCCAATCTTTCACTCATTAATTATTCACTTATCATTTATCTTCTTTCTTCGACATGCATAAAACATCTCAAATTACCCACGCTTACTCCTAACAACGAATCTAATAACGAATCTAACAACAAATCTACAAAGATTAGAAAAGATGAAAGTGATAGCCTGCAATTGCATATGAAAGAAAAGTCCACACAATGCAGTAACTGAAAATGAAACAAAAAGATGAGAAAGGAAGGGAGTGTCGCCCTGGGCTTGTTTTTGGAAGTGAATTCCACACAATTGCAGTTAAACACTCTACGTAAGAACTGAAAACGAATTAAAAGATAAGAAAGGAAGGGAGTGTCGCCCTGCGTTTGTTTTTGAAAGTGAATTCCACACAATTGCAATTAAACACTCAATGTTAAATCAGAAAACGAATAAAAAGATCAGAAACGAAGGGAGTGTCGTCCCTGCGCTTGTTTTTGAAAGTGAATTTCACACAATTGCAGATAAACACTCTAATGAAATTACTAAACAACAAAATTAAAATCTAAATTCCTGCATTTCTTAAATCATCAGATTCATTCCGCAATTAATCTTCGCCAAACGTTCCTATCTTGACACACCACTTTAGCTTCATCCACATTCGTAATACCAAATTATCTAAGGTATCAAATTATCTTATGCTAAAAATTCATGAGAATGCAGATCTATAAATACTTGCACGAGTATCTATAATAAGAAATCGATAATATTTGCGCGCCATTTCATTATTTAATTGATATAAATTATTGCTAAGTGCTGTATGCATTCCTGCAATATGATATTCATTTATGTGTTTTAAAGCAATTTGTCATAAGTATAAGTTAGTATTAAACCCTGTTTTACATTACTCACAAACCATTATGCTAACGTATCTTGTCCATTATCTCTATAAAGCTAACATTAATCGAGGGGAATTTTTAAATTTGTTATTCAGAGTTTTTATTTATTAAATACTACTTGTTTCCTTCTAAGAATAGGTAATTGACATGATATGAAGTACTTGTGACAACATAATGACAGATGAATACAAATCAACAGTGCTTGGTAGTAATTTAGAATGTATTTTTTGCACTTTTGGTAACACTGCAACTAGTGAAGTGACATGCAGATTGGTATGATCACTCATTATACATTTAATTAGTTTAATACTCATTAATATTGAATGTATTAAAGTAGCTACTTATTTTAATTTAAATAACTGACAATCAATAAAGAAAGTAAAAGAATTACATTGCCATCTATTCTCCAATGCGATCATTATCTGTTATCGATCGATAAATTATTTTATATCTTCCTAGTTCGTTATTGTTTGAGACTTATTTATTAATTCCAATGTATTAATTAATTAAATAATTTAATATCCGGTGAAAATCAATCAAATGGTATTCAACACAATTTTCTGAATTTTTTTCAAATAAAGTATTATTACTTTTTAATACAAATATACATACATATTATCACGCTATATCCCATCAAATGGGGTAGCACGAACCCTAAAATCATTCTTTAAATATTCACTCATTACATTCATCAAATAACTAGTCCCTGGCAAACATTCTCATCCAAACACACCACCCTCACTTTAACCATATTCATAGATCACTCCATGTAAACTCATTTATTTATTACACTCGAAATCATTTATCACACAACAAATCTACAATCGCATTTATCCAATCACTCCTATTCACTTATCATTCATCTTCTTTCTTCGACGTATATAACATATGCGCAAAACATCTCAAATTAGTTACGCTTACTCCTAACAACGAATCTAATAACGAATCTAACAACGAATCTATAAAGATTAGAAAATATGAAAGCGATAACCTGCACTTGTATATGAAAGAATAGTCCACACAATGCAATAACTGAAAATGAAACAAAAAGACAAGAAAGGAAGGGAGTGTCGCCCTGCGCTTGTTTTTGAAAGTGAATTCCACACAATTGCAGTTAAACACTCTATGTAAGAACTGAAAACGAATTAAAAGATAAGAAAGGAAGGGAGTGTTTGTAAATAAATAAATAAATAAATATATCATCACGCCTTCTACCCATTACTGGGTGTGGCACTCTGCTGAAGCAGATCTCGGTAAGTGATATATTTTGCGTGTGAAGTGCGGTTACCAGTCGTCAAATCACGGCCCCCAAACATGTTAGCGGTGGAGGAGCCACAGGGATAGCTTTTTCAAATTATGAAAATTTGTCGCCTGTGGGAATCGAACCAGAGACCTCAGAATCCACAGGCCGACTTCATACCACTGGAGTGTTTGTATAAGGAAAAAATTATTCTTTTAAATAAGATAAAAAAAAATTATCATGTCATTTAAAAAACATTTATGGGGTAGCTAGGTGGTATCAAGTCGGCTTGTGGATCCTGCGAACCCTGGTTCGATTCCCACAGGCGACAAACAACAATTTTTTGTTAATACTAGTGGTCGATTTTACCAACAAAAGTAAAATGTTAAACATGGTTTAAATAAATAAAAACAAATCTAATATATGACAGCAATGTTAATTATTCCATTTGACATGTAATTTTGATTTGCTTTTATTCATTTAATCCAAGTTTAAAATTAAACTTTTGTTGGTGAAATCGACCATAAATATAACGAATTTATCTAAACTTAAAGTCAAGATGGGATAATGGCTTAGTGGTATCAAGTCGGTCTACGGATCCTAAGAACCCTGGATTGATCCCCAAAGGCGACAAACATTTTCAACAATTTAAAAAAATCATCACTCTGGCTGCCCCAACACTAACATCTTTGGGGGCCGTGATTTGACGCCTGGTAACCGCACTTCACGCGCAAAATACATCACTTACTGAGATCTGCTTCGACAGAGTGCCACACCCAGTAATGGGTAGAAGGCGTGATTATATATATATATATATATATATATATATATATATATATATATATATATATATATATATATTTTATATTATTTAAAAAACATGCTGTCCGCTTGACTAGGCAAAAATGATTGTCGATAAAAAACATCTGATTTGCCAAAATATCCGCAATCATAAACCCTCGAAACGTCGCCAAGTGCACCAAGATGATGCCTTAGAAAATTCAGGATCCGAGTCCTGTTCCTTAAAATTGTTAATATTTATTTGACAGATCTCTAATACAAGAGCAAATGTATAGATGTAGAAATAATAATTGTTGATATATTTAAATAATTTAATTAATTACTTAAATACGTGTTGAATAATATATAGAATAATTATAATGATAGTAATCGATGAAAGCATGCAAGTTGTCTTAATTTGCGTAATTGCTTATTAAAATTCAAAATAATGCTTAATTACAGTTCTCGCGATAATGATACAAATTTGTGATGTTAAAAATAATCCTACCACACACATTTAACACTCTTAAATAATTGTAAGTATCCGGGAAGAAGAAAAAAGCGTAAGAGACTTTAATTCTCAATCAAGTCACGAACCCAATTTATAATTCGTAATACTTACTTGTAAAAGAGGACTTGCTATAGACAACATCACTTTATGTGCCATCAGTCGATGACCTTGACAGTTTAGAATTACATCACAGGTGGATTCTGACGTCATCAGACGGAGAGCACCATCTCGGATTATTTCTTGCATTTTCTGAAACAACGGAAAGAAAACTTTAATATTTTATCAACATTTAATATTCGTCATGCCTGTCATTTCTCAATTAATTATTTTGTAATTTTGTTTAAATTCAACGTTTTGATAAATCTAAATTTGCAGTAGGGTTGTTGATTTTTCGAATATTCGAGAATTCGATTGTTCGGATTTATTCAACCTTCGAATTTAGATTCGAACTTTCGAATTTTTGAATATTCCGAATTTTCGAATTTTGGAATATTCCGAATTTACGAATTTTCGAATTATTCGAATTGTAAATCTGGATCCTAACGTGAACACGGCATGTTGATATGAATTATTTTCAGAATAAACAAATTTGTAGAGTTTTGTATTAATTCGTAAGTAATTATTATTATTATTTGCCAAATTAATTCAATTTAGACTCCAAATTTCGCTACACTGTCAAAAACGTTTTAATTAAGACGTTTTTGTATCCTTTTATTGTCATTTTAAAACGTTTTACTAAAAGTTTATAGCATTTAGATAGGCGGTAAGAGAATTGATGTCTTAATTAAGACGCCTACATTTACAGAGTTTTTGCAGGATACTTCGCCGAGTTATTATTTAATTCGTGGCCAACTTTTCGCGAATTATGCGTGTTTGGAAATGACAGATGGCGTTAATTCAGTGGCAAAATTCGAGAATTCGAAGCTTCGAAGTTTTTCTGACGAAGTTCAAAACATTCGAATGTTCGAACGTTCAGAAATTCAAACTTCGGTGGAAATCAACGACTCTAATTTGCAGTCACTGTTATATGAAGCATTCAACAATAATTTTAAAACAATTGACAGCGGAAATATAGTATACTAAAACAATAGAACAAAAAGGCTTGATGAAGAAGGCATCGCGGCATCGGCGGCAACTGTTACCGTGTCGATTGTCGTTTGTTTTTTAGGTTAAGTGCACGCCTCTCTAACACTATACAATCAGTATGACTGGACAATAGCGATGTGCTCAAGATAACATCTTCAAACAGCCTACTACAGCACGTGCTGATACTGAAACAACTCTACTACGCTATTGTAATATTGTAAACGAGAAGAATTTTAAACTCTACTGTGAAGTTAGAAGTGGTTTCTAGCAAGAAGCGTGTGACGATTATTAATTTGCAATTTTGAATGCTTTCAGTTTTTATGGCACAGAATTTAGAACAAAAAAAATATGTTTATGCACAACCGGGCCGAAAAGCTTGTACTTTAACTCTAAAATGTGTAATGTTTATTTATTTATTTATTTATTTTATTTATACTCTATACAATAGGAACTTAATCCCAATTACAGTACAGGGTCCGAACTCACCGAGCCGCAGTGTACTAGTTAAATAAATAAATAAATATATCTGAGATGGTAAAAAATATAAAAAACAATATCTTTCCAACGTTGTTTGGATTGATGGCTTTATTTTATTTATTAAAGACAAAAAGACAACGTTTCGAACCATGGATTAGGTCCATTATCAAGTCTTGAAGTGGCAGCAGTTAGGGATGATGTTATATTCCTTGCATTTTAGGAGAAAAATTCTTCTATTTCTGAGTTTGGCCAATTTGATGTTAGTAGTCGAAATCCTCTTTAGATTCTCAGACATCTTGTAGTGGTAGTTGAAAGCGATGAAATTGTAAAAAGACATGTTTGTGATGGAACGATCAACGTTGTCCTTGGATTGAAAGTGATTTAAAAAATGTTGATTAAGCCGTGTAGATTAATCAAAAAAAAATTAAATCTTGTCATCTCCAAAGAAGAAATGTGCAATACAATATAAAATTGGTTACTTGTAAACGTATGGGATGGCTAGCTCAGTGGTATGAAGTCGGCCTGTGGATCCTGAGGTCCCTGGTTCGATTCCCACAGGCGACAAATTTTCATAATTTGAAAAAGCTATCCCTGTGGCTCCTCCACCACTAACATCTTTGGGGGCCGTGATTTGACGGCTGGTAACCGTACTTCACGCGCAAAATATATCACTTACCGAGATCTGCTTCAGCAGAGTGCCACACTCAGTAATGGGTAGAAGGCGTGATGATATATTTTATTTATTTATTTACTTGTAAACGTATGTCCTTCATTTAGTAATATTTTTTTATGACGTCAGTCGATCTTTATAACGTTTTCAGTACAGTTGTTTATCTTCTACATTTCTATAGATTTTCAATTCTCTATTTGGTTTGAGTTTTGATTTCACTATCTTCAACTTATATTAAATACGATTGTGTCTGAGTGGTTCGGATTCCACTAAAAGCTGTAGGCCTCCTGTATTGTAATTGGAATTAATTTCATTATTTATTTTTTTATTAGTTCTAATCTCTTTTTGTTCACATTGTTCTATGTTCCATTATTTCTAGTTTCTTTGTTTGTCACTCCATTAGGTTTAGTTTTATAATTTAATTTTTGTTCTATTGTTCGCTTGAAATTCACAACATTCTTTGATGTTAAGGATTGGTTTACATATAAGTAAATAAAAAATTCGAATAAAAAAGCTTCTGCAATTTAAAATAATGTTACATTCTACATCTACTATACAAACCAAAAAAGTACGGCCGATGTTTAAATAAAAAAAGGAAAATTTAAATCAGTCAATAAATCTTTCATAATTATCCAACCACACACTTAGTCACTGTACAACCATCGAAAAAAGTACCCAGTAAGTTCATTACGGCACCCAATATCTTATTTTCCTTCCGTCGAAAACAATTCTTCAATCCAACGAGAATATATTACAAGAACACGACGGCGTTTGCCGGCCTTAACGAACGTGAAACAAAACTAAACATGGGAACATCTTCAAGATTAATCGCAGGATCTTTGTATGTATTCATCAATCACGTTCACATTTAATGTAAATGTATCACTCCGTAACTCGATGTTAGCCGAAAACGTGAGCCGTAGGTTTGACGATGGTCAGTGTAACCTGTTGTGGATTTTTATAATCAGAGACGGCTTGAAGATGCTTCTTATTGAACCATCATGTTTTTTTTGTTTTATAATGTTGATCTTTTAATTTAAATTTACTGTAATTCGAAATGAATTAACATCAAATTATGGTTGCGCTTTGACCTTATCAGCCAATATTCGTAGCGACAACTATAATTAATTCATATCGTGACTATTCAAAAACAATTTCGGCGGTCATAAAGAAGTAGGCTTTGCGAATGTCTTTTGATGACTTTGCAAGCCTTTCCCATTAGTAATGATTTCTTTTCACAACCCTATTAGAAATGAAAATTTTCTTCCCTCAACTGAGGGAAGTAAAGTCTACTTTCGGTTAAGGTCGTAGAAAAAGTATTTTTTCCCCTAGGTAAGAAAAGTAAGTCCATATTCATGAAAACTGGATTTGACTTAGTGACATCCAGATGACATCTATCAAGAAAATAATTAATCTTATCTAAATTTCTTATTTAATTTCGAAACGTTTACTTTCTGGCAGAGTAGTGAAAAAAATTATGCAGAGTACGAGTATAATATGAAAATCTGGCCTAGACATTTTACATGGGAAATTAGTTTTTCCTTGCGCATAAACGGCTAGTTAACTTTTGACGAAAGTGCTTCGAACATAAATTGTGACAGTAATCACATTTTATTTCACACGGGTAGTTTTAAAATGGTGAAAATTGTCACCTGTGGAAATCGAACCAGGGTTCTCAGGATCCACAGGCCGACTTGATACCACTGAGCTCTCTACCCCATATTTTAAGATTTATAAATAAAATAATATAAGTATATCATCATGCCTTTTACCCCTTACTGGGTAAACTCAGCCGAAGCAGATCTCGGTAAGTGATATATTTATACGCTTGAAGTATGGTCACCAGCCGCCAAATCACGGCCATCAAAGATGATAGTGGTGGGGGAGCAACAGGGGTAATTTTAAATAAAATAAATAAATATATCATCCCGCCTTCTACCCAATACTGGGTGTGGCAGTCTGCTGAAGCAGATCTCGGTAAGTGATATATTTTGCGCGTGAAGTGCGGTTACCAGTCGTCAAATCACGGCCCCCAAACATGTTAGTGGTAAAAATCGTTTATCGGCTGTGGGAATGCTTATTTAATCTCTCCGGGATTAAAAGTTACACTTCGGTCATGGAAAAGGACGAATTTTAAATTAATTCATGGCAGCGTAACAAACTTTAAAATAAGTTAGTACGGTCCTGGATGTAACGATTAAAACTATTTAATATTTGAACCACGTAACCTTTCCAAAATACAGAAAAAAAAATCTTAGCTGTATTTCGATAAAAGCCGTTTAGAAGCTATTTAAAATTTGGAATTTGTGAACACCGCACACCGTAGAACCATATGGGAACCGTGATAATTAAAAACGTTAGAAGATAATGTGTTGACCCCCGCTGTGCCGAGTGACCAAGATCGGTCACAATGACCTTTGGAAATGGCACTGCATATAAATTTATTTAGTTATTTTCAAGTCCGGTTTTTCTTTAAAAATTTGAGAATACTTTTTCATTTCGTTGCGCAATATTAGAAGCGGAGGCTATATATTTGAATAGTACCGTTATTTTTCTAATAAATTTTGCTTTATGTTTTTGTGGAACATGTTTTTATGGAGACTAAAATTTGTGTTCGATAATTTACGATTATAAGGTCCTAAAAAATATTTTTTAGCAATTTATGGTTGTCTCGTATGTCAAGCCATAATTTTCTTTAGACAACCCAAATACACATACAGCCCAATCAGTGGCGTACCTAGAACTTTTGCAGCCCAGGGCGGTCTCCAATTTGCCGCCCTTTCTAAGTCAATCAAATGGTGATTTAAATTAAATAAATAAATATAAAATAAATATATTATCACGACTTTTACCCATCACTGGGTGTGGTTCTCTGTCGAAGTAGTAAGTGATATATTTGTGTACGTGAAATACGGTTACCAGCCGTTAAATCATGGCCCTAAATATGTTAGTGGTGGGGGAGCCATAGGAGTAATTTTAATTTGGTGAAAATTGTTTGTTGGCTGTGGGAATCGAACCATGGTTCTCAGGATCCACAGGCTAACTCGAAACCACTGAGCCATTACCCCATTAAATTAATAAACATGGATGGCATATTTAAATTAGGCAGTAATAAAGGAATTTTTCGAGATAATATTTTCAACCCTACATCGACTTGACGATAAAGAAAAATATTCGAAATTATTTAGTAATTCATAATTCATAGAAATCGAATAGTAAACTTATGAAGTGAACAAGTTGTTTTTTACAGCTAAAACTAAATATAAAAAAATCCGCCCCAAAATATGTGTCGCTCGGTGCAGACCGCACCCACCGCCCCCCTTCTAGGTACGCCACTGAGTCCAAGTCTCAAACGAGTTTTATCTAAAACCTAGCTTGAATTTTGGATTTATCAAATTAAAATAAATATATCATCACGTCTTCTACTCAATACTGGGTGTGGCACTCTGCCGAAGCAGATCTCGGTAAGTGATACATTTTTGCGCGTGAAGTGCGGGTACCAGCCGTCAAATCACGGCCCCCAAAGATGTAAGTGGAGGGGAAGCCACAGGAGTAGTATTAATGTGGTGAAAATGTTTGTCGCCAGTGGGAATCGAACCAGGGTTTTCAGGATCCACAGACCGACACGATACCTACTCCATATTAAACTGAACTATATTTCCAAAAAAATTTAAATAAACTTTAATATTATCTTCTTACCATTTATTTGTTAAATAAATGGATAACTGGCTTGTTAAGGTCTTTATTAAAAAGACGACGTTTCGGTTCTGATTAGAACCATTATCAAGTCTTAATTAAATGAAGTTAAATTGACATCTTATAAATAAATTTGCAACCGTAAGGTTGAAGTAAAAATAAGTTATATTTTACATTTCTGTTTGAAAGTGAAGCTTCACCTTAACAAGCCAGTTATCCATTTATTTAACAAATATATCCTATCGGCTTATCATACATTCACTTCTTACCATTTAGTTTTCGGAAAGTGAATTGAATCAACTTTTTTAAGTCAGACTAGCATAAGATTAGCTCATGCAAAATTCAGGATTAGCTAAAACTTTTTGAGAATCTGGCTGTTAATGTTTTATTATAAAACTAGCAAAGTAGGTGGCGAAATAAATATATAAATAAATCAACAAAACACATCTACAATATTTAATTTTAAGATTAGCAGGTACCAAATAATTTATTTCATCCATTGACACTTGACATGCGTTTGATTTATCGAAACAATGAATAACAATACAATTTTAGATTCTATTTGATGATATTACCGTAAATATAGAGTCAACAGTATTTATAACATGACTTTAAAATCTGTAAACATATCGAAGAATTGGTAGGATAGCCAAAAGTGTTTTAGACAATGGCTGGCAAATTTAAAGATCCGGGTTTGGTTTTAATTTGTGAACTAAGTGAGAAAACTAAATAGAGTGTAGGTGGCTCAGTGATATAGAGTCGGACTGTGGACTCGGGTTCAATTCCCACAACCGATAAATAATTATCGCCATATAGCATCGGAGAAGTCTAATGAGTTCAATATTTTGGAAAATATAACTTTTTCAGAGGATATATCTTAAAAACTAAGCAAGATATGAAAATGCGCTCAACGGCATTGAATTCCTCATGTTCGAATTGACTTTTTAGCAAATTTTGAGCGATTTTAATTTTTTGAAAATTTCTTAAGGGGTACCCCTTGGATTTTTTTCGATTTTAGGCTATTTTCAGACTGTTTGCTCTAAAATTTTTCCTCGTACGAATATTGTAACGAAAATTTACATACATATGTATTTAGACCCGCTGAATTCATTGGAAAAATCCCCAAGTGCATATGTCTTCTTGATTTTGAGATATTGTTCAAAAACTGCTCGATGAAAAAATTTTGGTGAAAACTTTTCGAAAAATAAAAAATGCTGAAAATTTGTTTACAAGTCAATTGGAGCACCAGAAGTTCAATGCCGTTGGGCGCATATCTGTATCTTGTTCAGTTTTTGAGATATGGCGTCGGGAATATCGAAATTATGATGAGGTCAATATTTTTGGAAAATTGGACTTTGCCGGAGGTTATATCTTAAAAACTAAACAAGATATGAAATTTTACTCAACGGCATTGAATTCCTCGTGTTCGAATTGACTTTTTAGCAAATTTTTAGCTATTTTTATTTTTTGAAAATTTCTTAAGGGGTACCTCTCGGATTTTTTTCGATTTTAGGCTATTTTCAGACTGTTTGCTCTAAAATTCTTCCTCGTACGAATATTGTAACGAAAATTTACATACATATGTATTTTGACCCGCTGAATTCAATGGTAAAATCCTCAAGTACATATGTCTTCTAGTTGTTGAGATATTGTTCAATAACTGCTCGATGAGAAAATTTTGATGAAAACTTTTCGAAAAATGAAAAATGCTGTAAATTTGTTTACAAGTCAATTGAAGCACGAGAAATTCAGTGCTGTTGAGCGCATCTTCATATCTTGTTTAGTTCTTGAGATGTAGTCTCAGGAAAGGCGAAAATATGATGAGGTATTTTTTTTTGGAAAATTGAACTTTTCCGGAAGCTATATCTTAAAAACTAAACAAGATATGAAGATGCGTTCAACGGCATTGAATTCCTCGTGTCCGAATTGACTTATAAGCAAATGTTTTGCGATTTTTATTTATATTTCTTCGATTATTCAATTGTATTCTTGTGGCTCCCGCATCATTATTGTCTTAGGGAGGTGTGATTTTTATTTGTTACTCTGCATAACAGGAACTTAATGCCACATTTAGTAATGGGTAAAAAGCGTGATGATATATTTTTTGCCTGACGCACGAGCCCAAAGCAAAAGAATTCCAATCAACATATTTTTGTCTTTGTCTACTGTCCAGTTCATTAACTTCTTAAAAACAAATTACTTATTAAATATTAGAGAAGTTTCGTTTGCAAATTAAATTAATATAAAGAGTCTCATTAAATATTAACACAAGTAAAAAAAGAAAAGTTATTTTTTTGTTCAGTTTGAAAGTAAGTACCTCCCATTCACTTACGGTACTTAATCCATCATTTATATTCCGACAAATAGATTCTTTCTCTGATACAATATACCTACTCAAATATCAGTGTAGAGAGCGTTAATTACCGTTCAAATTTCGTAGGTTACATGATTTTTATGGGAGCGATGTTCTAGTACGCCTTTCGTTGATCTAGATTGGCATCAGCGTTGCATAATAAGCATAATACCATCACATGTTTGTGTTGTAACCATGGACACCGCTATGTGATGTGAATATAGCACAGAGATAGGTTATTTGGGAGGTTTTTTTGTAGCGATTTTGGTAAATGGTTAATTGTGAGTCATGAGCATGATACAGATTACAGATTAATCATTTCTTATTTTAAAATATTAAAATGGTAATATTCTTTCCAATGTGAAGTTGGGTGGCCTCAAGAAAACATTAATTATAATAGCACCTTTGCTGCAATTATGATGAAATAATTTATAGTACAGTGGTTTTCAAACTTTTCGAAATCATGACCCCCTTGGAGGCAAAAATCACAAAATAAATTATTTCCCGACCTCGTTACTTTTTATGTGATCAAAATTGCAGTTTGTAAAAGGCTAATTTAAATAAATAAATAAATATATCATCACGCCTTTTACCCATTACTGGGTGTGGTACTCTGCCGAAGCAGATCTCGGTAAGTGACATATTTATGCGCGTGAAGTGCATTACCAGCCGTCAAATCACGACCCCCTAAGATGTTAGTGGTGAGGGAGCCACAAGGATAATTTTAAATTGGTGAAAATGTTTGTCGGTTGTGGAGATCGAACCAAGGTTCTTAGAATCCACAGGCCGACTCGATACCACTGAGCCATTACCCCATAAAATAACTAACTATGACATCTCAGCACTGGTTTTTCAAACTGTTCATCGTTTGCTGGTATGTACATGTTCAACACGTTGTATATTTATTACTTTAATTTCTTTTTCTTGGGGTTGCAACTTCTATAAAATATGATTTTTAACACATTCAGATTATTTTCCAAGAATTAAATCGTATATTATTTGAACAAAACAAGTTAAGTACCACTGAACCGAACTTGGGACGCCACAACTCCAATATAGAACTTTAAAAAATCGTATCTCTTGTAAAATAAATAATTTTTAACCCATGTTTTCTCATAAAATACAAAAATAGATATAGGAGCCCATTTTTATAGTGGTTTATAGTAACACAGTGGTATTGAGTCGGCTTGTGATTCCTAAGAACCCTGGTTCGATTCCCACAGCCAACAAACATTTTCACCAATTTAAAATTACCCTTGTGGCCTCTCCACCACTAACATCTTTGGGGGCCGTAATTTGATGGTTAATAACCGCACTTCACGCGCATAAATATATCACTTACCGAGATCTGCTTCGGCAGAGTGCCACATTCAATAATGGGTAAAAGGTGTGATGACATATTTATTTATTTTATTTTATTCTTCCTAAATTCTTTTTATGGTTCGTTTGTACTATTTTAGTGCCATATTGGTAGCAAGTTTCTTCGCTAATTGGGCTTTTTAAATACGAATGCGGCATCTTTGTGTTGTGTGACCACGACTCTCGAACATAGGACTTTCACATGTAAAACTATAATTTTGTAATTTTCTGCTTCCCTAAATACGAGGGTCGTTCAATAAGTCCTTAGAAAAAAGTAGAAAAAACACTTTTTTTGGGTAGATTTTTTTTAATTTTTCTACATAATCTCCTTTTAGCTCTATACATTTCTCTAATCGTTTTCCCAAATTTTTTAAGCCGTCCAAAAAGTAGGATTTCGGATGCTCCTCAAAATATGCCTCCGTTTGGGCGATGACCTCCTCATTGGTCGTAAACCTTCGTCCGCCAAGCCATTTCTTTAAGTTTGGAAATAAGAAAAAGTCACTGGGGGCCAAATCTGGTGAATACGGTGGATGTTGCAATAATTGGAACTTTAATTCCGTAATTTTGGCCATCGCAACTGCGATTGCGTTTATTCTCCACTGTGAGCAAACGCGGCACCCATCTTGCCGAGATTTTTTTCACACCTAATTTTTCGTGCAAAATTAAAGCGACTGTGCCTTGTGATATGCCTGTAGCCTCAACTATTTCGCGTACTTTGATTCGTCGGTCACTTAAAACCATATCGTGGTTTTGGTCAATCATTTCGGGGGTAGACACTTCTACAGGGCGTCCGGAACGATGTTCATCTTTTGTGGATGTACGGCCACGTTTAAACTCATTCACCCAATTGTAAACAGTTGCAAACACAGGAGCAGATGTGCCATGAACTTCATCCAACTCAGCTTTAATTTCTGTCGGCGTTAAGCCTTTTAAATACAAATGTTTAATCACCGCTCGAAACTCACTTTTATCCATTATTATAAACTATCAAAAGTTTTTTACTACAATTGACAACAACAATGAAACTACGTGACGGCTAAAGCTAAAACTCTAACAGTTGACTAGTTAGGAGTGCTGCTTACTGGAAAAAATTCATTTTCGATGCTAAGAGCACCATCTCTTGGATTTTCTAAGGACTTATTGAACGACCCTCGTATTTTAGGCAAAAAATCTTGAAATAAAAATTTTAGGGCATAAAATTCTGCAAGTGAACCAATAAACAAAATTAATTTTGCATACTATGAAACGACACAAATTAGATTTGAAAATGACGAAAATTGCCTCAAAACTATCATTAGACATAAAATTGAAACAAAATTAAACAAATGTTTGACGTTTTATTTGTCAAAATAAGTGAAATAATAAATGAAGAATTTATTTTGACAGTTTTGACAGATTGAACGTCAAACATTTGTTTAATTTTGTTTCAATTTTATTGCTATCGATAGTTTTGAGACAATTTTAGTAATTTTCAGATCTAATTTGTGCCGATACAAATCATGCAAAATTAATATATATATAACTTAAATAAAAATGAAATTATAAGTTTAAATATAATAAATTCAAGCTGAAACTTTCCAGCAGTATTCTTATGGCCAGCTAGCGACATGTTCCCTATCGTAACGATTGAGTAATCTAAGTTTATTAAGTATACATGGACACAAAATATTAGAAACCAAAACTGTAAACCTGCTAAATTGGAATTTATTGAAGAAATGGTGTCAATTTATGGAAGAGTTATTAGAAAATTGTCCTTCCTCTTCAATTCAACCCAGACGACGAAGACTAGTAATTTATTTCACAAATTTCAATATTTGTTATTTGTATTTATATTATGTAAAAAAATAGTTTAGAAATGTATGTATATCTGAGAGTTTTTTGCGATCCCCCCCCGTCCTGGAAAAATATCTGTGGACGCCCATGCCACTGAGCTACTACAAGCCCCTATAACCCACTATAATAATTGTACTACAGTAATGTGACTATTTGATATCTTTATAGAAGAAACAGTAAAAGACATAATGTCATAAACAAAGGACAATCAGATATAATAAAACAAAATTTCAACGAGCCAGACTCCCACACTATAACAAGCAAAGCAATTCAGCAATTCTACCTTAGCAAGCACAGCATTCTACACAGAAGTGAAATTGCAAACAGAAAGCTATTATTACGGTACTTCTACCAATCTAATAAATAATCTACAAAGCTGCTTAAAACTATATCTCTATAACATTCATCAGATCAGCTGTCACATTGTTACTCGCAGAACTAAAACCGTATTGTATCTTTGTGCTAATTCATTCAACATGAAACTCTGAAACCATTTCGGAAAAGTACCGTTCACCAAAAATAAGTATCCGTTTCAACGGTGAACAGGAATCATCCTAAATTTTGAACACGCTTTAGGCGGAATTACTTATAAGTTATTTATTATTCAGTTGCTATCGGAAGAGCGAGTTGACCACTGACCAGTTAGTTTGCGGTCAGTGGTAAGTGCTAGTCGAAATGCTAGAAGGAAAAAGTTGTTAAGCAAAAAATGCAACATGGTAAGGTGACATTATTCAGGATTAGGTTTTGTGCGGTTGAATTTATTTTTAGAAAATATTAGCGTTATATTTTTTAGAAGCACGCTTTAGATATACATTGCAATATGACATCTAGTGATAACATTTGGTACTATACGAGCCCGTTCCCACTTCAATTGGCCCGAATCTAATTTTTTCGTTAAAAATCTTACGTATACTAAATTCTACAATTAATTTTCTACATTTTTAACTAAATTTAACATTAAATATACGTTAAATACAAAATGTGCAGTAGTATAACTCTCATTTTTTTTTCTTCACCTAAACTAAATAAACACACATATGAACTACCATGATTATTATCTTGTGGGCAGTTTGGCGGATGAAATTGAAGTTAATTATTATTTAAAACAAACTTTATTATTATACAGTTTTTTAATAAAACATTTTTTTTTTAGTTAAAACAGAAATGTCTATTTCCTCTTTCAATGGCTGTCATTTCTAGATGTATGTATCGATTGACTTAAAATTTTATCTGTGTATTAACAACATACTAGTATATGTCTCATTAAAATGTCATTTCATTTTCTTGCATACTACACGAGAAATAAAACTGTAAAATATAACATCAAACGAAAACATAAAATTGTGCCAACTGAAGTGGAACCGGGCTCGTATATTATAATTTAAATAGTATTTTAAGTAAATACTTAACAATTGATTAAATGAAATTGAATTGATAGTCAATCTGTTTTTTGAATAATCTACCATATATGGGGTAGGTGGTTTAGTGGTATCGAATCGGCCTGTGAATTTGAGAATTCAATTTTCACCATATTAAAACTACCCCTGTGGCTCCGCCTACACTGACACCTTTGGGTGCCGTGTAAAGGATAGGAGGCGTGATGATGTATTTATTTATTTATATATGAGTTCTATGGGACTGTTCTAATTAATAGCTAATTTATTTATAGTTAAAGTTGGTAGGTATGTAATGAAAACATAGCAAATCAAAATGCTGTTTTTAACGAAAAATTAAGAATCCCAATTTATAAGGCAATACCACACGGTGGTATGGTATTTGAAAATTCACTAGACCAACAATTCATGATATTCAAAACATAATAGGTATAAAACACTTATTTTATTCAATTTTTTTGAGCGTCAGTTTCGCCACTCGACAATCGGTAGCGCCACCGTCACACTAGTACTACCTTAATAGAATGAATAGAATAGAATTAAATTTAAAATTGAAAGTTGCTTCCAGTTAAAATCACAGATTATTAGCGTTGTTTTTTTTCTAGTTATTATTAATTTTTCTAATATATAGCCTTTCAATTCCCGGTTTACTAGTCCACTCCTTTGTGAACTTTATAAAGATTATAATAATTAATACTAATGAACCATTAAACATTCATTACCATTTATCATTTACAATTTTGCAATAAAAATTAATTTAATGCATATTTTTAAATAAGTAACAATAATTAATATAATTGTAATAAAATATCAAATGCACTACTATGCTCACTACTTTTTTCTTGAGACAGAAAGAGAAATGATAAATAAAGTGACTGTATACTCAACAAGTTTATTTTTGTTTAAAACGATGTTTAATGGTTGAATTAACTTTAATGCATTCTACAATTTATGACCGCTATATTACCGATACACATTGTTCGAAACTACGTTTTAATAACTTTTTCTTTCGTTGTTAAATGTTCATAAATAATTGTAGAAATTTAATTTAATGTTTTCAAAGTTAAATACCCAACATTTACCTTCAAAAAAGGTATACAGGGTGTTTCTATACGTATACACGAATCTTTAATTTGATATAATTTGATTATACTTGTTAACCCTACACAAGATTATAGGAACAACACCCGGTTGTAATTATATTTGCTAAATAATCATTAAATCAAATTTGTTTTTTATTCATAGCAATACTTTGATAGCTTAGGGCCTAGGCTGTAAAACTATCTCTTTACAGCCTGTCAATTATCAACAAAAACCCATTTTTAATGGCAACTGTCAATCAATTCTTTTTGTTCTCTAATCAGTATATCAAATTATATAACATATCAAAGTTTTATGCATAGATATACAGAGTGATCAAAAGGAATTGTTACAGTTGGCAATAAAAAAAACTACTTGAAATTGGTATACATGATACATAAATTCATTTACTGTTGTTGACAGTGACATTTAAAATTAAAATTTGAATACATTTATTATTACATTTATTTTTAAAGTCAAAATTCTATTAGCTGTCAGATTTCTTACATAACCTATTTGTATTTATTAGAAATGTAAAATAGCATTTATCTGACGTTGTGCCAACTGTGGAATAAAAAGATCTCTGAAATTGTATTGCCAACTATAACAATTCCTTTTGATCACCCTGTAGAAACACCTTGTATACAATACATAATATGTTTCATTTATTACAATAACAATAGGATGCGGGCACCCACGTGATAATGAACAGCTGTTTCGGAAAAATTCACTGCGCCACCTACAACATGAACTATTTTTTGGGACGAGATTTGAAAAGAACCAATAGGATGCGAGCACTCACGTGACACTGTGACAGCTGTCACGTGAGTGCCTGCATCCTATTGGTTCTTTTCAAATCTCGTCCCAAAAAATAGTTCATTTTGTAGGTGGCGCAGTGAATTTTCCCGAAGCAGCTGTTCATTATCACGTGGGTGCCCGCATCCTATATCTTGTTTCAAGAAGATCAGTGTTCAGGTGCTAATTTCAGACTCAATTAACATTAATTTAATTTAAAATACATCTTGTCTTATGTAAGAATGCAGTAGAAAGGTAACTACTTATAAAGATGTCTCTTCATCTTCACTATACTATCGCCCGGTTGCTTAAAGCAATGTTAATTATGTTGTTAGCTAATAGCAAGTTAAAAGTTAACAATGGCCAAGATGGTTGGTACCACATTTTATATATTTTCTGATTTTTATGTTATAATTAATTAATATCATTATTAAAATGCATATTGTTAGTTAAGTAGCAATGGTAAAACAAGATTTGTAATAAATAATTATTAGTTTAATGCATACTATCAAATTATAACTTTTTAAAATATTGAACTGTCAAAAATTTAGACATTTCTTAGACGCGTTTTTCAATTCTGATTCAACTTTTTTGCGTAGTTAACAACTTAATGATTTAAAAACGGTTTATGCAAATGTACCTTTATGATAGAAATCCAATTTAAATTTACAAAATAATTTTCTAGACCCTTGCAATTATTTTAACTTTTTGATAGGTAATTAAATCAAGAACCTTGGTGTACATATTCATAATTAATAAAACAAGTGATATGATAATTGCCGATAATATTTTGACATGAGTTATGAGTGGTTATGGAAATGAAAATATAGCGAATGCACAGCATGAGCTATTTTTCCTATTTCCGCGACAACGAATACAAATTCATATCAAAATATAGTCTGATAATTATCATATTACAAGTTATATTTTGCGTAAAAAATTAACAAGCACTTAATTTTTTTTTGTATTTTTTGGAGCATTCTCTCAATTTTAATAAAAAATTCTTCTGTAGAAGCAATTTCTAATCAAGAATTTGACACTTCAATGGATTATTTTCAATTGACATATATGAAAATTGCATTTACTTAATTAGTAACCAGGGGATTTAATTATAGTAAAGAATTATCACTTATTAATTTCACTAGTGGAAAATTATCAAAATAGCTTTAATTTCATTGGTTCATCAAATAAATTCGTGATTCTATTGGTTCTCACATGTGATAACAAATTAGGTGTACATATATTCGGGTATTCAATTTGTAAGTTGGATCAGATCTCACTTACACTTACTGAACTACATAAATCACTTATTTATTATCCTAGATTATTTCGCTCACTTTATTTCCAGTACTAGATTTTCTCATTCAGATTTAATCCCCAATAAGTGTATCAATATTCTTAATTCAGTTCAGTTAGTCATGTTGTCTAATTTATCTGAACTGATTTAAGTGAATCAAGTGGTAAATTGAATACACCTATTATCACTTATTAATTCATTCATTTCCATAGCAACGTGGACAAATAATGAAACACTAGCTGTATTTTATTTGCCACTTGGTTCACTTAAATCAGTTCAGATAAATTAGTAGAGTCGTTGATTTCCACCGAAGTTTGAATTTCTGAAAGTTCGAACATTCGAAGATTTTGAACTTCATCAGAAAAACTTAGAAGCATTGAATTTTCGAATTTTTTGAAGCTTCGAATTTACGAATTTTCGAATTTTTCTAAGCTTCGAATTCTCGAATTTTTTGTCACTGAATTAACGCCATCTGTCATCTACAAACACGCTCACGCATAATTCGCGAAAAGTCGGCCACGAATTAAATAATAAACTCGGCGAAGTATCAAAAACTCTGCAAGTTTATGCGTCTTAATTAAGACATCTATTCTCTTACCGCCCATCTAAATACTATGGACTTTTAGTAAAACGTTTTAAAAAGACAATAAAAAGAATACAAAAACGTTTTTTTGATAGTGTAGTGAAATTTTAAGTCTAAATTGGATTAATTTGGCAAATAACAATAATAACTTACGAATTAATACAAAACGCTGCAAATGAGTTTATTCTGAAAATAATTCATATCAACGTGTTCACGTTAGGATCCAGATTCACAATTCGAATAATTCGAAAGTTCGAATCTAAATTCGAAGGTTCAATAAATCCGAACAATCGAAGTCTCGAATATTCGAAAAATCAACAACCCTACAAATTAGACAACATGACTAAAACATCTGAATTAACCACACAGATGCACTTATTGGGGTGAATTACTTCAAAGTAAATTAGAATCAGTAATTCTATACTGAAAATAAAGACAACGAAATAATCCTGCGAAATAAATAAGTAATTTGGTTCAGAAAATGTAAATTAGATCTGATCCAAATACCAAATAGAATACGCCTAAAGTATATTAGATCTGATCCAAATGACACATGGGATACGCCTACTATTGGTTGTTTAAAGTCGTGGAGTAATATTCAAAATAACACATGTACCTGGTAAATTCTAAATAATTTACTTAAAATTACTGTGTTTATACCAGAAACAATCATAAAATTAATACGGTAATGAAAACCAGCATCATCTTCAGTAGTTTCGGTGTTATCTAAAGTGCGTCCGCTTAAAAAATCGTCGAAGATAATTCGTCTGAACTCGATCCCGTATACCGTTATATTAATTAGCTAAAACATTCTAAAACCTACGGACTAAATTATTCAAATGCCGACTCTTTTTTGTTTTAACGATGGCTACTAATTCAGATCGTGAGACTTCAATAAACGGAACTTGTTTTAGATGGCCCGACTATCTTGTCGTGTCATTTTTTTCCGTTAAGTCTAATAAATATACCAGGAAAGAATTTATTATGCTAGACAATTTTGGTAATTATCGTAAAAAGGTTTAGAAAAAATTACGCTTCTCACGAGACACGAAGGAGATTCAATTATAGATAATTTCGTAATATGTACTTAGAATGATATAATTGTTGGATGCATACCATATAATATATTGATGATAGAAAAAATTTGACGGTTTTGTTACGAAGTGTTTATTAATGTTGCAAGGTGTTTTCAGAAGATCTTGACATATTTAGTAGATATTTCTCGCTGTAGTATGCTTCTATAGTATATTGAAAAATAACACCCGGGTGCGTAAAACATTGTCAGTTAATAACGGTGTTCACTACGCGAAAAAGTTGAAATGGAATAAAAAAACGCAGTTAAGAAATATCAAAATTTTTGACAGTACAATAGTTTAAAACGTTTTAATTTTCATAGCATGTATTAAACTAATAATTATTTGTTACAAATATTATTGTACCATTATTATTTCATTGACATTTTTGTAGTAAACCATTTGACAACTTCACACAAATATCCCCAAAAACTGTTGTACAAAGATAAACGTTATAGTACTGTTTTCTGATAAAAACAGTTGCACAAAATAATAATTTTTCTAATGCCTATGGCACACTGGTCGAGGAGCTCATCGATGAAACAACAGAACGCATCCTGACTGATAAAATAAACAAACACGAAAGATTAGCACAAAGCAAAACCAAAATGACAGCCCACACTAACATGAAATGAGACACAATAATACGTGTGAAATGAGACACAATCGTTTCATCGAGGAACTCCTCGATGGAAATAGTGGCGCCTCTATTTTTCATCGATGACGGGTGCGTTCTGTTGTTTCATCTATGAGCTCCTCGACGCTCATTGATGCTCCTCAACCAGTGTGCCATTGGCATTATACTGATCAAGTAAGTGGCATTTACTCTACTGATTGGAGGGAAATAAGTAATTCTTCCTACTCTGTGTTTGTGTCTTATTTATTGATACTATTTAAATTCACAAAAAATAATAAAATGATTATTACTACATTTCAGATTATGACAAAATAATTTCAACACGTCAATTTGCGATTTTTATTAATTATGTTTATAACAGTAGCCGGTAGTGAAAAAATAATATACTTTTACATGAGAAGTAAGAGATTTACTCTCCCTTGCCTGTTTTCACCCGATAAAATAAATTTTACTTCCCTTTTAAAGTAATACACTATTTTCTATCAATAGTACAGTAAGTACTAGCTAGCTCAGTGGTATGAAGTCGGCCTGTGGATCCTGAGAACCCTGGTTCGATTCCCACAGGCGACAAACAATTTTCATAATTTCAAAAGCTACCCCTGAAGCTCATCCACCACTAACATCTTTGGGGGGCCGTGATTTGACGACTGGTAACCGCACTTCACGCGCAAAATATATCACTTACCGAGATCTGCTTCGGCAGAGTGCCACACCCAGTAATGGGTAGAAGGCGTGATGATATATTTATTTATTTATTTATTTAATAAATTTTAGATGCACCCACAGCAAGAATAAAAATTCTACGGCTCTGGATTTGGTGTCAATGCCAAATGAGTGTAAAACTCCTAAACCAGAATTTAGATATATGCAATTTTGCATTTTGATTGCTTCTTTTAAAATAATATTTATATAAAAATGTAAATTGCTCATTTACATTAATACTGACAATTTTATTCAGTTGAATAAATATAAATTTTGCAATTTTGTGAAAGTTTACTATTATTTTGAATTGTCAACTGATGCAATATTATCACATTTTACACCATTTATTTTTTGTTTTTGTAAATTTTTGGGAAATCATTCTAATTTCTAATGTTATACATTCACTTTCCATTAATTTACTAACTCTTACATTTGTAATCAACTAATAAAGCAGGTTAATAATACAAATATATTCGACTCATTGATTTTGTTTTGTCAACTATAAATCTTACCTGTTTTTATTCCCTCCGCTTCAATAATTCATGGCTAGACTTGATAATCAATCGCTTTTATTTCTTCATACGCTGAGAAACTTTTTTTATAATGAATGTTAAAATATGAGAGACATTCAATTCGTTTCAGTATTTTTATGTACACAGTTTTTACGCACAGTTGTATTTTAAAGATTCGTTCAAAAACGGAAATATCATGTCACTTTTCTTAGCACAGTAACCAACTGAATAATGAATACTACAATGCGAATATTGTACTAGTAGTACCGGTACGCATACAACCTAAATTTTAAATAACGCTCAGGACCGGCTTCGCCCATATATTTTCAAAATCATTTATTTTATTTTTATGGGGTTGGTGATTCAGTGATATCGAGTCGGCCTGTGGATCCTGAGAACCCTGGTTCGATTCCCACAGCCGACAAACATTTTCACCACATTAAAATTACCCCTGTGGCTCCCTCATCACTAACAACATTCGGGGAGCCTTGATCAAATGGCTGGTAACCGTACTTTACGAGCATAAATACATCACTTACCGAGATCTGCTTCGGCAGAGTGCCATACCAAGTAATGGGTGAAATGCTTGATGATATTAATAGTTATTTTTATAACAAGTGCCGAAAAAGGCTCGTTACGTGCAAGTGCAGAATTAAACACGAAATCTGCACGAGCACGTAACCTTTTTCGGCACGTGTTTTAAACAACATTTTTCCTACAACTGTGCGATTTAATAAATCACTAAAATATTATCTAAATTTATAAAATTTTAATGATATTACACGAGAACGATATTTTACGGCGTTGCTATGGTTTGTTTGTTGATTGCTTTGTACATTGTTCTACATTATTTAAAAATATTTTACTAACGTCAAGATAATTTCTTCAAAATCGTCTAGATTGGAATAGTACAGTGAGTGATTCTTCTTTATCATAAATACCTCCAAAGATAATTGAAGCTTCGGATCATGCTATGTTGCATCTATTTTCGACAATGACAATCAACCTGCTGCTGGTACTTCTAAAGCCTCCGAAATTGTTGTCAATAATATTACTGTACGGAAGAAATCAATGTTTCTTTACACTATACACTAGTTTAGTTTCCACTTTACATTATGTCAATATAAGCAACTGTAACAACTATGTTAATAATATACACAATAAATATTATGTATTTCACTTACTTAAAACCATTTATCGATATATTTTACTTTGTTCGGTTCTTTTTATTAGTTGTGTACAGATTAGATATACTGCAATTTAAGGTTATGTTTATAAACGTCAAAATATACTACTGCATATTTACTAGCGCTGGCTCCCTGCATCTTCTTCCATAACCGTAGCCAAAATATGAATTACGCGCTTGGCGCAAAATTTAAATCGCTCAAAAAAACTTTTTTACAGTTGCGTAATGAAGCACTTTCCGCACTAGTGTTTCTTTGCTTACAGAAACGCACTTGGTCTGCATTCATCTACTTTCCATACATAACCAAGGCAATAATAGTTACGTAATAACAAAGAAATCGCACAGTTGTAGGAAAAATAAATTACTTACATATGTATAAAGAATACAAAAATTTCCACACAAACATCTCAAATACGGTCCTGTCGTAGATAGCATATCTGTCCAACGAGTACAAAGCAGGTACGTTTGACATTTTTCCAGCTGAAGCACATAAACGAACGCTACACCGCATACACGTTCTGTCACTGCGACAGCGAATGCATAATGATATCCTGCAGAACTAGGCCGCTTCGCTACATGTTGGTAGGCATTGACATGGGCATGGCACACTCGAAACAGTAGGAAGAATACGCATAAATAAATGACACTGGGCTGTGTGAAGTTCATTTGTCGGAGATAATTGCAGCATGAGCGAATCTTGATGCATTTTAAATTGCCTGCAGTACCAGCGTTTCAAGGTAGAAGAAATCGTAATTGTTGCAGTTATTTTCAAAGATTAATTATTTGTGGTATTGATTATTGATGCCATTTTACCATTCATATACTCAGGGACACATCGGAACCTCATTATGTCGTTATGTTTACATGATGGATTGAATCCAATTTTACTATTAAATACTGCTTATAAATTGGTTCATTCCAATCTAAATAAATTATTCAATCGGAATGAAATCATAGTTTCAATTCTCACATGAGAAGAGATTTGTAATGAGATGGGATATGCGATGTTACATTCTTGTGATTGACAATTAATTTGTATGGTTTGAAGAAAGTAGAAATTAAAAAACAAACAATTTCTGTTTTTCTTTTATAAGTTGGCTTTAATAGTTATTTATGTATTAGGGCATAATGAAGCTTTTATGGCGTGACACGTGCTTTTAAGCACGAGGCACTAGCCGACAGTTAAAAACACGTCAAAGGCCATAAAAGCAAGTTACGTCCGTAGTACATACATAACTGTATACATGATCGAAGATTTTCTAATTTAGAAAAAAATGTTCTGAAAGAAATTATTCACTCACATTCAATGATTGCTTTAGTTCAATTTTTTGTGCTACGGGAACGGGAATACAACAACTTTACAGCTTAAACGGTTTGATTAATTGTTGTGAATTTATTTGGGATTTAAAGAATGTTTGTACCTAGAACTTTTTCCGCCCAGGGCGGTCTCCAATTTACCGCCCTTACTAAGTGAATCAAATGGTGGTTTTTATAAATTAAAAAAAATAAATATAAAATAAATATATCATCACAACTTTTACCCATTACTGGATGTGGCACTCTGCCGAAGCAGATCTCGGTAAGTGATATATTTATGTACGTAAAGTGCGGTTACCAGCCGTCAAATCACGGCCTCCAAATATGTTAGTGGTGGGGGTGCCACAGGGGTAATTTTAATTTGGTGAAAATTGTTTGTCGGCTCTGGGAATTGAACCGGGGTCCTCAGGATCCACAGGCCAACTCGAAACCACTGAGCCATTACTCCATTAAATTAATAAACATAAATAAATAATTGTAATTGAGACAAACTATAGGTGGACAACTTTTTTACCATTGGATGGCATATTTAAATTAGGCAGTAATAAAGGAATTTTTCGAGATAATATTTTCAACCCTACATTGACTAGACGATGAAGAAAAATATTCGAAATCGTATAGTAATTCATAATTCGTAGAAATCGAATAGTAAACTTATGAAGTGAACAAGTTGTTTTTTACAACTAAAACTAAATATAAAAAATGCCGCCCCAAAATATGTGCCGCCCGTTACGAACCGCAACCACCGCCCTTCCCCCCCAGGTACGCCACTGGATATTTGAGATTTTTTGGAAGTATAGACCGCATGAAATTAATTAAAACTTTGCAAATTTTTAATAATTAAAGATTGCACGTGTCGCTATGCATTAGAAGCATAGCGTTCGAAGCTATCACTTTTGACGTTACGAAGGAAACTTAATAATAATAATAATAATAATAAATTATATAATTATTTAAATATCTGGACAAGTTACAGAGATTTTGTAAATGAATTTTGGTATTAGAAAGATCGAGGATACATGTTTTGAACTATTGCAATTGATGTCATGTTCATATAAATGTTTAAAGACGAAACGTCAACTTGATAACAAAGGTTTATGACACTTGTTTGGCGTGGGCTATAATGAGATCCGAGGGCTATGAAAAGACATTTATGCCAAAGAAATTCGTCTATTATTGTTAAATTATGATATGACCGTGTATAAACAGCTAAATTTATTTGCGAAAAATGAACGACGTTTCGGTATCGTTAGTAGTCAATAAAATATATCATCACGCCTTTTACCCATTACTGGGTGTGGCACTCTGCCGAAGCAGATCTTGGTAAGCGATATATTTATGCACGTGAAGTGCGGTTACCAGCCGTCAAATCACGGCCCCCAAAGATGTTAGTGGTGGGGGAGACACAGGGGTAATTTTAAATTAGTGACAATGGGGGATCGAACCAGGGTTCTTAGGATCCACAGGCCGACTTGATACCACTGAGCCACTACTCCATATATATATATATATATATATATATATATATATATATATATATATATATATATATATATATATATAAAACATATATAATTATATAATTTTTTTTATTGGCTTGATAATGAAATACCATTAGTTCCAAAACATCGACCACTTTTAGCAAATAAATTTAATTGTTTAAATCCAAGTTATCCAAATAACAGGAATTGTTTGTTTTTTTCCATTCCTACATTCAAATAAAAAACTTACAGCTTAATTAAATTACTGAAACGACCTCTGCATAAGTACCTCTCTACTGCATTCTAACGTGGGCTAAGACATAGGCATAATTCTTTTAACAAATGTAAATCAGAAAGCGTGTTTCTTGTAAATGAGCACACTTCTAGAGCTGGCCCAGGGCACAGTAAGTGATGGATTTTGGTACGAGGTATCCGGGTTTCATTCTAGACCATGTTACAACCTTTTCATCACGTACAAATTACTCATCTATGAATGTTACGATTTGACATTTGACAGTTGGTAACTGCATTTTGCAATAATAATGTGTGATCTGAATTAAGATATGCAAGTACAGAGCTAATATTATTATAACAAGCAATCGTAGAGTAATGAATAATATCGAAGTAAAATTTGCGTTCGCTATCACGCAAGAGATGAATTCAAATTTCGTTAACTTCAATTTATATCAAAAAAATACTATTAACCATATCTATCCAATCACTCCTATTCACTTTTCATTCCTCTTTCTTCGACGTATATTACATACAGTGACGTACCTAGAACTTTTGCCGCCCAGGGCGGTCTCCAATTTGCCGCCCTTTATAAGTCAATCAAATGGTAGTTTTTATAAAATAAAAAAATAAATATAAAATAAATATATCATCACGACTTTTACCCACTACTGGATGTGGCACTCTGCCGAAGCAGATCTCGGTAAGTGATATATTTATATACATGAATTGCGGTTACCAGCCGTCAAATCACGGCCCTCAAAGATGTTAGTGGTGGGGGAGCAACAGGGGTTATTTTAATTTGGTGAAAATTATTTGTCGGCTGTGGGAATCGAACCGGGCTTCTCAGGATCCACAGGCCAACTCGCAACCACTGAGCCATTATCCCATTAAATTAATAAACATAAATAAATAATTGTAATTGAGATAAACTATAGGTGGGGAACTTTTTTACCATCGGATGGCATATTTAAATTAGGTAGTAATAAAGGAATTTTTCGAGATAATATTTTCAACCCTACATTGATTTGACGATGATGAAAAATATTCGAAATCATATAGTAATTCATAATTCGTAGAAATTGAATAGTAAACTTATGAATATAAAAAATGCCGCCCGGTGCGGACCGCTCACCCCTCTAACAACGAATCTATAAAGATTAGAAAAAAATAGAGCGACATCCTGCGCTTGTATGTTAAAGAAAATTACACACAATGCAGTTAATCACTCTATTGAATATCACATTGCAGAATTAAACAGTTGATAGCTGTTCATGACAGCGATTAATTGGTGTATCACTGCAGGTAGTTTAAAAAAAATATTGACAGATGGCGCTCCAAAAACTTGCTCTTTATACGCCTTCATTCTACAGAGTAAATAAATTAGGTAATAAAATTGTTCTATTAAGGTTTAATAGACACTTACAGAATTGACGTCACATGTAAGAGAGATGTAGTGAATTTTAGAAAGAGAGAAGTACAAACAAACTTTCTCGCGCACTTTTGACATCTGTCATCAGTTCAACAGTATTAACCTATACTTTTTTCATTTTTATGATTACTTATTTTTTATCTTTACAAGTTTAACAAACAAAAAAACTTAATATTTTTTTGTAGCATCTTTGTATTTGTACCGACAATGATTTGTTTATAGCAAACTTCTTTTTGTATTCTGTAGTTTGATGTTTGATATTTGTTTGTTGCGGTAATTAACGTCGTAAAAGCACCTTAAATATTATATTTGTAAGTATCTATTGATCTCTTAAAAATATAAATATATCATCACGCCTTTTACCCATTACTGGATGTGGCATTCTGCCAAAGCAGTTCTCGGTAAGCGATA
The DNA here is from genome assembly GCA_911728475.2 of Pterostichus madidus. Taxonomy (NCBI): domain Eukaryota; kingdom Metazoa; phylum Arthropoda; class Insecta; order Coleoptera; family Carabidae; genus Pterostichus; species Pterostichus madidus. The sequence goes on along the minus strand of OU452313.1, from coordinate 7,460,258 downwards.
TATTTATGCACGTGAAGTGGGGTTACTAGCTGCCAAATCACGGCTCCCAAAGATGCTAATGGTGGGAGAGCCACAGGGGTAATGTTAATGTGGTGAAAATGTTTGTCGGCTGTGGGAATTAAACCAGGGTTCTCAGGATCCACAGGCCGACTCGATACCACCTACCCCGTTGCATTCTACCGAAGTAGATCTCGGTAAGCAATATATTTTTGTACGTGAAGTGCGATTATTAGTCGTCAAATCACGGCTCCCAAATATGTTAATGGTGAGAGAGCCACAGGGGTAATTTTATTATGGTGAATATTTTTGATGTTTCTCAAAACCAATGAAATGCTTCATTGTATGTCACGTGTCTGCGTTTTAACCAATCCTGTCATTATTATACTGAGAATAAAGCTCTTGTGATTATTCCCGGGAACAATCTCTGTAGATGCTATTTTGTTTGTTACAAATGATAGGTAGTTGTCAAATAATTATTTAAAACTGTCAACGCGTCAAACAAAATGTGTGAAAAAAATCGATTGAGTTGTATTTGAGATACAGAAATACACCAACAAATTTTGGAAACAACTTGCAAGAATACATTAATAAGTAATCAATCGATATGGACCCAGTTCAAAATCTTTTAAGTTGGATGAATCGACCTCAACAGCTAAGTCAAAAAATAATCTAATTAAATATAACTCGAGAGTTGGATAAATTAGAAAATAATTCTCCAGTATCTTTCTCAAACTTGTTGCCATTTGGCAATAGCCACTCAAGCCCTACGGGCTTTTGTGACTATTGCCTGGCAACAAGTTTTCGAAAGATCTGTCAAATTATTTTCAATTTATTCTCACTCTCTTGTTATATTATTACTGAAAATGTTTGTCGACTGTGGAAATCGAACCAGGGTTCTCAGAATCCACAGGCCGACTCGATACCACTGAACCATCTATACCATTGATCTAGTGACTATTGAAATGTTGTATATTTTAGCAATTATTTTAATTTTAATTATAAAATTGCGAAATAATATTTTTCATTATATCTGTGATATATTCCAATATTCCTAATTAAGTTCATTTAAAATTATAGAGCGGCTGGTAAAACAAAACAGAATTATGCTTTACAATATTAATCATTAGATTTTTATTCTAAATCTCAGATTAATTGTAATAATAAGCATGACCGGTCACAATCAAGATGTAATTTCAAACTATAGTTATTAGTTTCCAAGTTTACCATGCACATAACCTCAATTATTCGAAACTGAATCAGTCCTAATAACAATGTCAGAAGAAAAAAGCTAATTTACTACATTCACATGCACGCTGCTCTTTAAAGGCAAACCTAGTGCTTTTGCCTCTGCACAAAAGGAATTAGTGGGGAATTATATAACCGGCATTAATCAAAAGATTGAATATCCTATACAAGAAGGCAATTAGGATTTTATTAGTCAGGCATATTTTCACGGTATGTAACTCGATATAAGCATGATACAGAGCAGATTTAATAGCTATTCAATGATAAGATCAAAGTTCTTAAGCATATTAACATTTGCATTAGGTTTTCTGGTTATGCTTTATGATCTGTTAAACTCTCACAGAGATTTTAATAACTGAGCAAGACACAGGTACTGGAATATGTTTATGCTCATTCCAATCATTTTTACCTAAAAATAAACGTCATTTAGAATATTGAATATGAGTTACTTCGTTCTGATATAACTGCTGACTTCATTTGATGTCATTGATTTTTTATTATTACTAGTTATGGGTAATTCGAAATTCCGGTATTCCATTATTTATTTAATAATCTGTACAACAGGAATTTAATCCTAATTACCGTAAAGAGAACCAGTAACTTATTGTGAAATTCGAAGCAATTAGATATTGTTAGTAAATCAGCAAGATTAAATAAAATACGCGAATTCTTCTCTGTTAATTAATAATCATGTAAGTTGTATCCACTGCTTTTGGATAATTACGATTATAACTTTAAAACTAAAAATACTATGTAAATCATCACGGTTTTACCCATTATTAGGTGTGGCACTCTGCCTAGCAGATCTCGGTTAGTGATATATCTATGTGCGTGAAATGCGATTATCTGCCATTAAATCACGGCCCCCCAAAGATGTTAGTGGTGGAGAGGTTATTTTAATGTAGTGAAAATGTTTGTCGACTATGGGAATCGAACCAGGATTGTCAGGATCGACAGGCCGACTCGATACAACTGAGCCACCTACCCCATAAAAGAAAACTTAGTTAAATGTAAATCATATTATTATTTTTGTTATATGGATAAATGTATTTATATACCTGTACGAGTGTACAGGATGTTTCTATACCTATGCACGAAACTTTAATAAGTTATATAATTTGATATATAATTATAGAATAAATATATATATTTTTTTAATTTGCAAAAATAATTGTCCTTTATTTGAAGTGTTTACTTTTAGTACCGCTTGATTTGATAGTAAAATTAGTTATGATAATAATGAAATCAAATGTATTAGAATAAAAATAATTTACATTACGCTATATTAGATACGTATCTACATAATAACTGATTATTATTAGTAGACAATGTTTATAATTTTACTTTATTTACTCAATTTAAATCACTATCATAATATATATTCGAACAATTTTAATATTCTTAAATATATCATCACGCCTTCTACCCATTACTGGGTGTGGCACTTTGCCGAAGCAGATCTCGGTAAGTGATATATTTATACGCGTGAAGTGCGGTTAACAGCCATCAAATCACGTTCCCCAAAGATGTTAGTATTGTGGGAGCCACAGGGGTAATTTTAACACAATTTCCAATTACAGTACAGGGGACTTACAGTTTATAGTGAAATCCAAACGACTCAGATATAGGGTCGTATTCTGTAATAACCATGTTCGTTATAATTTGAGTACATTATGATTGAAACCATAGCAATTATGTTAAATGTTGACATAAATTCAACAGATTTTAACGTTGTTGCCATGGTTCCAAACATATAACGTACTCAAATCATAACAGACATAATGTGTATTCCATTTGCCATTTGGATCAGATCTAACTTACATCTACTGATCCAGATCACTTATTTATTTCACTGGCTTACTTCGCTGACTTTATTTCTAGTACTAGAATTACAGATTCTAATATATTTTAAAGTAATTCACCGTAATAAGTGCATCACTTTGCTTAATTCGTTTCATTTGGTCATGTGTCTAATTTATCTGAACTGATTTAAGTGAACCAAGTGGCAAATGGAATATAGCTATAGTTATAATAGTCACATAATCCCACTCATAGTCGTATTTTATACTAACGACCTCTTGCTTAAATCAATTATGATGCGAATATTCTCGTCAGGGCACTTTGACCGTTAGATTTTAAAATTTGAACGAGATAAAATATAGATTATTTTTCAATGTTTTGCCGCCATTTTCAAAATACATAATTAAAAAATGAATGACGATTAATCATGAATATTTTTGTAGACAGAACAATGACCACAAAAGTTTGCTAACTCAGATTTCTTCACAGTACTTTGGCCTTTATTTACTTTTGTACTGTACAGTCAAAAATAATACTCTTTTTTGTGTCAAATTTTGTGTGGTCCTCTCTCTATTTGATGTGACAACAACCTGCTAAAACATTCTTTTAACTTTTGAATAGTATTTACAAATCTCGAGTGCTACTAGTCTTCCTCGTCGTAGTCAATGTGTACGTAGATGAAAAAGAAACATAATTTAACATAACATAACATACAACATGCTAATAGATGTAACATGCATATCGAATGAGCTCGTAAATCGACTTGGTTATGTCATGAACGAAAAATTATTATCAGTCTCGAGTAATTTGCTACAGATATTTACATAAAAGCATAAATTTTATAAAATTTATTGGCTGGTTTTAAACGGGAAGAATTTTACACCTAAATTTTACTAACATAAATAATAATTCATTGTAGGTAGGCATGTTTTGCAGCTGTGACGAAATTTTCAGATTATGATAATTTTGTAATAATCTTAAATAATTTATAGTCAAATTCATAAAACGGAGATTAATGACCACTGTAGTCAGAAAGTCCTTTAATTTAAATAATAAAAAAAATATTCATAAAATATAATTATTGTTACTAATTACTAAAGAAGCGTATCTATAGCTATTAAAATTACAAGCTATCCTAAGAAAACTATGCCACAGGCGATTAATATGGGAAATAAATTATCACTAACAATTTTTTGTCTAATTTCTTTTTAAGAAAATGTTCAGAAGTTGTTGAGAATAAAATTTTGCATTGAAATAAAATAACATAATTCATTACTGCTAAAATTAATTTAAACATTTGTAAAAAGTAGATATTATTTACATTATACAGCGTCTTTGCACGAAACTTGGAGTACGTTAGACTTTGACAGCTGATGCGTTTTTGTAGGTAAACGTTGACGTTTGACGTTTGAGGTTAGGTATTGTGATACCAATTGTACTAACCGTAATGTAAAAATTTTAAATAATGCTAAAATATTAGTAAATAAGTAATAATTAATTTAAAAAAATTAGATTTATCTGTACAAATGTGTTGAAAAATCTGCCAAAACTTCGATTTAAATAATAATACAAATTCTTTTCATTCATTTTATTATTTTCTTTCATTGTAACGCCATCTGTTGTCAATCAGTGGAACTTCACCTGATATGTTAGAAGTGTACGTTATACTAATATATCAGTGTATGTTATGTTCAACTTTCCGTAGTAGTTTATGATGGTGTTATGGTTACTTTCATAAGTGGTCGTCTGAAAAACATATTTTTTAATCAATCAAATATTGCTATAGTTGCTATGCGCCCATACATTTGTTTCCTGTGGGTGCTTATTTGTCCGAACACCCACGAACTCTTCGCCTTCAATGCTATTATACAGAGTAGCAAATAAACTATTTGTGTTTTGGATGTTAATGTTTGATAAAACAAAGGAAATGAGTTCTTTCCTATTAGTTCTGTGTTGAAATGCAAAGGTGAGACTAATTCTTCAAGTTGTAAGCAGCTGATGTCACTCGTAACATTTCCACTCTGCATATAAATTTCTAAACCTATTAACCAAAAAACAAAGCTATAAGTTATCCACAACTGGTTCACACCTTGAAACCAGCTTCAATTGATCTAAATATTAATTGCCGAATTACAGATCAAGTGATCTTTACGCGTAACCCGCTGGGAGAGTCTAACGAGACGATCCTATTTTTGGGACGGCTGTCGAATACACAACGCGGATTCGGATTTAATAATGTCAAAGTTGGCTCGTCGAAATGTCAGCAGCCACTCTCGGTTTCATGTGTAATGTTCGTGATCTGGTTCCATGCATAATTTGTTGTGTGAGCCACTTGACTTGACTTGACTACCTCGCTTCTTACACAATGGGTGGCTCCAACGCTGATAAATTATTGTTTGCAAATGCACACAAGAACAAGATACAAGATAACTGAATTGTTTTTAGTTGTAATGAACTTTAAAGATTTGGGTTTCTAAATGTTATGCAAAGGACGTTTGGAATTATTAACTACTCAGAATCATTGGGCTGGCACTTGTCTTTAGTTGCTATGGAAACTTTTTTTTTATTGATTTCTCATTGTATATAGGAGTGTCCAACGAAAACTGTGCCGTAGCCGAATAACAATTAAATTTTGATTATTTTGCTTCCCTGTGTACTTAAATAAATATATCATCACGCCTTTTACCCATTACTGGGTGTGGCACTCTGTCGTAGTAGATTTCGGTAAACTATATATTTATACGTGTGAAGTGCGGTTACTAGCTGTCAATCTACGGTTCCCAAAGATGTTAGTGGAGTAGTTTTAAATAAATAAATATAAATATATCATCACGCCTTCTACCCATTACTGGGTGTGGCACTCTGCCGAAGCAGATCTTGGTAAATGATATATTTTACGCGTGAAGTGCGGTTACCAGTCGTCAAATCACAGCCCCCAAAGATGTTAGTGTTGGAGGAGCCACAGGGGTAGCTTTTGAAATTATGAAGATTGTTTTTCGCCTGTGGGAATCGAACCAGGGTTCTCAGAATCCACAGGCCGACTTTATACATACCACTGAGCTAGCCACCTCATAAAAATGTAGTAGTTTTAATGTGGTGAAAATTGTTTATCGACTGTGGGAATCGAACCAGGGTTCTCAGGATTCGCAGAGCGATTTAATACCACTAAGCCACCTACCCCATTAAATAAAATAAAATAAATAAATATATCATCACGCCTTTTACTCATTACTTGGTCTGGCACTCTGCCGAAGTAGATCTCGGTAAGTGATATATTTATGCCCGTGAAGTGCTGTTACCAGCCGTAAAATCACGGCCCTCAAAGATGTTAGTGATGGAGAAGCCACAGGGGTAAATTTTTTTATTTGATGAAAATGTTTGTCGGCCGTGGGGATCGAGCCAGGGTTCTCAGGATCCACAGGCCGACTTCGAAACCACTGAGCCATTACCCCATTAAATTAATTGATTAATTAAAATTAATTGCACGATAAATTTAATGAGTCTCTTAGGATTCTTAATTTTAATTTTGTTGTTTACTTTTTTCATTAAAGTGTTTATCTGCAATTGTGCAAAATTCACTTTCAAAAATAAGCGCAGAGCGATACTCCCTTCCTTTCTTATCTTTTTGATTTGTTTTCTGATCTTACATAGAGTATTTAACTACAATTGTAAGGAATTCACTTTCAAATTCAAGCGCAGAGCGATACTTCCTTTCTTTCTTATCTGTTTAATTCGTTTTCAGTTCTTACATAATGTGTCGGACCTCAATTTTTTGAAATTGTCTTTCAACTACAAGCACAGGCTGTCGCTTTCTTCCTTTCTAATAATTGTACCTGTATATTCGTTGTTAGGTGAGTGAGCGTATGTAATTTGAGAAATTTTGAGCATGTGAAAGTACACCGAAAGAAAGATTAATGAGATATACAAGGTGGGGGAAAAGTTCCGGAACTGTTAAATATCTTGCGAAATACATATTGGATCAAAAAACGACAAAATACGTGTCAAATATTTTTCAAAAATCTATCTCATGATACCAAACTGATAAAAAATGGGAGTTCCCATTTAAGATTACAAAGTTGCTCCCCGCCCCATCCCCTGGAGGCGGGGGTGGAGGTCGAGTTTAGTATCATTGGATAGATTTTAGAAAAATATTTGACACGTATTTTGTCGTTTTTCGATCCAATATGTATTTTGCAAGATATTTGCCCGTTCCGGAACTTTTTCCCCATCCTGTATAAGAATGACTGGATGAATGTGATTGAAGGTTTGTTGCATGATGAATGATTCCAAGTGTGATGACAAAATAGGCTTGTATGGAGGGAACTATGAATGTGGTTGAAGTGAGGATGGTGAGTTAGGATGAGAATGTTTGACCAGAACTGATTATTTGATGAATCTGATAAGTGAATTTTATGAATTATTCTAGTATTCATGCTATCCCATTTAATGGGATATAGCGTAATGGTATGTAAATATTTTACGGCTGATAACCGGACTTTATGCGCATAAATATATTACTTACCGACATCGGTTATGGCAGACTGCCACACCTGGTAATGAGATAAGTCGTGATGATATATTTATTTTAATTTATTTTAGAACAAAAATAATTTCTTTTCAAATTCGCAAAAGTTAATGTTGCCTATGTGAAATGAGAAAATGATTTAAAAACATACGATTATATATGCGATACCAAAATTCGAAATATTTGAAATTATTATAAATAAATAAATAAATAAATAAATATATCATCACGCCTTCTACCCATTACTGGGTGTGTCACTCTGCTGACGCAGATCTCGGTAAGTGATATATTCTGCGCGTGAAGTGCGGTTACCAGTCGTCAAATCACGGCCCCCAAACATGTTAGTGGTGGAGGAGCCACAGGGATAGCTTTTTCAAATTATGAAAATTTGTCGCCTGTGGGAATAGAACCAGGGACCTCAGGATCCACAGGCCGACTTCATACCACTGAGCTAGCCATCCCAAAATTATTATAAGGTTATCATAAAACTATAAAAAAATAAGTTGTTGTTGTTTTAAACTTTTAAAGAGATGCCTGTCAATAAATGTCTGTCTAAGATCTAGGAGGGTCTTAAGATGACCCTGAATACATAAAATACATGAATATGTTAAGTGAATACTAACAGGATGCTACCAAATCGTTTTTTAATTTTCATCAAAAACTACAATTCACGTAATTAGATCTTTTAGTATCTGTTACATCTTACATCAACAGATCAATACAGTTTCATCACAAACACAAAAACTGAAACGAACAAAGAGATCGTTGTTCGACGCCTCTAGGCCGAAGTTGATATCAGTTACTTACATCCAAAACCGGTCCAGTCATTTAGGTGTCAGATTCGGAAAAAATGAGTCCTCGACTCGAATTATTTAATAGCAGAACACACATTGAGTCCCTGATATGCTGCTTCCGTATGCTACAGTGATTTATGATCAAGTTTCACGCTAAATTAGACTCTTTTAATTATTGTTTATTAATTTGATTTACTGTAAAATTGACGCATCCTTATTTTGACAGGTCTGTATATCATATTTTTTTGGTTTTTGACAAACCTCGAAATATTTTTTTTATGTATTTTTTTTTTAATAATATGATACAACAACAGAAACTTAATCTTAATTATAATAAAAAGAACCTAGATATTTATAGAGTAAGTGGAAAAGTGGTATCGTGTCGACTTGGGAATCCTGAGAACCCTGGTTCGATTCCCACAACCGACAAAACATTTTCACTTACCTAAATCTGCTTCGGTAGAGTGCCACACTCAGTAATGGGTAAAAGGCGTGATGATATATTTATTATGGGGTAGCTAGCACAGTGGTATGAAGTCGGCCTTCTACCCATTACTGGATGTGGCACTCTGCCGAAACAGATCTCTGTAAGTGATATATTTTGTGCGTGAAGTGCGATTACCAGTCGCCAAATTACGGCCTCTAAAGATGTTAGTGGTGGAGGAGCCACAGAAGTAGCTTTTGAAATTATGAAAATTGTTTGTCGCCTGTGGAAATCGAACCAGGGTTCTCAGGTTCCACAGGCCGACTTCATACCACTGAGCTAGCCACCCCATATTTTTTTTTTATAATTTAATATATTAATGAAATTAAAAATTGTTTAATAGAGCAAACACAATGTAGTAGTCAGTACTTTTGCAATAAATTGCTATGTTTTATTTAAATTTATTCTCATAGTTAACATAAAGATTTATGTTGTTTCAATAGCAATTATTTCTTTTGTTTATTTGTTATTGAAATGTTACTATTTGTTTTTTCAAACATTATCTTAATTCATGCATCTGTAATATAAATTATTACTACACAAAATGTATAACATATTTCTTGACTATTTTATAAACACGTTTTTATAATTAGCATTTTATGCGCAAAATGTCAATAATTACCAAGTTATTAATTTATTCTTTATAAACAAAAGTAGTGCGTGGGCAACCAATAGAATTACAGAGGATAATTTCCTTATCTAAGTCTGCAATTATTATAATATAACCGCCTTTTAACAGAAAAATACACAATCGTGAAATCGCTATGACTATGGTTAACGTTTTCTTTCGCACGTTGTTACCAGGTAATTGAAACTTAACTTGGTTGAAAGTGAAAGACAGGTTCGGAAAATGTCGAAAAGTCGAAGTAAGTATGTGCACTTATGATATTTATCAACGTTAATAATAGACTACGTAAACAATGAAACAAATATTTGAAATGACACAAAAAATACGTAACTATAATATCTAATAACTCGTTACTGTAACGTTTTGCGTAGTTATAAATTAAAATATGTTTATAATAATATAGTTTTAATTAATTTTCAAATGTTACTTGTTAGCCAGCTTTTGTTAAAGCTACAATTAAATTAATTATGTATTTTCTAACATTTTTCCTTTATTCTACGAACTGCAACAAGTTTTCAAGAATGTTGTATTATTGTCGTAAAATACTTTTGATACAAGTCAGTTTTACTATTAATAGTTTAGAAAAACACTAGCACAGCGTGTTAGGTGATGAATTATTGTCCAAAAAATCCGGGTTTGATTCTTTGAGCCCGAACCAACACTCTGTTATGATGACAAATATTCAAAACAATCTAAAATAGATTATTATTTATGGGGTGGATAGCTCTGTGGTATGAAGGCCGCCTGCGGATCCTGAGAACCCTGGTTCGATTCCCACAGGCGACAAACTATTTTCATAATTTCAAAAACTACCCCTGTGGCTCCTCCACCACTAACATCTTTGCAGGCCGTGATTTGACGACTGGTAACCGCATTTAACGCGCAAAATATATCACTTACCGAGATCTGCTTCGGCAGAGTGCCATACCCAGTAATGGGTAGAAGGCGTGATGCTATATTTATTTATTTTATTATTTGTGTAAAAAATTTAAAGTATATTATTATAATATCTACCTACCCTTGAAATAAAAAAGCTAAGATGTCAAACAAATTATTATAAAATAGATTCGATTTATAAAAATTTCTGAAGGTTTATTTGTTGATAAAATGAGTCACGATTATTTTCAGGTTCATTTAATCCTTTACAGGCAGATTCATAAAGCGTATTAGCGCTAACACCATTTTTTATTTCGTTTATAACTCTCTTTTCAATGTACGAAACAAGTTTATTTTAACTTGAGTTAAAAAGAGAGTTAATTAGCATCAAATTGAGTTCATTTCTTTAATCTATTTTAATTTGAAACAGAGTTATAGATAATATTAAAAATGGTGTTAGCGCTAATCCGTTTTATGAATCTGCCTTGATTAAATTATGTTCTTTAGTTCCTTGGTATAATATTAATGGTACTGGTTTTATGCAGTGTTACCAAAGGATCATTAAAATACTCCTGTATACTCTGCGTTAGCTAAAACAAAAACATGTATATTTCATCATTGAATGCACCAATGATGAAATATTAATTTTCTACAAAAGACACAACACGAAGAAATAAAGCAATCCACCACACCTATAATCATTTAATATTCGCAATATAAACCATATAATCATTTACAAAATTTTATTTAGTAAATTGTTATTTAATGTTAGTCATTTGTATTGCAACATTAAAAGGAATAAAAATAATTAATAACCCATTTCCTAAAAATATACTACAATCGTCTCTCATTCCCTTCACACACGTTTTTGTTCCGATTACAAAACAAGTGATTATTTCCCGCGATCAAAGTGATCCGATCACTGACAGATCACTTGTAAAGGTCAATACAGCAACGCCAACTACCTGCCTATTACATCAAAATAATCGCACGTGAGTCGTGGATTTTAGTAAAAATGAAAGCATATATCTTGCTATCGAATTAATTACTTATTAGTTCTATGCGGCAAAAAGTCAGTGTGACTCATGGTAAACTGAAAACGGTGAATTACTATAATGTATGCAGTCGGAGTCGTGCTTCGGTCGTGACTGAACAATGATACCGAAGGAAAATAATTTGATCTGTAATTTTAGATGCTGTATTTGAATTACTGGGTGATTTAGGTGTGTTTAAGAAGGAGTGGATGATGAAATTATTATTATTATTATTTGATTATGATTACATTTGAAGATATATTGTTGAAAATATTTTGGAGCTTGTTAAATGAAGATGATTTATTTACCTTTAGATTAGTGATTTCTAATAGTATTTTTGTGCTCGCATCATTCAAAATAAGGTTTACTTTACCTTGGAAACCGATGGAAAGTTTGACTTTGCGCACTAGTGTGCAAAGTAATTGAAAAAACATTCATTTTTTATTATTCTAAATTTTGACTATTAAAACGCTAATTGTACTTATGGTATATACACACATTAGCTTATAACGTCATAAAAAACATATTTTAACAAGATTGACCAGAAAAAATAAACAATTTGTTTTCAAATAACAAATGTCATATATGTGATTTCGTAATAGCATTTTTGTACTAGCATCATTCAAAATAAGGTTTACATTACCTTGGAAACCGATGGAAAGTTTGACTTTGCGCACTAGTGTGCAAAGTAATTGAAAAAACATTCATTTTTTATGATTCTAAATTTTGACTATTAAAACGTTAATTGTACTTATGGTATATATACAGATTTTAAGAAATTTATAAAATAAGTAGAGACATTAGCTTATAACGTCATCAAAAGAACATATTTTAACAAGATTGACCAGAAAAAATACACAATAAGTGCAGAAAGTAAATACTTTCCTCATTGTTTTAGGAAAACGATTATGTTAAATTAAATGCGTGCATGAACAAACAAAAAATAGTATAAATAACACATTTTGTAAGACTTTTTATCGCACTTGTCTTCTAAGAACTATTCTTTAATATATTATTACTAATTACATGTCAAACGTCAAAAATATTTATTTTATAGGTTACAAACAATTTTCACCATTTTAAAATTACCCCTGTGGCTTCCTCACCACTAACAGCTTTGGGAGCCGTGATTTGACGGCTGGTAACCGCACTTCACGCGCAAAATATATCATTTACCGAGATCTGCTTCGGCAGAGTGCCACACCCAGTAATGGGTAGAAGACGTGATGATATATTTATTTTATTTTATTTACTTGTTTAAGTTTACTTCGTAGCAACTATTTTAACGTTTTATTGTAGGCTGTACAATAAACAATCACTTTTGCATTGAAAATGAGTACATAATAACTCACTTTTCGCACGATCGTAGAAAAACATACTTTAAAAATGACAACTAAAAATTTCAAAAGATTATATACATTCGAATTTCATTATTCCGTCGCTCGTGCAAAAAAAAAATGCAATCATCATTGCGATTAGTAAATGTCCTACCGGTATCGGATATATCATCCTCAACCGGTAGGAAAGACTTATTGTTTACTTAAGTATCTATAATACGATGAAAATAATTTGTCAGTTGAGAAAAGCATATTTGGGTCTCATTTCCACAGTTTCTTTTTTAATTGTTTTTATATCTTCTAATTGTTATTCGTTATTCATCCTTCGTAGATAAGTCTTTAGTTCCTAATGAACAAATATCGATGAAATAACAGTCAAATGCTCCAATAATAACAGTTACAACACAGCAAGATATCTTCTATACTGCACCCTAGTCGTCTAATGATCTATAGCTGTTTTCATTCCAGTTCCGACTTAGTGCTAGCTTCATTTACATTCAATAAATCAATTCTAATGATTTATATATGTTCATAAATGAACATAGATACATAACACGACATCCAGTTCACGAAGGGCAGGAATAAGCCCTCCAGCAAATCAGATAAAATCACAGCAATACATTTTTTACTCATGAATAAATATTCGCTAAATTCCCATCAACATTTTTAAAGTGGTGCTGACATATTTTATAATTAATCAATTACTTTTTTTCTTATTCTGCACTTCGTAATTAGTTAGAGTATTTCTTAATAATTAGAGGCGGACGAAATCAAATTTCTCGAATTCGAATATCAAGCTGATCTCGAATATTCGAATACCTGGAATAGTTATTCATTTAAAAATTTAAATTATAAATTGAATTTAAAATTATAAATAATAATAAATTAAATTAAATGAAAAATAAATATATCATCACGCCTTTTTTCATTCTGGGTGTGGCATTCTGCCGTGGCAGATCTAAATATGATATATTTGTGCGGGTGAAGTGCGATTATCAGCCATCAAATCACGGCCCCCAAAGACATTAGTGGAGAAGCAGCCACAGGGGTAATTTTAATGTGATGAAAATTGTTTTGATGGGATAATGGCTCAGTGGTATCAAGTCGGCCTGTGAATCCTAAGGACCATTTTCACCAATTTAAAATTACCCCTGTGGCTCCCCTACCACTAACATCTTTGACGGCTGATACCCGCACTTCGCACGCAAAAATATATCACTTACCAAGATCTGCTCCGGCAGAGTGCCACACCCGGTAATGGGTAAAAGGCGAGATGATATATTTATTTATTTTATTTTTTAAAATTTTGTCGGTTGTGAGAATCGAACCGATGTTTCCAAAACCCTATATAATAAATTAATATTAATTAAATTATCATTATGATTATAAATCATAAAGTAATTGAATTGAAGTAAATAAGTAAACATGTATCTCAAATAAAACTCTTATCTGTCAAGTGGCAAATGTACAACTGTCAACTAAGTTCATTAAAGCGCCGAAGAAAGCGCTGTTTCTAGTTCCTGTCGTAACGCGCGATATTCAAGGTATTCGAATGTTTGTCATTGGCATAAATATTCGAAGATCTCAAATATCGAATACTTTTATTCGCGGGTGGCATTCACCCATCTCTATTAATAATGTTTCAAGCATTCAGGGACGTTGGAAGTGTGGGTGTGTGGCGACGCCACCCCTGTTTTGGGTAGCTTGGGAGTTTGTTGATATTTTCGTTCAAAAAAGATTAACGAATCTGCTATTACTTCATGTTCACCAGGAAAAGACGAAACTATTCGACTTGAACGATGTAATGAAGGAATTCGTTTCTCGAACCCAAGAACGAAGAAAAGTGTTTGGAGTTCCGATTTAAAAGATATTTTTTTTTTAAGTTCTACAACCCCCCCCTCATGACAACTTTCGCCCCCAAAGCAAAACCATTTCCGATGCCCCTGCAAGCATTATGTCATTGGAGCAAAGAAACAAATTGTATTAATTTCTCGAGTAAAACTGCAGTTGAAGAGAAAGACACCGAGATCAAAAGTAATTCATCTTTGTTGAAAATAAATGTGTGTCTCGTAAAATAAACGGTAACCAACGTGCGACACAACGTATCAACATAACGCAAACCACGACTGATTTTATGTTTCTCGCGCTTCCGAAAGATGTTCAGATATATGTTCATTATAAATGATGTATGTTTATTGCTCCGTCACTCCGCCTTATAACAGATGCTAAACTATAGTGTTCTGTGCTACAGAATAGAGAATTACGGAAATGTATCCAAATGCAATTAATTTCTATGATGTAATTATATATATTTATTTCACTAATTACCTTCTAAAACTTCATTGTGTGAATGGTAATTACGATTATCACATGGAGTTGTTATTTATTATTATAGAAACATCGGTAGTTTGTTACGAGGGATGATTTTAAGCGAATGCAATGCAGCGGCGATGTTAGCGTTACGACATTTGAATCCGAAGATCCCGAGTTTGATTCTCATCCAACCTAAAATAGTATATTATGTACCATGATACCCACAGCCGACAAACATTTTCACCAATTTAAAATTACACTTGTGGCTCCCCTACTACTAACATCTTTGAGGGCCGTGACTTGACGGCTGGGAACCGCACTTCACGCGCATAACAATTTATCATTTACTGAGATCTGCTACCTACACCCAGTAGTGGATAAAAGACGTGATGGTATATTAATTTATTTTTTAAACTTCAAAGGATCTTAAAGTAAATTTTATGACAAAAAAATTCGGGAGACGCCCGGACTCAAACCGTGGCCCTTCAGCTTGCCGGGCTGATGCCTTAACCACTAGGCCACGATGCAGGCACCAATCAAATTCTTCGTCATAGTGTCACATGACAAAAACTTGAATTTGCTTCAAAGAATCCTTTTAATGTGCTCGGTTTTAAAATAAACAAAGATATTTTTGTAACAAGGTGGTTTTGAGTTGACTGTAGGTATTCTGTTAGTTTGCTTCCTTGTTTTGTGCGATAAGATTTTGAGGAAAAATCTTACTGTGACAACGAATATGTGTAGTTATCTGCAGTCGTCAGTCATTGTTGCACCCCCGAAAATATCACTATTCACCCCGCTCAAAAACATAGCGTTTGTTTTTGAGCGTAGCCTCAGTGATGTCACGTTCGCGTCCTCGACTGGTCAAGATGTGACCAAAAACGCATCCGTTTCCGCTTTCAGCGCGAATACTTTGTATTTTATCTTAGTTTACGCTTTAGCTTGTATTTTGTTTTACTACTTATTATTTTATTAAGTTTGTTAATAAAGTTATGTGTTTTATTGTGCGTATTATTAATAACAATCAAACAATCGTCTTCTTAATCGCGTTTCAACAACAATTACGTTTTAATAACCGCCATCTAGAATCGATACACGCTCGCAATATACAAACCCCCGTCGTGTTACATTTTCTTCATTTCGTCTGTAACTGACAAGTCATTTCAAATATAACGTCTCGTTAGCAAGAAAGTTACCATACTTTGTTTTAAACTGAATCTTCTATTTATTACTAACGTTGAAGTCTGGTTGAATACCAATTACAACATTCAATTTTCATTTCTACATAATCATTCCTTATCTAAGAACGATGATCGTTTTGCCGTTTAATTAACGCATATTAATTCCATGTAGCAGACTTTTTATGCGGTAATTTATATCATGTTACATTTTCTCGAATAGATTATCAATTAATAAGAAACGGTACAAAAACTGGTAATTGATAATTGAAATAATTGGTTTAAACGGAATAAAATAAAACAGTAAAACAAAATGTAGTATTACCATCAGTTATAAATGACAAATGTCAAATTGATGCAACATCAAATTGATTTAATACATTTGAACATCAAGGATATCATACATTTAAGATTAAATTAAAAAAGAGAAAAAAAAATAGAATTAAATTTTATTTATTGAGGAATGTTGATTAAGCCGTGTAGAATTATTTGAAATAGGAAAAATATAAACGAAAAACTAATTTTTCCACGTTTGGATTGTAGGCTTTATTTTATTTAAACGAATAAGTGACGACGTTTCGGACCATGGTTAGGACCATTATCAAGTCAAAGTAGATAAAGGAATAAAGGTGTTCTTAAATTTACATGATGAAGTTAATTAATTAAAAATTATCAATTAGGAGTGTACACTCCTAAAGCCACAAAAGAAATGTGACATTTATAATTTTTAATTAATTCACTTTATCATGTAAATTTAAGAACACCTTTATTCCTTTATCTACTTTGACTTGATATGGTCCTAATCATGGTCCGAAACGTCGTCACTTATTCGTTTAAATAAAATAAAGCCTACAATCCAAACAACGTGTAAACATTTGTTTTTATTTATATTTTTCCCATTTCAAATAATTTTATTTATGGCCATGTTCTCTGCTATTATTTTATGCTATTTTTACATCCTCAGCACAGTTCAAGTTAATCATAAATTCTTAACGTCATGTTACATTTTTGTATACTTCATAATTATATTATTAATTGCCATTTTTGTCACCATAGTAACCAATATATCATAGTGTCATTCTTTAAATATTAATTCTTCCTGTTTTCGGATATCATATACCGAAATTAATTTTAATTTATGTATGGTAAACAGCTGGAGAACGATGTTTGGAATCGTCCAGTCGTGTAAGGTCATTAGCCAGTTACGTTTCGAACTACGAGAAATCATAGATGACACAAATTTTGAATTAATGTCATTGAACCAAGATTTTTGTGTATATTAATAGGTTTATTTAGGTAAAAGAATGTAGTTTGGTTAACTTGAATGTTACTCGATACTTCTGTTGAATTTTTAATGAAATGATGTATATTTTATCTTAAATACGAGTACTGTTACTGTATTGCAACATTTTTATTTTGTGTTTATATTTCTACAAAAACGTGGGATGGATGGCTCAATGGTATCGAGTCAGCCTGTAGCTTTGAGAACATTGGTTTGATTCCGACACAGACAAACAATTTTCACCATATTAAAATTACCCCTGTGGATCACCCTGCATTACGGCTAATAACCGCACTTCACGCGCATAAATATATCATTTACCGAGATCTGCTACGGCAGAGTATTACACCCAGGAATGGGTAAAAGGCATGATGATATATTTATTTATTTTATACACAACTGGGCAACAAATCATGTGTTTTAGCTCTAAAAAGCGGGCTTAAACAATTATTTTTGGCCCTAGGGCCATACAAAATAATTCCTAGGAATACATAAATAAAATGACAATTTTTTGTTTATTGTAAATATTTAATTTTACAAAATGTCATTTTGACATATAACCTATGTACATATTTTAATCTTTTGAACATATAATTAAATGTTATTTTGTTGTCCATAAAATATTGTATGTATCACGGTTGAAATTAGCCTTTCTTACCCTAAACATGTTAATAACTCTCGGCGCTTTGCGCCTCGTGCTAATAATCATGTCGCGGACCAGAAACGCCTGTTTTCACCCTTGATACATAAATAACTAATATTTTACGATAGTACAATATAAGATGGAAAAATTGACCGAGTTCGATTCCCACAGCTGACAATATTCACTAACATATTTGGGAGCCGTGATTTGACGGCTGGTAACCGCATTTCACGCACAAAGATCACTTACTGAGATCTGTTATGGCAGAGTGCCACACCTAGTGTAGAAGGCGTGTTATATATATATATATATATATATATATATATATACAAAAACAAGTTTACAGTTTTAAAGAACAAATTAAAAGAAAATTTATAATAGCAACCGATAAGAAGTACCTACAAAAAATGTACTCGTCAGTTCGTTACATCACATTACATTACATAATTTCAATATTTGTGTTTATTCTTTTCCACTTTTTCCAATCATTTGTTTTTCTTATAATTTTTTATTTCATCCAATAAATGATTGAATGTCAATAGTAAAATAATAAATATTCATCACATTATTACAACAGTAATTTAAAAGTACATTCACATTAACAAATAAAAAATAAGTATTGTCAAAAGTATTTTAGTAGCTGATAAAATGTGTGTTTTGCGTGTTTACGGAATACTCATCAATAATTTATCAACACAACTATAACTGTATCATCTTTCAATTTTTTATACAGCTATCCGAAATAGTACTTTAAATTTTGAGCACGGAACTGCTACCACATAAATTAAAACCGAGAGATCAATAATTCAAAAGTTCGAACCGACACAATGCGTGGTAACAAATCATCTTCGATTCGGACAATTTATGATTCTCCTACACGCAACGCGTCCTTATTTGTTTTATTATTTATTTTCTGTTTTTTGTTTTTTGATTGGAACAACTTTGCTGTGATTTTTAAAGTACATTCTTGCACGGCTTTATTGATCTCTTGCGTACACGAATTTGCAAAATATTTTTTAATAATGATTTAAGATGTAAAACAATTTTCTGTTATATTCTGTACACGGCATTCAAACCAGTTTATCGTAAAAAAAACTTAAACATTTCTAAGAACGAATCTTTTTTCTATTACTCTGAACTAGATCTACACATATACTTCATTTTACTGTAAATATTATTAAAAGAAATTGTCTAATAAAATAGTTTAATAGACATAATAAATCTTACATTTTAATGTTTCTGTTTCTTCAAGTACATATTATTATTTCTGGATATTACTATTTTATGTTTTTAATTCTACTATAACTTAAATTCTAAATAAACTTTAATATATGATAGTTACTTTAATTGGTCCTTAAAGTCAAGGTCATCGTTCAACCGAGGGCAGAGCTTCCATCTAAGCTAAAACATTAATTACAAATATACACGATGTTGAAAAAAATTATTCTTCTTCTTATTTGTTTAACATAAAAAATCGGAAAATTATGGGATGGCTAGCTCAGTGGTATAATTTTCATAATTTGAAAAAGCTATCCCTGTGGCTCCTCCACCACTAACATGTTTGGGGGTCGTGATTTGACGACTGGTAACCGCACTTCACGCGCAAAATATATCACTTACCGAGATCTGCTTCAGCAGAGTGCCACACCCAGTAATGGGTAGAAGGCGTGATGATATATTTATATTTTATTTAAAAAATCTGTTTTTACTCAACCGTTATCTTCGAAAATATTTGAAAGAAAAATGCGTCAATTAGATTTTTTTTAAGTAAATACTTAACAATTGAGGCAATCATATTTTAGTATAGAGAGAAAAAAAATCAAATCTCACCTGGATTTGAACAAGAACTTTGAAAAGCGTTAAACGGTCTAGCCAACTGCGAAGTTATGGAACTCATGTAATTTAACTTCGATGTTTATATTTATATATTTACATATGTATGGGGTAGGTGAATTTAAGAACCCTGGTTTGATTCCCACATCCGACAAACAATTATCACTAAATTTAAGTTACCCTTGTGGCTTCCCCTACACTAACATCTTTGGAGGCCGTAACCGCATTTCACGTGCATAAATATATCACTTACCGAGATTTACTATGACAAAGTGCCACACTCAATAATAGGTAAAACGCGTGATGATATATTTTATTTTATTTATGGGGTAATGGCTCAGTGGTATCAAGTCGGCCTGTGGATCCAAAGAACCCTGGTTCGATCTCCACAGCTGATAAAACATTTTCACCAATTTAAAATTAATCATGTGGCTCCCCCACCACTCTCATTTTTGGGGGCCGTTATTCGACGGCTGGTAACGGCTTATATATATATATATTCTAGTGTATCTAATTCTAATATTATAATATTGTTTGTTTTAGATTTTGAGCAGTTGGTTCCGTCGACGGTAAGTCTAACAAAATAATTAATTTCCACTTAGTTTTTGT
This sequence comes from Pterostichus madidus, assembly GCA_911728475.2. NCBI lineage: Eukaryota > Metazoa > Arthropoda > Insecta > Coleoptera > Carabidae > Pterostichus > Pterostichus madidus. The sequence continues at coordinate 7,439,680 of OU452313.1, read as the reverse complement.
TTAAATTCAACACAAAAAACAGTTAATGCTTCAGTCGTTTGTGGAAGATAATAAGATAAACAATAATAAAAACAAAAGACGAAACTAACAGTGAACTTGGTTCATTTAACTCAAAAACACACAACACAATGTTAGGCAAATTGTCAATTAATTACTATTATCACAATTACTATGCGTTTGTTACTGGCCTCTTTTTAGGTTAACGAGTTGGTTAAATCTACTCTATGTCCAGTTAACTTCCCGCCTACTCGATAATTAACGAATAAAAATAAGCCATCCATTTCGTAAGATTCATAATTAGAGATGAGTATCTTTCGGTTCTAACGCTGCAGCAACATTTTCTTGTCCGATGACTTCGCGTCAATAAAATGTTGAATTTTAAAGCTACTCTAACAGAAGATTACTGAACATCTTGTTTTAATAGCGAAGAGTTTTTCTAGACAGAATTAATGTGGGTCTGAAAAACCGGATTTGGTAAAGATTGTGTTTTATGGGATATGTTAACAGTCGTATTAACTGTTGTGGATATTTGTCAAAGTATAGAAAATAATTTTGGAGATTTGATATGTGATATATTACTTTTCCTTTACCTCAAGATGAATGATAGTTTTAATTTCGCGCAGAAAATGTAAAATTTCAAGAATCGGAAAGCCTATTCTAAATTATAGTATATACAGGCTGTTCAATTTAGTTGTGCCACTTGCAAAATGGTAGTTCTTCGCTAATTTAATCAACTTTGTAGCTCTTATAATTCTCGAGATAGCTATGGTGACTAAATTGAACACCCTGTATAGTAGGGTTGCGCTGCTTCTTAGAAGCTCTCTCAGTCCCTTTGCATCTTATTTCAATTTCCTTGCATATTTCTCGCCATTTATTCCTATTCAACGTTTCTTCCTTCTATTTGTCAATTTCTGCGTTGTATAGGTCCTCTTTTATTCTTTAAATGCGTTTCAATTCTTCGCTACTTATTTCAATTAATTTTTGTAAATAGTAGTTCGTTGTTATCGGTCTGCTTTCAAAGAAAAATAGCATATTTTTAAATACCTACTATAACAATTGATGAAAATTGAATTATAAAAAGAAAATATTGTAGAAGATCTCACAGTTGGTTTATCAGGATTGAAGTAAATAAAACAATAATTTTTCAACAAACATTTTAATTAATAATCGACCGCTTTCGATTTATTCCAATACCATCATCAGGACGCACTATGAAGGACACATCTGGTAAAATAATAGTTAAAAGCAAGTACAATGTTTGACAAAGTTAAGTTGACTTGATAAAAATGTAAACTTAACTTAATTTTCTCAAAAATTTACTTGTTAACTACAGAGTGATCAAAGAGAATTGTTACAGTTGGCAATTAAAAAAACTACTTGAAATTGGTAAGCCTGATACATAAATTCATTTCCTGTTGTTGACAGTGACATTTAAAATTTAAATTTGAGTACATTTATTATTACATTTATTTCTAAAGTATTTCTATTACTTAAAAAGTCAAAATTCTATTAGCTGTCAGACTCCTGACATAACCAATTTATATTCATTAGAAATGTCAAATAGCATTTCCGCCTTTATCTGACGTTGTGCCAACTGTGGAATAAAAAGATCTCTGGAATTGTATTGCCAACTATAACAATTCCTTTTGATCATCCTGTATTATTTTAACATGGGTACGTCCTATAGCTAAAAAAATAGACTAAATAATATATTTATCTATATATGTTTATATTTAGTGATTTAAATTCACAGATAAATATTCATTCTAAAAAATGTGAAGCGGATTCAAATTTAAGAAAATTAAAGTTTTCTTAATGCTGTATCTAAAAATAAAATTATTAACTTGAATATATATTTAAAATATGACATGCAAAATATTCCGGTAAATAATACCTAGGACAGTAAAGTTGTATATCATCATTATTTACGAACAATATTTTAATGTTTCCTCTTCCGGTCATAAGTACCTATTCTCATAGATGATAAATGTTAAAAAATAAATATAAATTTTAATGTCATATTTACTGCATGAAGTAGAATAAAAAATACACAATATAACTACATAAACATTGTAACATTTTATTGCAGAAAATGTTCCGGCTAATAAGCATACATTTGCTACATAAAATATATATAAACGTCAAACAATGTTTTATTTAAAATGTATATAAATAATTTATAATACAATATTAAAATATAATTCAAACACTTTTAATTCAAATATCAACAAGTATTATAAATTTATTGTACGCCTACTTGAAAATATCAAGATTTCATAGTTTGATAGTTTCAGTAAATAGTAAGATGCAGTCTTCAATTAGCATTACCATTTACTTCATTTAATTATAAGTGTAAATTATTTCACTTGTAAAACGAAGAGTTCAGAAATGTGTAGAATGTTTACGTTTTCAAGAAAGTGTAAACGTCAAACAAACTTAATTTATTTTTGCTTTAATCTGGAATAATTTTATTTTATGATTATATGTAAAGTTAATATCTTTTGAACATAAAATAAATGCGGATATACGTACTTCTAAATAGAACGGAATTATTAATAAATAATGCAAAAATATTTGGAATTAATTCTGCATTTATTCTACATTGTTTTGACCTTTCACTTGTCAGCCCCCTATGAATTATTTAAAAATAAGCTCTAATTTTTTTTCCCACTTACATATTTATATAAGTACATAATATAGGCGCCGATATGTGAGGTACATGAGCAGAAGCGGATTTAAAATATTTCGGGCCCTAAGCAAAATATTAATTTCGGGCCCTTTAGGACATAAAATTCTGCATCTAATCCAATAAACAAAAATAATTTTACATGCTTCGTACCGGCACAAATTAGATCTGAAAATAACGAAAATATCGATAGCTATGAAATTGAAACAAAACTAACAAATATTTAACGTTTTATCTGTCAAAATAAATGACATAATAAATAAAGAAATTATTTTGACAGATTAATCGTCAAATAATTTGTTTAATTTTGTTTCATTTCCATGATTATCGATAGTTTTGAGGCTATTTTCGTTATTTTCAGATCTAATTTGTGCCATTACGAAGCATTAAAATTAATTTTGTTTATTGGATTAGATGCAGAATTTTATGTCCTAAAAAATTATGATTTTACATGTTAAATACCCATGTTCGAGAGTCGCGGCCACCACTTTGTATATATATTTCTATTATTTAAACTAAAATCCGGACCCTAAAATTTTTGGGCCCTAGGCTATTGCCTCTTTAGCCTAGGCCAAAGTCCGCCTATGTACATGTGCGCAAGTAACAAGCCTTTTTCGGGACTTGTTATAAATCTTTATAAGCTAAATATAGCAAATTAACAGATGTTTATTTCGGTAAAATTGTTACGATATGGCAAATATCTCTATAAGATACAAAATAGCACAAAAAGTAAGAAGCTGGAGGCTAAAACAAAAGTATACCCTAAAAGATTTAGTAGAGAAAACAGGCATAAAATATCATACATTAAAAATAACTATTATCGCACGTTGTTCTGGAATACATACGGTAAAATATTTATTTGCTTGTTCTAGTTACCATTAACTTTACGTTGACAACAGAAAGGATAAATGTAAAGTTTTCAGTAGTAGTAGAAAAAAAAAATTATTATTATAGTTCCTCGTATACAAGTTCAAGTTCCTTCTTAACTTTAAAAATTTGTTTAATCTTTTTAATAAATATCTCGCCTAAGGTAAAAAATTTAAAAAAAAACAGTGTAATTATTTTAAGTTTTGTCCCGCTTCTATATTTCATGTATGTATACAATATTTAATTATACAATTTATGCATTAAAGGCGTAAAATAATGGTCGATAAATACTCATAAATTAGTTTTTGCATAACCAGTTCCATACCTGAATAAATGTATGCAAGAAAATAAGTGTTATATTCCAAAAAATAAAGTAAAACATGTGTACTGTCAATTTCAATTTAAATCACTATCATAACATATATTTAAACAACTTTAATATTCTTGAATACATTAAATAAATAAATATAAATCCATCATCACGCCTTCTACCCATTACTGGGTGTGGCACTCTGCCGAAGCAGATCTCGGTAAGTGATATATTTTTGCGCGTGAAGAGCGATTACCAGCCGTAAAATCACGGCCCTCAAAGATATTAGTGGAACGGGAGCCACAGGAGTAGTATTAATGTGGTGAAAATATTTGTCGGCAGCGGGAATCGAACAAGGGTTCTCAGGATCCACAGGCCGACACGATACCACTGTGCCTTCTACTCCATAAATATGAATATATTGAACTTGACAATACCTTTCTTCCAAATTAGTATACTCAAGACAATAAGTGTACCTTAGAAAATTACATTAGGCAAGGATAATATTAGAATTTAGTTTTTCTAAACCCTTAAACGCTTCTTAAAATAGTGTTATTGAGTGTACCCTCTGGCTGTCTTTTCATTGGTTAGAATCGAATGAATAACTTTAATATTCTTGAACACATTAAATAAATAAATATAAATACATCATCACGCCTTCTACCCATTACTGGGTGTGGCACTCTGCCGAAGCAGATCTCGGTAAGTGATATATTTTTGCGCGTGAAGTGCCGTTACCAGCAGTCAAATCACGGCCCCCAAAGATAAGGGGGAGCCACAGGAGTAGTATAAATGTGGTGAAAATGTTTGTCGGCAGTGGGAATCGAACCAGGGTTCTCAGGATCCACAGGCCGACACGATACCACTGTGCCTTCTACTCCATAAATATGAATATATTGAACTTGAGAGTACCTTTCTTCCAAATTAGTATACTCAAGACAATAAGTGTACCTTAGAAAAATACATTAGGCAGGGATAATATCAGAATTTAGCTTTTCTGAACCCTTAAACGCTTCTATAAATATTGTTATTGAGTGTACCCTCTGGCTGTCTTTCCATTGGCTAGAATCGAATGGATAATGTAATGTAACTGTATTGAAGTGCTGACTTATGCAGAGTGTCAGATCAAGATGGCCAGCAGAGTACCTGGAAGTCTCCAGCAAGTGTTCTTATGTAATTCATGCGAGTGTCTGCTTTGCATATGAAATAGTACATGATTTCATGGTGTATACAGCATGTTCCATTAAGAATTTGTTCTCCTTGAACCTCGACGCATATGTAAATGTTAATTTTGACGCCTCCAGTAGCAAAACATTTACGAAATAATAGTTTAGCAACAGTGTGGAAGTGTAGTTCATAATAACGCAATAATAAATGACAGACATTGTTTTCCTGATAAATATTGAATATGTAAATAGTAGAAACAAAATAATCAACATACCATAGTTAACTTTACTGACGTAATTGTCAACTGTCAAACTATGTGACATGGTTTATAGTCCACTAAGGGTCTTCTCATATTAATTGGATTTTTATTTCTTCAACAATATATTTAAAGTATGAATTTGAGAAGCCGGGTTTGATTCCCATTGACGACATAAAGTTTTCACCAAATTATAACTACACCTGTGGCTCCTGCACTAACATCTTTGGGGATCGTGATTTGACGGCTGGTAACTGCACTTCACGCGCAATATATATATATATAAATATATATATATATATATATATATATATATATATATATATATATATATATATATATATATATATATATATATATATATATATCATCACGCCTTCTACCCATTACTGGGTGTGGCACTCTGCCGAAGCAGATCTCGGTAAGTGATATATTTTGCGCGTGAAGTGCGGTTACCAGTCGTCAAATCACGGCCCCCAAAGATGTTAGTGGTGCCACAGGGATATTTTTTGAAATTATGAAAATTGTTTGTCGCCTGTGGGAATCGAACCAGGGTTCTCAGGATATATATATATATATATATATATATATATATATATATATATAGATTATTATTTCTACAAATCACGATTTGCTACGGCAGAGTGCCACACTCAGTAATGGATAAAAGGCGTGATATATTTATTTATTTAATTTAAGAATCCTTATAATATTATATTAGTTATCGAGCATGTAATGATAGCTATTACTTATTAGAAAGAATTTAATGATAATTTATTCAAATGATTAATAGCCATTACAAGAAGGTTCTGTACTGTATTTTTTCTATGACAAATCTGCAAGATATTACCCTTTTAGGTCCAGATAAGTTTGAAGCATAATGTATTAGTCAATAATAAATTATTACTCACGCACTCATTGTGGTCTCTATATATCTATCAAATTTTGATCTAAAATTTAATTTTAAAAATAATTTTGCTTAAAACTAACATTTTAGGTTTCGTTTAGGTCAAAACAGTTTAAATTTAATTGTTATCATCAGTGTTGGAAAATCATAAATGAAACAGGTGAATAGGAGCGAATGAATGTTTCAAAGGTTCGTGTCACCCCATTTGATAGGATGTAATCTAAGAAATTGCCTTTTTATGGTTATTTTTAACATCGAACATTTGATTGTTGTTTCATAACAGAAGTACTAATAATATATAATTGATATGATTCTAAACAGGCGCATAAAATCACTCTTATGACTCACTACCCACTAATATCTAAATAAAACTACTTTAATGATATATTTATTATTTTAAAATATTTATTACAACTTAGCAATTGTTTACAATGTATACTTTCATGATGATTCATTTGCGTTTATAATTGTAATAAAAATAATTATATTTGTGAGTCATACAATTCAATTCTTCCGGTTTGAACGATAAGCTGTTGAAAAATTAATTACTAGTAACTCAAGAAACAAAGAAAAAGTGTTCCTGCTGTTAACTCTGCATGGGGTACACTGATGGACAACATAATTACCCAGATGATGAATGGGGATACCTATAGCGAATAAATTATTTAAATTTGTCATATAATTAGCCTTCCTTAATGCATAAATATCTCATGCAAAATTACCAAAAACAACCAGTTTTAATTTTTAATGTCTTATCTTAATAATTTTGATATGAATTATGGAACACCTGTATAATATTTTCTAAGATCATTTATATAATGGGTATTTTACGTATTAGAATCAACATCCGTAATAAATATGAAGCATACAAGCTTCGCTTACAGATTATGCTATTTCTGTAAGCAACCGATAACAGTCCGAGATGTTCAGCTATTTATCGTTGTTCATGAGCGCATTTGTAGATTATTAATCGCAGTAGTCTTTGATTTATTTAGTCAATTTATTTTTCAATCATGAATTATTTTACTATTGATATAAAGGAAACATACGATATATGGAACGGTAGTCGGTAAAAAATAAAAATGAAGTATTAGTTCAACCTATTTATATCTCAATTTGTCATAGCGTTATAGTGCTACAATTTCCGTAATTGCTGTTTATCAATGAGAAATATTTCAGGATATGCGTAGTTTCAGATTTCCTGACTGTAAATTAAATTATGATATGATTAATGAACATATGAACACTATTTGGCATCTTACTTCAATAGGATGATGGCTCAGTAAATTTGTGTAGTAACGGGATTTTATTAGTATAAAACTGTGCTTATTTTTCAATTTTCAAATGTTTTGCATTGTGATTGGTTAAAGTGAGGGTGGTGTGTTATGATGAGAATGTTTGTCGAGAACTAATTATTTGATGAATCTGATGAGTAGAATGATTTTAGGGTTCGTGCTACCCCATTTAATAGAATATAGTGTGATGTTATATATGTATATAAAAGTAAAAAGTGGTCGAGAGAAATCAACTATACCGGGTGGGGGTTGGTAAAGGTGAACATAGGGATGTAACATGGGATATTAGTTTTATGCAATTTCCTGCTTTCCTGTTTATTTTATAGAAATGTCAAGTGGATGTTCAGAATTAAAAGAAATATATTAAATTATTCACATATTTTAATTTTTACGTGTCTGGTTAAGCAGCAACTTTTTGTATCATTTTCATAATAAATATTAATACTCGTAGAGAGCTAGGGTGCAAAATGATGTCTCATTTATTCCAATGACAGAAATGGATTTTTTAATAGATTATGTCATAGTAAACATGAAAACAAGAAAATTTGATTTGGGAATGGGTGGAAACTATAGATGGCGCCGATGTGAATGCGCCGATTTTAAGGGTGGTTGTTGAAAAATTTTAGGCAGGCTAATTTTCAGTTTAAATTATAGATTTTGGTATAATTAAGTAATAAAAATGATAGACAGAAGTTTTGGCTGATGACGCATGCGCGACAAAACCGGTCAAAGTAAGCAATTTTTATGGTATCGTGTGACATATTACTACTTATTCACGACGAATACATGATAAAAAAATTATTGACAGAAATTTTTGCTGGTTGCTCATCTGTGACAGAAGCTCTGAAAATGGACTGGTGTAGGGATCAACAACCACCCTTAAAATCTGCGCATTCATATCGGCGCCATCTATAGAGCCACCCGTTCCCAAATCTAATTTTCTTGTTTTCATATTTGTCATGACATAATCTATTAAAACATCCATTTCTGTCACTGGAATAAATGAGACATCATTTTGCACCCTAGCTCACTAACTATTACTCGGCGATATGATTAAGGTTATGTTCACAATTACTTTGCTCTTAAATGTATTAAATATTCATAAATAATAGAAACAAAATGAGTAACGTTTAACGAATAATGTTGCAATAAAATTCTTTTGAGAATTGGGCTGTAAAAGATTTAAATAAAGTCATTTGATCTTCGGAAAGTAATTTGGATTAACTTTTTTAAATCGGACTAGAATGAGATTAGTTTTCCAAAATTCAGAATTAGCTAAAACTCTTTAGAAAATTCGTCTGTAAATGTAATATAAAACAAGTAAAAATAACGAAAACTATTTCACCATTACTAACTAAATTACTCAGATATAAAATATCCGCTTCTGTGCAGTCAAGAAGAAAACTACCTCATCTTGATTGCTTAACGCACATTTCATCGTTTCTCGCTAATGCAGTGTTATATTTTTCCCTCTTCAGTAATCTGCAACAGTTAATCTACCACTTACTCACTTCAGAGTCGCAAATAGCTAGAAAGAAGTGTTCATTTTGATTTTCTATTTAAACATCTCATTTCTGTTTGCTCTACCATCAATTATACGTGGACAGTGTGAAAATTAATTATATTGAATTAGGCTTACTATTGTAGATTGAGACCGTTATACAAATATGTTTGTGGTAATATTGACCTAAAACATGTTCAGTTCTACTTTTTTTCGCGTTCAATGACTTTCTTTACACTTGGTTGTTAGTTATGTTAGCGGAATTAGCGTAAGCAAATGTGTTGTATGTTTAACACTGCGTTAATAGAAATGTACCTATTTGAATATGGATTTCTATTTTGGTCATGATTTTGGTACCCTCAAAATTTCATTGGCGAAAATACTTACCTACTTTTTACTGGTAGTTACAGTTCATTTCAATTTGGAGAACAGATACGTCACTCAAAGTGTAAATAAATAAATAAATAAATAAATAAATGTCAACGGTCATGGCTGCACTCGTTGGAACTGATCTAAGCGATAACGCGAGTTAAGTAACGTTGCGCGCGGGTAGTACTTGGATGGGTGACCGTCCAGAGAAAACCCGCGTTGCTGTTGACCATAATACCTAAAACGCAGATCAGGGCGTAATAGCGGCATATGACCTAAGTAGTTGGTCCGCCAGAGAAGCCACGAAAAAACAAACAAATAAATAAATATATCATCACGCCTTTTACCTATTACTGAGTATAGCACTCTATCACTTTCCCGGAGTCTATATCTTAAAAAGTAAACAAGATATAAAGATGCATTTTTTAATAATTTGTTTGCAATTTTGTTTTTATTATTTTAGGGTCAGTTTCAGATTGTTTGCTCTAATTTTCTCGTACGAATATTGTAACGAAAATTTACATACATATATATTTTGACCCGCTGAATCCACTGGTAAAATTCCTAGGTAAATTTTTTGGAAAATTAATCTTTTACGCAGGTTATATCTTAAAAACTAAACATGATATAAAAATGCTCTCAACGGCATTGAATTCCTCGTGCCCGAATTGACTTATAAGGAAATTTGTAGCGATTTCTATTTTTGGAAAATTTCTTAAGGGGTACCCCTTGGATTTTTTCGATTTTAGGCTATTTTTAGACTGTTTGCTCTAAAATTCTTCCTCGTAGGAATATTATAACGAAAATTTACACATATATGTATTTTGACTTGCTGAATCCAAAGGTAAAATCCCCAAATGCATATGTCTTCTAGTTTTTGAGATATTATTCAAAAACTGCTCGACGAAAAAATTTTGTTGAATAGTTTTAGAAAAATAAAAAATGCTGAAAATTTGTTTACAATTCAATTGATGCACGAGAAATTCAATGCCGTTGAGCGCATTATCATATCTTGTTTAGTTTTTGTGGTATAGCCTCAGGAATGTCGAAAATATGATGAGATATTTTTTTTGAAAGTTAAACTTTTTCGGAAGCTATATCTTAAAAACTAAACAAGATATGATAATGCGCTCAATGGCATTGAATTCTACATGTTCGAATTGACTTATAAGCAAATTTTCAGCGATTTATATTTTTTTGAAAATTTCTTAAGGGACCCCTTGGATTTTTTTCGATTTTACGCTATTTTCAGACTGTTTGTCCTAAAATTCTTCCTCGTCCGAGTATTGTAACGAAAATTTACATACATATGTATTTTGACCCGCTGAATCTAATGGGAAAATCCCCAAGTGCATATGTCTTTTCATTTTTGAGATATTGTTTAAAAACTGGTCGACGAGAAAATTTTGGTGAAAAGTTTTAGAAAAATAAAAAATGCTGTAAATTTGTTTCCAAGTCAATTGAAGCACGAGAAATTCAATGTCGTTGAGCGCATCTTCAAATCTTGTTTTTTTTTTTGAGATATAGTCTCGGGAAAGTCGAAATTTTTTTTGGAAAATTGTATTTTTTCAAGGTTATATCTTATAAACTAAACAAAATATGAACATACACTGAACAGCATTGAATTCCTCCTATCTGAATTGACTTATAATATAATTTTTAGTAAATTTTGTTCGATTTAATTTATTGAAAATTTCTAGGGTTTTTTCGATTTTATTAGACCAATTTCGAAATGTACTCTAAAATTCTTTCTAATTAATTGATTTATGATTTAATACAAAAATATATTTAATTACAAATAGGAGGTACAAACAAAATTAAAATAACATATTTTGTATAAAAATAAAAAAATAAAAAAAAATATATCATCACGCCTTCTACCCATTACTGGGTGTGGCACTCTGTCGAAGCAGATCTCGGTAAGTGATATATTTTGCGCGTTAAGTGCGGTTTCCAGTCGTCAAATTACGGCCTCCACGGATATTTTGTATAGATATATAAAATTCGACATTCTCGCGCTCGCAGTCTTTTGTCAATCCCGTTTCAAAATCCTCTCGCGTCGTCGTACATTACTAAATTGTCGGGTTAAAGATCCGGTAATAAATAAAACCGATTGTTTACATAATTGAAAAAATAGTAAAAGGTGTTATAATATATGTATTTATATTTTCTATTAATTTATGTCAGAATAAATAATTTAAGCAGTCAGTTCCGTTTATTATAAATGTAAACTTTTACGGATATGCTGAGCATTCTGTTTTGTTTACATAAACAAGATTTTTTTACATAAATGTTTTCTAAACTGCATAATAATTCATGAGAAACATATAAAGTTCCGTCCATACCGTGAGTGTTAGAATTCTTAAAATCGCTTTTAATGAGAAGACAAGAATTTCCTTATACCGGCACTTCTTACACAGTGAACAAGACTGGTTCGACTGACTTTTATCAACACCTTATACAGAATAAACTTGACATTTAGTCGACTATGCAACAGCATAATTTATACTATGAATTTAATGATCAGTTTCAGAAAATTCTAATTGTAAATTGAAATTGCAATTTGTATTATGTTTAAAATTGTACCCAATTTAAATGTCGTATACTCGGACTACCATCTATTTGATTTTGTGCACTAGTGCGCAAAGTAATTCAAAAAACACCCATTTTTTAACAAACTTTACGAGAAAAAATAAACAACTTGTTTTCAACTAACAAATGATAGTTCATGGCATACTAAACTGTCAATATAAATTCACGCTTCAAATTTAATAATAATAATAATACATATATATAATAATAATAATATATATTATTATATTATTATATTATATTTTATGAAATTTTCATAATTTGAAAAAGCTATCCCTGTGGCTCCTCCACCACTAACATGTTTGGGGGCCGTGATTTGACGACTGGTAACCGCACTTCACGCGCAAAATATATCACTTACCGAGATCTGCTTCAGCAGAGTGCCACACCCAGTAATGGGTAGAAGGCGTGATGATATATTTATTTATTTTATTTTATAAAAATTATATAATCGACAATGACGGAATTTATTAAATTTTAAGCTTGAATTTATATTGACAGTTTTTTTTACACTCAAAATCGAATGTTGCACTCGCATTTGAGTGTAAAAAGCACTCTCCTCTCGTGTTAAACACAACTTTTTCATAACAGGCTTCAAAAACATTCTACTTATAACTATAAAAAAAAGTAATATAAAATTAAATCTTTATAAAAGTTTACCTATGTGTCAAATTAGACAAATTTGAATATTATGTTAATATGTATTTTGTTCTAAATCTATTGCTATCCAATTAGTTTTATTTTTAAAATAATTACACATGCAAAATAAAATCAGTTTAAAAGATCTAGATGTAGATTTTAATTCGGCACATTTATAACATTTTTATTTGAATTAATGTAGGAAATTTTGTGAAGAATAATTTTGTTTCCTACTTAATTTGCCTATGGCCCAGTTTTTAATCAACATCCCGTATATTTAGCAGGAAGATAATTATAACAGTTACAGTCGAATAAAAAACTAAGTATTAAAGAAATGTTATTATTTATTTCAGATTTCGCTAATAAATTTGATCTAATGGCAAAATTAACATAATTACTTCGAAAGTAGTTTTGTAATAAATATTATTAATGATAAGAAGTTTCATCAAACATTACCAAATTTTTCTGGCATCTATATGCATCATTTCGAAATTATAAGACATATTTCATTCTTAAATTACAAATGAAGTTTTTAATTATAAAATAAAATCACGCCTTTTACCCATTACTGGGCGTAGCACTCTGCCAGTAGATCATGGTAAGTGATATATTTATGCGCATGAAGTACGATTACCAGCTGTCAAATCACGCTCCCCAAAGATGTTAGTGGAGGGGGGGCCACAGGGATAATTTTATTGTGGCGACTTGAAACAACCAATATCATTTTATTACATATATGACCAGGTTGTCATGGAAATGAGTGTATTAATAAGTGGTAATTACACTAGTGCAATTACAGCGGTAATTTGCGTTAGTGTAATTATCGCGTTAATTTTATATTTAAAAAATTGATAGTTTTACTCTAATTTTATTTAGTTAACTAGTAATTAGGTTGTCTGACATAGACAGGCAGATTCATAAAGCGGATTAGCGCTAACACCATTTTTTATTTCGTTTTTAACTCTTTTCAATGTACGAAGCAAGTTTATTTTAACTTGAGTTAAAAGGAGAATTAATTAGCACCAAATTTAGTTCATTTCTTTGATCTGTTTTAATTTGAAACTGAGTTATAGATGATATTAAAAATGGTGTTAACGCTAATCCATTTTATGAATCTGCCTGTTAATGATCAAACAAATATATTTTATTATAAGCATGACAAAATATTAATTTTGTAAAATTTTATATTGTTCTCGTGAGGCAGTATTCTTACTAAATATAAGCACGTGCATAGAATATTAAAAAAAAAAAATCTCGCCATTATCTCGGGGTTTTGTTGCTCTTAGGAAATATTTCCATAGCACCAAAAACACTCGTGAACACAAAAAAAAATCGGAAATATTCAATGCACTATTTATATTATAAGTGAAAATTGTTTGTCGCCTGTGGGAATCGAACCCGGGTTCTCAAATCCACAGGCCGATTAGATACCACAGCAACAAAATAATTATTTGATTTCATAGTTAAATACAGAGTGATCAAAAGGAATTGTCACAGTTGGCAATAAAAAAAAAACTTGGAATTGGTAAGCCTGATAAATAAATTCATTTCCTGTTGTTGACAGTGACATTTGAAATTTAAATTTGAGTACATTTATTATTACATTTATTTCTAAAGTATTTCTATTACTTAAAAAGTCAAAATTATATTAGCTGTCAGACTCCTGACATAACCTATTTGTATTTATTAGAAATGTCAAATAGCATTTCCGCCTTTATCTGGCGTTGTGCCAACTGTGAAATAAAAAGATCTCTGGAATAGACCATTTTAAAAATTCATTGCGCATGTGCAAACGTTAGACGGAGATAAAAAAAGTTAGTGCCGTATACTCATCTTTGTTGCCGTATACTCATCTTTGTTTATGTTTTGACAAGTGACAGTTCGATTATTTTTGTTGGTTAGTATTTGTTTCTTCATTGAAAAGTAATTAATAATAGTAATTGTGACGGTTACTATATGCTGTGTACAGGGTTGTAATAATAATTAAAAAAAACAAGAAACATTTCATTTCACTCTTTTCCTCAAAATGTGAACAGAAGAAAAGAATCATATTAACATAATTTATAAATAACTGATGAATATACTTCATTTATTTTGATGCTACAATAAGTTTTCATTTTCACTATAAACATTTCACTTATTTTGTACTTAAATTCATTTTGAAATATCTCGTTCGCCGCCATTTTGCGGCACTAAGTTATTAGTTAAAAAAATAAACACCTAGGGGTCGCGGACATTTTTAAAATGGTCTATTATATTGCCAACTATAACATTTCCTTTTGGTCATCCTGTATTATATTAGTATTACTTATTTTTAAACCAGTAAATGAACCTGCTAATAACATTTTTCGGCAGCACTCTTCTTTAATATTTTAAATAAACAAATACAAATTATTTACTTTACCAAATGAAATTCCTGTTTGGAAATAAGTGCTCACCTGAAGCTTTCAAATATATGTAATTATTTTTTAACACACCGTAGAAGCAACTTCGGCGGTACTGGATTAAAAAGTTAGATTATAGTAGTTACCAGAGGCAACAAAAACCGTAACCATTGTTGAGATAAAATCAACACGTGTAGATACCTACTCCAATACTGTACTGGAAAAAATTGTGGCGGACCAGAAATGTAGAACAAATTAAATAACTCGCGCGTGATACAAATGTGTAATTTATTTTTTTAAATAACGAAAACTTTTTGATGGCTTAGAAAAACATTAGGCACGTGAAAGAACTTTTGAAAATTGCCTAAAAGTTGTAAAATTAACACAATTTGTAATTTTTACGAACCTGTTTTTGTGGAACGTGATACTTTTTCTAAAGAATTTCATTTGTAATTTGGTATTTCTCGGATTAATGTGTAGTATAATGGAAACGAAACACGCATATGCCGTGTTTAATGTTATTGAAGA
Source organism: Pterostichus madidus (assembly GCA_911728475.2). NCBI lineage: Eukaryota > Metazoa > Arthropoda > Insecta > Coleoptera > Carabidae > Pterostichus > Pterostichus madidus. Next base: position 7,424,179 of record OU452313.1, on the reverse strand, counting down.
AAACCTAATATACTAGTGAATTACAGTGATTTTATTTTAATAGAGAAATCACAACTTTGAAACACTACTCTAAAACTAAAAGAGATATTGAAATGCAGTTGATATTAATTGAGATTAACTTCCTATTGTGTAGAGTAACAAACAAATAAATAGAAAATAGTTAAAAAACTATGAAATTTAAAATAACAAAACGCCATTCTGAATAAAAAAAATCTAGTATCTAAAAATATTAGATATTAATAAAAAAATTAAATAAGTAAATAAAATAAAATATATCATCAAGCCTTCTACCGATTACTGGGTGTGGCACTCTGCTGAAGCAGATCTCGGTAAGTGATATATTTTGCGCGTGAAGTGCGGTTACCAGTCGTCAAATCACGGCCCCCAAACATGTTAATGGTGAAGGAGCCACAGGGATAGCTTTTTCAAATTAAATAAGTAATTGCGAGAAAGAGGTTATTAGTAGTAAAATCACGGCCCCAAAGATGTTAGAGGAGGAGAGTCACAGGGGTAAATTTAATATGAAGTAAAGTTTATCAGCTGTAGGAATCCAACTCGGGTTCTTCAATCCACAGGCCGACGCGTTTCCACCACTCAGCCATCTGCTGCAAACACAACTACCTATATTATATACTCATGCTAGGAAAAAACAATATCAATCTAAAAAGTCAAATAAATATACTTTATTGTTTAAAAGTACATACATACATCCACACATATATACATACATACATACATACATACATACATACATAACATCACGCTATATCTCATCAAATGGGGTAGCAAGAACCCTAGAATCATTCATAAAACATTCACCCTAGAATCATTCATAAAACATTCATCCATCAGATTCATCAAATACCACATTCATAGTTCCCTCCATACAAGCTCACTTCTTCTTCGATAATGGCGCTACAGTCCGAATCGGGCGTGGGCCTACCGGGCACACAGAGCGGCAGTTTTTACATTGTCGTATTGCCGGTTTCCGTAGTCAATGTTACTTTAAGGCATATGTATAAGCGACTAGTTTATAGCGCCATAAGCTCACTTACTCATCACAATTAGAATAATTCGTCACACAACAAACCTTCAATCACATCCATCTAATTAATTTTATAGACTTTTCATTAATCTTTATTCGACGTACGTTTCATTTGCTCAAAACATCTTAAATTACTCATTCTTCTAATAACGAATCTACAAAGATTAGAAAATAAAAGAGCGACAACCTGTGCTTGTATTTGAAAGAAAATTCTACATAATTGCAGTTAGTCACTCTATAACTGAGAATGAATTTAAAAAATAAGAAAGGAAGGGTGTGTCGCGCTGCGCTTGTTTACGAAAGTGAATTTATAAAAATATGCTGGTATTATCATATTATCCATTGGAAATTCATATTTGACAAAGGGTTATCATTAAGTTTATTATATTTTTGCTGGGATGCATAAAAGTTTTATCGGTTCGTTAGCAACTAACGATTCAATAAGTTCCAAAAAACCGCTAATGATACTGTTGCTAAATAAACAATTCTTTCACGAAACAACTCTTTAATTTTTCTTGCTACCCAGCATCAGAGTTACAAGCAATTGTACAGCAGAATTAATTAAATTTGCAACAGTAATTTGACCAAAATATAACCTCATAATTACATACGTTTTAATATTGTTACGTAGTTATTTATTAGCTTTAAGTTGTCACCAAACACGCACATACTTAACCTAAAACCTCGAACAATTCTTATTGTCCCACAGCTTAGCAACTAACATTATTGTCACCACAGAACAATAACCCAACCGCCCGACATTAAAATCGCCGTTGACAGACAATCCTCAGATATATGTTTTATTAATGCTCACATATACCTGAATTCGTACAGGCATTACTATAGTTGTACATACAAAAGTCAATGTTTTATTCAAATCGTCCCACTGGATCGCATTCCCAGAAAACAATAACAATTCTTTCAATCGGGAGTAAATCGTGTAACGGAACAGCGACTACGAAATACTGACGCGAAATTTATACAATTGTTACTTGATTTAGAGTTGTGCATTCTTTTACGAAATGCGAAACTAAGAATGTGGCTATTTAAATTTTATTCTACTTTTTTTGGTGTCATATGGTTTGATTTGCGTTGTAAAAACGCAATAATAGTTTTATGGATGGATTTTTGATACTTTACTGCAGTATTTTATAAAATTTGTATGTAGACGGAGTTTCTTTAAACCACAAAACCGGTTATTGGGCAAATTTTTTACACGTTTGTGTCAAAAGAAATGTATAAATAAATGAATAAAATTCGTACTGACAATAATTTCGGATCGTATCGTTTCCTTATTGTTGATGATGGTAAAATAAATATTTGGCATTATAAAAATAAAGAAATCAATTTTGAGTAAAAAATAATCCTTGCTAAAATAAAATGTAATTATCAGCACACATTTTACCCATTAGTGGGTGTAGCAGTCTGCCGTAACAGATTTCGGTAATGAATATACAGAATGTTCAGAAAGTGGGTGACAAGATTCAGGTAGAACAATTCTTTGATCAATTCTGAGTCGACAATCCGAAATAAATAAATAAAAATAAATATATCATCACGCCTTTTACCAAATACATATATTAACATAATAATATAATATTGCGTAATTTAACAACTCAATAGCTTATAATATGATAGTTTTTGCACAGACAAAATGTATTCAAATGGCAGTGTTTTTAATAATGAAATTTGTAGTTCTGAAAAAGTCTGTATTGCAGCGCTAATGTCGATTTATTAAATTAAGGCATTAGTAGTTAAGGTAGTTCTAATGTGACGGTGGCACCGTCAAATGGCGAAACTGACGCTCAAAAAAATATAAAAATTGAATAAAATAAGTGTTTTATACCTATTATGATTTGAATATCATGAATTGTTAACAGGTTGTTGGTCTAGTGAATTTTCAAATACCATACCACCGTGTGGTGTTGCCATTATAAATTGGGATTCTTAATCTTTCGTTAAAAACAAGGCTTTGCATGGCTATATATCCATTACTAAACGATAAAAAAACTTTCTCCTTCTGATACAATATACATGGATAGTTCTAGAACATCATACTAGTTTTTCAAATGAAACTGCAAATTTTTAGAGGTACACAAACCAAATATGTGCGATTCTGAATGATGATCGCCATAAGCCCCGTGTATAAGAACTCAACTTTACAAGCGAATATATTTGTTCACAGACGATGAATGTGTTTCATATTTTAACAGGATACGTATGACTATTCAATGTTTATGTGAGCCAAATATCATTCAGATCTGCAAAAAAAAAATTATCTATTTACAAACTTGAAGAAATGGCTCGGCTGAGACAAACGCCTATTTTGAAGGATTGCCAAAATCGTATTATTTGGAAGGGATCGAAAAATTAGAAAAACGTTGGACGAAGTGTATCGAGCTACAAGGAGATTATGTTGAGTAATAAAATAAGTTTTGACCAAATAAATCATTTCTTGTTTCATTTTTCAGGGACTTTTCACCCTGCCCTCGTATTAATACATTTTCAACTACAAAGGGATATAAAATAAATCTATAATTTCAACTGACATCTTTATGTAAACTAACGAAGTTAAACGACATCTTTGATTCTACAAACTCTGTTACATACAAATCATTAATATGCTCATTTATTATTCATGTTCTGTAGATTTGCACATAAGTATTACCTTATATCTATAACCGAACCGTTATAGATAATTCTCCGTACTACAAATATAGGACATAGTCGAACATTACGCGAAATTTATTTGACATCTAATCACTAAGAATAACGATGTTCCAATAACGGAAACAATCTAATGCATCAGGTGTAGACTGCAATTGTTTCGGCGTGATTAATGATCAGTACAGATCATTGATCTTGAACTGTTTTTGTTTCTTAATTTACTTGCATATGTTTGACCTTCGAATTATAATTAAGTTTGAAATATTATCCGGTTGGAATATATTTGAACTTTTTTTGACTGTATTCCAATTATAATGATGAATATAATTTGAAGTAATTGTTGCATTGCTTGACACAAATGTACGGTTGTTTACGAAGTGCAATAATTATTAAAGAGTTAATAACAAAACCCTGGCCCAGATATTACTTTTCGCAAAACGATAAGTGTTTGAGTTAGCACAATGTTGAAATACGAGGAGGTTTTAATTATCTGTCAGACGATGACCAGCTAACTTCATTATTTATATTCATTTTCTTATTACTAAGGAATTGAGCTATTAAGATACTTGTACTACAGATATTTTCGTGTGAAATTAATTAACAATTTCATGTCTTTAATTGATTTTAATGTACTACAAGATATTTTTAATTTTACTAAATTGGTAACAAGTTTGCAATTAACAATCAACATAGGAATAAAACAACGCTTTAGTCAAATTATTTGTATTTTTTCTGCATATATTTTAAAACTTGTTAATAAATTAGAAAAAATGATTAGGTATTTGATTAATTTATAAACTATACCTACAAGTATTTTAAAAACGCGCTTCTTATTTAATTTTATCTAAAAACTTAGTATAATAGTTTTAGTGTATTATTAAATAAAATAAATATATCATCACGCCTTCTACCCATTACTGGGTGTGGCAGATCTCGGTAAGTGATATATTTTGCGCGTGAAGTGCGGTTACCAGTCGTCAAATCACGGCCCCCAAAGATGTAAGTGGTATAGGAGCCACAGGGGTAGCTTTTGAAATTATGAAAATTGTTTGTCGTCTGTGGGAATCGAACCAGGGTTCTTAGGATCCACAGGCCGACTTCATACCACTGAGCTAGCCACCCCATTAAGTGTATTATTATTATTATGACGAGTATTATTTTCAGCACTACGTTGGTGTGGGAAGCGTTACGGAAATCGAATCCGGCGATCCCAAGTTCGAAACCTACTTTACGTAAAAAATATATGAAGTGTGGTACTGCGACTCGGTGTGTCCGAGCCCTGTACTGTAATTGGGATTCTGTCCTATTGTGCAGAGCAACATAAATAAATAAATAATTTATATTGGCACTATGCTGGATGTACAGAGTGCCTATATTTTTATGTAACAAGCGCAGGGACGACACTCCCTTCGTTTCTTATCTTTTTTATTCTTTTCTGATCTTACATTGAGTGTTTAATTGCAATTGTGTGGAATTCACTTCCAAAAACAAGCGTAGAGCGACACTCCCTTCCTTTCTTATCTTTTAATTCGTTTTCAGTTCTTACGTAGAGTGTTTAACTGCAATTGTGTGAAATTCACTTTCAAAAACAAGCGCAGGACGACGCTCCCTCCCTTTCTTATTTTTTTGTTTCATTTTCAGTTACTGCATTGTGTGGTCTTTTCTTTCATATATAAGTGCAGACTATCGCTTTCATCTTTTCTAATCTTGTAGATTCGTTGTTAGTTTCGTTATTAGATTCGTTGTTAGGAGTAAACGTGAGTAATTTGAGATTTTTTATGCATACGTTATGTACGTTGAAGAAAGAAAATGAATGGTAAGTGAAAAGGAATGATGTGATTGAAGGTTTGTTGTGTGATAATAATTTCGAGTGTAATAAATGAATGAGTTTGTATGGAGTGATCTATGAAGGTGGTTGAAGTGAGGGTGGTATGTTTGGATGAGGATGTTTGACGATGACTGGTTGTTTGATGGGTGTGATGAGTGAATGTTTTATGAGTGATTTTAGGGTTCGTGCTACCCCATTTGTTGGGATATAGCGTGAAGATATGTATGTATGTATGTACATACTCGTACATACAACTCTAGTATTTCCTGTCCTTTACGAAATACACAAAATAAAATTGACAATTTCATATTATTTATGGATTGCCATAAAAAATAAAACAAATATCATGAACTTTTATATTTACAAATTTAAATTTTGGCAATATTAATTTTCCATAAGTGATTCGCTGTTGTTTTTTTTAAACTAGATTTAAGAAATAAATGTGGTTGATAATACCGGCCTATAGAGAAATAAAAATTTCGCTAAACGATGAAGTAAATTGTTTGATTCAATAGATGGCCTACAACATAAATTAAATTGTCATCCGGTATATATTGCGCTATCAAACGTACCCGAATTAATTTATATTAAAATGCAATCAACTAAATTGGAAGCAATTTGCTCTAACATAATTTAGGGAACTTTAACAGTGGAAATGTATATTTGGATATATTTTGACAAAATATCAGAAACGTTTGAGAAGCGTACAAAACATCTGGACATCGTATAAAATAGCCACGTGATAGTTACATTCAAATAGCAAATACAAATATAAATAAAACTTTAAAATGAATGAGTAAGTAAATAATTATACATTATTATATGTTACCATCTATTGTAAGAAAATGATTACTTACTAAGTTTTACGAGTAACAACAACAAAGACGAAAACAAAAACCAGTCATTGACATAGTAAGCAATAACCATTTTATGTCCAATAAAAAAACAATCAATTTGTGGTTTTCATAACTATATAATATTCATTATTCATCACACTGCTCATAAAACATACCACATAAGTTCTGACATATATGGACACGCTAATATATGACTGAGCATGCTTCATCTCTTCATGCTACCACTGAAAACAATATACAGAAACAGAAACATAATATTACTTACCAATGATTTGAAAACAGTTCTAAGTAGAATTCGAACGAATTTACATTTGAATTGTAGGTTATAAACAATATTTTAACAGTCTTTTGTTGTTTATTAGCGCAGCAAGTATTTCTTCACGTTTTCAAGACCAAGAGTCAAGTTTTTAGTGTCAAGTTGATCAAATAATAGCCGAGATAATTGCACAAATGACACTGCTGATAATGAAATATTACACTAATTATGCATATTATTATTAGCACGCTATTTGTCCGTTCGCGGAAAGTGGAAACTACATTTTTCACCGGTTTCTTCTGATATTTAATATACGTTGTTGATGTGTTTTACTTGTAATCTATTATGACTTGTTGACAACATGAAGGCTTTATGAATGTTTTCTTTTAACGTCTCTTCAACTGGTAATCGGTTTTCATACACATTTTCTATGCAAGTAAACTTATCTTTTTAACGTTATTTATTGCGTTTTTATTATATTTATAATTTATAAATGTTATTGGTTTTATTATTATTGTCTTAATATTATTAATATTTATTTTGACATTTATATTCATATATTTTATTAGCTTTATCGTTATTTACGAGTACATAACCTATTTAAATTATTTAAAAAAGTTTTCAAATTATTTCATTTAATAAATTATTATAAAAATATATTTGTTTGTCTAACAATATTGCTAACAAATTATAATTATACAGATATTTAATTAATATTTTTGCATTAAGTATTATACCTACTTAAAATGTTTCAAAATGTTTAACATTTTTTTCATTTAACGAATTATTATAAAAAAAGATTTGTTTGTCTAAACAATATTGCAAATAAATTATAATTCTACAGATATTTGATTAATTTTTTGTATTAAACATTATACCTATTTAAAATGTTTCAAAAAGTTTTCAAATTTTTCTCACTTATCAAATTATTATAAAAAAATATGTATTTGTCTGAACAATATTGTAATCAAATTATAATTATATAAATATGTTTGCATTAATTATTATTTACCTATAAAGTTATTAAACGAATTTGTATTAGTCCTGTTTTGGGGGAAGGTTATTTTAAATTAATTAAATTATTTACATGTTTTCTTGTTTTTACGTTTATTTAAAACAGCAACCATTCAAACTAATTGAATTATGTAATTAAGTAACTGAAGATAGATAATTATTAATTCTTTTGATGCACTTTAAATTAAATCAGTTGTTTATTAATTATTTAAATCTTGTTGCACCAAAAAAGTAAGATTAAACGAATTTATATTAATCTCGTTTTGGAGGAAATATATTTCAAATTAATTAAGTAATTTAAATATTTTTTTGCACGTTTGTATATTTAAAACAGCAAGAATTCAAAATAATTAAATTATGTAATTAAGTAAATGAAGATAGATAATTATTAATTCTTCTGCAGCACTTTGAGTTAAATCAATTGTTTATTAATGATTGCAGCACAAATGTAAGGCACCATCACGTCCGTCTTAGCACACTACAAATGTTGAAATTTTTCCGAGAGTTGGTTTTCGTCACGACAAACTAAAACTTCTCACTGAGCACTCGGCGTGACGTCTGTGAGGCCGGCGCGGCGGCGATTAGAAGCGCTCGCATTCGTATCGCGTTGATAACGCACGGTCAGTTGGGTCCGCGGTGGTGTTGGCGCGTTGGCTGGATGTTGGCGGCGTGCGCGGACCTAGTCCCGGTGGCCGAGAGTGAACTATGCCGCGTGCGGAGCAGACACTCCTGCGATCTGATTTGTTGACGATGTAGGGCTTAGATGATGATGAGAAAGAGAGAAAGAGAGAAAGAGGAAATAATAGGAGTGAGATGGGTATGGAGGATTTGTGGGACCAGAGGCGGATTAGGGATTTTTGGGATGGATACCAAAAGTTTAAATAGAAATGACAAAAAATATGAAATTGTTATGTGGTAAAAGATGAAATTAAATAAATATATCATCACGCCTACTACCCATTACTGGGTGTGGCACTCTGCTGAAGCAGATCTCGGTAAGTGATATATTTTGCGCGTGAAGTGCGGTTACCAGTCGTCAAATCACGGCCCCCAAACATATTAGTGGTGGAGGAGCCACAGGGATAGCTTTTTCAAATTATGAAAATTTGTCGCCTGTGGGAATCGAACCAGGGACTTCAGGATCCACAGGCCGACTTCATACCACTGAGCTAGCCATCCCATAAAATTAAATAAATAAATATGTCATATATATATGGGGTGGCTAGCTCAGTGGTATGAAGTCGGCCTGTGAATTCTGAGAACCCTGGTTCGATTCCCACAGACGACAAATAATTTTGAACAATTTCAAAAACTACCCCTGTGACTCCTCCACCACTAACATCTTTGGAGGCCGTGATTTGACGACTGGTAACCGCACTTCACGCGCAAAATATATCACTTACCGAGTTCTGCTTCGGCAGAGTGCCACAGCCAGTAATGGGAAGAAGCCGTGATGATATATTTATTTTATTTATTTATTTATCATCACGCCTTTTACCCATTACTGAGTGTGGCACTCTACCGAAGCAGATCTTGGTAAGTGATATATTTTATGCGTACGATAACCAGCCGTTAAGTCACGGCCGTCACAGATGTTAGTGTCTCCACTAATTTCTATATTTTAACTTTATTTAATATTATTTACTTTAGTTTATATTGTATCCAGCTTAGTGGCAACGCGTCGGACTGTTGATTTAAGAACCCAAGTTCGATTCCCACAGTTGACAAATTGATTGTCACCAAATTAAAAAATTATCCTTGTGGCTAATACTACTATTTTTGGAGGCTGTAATTTGACGGTTGGTAACCGCACCTAATGCGTAAAACATATCACTTACCAAGATCTACTACGACAGATTGTCATACCCAGTAATGAGTAAAAAGTGTGATGATATATTTATTTATATCCAGGTTTCTTTCTTGACTGCTCATTGAAGTCTCTTCGTTTATTCAACTGTATTTTTGTTAATTTTCAATTCTAATAAACTTAACTTTAATAATATCTATGTCAATCTGAAACTGCCATTCCCAATATTGGGTAAAGGCACTTATCGTCATTTTCTGTCAGACAACTCAAATTTTATTTACAAAGTTTCCATTCTCATTGATCATTGAAGTCTCCAGGTTTCGTTCTTGACTACTCATTAAAGTCTCTTTATTTATTCAACTGTATTTTGAATCAATTTTCAATATTAGCATTCATACTTGTAAAAGTATGTCATCTCAGATTTGACAACCATCTTAAATTGGGTAAAATAGCGTTTAGAAGAAAATAAAAACCTGAATAATAAATAGTTACGGTTAAAACGCCCAATGTCCTCACCTAGGAATTTTGAAAACTAGAAACTGTGAAGTAAAATACTATATATGGGTGAGAGGCCGCCATGTGGGTAGACTGGCAATCGTTCAAGAAACATTTTTATTGTTTTTCATGTCACTTAATATTATATATTAATTTGGAGGAAAATTAATTTTGATACAACCTCCAGAAAAGAATTCATGACTTCAATGGGATAGGTGGCTCAGCGGTATCGAGTCGCACTGTTCATATGAGAACTCGGGTTCGATTTCCATAGCCAAAAAACTATTTTGAATCATTAAAATAACCCCTGTAGCTTCCCCACCACTAACATCTTTGAGGGTCGTGATATGCTGGCTGTTAACCACACTTCACGAGCATTAATATATCACTTACCGAGATCTGCTACTGCAGAGTGCTACATCCAGTATTGATATTTAGTTTATTTTAATAAATTAGATAATCGTAACCAGTAAAACTTGCGTTTACTAATTAATAAACAAGAGGTGTGCATTCCAAACTCGCTGATTTCTACCACTGACTAAATATATATAGACGTCTAACAAAACGAATTCAAATGGCAGCGTTTTGATAATGAAATTTGTAGTTCTGCAGCGCTAATGTCAATTTAGTTCATAGACATAGAATAAAGGCATTAATAGTTAAGAAATTATCATTTCACAATGCACAATTAATTTTAAAAGAAATTAATTCACAATTTAAAATAAATTGTAAATACATAATTATAATTTATCGTACATGAACTAATAACCGACATACAAATTTTATTGATAAAAATCGTTGCCATTTCAATACATTAAGGGCCAAATTCATAGTCATGACTCACCCTTACCTCATTCTCACCTCACAATCAAAGTTGAAGTAACTAAGGCAACTAACTCAAATTGTACACATTTTTGAGTTAGTTGCCTTAGTTACTTCGACTTTGAGTGAGAATGAAGTGAGGGTGAGTGAATTTGGCCCTTAGTTAGACGTATATATTTTGTCTGAGTGGTTGGGATTCCACTATAAGCTATGAAATCCCTGTACTGTAATTGGAATTAAGTTCCTGTTGTGTGGAGTTACAAAATAAAAAATCTGGTGCGGTCACCACACGACTTTCTTATACACATCATATTTAATATTTTGAATATAGATCAATGCAATTGATATAGCATCAAAAACGCTGAATTGAATACTTATGACTTGCTCCTTGCGTTTGACAATTATTATTTGACACATAAATGTTAAGCATGTTTATGTTTTTTGTTTCTATTGCTACTATAATTATTAGAATATGTTATTAAATATATAAATTAGTTTTTCTCAAAATTAGACACATATACAGGAAAATTGCAAATAACATTTTATGTTCCAAATATTTTTGCCAACATCTTTTATTTGGAACTTTTTTTCGTAACTGATTCTATTTTTGAAATAATGGAATTTATTGTTTTGTGTGTCCAGTAAACTTCCTCTTCCGGTTTTTCAATTTCATTCAAAGTCAACTCAGCTCTTCGTTCTTATAATTACCAAGTTTCGATAACAAATCTTATCTCGTTCATAAGATATTGCATACTCGGAGACACATCCATCCATCCACACACACACGCACAGACATCATTGAGAAAATGATCAAAACGAATTCAGTGGACCTCAAAACACATATTTCTTCGAAAATCTCGTGAACGATTATTTTCACGATTCCAATATTTCCTTATACTGTGTATAAGAAAGTAAAAATCTGATGTGGGCACCACACGATTTTCTTATACACAGCATATTTAATATCAAAAACGCTGAATTGAACACTTATGACTTGCTGTGTATAAGAAAGTAATAAATAGATATTCGAATTACGAGTATTGTTTATTTTAAACAACATTTGTTCATCTAATGTAAATGACTGTGCCGGTCCTGTAGAATGGGACATGGTTGAAAGATTCGTAGGTTGTTGAAATTTCAGAGCTAGGTGAATAACATGGGAACTCGAAATATTTACTTCAAACGAGTAAGAAACGAACTGTGAAAATAAATTACAGTGACGTATGGCCTGTGAGATGTGTTCAATCGTAATGCGATGCCATTAAAACTTAGTTTAGCTTACAAATCCACCTTGTTCGATGATAAAATTCAATATATGTTCGTGTCAAAGAAGGAAGATTATTATATAGAAGTACTTCATTCTAGAAATGTCTTCATTTTCTGTAGATACTTATGTTTAATTGGATGTTAAAGTTTTTAGTACTTATGGACGTATTACTTTTACTCAAAAATTACATTAAATAGCGGGTGGCATATCTACCATGAAGCATGTAAACATAATTTATAATACAAAGTTATACCAATTATCTTTGAAATGTAAACAAATATTTTTTAAATGAGAAAATAGTTCCACTACGATAATTTTACATTAGAATGTTTTTAGAAATTATAATTTAATATTATTTAATTTAATATTTAATATTTAATCCAGAATACATAGAGTTATATTTACATATACCAAAATATACAAAATAAACTCTAAGACTATAGAGGTAAACAAATACCTGTACATAGTTCTGGAAAACTTAAATCTAATTAAGATAGATTTTAAAGTAATCTTATCATTAAGAACACTTATATAAGTCGTATTTTATTCTGATTATGATTGGCTGACCCAAACGTCTAAATGAAGTCATGTTTACATAGCATGTGACAGTGACATCGCTATACTAATTTTATTGTTTCACATTTTTATAAATACAGGGTGATCAGAAGTATCTGTTTCAGTTGGCAATACAGTTTTGGGGATCTTTTTATTTCACAGTTAGCACGACGCCAGGTAAAGACGAAAATACTATTTGACGTCTTTTTTATAACTGTTGAACCAGTTGAAAATCGACAAATTTTAAAATATTGTTTTATATCATTCAGACCACGAGAAATCGAACGCCGTTGAGCGCATCTTCATATCTTTTTTAGTACTAGAGTAACAGCGATTTATGACTTTTAAAAAATCTTAACTTTAATGGCCTATATCTCGAAAACTAGAAGAGATATTGAAATGCGGTTTGAACGAGTGTATTTTTCATGCTCCAATTAACTTATATTGAAATTTTGATAATTTTGATCATTTTGAAAATTTTACAATTGTTCTCAAATTTTCTTTTGCCCATATTTCTAAAACTTGATGAGATAATGAAAATCTGTAAAAACCAGTGAATTTTTCTCGTGAAAGTACATATGTATGTAAAATTTCAGAATTTTTGCTCCATCGATACAATTTTTAGAACAAAAAAACTAAAAATGGCAAAAATTTGTAAAATTCTTAAGGGGTACCACCCCTTCAAGTATAATTAAAAAACAGCGATTTTTCGTTTTTTTGTAATAAAATCTTTATCTGTACGAATTTTTGACTGAAATTATGCATACCTATGTACTTTTTTGAGAAGAATTCATTGGTGTTCACAGATTTTCAATATCTTGTAAATTATAGGAAATATTGAAAAATATATTTTTTTTAAATAATTGTAAAATTTTCAAAATTTTCAAAATTTTGGTATAAGTTAACTGGAGCACGAGAAATTCACTCGTTCAAACCGCATTTCAATATCTCTTTTAGTTTTCGAGATATGGGCCTTCAAAGTTGAGCTTTTCAAAAAGTCAAAAATCGCTGTTACTCGTTAACTAAAATAGATATGAAGATGCGCTCAGCGACATTCGATTTCTCGTAGTCTGAATTATATAGAACTATATTATAAAATTTTTCGATTTTTAAACTGGACTCACTTCATAGATCATATCAAATTGAATTACACAGAGATAAACATTTAAATACTGCCCGAATTTGAACCTGGGACCATTTCAACACCTGTCCAATGCTCTAAAACAACTAATCTACGGTCGCTAGTCATCAATTATTGTTAAGTAGTTACTTATAAAATACCCATTATATTTTATGGATAATTGGCCAGTTGCACCATCAAAAATTAATTATAAAAATAAATAAAAGAATATCGAATGTTTGACAGCACTATCAATTATTTTATATGACATGTAATTTCGAACTTATTAATTTAAACCAAGTTTAAAATTTAAGTTTTGCTGATGTAAAAGTTTTTTTTTTAAATGGTCTATAAGGTATTTAGAACAGGTAACCAAATTGTACACCATAATTATTTGGGGACAATTAGTTCTGTCACAGTCACAAATATTTTATGCTATGTACGAGTATGTCTTCAACGTTTTGATCTGCCAAGAAGAATCAAAATAAAATACTTCCTATGCAACCACACTGTAATCTTTTACCGGCCAGATTTTACAGAATCCATTTTTTTTCATTTCTTCATAATAATTTTATAAAATATTACATATATTTACTTATGTTGGATTATTTATAAAATAACCACATTCGTAAAATCTCGAACTATGATCGTTTCCTTTATGACAAAAACTTAAAATCATTTGCCAGCTTTTGAATATGTTTACTAATAAAATAGATATTAAATTTCATTTATTGATATGACATTTGTTAACTTATCTAATAGATGAGTTATCTGTCTTTGATAAACGGGCTCTAAATCACTATGACCAAATCAAATTAAAAGTTGGTTATTAAATTTGACATTTAAAATGTTACACATTTGTTATTACTTTGTTCCAGATCCATGGCTACCCAATTATTCATTAAAAAGCAGTATTTTTTAAAACCTTTTAAATTTATTTATACGGTTGTTACGTGAACAAAATTAAATCTGTAAACCTGATTCTGATGTAGAATTTAATTCACTACAACTTTTATTTCAAGTATTTTCTTATAAAATAATTGAAAAACTATTGCGCAAGAAAAAACATACTTTTTTTCAAGATCCAGTTAGAAAGTAATTAATTTTCCTCAATTGAATGAAGGAAATTAAATTTTAAACCCTAGGGAAGAAATAGAATATTATATTCCAAGGAACTGAAATGTATTTTTTATCCTAAGGGTGAAATAATCACCTGAGGGATTAAATGCACTTCAGTTTTGTGGTATATATATATATATATATATATATATTAATTTTTGCACTTCTAATCGTACATTTTGAATTAATAATTAATTTTGATACTGATATGACATATAATTCTCAATGACAGAAGTATACAAATTTTTAGGTAACTTAAGGCCAGTTTTTCAATCACCGATTAAGGGTAATCATGATTAAATAATAATGGAAACTATGGTTACCATTATTATTTAATCATGATTAACACTAATCGAGAGTAAACCGGCGATTGAAAAATTGGCCCTTAGAGAACATAAAAAGATGAAATACTTGTTGCTACGGTAATGCTTGTTTACCTGTCAATTTAATCCCGGAGGGTTTAAAAGTAACACTTCTGTACTCGAAAATAAGGACTAAAGTATACCATTTATTTCCAAAAGAGCGAAAAATTTTCTAGTAAAATCAAAAAATGCCAAATTAAAAACAGCGATTGATTTGACATTATTAACATCCGAGTGACACCTGTCAAGAGAATAATAATCATATCTAAATTTCTACTTTGTTTCTGAAAAGTTAACTTATTACTATGGTAGTAAAAATAGTATATGGTACCTTGTGCAGAAAGTATCATTCTTCCCTCAGGTACTTTATATCCCTCTTGTTCAGCTCAAAAACAGTACCTTTGGGAGGAAATGTCTCACTTTCTTCTTCCCTTGATACACAAAATAACTATTCTAATTTTTAATTAACAACTAGTGTCCAAAATGAAAGCAAGTATAATAAAATAAAATAAATAAAAATAAATATATCATAACGCCTTCTACCCATTATTGGCTGTGGCACTCTGCCGGAGCAAATCTAGATAAGTGATATATTTTGAGCGTAAAGTACAGTTATCAGCCGTCAAATCACGGCCCCCCATGATGTAGTGAAGGGAGAACCACAGGGGTAGTTTTTTTAATGTGGTGAAAATTGTTCGTCAACTCTGGAAATAGAACCCGGGTTCTCAAATCCACAAGCCGACTCGATACCACTGAGTCGCATACCCCATAGATATAATCAAAACATGTAAAAATTAAAATGTACAGAGATTAGTTTACTGTATTTATTTTATTTTATTTATACTATAGAAACTTAATCTCAATTACAGTACAGGATCAGAACACACATATCCGCAATGTCGTAGTCCATATGCATATTTAGCTTGAGTGGGATTCGAATTCGGGATCTTCTGATTCGAATACCGTAACTACATCACTATAGTGCCAGATATATTATAGCAATCTCAGCAATCCTAAATTAACCTATTCATATTTAAACCAGTGTCAGTTTCATAAACAAAGACTTGTTCTTTTTGATATTTATGAGCATCAGATTATGTTCTTTTTTATGGAAGTATTGTACATCGAAATCGTCTGCATTCTTTTTCTTTTATCTTTTGGAATTCTCGCTTTGGATCCCACCTATGCCAGAGCCTGTAATGTACAGCGTGTTTGTTTAAAACCATCAGCAGCTGTAGATAACATAAATTTATACAAATTTACTGAAAAGCTAAAACGACAACGCATTCTATAACGGAACCTGCAGTTTCCAACACTTCTTTTCAATAAAGCCAATGTGAATAATCTTAACATGACATCGATTTGAGGACCGAAATTTGCAGAACAAGTTTTTTACTTTATTGTTTATTGTTATGTATTTTGTCGGCAATGAATATTTAATTTAACCTGATGTGAATTTCAAAAGTTGTTCATTAATTTTCATCACATATAAATCCTCCTTGAGGTTGATCTCATTCATCACTCATGCACTCATGCACCCACCATTATTCTTGTTGGTGCTGTCATTTGACGCCCGTAAATAAATTTAAAAAAAAAACTTATTGAAAGCCGTAACAGAAAACAGTAGAAAATTAAATTGACTAGGCTGTTCAAATATTACTTATTACTATAAATATATTAATTATAAAAATAAAATAAACAAATAATTATGTCATGAAGCCTATTACCATATAGGATAGCAGATTTCGGTAAGTAATATATTTATGTGCGTAAAATGCGGTTCCAGTTGTCGAATCACGACCCCCAAATGTGTTAGTAGAGAGAGAGCCACAGGGGTAATTATATATATGTGGTGAAAATTGTTGGTCGGCTGTAGGAATCGAACCCAAGTTCTCAAAAGTAAGTAAAATAAATAATTACCGTTGTAGTACAATGGTAGCGCTCTCGTTTTTTGCTTGTGCAAGAATTTCTGATGTTAAGATTGTAGAATTTAACTTACTTGATGTAATTGTGAAATCTTTTGACATTCCTATAAATAATAACCAGCAATCAAATCATCTTCGCCAACCTTCACATCACCTGATATATTTTTGAATATATTACAATAAATATTACAAAATATGAATTCATATTTTTATATTATTATGGGGTTATGGCACAGTGGTAGCAAGTCGGCCTGTGGATCCAAAGAACCCTGGTTCGATCCCCACAGCCGACAAAACATTTTCACCAATTTAAAAATTACCCCTGTGGCTTCCCCACCACTAACATCTTTGGGGGCCGTGATTTGACGGCTGGTAACTGCACTTCACGCGCATAAATATATCACTTACCGAGATCTGCTTCGGCAGAGTGCTACACCCAGTAATGGGTAGAAGGCGTGATGATATATTTATATATTATTAAATATGCAAAGTGTTAATGAATATTATTAATTAATAATAAAAACAAACTCATATTATGGCAGTTCTGATTAGAAAATTATTTGTAAACAAAGTTATATAGGCTATTACCCTTCCCCCACTTTAGGATGTGTTGGCTTCACTATAAATGTCCTTATGGTTTGTCTACTTTGTACGGTCGAAGGCTAGACTGGTCAAAATATGTTCTCCCACTCGCAAAAGTACAGTTTCAGGCCTAGTGATACAAATAACTTTTTAATTTTTGCCGATAATAGACACCGAGATGATTTTTTTTTTTACTTGTTATCGTGTAATAACGGTTTCTTGTATTCCTAACAAAAATCTGGATTTGACCAATCACAAAAAGCTTATGTTTAATCATAGTGAAGGAATTGCCATTTCAAATTTACTTAAAGGTCTTACGATACAGTATTCAATTATTGAACAATGTTAACTTACTAATTAAGCAGATAATTACAAACAAACAATTACAAAATAGATACTTAACAAATATTCCACGCAATGCGAACGAGATCAATTCGACACCTGAGATTAGAACACCCACAGAGAACCATATATACAAACCAACTTTTTTCATTTAACTGTAATGCTATAATCTATTATTGACTTGTAAATAGGAACTTTAGCACTGAGTAGTTGGCAAGAATGCGTCGGCAGCTCGTGATCGCAATACACAGACGCTGTAATGAGGCATGAGCATTACTGCTGTCAGGTTGGCCAACTGCGAGGAAAACTTGAAAAGTTCAAGGTACTTGGTTGTCTCTGCAGAGTTGTATGTGATTGGAAAGAAAATTACGTGATTTTACTTTGTTATACGCAATTATCAAACATTTGGTGAAATTTTTCTAATATTTTCGAGTAAATCGTAACTCCCTGGTAAGGCAACGGAATGAGGAAATGTCAATTCGAGTAGTTCTCTTCGCCACTCATATATTTAGGAAGCATGACTTGACTATTTATCACAAAAATCTGTGATCAATAAATTGATAAATGGCGTGGTGATTTATTTATTTATGACAGTGAGTATTTGTGAGCCATAGTGGTCTGTTTTATCTCTGTGGTTCATCTTTCATAACATAGATTACTTTTGTATACAGCGGTAATAGTATATTACATAATAAGTCAGGAAAGTAAAAACACTTTCCTGGCGTATTATGTATACTATTTTTTCTAAAACCGTTTAATTTAATCAATAATTAATCATAAATAATTCAAAATGTTTAAATTTTTTAATATGAATTGTATTGCCAGCAGACTTAGTATTCAAAGTTACAACAAGAAAACAGTCAGGTAAAGTCTTTATCAGATTTTTCTGTACTGTATTAGACTATTATTTTTGTTATAATCTTGGATACGTACTTTACTTGACTGTTTTGGTAAAAATGTCTGTCGTACATATGATTTTTTCTACGACCATTCTTTCATGACTTTACGATATATAAATAATTATCGTGCTACCCCATTTGTTGAGATATAGCGTGAAGATATGTATGTATGTATGTAATAATTATCTAAGACTGTGCTGACGGTTGCTATGAAACCAACAATAAGGAAGAGAATAGCCAACGCTCGACCCACGTATGAAGGAAAAAAAGCCTACTTTCGGTTAAGGTTGTAGAAAAAGTGAATTTTTCTTCTTTAGCGAAAAAAAGCTAAATCATATCCAAGGTAACTGGAAATCAACGGTATGATTTGACATTAGTGACATCTAGATGAAATGGTACAGACGCGATGGCCGAGCGTGTTAATGCACATCTATTAGCATACTGTGACGTCATCCGAACCAAGGTTCGTCAGTTCGAATCCGCCTGTCGACAAAGTATGATTTGTCGTTAAATAAAAAATACAATTACTTGTATTAATCATACTCGGGCGCTATAAGCTAGTCACTTATACATATGCCTTAAAAAAAGTAACATCGACTACGGAAACCGACAGTACGGCAGTGTAAAAACTGCGGCTCGGTGTGCCCGGTAGGCCCAGGCCCGATTCGAGCTGTAGCGCCATTGAAGAAGAAGATGAAATGGTATCTAAATTTCTAATTTATTTCTGAAAAAAAGAAAAACTGTATACATTGGAAAGAAGGTGTCAATTTTCCCTTACTATAGGTACACTTTTTCCCTTGATATACAAAAAACTATTAAATTAAATATAAACACTAACCGATTCTGCTATGAAAATTTTTCATTTGCTATAATTTCACTTTTAAATTTTATCTTTGCAGTTTACTTGAATTTTAAAATATTACAATCAATATATTGTTGTACACAGTTTATTGTTGTACTCAATTTATTACTGTACACATTATATTGTTATATATATATATATTATTATATTATTACTGGACTCATTATATTGTTGTACAGAAGTAAACGTCACCAATAGGCGTGGCTGAAGCGTTCTATCTCTTTCTATTGTAAGGCAAAGTATGGCGTAGCACACTTCTTATGAAACAAACATTTGATTTTTAGCCTATTTTTTGTTTACATGTTTTGTTTTGCGCTTTTTTGTGCAATAAATTAAAATGAGGTGGTGTTTTGCACCTGGCTCTAATCACAACGAAATATACAAGTGCAAAAAATTCAAAATTCAAAATTGTGAGGTTATGATTGTAGAGATATGAAGTTCACTACGACATACGTTTCTTTTCAAATTTAAAATAGACATAAAAAATTTATTACATGACATTTCAAAACAATAACCATTTATATTGGTAACATTAAAACAGTAACTTGTTGCATCATTGGTCGTTTCCCTTAAAAATTTCAATTTTGATACTTATAAAATAAAAACACGATAAGACAATGGTAACTGCATATACCATTCGACTCGCATTCAAATTTACCGCCCTAATATGGACCACCCACTTCTGTGGTCTATTGTTGTACTCAATATATTGTTGCTATGAATATATTGTTATAATCAATATAGGTATTTTTATAATTTTTGTATAATCATAATAGATTTCTGTTATAAGCAACATATTGTTGTACTAAAAAAGTATTTTAAAATCTTTGCACCTGATTGGCGGAGCCCATGTTAAGATTGTTAATTGACATTTAATAGCATAGTAGGTAAATATGTCAAAGTATGGAAATGTAGAATAAAACAGATAGTTATCTATAAAGAAAGGGCTGGTAAACAAGTGTCAAGTCTAGATAGATTGCATCTGAATCAGATTGTTCGCTTCGACTTCCTGGTGCCAGCAGTACCTTGGTGGTGGTATTTAGTTCTTGTTCTTGTACCTTGTACAGCATTCTTAAATGTCATGTAAAGAACGAGATTTATCTGCAGTAAAACTGATTTAAATTCTCCCGAAAATATTTCTCATTTTTCTTTTTCTTGTCGGTATTTACTTACATTTCAAGAACATCGAAAAGATGTGTAGTATGTTTTACGTTCCCGGTATAAATACATTCTTTTGTTGTTTCTACGAATTTTATTTATTTTTCACGATATATTGTTCATTCGTTTCTCCACTCATAGGCGCCGATACGTAGAGTGCATTGATGCAAGTGCATCCCACAAACGACAAAAGGATTTTATAAATTTTAGTTACGAAAATAAATAAATAAATTCGAAAATGCCAACTACATTTTTAAATCTGTAATTATTTTAGCTTGAATTGTAATACAATTTTGCTGTTCAAACTATACAAGAGAGAGATTAGTGTTGCTTCTGAATTCATTTCGCACAATAATGAAAATAGGATGCGGGCACTCACGTGACACTGTGGCGTAAAAACAGCTGTTCTAGTAAAGATCACTGCGCCACCTACAAAATGAACTACTTTTTTTGGGACGAGATTTGAAAAGAACCGGTTATTTTCAAATCTCGTCCCAAAAAATAGTTCATTTTGTAGGTGGCGCAGTGATCTTTTACTAGAACAGCTGTTTTTACGTCACAAAAAGTCACAGTGTCACGTGAGTGCCCGCATCCTATTCAGATCACGTTAAAATATCGAATTATTTGATTGATCTTTCTTTAGTATAACGTTTCATTGTTGTGGTCGCCATTGTTGTAATCTTTCATTGTTGGTTTTTTCATTGTTGTGGTCTTTCTTTCATGTAATTTTTCATTTTTGTGATTTTTCATTATTGGAATTTTTCATTGTTATAACTAAATATTACCGTTTTATCGGCTGTATCATCGATAACTTTTTTTAGCTTTGACAACATCGGTTTCGTTTTGTTGTTTGTCAAATTTTTATTCATATAAATACAAATTTGACAAACGTCAAGACAAAACCGGTGATGTCAAAGCTTGCAAAATTTATCGACGTCGCTTATTATTAAAGATATGTTACATGATACAGCCGTATATTGTTGTTTTTTCTTGATAAATATATAAAATTTAAGAATTCAATGGACCCCACAAAATTTTTTATAATCGACGCCTCTGTCAACATTTAATGTCTACGATTTGCAGCTGCAACAGATTTTTTCTGATCTTTTGAGTCGAAATTATTTGCAAAAGTCTAATTAATTATTATGATATGTATGTAAAGAATTTAAGTCTAAATTTAATTTGCAGTCGGTCGTAGAGCTGTTATCACATCGTCGTAAAATAGAGTAAATAAAAGGCTTCAGGAATCCTATATTTATTTTTCTTTAAATTTATTTTAAAAAAGGACGTTTCGAACTAAACAAACTAGTTCATCATCAGCAAATCTAAAATATATAATATATAATTTTATAAATAAATAAAATAAATATATCATCACGCCTTCTACCCATTACTGGGTGTGGCACTCTGCCGAAGCAGATCTCGGTAAGTGATATATTTTGCGCGTGAAGTGCAGTTTCCAGCCGTTAAATCACGGCCCTCAAAGATGTTAGTGATGGGGGAGCCACAGCGATAGTTTAGAAAAGGTGAAAATTGTTTATCGCCTGTGGGAATCAAACCAAGTTTCTCAGGATCCACAGGCCGACTTGATACCACTGAGCTAGCTACCTCATATATATTATTTTATGGAACTGCAAAATTGTTCATTAGAAAAATAATAATAGTAAATGGAAATAAATTACTTATAAGCGACAGTAAGCAATTTATAGAAAATTTTAAATAAATTCTTCGCAATGATTAATAATACGTTTTAGTACAATTTTCTTGGCATCTAAAAATGTTACAACATTATTTAAAACAAATACAATTAGTTTTTATTTAAGATTGAATATTGTAAGTGAACATCTATCATCATTACTATAAAATAGAAAATGTTTTATCTAATTTTAAATATACAGAAGAAGTAAAGAAATATTAGTAGAAAATATTATTTTAGTATAGGTATTTATTGTATTTCGCATTTCCGCATTTTAAATTTTATTACTCCTATTATTTTTTAACGAAATTATTGAAAATCCTATAAAACAATGGTTAGTTAAATCTTTTTGTCAATAACAAACATTTGTCGGACAATCATAGGAGGCGATAGAATTTTTTTAAAGGTAGACATTGTGAAAATTTTTTCAGATAGAAAAATGCACTTCCAGTGTATTTTATTACACCTCCATCAAGATTAGTGTCGGTTTTAAATATTTTAATAGCTGAAGCGATATTGTTTTTAAGGTTCTTTTCCCTTCAACTAACATTTTATTAACCTTAAAATACAAAATGGGGTGGCTAGCTCAGTGGTATGAAGTCGGCCTGTGGATCCTGAGAATTCTGGTTCGATTCCCACAGGCGACACTTTTCATAATTTCAAAAACTACCCCTGACTGCTTCTACCCTTAAGTGCTGTTCGAGAGGTAAATTAGTATACATGTTATTAATTTTCATTATTATTGGCGACGAAATATTTTCACCAATTTAAAATTACCCCTGTGGCTCCGCACTTCACGCGCAAAATATATCACTTACCGAGATCTGCTTCAGCAGAGTGCCACACCCAGTAGTGGGTAGAAGGCGGTATAATATATATATATATATATATATATATATATATATATATATATATTTTTTTAATTTGGATATTTCGTGAAAGCGTTCTTTTATACTAATTAAACTTTTTAGCTTAGATAAAGTTTTATACAACCGGGCCAAAAAACGCAGTAAGTGATATATTTATGCTCGTGAAGTGCGTTTATCAGCCGTGAAATCACAGGCCCCAATGATGTTAGTAGAGGGCTAATTTTAATGTGCTCAAAATTATTTGTCAGCTGTGGGAATTGAACCCGGGTTCTCAAATCCACTATCCGACTTGATACCACTGAGCCACCGACCCCATAAACAGATAAAGTGTGGTCATCAATATTTTATTGAATCAACACCTACTCCAAGACTAAAGGTGGTGCCCCTGCAGACTATTCGCTTCTAAAGAAGCTCAGTTGGTATCCAGTAAATAAAGTATCCTACATTATCGACATCGGCAAAGCAATAACAAAGGATTACTCAACGGGTTACACTTCCCACATTTACACCTTGGTTCCTGATCTTTTATCTGTTCACCAAGCGAAACTGAGCTGATCTCTGTTACGTCCAGCTGCTGTAGTTGATATCCAGTGGCGTTCATGACTTTCTCACAGTAGGGGTATATAGTAAATTATTATCCTTGTATACTAAGATATATTATCTTACAAGATTATAGACAGTTTGCCCAATTGAAACAAATATCTAAGTAAATAAATTCTATCTATTCTTAAGAATGATGGCATTTCTGCAATTACTGTTCTCAGTAGATTACTTTTACTGTGAAATATTCCAAATCGCGATTCTAATAGTGAAGGGAGACACAAAAGAGCATTGCATGAATTTTTTAGCAGTTCACCATAAAATATTTCTAAAAAAAGTTTACAAGAGCAATGTTATTAAACTTTGACAACTAAAGCGTTCTTAAAAGTGTTGACGTTTGACATTTTT
The DNA here is from genome assembly GCA_911728475.2 of Pterostichus madidus. Classification (NCBI taxonomy): domain Eukaryota; kingdom Metazoa; phylum Arthropoda; class Insecta; order Coleoptera; family Carabidae; genus Pterostichus; species Pterostichus madidus. The sequence continues at coordinate 7,399,684 of OU452313.1, read as the reverse complement.
GGTTAGGTGTAGTGATAACAACTGTACTAACCGTAATGTCAAAATATTAAATAATACTAAAAATATTAACTAAAAATAAAATTAACTCCTAAGCCTTAATCAATTGATTGATTAAGGCTTAGGGGTTAATTTTATTTTTAGTTATTTCTTAGCCTTAGATTTTTACTTTTTACTTTACTATAATATTAGTAAATAAGTAATTATTAATTTAAAAAATTCAAATTTATCTGTGCAAACGGGTTGAAAAATCTGCAAAAACTGCGATTCAAATAACAATACAAATTCTTTTCATTTACTTTACGATTTTCTTTCATCGTAACGTCATCTGTTGTCTATCAGTGGAACTTCACCTAATATGTTAGTAGTGTGCGTTATAATAACATATCAGTGTGTGTTATTTTCCACTTTCCGTAATAATTTATGCCGTTGTTATGGTTACTTTCATAAGTGGTCGTCTGAAATTGTATATTACTTAACAAGCATCGAAAGTGTAAGATAACGTGCGACCGTGCGAGTGTACAAATTTAAAAAAGAGGCGCGCAGCGCCGAGTGATTTAAATAGACGAGCACAGTTATCACACTTTCGAGCGAGTTATGTACACTATTTTTCAGACGACCATAAAATATTTCTAAAAAAAGTCTACAAGAGCAATGTTGTTACACTTTGACAGTTGATGCGTTTTTGTAGATGAGCGTTGACGTTTGACGTTTGAGATTAGGTATTGTGCAACTGTACTAACCATAATGTCAAAATATTAAATAATGCTGAGATATTAGTAAATAAGTAATTATTAATTTTAAAAAATAAGATGTATCTGTGCAAATGTGTTGAAGAACCTGCCAAAACTTCAATCTAAATAATAATACAAATTCTTTTCATTTATTTTATTATTTTCTTTCATCGTATCGCCATCTGTTGTCAAACAGTGGAACTGCACCTGATATGTTAGAAGTGTACGTTTTGCTAACATATCAGTGTATGTTATGTTCAACTTTTCGTAGTAGTTTATGATCTTGTTATGGTTACTTTCACAAGTGGTCGTCAGAAAATACATGTAAGTTTGTCGACAGGCGGATTCGAACTGACAAACCTTGGTGCGAGTGACGTCACAGTATGTCAAAAGATGTGCATTAACACGTTCGGCCGCCGCACCTGTTAAAAATAAATAAATAGGTGTATAAATATTTTAAAGAAATCTTGTAAAGATTGTTGAACGTTTTCCACTATGATCATGTTTGAATATAGACCATGACGTTTCTGACATAGAATACAAGTTAATGGAATTTATAAAGATACGAATATTTCTCTTTTGAAGTATTTATGATTCTTAAATTCTAGCTTGAAGTATTTGTTGTACATTTCATACAACTCGTACAATCTCCTCTTTCGCAATATTGCAGACTTGATTTCGTAAGTCGTATGTAAAACATTTTAGAACATGGCATTTAAATTATTCATATCACAATAAGTTAATTAATTAAATAATTTCTGGAACGAGTTATTATTTTTATGGTTATGTTCATAATAAAATTTAACAAGTATTATACTTACAATTATTTATAATAAATAAATATTTTGTTGTTTTTCTATAACAACAACATAAGCTAGTAATGAACGATAAAATTTATCGTACTTACTTTCAAATTACAGTCTGAGTATAACAAGATAATTAGACGAATTCCATTAGATCACATTGTTATATTTCACATAATATTTCAAGTAATTTACAGATACATAACATATGCAATTTATGTTTCTTCAGACTTAGATAAAAATTGTATCTTGCTTTTATAATTTTATGTTTACGAACAGAAATTATTGTATAATATTTTTCATAATAGCACAGAGTGTAGATTTTAAAAATATTTCGATATGTTAAGACTTAACCGAGGACATCAATGGTCACAAAAACCATGCAGGCATCATCTTTATGCGTTCAGCTATCACCCCATTTCAAATATACTCATATAAGTAGTATAAAATTATTTTAAGCAGATATCAGAAAATATTTCATTAACTATACTAGTTAACTAACTTTATTTTACTGTTAAAAGTTCCTAAATTAATTAAGAGATAAGTATTTTTAAATTAGTGATACTATACCAAAGTTTTTTAGCGAAAAGTTTTTCCTTTACATACATACATACATATCTTCACGCTATATCCCATCAAATGGGGTAGCACGAACCCTAAAATCACTCATAAAACATTCACTCATAACATTCATCAAATAATCAGTCCCCGTCAAACATTATCATCCAAACACACCACCCTCACTTCAACCACATTCATAGATCCCTCCATATAAACTCATTTATTTATCACACTCGAAATCATTCTTACATAACAAACTCTCAATCACATCCATCCAATCACTCCTATTCACTTTTCATTCATCTTCTTTCTTCAACGTACATAACACATGTATAAAACATCTCAAATTACCCGCGCTTACTCCTAACAACGAATCTAATAACGAATCTAACAACGAATCTACAAAGATTAGAAAAGATGAAAGTGATAGCCTGCAATTGTATATGAAAGAAAAGTCCTTTACTAATTTCTAAAACCGTGTGGTTCTATTTTTGTAACACATTATTAAATCAGCCTCTTACAGTCTTCTGTTTTAATCTTACAACAATAAGGGGATGGCGATAGAATTGATTTGTAGTTTTTACCTCCAAAGAGGTCACGGTTTCGAAAAATCTGAAAATCACTGCTGTTAAATAAAAGTAATAAACATAGAAATCTTCGCATCTTTAATTTGAAATGTACATTTTTAGTGTCACTGACGGATACTACAAACAGTCATTTATCTTATGTTTAATGATGACTAAATTGACTAATACAGTATTATTTATAATTATAGTTTCATTATTAATATATTAGAAATAACTAACAAATAAATCTTAAGCACGAGTGATTTTATTTAAAGTGTGCTAGTATGTACACCAAGATCAAAAGATTTTTCAATCTTGAACTTGGAATCAGATCATTGTGTTCATCACAGAAGACTTGAATCTAGTGCAGACGTGACTCTTTTCCTCAGTGTATCTTGAGGCGATTCTTTAATTATTCCTGTGAAAAATAACGCGGAGTAATTGCGGCACAAGACACTAGCATAAGACCTGACAATGTCACGTTTCCAGCATTAACAAATGCCTGCTCGGTTGCTGTTGAGAGAACTGAGGTTGCACGTTGCTATGGTTACAGACGATGCAAGGAAGCACGTTTATAACAGCTACTGCAACTCAGAAAAAAAACAGTTAGGTAGGATTCATATTGGAGATAATTTTAACATATGCGCAGGAAAGATGTCCCGCTGATTGTATACAAATATTTATTGTTATGGTCAAGAATTAAGATTATATTTTTATTGTAGTCATCAACAATTAACTTTAATTTTTCAGAGTTTTAGCATACTATAATTATGATATTTAATTATAAAGACACACTTAGTAAGAAAATTATGTGCTTACTTAAAAAACGAAACACTATTAATTTCGCCAGACATCACGCTTGACAACATAAACACTTAAGAATTATTTTTTGAGACTTGAACTTTATGTTTTCTTTTGAGAAAAAAACAGTTGCCAAACCGTCTGTAATAATTTTTGATCAGTTACTCGACATATCTCATTAAAATTTCAAACACGATATATTTCTGATGACTGAAAATCAATTGACTATCAATTGATCACAATTTTTGACCATTCTGTTCTACGTCTTTCCTTATAATTTTTAATTTGATACCAAATGGGGTAGATTGCTCAGTGGTGGAGGAGCCGCAGGTATAGCTTTTTCAAATTATGAAAATTTGTCGCCTGTGGGAATCGAACCAGGAACGACTTCATATATATATATATTTTATTATTTTATTTTGCTTCATTGGCCACTTAGGGTCAAGGGCGAGGTTCGGCCAAGGCAGTGGTGTATCTAGAGGGGGGTGGTGGGTGCGATCCGCACAGGGCGGCACATATTTTGGGGCGGCATTTTTATATTTAGTTTTAGTTTTCTATTCGATTTCTACGAATAATAAATTACTATATGATTTCGAATATTTTTCTTCATCGTCAAGTTAATGTAGAGTTGAAAATATTATTTGAAAAAATTCCTTTATTACTGCCTAATTTAAATATGCCATCCATTGGTAAAAAAGTTTGTCTCAATTACAATTAATTATTTATGTTTATTAATTTAATGGGATAATGGCTCAGTAGTTTCGAGTTGGCCTGTGAATCCTGAGGACCCCGGTTCGATTCCCACAGTCGACAAACAATTTTCACCAAATTAAAATTACTCATGTGGCTCTCCCACCTGTAGGAGCTGTGATTTGACGGCTGGTAACCGCACTTCACGTACATAAATATATCACTTACAGAGATCTGCTTCGGTAGAGTGCCACACCCAGTAATGGGTAAAAGTATTTTTATTTTTTTAATTTATAAAAACCACCATTTGATTTATTTAGAAAGGACGGCAAATTGGAGACAGCCCTGGGTGGTACAAGTTCTAGGTACGCCAGTGGGCCAAGGGCTGTTCTTCCACCTAACCCTTATAAATACAACACAAACATCCATACCTTGGGCGGGATTCAAACCCGCGAAATACGGCGTGCAATGCCAAGCAACTACTACCTAACCGCTCGACTACAGTTTTTGGTCTTTCTGATCCACATCTTTTTTTAAAATCTTTTTAAATTTTATACCAAATATGTTGTCCAAGATAGCTTCATTCACAAATGCAACAAAATGTGAAGAAAGTAATGCTTCATTCTAAGGAATATTGTGCTGTAACTCAAATAATAATTTACTGTAGTAAATAAAGAAGTAAATAGTTTGAAAATAAGCGTCCCTGAAAATAATCCGTCAGTATTAGACCTCGCCCCGTTCCGGTTGGCTCGTTAGATTAAATAAATGTTTTATGGAATATTATAATTTATAGTATACCATGGTCTCATACTGAGAGTGAAAAATAGCTCACCTTACATAAAAATACTCCATACATACTCAGCTTAACTCTATTTACCGGCTTGCTCCCATCGCACACTAGCAAGCACTTCAACGTTGAAATACTTGCAACACAATCACTGATACGTACCAATACGACTGAATAATTGCAATAGTACAAGATAACAAGAAAATTATACCTTACTGTATCGCTTCAATATCTGTTACTGTTTGACTTCTGCGGTGAGAAATGTCAGCGAAATTAAATTGTTTGTGGTTGGAACAATTAACGAGTTGTTACGATTGTGTAATAATTAAGGTATTTTTATGGGTTTTCAAAATGGAGTTGAAGTCATTGTTTTTCTGTTTCGGCATTAGAATAACATATTATTGCACTCATATTGATGCTACGGGGTGATTAGAAGAAAGTGTTTTAGTTGGCATTAAAAAAACATTTGAAATTGGTACGACTGATGCATAAATTTATTTCCTGTTGTTGAGTGTCATTTGAAAATTTAAATTTGAGTACATTTACAATCCATAAATAAAATCGGTGTTTCCCTTATCCACATCCTTCTATTTCTTAATATTACTCATAGAAGAATAATCCAAAGTATATCTATCACTTAAAATCCTATTAGCTGTCAGGTTTCTGATATTACCCATTTGTATTTATTCTGAAAATGACTAGTCAAATAATATTTTCGCAAACTGTAGAATAAAAAGATCCCCAGAATTGAATTGCCAACTGAAACAATTACTTCTTGTCACTCTATAGAATGAGCTTCATTCTTAAACGTGCTTGAAGGGAATTATGAATGTGGATGAAGCTAAAGTGGTGTGTCCAGATAGGAACGTTTGGCGAAGATTAATTGCGGAATGAATCTGATGATTTAAGAAGTGCAGGAATTTAGATTTTAGTTTTGTTGTTTAGTAATTTCATTAGAGTGTTTATCTGCAATTGTGTGAAATTCACTTTCAAAAACAAGCGCAGGGACGACACTCCCATCGTTTCTGATCTTTTTATTCGTTTTCTGATTTAACATTGAGTGTTTCACTGCAATTGTGTGGAATTCACTTTCAAAAACAAGCGTAGAGCGACACTCTCTTACTTTCTTATCTTTTAATTCGTTTTCAGTTCTTATGTAGATTATTTAACTGCCATTGTGTGGAATTCACTTCCAAAAACAAGCGCAGGGCGACACTCCCTTCCTTTCTCATCATTTTGTTTCATTTTCAGTTACTGCATTGTGTGGACTTTTCTTTCATATACAAGTGCAGGCTATCACTTTAATCTTTTCTAATCTTTGTAGATTTGTTGTTAGATTCGTTATTAGATTCGTTGTTAGGAGTAAGCGTGGGTAATTTGAGATGTTTTATGCATGTCGAAGAAAGAAGATAGATGATAAGTCAAGAATTAATGAGTGAAAGATTGACAAATGATTGGATGAATGTGATTGAGGGTTTTTTTATGTAACGAATAATTTCGTGTGTGATAAATAAATGAGATTATATGGAGAGATCTATGAAAGTGGTTGAAGTGAGGGTGGTGTATTTTAATGATAATGTTTGACGGGGGCTGATTATTTGATTATGTTATGAGTGATTTTAGGGTTCGTGCTACCCCATTTGATGGGATATAGCGTGAATATATGTATGTATGTATGTATGTATTATTGTCATAAATTGGTAGAACTGCATTAAAAACACAAAATATCTAGGCAACGGACAATATAAAAATAGTTATTTATGTACCAAGGGAGAAAACAGTCGTTTCTGACCAGTGGCATGATTATTTGCACGAGGCGCGAAGCGCCGAGGGCTAATAACATGCTCAGGGTCAGAAACGCCTGTTTTCACTTGTGGTACATACAATATTTTATGCACAACAAAATAAAATTTAATTATATGTTCAAAAGATTAAAATATGTAAATGTCAAAATGACATTTAGCAGAATCAGGTATTCACAATAAACAAAAATTGTCATTTTATTTATGTATCCATAGGAATTATTCTTTTTTGGCCCATGGGCCAAAAATAAGTGTTTAAACTCGCTTTTTAGGGCTAAAACACATGCTTTTCGGTCTGATTGTACATACACACAATTTATACAACGGACAAAATAAATTGCAAATCACTATCATCAAGTTAACTATTCTACCAAAAAATTCTCTTAGTGGCAAATATCAACTATTTTTATAAAGAAATTATGTAAAGGACTCGTTACAGAAGACAATATTAATGCTTCAGTTCTAAACAATTTTTGGTAACATATTATTGTTAGTGGTAGGGAAGCCAAAAGAAAAAAATTTAAGTAAAAAGAAAGATTAAATTAATATCTAGATTTATATTGGAAACTTGGCTTTATTGTGAAATTTGTAAACTTTTAATGACAATTAGACGACGTTTCGAACAATAGTTTTACAAATCCCATCGGAATAATTTTCAAGTGATACAGTTGTCAGTTATAAGAATCAGTCCAAAAACACACAATAGCACGGAAGAGATAAATTGGAATTTGTTAATACGAACGTGAATACCTAATCTCACCAGTCAAACGGCATGATCTCTGTCAAAATGTATTTTCAGTACTGTAGTTACAAGTTTGTATCCAACGCTAATTAGTTGCTACTGCTGTATAATGACGTGTTGAATTTTATTAAAATACCGAAAGTATTTATCTAACTGTTCGTTGCAAGTTACACCAATGTATCTGTCAAGATGATACCCAATGAAAATAAATATTGAGTCAGTTGATTTATAACTTGGATATTTGATAGCATTACTGCATATAGGCACAGGTAATGAAAAGTATGAAGATTAGATTTTTTCACATAAACAGGTAATAATTTGTATTTAGTAATAGTAAATCTCTAATTATGTACTGCTTGTCAAATGGCTTGACAATTACATAGGTAAAATGTTGCCTGTTTGCTGCAGACATTTAAATTTTTAATTTTACGTAAATTAAGAAGATCACATCAAATGTTTGACAGCAATGTAAATGTTTTCGAATGATATTTACTTTGATTTGCTTTTATTTATTTAAGTTAGACATACATTTTTTGTTTAATTGGTGCAAACGAACATTAAATTAATAAATTAGGTACAAAATTTATTTAAAAAAAACTCATCCCCGATCGGTTTTGAACTTCTTAGGAGCTGAAGAACAAATACAAAATGAAAATTACAAGAAACATACCGGGTGTATCACAAAAAGCGAGCCATAGAGATTTAACATGGTAAAACTATTTTTTCGTACGCATTACTTCTTAAACTACTCGTATTTAAGATAAAAATGCTTCAATGAAAAGTAGTAGAGCTTAAAATTCAGCATCCAAATCAGTAAACTATATTTATTTTTCATTTTAAACTGCAGAAATTAAATATGAAAATTTATAACATTACAATTTAAGTAGTGTTAACCCCGGAATTAAAAACAAAATGACAAACAAATGCACTAAGTTTTTCTGTCAAACTTTCTCCTGAATAATGACATTTAGTTATTTGCAATTTTTCTTCATGTGATTAATTTTCCATTTTTAATAAATTTGTCAAAATAATGTAAAATTTACAGACAGATCAAGAATTTACTTCTAAACAATGCAAAAATTCAATGTGTCAAAGTATTTGACAGAATTTAGTCGTGCATTTGTGTGTTATATTATCTTAACACTATTATTATTATGGGGTGGCTAGCTCAGTGGTATGAAGTCGGCCTGTGGATCCGGAGAACCCTGGTTCGATTCTCACAGGCGACAAACAATTTTCATAATTTCAAAAACTACTCCTGTGGTTCCTTCACCACTAACATCTTTGGGGGCCGTGATTTAACGACTGGTAACCGCACTTCACGCGCAAAATATATCACTTACCGAGATCTGCTTCGGCAGAGTGCCACAACCAGTAATGGGTAGAAGGCGTGATGATATATTTATTTTTATTTATTTATTTTTAAAAGTGTATTCTAAAAACGGACCACGATCCCCGTGATTAAATTTTTCACTATGGTAACGGTAAAAATGTAACCGTGGTAAAAAAGTAACTGTGGTAAAACCGTGACCGCACCGTGATTCGTAAATAAAATATAACTAAGGTGAATGTTACCATATTTAATTAAATTGTATTTCGTTTGTTAAACATTTCTATATATTTTAAAAATTATGTAACTACCAAAGTATTTGACATGACATATAGCTTATTTTTTTCTCACGGTTTTAAATATAATTTGATTGTAAATCTCAGTCAACGCCTAAAGTAATAAAACATAATAAATTTTACTGGGCTGTGATAAAAACAACTGCATTAACTTTGCGAACTATAATTACTGCAAAAAATACAGTGTTAGAATCATTAATTAATTTCACAATAATTACAAACTCTCGTTCAAAGTAATTACAATCCAACAAAAAATCCATCTTGGGTCAAATGAACAAAAAAACTGAAGAATTCTTGTAACTTAAGACGCCAGAATAATAAACATAATAAAACCAGCGTTCTTGTAAACATTTTCGAAATTTTTATAATTACAAGTGAAGTTCTCACGAGTGATGCAAATAAATATTAACCGTCATCCCCTCAGTGGACATTAACGGAGACTGAGGACACCTAATTATGAGTGCTGCTTGAGAGTAAGAGGGATACATGGGACTGGGACACTTCGAGAAGAAGTGAACTTTGACCCGAGTAGCCAACACGTAGTGAACATCCGCTGGAGCGAGGAGAGGGTCCACTTAACTTGCCCGTGATTATAGTGCTGCTTAATAGTATATTATATGAAAAGGAATTAAACGTATGGCAAGTTTATGAACGAGGCATTAATTTACTTCCAAAGTAAATAAAATTTATTCGTTTAAATGACACTCAAACTCTTGGCAATAATTTTATATATACATAAATACATAATCACGCCTTTTACCCATTACTGGGTGTGGCACTCTGCCGAAGCTGATCTCGGTAAGTGATATATATATATATATATATATATATATATATATATGCGCGTGAAGTGCGGTTACCAGACGTCAAATCACGGCCCCTAAAGATGTTACTGGTGGGGAGCCACAGGAGTAATTTAAATTTGGTGGAAATGTTTGTCTGCTATTGGGATCGAACCAGGGTTCTCAGGATTCACAAGCTGACTTGATACAACTGAGCCATTACCCCATTAATTTTATAGCATTATTATTGTAATTTTATATATGCTATAAAATAAATAACATTGACGCGAATTTGTTAATTTAAATACTCGTTCTAGGGATGTCAAATTTGAAAAAAATTGTAGAACGAATATTCGGTCAACCGAATAATTCGTCAGTTTCCATATTCATTATTCGGATATCCAAAAATTATTCGAATTTGAAATTTAACTTTTCCAGTTGACATATCTAAAAAACTAAACAAAATATGAAAATGCGCTCAACGGCATTGATTTCCCCGTATCTGAATTGACTTATAAGCAAATTTTTAGCGATTTTTATTTTTTGAAAATTTCTTAAGGGGTACCCCTTGGATTTTTTTCGATTTTAGGCTATTTTCAGACTGTTTGCTCTAAAATTCTTCCTTGTACGAATATTGTAACGAAAATTTACATACATATGTATTTTGACCCGCTGAATTCAATGGTAAAATCCTCAAGTACATATATCTTCTAGTTTTTGAGAAATTGTTCAAAAACTGTTCGATGAGAAAATTTTGGTGAAAATTAAAAAAAAAATAAAAAATGCTGAAAATTTGTTTACAAGTCAATTTAAACACGAGAAATGCAATTCCGTTGAGCGCATCTTCATATCTTGTTTAATTTTTGAGATATAGCCTCGGGAAAGTCGAAAATATGATGAGGTAAATTTTTTGGAAAATTGAACTTTTCCGGAGGCTATATCTTAAAAACTAAACTAGATATGAAAATGCCCTCAACGTCATTTAATTCCTCGTATCCGAATTGACTTAAAAGTAAATTTTTAGCGATTTTTATTTTTTGAAAATTTCTTAAGGACCCCTTGGATTTTTTTCGATTTTAGGGTATTTTCAGACTGTTTGTTCTAAAATTCTTCCTCGTACGAATATTGTAACGAAAATTTACATACATATGTATTTTGACCCGCTGAATTCAATGGTAAAATCCTCAAGTACATTTATCTTCTAGTTTTTGAGAAATTGTTCAAAAACTGTTCGATGAGAAAATTTTGGTGAAAAGGTTTTGAAAAATAAAAAAATGCTGAAAATTTGTTTACAAGTCAATTGAAGCACGAGTAATTCAATTCCGTTAAGCGCATTTTCATATCTTGTTTAGTTTTAGAGATATAGCCTCGGGAATATCGATAATATGATGAAGTAATTTTTTCTGGAAAATTTTACTTTTTGAACCCAAAATATAAAAACACCGTGTATATAATACATAATATGTTTTATTTATAATACTAATCATATTTTGTTCCAAAATGATCAATGTGCCGAAGGCAACTTTAGTTTCAATTAGGCGCATGATTCACTTTCAAAAGAAGAGATTTTGCTTTATAAATCACTGGTTGGTAACAGTGGACTCCCGGCCTGTATTTTCTCAGCTGAAGGAGACATCCACCTTGTCTTACGCTGTCACCAACAGTTAATTTACATGCAGTATTTAATTTCTCTAAATGTGAGAATATTCTTCTCTTCTCTACTAGCATCTCTGTTTTAATTGTTACCGTGCAACCGTACGCTTATTTTTAATGTTCACATACATTTTTCTGTTATTTATAATGCCATACAAAATGCTAACATTTTAAAATATAGTTGTAAATTTTATGTTATAATAACGCAGTGATGCAATTTACTAGACATATCGTTACGAATTTATAAGCGAGATATAAATTAAATAATTACAAAGACAAAATGTAAATTGCGACGTGGAACTGAGTCTTAAAATAAGAAAAATAATAGGAAAAAATAATTTCTGCCTCTGTGTGCTTGGAAATGATTTTCTCCTATTATTTTTCTTATTATAAATAAAATAAATATAAATATATCCTCCAGCTTTCTACCCATTACTGGATATATTTTTTCGCTTGAAGTGCAGTTACCAGTCGTCAAATCACGGTCCCCAAAGATGTTAGTGAAGGGGGAGCCATACAGGTAATTTTATTGTGGTGAAAATTGCTTGTCAACTTGTCAAATCCAGAGTCCGACTTGATACCATTGAGCTACCTACCCCATAAACATAATTTTGGTATGCTCAGTTTGGTTTACGCAAATATTTTTTAATTTAAGAAGTAGCATTTAAAAGGTATATATTAATATCTTTATTTAGAAAACAAATTAGCTACAATCATAACATTTTTAGTTGCAGTTTTAATTCCGTTGCTATTTCACAAAAATAAATAAAAAATATCATAACGCTTTTTACCAATTACTGGGATGGCTAGCTCAGTGGTATGAAGTCGGCCTGTGGATCCTGAGAACCCTGGTTCGATCCCCACAGGCGACAAACAATTTTCATAATTTCAAAAACTACCCCTGTGACTCCTCCACCACGAACATCTTTGGGGACAGTGATTTGACGACTGGTAACCACACTTCACGCGCAAAATATATCACTTACCGAGATCTGCTTCGGCAGAGTGCTACACTCAGTAATAGGTAGAAGGCGTGATGATATATTTATTTATTTGGCACTCTGACGAAGTAGATCTCGGTAAGTGTCATATTTATGCGCGTGAAGTGCGGTTACCAGTCTTCAAATCACGGCCCCTTAAGATGTTAGAGGTGAGGAAGCCACAGAGGTAATTTTAACGTGGTTAAAATGTTTGTCTGCAGTGGGAATCGAACCAGAGTTCTCAGGATCCATGGGTCGACACGATACCACTGTGCCACCTACTCCATAAGCGAGATATTATCTTAACTTTTAACAAAATGATAATTGCAAGTTTTCATTACATTTTTAAATCATTCCAAGTATAATCATGACCATATGACGCCCTCGTTTACATAGTAACCCGGATTTTCTCACTCTGTTTTTCTAGTAATTAGTGAGAAAAACAATAATCTTTTCCGCGTTCAGCTTCATTATCAAAAAAAAAAACTTTGAAATCGTCGAAACAAAATATTACTCAACGTAAATATCCGTTTATAATAATACCGTACTGATTAAGCTTACTCATATTAACGTAGCAGTCAATATGATTAAAGTAATTGCAACCTATTCCAGTTGTTTTTTTCCAGATTATATATGATTATGTTTTGCTCTTGATACGTGAAAGAAACTTCATTTACTTCATGTAATTTTTCCTTCGTTTCCTCTTAAAGATATAATGTTTATGTGGCAATTACATTTAACATTGAGTGTTGTCAAACCCTACAGCGGTAATTTACGATTCGTAACATGCCAATAACATCCCTGTTAATGTTGGTCAGTGCCGGATCTAGGAGTGTGATAATTGTGCCACAGTAAACTGCAAATTTTGCGAAAGTAGATTTCATTATAGCTATTTACATAACAAGTGCGCGAAGACATACTTCGTACATTAATGCAATTTTAAAGTGCTTTAATTTTCGCGATTGGTGCAAATGACGGTTTCGTGCACGAGTCTTGTACAATGCTTTTTGTAACGAACAAAAATTATATATAAATATAACTGATAGTGAGAAAAATTATTAAATTTGAAGCGTAAATTTATACTGGCAGTTTAGTATGCCATAAATTGACGTTTGTTATTTGAAATCAAATTGTTTATTTTTTCTCGTAAAGCTTGTTAAAATATGTCTGATTGATGGCGTTATAAGCTAATGTGTCTATTTCTTTTATAAATTTCTTTAAATGTGTGTATATAAGTACAATTACCGTTTTAATAGTCAAAATTTAGAACTTACAAAATGGGTGTTTTGCAATTACTTTGCGCACTAGTGCGCAAAATCAACCTTTCCATCGGTTTCCAGCGTAATGTAAACGTTATTTTGAATGCTGCGAATGCAAAAAAATTATTTGATACTCATGGAGACCGATATCAGAATAGACAATTCGAAACGAAATCTTTATAAATTATGCGATCAACAACATTGAATTCCTCTTGTCCGAATTGACTTGTATACAAATTTTTAGCAAATTTCTAGCGATTTAATTATTTTTTTAATATCTTAAGATTTTTATCGTTTTTAGGCCAGTTTCAGACTGCTTAATCTATAATTATTTTTTGTAGGAATAGTGTTACAAAAATATGTACACTGGTGAGACAAAAAAACACTTGACATTCATGACATTTTCCCAATTTTAAAACCGTCGTAACTTTTTAGCTAATTTGGACAAATTTTCAAGAACAAAATTGTTTAAAGTGTCTACTTTAAAGGGATACATGCGATATTAGGATTAACCTCCACGCGCGGTTACCAGCCGTCAAATCACGGCCCCCAAAGATGTTAGTGGTGGGGGAGCCACAGGGGTAATTTTAATTTGGTGAAAATTGTTTGTCGGCTGTGGGACTCGAACCAGGGTCCTCAGGATCCACAGGTCAACTCGAAACCATTAAGCCATTACTCCATTAAATTAATAAACATAAATAAATAATTGTAATTGAGACAAACTATAGATGGGGAACGTTTTTTCTATTGGATGGCATATTTAAATCAGGCAGTAAGAAAGGAATTTTTCGCGAACATATTTTCAACCCTACATTGACTTCATGATGAAGAAAAATATTCGAAATCATATAGTAATTCATAATTCGAAGAAATCGAATAGTAAACTTATGAAGTGAACAAGTTGTTTTTTACAACTAAAACTAAATAGAAGAAATGCCGCCCCAAAATATGTGCCGCCCGGTGCGGACCGCACCCACCGCCCGCCTCTAGGTACGCCACTGAGCCTCGCCAAAATCATTTATTCTGTTATTTCTATTTTACTTTTATGCATTTTGTTTTCGTACAGAGCTGCTAGTATTACCTACTTTTTAACTATATTTTTTACGAAGCTGTTAATGAGCTGCCATTATATTATTTTCTTATAATAACAGCTACGTATATAATTAAGCAAAATGTATGAAAATAACATTAAAATACCAAGGTAAATGATTCTGATTACAAAATATCGAAATTATGATAATCTATAATCATAACATATAAAAATTTGTTGTTTAGATATCGATTGATTACAGATTATGATCTAGTTACGGAATAGGGAAATTTATTGCATGTTTTCAATAGATAAGCTTACTTAACCAAGCAACATTTTATCCTAAACCCGGTCCTGATGCTGATAAAACGAGCCCTGACCCAATACAATTTAACTATGTTGATTTATAAAATTTTGCGAAGAATTATAGCTAATATACAATTGATACATGGTCTTAATAATTACTTGAAGCTAATAAACATTTTATCTCTTGTCATTTAGATATGTTAATTATTATAATAAATCACCTATGTAATTATTATGTAATTACGCGTTATGGGATTATATGTAATTACATATAAAACCAGAAAATCATGTGGCATATCTAATTCGATCCACTTTATTTCTTTTCATATGGGTTTTCATTGGAAGCTGCTTATGGATATTTATGCATTTTACCTTCGAAATAATAACTTCTAAGAAATAAATAATAAACTATTATAAAAAACATATATATTTACATGCTTTGCAACTGGGTGAATAGTTGGACCAGCTTGTGGCACTAAAAGTCCTGCATTCGATTGCTGTCCATAGTTCACATCTATCGAAATTGTTCTAATGTAGAAAATATGCTTTATGAACATCTGTTAACATTTTGTTTTAAACAGTTGGTAATACCTGATGACTGATATAACCACAAAATTTCTTTGGAAATAGATTATTTATCGTGCTTTCAACTAAAATATCGCAATTTTTCTTTAATTTCAACTTATAAAAGATGCAAAATAGTGTACATAATTCACTTTACAAGACTTTTTAATCGCATTCGTCCTTTAAAAAACTCGCCTGCTGCTCACTCTTTTAAGTTAAAAGCAAAATAAAAATAGTGTTATGAATCTGTCCATTATATATTTTGAAATATGTTTGACAAGATTAATGTATTGTTACCATAATAATAATGTCAGATTTTTGTTTACCGCCTATGGGCGGTAAATGACTCATGACTTACTTTCCTGTTATCAAAGTTGTAATGACATATTTACTGTCCTAGTGGAAGAAAAATTCACAACTTAATTAATATTAATTAATGTACTGAATTTGTTTCCAATTCACTTGCTTTGCATTTCTAATCAGAACTGCCATAATATGAGTTTGTTTTTATTATAAATTAATAATATTCATTAACACTTTGTATATTTAATAATATAAATAAATATATCATCACGCCTTCTACCCATTACTGGGTGTGGCACTCTGCCGAAGCAGAGCTCAGTAAGTGATATATTTTGCGCGTAAAGTGCGGTTACTAGTGGTCAAATCACGGCCCCCAAAGATGTTAGTGGTGGAGGAGCCACAGGGGTAGCTTTTTTTGAAATTATGAAAATTGTTTGTCGACTGTGGGTATCGAACCAGGGTTCTTAGGATACACAGGCCGATTTCATACCACTGAGCTAGTCACCCCATAAAAACATAAAAATAAAAAAAACTTAATAATACATATAAATTGTGCTATATACTCGTAGGTAATCTTACGACTATATTTATCATTTAATTACTGAAACATCGGCGATACTTTATACTTTATAATTAAATTCAAGATTTTACATCCAAACAATGCAGTTTTTTAACTTTTGCATTTGAGATAATTTCGTAAAGAAATATTTATTTCATTTATTTACATAATTTCCTAACAGAGTTTCGTATATTTATATTCATTTTTATCAACAAGAACAAGAATCGTTTTCCCTAAAATTTATTTAAGATATTTTTAACTTGTTTCTAACAGATGTAACATCAACTTTAAGAACATTTGAAATATTTACTGATAAATCAATGTTAACTCAAATTAATAAAGAAAATAAAAACATGTTAATAAAACAAAAAAGACGAACAAAAATTCTTGTCCGTTATTATATTGAACCTAACGGTTACGCAACAAAAACAAATTAGCATCAATTATTTTCATCCCTAATGACAAGTGCTACCAATTTACCAATTACAAATCCCATTAAAATAGCATGGTTCTTATAATTATACTCGACAGTTAAAAACTAACCACCAGTTATTAATGAAGTAACACATCATCAATTAAATCTCATCACGTGTAAGAAGTTTAGCGCATGATAATTTCAGGTGTGATTAGAATAAGAACACTTGCTTAATCAATTAATCTTTGTCACGTGCTCATTCAAACACTGTGCAGTTTCTGAGCGACTTGAGACTGGTTTATTTTTGGAATAACTCGCTTCAAGCTACGCACCGAGACACTAATTGATACGTACACGTTTGTGTAACTTTGCACTTGATTCACATGATTTGTCACAGATGTCAGTATTGAGAAATAAATGAACTGAGATCGTGATTCAGATTTGTGAAGTTATGGAAATTATACATTCTTAAAGTACCTTTGAATATCTGTTCTACATAACATGTTTCTCAACTTTAATGATCTGTGCTCTAAATAAAAATCTAATAATGATAGCAAAATCCCATTTGTAAAGTTTGTATGAATTTTTCAACTTGATTTGGTATTTAATTAATATCTTTAAGTAAATACTTAACAACTGATGAAATCAAATTGAATTATAAAGAAAACTATTGAGATACTGCCAGGATTTGAACCTCGAATCTATGAACTTCGGTCATATCCTTTAAACCAACCACAGATCATGATATACTACTATAGATAAGAAACTGCCATGTTACGCACTGTGACTGTATTTTGCGCCATCTGAGTAGTGGAAGTCTAACTAAAGTCGTGTATATAGGCAACCCGATATGCATATTTAGGCAGCTTGTAATTTTTATTATTATTTTATATTTATTGAAACTACATAAAATAAAAATTCATAAATACCATATAAACATTTATTAAAATATTCTCGTGTATACAATTTATTCATAATTTGAACTATTTCAATCGCAGTTTTATCCAATCCTTGTCAACTTGAAAATATATTATGACTTCCTCATCTAAATATTATCTATTATATGATCACTTACTTACCAGTAGCAGTGCAGTTCTTTACACATCAATTCATATTAGTTGATGACATTATTTATTTGAAATTATTTCTCAAATAAAAATTAATTGTATATTTGTCAGATTGAAAATTTGAAATATTTACAAATGACAACTACAGGAACAATCTAGTAACCAATGATTGCCGATATTGTAGTTACCTAAAATGAATGTCTTCACATAAAGGCTAGTAGCGTCATTCCTTAGGTGGAAGTCTAACTATAAACACAGTCCCATGGTTACCTATATAACTTTCTACTGCCTGAAACCAACTAAGCTACGGTTGCCATGTGATTCAAATCTGATTTTATTTCAATTTTTCTCTCTATTTTATTATGTCATAGACAGCCTCGATCTCATGGCCATTTCATATATAGAAAGACTTGTCACGAGAGTCATCTGCAACGACACTATTATTTTAGGAGAATATTTATTAATTTAAATTTAATTAATATCTTTAGGCAAATATTTAACAATTGATGAAATCAAATTGAATTAAAAAGAGAAAAATTAGGATAGGATTTTTTATTAAATGCATGAATCCTATTTCACTGCCCACTTGCAATATAACCTATATTATAAGATTTAAACTGGTAAATTAGTATTCGCACGAAATTTTCTTAAATTGCTGTTATAAAATTCCAACATAATAATATGTATTTCATGACTGAAAATGCAGTTACAAATTTAATTCAATTTACAGGTTTCATGCAGAATATGGGTGTTATTAACATATTAAATTGAATTAAAATTATATGGAATCACGGAAGCTTTCGAAAAATAAACCTAAAAATATTTCGATACCAATAACAAGAAAATATCTGCGATTTCTATAATCATTTCTAACAGTTTTACAGATCAGAATTTAGTAGGATATTTATTGCTTTCAATTTACCGATGAAATATTATTTTCATGCAGTAGCTAATCTAGAATTTATTACAAATTAGTTCTAGTAATATAAATCTAATTGCAACATTTTAATTTTAAATAATCAGTATCTCTTGTATGAATTTAGAAAGCAATGGAATTAGCAGCAATCAGAATGAAAGTGTGAAGATCGTGTCATACATAGAACACAACATTAGAAGAACGGGAATAACAACAAAAAAACTGAAACAATAAACTGATCAACAAAACTATCAATAAAAGTACGATATAATAGATCCGTAATACGAGCTTGATTCTAACTTGGTTTTATCTAAAACCTAGCAACGTCGTCTTATAAAACTCGTATTATAATTTTTTATAATTTTATTTTATACACATGCCTATTGTCAGCTAATGTCAAATAATTTGTATTTTTAGTTTTTTTTTATATTTTTTATCACGTTAGAATTAATTAATTATTTTTTTATAGTTTTATTTTATTCACATGACTGTTGACAGCTAATGTCAAATAATATATATTTTGTTCTTAACCAAGGAGAATTATTTACAACGTCACATTAAATTTGCATTAACCAAGTTAAAACCGAGCTCATACTATCTGCAAATGATATACTGGTTTCAAAATAGTTTTGCCTTTGGGTATTTTTTTTCTCAGACCTACGTAAAGTTGCAATGATTTTTAGGCAATTACTGTTTTTAAAGTTTGTTCTTTGACAGCTGCCAAGTAATAATATTCTACTGTCAACAGTGTTATATTTTTAAATTTTTAATTGTATTTCGCTGTCATTGTAACTTTTTTACATACTTCAATTCAACTTCCGTAAAAATATTTTCAAAATTGTTAGGGATTTTTACTATTATTATGAATCATTACAGATAAATTAACGCTAGCTTATTTCAACTTATTCATCAACATATTTGGTTGCACTTTAGTTACTTCAAACTAAAAAGTGAAAAGTTGCATAATAGCTATTTACGTAACAAGTACATAATGCAGGACTTTATTGGACGAGTTGCAGTTTATGGCCGAACGAGCGAAATAAAATCGTTGTTGTCTTACTCACGTCCTTTTATTTTTTACCATTACTCACAGAGCAATAATCTAAAGTATTTCTATCACTCAAAATCCTATTAGCTGATATAGCCGATTTATATTTATTCTAAAAATGACATTGCCAAATTGTATCTCTGCCTGTAGCTAGCTCTATGCAAACTGTGGAATAAAAAGGTCCCCAAAATTGTATTGCCAACTGAAACAGATACTTCTGATCACTCTGTACTTTAATATGACATTAAAAATGAATAAATTTTAGTAAACTAGGTGAGAAAATTAATTTCCTTTCGATCGGTGTCATTATTAACGATGTGGGCCACATGAGTAATTTTAATGTGGTGATAATTATTTGTCGGCTGTGGGAATCGAACCCAGAACCGAATTGGATAACGAATAATATTTATTAATATGCGTATTTCTTTCCGGAACTAAAGTTGCACTATTACATTTATAAATTAGTAATATAAATCTAATATTAACATTTGAGTCTAAACTTTAAAGTTAAATAATGAGTATCTATTTCTGTATTAGAATTGTCTTTCATTTGTATATATAGTATGAAAACTATGTTTCCTTGAATGCACCTCTTCGGAATCAAACCCGCAGTCTGTCCGCCTCCGGCATTTATGCTAATCAAATGCTCTCGAATGTTGCTTACTCGTTGTCTGTTGACAAGCATAATCACGTAATGATCGCAGTTGCAACACTCGCTGATGTTTCATTACCATATGTTTATGCTTTTCCTCCATTTTTTTATATCTAGTCAGCTGATAGGTAAAAGAGGTTGATATTTATAAGATTTATCGGCCTTCATAGTTATTGCAACTTGCTGTAAATTATAACATTTTTTTCATGATTAGAAATCGTGAACGGTTGTCTTTTGTTATATTAATTATGTGTGAATTTATTATTTTTTGTTATAAATGACTCTATAGGTACTTTATAACTTTATATGAAACTTGAAAGTATAGTAAAATGTACAACGTTTCATTAAACCCTGTTTGTACTTGAAGTCGACAAACAATTTTCACCGCATATATGCTGGGTTGCATGAAAGTTTTATCGGTTCATTAGCAACTAACGGTTCAATAAGTTTCGGAAAATCGTTATTGATACTGTTACTAGGTAAACAAATCTTTAACTAAAGAGTTCTTTACTTTTTCTTGCAGCCCAGCATAAGACTACCCCCGTGGCGCACACAACATCCTTAGGGACCGTGATTTGATGGGTGGTAACCGCACTTCACGTGTAAAATATATCACTTACTGAGATCTGCTACGGCAGATTTCCACACTCAGTAATGAGTAGAAGGCGTGATGATATACCATATTTATTCTTATATTTTATTTTATTTAAATTGCCTGATTAATCGCGTAAATTTAGAGAATTACAATTTACGTATTTAAACATTGGTTTTTCTTTTATATACTTGTAGGAATTTTCTTTCAAATACAAGCGCAGGCTGTTGCTCTCTTCCTTTCTAATCTCTGTAGATTTGTTGTTAAATGATTGAGCGTGAGTAATTTCAAATGTTTTGAGCATGTGAAACTTATTTTCAAAGAAAGGTTAATAATAGAATTAAATGGATGGATGTGATTGAAGGTTTGTTGCGTGGATGAGAATGTTTGACGAGGAGTAATTATTTGATGAATGTGATGAGGGAAGGTTTTATGAATGATGAGATATAGTGTGATGTTATGTATTAGTGTTTATGTTAAAGATTGCAAATGTCAATAAAATCTCAATCATATTGATTTAAAATTAGCAACGAATTTCTCAAGACTCAAAGTGTCAAAATATCAGCGGCTCTATTTGACAGGTGATTAAAGTCGCGTCTCTTCTTTTCAGGTTTTAAAACCATGAAAATATCTTCAAAAAATCCAGGTGTGAGCAGGGCTTTACATTCCAAAATTTATTACGAAGAAAACATTCGTTTATTTTTTTTTCTTTTTACTACACTATAACTACTTGATTTATGACACTATTTAGTGTCCTTAATATAGCACTTTATTGGACTATAAAGTAAACTTAGACACCTGTCAATATGAAAAAATAAAAGTTATTATAATTAATTCATTCGTCATTTGCATCTTTATTTTACTTCTTTTTGGGTTCTTTTAAGTTAAGAGACATTATGAACAGATTTTTCCACTTTGTTAAACAAAAGCAATAACAGAGCACACTTTGAAATACAATTATAAATAAATAAATAAATAAATATATCATCACGTCTTTTACCCATTACTAGAAGTGGCATAAATCACTGCCCCTAAAGATGTTAGTGGTGGAGGAACCACAGGGGTAATTTTTATGTGTCGGCTGTGGGAATCGAACTAGGGTTCTCAGGATCCACAGATCGACTCGACTAAGCTACCTACCCCATTTAATACAACTATGGGATCTGTCCCGGTATAGTGCCACACCCAGTAATGGGTAAAAGACGTGATGATATATTTATATTTATTATTTATTTACGGGGTGGCTAGCTCAGTGGTATGAAGTCGGCTTGTGGATCCTGAGAACCCTGGTTCGATTCCCACAGGCGACAAACAATTTTCATAATTTCAAAAAAGCTACCCCTGTGGCTCCTCCACCACTAACATCTTTGGGGGCCGTGATTTGACGACTGGTAACCGTACTTCACGCACAAAATATATCACTTACCGAGATCTGCTTCGGCAGAGTGCCACACCCAGTAATGGGTAGAAGGCGTGATGATATATTTATTTATTTTTATTTATGATTTTCACATTAACATATTTTAAGAAAATTAATCGACTCCAAGACAGTTGAACACAAAGTTTTGTATGCAAATCGTACATTATCGGACATTATGTACTTATTACATAAATAAGTATTATTTGAATCGCTCGGTATGTTTTGAAGCTGACTATTGTAATTACACAAATATGTAAATGAATATATATTTAAATTGTAAAGACAGTTTTGAATTACCCTATAAAATAAACAGAGAGATTTATTTACACAAAAGGTTATAAAATTTATAATTAAAGTTTAATTAGTATGTACTGGTTAAAAAGTATAAATTGCTATAGCAACAATAATTGTAAACATTTAAAAAAATGTAAACTTTGTATTAACATTCATATAAAATTATGCATATTTAGATTAAATGATAATAAACCATAATACACTGATATCTTATACAATCCATCAAATGGACAATTAATAAATAAATTAAATGTCAAACACATTAAAAAAATCCACAAACCACATAAACAATAATTACTTATTCCATTATTTTCTCCCCATACAACCTTTCATTTACTCAATAACACAAATTCAATAAATTTCAAAATAAACAACAAAAGAAGAAAATGAACCATGACGCTAAAAATTCACCTGACCTCGTTGAACTAATTATTTCCGAGACAAGTTAATTGTAAAGTTTGCCGCTGAAAGGGTGGCGCGCGTGTAGCTGTAGCTATCAAATGCCACCCATTCGATTGGCAATCTGGCTTCCGGTATTATATAAATCAGTGTTAAGCTACGCTGCTCTCTTACGCTTGTTGGAAGATACATGAACAACTGAACAACAGAAGTCTTGAAAGATGAATTGTTTTGTGAAACATAATATATACTACATAGGTACTTGTTATACTCGTAAGTGTACTTGAAATTTTAAATAGTTAAATTGACAGTTTGTTTAGTATTAGGTTTGTTTTAAAATTGTACCTTGTAACAGTTTCTTTTGACAAGATTTTGAAGAGGTACTGGAGGATTTAGGTTACTAACATAAGTTTATGCACGACCGGACCGAAATTCATGTGTTTTAGCCTTAAAAAGCGGGCTTAAACACTTCTTTTTGGCCCTAGGGCAATAAAAAGTAATTCCTAATAAAATGACAATTTTTGTTTATTGTAATAAATAAATAAATAAATAAATATCATCATGATAACGCGAGTTAAGTAACGTTGCCGCGGGCAGTACATGGATGGGTGACCGTCCAGAGAAAACCCGCGTTGCTGTTGACCATAATACCTAAAACGCAGATCAGGGCGGAATGGCGGCATATGACCTAAGTAGTTGGTCCGCCAAAGAAGCCACAAAAAAAAAATATATATCATCACGCCTTTTACCCATTACTGGATGTGGCACTATGCCGAAGCAGATGTCGGTAATAGATATATTTATGCGCGTGAAGTGCGATTACTAATCGTCAAATCACGGTCCCCAAAGATGCTAATAGTGGGGAGCCACGGGGGTATTTTTTTTTAATTGGTGAAAATGTTTATCGGCTGTGGGAATTGAATCAGGGTTCTTAGGATCCACAGGCCGATACGATACTACTGTGACATTATTTAATTTCAAAATGTCATTTTGACATATAACCTATGTACATATTTTAATCTTTTGAACGTATAATTAAATGTTCTTTTGTTGTGCATAAAATATTGTATGTATCACGGGTGAAATTAGCGTTTCTGACCCTGAGCATGTTATTAACCCTCGGTTCTAGGCGCCCCATGCTAATAATCATGCCACGAGTCAAAAACGCCTGTATTCACCCTTGATACATAAATAACTATTAGAGCATTTTTTCTGTAAAATAATGTGTAAACTCTGACTAGCTAAATAGTAAAGTTGATTTATTTATTCACTTTCAAAAACAAGCGCAGGGCGACACTCCCTTCCTTTCTTATCTTTTTGTTTCATTTTCAGTTACTGCATTGTCTGGACTTTTCTTTCATATGTAAGTGCAGGCTATCGCTTTTTTCTTTTCCAATCTTTGTAGATTCGTTGTTAGGTTCGTTATTAGATTCGTTGTTAGGAGTAAGCGTTAGTAATTTGAGATGTTTTATGCATATGTTATGTACGTCGAAGAAAAAAGATGAATGATAAGTGAATAGGAATGATGTGATTTAAGGTTTGATTGTGATACATGATTTCGAGTGTAATATATGAATGAGCTTATATGGAGTGATCTATGTATGTGGTTAAAGTAAGGGTGGTGTGTTTGGATGATAATGTTTGACGAGGGCTGATTATTTGATGAATGTAATGAGTGAATATTTTATGAGTGATTTTAGGGTTTGTGCTACCCCATTTGTTGGAATATAGCCTGAAGATATGTATATATGTATGTATATTTCCCGGACTTTACTTCCAGTTATTTGCGCTATATTTTTTAATAACAATTTATCAGTTTCTAATATTTATAACTCAATTTCATGCTTTCCCATTTTTCTCATATTCTCAAAAACAATAAATGTCAGTAACTTATAATTCAAGAAAGTAATTTAAATTTACTACACACATTTTACAATAAAGTAATATTGAGAAATAATTACATTTCTAACTTTACTACGTGTTAATGTGGTTGCTAATTATGCTCTTACTTATTATTTATATAATTATTGATGATGAATGAAGATTTTAATTATAGATAGCGTTACCTACATCAGTTTAACTAATATTTCAGAAACGCAGAATCTCAATAACTATCAAGATTTGATACTTAGATCTGAGATTTAAACTAATTGTATCAATAAATTAATACATAGAAATCACATAATTACAAAAACTATTTTAATTAACACGTATCGGAAGTTATTTTAAATTTAATTTGACATAAGTTATTTTCACAATATATCTTATTTAAATATTAGATCTTAACACGCACGTGATTTTTTCTTACGGAAACTATTTGAATCTTTTACTAGTACCGTATAATACAATACAATAAAGCAG
The DNA here is from genome assembly GCA_911728475.2 of Pterostichus madidus. Classification (NCBI taxonomy): domain Eukaryota; kingdom Metazoa; phylum Arthropoda; class Insecta; order Coleoptera; family Carabidae; genus Pterostichus; species Pterostichus madidus. The sequence goes on along the minus strand of OU452313.1, from coordinate 7,373,975 downwards.
CTATCTATTTACATAATTACACATCTAACTATGAAATTATAACTGTAACAAAGAGCATCTATCAAATCCGGTACATGGTACGAGTACACATAACCAGCACGTATCGTAATTTTGACGTTCGTTCTTGATCTTGAATCTCTATAGACGCTGGGGAGTAATTTCGTCTCACTACTTGGAATTAATAACACGGTGAGAAATATTTACTGAGACCACAGACAAAATAATATATAGACGTCGAACTAAATGCGTTCAACTGGCAACGCTTTTTCTCAATCAAATATGTAGTTCTGGATGAGCGTGTATTGCAGCACTAATGTCGATTATTAATTTATTGACAATAAATTAGGATTATGTATTTATTTTGAAGTAACAAAAAAAAAGAAAATATATCATTACGCCTACCCATTACTGGGTGTGGCATTCTGCCATAGCAGATCTCGGTAAGTGATATATTTATGTGCGTAAAGTGCGATGACCAGGCGTAAAATCACAGCCCCCAAAGATCTTAGTGGAGGAGGAGACATAGAGATAGTTTTAAGGTGATGAAAATTGTATGTCGGCTGTGAGGATTGAACCCTTGATTCTCAAATCCGTTGACACGATACCACTGAATCACCTACCCCATTTAAACATGTCAATTATATTGAAGAATATAAAATGAAGAAAATTAACAGACAATATTTTTTGGAGCAAATTATTGAGCTAGCAAGTTGTTAGTAAATTAATTCTATTTTGCGAACTTTAAAATATTTAAGATTATTTTTGACGTTTCTCAAAACCAATGAAATGCTTTATTCTATATCACGTGTCTGCGTTTTAACCAAACCTGACATTATTATACAGTGAATAAAGCTCTTGTGTTTGCTCCCGGGAATAATCTTTGTAGGTGCTTTTTTGTTTGTGACAAATGATAGGTAGTTGTCAAATAATTATTTAAAACTGTCAACGTGTCAAGTAAAATGTGTGAAAAAAATTGATTTAGTTGTATTTCAGATACAGAAATATACCAACAAATTTTGGAAACAACTTTCAAGAATACATTAATATGTAATCTATCGATATGAACCCAGTTCAAAATCTTTGAAGTTAGATGAATCGACTTCAATGGCTAAGTCAAAAAATAATCTAATTAAATATAACTCGAGAGTTCGATAAATTAGAAAATAATTCTCCAGTATCTTTCTCAAACTCGTTGCCATTTGTCAATAGACACTCAAGCTACGGGCTTTCGTGACTATTGCCTGGCAACAAGTTTTCGAAAGATCTGTCAAATTATTTTCAATTTATTCTCACTCTCTTGTTATATTATTACTGAGAATTTTTCTGTGAATTAGTTCCTTTTAAAAAGAATATTGTATTGTGAAATTAAAATTTCCTAATTACTATTGCCCTAATTCAATGTCCATGAACTACAAACTTTATTGGTTAAACGCCACCATTTGAATACATTTGGTTAGACGTCTATATATATTTTGTCTGTGCTGAGGCGAACTCTAGTGCGCTTGGCCAGTTTCCATCGATTATACGAGTATGAAAAACAGTGTTGATGGTGATCAGATCACCCATACCATCACATCTCTTTTCTCAGCACGTGTCTTTTAAGTCATACCTTCAAGAAATATTTTATTTTACTTTTATGCTGTGTTACAACAAATGCGCAACTTAATTCTGTAACATGTAACATTCAAGTTTTGCATTGTTAAAAGTGAATTTTTGATCTATTTTTAATAAATTTATTAAAAATGGAAAATTATTCATATAAAAAAAAATTACAGATAATTAAAAGGAATTATTCAGGGAAAAGTTTGAAAGAAAAACCAATGCATTTCTTTGTTATTTTGTTTTAATTCCGTTGTTAGTACTAATTAAATTTTATTTTTACATTTAATATCTGACGTTACAAAACACAGTACATAAATTTAGTTTATTGATTTAGATGCAGAATTTTAAGATCTACAACTTTTATTAGACGCATTTTTGCCTAAAATAATTTGGAAAGCAATGCGCACGGAAATGCTTTTTTTTATGTTTAACACTTTTTCGAGATACAACAGGTGTACTGCAATAATAGGGTCACATTCAGAAATGGATCAAATGGCGCTATGATACATTGATTATACAGATACTAATTTACTCATCAATGTAATAGTTGTACAGTACAAAAAAAAATTGCTGTTCTATCTAACAAAAAGATAAACTTATAGGTTATAAATTAATTGAAGAAGACTTCATTACTGTTTATCTTATTATATCCAATCATAGCTCATCCTTTCGTACACAACTCAACATAAAAACAACATAAATACAACGATCACTTCTGCCGTTAGTCCGAAGGTCACGTTTTCAGTGTTAGGCAGTAGATCAGGAAGCTATCCAGGTGACTATCTCCGCTTTCGTGCTGCCATTAGCCGCCAAACAATATCGTATTTCCCGCTGACCGATTTGCCTCTGCCGGACTCAGATGGCAAGTATAACTCTCAACCATACTATACCAATATTATGTTTGGTGCACGTTTGAACGTAAAACGTAGAGAAACAGTAGAAGTTAACTTGACAGCTACTAACGAAGAGGATGTTGAAGGTTATTTATGGGAAATTCGAGAAATACTTCGCGAAAGATTTCTTTTTCTGATAGTGGGTACACAGGCTATGGGTTTATTTTTCTGGAGAATTGCAGAAGGTGTCGAACATATGTTAAAATGATGAATTTATTGTGGTTACTAACTTTAAGAAACAATTTTATTATTTAATATATGCAGGCAGAAGCGGATTTAAAATATTTCTGGCCCTTTAGGACATAAAATTCTGCATCTAATCCAATAAACAAAAATAATTTTACATGCTTCGTAACGGCACAAATTAGATTTGAAAATAACGGAATTATCGATAGCCATGAAATTGAAACAAAATTAACAAATGTTTAACGTTTTATGTGTCAAAATAAATGACATAATAAATAAAGAAGTTATTTTGACAGATTAAACGTCAAACATTTGTTTAATTTTGTTTCAATTCCATGACTAGGTATCGATAGTTTTGAGGCTATTTTCAATATTTTCAGATCTAATTTGTGCCGTTACGAAGCATGCAAAATTAATTTTATTTATTGGATTAGATGCTGAATTTTATGTCCTAAAACTTTTATTTGAAGCTGTCTTATTTAAAATAATTAGGAAAGCAGGAAATTATAAAATTATGATTTTACATGTTAAATACCCATGTTCGAGAGTCGCGGTCACCACTCTGTATATATATTTCTATTATTTAAACTAAAAGCTTGAATCCGGGCCCTAAAATTTTTGGGCCTTAGGCTATTGCCTCTTTAGCCTGGGTCAAAGTCCGCCTATGTATGCAGGCAGATTAATACAAAGCAATAAATTAAAATTTAAAAAAGTTTCTGGTAATACTGTTGCCAGCTGCCGAGTTCAATTCCCACAGCGACAAACAATTTTCATCACATAAAAATCACCTCTGTGGTTTTACTAACATCTTTGAAGCCGTGATTTGACGGCTGGTAACCTCATATCAAGCGTATAAATATATCGTTTACCGAGATCTGCTACCAAGATGGCTGACATTACATTTAACATTTCTTCTGATTTTTATTTTATAATTAGTTAATATCAACATTAAAATGACAATGGCGAAACAATATTTGTAACAAATAATTATTAATTTAATGCATACTATAGCAATTATAATGTTTTAAAATATGGAACTGTCAAAAAGTTGACATTTCTTATATGTGTTTTTTTTAATTGTAATTCAGCTTTTTCCACCTAGTTAACATCGTGATTAGCTGACAACGTTTAATCTAAGCCTAAGGGCAACTATTTCACTTCTAACAAAGTTCCTAATATCTGTCAAAGACACAAAAAATATGGCATCGAAATTATAGTTCTAATTATGAAACTCATATTAACTGTCATTTTTTATGTGCTATTTTTTGTTTGGTAGACGAATAATTTTATAAAGCACTTTGTTAGAGGATTGAAATATCGGCCCTAAGAACAGCAGAAACAATTGTGATTGCAATGAAGTAATTTAAACTTGAAAACAATTGATCACGACATTTATTTCAAAGTTAAAGGAAATGAGCTTTTGTTTTAGGTACATGTTTACTTATTTAATTCAATTCAATCATTTCAAAAATGATTCCTAAAGCGCACTTTACACGCATAAATATATCAGTCACCGGAATCTGCTCCGGCAGAGTGCCACATTCAGTAATTGGTAAAAGGCATGATGATATATTTATTTATTTATTTATTTTCAATCATTTCACAATTACAATTTTTATGCACGTAACTATTCAGAGTATTCCAATATGTAGCTATTTGAATGTTCAAGATCTAATTAATATTCGAATCCGAGAAATTTGATATTCGTCTATCTCTACTAAAAAGACCTAAAAACGCGGATCAGGGCGTAATGGCGGCATATGACCTTAATAATTGGTCCGCCAAGAAGCAATATAATAAAAAAAAAGTATGAATACAACACTAATATAATAGAATGAAATATTAATTATTATTATTATTATATTGGGGTGGCTAGCTCAGTGGTATGCAGTCGGCCTGTGGATCCTGAGAACCCTGGTTCGATTCCCACAGGCGACAAACAATTTTCATAATTTCAAAAACTACCCCTGTGCCTCCCTCTCCACTAAAATCTTTGGGAGCCGTGATTTGACGACTGGTAACCGCACTTCACGCGCAAAATATATCACTTACCGAGATCTGTTTCGGCAGAGTGCCGCACCCAGTAATGGGTAGAAGGCGTAATGATATATTTATTTTATATTTATATAATCTGTAGGTGACACAGTGGTATCGTGTCGGTCTGTGGATCTTAAGAACCCTGGTTCGATTCCCACTGCCGACAAATATTTTCACCACGTTAATACTACTCCTGTACCTCCCTCTCCACTAAAATCTTTGGGGTCGTGATTTGACGGTTGGCAACCGCACTTCACGCGCAAAAATATATCACTTACTAAGATCTGCTTCGGCAGAGTGCCACACCCAGTTATAGGTAAAAGGCGTGATGATATATTTATTTTATTTTTATCATTTGATTAGATAAATGTCAGTCCCAATGAAAACTTTCAGTTTCTGTTAATAAACACAATCCTCTCAGAAAATATGTAGACTAGTAAACAAAACCTGAAGCATATCATTTACTTTCTTTATAATTATCTTACATCGAGTTTAATAACGAATACGGTCATGTTCATTGATTGTGTTGCTCTTAACATTTACGCATGTTCTTCGTTTTCTCAACAGCCAGGTGTTCAAGATTTCAAGCACTGGAGTAGATACTGCAGGTATCGCTTGCTCGCTGAGCCTGAACTGAACAAATACGAAGAAAGTATCCTTCACACTGTGTTCTGTAGAATAGGATGAAACGAATATTGTATTACACGACTTAAAACACTTCAACAAACTGCTAACTGTTGCGTATAAGTTGTAATGGATACAGATTTGGAGCACAAGAAATGCGCATTGAAAATTACATTTCCTTTTTTGTTATTTGTACAGGATGGTGATTTTCGAACATAGAATTTTAACATGTAAATTCATAATTTTGAAATGTTAAAGTTAACAATTTCACAAGTTCTTGTATAAATAAATAAAAAATAAATATATCATCACGCCTTCTACCCATTACCCAAAAATAGTAGTTATAGCTAAGCTATGAAAGTAGTTAGCTATGGTGGTATCCCAAGTTTTTCATTTTTCTGTGATTCTTTTTCTTCCTCATTTACATTTCTTTTACCCTTTCGATTGTCAATTTCTGTAATTCAGTTATATTTAATTTTGTAAATATGTTGAATCTATGGGCTGTCCTGAGAGACTGAAATGATGCAGTAGCGCAGCTAGAGTATTTTTATGAAATTATTTGACAAAGCGTAGTTTTGAAAATTTTACCATGTTTTACATTGCAATAAAAAAATTATCTCTCAATTTATGTCAATAAAACTATGTATATTTATGCAGAAAATTATGGGCAATATAATAGTGTATTTTTCAGGCTCGTATCTAGGCTAGTTTTTGATATATAGAGCAGTTAGTGGAAAATGGTCAAAACGAAATGAAATTTATGCAAAATTTCACTTTTTCGAAGGCTATATCTCAAAAACTAAACAAGATATGAAGATGCACTTAACGGCATTGAATTTCTCGTGTTTGAATTGACATATAAACATATTTTCAGCGATTTTGATTTTTTGAAAATTTCTTAAGAATTTTCTATTTTAAGCCATTTTCAGACTTATTGCTCTAAAAATCTTCCTCATACGAATATTTTACTAAAAATTTACATACATACGTATTTTGACGCGCAGAATCGAATGGTGAAATCCCTGAATTCATATCTCTTTTAGTTTGGAGGAAATTGGCCTTAGAAATTTGTGTATAGCGAAAATTTTGGTCAAAATATCAAAAATTAAAAAAATGCTGAAAATATGTGTACAAGTTAATTTGGACACGAGGAATCCAATGCCGTTGAGCGCATCTTCATATCTTGCTTAGTTTTTTTACACAATATTAGTAAATTACATAATAAGTTAGGAAAGTAAAAACACTTTCCTGACGTGTTACATATACTTTTTTTCTGAAACCGTTTAATTTAATCAATAATTAATCATAAATAATTCAAAATGTTTAAGTTTTTTTATATGAATTTTATTGAAAAAGTAAGGTAAAATACAAAACAGTCAAGTAAAGTCTTTACCAGTCTGTTTTGTACTTTACCTGACTGTTATTTTTGTTGAAACATTGGATACGTACTTGACTGTTTTGGTAAAAATGTTCTTTCCATTACTAAAATTGGTCAGAAAAATAGGCTCTTTTTACCGGTTTCCGAAAAAAAGTAATTCAATATTCATAGTTTTTCATCGTAAAAATATGTTTTGATGGACTCCAACTCAATGTTTGTTAGAATATTACTGTAAATAATTTTGTAGGTTGAAGTAATAAAACTCGCAATATTTCCTGTTTTTATCTGATTGCAGTTAATGTCATTAATTCAAGAAAACAATAGAATTTAATTGTAAATTTCTCTTCTTTTATAGTTTTGGCATAAAAAGAAATTAAAGAAATATACAATATCACTAATGTGACATTACTTAGGTGCGAATTTGTAATTACCTATCAGGCTTTTACAACATCGACGAAAGCTGTTGATCGTAAATTCATATAACGACAATGCACTGTATCATAAAAATATTTTTTAGTGTTTATTACAGTTTTGGACAATAAAAGAAAAAACAACGAATACCGTTCCGTTATTTAGGTTTTTAAGAATCGTTAAAATGTTGTGAAATTCTATCTTCTTCATTCTTTACCATAAAACTTTCAAAAAAAAATGTTTAGCGTACAAATTAAAATTCATCTTGCCAGTACTTCTGAAGTTATAATAAATTATAGTAACACGTTGCGTCAGATTCACTAAACTGATATAAATAATAAACAGGTCATGTATGTGTCTATTAGCAAGTTAAATTAGAGCAGTCCTTATAAAATGCAAGTTGCAAATGCTTAACGTATTTTTTGTTTTAAAGCAGGATCTCTTACTATGTAAATGTCATTAGATATTCAAGTAATAGTTAACACATCATAATCTTAAAAGCTGTAATACATTTAAATACGTACTTAAATTTAATTAACTTCCTCTACTAAGGACAGTTAGAATATAAACGCCTATTAAGGGATATTAACTAGTAGTAGAATAACTAATCCGGCAGTACAGTGGTGTGGATAGCGTTAGTTTGAATCCCACTCAAGCTAAATATATACAGTGTGTCCATCCAAAACCCGAACATAGGCTTATAACATGTGATATCAGTTTTTTGGTGAGCATTGCTTTCCAATTAATTTTATAGGAAAATACTTCAAATAAAAGTTATAGGGAATAAAATTACGGATTTTTTATATAACATACATATCATTTGTGTATTTCTTCAGAGCGCAAAATTATATAATATTCGTAAAAATAAAGGCTTCCATGAAAAATTAAAACAATTGTCTACTATCAAAAATGTAATACAAATACAGGGATAATTGTTTTGTAACTTTCACCGCTGGACTTATGTCCAGTTTATTATCTGCAGCTTTTCTTCGTTCGTGAAATCGTTAATTTTGTAAATGTATTTCCTTCTTTGTCCGTTTTTCAATATTAACGTTAACATTTTGACATTAGAGAATTGTTTTATTTTTTCCATGGACGTCTTTATTTTTACGAAAACGCAAATATTTAATTAATTTTTGCGCTGTGATGAAATACTCGTATACAAATGAAATGTATTTTATATTAAAAAATCCGTAACAGATTCTCTAAAACTTTTATTTGAATATTTTCCTTTAAAATTAATTGGGAAGCAATGCGCACAAAAAAACTGATATCACATGTTATAAGCCTATGTTCGGGTTTTGGATGGACACACTGTATATGAACTAGCATACTACGGCTCGGTGAGACCGGACCCTATAATGAAATTGGGATTCAGTTCCTGTTGTACAGAGCAGCATAAATAAACTTTACTATTTAGCTAGTCAGAGTTTACACATTATTTTAGAGAAAAAATGCTCTAATAGTTATTTATGTATCAAGGGTGAAAACAGGCGTTTCTGACCCTTGGCATGATTATTAGCACGAGGCGCCAAGCACCGAGGGTTAATAACATGCTCAGGGTCAGAAACGCTAATTTCACCCGTGATACATACAATATTTTATGCACAACAAAATAACATTTAATTATATGTTCAAAAGATTAAAATATGTACATAGGTTATATGTCAAAATTACATTTCGTAAAATCAAGCCATTTTATTTATGTATCCATAGGAATAATTTTTTATAGCTCCAGGGCCAAATACAAGTGTTTAAGCTTGGTTTTTATGGGCAAAGCACATGAATTTCGACCCGATTGTGCAAAAACAATATTTATTTATATCACTAGGCAACTTTTGCGACTGCGAGCATATTTGTACCGGTCGAGCCGAAAACGGGGCTTGCAAATTGTGAGTACTGACAAAACAGTTTCTGCACGTGTAAAATAACACATTATTAATTACAACAACTTTATTCTGTTTTCTAAATATTTCTAAACCAATAATTTCAATCCGAAACAAAAATAATGTTTACTGCAATAGTACTGATATGAAAAATGTCCCCTATTGGCGTTGTTTAATCTTTACACGGAGCATGAAAAATTAAATTTACAACTAAATCCGCTTGAAACGGTACAAAATAATTATCAATAGCAACAAGAATTAAGTTTCACGCATGTCGCACGGTACTGTACAGCACAAATCAATTTCAGTACGGTACAGAACTCGACAAACAGTTACTTCAAAATGCAGAAAATAAACTTACACATGCCGGTGCAGTTTAAATCATTTCATTGCTTTGTCGGACACGTATATAATATACTGCAACGTAATACGTTAAATACACCTCTTACTAACTTACCGTATTCTAAGTGTTACACTAGCCACTAGCCCTCCGGTTGTAAAAGATATGAACATTCGAAAGAAATATATTATGTCGTGCGATGAAAGAAATGCCATTTATCAGATACATGCATATGGATTTATAAATTCTTTACGAGATAAACAGTCAAGAAAAATAACACCAATTAAATTCTAAAATTAGAATGAGTTTTCAACACGACCGTTAACAAAAAGATTTTTTTTTAACAATTTGCAAAATTAAGAATGGTTTTCCTCAAGAAAACATTTTAGTGTCACTGGTATGATAGTTATTTTTAATATATTAATAATTTAATACTATATAGTCAATTTATTAATTACCCCTGTTGCTCCCCCACCACTAACATCTTAGGGGGTCGTGATTTGACGGCTGGTAATCGCACCTCACGCGCATAAATATATAACTTACCGAGATCTCCTGCAGCAGAGTGCCACACCCAGTAATGAGTAAAGGCGTGATGATATATTTATTTTTTTTATATTTTTTTTACAACAATAGATAGTGGGGTTGGTAGCTCAGTGGTTATCGAGTCGGCATGTGGATCCTGAGAACCCTGTTTCGATCCCCACAGCCGACAAACATTTTCATCACTTTAAAATTACTTCTGTGGCTCCTCCTTCACTAACATCTTTGGGGGTCGTGATTTAACGGCTGGTAACCGCACTTCACACTCATAAATATATCACCTACTGAGATCTGCTTCGGCAGAGTGCCACGCCCAATAATGGGTAAAACGCGTGATGATATATTTATTTATTTTATATTTTTTTTTACAACAATAGATAGTGGGGTTGCTAGCTCAATGGTTATCGAGTCGGCATGTGGATCTTAAGAAGCATGGTTCGATCTCCACAGCCGACAAAAAATTTTCACCACATTTAAATTACCCCTGTGGCTCTCTCTTCACTACATCTTTGGGGGCTGTGATTTGACGACTGGTAATCGCAATTCACGCGTATAAATATATCACTTACCGAGATCTGCTTCAGCAGAGTGCCACACCCAGTAATGAGTAAAAGGCGTGATGATATATTTATTAGATTTTCTCTACTTAAAAACGTTCCTTATGACGAGTTGCAGCAACAAAACTAAAATTTTAATTTAGAAAAGCAAATTGATGTAACATATCATGTGATCAGGTGACAATAAAAAACATTACTTTAAATTGGCAACACTGATACATAAATTTAGTTTCTGTTTTGACAGTGACATTTAAAAATTTTAATTTGAGCATATCTACAATACAAGAATTTTGATAAAATCCTTTTAGTGTGATTTTCAGTACCTCATATAATATGTACCTTAATTTTTGTCCCGAAATATAGAAACATTCTGTCGATAATAAAATAAATTTATAAAAAATGTTCCATTTTTAATGTAAATAGTGTTTTTAAATATTGTGTACTCGTACACCTGTGTTTCGCGTTCTCAGAATATTATCTGCCTTTAGCCAACAAAACAAATTTATATTCCTTATGCCAAACCCTCAGTTCACGACCTAAATATGCAAATAACAAATAATTATTATTTTAAAATTGCAATTAAACACTTATTCAAATATATTCAAGATCATAAAACAATGTGTGATTAAATATTGAAACATCAAAGGTAAATAATGTTTAAAGTTCATAAGTTCGTTTATTATACTGAAGTATTTATGTAAATAGTAAAGAAGTAAAGATACAATAGTAGCTAATTGTGTAATTTACCATATATGAACCAAACCCAATAAATTATTACCTATTTATAATTAATCCTATTTATTTACAATTGCAATTTGTTAATTAAACTATTAGACATGATTAATTCTTGCCTTGAGAGTAATCTGGTAAATTATGTGCACTATTTTATAAATTTTATTCTGTCAATATGTAATATAATTTATGCATTTCTGAACAAATCACTTTCAATTGATTAAAACAGTACAAAGTTAATTGAATTTAACAACGCCTACCTAATAAAATGTAATGTACCCGCCACTGTGTAGAATATAGAAAGTAAGTGATATATGTTACATTTTAGCTTAAATATCTATTTTATTTCAGTAATTTTGTTACTTGATACTTACTTTAAAATGTTGAAATGAAACATAATAGTTTCTTTTAATTTGTTGAGTTGTAAACTTACCTTTAGAATTCCAGATATGTAAGTGAAAACTAGCAAAAAAACTGCCACTGATATTTATCCAATTAATTGTATAAATCAATTAACAAGTTATCGAAAATGATGTATCAACAACATAACTTTCGTTCTTTATTTTGCAGATTAGCAACTCGACTAACAGCAAGAACCAACATCGCATTATGAAACCAGATCAGGTAACTCTGTAAGATGTAACCAATAACTTTCTTACATCATTCGCAATTTAACCCCAATTTAATTGCGTTCAAGACCAAGGCTTGTTTTCGGATTTGCTCGTACTGAAATTATTATGAATTATTAATGTTTACCGACACGCGAACCTCTCTAACACATCTTTAAAGATCTTCCGCGAGGGAAATAGAAATGCTAGCAAGATAATTGTATGGATTTGACGCTTGGCATAGCCAGAAAACACATCATAGTTTGATGGTTGGAATGCGTGATAATTTAGAAAAATGTACAAACAAAAACAACGAAATCAGGTCGCTTGAAATATGAGTTGTCTACTGCGGCAATTGTTTGTTCCTCTAATTTAAATGTCAAGTTATTTGAACATTGAACGGTGATTAACTAGTAGTTAACTATATGCCACGTCAAGTGTTTTGACAAAGAATGAAATAAAACACTGTCGACATAAACTAAGCCTCACCTACTGTTTAGCCTTACGCTTTTGACAACTGTCAACAATAGTTAATTCTTTAACTAGGCAAGAAAGTAGCAGATTTATTGCCGCGGGTAGACTTTCATAACCGAGGTTATGAATCTAGCCAGGGCAGTAAATATGCTTTTTTGTCGTGTTAACCATATTCTTTGCCGATTGTTTATAAGTAATATTAATATTATGATTATATTCAATATTTTTATTTCGGATTTGTCCAAAAAAGTACACTTTTACAACCTTGATACACAAATAACTATTATAACATCTTTCGGGCAGATTCACAAAACGGATTAGCGCTAACACTGTTTTTATTATTATCTATAACTCTGTTTCAAATTAAAACAGATTAAAGGAATAAACTAAATCTGATGCTAATTAACTCTCTTTTTAACTCAAGTTAAAATAAACTTGTTTCATACATTGCAAAGCGAGTTAAAAACGAAATAAAAAATGGTGTTAGTGCTAATACTCGACACCGTAAGGTAAAAGAGTCTAGATTAAGAAGAAGAAGAAGAAGTTAGTGCTAATCCGCTTTATGAATCTGCATGTTTATGTTTGTACCAAGAATCGTTCATTTATACTTCATGTTATGTTCTGTAATTTGACATTTCATACATATTTGTTTATACCGAGGTAACCTAGCAACCAACCACATTCACTTCGTAAAGTGCTGTTAGATAGTAACCTTAAATATTTTTTCTGAAGCCTGCAAGAAAGTGTCTTCTTTCTTGACCAATTTTAGTATGGAAAGTAGGTTTTTACAAAAACAATCAAGTAAAGTACGTATCCAAGGCTACAACAACAATAACAGTCTGGTAAAGTACAAAACAGTCTGGTAAAGATTTTACCTGACTATTATTTTTGTTGTAACCTTGGATAATAAACATTTTGAATTATTTATGATTAATATTGATCAAATTAAACAGTTTCAAAAAAAATAGTAACATAATACGTCAGAAAAGTGTTTTTACTTGACTCAGCGGATTAAAGTACTTGGCTTGCGCCCTCGTGTTTCAAACAACCGCTTCGTCAAATAAAATATCAGTTTCCTGACTTATTATGTAATATACTATTCTCTATATATGCCTATTCCATATAATATTACAATAAATAAATAAAAAAACATCAAACAAAATTCTGTTTTCTTGAGAAAAATGTAAATGACAGAAACAAATTAAGTTACATGCTACCTATGTCGTGTATCACAAACAAATTCATTGGCGTCCCTTTCAAGCAACGTAATATGATCTATAACTTTATTATTTTTCAAACAGTCCAAAAAATGCTCTATATTGAAAATGTTTTCAAATGAGTTATAGAATATTTATTGCGTGTATCTTTTTTTTTGTACTTTGACTTTGAGGCTATCTTTCTCTTGTTATAGGCAAGGGAATTGAGTAAAATTATAATGAGACAAATATAATATCTTGTTAGTTCACAATTATAATTTAAAAGTAATCGATAAATATACAAACCCATAAATAGACTCTTTTTGTGAGCTACTCTCGGCATACATATCTATAAAATAGGTTTTTTGATATATCTTTACTGCATATATATGTAAATAGACATGTTCTGGTTTATTTATAATGCATTTACTTGTATATCTAATTGGGTTACTGCTTACTTATTACTAGTTAATAGAATTATAAAATTATTTATCAAAGTTTGCATTAAATTTGTGTTTATAATTTGCTATCTTTAATTGAATTATGACAAGGAACGATGTTACTTCTGAATTAATAATGATTTTAGATGTGAAATACAGATTTAAATATAAGTACCAACCCATATTAGATTAATTTAATTCCACGTAAGGAATTTATAAAATTCCAGTCTGAAAATACCTTTGAATGTTTGTTTTTTAGATACCGCATAAAATCTCTTTTAAAATATTCAACGCACCTGGCGACTGATCATTGAAATCAAATATTTATTTTAAACGGACGACGTTTCTAATAATACAGAAGTATTGCAGTTTCGCCATGACCAAATACTTTTAGAAAATTTCGGCAGTCTCTTCAACGGTAATAACCATTATTTGAATACCTGATACTTGTTCACAAACTGACTTTCTATATACTTTACGAAAACAAACAAAACTATGAATAGAAATTGACCACTCACGAAATTTTACCTTTTAACAGTTTTAATGCGGCAATAATTAATTTTAACATGATTTTGTGATGCTCGGTTTGGTTCGCCAAATATTTTTAAATTTAAGAATTAACAGTTAAAAAGATAAATATTAATATCTTTCAGGCAAATTCATAAAACAAATTAGCCACAATAATACAATTTTTAGTTCGAGTTTTAATTCCGTTTCCATTTCACAAAAGTAACTGATAATTATGTCCAAATATTAAGGGTCATTCACATCTATGAAATTTAACGAAATATCACTTAGTAATTCCACTTATATTTTAGTTTGATTTGTTCATGACATTGACATTTCTTTAATTAATATTATGGATAAAACAGTAAAATGAATTATATTAAAAAGGAAATTATTAGTATTCATTTAATTTTAGAATATGAAGAAAAGCTAAGAAGAAAAACAAAATGATGGTGGGTTCATCAATTAAATCAAATTCGATTAAAATAAGGAGATTGAGAAAATCTCATCCAAGAAATGCTCGAGAATAACGAAAGTAATTTTTTTGACTATATTAGACTACTTTTATGACAATTTGATAGTTTATTGTCAATATAAAATAATAAACTATTAAAATGTAATAATTTTAGAAATCGAATATCTCTAGAAACAAAATATGCGTTAACTTCTGTCACTTGTATTTACTTTTCGGACAGTGATTGGGATTAACTAGAATAATTTTAGCTATTCCAAAATTCAGGATTAGCTAAAACTTTTTTGAGAGTCTGGTTGTTTGAAAATATAGTTTGGCTTAATTTGACTAATCTAAAACTCAGTATTAGCTAAAACTGTTTTGAGAATTGGGCACGAAGTGTTTTAGGTTAATTATTTAAATTTTGCGATTAGGTGGCTCAGTGGTATCGAGTCGAACTGTGGATTTGAGAACTCGTACTCGATTCCCATAATTCCCATAATTTTCACCACATTAAAATGACTCCTGTGGCTCCTCTTCCACTAATATCTTTTGGGGCTCTAATTAGACGACTGGTAATCGTACTTCACGCGCTAAATATACCACTTACCGAGATTTGCTACGAAAGACCACACCCAGTAATGAATAAAAGGCGTGATGATATATTATTTATTTAAAATTCTCTTTCAGCATAAACTGTACCTAATAAAGAATATAAAAACGTGAATGATAAATGTCGCTGCATAAATCAAGCATTAATTATTTAAATAATAATTAATAATGATACACATAGAAGAAATAATCAAATGTGAAACGCATATATTCACGTACGCACGAATAGCAGGTAATAATAATAAAACAGTTGACAATAGATCCAAGCCCAACCTATTTTCTTTTGAGCTAGTCTTTGTTGATAGTCATTTCAACAACAAATGCTAATCATACTTTTCGTCAAGAGTGCTATGAATGTCGAAATTGTTTGTCAAGTACTTAAATAACTAATAATTTGAATACAGGCCTATATTTGACTTACTGTTATGTTAAAAAAATCTTAAGAGTTAAAAAAGCTTTTTATAAAGACCACTTCAATTCTAATCCTTCAATGTGGGATAAGAATGCTTTTTAAATAAATAATATTATGTTGAAATATTTACTTTTTTAAATTGAGTATTAACATGAGATTAAATAAACATTTAAGAGGGATTGTCAAATGAAATTGCAAACATTCAAACACTTTAGACTGGTTCGTTTCTCCTACAGCAACGACGCATCAAAACTTTGACAGATATTCTACAACCGGCAGTAAATAAATAGTTGGCAGTAATTTCTATACATACACGGATCCAATGTTGGATTTATTTAGAGAGGAAGCCCAGAGGCCCGGGCCTCCTACCGAAATAAAAATGTATTATTTTTTCGGTAATTCTTTTGTTTTCACCATATTAAAATCTATGGTCGGCGGTACGGCAGTTTGGTTAATATGACAGCGTTGTTATTACAGCAGCACTTGGATGAGTGACCGTCCAATGACAAGTAAGCAAAATCAAATTTCGCCGCGGTGAGTTCGGATATCTCTATACTTGAAAGGATAAAAGAGATGTAAATGATTATGAATGAATTGAATGAATTAAAATCAATAAATATATGAAAATTTATATATCTATATTAATAGATGCATATTTGGAAACCAGTTAATTTTACCCAAATATGAAAATATTATTTTAATTGACGCTTCATTTCGACAT
This sequence comes from Pterostichus madidus, assembly GCA_911728475.2. Lineage (NCBI taxonomy): Eukaryota > Metazoa > Arthropoda > Insecta > Coleoptera > Carabidae > Pterostichus > Pterostichus madidus. The sequence goes on along the minus strand of OU452313.1, from coordinate 7,357,365 downwards.
TAAGATTGTTGAAATTGAAAACATATTTATGTTCTACAGTAACAGAGAAAAGGTTGTCGCTTTATTGTATGTCTATTCATCGCGATATATTCTAGACCCCGTAGTAGTTATAAATAATTTTACATTTTTAAATCCACGAAAAAAATAATTACAAGATTAAAACAAAAGACAAAATGTCTATTGCGATGTGGAATTGAGTTTTAAAAAATAAGAAAAAATAGGAAAAAACTAATTTTCCATCACTTGTCTCATAATTCCACAAGGTTTTTTCAGCACGTTTGCATCAACTATGTTTTCTTATTTTTTAATTACAAGATATTTAGATGTAGATTCGTGTAGTTTTTATTTCTAACAGCAAATTATTATTATTTACGTTTTATATACGAGTACGTCTCCTTTTTTATTAAACTTATATTTGTATTATTTCTGTTTTTTTATATTATTATAAATTGTATTTTTTATTTTATGTCTTTATATTTGAACCCTCCGTATCAAAAACTCCTAGATACGCCCCTGTACGGATCAAGTAAAAATTATTTAGCATATTATTTAACTCAAACAAAAAAGTCAAATCTAGTGCAACCCTATTAGAATGTCTACTATCAGAGCTGGGCAGTAGCTAGCTATTTTTATAGCTTAGCTTCTAGCTTTGCTACGTTTACCTTAGCTGTAGTTGTAACTTAGCTAAATGTGAAAAATATAGCTGTAGCTTGTAGCGAACTATGTTTTTTTTTCTATTAGCTTAAAAATATTGTTACTGAAGCTACTTTTAAAGCAACTTTTTGTAGACAGTTGATACATAAATATTTTTACGTATTATCATCCATAAAAAGTTTTTTTAACATGTGTTAAAAACTACTTTACGGCCGCTTTTACATCACAGCTGCTATGACCATTCCTTTATTTAAACACCTGTAACAAATTTATTATTTATTTTCAGCATTACTGGCAGCTTCATAAATTTCAGGCCGAATATTGGAAAACTTGTCGCCCTCGCTATTGTTCATTGTCTTGTTCAACAAATGAATTAATGTAGTTATTTTATTTTAACTTTTACGTTTTAAAATATTTTGACAGTAAACAGATTGTTTTATTAATCATTGTCCAGGTGACAGCAAAGCATTCTACAAGTGACATAAATCAATTAGATATGAAATTTATGTTTAAATTAAAAGTTATAATTTTTTGCGCCACATCTGATTTGCTAACCTCGGCATTCGTCTTGGTTACAAGCTTCAGATTCGAACAAAGAAGAACACTTTTACAACCTTGATACACAAATAACTATTTGACAAATTACCATAGATATTTGGGCCACTTGCAACGCCAAAAGTTTACATTTACATTTGGTTAAATAAATAAAAGCAAATCGAATATTTACTTTTATTTATTTAAATTAAGTTTAAAATTTTATGGGGTGGCTAGCTCAGTGGTATGAAGTCGGCCTGTGGATCCTGAGAACCCTTGTTCGATTCCCACAGGTGACAAACAATTTTCATAATTTCAAAAACTACCCCTGTGGCTCCTTCACCACTAACATCGTTGGGAGCCGTGATTTGACGACTGGTAACCGCACTTCACGCACAAAATATATCACTTACCGAGATCTGCTTCGACAGAGTGCCACACCCAGTAATGGGTAGAAGGCGTGATGATATATTTATTTATTTATTTAAGTTTAAAATTTGAAAATGTTTTAACTTAACCATTTTCTAAATATTTAGAAAGAATTGCTCTACAACAAATGAATTTATAATAACTGCGATTCTGAACTGTAAACGTACATCTTTGGGGATATGATTCGACTAATGATAATTTTACTAGCAAGAAAATTATATGATTTAATACTGATTTATTTTATGTGGCAGTGAGTACAATGGTTTAACGATAAATTAATATGTATTATTGATTATTTCTGGTTTCTATTTGATTGTCACAATTATACGGAATTCTAATGGAATTTAAAATTCGATTACTTTGTTGATTGCGGAAGTGTTACCTACATGTTTATTTCATTACTCAATTAAACTCTTCGAGAAAATTGTTTTCTTCGACTTCGATTAATTCTTCCCTAACCGCATTTTACTTAAGAAATAAAATTTCTTTGTTCTCTCCCATAAAAACGTCATTCGTAATGGTAATAAACACTGGAAGATGGCGGTAGAAAGTATTGTTTATTGGTGTTTAATTGCAATTATGATTGTAAATGTCTTTCTAGTGTTTTGAATTTTTATTGGATTTTATAAATACTGCACCTAAGCCATAAAAATAAATTGAAACTAGTAGAATAGAATGTGTGAATACCGTTAATTTTTAAAACCATTTTTTATTTCTTTAATTGATTGTTTAGAACTGTTATTAGTAGTTAATTTGTCCGTTGAACTCAAATTAATTATTGCACAGAAAATATTTAAATAATTTAATATAATTAAAAATAAATAAATATATCATCACGCCTTCTACCCATTACTGGGTGTGGCACTCTGTCGAAGCAGATCTCGGTAAGTGATATATTTTGCGCGAGAAGTGCGATTACCAGTCGTCAAATCACGGCCCCCAAACATGTTAGTGGTGGAGGAGCCACAGGGATAGCTTTTTTTCAAATTATGAAAATTTGTCGCCTGTGGGAATCGAACCAGGGACCTCAGGATCCACAGGCCGACTTCAAACCACTGAGTAATAGTTATTTGTATAACAAGGGATGAAAATGAGACATTTCTTCCCAAAGGTGCTGGTTCATTTCTCTAGCCGACGGTGAGGGTAAAATGACACTTTCTTCACGAAGTATACATATAATTATCCATTACCTTATGAGAAAGTAAAAATTATAAATTTAGATCAAATTTCTTATTCTCTTGACAGATGTCACCTGGATGTCACTAATGTCAAATCATACCTTTGTTTTTCATTTGGCATGGACTTTACTTTCCTTCCCTGGGGATGAAAAATGTACTTTCTTACCTAGGGATGAAAAGCATCATTTTATTTTTTTGTGATAAGATCGTAAAAAAATATAATTATAATAATAGGATAACTGACCCAGTGGTATAGAATCGGATTGTGGATTAGAGATTTCCATAGCTGACAAACAATTATCACCATATTAAAATTACCCCTGTGGCTCCTCTTCCACTAATATCTATGAGGACCGTGATCTGACGGTTGGTAACCATACTTTCTGCGTCTAAATACTACATCCCTTAGTGAGGTCTGCTACGGCAGAGTACTACACACAGTAATGGATAAAAGGCGTAATGATATTTTTTTTATTTCAAGTAAAAAAAAAAACTAAAAATATCATCACGACTTCTACTCAAAGATGTTAGTGGAGGGGAAGCCACAGGGGTAGTTTTAATGTGGTGAAAATTGTTTGTCTGTTGTGGGAATAGAACCCGGATTTTAATATCTTATTTATGTAAAAGTGATTCAGAATTAATTACGCTAATTTGTTATAAATGATACAATGTTGTTTTTATATTAAACATAAACAATATTTAAATATTTAACCAGCCATAAAATTTAACTATGTCCGACAGTACTGTGGTGTTCATAGTATTACTGCATTCGAATCCAGAGAACCCGAGTTCGAATCCCACTCAAGCTAAATTTATATACATACGACTTAATGAATCCGGATCCTGTACTGTAATTTAAATTATGTTCCTGTTGTACAGAGTAGAATAAATAAATAAAAAGATTTAGTTGCTCCGGAAATTTAATTTAATTTAGATAAAAAGAAGAAATTAAATTATTAAAACCAAATGGTAATTGGATTATGTTATATAGATTGTTTAAACTTTTTAAAAATAGTGTATAAAATTTAGGATTACCAAAACTTTTTGATTACATTTGTACATAAATATTACGACTACAACTAGAAATATCAAAAATACCTAAGATATCTTTTTCAGACAGATTCATAAAAGAAATTTACCACTAATTCTAGTTTTAGTCCTAGTGTTAACTCATTTTCTAATAATCTTATTCGCAAAAATAACTGGTAAGTACTTATGCAATAAATATTTGAAGAACTAACAATCACATAAAATTTATCAACAACCTATTTCAGTTTTTTAAATAGCTTTATTACCAATCCTTTTAATCTGGAATAAATATAGCGAACTTTAAATTTAAGTATGTTTATGAATCTGCTTGTGTGTGTTTAAAACAGACAGCACAATATAAATGATTGTATGTTTCAGCGTTTTACAAAAAGTTGTAAACAAACAGTTCGTAAACTTATTCCAAGCGTATCATCATTACTCTGTCATCGCAATGACTGTCAGCTATTCTTCGTTAGCAGTTGTATGTTATTGTTTATTCGATTTGTTTCTACTCACCTTCTAGATACAATCAGATAATATCGCGATACCTTCACATTTCTATAAACAACTTAAGTGCAGGACTAAACTAAATTCACACATGTATAGATAGCTATTACATATTAACTGTAGAATAATATCGAATAATTGTTTAATAATAGGTAATTTAAGTCATTTGTAAGAATTTATTATAAGAAAATTATTATTTTGCTTCTCCGCAAGCAAAACTAGATTGACTACTATTGTTTTTATCGTAAGAAAAACAAGAAAATGTTGGACATAAACAATATTATCTATCAAATAAATTTATGCTTTTTAAAAGTAAAACAAAGCATTTCTATAACAGTATAATTTAATTGATAATTAGGGCAACATAAATCTTAAATCAGAAACATTCACATATATAAATTATTTATAGTACACCCCTGTGGTTATAGTAATAATAGTAACATTGTTTGCGGCATCCTTTTTTGATAACTTGAAATAGATAACAAATGAACATACTTCATCACTGTCAAATCAGCTTCCTAGTTTAATTCATTGTAAAATTTTTAATTTCTTTACAATATTATTATAATGATCACTTGATTACTTTGATACATAACAATCATTAGTATAACTACTTATATAAAAGCGTAATCAAAGATTATAAAATGTTTTATAAAATTTAGTGTATTCTTAATTAATTTATCAGTTATAATTTATAATAATTGGACTGTTTGTACAAAGTTGTAACAACTAAAATATTAACTATGAAATGTGTTTGTTTCTAATATTTTGTATTGTGTCACAGTATATTACCAACCTACATAATTTATGCAAATTTATGACTATTTTAAATGCAGTTACGATTGTTTTCATAAATCATAGATACATTTAATGTCTTAATTTCACACAAGGAATATAATTATTTCCAATTATTGTGTCGTTTAACTTGTATGCAACTTATTTTATAGCACAGCGTTGTGGGTTGCGCGTAAAAAGGCAGATGAAAAACTTGTCAGGCGCGTCGCGATGAATCAGGATTCAAAAATGTTCTTGGCAACTCTTTCAAAGTTTTATTCTAAATAGAACCGATAAACCGACGAAACGAAGAGAAACGTATGCATGTAAAGAAATGTGTTCACTTTATTTGTAGTGTACACAAATGGCAGTGCGATGTTGTTAAACTAACAATGACAATGTTTATTATTACACAATGATTATTGCACGAATTTATTACAACAAATTATCATAGTAACACATCAATAATTACAATAATATCTGGCCTATTTTATAATCTTAATTGTACCTCACTGATCATAATTTACATTTGAAAAAACCCTGCTAGTCGTCATGGATACCAATAGTCCTGTATGAGGTATTCAAAGCAAAGTTTATTGTTTTATCATCGTTTTAAATGTCACTTGTGTTTTTCGTCTATCGGTCGATTAGTTCGCATTCGAGCACGCCCGAAAAATACAGGTTCGTCTCATTCTTGCTTGAAGCCGTTCGTCTGGGGCTCAGTCGTTTGTTCAAATTCCTTTCTGCTGAGCTGCCAGAACACCACCAGTCTTCCACTTAGCATAAACAAGAACACCAACGCAGGGGCTGTTCTTTCCAACTTGTCATTCACCATGTAATGTGAATAGACTGCCATGAGTGTGAGAACAAGAAGTCCGATGTTCGCGCCGTTTTTAATTTTATCTGAAATGGCAGAGCAAGTGGTTGTAGGATGCTGAATGGTTATTTTTGAGTGCTCTGATGAGCTGCGGTACTTACGGTTGGGTATGAATGCCATTGCCAAACCGCAGGCGATTTCTAATGCGCCCACTGTACGCCTATACCATTTACTTGGCACTTTGAAGTCCAGTACCTCTGATAACGGAAATACTTTCGCGTATTTTACATACTCTTTTCTCTGAAACCACACCACACATTAATAATAACACATTTCTATTTGATAAATCATTGCAGGACCAGTATTAGATAGCAGGAAAAAGTATTCAGTTTATAGTCTATTTTGATAAAAATTACTTTCTATTATTATTTCGAATATAATTGAAGTTAAAATATTCTTAAAAATAGAGATGAATGGAAACCAAAACAATTAAATGGAGCAGTTAAAAGTAACACAACAATTAGTCTTGAGAAACAGGTTCAGGGTTAAAGAAATATTTTACGAGACGAAACGTCACAAACTATTTTCAAATTTGTATTGCAGAAAAAAAAACAGTGGAAACATCCAGTTTCGCTATTTAAATTGCCAAATATTTGTATTTATATCCACATAAACTAAAGAATGTTATATAAATATTTACTTCACTTTATCTCAACTATTTACTGTACTCTGTTTTGTAGAGTAAATATAAATGTAATTTCTTTGATTATTTGCTGAAACTGACAAATTTATAATCTTTTTCAAAATATTTTCCTCAAAAGTAAATAATAACATTAGAATATTTTGTTACATAAACATGCGAAATATTTTAAAATAAACATGACATTATTTTTGATTGACAAATGCGCATAATGCCAAGTAATTCAACTCAAATATGTGAAAACGTGCCGCATTCCTTTTTAACAATTTATTGATCACCCCTCAATATTTATACTCTAGTTATACATGCTAAAAATAAATTATTCGGTACAATAATTAAATTAAACATATAGATAAAAAATATTGTCCTAGCTCGAGTAGGCATCAAGCCAAAAACCGAAAATAAGCCAAAGACACATTGTGTAACTGATTACGATTACAAAAAGTTTAGAAAACACAGTACGTACCAGATCTTTATGTAGGTCTTTGGATATATGACTAGACAGTTTCATTGTGCCGACAAATATAAAAAACACACCCAACAATATCGACAATGATTTCAGGACGATGGAACCCATTGTTGCAGATAAAAAGTTACTTCACAATTTACACTAAACTGTCAAATCAACACTCACTGGGACTGTACATTTAATTTAATTCTTGGGCTAAATTACACAACTGTTAATACAACATTTGTATTAGTTTGATACTACACAGGTAGTTTGGATTATTGTAGCGTCCATAGTAGTCGACGCTCGCCGTCTATGCAATCAATAGCACATACGCATCCGAAACTACTAGCCGTTCTGAATTATGTTGGCTCTTCCGATCTGTTTACACTGTCACCTGCTTTTTACAAACGTTTATAACTTTTTGGTGTTTGGCCAATTACAAAACAGAACTATGATTCAAATTTATGTACTATATTATATTCATATTTACTTTTATTTTGCACCAGACAACAAAAATTCGTAACTGTCGGTACTGAACAGGGATGATAAAACTGCAATCAAGAAAACTACCTTTAATATATATATCATTTTGTAAATTTTTTTATTTATATGAAAATCAATGTATTCCACTCTTCCTTAAATTATAAAAATAATATAATAATTGTAATTATTTACAATATAGTACAGAGATAATAATATTTATATTATACTATGACAATTAATAAAATGTCAAATAATTAAATTAAGTAATACTAATAATACATCGTCTTCTGCGACCCCTAATTGGTGGTTTGCGATCAGTTACTTGCGTTGTAGTTTCTATATTTTGTGATTCAATAATTGTAGTAGACTTTTCTGCAGTTGTTAGCGTTGAACTCGTACTTGGAACTGAATTTATTGTAGTTATATTTGAAATTATCGGTTCATTTTGATTTAAATTAGGGCAAGTCGTATCAGTTGATAAATTAGAATTTTCTGTAACTGCTGCAGCAGTCGATGCACAAATCCTCATTTCGTCAACTTTTTCTTCATTCATTTTATTCAGGTTTGGTTTTGAAATATCTGAATTATTTTTATCAGATTCCTCAACTTTTTTCATTTCACAATCCTTTGTTAAATTACTTTCAGCACTCTGAGTATTTTTTATATTTTTAGTTACAGAAACAACTGATATGTTTGTTTCTGTTGATTGAATTATTGCTTTTTGACTTATAATTTTACTGGGCTGTAATTCTGAAACAAATGATATATTTGTATCATTTGATTCAGAAATTTTCTTTTCTTTTTTTATTTTATTAGGTTTTATTTGCGAAACAATTTTGATATTAGTATCAGAAGATTCTGAAACTTTCTTTTCTTTTTTATTAATAGCAGGATTTAATTCTGAAACTATCGATATGTTTGTCTCTTTTGATTCAGAATTTGTTATTTTAATTTTAGTATCTGTTGATTTAGGTTCAGATACAACTCTTTCAGCAGATTTAATAACTACTTTCTCATCTTTCGATTTAGTAGATTTTGATTCTTTCTTTGATGGTAATTTTGTTTTCTCTTTCGAAGATTTTGAATCAGACTTTTTCTCGGCGACTGAGATTTCAACTTTACTTTTATTACATTTTGATTTTTCTTTATTATCTTTACTACATTTCAATTCAGGACGTATTTTGGCTTCACCTTTCTGTGTTTCAATATTAGGTGTTTCTTTATTTATTTCATCTTGAACGATTTCCCGAGACTCATTAATTACACGTTCTGTAACAACTGTATCTACAATATTTTCTTTAATTTCTTCGTTTTTCTCATTTTTAGTATTAGATATTTTTTTCAAATTAGCACAGGAAACATTTTCTGTTGATTTTGCTTCTTTTTTATCTATATTTGTTTCTAACTCTTTAATCTCATTTTTTAATTTTTCTTTAAATTTTTCTAAATCTGCTAATTCTTGTTCTGATTTAAAACCATCAACTTTTGTTGCAAGTAAATTATTAAATTTTGATTCAGAAACAACTGGCTTATTATTGCTAACTTTTTCAGTAGTAGATTTTTCCGTTTTATTAACGGAAATATTTAAATCCGCCACAACTGATTCATTCGTTTTAGCAGATCTTTTAGTATTGTGGATACTTCTTTCTTGTTTTATTTTATCTTCATCTGTTAGTTTAGGTGTCTTTGAAATTTTTGTTGATTTCGAGATCTCAGTATTTGTATTATTTAATTCTCTATCTTGTTCAAGTTTAATATCATCGTGACTTAAAACAGGGGAAACAGAAAAACTTGGTTCAGATGTTATACTTTCTTGTATGTATGAACTCTCAGTCGTTTGAGAATTAAACACACCAGAATCTTGTTCTGAGAAATAATTTTGTCTTTCGTCGTCAACAGTATTAGCAAATCTATAATTATGTTTGTATTCCATTGGACTTTCTGATCTTTCTTTATATCTTCCTTTAAACTGGTTGTCTCTATAATTTTGTCTGCTATTTGTTTTATTATGGGGCAATGATCTAAAATCTTCTCTTGAGTTTGAACGACTGTGTCGATAATTAATTCTCTTTAAATCAATTCGTGATCTCAAATCGTTTGATCCTCTAGAATTATATCTTCGGTAACTGGGAGATTTTGATCTCTGATTGTAATGATTATTTTCTTTCATTTCGTATCTATTTCTGTATTTCTTATAATCCTCTTCATTTTCGACAAAAGTTTCTTTCTCTAATCTTGGTTTCTTAGCTTTAAAATGATTTTCGTTTTCTTCTTCAATTTGAGACGAATATCGTTTAAAGACTTTAGTTTTATCATTTAATTCTTTACGTACGGTCTCTAATTCTGAATTTAAACTTTGAATAATTCTGTTCTTCTGATCAATGTCATGTTGTGCTTTTTCGAACTGTTTGGTTAAAATTTGTTTTTCTTGGAAGGTACCATCATTTATGTCTGCTACTTGTCTTTTCGGGTCTCTTTTAAATAACATATTATCTAAGTCTTTCCTTAGTTCTACAATTTGTTTGTTTTTTCGTTCTATTTCTGCTTTAGCAGTTCTGTATAAGGACGAAATGTTTACTTCTAAATTACCATTTATTCTTTTTAATTCATTTATTTCTATCGAAAATTTTATAGAAGTTTCTTCTAATTTTTGAACTGTGTCCTTTAACTGTTCATTTTCTTTCTGTACCTAAGTAGATGAAATAAATTTGATTAGTCGGGTTATAAAATTGTAATTACATTTTTATATAACATACCACTTCAAATTGATCATCTAAGTTATCCAAATCGCCGTAAATATCAATATCCATCGTTTAATTGCACATTCAACTGTTTAACAAATGAAAAATTGCAAGAAAAACAAATGACTGCAGTGATGGCGCGAAAAGTAAAAACAATATTAACCGTTGTTTCATTAAATTTTAAATATATATAAACAATTCGTACACATATATTTAAGATAAATTCATTAATTTTTAATTATCAGCTATTTAAATATTTTTTTACAAAAATACTTCAATGTCAACTTGTTTTTCCTCGTTTAGTTGGTTGAATTTATTAACGGAATCTCGAGCGCCACCTAATTTTGACAGCATTCATTTTCTAACCTCATTTCTTCAAAATTTGACTGAAGAAATAAAAATGAATTTCTTACATAAACTACCAGTTTTACAAAATATTTTATCTAGATGTAATGCACAAATATGTAATGAGGTAAAATAACAACTTTATATTTATTAAACAACCAGTATAATATTAAATTGTAGATGCAACAAATTAGAAACAAATACACCGATGCTCGTATGATCCGCGATGTTAAAAGAAGAAAAATGGCAAAAGAATTCGCAGTCGACCGAATAAGACTTCTTTCATTAAAAAGAAACGATATTGTTCCTCCAGAAATTCGGGAACAAGCCGCAGCTGAATTACATGCTTTTCCACGAGACTCTTGCCCTGTAAGAATTGTTAATAGATGTGCGATAACCTCAAGACCTAGAGGTATCGCATATCGTTGGAGGCTTAGTAGAATAATGTTTAGACATCTAGCTGATTATAATAAATTGGCTGGCATTCAAAGAGCTATGTGGTAATATTTATTATTTTTGTAGATACAATTGTTAATTTAATCTGTACGTAACAATAAACTAAAGCAACAAAATTTATTTGTTTTCTTCGATAGCTACTAGCTAAACACTTGGCTCATATTTAACTGCGATAATATAAAATGGTGGTAGGTTTGGAAAACAAACATTTTGTTTAAAAACTTCCGTTTATTATAACTTAAAGTAAAAAATTTACATCATAATGTAAAAAATTTAACTTATTAATCGAAAAGACCCAAGCCCATATCATCGTCAGATTCCTCAGGTTCGGATTCCTTTTTCTTCTTGTCTTCCTTGGCTGGGGCAGCAGCTGCAGCCGGAGCGGCAGCAGCAGCTGGGGCGCCAGCGGGTGCAGCACCTACTCCAGATCCGATCTTGGTAATCAGGTCTTTAATGTTGACTCCTTCGAGGGCCTTGGCGAAAAGACCTGGCCAATAAGGCTCTACGTCCACATTGGCGGCTTTCAGAATGGTCTGAATTTTCTCACCCTAAAGTAATAAAACAAAAAATATTGTTAGTTATATTATGCTAGAACAGTTATTAGCAACAACCGTTAGTTATATGCTTTGGATGTCACAAAATTAGCGAGATAAATAATGATTACAAATTTGAAAAACAATGACAGAATGAGAATGGCATGTCAATTTGGTACTTACAGTAACAGCAACATCGTCGTCAGCCAAAATCAAAGCGGAGTAAACGCAGGCGAGTTCAGCGTTGGAAGTCATTTTTTTATTTGTACTTAAAACTTTTCAATTAATATCTTAATTATTGTGCAAGTCGCCACAAAACGGCCTTAGCTCGAAAGAGAACAAGCACGCGTTTGCAATAACCTAACTGGAAAGAACACACATGCGTAAAGTAACCACGCAGATGTTACTCCCCCTCCAGTTTAGAGTTCGTTCATAAAATAATTCCAAATAAATATTATTTTTGCATTAATATGCACAAAAACAATAATAATAATACATACTAAACAATTCTATTTTTGATATTTATTGTTAAGATACTGTAGTATTGTTACAAAAATAAAAACATATTTCTACGTTCAGTAGACTCCCGAAAACTTATTTTTACTAAATTTTAGTATTTCCGAGCTACTATTAAATTTAATTGTTTTAATTACTGTTTTAAAAGTGCAGAAATGCATTTATTTTTCCCGAAATATTACATTTTCTAATGAAATATTTAATAAAACTAGTGGGGGTAAACCCCTCTGACGTTAACGCCCATATAGCGAATTCGGAGACCTGGGTTGTTTGTTTGACGTTTAGTTTTAAATAATTAAATAATAAGGTATTTTTATTTGTTATAACATTTTACTCAAGTGCATACAATCAGAAGCATTTTAATTTTACTATCAGAATGCAACTTGGCCTAGGAAATTAAGTGACCTATAAAAGGTAAAAAATAAATGTAAAAAAATATTAAATATTTATGATTTATTCATAGTTCGGCCTGCTTATCATTTATATAATAGGAGTTGCACTACTGAGACCATTTTTTCTTTTATTCCAGCATTAATACATATTATTACTGTCGAGTCATCTCTTATCAGAATTAACCTTTGTACTGCATACTAGATTTGAAAGTTAGTGCAGTGCGGTTTGAAAATGGCAGGTAAGAACTTCGGTGAGACAAATTCCTGCAATTATTTTTAACAACAAAACCAAATAATTTATTTTAGGATCCAATCCATTTGCTAAATATCTGAAGAACATTGAGATCGAAGGGATTATTTATAAATACTATGATTTAGTATCTCTGGATAATAAATATGGTACGTAATATTTACCAGGAAATATTTTTAGTAAATATAATGCGCATATTTTTTTGCAGAAACTTTACCTTACTCAATTCGCGTTTTATTGGAGTCTGCTGTGCGAAACTGCGACAATTTTCAAGTAACAGAAAATGATGTGAATAACATTTTATCATGGGAACACCACCAAAAATCTGATGAAGGAATCGAGGTTGCTTTTAAACCAGCCAGAGTTATCCTGCAGGTTTGTTAAAGTATAATAACTTTTTAATTTAAAATTAACAATAAATTTATTAGGACTTCACTGGAGTACCTGCGGTTGTTGATTTTGCTGCAATGAGAAATGCAGTAAAAAAGATCGGTGGAAATCCTGAAAAAATCAACCCAATTTGTCCTGCTGACCTTGTTATTGATCACTCGATTCAAGTTGATGTTACTAGAACCGCAAATGCTTTGCAAAAGAATCAAGAACTGGAGTTTGAAAGAAACAAGGAGAGATTCACTTTCTTGAAGGTACCGTCTGAGTTAATTTTTTAAATAGTAAAAACAATAAATAATATTTTAGTGGGGGGCAAAAGCTTTCGACAACATGTTAATCGTGCCACCCGGCAGCGGTATTGTCCATCAAGTTAATTTGGAATATCTCGCTCGCGTTGTTTTCTCCACCGGAGAATTACTCTACCCTGATACAGTAGTGGGCACTGACAGCCACACAACGATGATCAACGGTTTAGGGGTTCTTGGATGGGGTGTAGGTGGCATCGAAGCAGAAGCTGTTATGTTAGGCCAAGCAATCAGCATGCTTTTACCCAAAGTTGTGGGTTATAAGCTCGTGGGAGAGTTGAATCAGTACGTGACTTCTACCGACTTGGTGCTTACAATTACAAAGGTAAAAAACAAAACATCGTATATATTAGCATAATGTTTTGAAAATGTTTCAATTTTAATTGACGATTCAAGGTGACTTTCAAATGTTCATTTATAATATTTATATTTAATGATAGGAGTGAAAAAATCAGACATGATAAGAGACCATTAAGCATAAATAAATAAAAACAATTGTCTTGCTGATCATTATTGTATAATTATAAGTAAACAGAATAATTATCGTGACCCATTAGGATTTAATTACAATGTTATAGTTTTATTATCGCTACATTGTTCAATCAGTGTTTTCAATCTTTGATTAGAAATACTATTCATAACTTTATCAAGAACTAGTACTGCAGTTTAAATTTATCAATTTTTTTAATGTCAGTCTTATATTTGTTCCCCATATTTTAAAATTAATCAAAAATAATACTGGCCCTCAAATGTCATGAAAAAAAATCAATACGTTTTATAGATGGCTCGCCGCCATTTTGTTCCAAGATGGCTGACTATAGCCTTCATTTTAATTTACACAATGTGAGAAATTTTATCAAAATTAATGGACCACTTGGCGAACTGTTTCAAATTTAAAAATGAAGACTTAAAATTTATTAATTTAAATAATAAATAATTTATTATTATTTTTATTAAATTGGTTTTACAGGCAATCGTAGCTCAGTGGATAAAAGCGAGATAAAACTTGCGTTTCTTAATTAGCAAGCAAGAGGTCGTGCGTTCAAATCTCACTGACTTCTACTTATATCCAAAAAAATACGATTGTGTCTGAGTGGTTCGGATTCCACTATAAGCTGTAGACCCTCTGCACTGTAATTGGGATTTACTTCCTGTTGTGCAGAGTAACAAATAAATCAATAAATAAAAATCTAAATTTCGTGAAATCAGTCGATTTATTTTCGCAGGATTTAGTAACAAAAACAATGTTAATTATGCATACTTAAAAAAATCTATTCCAGCATCTTCGACAAATGGGCGTAGTAGGCAAATTCGTAGAATTCTACGGCCCAGGTGTAGCCGCTTTATCAATTTCTGACAGAGCAACCATCAGTAACATGTGCCCTGAATATGGTGCTACCGTTGGTTTCTTCCCTGTTGACAACAATTCTCTTGGCTATCTCCGACAAACTAATCGCTCCGACAAGAAAATCGCTGTCATTGATGCTTACATGCGTGCAACCAAACAACTGAGAGATTATTCTCAGCCTGGTCAAGATCCCGTATTCAGTGAAACTGTCACTTTGGATTTAGCAACGGTTGTTTCTTCCGTCAGCGGGCCGAAGAGGCCAAATGACAGAGTTTCTGTTACTGAAATGAAGGCTGATTTCGCTGCTTGTCTTACCAACAAAGTATGGGTTTAATAGGTTCAAAATTATTTTGGTATTAAATTAAAACTTTTATAGGTTGGTTTCAAAGGTTTCGATATTCCTCCAGCAAAATTAAACACTGTTGCTAAATTTGACTTTGAAGGAAAAGAATATTCACTGTCTCACGGAAGTGTCGTTATTGCCGCCATTACTAGTTGCACAAATACAAGTAAATATTGTATTAATATTTACAAATATTAAATATTAATAAGAATTTTTGTAGGTAATCCTAGTGTAATGCTTGGAGCTGGAATTCTAGCCAGAAAGGCCGTAGAAGCTGGTTTAAGTGTCGCACCTTACATCAAAACATCACTTTCACCTGGTTCGGGCGTTGTCACCTATTATTTACAGGTAATTGTACATCAAGCAACGATTTAAACATTTAATAACCGGATATTATGTGTGTAGGAATCAGGCGTAATTCCATCTCTAAACAAATTAGGTTTCGATATTGTCGGTTACGGTTGTATGACTTGTATTGGTAATAGCGGACCATTGGAAGATAACATCGTGAACGCCATTGAACAGGTTCAATTTCTCGATTGATTAATAGTTTTAAAAGGAAAATTAATGATATGTTTATCTTGTTTAGAACGATTTAGTTTGTTGTGGCGTTCTCTCCGGTAATCGTAACTTCGAAGGGCGTATTCACCCAAATACCAGAGCCAATTATTTAGCTAGTCCACTTCTTGTTATTGCTTACGCAATTGCTGGTACTGTTAGCATCGATTTCGAAACCGAACCTTTAGGCAAGTTTCTATTTATAGCACTTGTTTGAACATAATTGATGTTTTGATTTTTTTGATTAGGACATAATGCAAATGGTGCTCCAGTTTTCTTGAGAGATATCTGGCCTACTCGTGCTGATATCCATACTGTTGAGCAGAAATATGTCATTCCTGCTATGTTCCAAGAAGTAATATATCTTTTAATATTATGTTTTATTTATTGTTAATTTTTAAAATAGGTTTACAGTAAAATTGAAACTGGATCCGAAAGCTGGCAACAGTTATCAGCACCTGCAGGAAAATTATATCCTTGGGATACTACTTCCACTTATATTAAACATCCACCATTCTTTGAGAACATGACCAAAGTAATATCAAAATTACCATAATCTGTTGCATAATTTTATAGTTTATATTTTTATTTCTTGTTAGGAATTACCAACAGAAAAGCCGATAGTCAACGCCCGTGTTTTACTCAACCTCCCTGACTCCGTAACCACAGATCATATTAGCCCTGCTGGTTCAATCGGTCGTCAAAGCCCAGCCGCAAGATATTTATCCGCCCGTAATCTAACTCCCCGCGAATTTAACTCATATGGTTCCCGTCGTGGTAACGATGCTGTTATGGCTAGAGGAACATTCGCTAACATTCGTTTAGTTAACAAGTTCTTGGATAGGCCGGGACCCAGAACTCTGCATTTCCCCAGCAATGAAGAAGTAAGAACTTCGGGAATATTTTCTGGATTCTTTTTAATGGATTGGTTTTTAGTTGGATGTGTATGATTGTGCTGAGAAATACTTTTCTGAGAATGTACCACTTATTTTACTCGCTGGTAAAGATTATGGGTCTGGATCTAGCAGAGATTGGGCTGCCAAGGGACCTTACCTATTGGTAAATTTGAAATTTTTAAAAATAATTATAGGATTTTATTTTATAATGTTTGTAGGGTATCAAAGCAGTAATTGCGGAATCATTTGAAAGAATTCATCGTTCTAATTTAGTTGGAATGGGAATTATTCCTTTGCAGTATCTTGATGGACAAAATGCTGACAGTTTGGGACTTACTGGAAAGGAAAGTTATTCTATCTCACTTCCTGCGGATTGTAAACCGGGACAAAATATCACAGTTCAGGTTAGTTTCAAAATCTTTTTTCCTTATTGAGAATATTTTATTTTGTTTAATCATTTTTTTATTAGATCGACGATGGCAAATCGTTCCAAGTTAGAGTAAGATTCGATACTGAAGTAGACTTGTTATATTATCGCCATGGAGGTATACTCAATTATATGATTAGAAAAATGTTGGATTAAAAAGAAAAGGTGAAGGATATTGGGAAAAGGAAATGTACTCATCTATGTTAAAGAATATTTTAACTGTTGAAAAAATAATATATATTTTAAACTTTAAAAATGCGTACTTTACACCTTAAAAATAGGAATGTTTAAATAGAGAGAAAAATAAATTAAACTTGATACGTGCTGGCAGAAACATCCCCTCCATGTCCTGTCCAGTTAGTGTGCACAAAAGTGCCTTTCTTGTTTAACAGTTCATATGTATGCGCTCCAAAATAATCCCTTTGGGCTTGCAATAAATTGGCTGGCAATCTAGCAGAACGATAACCATCATAGAAAGAAAGAGCAGTAGACAGTGCAGGAACTGGAACACCAATCATAGTAGCAGTCGCCACAACTTTCCTCCATCCTGCTTGACACCGTCCAATAGCTTCAGTGAAGAACGGAGCCAGAAGAAGATTACTCAACGCCGAATCTTTTTCAAATGCTGCTTTAATATCACCCAAGAACACACTTCTAATAATACAGCCTCCTCTCCACATTAATGCAATCGCACCATAATCCAATTCCCAGTTGTGTTCCTTGGCTGCGTCTCTCAAAAGCATAAATCCTTGAGCGTAAGAGACGATTTTACTGGCGTAGAGAGCATGGCGCATTTGAGTGAGGAATTCCTTTTTGTCGCCTTGGAATTTTGTGTTTTCTGGAGCTGGGAGAGATTTGCTAGCAAGTTGACGCTCAGCATGTAAAGCAGATATGCAACGGCTGAAAACTGCTTCTCCGATTAATGTGACAGGAGATCCGTATTGAAGACCGGCAATTGCTGTCCATTTTCCGGTTCCTTTTTGACCCGCTGCGTCACGAATTTTCGGCAAGAGATACTGGCCTGCAACAAACATAATTCAGGTTGGTATATATGAATTATTTATGAAAGAATTAACTTACCATCGCTATCTTTAAATCTTAAAATATCTTTGGTAATTTCAATGAGAAAACTATCAAGTTCTCCCTTATTCCACTCCTCGAAAATATCTGCCATTTCTCCTTGTTCAATTCCGAGTGCCAACATCAAATGGTATACTTCTCCAATCAGTTGCATATCTCCATATTCAATTCCATTGTGTACCATTTTAACAAAGTGTCCTGCGCCATCTTTTCCTACCCAATCACAGCAAGGTTGATTGCTAGCTTTTGCTGCAATTGATTGGAAAATTGGTTTGATGTACGGCCAGGCGTCTTTGTGGCCACCTGGCATAAGAGATGGGCCATATCTAGCACCGTCTTCGCCACCGGAAACACCGGCACCGACAAATCGGAGGCCGATTGATTCTAATAA
This sequence comes from Pterostichus madidus, assembly GCA_911728475.2. Taxonomy (NCBI): domain Eukaryota; kingdom Metazoa; phylum Arthropoda; class Insecta; order Coleoptera; family Carabidae; genus Pterostichus; species Pterostichus madidus. The sequence continues at coordinate 7,338,838 of OU452313.1, read as the reverse complement.
TTTGCAACGACGTTGAGTATCAGTATATTCAGAGTTACCCCCATCGATAATAATATCCCCGGATTTTAGTAAAGGTGTTAGTTGACTTATAAAGTCGTCGACTGCTTGTCCGGCTAAAATATTGTTTATTACGATAATTATGAATTAAAATTAGTTTAATTTTTTGTGTACCTTTCACCAGCATCATAACTCTACGTGGAGTTTTAAGTTTAGACACCATATCGTCTAATGATGTAGCAGCTACAATAGATTTTCCTTTAGCCGGGCCATTTACAAATGCATGTACTTTATCAACGGTGCGATTATATGCAACGACAGTAAATCCATGATCTGCCATATTCAGGATTAAATTTTGTCCCATAACAGCAAGCCCAATTAGGGCAATATCTCCAACTCTACAAAATAATTTTTAAAATGAATATTTTATGATAATTTATAATAAATATTACTTACGGTTCAGACATTTTGATTAGCTTCCAAATTCTTTTCAGATATTCTCGACTGTGGTTAGATTCTAACTGGGACGGGTTGTGGATTAGATATGGTCTGATTTGGAGCGGAATTTCCTTACGTCTCTCTCGCTCAGGAAATATTTTTTAACTGAAGCAACAGGTATGTGTACGTATCGTTTAGTAGAGGGATATATACAAACTGAAAGTCATACAATGACGAATCAAGGTCGGCTATCACATGCAGTTATTATGACTTTCACTCATTTAAGATTTGCAGTTGTATGATCTGATTTTGGAGGAAGGTTAATAAACTCGGTGCTTTCAAAATGAAGCAAGAATGAAAAATATGTTCAATTGAAAATTTATGTTTGACGATACGAAAGAATTTAATATTATCCATACAATTTATTACTAATGTGCAGAGGAAATGAAATTATTGATCATAGTAATTTAATTTTGTTTGTTAAATATAAAAGGGGCTTAATAAGAAAATTGCGTTGCTAGTTTATAAAAACAAATAATAGTTTTGCTCTTGCACAAGGTTAAATTTAATTTATACTTATGAATACAGAGAATAAGGAATGAATCAAACATTTTAATTTTTATAATAATATTGTTAATTTAAACAATAATCCTAAAAGTATGTGTCGCTATTTGAAATTTTTGTTTATGGAGGCATAGAGTTGGTCTTGGATCTTGCCGATTTTGCGCATTGTACTTGCTGTGTTGCTCGTGTTGCTGTTGCTGAGAAACAGCCGTTCTGTGTTGCTGTGTTGCGTTGCGGGGTCAGGGACAAGACATAATCTCCAGCAAAATGAATAAATTCGTGCGTTTGAGTGAGCTGTCGCGGAGTGGGGTGTCATTATTTACAAAAAGGCAAACCTTGCACAGTTTAAAATTTAATAATCCAGCGATGGCATTAAGTACTAGCAGTAACACTATGGTAAGTATTATATAAGTGTCAAATACTTTTCATATTTATGCAAAATACAAACTTATTTTGACAGCAAAAATTCAGAAAAGAAAGTGACACGTTTGGTGAACTGGATGTTCCAGCTGACAGATTATATGGAGCGCAAACCCTTAGATCAGTTATGAATTTTCCTATCGGAGGAGAAAGTGAAAGAATGCCGGTAATTCATTTACTGTTGACATGTGACAACAATTATTAATTATCGCAATTATTTTAGTATCCCGTAATTGTCGGGATGGGAATATTAAAGAAAGCAGCCGCACTTGTCAACAAAGAATATGGATTAGATGCCAAAATTGCCGACGCAATTTCTCAAGCTGCCGATGATGTTATTTCTGGAAAATTGTATAAAGATCATTTCCCGTTAGTTATTTGGCAAACTGGATCTGGAACCCAGAGCAACATGAACACCAACGAAGTAATTTCCAACAGAGCAATCCAGATCCTTGGTGGTCAATTAGGTTCCAAAAAACCAGTACATCCTAATGACCACGTCAACAAGAGTCAAAGTAGTAACGATACTTTCCCTACAGCTATGCACATTGCCGTTGCAATGGAAATTAACCATCGTCTCTTGCCAAACTTAGAAATGTTGCATACTGGTTTAAAAAAGAAACAAGATGAATTTGCTAAAATTATTAAGATAGGAAGAACGCACACCCAAGATGCTGTGCCCTTAACATTGGGTCAAGAATTCAGTGGATATTGCACGCAGATTGAGTTCGGTATTAAACGTATTAAAGACACTTTGCCCAGACTATATATGTTGGCTTTGGGAGGTACTGCTGTTGGTACTGGATTAAATACCAGAATTGGATTCGCTGAAAAATGCGCTGCTAAAATTTCCGAATTGACTGGACTGCCATTTGTGTCGGCGCCCAACAAATTCGAAGCTCTTGCTGCCCATGACGCCATGGTTGAGGTTTCCGGCGCTTTAAACACTGTTGCTGTCTCTGTCATGAAGATTGCTAACGACATCAGGTGATTACTTAATTATGCAAATATTTCAAACCGGTCTTTATATATTTAAAAAAAAAAATAATAATAGTTTTAAATTTAACAAACAATTTTTCACCACATTAAAACTATCTTTGTGGCTTTCCCTTCACTAACATATTTAGGGGCCGTGATTTGACGGCTGGTAATCGCACTTCACCGAGATTCGCTATGGCAGAATGCTAGACTTTAATAATAATATTTTTTATAGATTTTTGGCGTCTGGTCCCCGCTGTGGTTTGGGTGAACTCAGCCTTCCAGAAAACGAACCCGGTAGTTCCATTATGCCTGGAAAAGTAAATCCCACCCAGTGCGAAGCCTTCACCATGGTCGCCGCTCAAGTTATGGGCAATCATGTTGCAGTATCAATCGGTGGATCCAACGGTCACTTCGAACTTAACGTCTTCAAACCCATGATTGTCGCTAACGTACTTCAATCTGTTAGATTATTAGGTGACAGTGCAAAGGCTTTCACTGAAAACTGTGTTGTCGGCATCATAGCTAACGAAAAGAATATCGAGAAAATATTACACGAAAGTTTAATGCTTGTTACTGCTCTAAACCCCCATATTGGTTACGACAAAGCAGCTAAAATCGCTAAACAAGCACATAAGCAAGGAACAACTCTTAAAGAATCCGCACTTAAAGAAGGAGTCACGGAACAACAGTTCAAAGAATGGGTTGTTCCGGAACATATGCTTGGCCCCAATTAAACAATTAAAATGTAATTTTTAATGTCAATGTTAAGTTAATAAAAGTATTTCAATTTCATATGTCCATAATGGCCATGATATGAAGCTGTTTAAAGGTCAGAAGTTTATCATCATGTTATTGTTTGTGTTTTCTCATTTATCATCGCAAATATATTGGTACAATTTTGAAATATTGTCATTATTTCACAAAATGTTCGCACGAACAGTTCGCATCCCTTGCGCAATTTTACGCAGGTCCTATCATAAAATAGGAGTAATCGGAGTTCCTTTTAATAAAGGACAACTTAAATCGGGGGTTGAAAAAGGACCTGCAATTCTAAGAGAATCAGGATTAATTACAGATCTTATTTCATTGCGTAATTTAGTTAAAACTTGAGTAAGTAAATTGAGAAATAATTTTATAAAAACATTTTAGATCCAACAAATGACGTAAAAGATTACGGCGATGTGAAATATGAAATAAAAAATAATTGTGATGTAGAAAATATGATAAATTGGCCTCATGTTACTGAGTGTAATCGAGAATTATCAAAACAAGTTTCTAGAATAATTCAGGACAAAAGAATTTGTTTAACTCTTGGTGGAGATCATTCTATTGGTTTAGGATCGGTTGATGGGCATGCAAGAAGTTGTGCACCAGGAAAATTAGCATTAATTTGGGTAGATGCTCATGCAGATATAAATACAAATACTGGTTCCGATTCAGGAAATGTACATGGTATGCCTGTTGCACTTCTGGCCAAAGAAATAAGAAATGAATGGCCAGCAGATTTACCAGCTTTAGAGTGGCAAGAACCATTATTATCAGTACACAATATTGCATATATTGGTTTAAGATCTGTTGATTCCTTTGAAAGACACATTATTGATAAATATAATATAACTGCTTACGATATGAAAGATGTACAAATTTATGGTATTCAAAATGTGATTCAAATGGTTCTACGTAGAATTGACCCAGATTCAAATTGTTCATTACATGTTAGTTTTGATATAGATTCGCTAGATTCTTTAGAAGCTCCCAGTACTGGAACAGCAGGTTTGCTATATTTTCATGATATTAAGTTAGAATTTATAAATTAATTTCATTTTAGTTAGAGGAGGTCTAACTCTTAGGGAAGGAATAGAAATTATGGAAACTGTTAGTGAAACTGGTAGATTACAAGCCATGGATCTAGTAGAAATAAATCCATCAATTGGAACATCTAGAGATGTTCAAAATACGGTGGACGCAGCAAAAGAAATAATTTTCGCAGCTTTTGGAAATAAAAGAAAAGGATTAAAAAGATAAGAGATCGCCTACTTCCTACATTTCAAATTTGTACGAAATGTTGCCTAGGTAGCCTACTTCCTATTCCTGCTACAAGATGGCTGCCGTGTAGCAGGAATTTGTTTCCACTTTTGAAGTTTAGCCGTAATTATTGAAAATATTGTACTTGATTAATTTGTACAATTACGCTAAATAAAAGTATTAATTAGTACGAGTATTTACAAGTGTTTTAAATGTTTTATAAACGTATTTAAATACCAATAAAATGATAATGGTGGTGAGCACGGGTAGTGAGTAAGAAGAACTTGCTCAAATTTTGACAGTACTCTCCGAACGTAAGCAGTCGCAAGTGAACTGTATACAATATTGATTATTGTTGTGATTAGATGTGCGTTTCGGCTGATATGTGCTCTTAAACGATCAGCGCAATTCATGTTGATTGTGCAGTTTTGTAACAGTGATTGTGTTATTGATCTTATTTAACAGAAACTTAGAAAACATTATTTACATAGTTCAACCGAAGTTTTCTGTTACACCAAAGTACACAGTGGTGGCATGTTGTGGTTTACGAGCACCTGGTGAATCGGTGGGTGAGCTCGTGAACAGCTAGTTAATTAATGAATTAAATTTCGGGTTATCAACCGCAGTAGCTGTTCTCCCTGCGTAAGGTGTGGTGGTGATTTCGACTATGTACGGGATCAAGTCCGGTGTTACACAATAATGTAAGTGTAGTATTATTTAATGCGAGCCGGTTCATAATTGATGTTATGCATGTATCTGTTATTGATGACAGTATGTATTTTTTACGAGCTGTCACTCATTCTTTTACATGTGTACATATTTATTTACTTTAGTTATTTGCCTTGTCACTCAGTGCTAGTTAGTATATATGCTTCTGAGCTTCTGACATTATCAAGGACAATATTTTTGCAAATTGTCGGCAAAAATGACATTATCTTAATCACCTGCTAGATGAACCATCTTTATCTTGAAAGCAATAAATAACAGCGCATTAAGATATTAAAAGGAAATGTTTAATAAATAGACGAAATCATTTGGTATTGCTCTATCAATTTAGAGACCTAGCGTGTCTGTTTGTATCGAGGTGACATTTGACATAATTAATTAGCCGATTTAAATTCAGCAAGCGAGGCATGTGTTTGTCAGTTGACGCGTGTTAGAGGAACAAACAACAACGCATTTGAAGCAACGGTCCCTTGTTGAGAGTGGACATGAAGCGGACAGTAAATAAACCAGAAGCAGAAACCGAAGCGAAGCACGTTTATAGCGCTGGCACATAGGGGAGTTGGTTGGTGTCTACAGCTGTTTACTTCCACGGGGTCAAGGTCAGGCCGTGGGCGCGAAATATCGACCTCTCCATTCTGTGGTGGCGATCGGCAGCGGTAACACAGAAGCGTATATCGTTATCTCTAGCATTTTCTCCGTGACTCCGTGGCGTTCAACATATTTATGAGACTGTTACGGCAGCCAACAGCTACACTTCAAGGTCACATTCTTGACATAACAACAGCCAGAGTGGTAGAGATCGATGCATTTGTGCTTCACGTTCACATGCTGCAGCAACGGTGAGGGTGGTCCTGTTGTCAGGGGGCGGTCTATCGATCTTCCTGAGGTAGGCGGGGCAACCTTCCACCACGTGCTCGTCCTCACCCTCCACCATCACCCGGTTTCTTCTTATCGTCTAACTCTATTTTTATCCACCTATTCTGTGTTCCACTTTCTGGTTCTGGAAAAGTGGAAAAACACCTGGCGTGAACTTTTCTCAGTTTTTCAACATATGTTTTACGTTTTATCGATTTATCGACGGGGTTTAAACCGTTTTTTTATTTGTTATTTGTTGTTTAAAGATCTTATTTACCGTTTCATATTTTTTATTCAAAGTCAATATAATTTTGTTAGTTATTTGTTTAGTACGTTGTTGTGTTTATCATTTTATATTTACATTTGTTTTATTTATTATCAGAAGTGGACATTGGGGGCCCAAGGCATGTACTAACATTCAGTACGGCGTAATTCGTATCCTGGCGGTGCTCAGAAGTATGGTTAATATCAATCCAAGATTGGGGCTGTGAGAACGATGGCTTCGCCACCGATATCTGAAGAATTCACCGATAGTCCTTGCATATCTCCTACCACAAGATTATCATTCAGGGAACGTCTGAGAGATGGCCTCACTGGTAGTTTTATGCGACAGTAAGTCTTTCAATTCATTATTCATCATTAGACTGGAAAATGTGCTAATTATGTCATTATTTTCCACTTTGATCGATTGTTATAAATTATAACTAACTTAGTAATCGGGTCAAAGAAGCTATATTTTCCAGTCTTACGTAGTGAATCAAATATGCAAGTTAATAGTGCTTATAGAAAATAGATGAACACAAAAAGTAGTTGATTTATTAAAACACTGAATTTTTATGTAGATATAAATATTGGAAATCTTTGTTTACGTCAAATCGCTCTAACTGTACTTTTTATTGCGTGTTATCGAAAAGTTTTTGCATACAAAAAATAATTGAAAGATTGTACCTACGCTAGAAAAATTGCGCACTCTGATTATACATAGTGATTGATATACTTGTATAAGTGCCGTGCATAATAAAAATATTTAACAATAAATTCAAATTTATCGCGTCGTAAACAAACGATTGCGATCATGTATTAACATATGGAACGTAGTTATTTTTAAATTAATTAAATATTGTTTAGAATTTGTTGCCAGTTCATAAATAATTATTAATTATTTCATCGAAAATACGTGTTAAAATTGTTTTTCGTCACTTCATAAAAAGAAAACTTAGTCAGCTGTTTAAATGCGTCAATAATTGTTAGTTTTTTTTTTTACAAAAATATTAAATAATTAAGGAAAAAAAATTAAGTTGTGTATTTAACTTTTATTCTATTTTGTTTCCAGTCTATAAAATACAAACATTTAAAATAATAAATGATATGGTATCTGAGTTTTACGTAATATTTAAAAAATACTCTTTTTTGTCACTTTTGAAAGATTTAATATTTGTTTATGTTTTAATCACATGTTTGTGACGTAATTATTTAAAATATCTTTAAATATAAATTTTAAACTATGTAAATAATTTTTTATGTGCAACAAATTATGTTTTATGCTTCACGGTTCAGTATAGTTGGTTGCATAAAATAATGAAATTACCTGGAACGATATAGTTAATTATTTACATTTGATTAAACAATTTAGTTATAAATCAATTGCGATAAAATATTTAACATAATAAATGCCAATTTATTTAATAACAGTTGACATACGGTTTTCTATATTTAATAATAGCATAAATAAAATGAATAAGTACGTGATTAAGTTCTTATTGTTATATGAATTTCATTTACGTAGCCAGTGTACTAAAATATATTTTATTATTTATTTGTTCAGAGAATTGCGCGTTTCTATTGTTTTGAGAGTGAATAGTGTAAAACAGATTACAACTTTACTGTGATGTTTGGCAGGAAACATATGCGAATCAGTTATCTCTTTGTACAGAAAACAAAACACAGTAGTTCATGTTTCTCTGTTTTATCACAGTCTACTGTTTCATATATCACTTGTTTTTCAAACTACGAGACTTTTTTATTTATTAAAAAATAAATAATTTAAATATTTAGCGCAAAAAATATGATTTATTTTAATTTAAACGGTTTGAAATCGGGCCAAATAAATTAAGACATTCTCATTCATTAAAAATTTACAAGTTTGAAACAAACTTACGAGTTTTAAGTTTGAATGGGAGGTAAATAAATAAACAATTCGAATTACGAAGTGAAACCGAGTAGAAAAGCGAAATTTGTTGAAACTTAGCTGCCCCATTAATAATAACTGACGGTGCGTGTTTAACCTCACGTACTCTGCGTTGGCTGTGTTTGGTCGTCTGTCATTTTTCTTCATCATTGCCCGTTCATTTGTTTCGTTGCTGTTGTTTATGTTCACATTCCATTCCTTAATGGATTCGTAATTTCGACAGATGTTACGTATATCATTTCAATGGATTTAGTTTATTTGATAACGCAGGGGTACCATAAATGTACTACAGGGATTATGCAATGTTATTTAGTTATTTTCACACCAGCGAATTATCGGTGTGTGTGTTTTTTAAAAACAAATATTTTGTTATGCATCACGCATAAAGAGTTTTTTAAAAAATAATTCTATAAATATTCATGAGAGACTCTAGTCAGCTTTAAATTAAACAAATAAATATATTATCACACCGTTCTTCTAATTTCTGGGAATAAATTAATTAATTTGTTATGGAGTAGATGGCACAGTAATATCTTGTCGGCCTGTGGATCCTAAGAACCCTGGAGACCGATTCTAATTCGTAGCAACCAGCTGTAGCGACTGGCTTGACGTCAATTATTGTCGCTACCGATAGTGTAGCCATCTTGCGGGATAAAATGTAACTTAGGTTTGACGTCATTATTGGGGACTGGGCATTTTCTAGCGACTTACTAGTACCAACTGCTTTGAACTAGTCGCTAACTCAGTCGCTACGTCCTGTTCGTATGTTTTGCAGTGCCGTGTTTTGAAAAGTTTGGTTATTTTAATAAATAATATTAAATATAGGAACATAGTTACGATTTCAACCAATAAAGTGGACTTTTTAATAATAAACAATCACAAAAAGCGGCAACAAGTTTTTCATTAATACCACTCTAAAATATATCTTATCTTGTCACCAACAGTAGAAAATAAATTCCCTAGAAATTTAACTAAATCGCCTGACGTCATCAAAAATACGTCATTCAACTAACTATTTGGTTGCTACGAATTAGAATCGGTCTCCTGGTTCGATCCCCACAGCCGACAAAACATTTTCACCAATTTAAAGTTACCCCTGTGGCTCTCCCACCACTAATATCTTTGGGGGCCGTGATTTGACAGCTGGTAACCTCACTTCACGCGCAAAAATATATCACTTACCGAGATCTGTTTCGGCAGAGTGTCACACCCAGTAATGGGTAGAAGGCGTGATGATAATATGTATTTTATAGAATTAGTTTTATCTATGTTTGTTAATTAAGTCGGCCTGTGGATCCTGGGAACCCTGGTTCGATTCCCACAGACGACAAACAATTTTCATTATTTCAAAAACTTCCCCTGTGGTTGTTCCTCCACCACTAGCATCTTTGGGGGCCGTGATTTGACTGCTGGTAACCGCACTTCACGCACAAAAATATATCACTTACCGAGAGTTTCGGCAGAGTGTCACACCCAGTAATGGGTAGAAGGCGTGATGATAATATGTATTTTATATAATTCGTTTTATCTAGGATAGATTTAGGATAATTTATATTTAGAATATTTCTTTATCAAGATTTTTGAAAATTAATTAAAATTCTATTTTGCTTATAAAGCAGAACTTTTGAGAAGCACTTATTAAAGAGCAACCTAGTTACTGATATTATCTAAGAATTGATTTTCTTATGAATTGATTTTATCTGTTTCTGAGTAGGAGCTTCAATTATATCCCTTTTTTAATCATACCGATTTTTGATAATATAAGGAACAAATTTCAAGTGTTCCTTATCATGAAGTAAAAATAGAATACAATTATTTTTATTGTAAGTAATTAGTTTTCAATTAAGAACATAGCTTTCGTTTTATTGTGATTAGAGGTACTAGATACCATTGTAAACATTTACATAACATTATTGTTAATTAAAAATAGGTTTTTTCCACACGAAATAAATAGTTTATATTTGGAGTAAATGTAAATTATTAAGTGTGAAAATAATTTACAACCCTTGATAAATAGGGTCACATGTTTTGATTAAAATAACATGAGTTTATTACTTGGAAATGTACGTAATATAATTAGTTATTTCTGAGAGATTAAACGCAAATATTTTGTTCTTTGATAAATAAACAATGGGAAAATTTATCACTTGAAACAGAGTTCCAAGAAAGTTTAAACTGATGAAAGCTAATAAACATTGTGATCTAATCATAACTCATTTTGTAAATAAAATGTCATCAAATGAGAATATTTTCCAGAAATGTTGATATTTTCAAAATTAAGATAAATGTTTTTCTTGGGTTATTTAATTTAGGAGTAAGCTACAGACTGAACCGAAAATTATTTTTATATTTTTATGCCGAGGAATTCACTTATGTACAAAAATTTATATTATATTTTTTAATACCAGATGCAACGATAATAATTAATAACAAAAAAGAATTCATTTCGGTAAATATTTTGAAATAAATTATCTTACTTTGATTCTTGAGCCTTCGTTTACAAAATAAAGCAGTAAATACAATCTAGTTTTCTATACTTATGAGCGTTCTTCAGATTTTGCTTTATTTTTACCATAAAAATATTATCACCATAATGGGGGATTCAAGAGGTAGAGCTTTTTAATATATATTTATTAAAATAAATTCTTGACCGTACATCATATTTAATACAATATAAAATCATACCATAAATGATATCTTTATTGCTGAAATATGAAAGTGTAAGTTGAATCATTTAAAACGTTCGCACTGCCATATTGCAATGACGTAGTTGCATTAAGCCAATCACAGAACTTTGTCTGAAACGTTTGTCGGTGCTCAAGAAGACGAAGAAGAAATAAGCATTCAGCATTCTACGATTCTACCAATGACTTATAATACTAGACGAATTAGTCAATGCAGTGTTGTGAAGCAGATATGAATGGAATAACTTGATGGTCCGCCGGGTGCGCGGCAAGGAGCGAGTACACTTTGATGTTATGCAAGTTGCTCCTTGCCGCGCATCCGCCTCACCCACCTGTTATTTTATCCCTTTCTGCTTCTCAACAAACGCCGATGTTATCCGTCTAGTTATGTTTTGTCTGAGGATTCTACTGACAACGACAAGTTCGTGTTATTTATCTCTGTCTTATCTGTCTCTCTTTAAGCTAAGATGCAACTACGTCATAATAGTATGTTTCGAAAGTTTAAATATTTTTATCATGCTTTATACAAGTTTAAAATAAAAAATAAAAATTTGGGTATAATTATTTTATTACGTAGATTAACATATAAAAAATTCAAAAAAGTCTTGAAAGGCCCATTCTATAGGTATGTTGTTCATTCGGCTGTTCGGTTGCTAACTTTTATTTTATCTCTCAAACTCCTCAATTAGAACCAATTTTATAATAGATTAATTATCAAGACATTTACCGCCCGATTCTGAAAAAAGGTTTTATCTAAATAAAATAAATAAATATATCATCACGCCTTTTACCTATTACTGGGTGTGGCACTCTCGAAGCAGATCCCAGTAAGTGATATATTTATGCGCATGAAGTGCGCTTACCTGTTGTCAAATCACGGCCCCCAAAGTTGTTAGTGGAGGGGGAGCCACAGAGATAATTTTAATTGGTGAAAATGTTTGTCGGCTCTGGGTTTTATCTAATTCCGAATTTTGGATCAATTAATCTCATCCGAGTTCGATTATTAATAGTTAATCCAAATCACTTTCCGAAGACCAAATGGTATCAAGATTATATTAGAATTTATTTAAACTTTTTTGAGAATATAATTTATTCCAAAATTCAGGATTAGCTAAAATTCTTTTGAGAATTGGGCTGTTAAATTTTAGAAATATATTGTGTACTTTATTACAATATAAATACTTCCTTTGTTTCATCACTAATTTATTTTTGAGTCAGGGTCTATTAAAAGTTGACACCATTTTTACTCCCACTCGGATTTTTTCCTCTAAGTTTTTTCAACGAATTTTTAAATAATTACAAATATAGTTTTTGCACTCGCATCATTCTAAATAAGGTTTACATTAACCTGAAAACTGAAGTAAAGTTTGATTTTGCGCACTAGTGCTTCAAAGTAATTGAAAAAAAAACACCCATTTTTATGGTTATAAATTTTAACTATTAAAACACACATTGTATATACACACATTTTAAGGAATTTATAAAAGAAGTACAGACAGTAGCTTATAACGCCATCAATCATTCATATTTTAATAAGCTATACGAGAAAAAAAATAAACAATTTGTTTTCAAATAACAAATGTCAATTCAGGGCATACTAAACTGTCAACATAAATTCACGCTTCAAATTGAATAACTTTTCTTACTATCGGTTATATAATTTTTGCTTGTTACAAACAGCATTGTACAAAACGCGTACACGAGACGAAATTTACTCGCTTCGCTCGTGCTTTAAAATTACGCTCATGTGCAAAGTATGTCTTCGCGCACTTGTTATGTAAATACACAGTATGTCCCAAAAATAACGAAACTTTTAATTTAAATCATAGAACATGTAGCGCAATCTATTGAACATACACATTGTTAGAAAGATACATCTTAACTCTTTCGAATGCACACAACTTCATGCAATCAGGTGAGAGTTTAAAAATTTACGCGCATTTTAATGACAATAGTTTTTGTGTTTATGTTGTAGAAATACAATGGAACAACGAGCAAATATTAAATTTACATACGAATTGACGAAAAAAGTTTATGGTGATGATTGTTTATCTCGTTCACAAGTTTATAAGTGGTTTGCAAAATTTAAAAATGGTTGTGAAGATTTAAATGATGATGAAAGATCTGAACGTCCAAAAGCCGGAAATCGTGCTGAATTAATTGAAAAAGTGAGTGAAATCATTGCTGTCGATGCGAATTTTACTGTTAGAATGTTGGGTGAAGAATTAAATACGAGTAAAAATACTATTTGAAGAATTCTAACTGAAGATTTGTGTACAAGAAAGGTTTGTTCCACATGAATTAAATGAAGACCAAAAAGTCGCTCGTGTAAGTCAACGAAATTTTGATAAAAAACATTTGTGTCATCGACCACCCTCCGTATTCGCCTGATCTATCACCATGTGACTATTATCTTTTCCCAAAACTGAAAATTGCCATGAAAGGAGCATTTTATGATGATATTCCAGCCATTCAAGCAGCCGTGACACAGGTGTTAAAGAACGTTCCTTTAGATGGCATAAAAAAATCTATGCATGCTCTAGTTGATTGTTCTAAAAAGTGTATTGATTCAAATGGAACCTATTTTGAATAAATATTAAGTTTCAAACATAATACAATGCGTGTTTTATTCTATATCTAAAGAGTTTCGTTATTTTTGGGACATACTGTGTAGATATATTTACATCAAAAATTTATTCCGAGTTTATTGTGGAATCCCGCAAATTTTTATCTATATATTTAAAAAGTTATAGTCGGTTGAACTTTTTATTCAAAAAATGTTATTTAGTAAAACATTAATGTTAACAAAGTATTCAAATTACAATAATACATATAATTAGAAACACTACATACATAAACATTTTTATTACAACAGTTTACATTATAAATTACATAATTCCATCATAACAATAAAGTGGGTGAACGAACAAAATACATAATCATCAAAATAATGAAATAATTTCTTTGATCCAATTGACATAATACCCCACATTCTCCATTACATTTAATTCACTCAAGAAACACATTTGTCGTTGTTAATTGAATGCATTCCGTTGATTGATAAGCTCCGTTCACAATTACTTGTACGTGGCTGTCAAGGCGTTGTGTCGCCGTGGTGATGTCGTCGTGTCGGCGTATCTATTGTCCTGCAGATAGAAAGTTAAAATTGAATAATTACACCGGTGGAGAAGGGGGGTGTGCGTGTGTATGTTGCAGTTTTGCGCAATTGGACCGACCGATCTTGCAATTTCATCAATTACAGGTCTTGGGACTGTGTTGTTTCTTCTTTAGTTATTGCGACGTGTGTTGTAATCATGTAATGTGTACTAGTCGACACAGTAAAGTACTTGTTTAACTGGGGTACATTTCAAATGTATTTATTGTTCCATTAGAGCAGTTGTTTTCAATCTTTTCGGAACCATGACTTCCTTGGCAGCAAAACTTACAAATATATTCTTTCGCGAGCCCCTTTCTGTGATCAAAATTGCAGTTTGTAAAAGGCTGATTTAATAATGTAACATACATTACAAATAAAGAAGAACGATTTCAGAAATTAGTAAAGGAAAAATTTCTCATTAAGGTGGTTCTATCATGACTGTCTCTAGTTATAAAATGGAGGATTTCACCATTCGATTCTACATATATTTCTGCATAGATATACATATTTTGATCCTCAACAATTTCTTTTTTAATCGTCGGACTCATGATCTCAAAAAAATCGTATAATGAAAATACGATTTTTTGTTGTTGCACCAGTTGAAAAACGAAAATTTTTAAGATATGGTTCTATGATATTCAGACCACGGGAAATCGAATGCCGTTGAGCGCATCTTCATATCTGTTTGACTTTTTGAAAAGCTCAACTTTGAAGGCCTATATCTCGAAAACTAAAAGAGATATTGAAATGCGGTTTGAACGAGTGTATTTCTCGTGCTCCAATTAACTTATACGGACATTTTGAAAATTTTCAAAATTTTACAATTTTTCTCAAAATTTTCTTTTGCCCATATTTCAAAAACTTGACGAGATAATGAAAATCTGTGAAAACCAGTGAATTCCTCTCGTGAAAGTACACATGTATGTAAAATTTCAGAATTTTTACTTCTCCGATACAATTTTTAGAACAAAAAAACTAAAAATGGCCAAAATTCGTAAAATTCTTAAGAGGTACCCCTTCAAAAATAATTAAGAAACAGTGATTTTTCGTTTTTTTATAATAATAACTTTATCTGTGCGAATTTTTGCCTGAAATTTTGCATACCCATGTACTTTTACGAGAGGAATTCATTGGTGTTCACAGATTTTAATTATCTTTTCAATTTTTTGAAATATTAAAAAATGAAAATTTTGAAAAAAAACTTCAAATTTTCAAAATTTTCATAATTTCGGTATAAGTTAATTGGAGCACGAGAAATACTCTCGTTCAAACCGCATTTCAATATCTCTTTTAGTTTTCGAGATATGGGCCTTCAAAGTTGAGCTTTAGAAAAAATCAAAATTCGGTGTAACTCGAAAACTAAAAAAGATATGAAGATTCACGGGATTCAATTTCTCGTAGTCTGAATTATATAGAACCATATTTTAAAATTTGTCGCTTTTTAAACTTGGTTCAAGAAAAAAATTGGCATTTTTAATAACAATCACGAATCCGGCGATTTAAAAAAATATATTCAGGATCAAATTATGCATAATTATGTAAAAATATATATGGAATTAAATTGTGAAATCCCCAATTTAATATCTAGTTTCATATTTTTTAACATCTAAATAAATATTTGAGCCTTTTTCGTAAAATCTTGTTAATATCAGAATATCACAACTATAGAATAATTTAAACGTCAACTTTCATACTCTAGTGGAACTATACATAATAGGAATTATTGTGTCGTCATGATTTTTAATTCGATTAATGTTGGGTTTATATTATGCATTTTTGTCCAAATCAGTGTTTTATAACATGGATAAATATTCACAAACATTGTTTAGAATTATTCGCTCTAGAAAAATTTACGTCTGTTGATACAAACATTTTTATGGTATGTTTTGAACATTGTGTAAAACGTTGAATTTTATGTGCATCATGTGATTCATTAAAATTAAAAATGCGATATTTGCATATTTTATTTCATTTTCTTAGAATTGTCGATTCCAATACTTTTAAATATACTGCATTTATCTAAAGTACTCGTAAATTATTATTATTTTTTTCATTCAAATGACAGTTAAACTTTTGACAGTAATGCCATAAAATAACTAAAATTGATTCGAATTTGTTTATTTAAAGACATTTACTATGGAAGTAAATTTATTCTGTTCTTTTAAAAGCAGATATTAGGTATAAAAGTGACATTTTACTACAATTAAATAATTACTATTAGTTAACTCTAGAGTTAAATAGTTAATTTCTGAAAATAACCATCCGATAAATAGAAAATAATGCATAAAAAATTAATACAATAATTTGTGTAATTTCGACTATGATTTTATTGCAATAATATTTTATATATTTGATATGAGCGAGATTATTTTAATTGTAACTCTAAAGATAATAATAATAATTGAAATTATTAAAGTTAAGACTATGCAAAATTAAAAAATTGATTAAAACCAAATTAGGCGATACTTCGAAATCCTTGTTTGATTTGCGTCTTACACCCCACTTTTCATAAATAATACATACATATCATCATGCTATATCCTATCAAATGGGGTAGCACGAACCCCAAAATCATTAAATTCATCAAATAATCAGTCAAACATTCTTATCCAAACACACCACACTTCATAAATAAAATAAATATATCATCACGCCTTTTACCCATTACTGGGTGTGGCACTCTGCCGAAGCAGATCTCGGTAAGTGATATATTTATGCGCGTAAAGTATGGTTACCAGCCGTCAAATCACAGCCCCCAAAGGAGCCACAGGGGTAATTTTAAATTTGGTGAAAATGTTTTGTCGGCTGTGGGGATCGAATCTAGGGTACCAGGGTTCTCACGATCCACAGGCCGACTTCATACCACTGAGCTAGCCACCCCATAAATAATATATCATATCTCGAAAACTGCATACGCAGAGAGCAAAAATAGTTATGATACATACATAACAGTTATTTTAACTTTGTTATTTTATATTTCAAGTTAGTTTAAAGAAATAAGCGATTAAATTTATAAATAAACTGCGTTTAAAATATTTTTAGGTACGATGTCATAGAATTGAAAATTCCTTGATAATTGAAAGTAAATATAAATACGAGTTATTTGTGTAATAATATTTGTAGAAAATATCGATATTTGCGTCTTGATTTTTTGTAATCAGTATTTATTTACGTCAAGAACAATAGATGATTGTTAAAAATCAAATATCAATAAAACAGTAGTAACGTATATCTGACGTAAATATTTACTTATTGCATGATTTCTATTTTTAAACTGAAAATATTTAACATCCTTGTATTCCATATTTCATAAATATAGAAGTATATAATTTAAATAATCAACCTTCTAATCTCAAAGATTTACTATTCACTGTGTGACCAGTGGAAGTAAAAACATAGGTAGAAATAATGAAATATAATCTACCTGGAAAATACCTTTTCTTGGTTACTAATTAAGCCACGTAATACATAATTATTATTAAAGGTTTGTTAAATACATTAGGATGTTTGAAAATAATTAACTTAGAATAAGAAATCCCCCGGCAAATATTTGTAAAATACTACCTTCTCCCGAACATAAATTGAGAAAATATTTGTATAGTTTATTCTTCGACCGCAAAACCAACAGTTGCATTTTGTAATTTAGTCAGGAAAATTTACTTTCTCATAACAGAGAAAATATTGTTCCACCTCATTACTTAATTTAATAAATCAATTAAATGTGAAGTTAGCAATTCGGTAGCTTGAACCGAAACTGGTACAAAAATTTAAATTATATCTTTTATGATCAGTTACACCAACAAAAGTTAAATTTTAAACTTGGTTTAAATAAATTTAAAAAATAAATCGAATATTTGACAGCAATGTATGAGTTGATCTGTGGATTTGATAATCCAGGTTCGTATCCCTCAGTCGACAAACAATTGTCACCACATTAAAATTACCCCTGTAGCTCTTCTTTCACTAACATCTTTGGGGACCGTTATTTGACGGTTGGTACCCGCACTTCACGCACAAAATATATCACTTGCCGAGATCTGCTTCGGCAGAGTGCCATATCCTGGGTAAAAGACGTGGTGATCTATTTATTTTTACATATTTGTTCGATTTGGTTTTATTTATTTAAACCAAGTTTAAATTTAAATAAAAATAAAAAAAAATATTATATCATCACGCTTTTTACCCAATACTGGGTATAGCACTCTGTCGAAGTAGATCTCAGTGAGTAATCTATTTATGCGCGTGAAGTGTGATTACCATCCGTCAAATCACGGCTCCTAAAGATGTTAGTGGTGGGCGAGCCACAGAGGTAATTTTAATGTGGTGAAAATGTTTGTTGGGTGTGGGAATCGAACCAGGGTTCTCAAGATATACTGGCCGACTCGATACCACTGAATCACCTAACCTATAAAAATTAAAATAGATGAAAAACAAAGTTTGAAATTTGTTTAATATTATATTTTTCTTTTATTTCTTATGGGGTGGCTAGCTCAATGGTATGAAGTCGACCTGTGGATCCTGAGAATCCTGGTTCGATTCCCACAGGCGACAAACAATTTTCATAATTTCACGCGCAAAATATATCAGTTACCGAGATCTACTTCGGCAGAGTGCCACACCCAGTAGTGGGTAGAAGGCGTGATGATATTTTTTTAATTATTATTTCTTTTACTCAAAATGTGGTATTCAGCGTATTTTCATATCTCGTCGACTCTCAAATGGCGAGCCTTTTAGTGATCAATGTGATCGGCAATAATGAAATATTGTTATAGAAATTCTGGATAGAATTTGTAGATAACGAAATCAAGTTTTGTTTCGATGTGCATTAAGTATATTATTTATTCGGTTACTCGATTGCTCGTTTCTATTTTATCCCACAATCAATTTCAATCAATTTCTTAACTGGTTAATTTCGACCTGGAGATTAATCAAGACCTGAACAGCCGGATTCTGAAATTTTTTTAGCTAATCCTGGATTTTGAATTTGGTTATCTGATACTAATCCGATGTTAAAAAGTTAATCCAAATCACTTTCCGAAGACCAAATGGTATCAAGATTATGTTAGAGTTTATATAAACTTTTTTGAGAATATGGTTTAGCTTAATTTAACTAAAAACTCGTAACAGAGAAAATATTGTTCCACCTCATTATTTAATTTAATAAATCAATTAAATTGAAGTCAGCAGTTCGGTAGCTCGTTGATTTAGTTTTTTTACGTTGTAAATCAAAATGCAAAACAGCTATTAAATCTTATTAATGTTGGCATATCCCCAAATTCGGAGACGAAACTGGTTCTGAGAACAGCGAAATTCCATCTGGTGCAGTAATTTATAATCCCAAGAAATCATTGATTAAAACACGATTATAATCTGTAATTTTACGTTGATATTTACTACTTGACGAACAAGTTACCATTTAAATTATCAGCTTTCGTTCATCATGTTTCGACGCTGATTCTTAATGGATTATACAGGGCGACTAATAATTTTTTTCTATGGCCACTGTAAAATTTGCTTGTCGTTGCTATGGAAATACAGAATCAGATCTAACGTACATTTACTGAATCAGATCACTTATTTATTTCGCTGGATTACTTCACTGCCTTTATTTCCAGTACTAAAATTACAGATTCTAATTTACTTTGAAGTAATTCACCCCAAGAAGTGCATCAATTTGCTTAATTCAGTTTATTTAGCCATGATGTCAAATTTATCTGATTTTATTTAAGTGAACCAAGTGGCAAATGGAATACAGCCATTGTACACACATTTTCATATCTCACGGTTACCATAGGCAACGTGAGATATGAGTAGACTTGCCACCTCTCCGGGTTTGACCCGAAGACTCCGGGTTTCAGTGAGTTATCTCCGGGCTCCGGGTTTAATTATTATTTCTCCGGGTTGTGTAAGTAAAATTGAATATATAGTGCTATGTAGTTAGTTGCCCAGGACAAATCTGTCTCACTTTCGGAATCTTCTACGCCTCTAAATTATTAAATTTTTTCTTTGATGATCTTCTACATCTTACTGTTATCTAGTTTAATTTCTGTTACTAAATCTTCCAATTTCTTGATTCTGTCCTCATGATTTTTAGAAAGAATTTATACAATTAATTATCATTTTGTATCAGATCAAATTTTTTAGAATTGTATCAAGTTCTCAGAAATAGACATAATTTTAGGTGAGGGGATGTAAATTTTGTCAATATTGTTACAGTTTCAATGTATATATGACGTTGAATACACTAATTTTATTGTTACAGTAGATTTATCACTTCCAATCTTGTTTTACTTTATTTCATATGTAATTATTTTACCATGATAACATAAACACTTGCTTTTAACAAAACAATGTAACCCTTTTTTTTATCAAATATGGTAATAATAATCAAATAACAGGATCTTCTTTTAAAAAAATAGTCATCATCTCCTAGCGAGACTTAGTTCTGAGGTGGTGACCCTAGATATGAGGCGTATTCCATTTGCCATTTGGATCAGATCTAACCTTACATTTACTGAATCAGATCACTTTTTTATTTCTCTGAATTATTTCGCTGACTTTATTTCTAGTATTATAATGACTTATTCTAATTTAGTTTGAAGTAATTCACCGTAATAAGTGCATCATTTTGCTTAATTCAGTTCATTTAGTCATGTTGTCTAATTTATCTGAACTGATTTAAGTCAACCTAGCGGCAAGTAATAATCGTTATAAATTTGTTTATAAGTCAATTCGGACACGAGGAATTAAATGCCATTGATCGCATCAACATATTTTGTTTACTTTTTAAGATATAGCCTTTGGAAATTAGAAATTTTTCCTTATCAGATTTTGTACTTTTCCGTGCTTCAATTAACTTGTAAACAAAATTACAGCGATTTTAATTTTTTGAAAATATGTTACCAAAATTTTTTCATAAACAGTTTTTGAACAATATCTCAAAAATTAAAAGATATATGCTTTTGGGAATTTTACCATTGGATTCAGCGGGTGAAAATACGTATGTATGTAAATTTTAGTTACAATATTCGTACGAGGAAGAATTTTAGATAAAAGAGACGGATATTGGCCTAAAACTAAAAAAAAAATCAAGGGGTATCCCTTAGGAAATTTTCAAAAAATTTGCTTATTAGTTAATTCAGACACGAGGAATTCAATGCCGTTAAGCGCATCTTCATATCTTGTTTAATTTTTAAGATATAACCTCCGGAAAAGTCACTAGTCGAGAAAAAATTTGATTAATAATTTTATAATAGACTTGCAAACTGGTATTTCTTTGCTAGCATTTATTCAACCTTGTAGCTCTTACAGTTTTCGAGATAACAATTGTAGCACTCTTAACTTGAACACCCTGTATATTAATAGTAAAATAGTTATCTCATGCCATAATTAAGATGTTTTCAATCTACTCCTAATGAGTATCCGATGGTCAGGAATAAATAACTAATAGATGTGAAATTTATCTAAGGTTAGAAAATACATATTGTACGTAACTATTACTTAAGTTACTGGTAACTGAGGCCACGTTTATGTTAAATGAAATTTATATTAATTGCAATTAATTGTTGTTTTATGTTTAACACCTGCCCTTGACTTGTAATGAATCTGTCTCATTATAAAGGATACCGACAATAAATTTCACTCTGCACCGGTTTTGTACTTGGTCTTGTTAATCGATAAAGGTATGGAGAAAAGAGTAATTTATTTTTTTGACAATATAATTTAAATTTTTATCATGTTGTTTTGTTATCGAATTAACTTTTAACATTTGATCTGCCGTTAATAATTTCATTGTTTTCGCAATGGTCTATTTATCGCAATGAAATCATTAATAATAATAATAATTATCCTTGTCCTCATAATTAGAGTAAAAAAAAACTATTTATAGAAGAATATTATCTGTTGGAATAAAAATGGTGTTTTTGTACTCGCATCATTCAAAATAAGGTTTACATTACCTTGGAAACCGACGGAAAGTTTGATTTTGCGCACTAGTGTGCAAAGTAATTGAAAAAACACCCATTTTTATGATTATAAATTTTAACTATTAAAACGCTAATAGGATGCGGGCGCTCACGTGATACTGTAACGTTTTGTGACGTAAAAAAAACAGCTGTTCGGGCAAAGATCACTGCGCCATCTACAAAATATACTATTTTTAGTGGCGAGATTTGAAAAGAACCGTTCAGAAGAATAGTTCATTTTGTAGATGGCACAGTGATCATTGCCCGAACAGCTGTTTTTTTTACGTCACAAAATGTCACAGTGTCACGTGAGTGCCCGCATCCTATTGTACTCGTATCATTCAAAATAAGGTTTACATTACCTTGGAAACCGACAGAAAGTTTGATTTTGCGCACTAGTGCGCAAAGTAATTGAAAAAAACACCCATTTTTATGGTTCTAAATTTTGACTATTAAAACGCTAATTGTACTTATCTCGTGTACATACATTTTAAGGAATTTATAAAAGAAATAGAGACATTAGCTTATAACGCCATCAATCAGACGTATGTTAACAAACGTTACGAGAAAAAAATAAACAATTTGTTTTCAAATAACAAATATCAATTCGTGGCAATATTAATTCACGCTTCAAATTTCCTCATTGCCGATTATATAATATTTACTCGTTACAAAAAGCATTGTACAAAACTCGTGCACGAAGACGTCATTTGCACCATTCGCGCATTTGTTATGTAAGTAGCTATTTTTGACAACTTACCGAATTAACATTTGATCTGCCGTTAATAATTTCATTGTTTTCGCAATGGTCTATTTATCGCAATGAAATCATTAATAATAATAATTCTCCTTGTCCTCATAATTAGAGTAAAAAAAAAACTATTTATAGAAGAACACTATCTGTTGGAATAAAAATGGTGTTTATTATACAGAGTGATCAAAAGGAATTGTTCTAGTTGGCAATAAAAAAAAAACTACTTGAAATTGGTAAGCCTGATACATAAATTCATTTCCTGTTGTTAACAGTGACATTTAAAATTAAAATTTGAGTACATTTATTATTACATTTATTTCTAAAGTATTTCTATTACTTAAAAAGTCAAAATTCTATTAGCTGTCAGACTCCTGACATAACCTATTTGTATTTATTAGAAATGTCAAATAGCATTTCCGCCTTTATCTGACGTTGTGCCAACTGTGAAATAAAAAGATCTCCAGAATTGTATTGCCAACTGTAACAATTCCTTTTGATCACCCTGTATCTGTTCTAGGGTTTTATTAATTCCACACACAGATATTTTTATTTTTTACTGTATTGTTTAAAGAATGAATAACAAATATTTAAATGTAATTACAAGCAGATTATCTGTGTAATAACAAAGAAATTATAATGTTTTGTTTGTGCCACTCATTTTAATGTCACGAAGGCGACTGTCAATTAGCGAGGACGTGGATAACGAAGATGTAATTTAGACAATGGTTTTGTTCTTCAAAAGCTAATAAGAATGCTAATAGCAATGACAATCACGCTAATGACATATTAATGTGCCGAACTGGAACCTATCTTTATAGTGGAATATTTAATATTGGTTTCCTTTATCTATTTCCGGTTTATTCACTTGAATACATTATAAAAATGTATGTATCTAGTAACAGGTGATGAGTATGTAGAACATGACTTTCCCATAAGATTCTATTTGGAATTAGATAACGAAATAATGAATGGGAATTTTTTTAGATTTTTTTGTGTGCTGAATCTACAAACACAAATATCCGAATCAGTTTACGAAACCATCATTATGATTAGTTAATTAGTTAGTCTACTTTCAAGTCGATCAAGTAGGTATGGTTCTAAATCGAAATCTATAATTGTTCTATCATTAAAAATTTAATTCAGACATCAATGATTGAATCAAGAGCTTTAATTTTGCAATTTGCCCAGACATTAATAACACTTTTAAGTGCTCAATTGGCTTTCCTGAGGTTCCGAAATATTTTTATGTTTAATTAGATTGCAAAATTCGAAATACAGGATAATCAAAATGAATTGTTACAGCTGGCAATAAAAAAAGTCTACTTGAAACATGGGCGTCCGCAGGGGGAGGCAAGGGGGGCGCCCCTTGGATATTAACTAGGATGGTGACCAAGACTCTCGAAGATAGGACTTTAACATGTAAAACTATAATTTTTTAATTTCCTGCTTCCTTAAATATTTGAAGCAAAAAAGCTTGAAATAAAAGTTTTAGGGCATAACATTCTGCATCTGAACCAATAAACAAAATTAATTTTGCATACTTTGTAACGACACAAATTAGATTTGAAAATGACGAAAATTGCCTCAAAACTATCGATAGGCATGAAATTGAAACAAAATTAAACATATGTTTGACGTTTTATTTGTCAAAATAAATGAAATAATAAATAAGGAATTTATTCTGACAGTTTTGACAGATTGAACGACAAACATTTGTTTAATTTTGTGTCAATTTCATAGCTATCGATAGTTTTGAGACAATTTTAGTTATTTTCAGATCTAATTTGTGCCGATACAAGGCATGCAAAATTAATTTCATATTTTATGCCCTAAAAATAATTATGAAGCAGGAAATTTGAAACAGTGTGATTTTATATGTTGAAGTCCGATGTTCGAGAGTCGTGGCCCCCACACCGTATATGTATATGTATAAATTAAATGAAAATTAAATTATAAGTTTAAAGATACTAAATTCAAGCTGAAACTGAATTTTCAGCAGTATTCTTATGGCCAGCTAGCGACATGTTCCCTATCGTAACGATTGAATAATTTAAGTTTAAGTATACACAGACAAAAAATATTAAAAAATAAAAACTGTAAAACTGTTAAATTGGAATTTATTGAAGAAATTGTGTCAATTTATGGAAGAGTTATTCGAAAATTGTCTTTACTCTTCAATTCAAACCCAGACGACAAAGACTAGTAATTTAATTCACAAATTTAAATATTTTTGTATCCATTTGTTATGTGTATTTGTATTTATGTTATGTAAAAAAAAATATTTTAGAAATGTATGTATATCTAAGAGTTTTTTGCGACTCGCCCCCCCCCCCCCTGGAAAAATGTCTGTGGACGCCCATGACTTGAAATTGGGTAGCCTGATACATAAATTCATTTTCTGTTGCTAACAGTAACATTTGAAAATTTAAAATTAAATTAATACCCCAATTACCAATGTTGATGATAACTAGAGATAAAGTGACACATAATTAATCTGTCAATTAAATGAAAAAAAAAATCAAAATCGTGTCGTATTAATAATTAACAATAAATATAATTTGTGCAACTTGAACTGTGGTTTCTATACGATATTTTTTATCTGTTATTTTATTCCAGCATTGGTCTGAGGAGATATGGATCGTCTTCTATCTTCAGATAAAATTTCTGATAATTATCTGTGAGATAATTGTAAAAATATCGCAATTTTTGTATGCGAAATTTTTTTATTCATCCAATTTATAACTTGGAATTTTATCTGAAATGGAAAGACCCATTCTAAGCAAAATTATAATTTATAATTATAATATTATCAAAAATAAATTGGTTTGAAGTTAAGTGCCACTTCAATATGACGCTATTATTTCAACTTTTGCAATAGTAAACGAATACTTTCAGGAATGTTTACGTTACTATGGATACGTCATCGTTTTTTTGGTTCTAGAACCAAAAATAGCATTTTTAGTACATTTATCATGATGATAAAAATGATTTTGTCAATTTGTTTCATTTAAAATAAATAAATAAATATATCATCACGCCTTTTACCCATTACTGGGTGTGGCACTCTGCCGAAGCAGATCTCAGTATATAAAATATGCTAGTGATGGGGGAGCCACAGGGGTAATTTATAAATTGATGAAAATGTTTATCGGCTGTGAGGATCGAACCAGGGTTTTTAGGATCCGTAGGCCGACTTGATACCACTGAGCCATTACCCTATTTTAATTCATTTTAATTTCAATAAATCTTCGTAATTTTCGAAATAAGTGGGTAAAAAAATAATATGTGTCATTCGAACTAAAAATACTATTTCCATTCTTATAATAGGCGTATTCCATTTGCTATTTGGATCAGATCTAACTTACATTTACTGAACCAGATCACTTATTTATTTCGCTGGATTACATCGCTGACTTCATTTCCAGTACTAAAATTACTGATACTAATTTACTTTGAAGTAATTCATCCCAATAAGTGCTTCAGTTTGCTTAATTCAGTTCATTTAGTCATGTTGTCAAATTTATCTGAACTGATTTAACTGAACCAAGTGGCAAATGGAATACAGCTATTATTGCCAGACTCCGCTACGCGTCGCTCAACAACCTTTATTACTCGACCCGAAAATTTGTGTTTTTAGTTCTAATGAAACAAATAACTATTAAATAAAATATTGACAGAGTTTCTGCCATTAGTTTTGGCCATCTACAAGCAATAGTTAGATAAGTTTACAAAATCGAATATAAAAATGAATAAAATAAATATATTATAACGCCTTTTACCCATTACTGCGTGTGGCACACCGTAGTAGCAGATCTCGATAAGTGATATATTTATGCGGATAAGTGCGGTTGCCAATCGTGAAATTATGTCTGTAAAGATGTTAGTAGGGGAGGAGCCACAGGGGTAATTAATTTTAATAGCGTGAAAATTGTTTGTCGGCTGTAGGAATCGAACCGAGATTCTGAATTCCACAGGCCGACTCGATATCACTGAGCCACCTACAGTACAGCACAGTAGAATTTAGAATATAAACCGGAAACTGTCCCATATTAGAACGACCATAAAATTTTAGTTAACTTTTAAATTAGTTAATTTTATCACGTAACCCAGAACAACTTAAATAACTTCAAATTACAAAATTTTCTCCTTGATCATTTTTATTATACCCAGTTATCTGATCCTCCACATTAAATCCACACGACTTAATTTTTCATCTCACCGAAAAACAAACTTGACCTTTTTCACCTCTAACCTTCATGAAAAAACTCCATCCACACAATATCTTCTAGATCATTCTGATCCTCCCTCCTCAGGTCGTGTGGTTAGTTCGTCACTCGATCACGACCTGCAACAAAACGACAACCAGTCTCTAAGATTGGCCCAGCAGCTCTTGGCAGCAGCCTTGGCCCACATCTTGTACTGTTACTCCGCGTTCTCGTCCGATAGATGCGAGCAGCGGATGCCTGCGGCAAGGGTACCACATGCGAACTTACTCATTCGGTTATTCGGTTGTTGATCGCGAGATGAATGTTCATTAGCATCTTTGCTTGTTGAATGTTGGCTAGGGAGATGAGAAATGTGAGATTGTGACACAACTTTTGCTGTGTGAGGTTGATTATTTAAATGCTACAAGTTGTTGATTTTAATCGGAGGGTTCTTGGGTTTTGGAAGTTGTGTTGGTTAATTAAAGTTCATTCTTTTCCTGGTTTGATGTTGGTAATTTATGGGATATCTACCCTATATAAATATATTATCAGTGGCGTATTTAGGGGGGAGGGCGGTGGGTGCGGTCCGCACCGGGCGGCACATATTTTGGGGCGCCATTTATTTATATTTAGTTTTAGTTGTAAAAAAACAAGTTGTTCACTTCATAATTTTACTATTCGATTTCTACGAATTATGAATTACTATATGATTTCGAATATTTTTCTTCATCGTTAAGCCAATATAGAGTTGAAAATATTATCTCGAAAAATTGTTCTTAATTTTACGAGTAATAATTTAGCTTTTTTAGGCATAATTAATTATGAAAGAAGACTTAGGTGTTAGATATATCGAATGTCTGCACTTTGTTCGTTCGAGCAACTTTCAAGACAGAAACCACAAGTGTTAGCAACGCGAAATTGGATACATTAATAGGTTAATAGATGTTTCCATGTCTATTAAAAATGTCGAAACTGCTAAAATTACTCTTCTCTCTTGTAACTAACTCTGGTAATTTTTAACATCCGTTCAAATTTTAATTTAATAAAAATAAACGACACAAACTAAAAAGAAAAATATATTTGCTGTGTATGTTTTCGTTTGTTAAAATTTTTGCATCAAATAGGAAATACAGTTATTATAGTTTTGTTAAGTAACAAGGTACAAAGTGATTTTTGTCGAACGAGTACAAATTTTCTGCACGAGTTATAGGCTATATTTACGAGTTCCATAAAGACACTTTACTCACGAGTTGCGTACTTATGCTATTTTTCATGGGAACAAAAACATCAGCAAAAATATTATAATCATTCTTATTTTATGAGCTAACCTCGGAAATTATGAAAAGTAGTGCGTAAAGTAATATCTTTACGTACTGCATTATCGCCCTAGTGTCATAAATCCTAATTTTACATACTAATTTGCGCGTGTAAAATACTACTTTACAAACAGTCGTAGAAAAAATATGGGTCATCAACAGCCCAATTCTCAAAAGAGGTTTAACTAATCTTGATTTTTTTATTAGTGAAATTAAGGTAAATCATAGTCACAAAAAAGTTTTAGATAAACTAATAATATAATCTTGTTATCATTTAATTTTCGAAAAGTGATTTGGATTAACTTTTTAAAATCGAACTAGAATAAGATTAATTAACCTAATTTTTTTTTAAGAATTTTTTTGACCTTTCTTGCCGTAGGTCGCAAGTTTGAATCCCGGCCAGGGTATGGATATTTATAATGTATTTAGGTTAGGTGGAAGACCAGCCCTCGGCTGAACCTCGCTCTTTATCCTAAGTGGTTAGGTTACAATTGCTACAATCGATTAGTACTTCCTTAGACATTGTTAGTTATTTTAAAAACTCATCTCTCTTAATTTTATTTGTATGAAATTTTTATATCATCTCCATCCGCCATCTTGAATAAAAATTGTGGCTATTTAATTTTTTTTCTAGAATTTATTTCTATAGAAGGAGATTTTACTGTCATTTTAATTGTTTCTGTCCTTATACGAGAATTGAATCGACAATAGCGAAAGTATAAACTTAGTTTAAATAAATAAAAGCAAATTAAATATTTGACAGCAGTCGCAATTATTCCATGACATGTAACTTCCATTTGCTTTTATTTATTTGATACGTTAATAGGTATTTTGGTGGTAGTTGTTAGTTGAGATTGAATAGTTAATAGACTCGTATCATAAATGAGCCTTGGCGAGTTTAAGTGTAATGGTAAACGACAGTCAACTAATTTTCTCCACATTAAAGTTACCCCTGCGGCTTCCTCACTATAATCATCTTTGGAGGTCGTGATTTGACAGTTGGTAATCGTATGTGTAAAAATATATCACTTCTTTTTGTTCAATATTTTGGCTATTTTTGACACATAACAAAAATATACAGAAAAACTGACCATCAGATTTGAATTACTCATTTGGTAAGAGCATTTGTTTAATATTTTAAGTAAATACTTAACAATTGATGGAATCGAATTGAATTATAAAGACAAAAATAGGAATTTAAACATGGAACCTATGAACTCCGGTCATATACTATAATCTCTATGGTCGCCATGTAATTGAAATTGGATTTTATTCCAATTTTGTCTCTAGTTATTGTTATTTATTTATTTATTTATGTTACTCTGTACAACAGAAACTGAATCTCAATTACTGTACAGGGTAGGGATGTAGATTTTATTCGAATATTTACAACGGAAAACAGATATTCGGTTTTTCGACTATCCGGATAGTTTGAATATCCGAATAGCTTGGATATCTGAACTGATCGAATATTTGAATAACCAAACAGTCCAAAAAAAATAAATATATCATCACGGCTTTTACCCATTACTGGATGTGGCACTCTGCCGATGCAAATCTTGGTAAGTGATATATTTTGCGCGTGAAGTACGGTTACCAGTCGTTAAATCACGGCCCCCAAAGATGTTAGTGGTGGAGGAGCCACAGGGGTAGTTTTTGCAATTATGAAAACTGTTTGTCGAATAGTTCGAATATAGATAATGAGACCGAATAGTCAAATAATAATAATGAACGGATAGTTCGGACTGCGCTAAAAGTTTGCTAATAAGTCAATTCTGACATGGGGAATTAAATGCCGTTGAGCGCATATTCATATCTTGTTTAGTTTTTAAGATATAGCCTCCGGAAAAGTATAATTTTCCAAAAAAATTAAGTCATCATAATTTCAAAATTCCCGAGGCTATATCTCAAAAACTAAACAAGATATGAAGATACACTCAACGCCATTGAATTTCTCGTGCTTCAGTTGACTTGTAAGCAAATTTTCATCATTTTTTATTTTTCAAAATGTTTTCACCAAAATTTTCTCATCGAGCAGTTTTTAAACAATATCTCAAAAATTAGAAGACATATGCACCTGGGGATTTTACCATTGAATTCAGCGGGTCAAAATACATAGGTATGTAAATTTTGGTTACAATATTCGGAAGAGGAAGAATTTTAGAGCAAACAGTCTGAAAATAGCCTAAAATCGAAAAAAATCCAAGGGGTACCCCTTAAGAAATTTTCAAAAAATAAAAATCGCTAAAAATTTTCTTATAAGTCAATTCGGACACGAGGAATTCAATGCCGTTGAGCGCATTTTCATATCTTGTTTAGTTTTTAAGATATAACCTTTATAAAAGTTCAATTTTCCAAAAAAAAAATACCTTATCATATTTTCGACATTCCCGAGGCTATATCTCAAAAAGTGCCACACTCAGTAATGGGTAGAAGGCGTGATGATATATTTTTATTTTATTTTTAAAATTACTCCTGTGGCTCCTCCACCACTAACATCTTTGGGCGCCGCGATTTGACGCCTGATAACCGCAATTCACGCGCTGAAATATATCACTTACCGAGATCTGCTACAGCAGAGTGTCACACCCAGTAATGGGTAAAAGGCGTGATGATATATTTATTATTGTATTTGTATTTTAAGGTACTGATAATGAGCTAATTTTGAGCTCGAAACATTCAAAAAATAAAATTGGATTCCTGAAACCTTTTATTTATTTAATATTAATAAAATTAGATTTGCTATGATGATGATTCCAACTAATTTCTGAAAAGTACAACTGATTATTTCATAACGAGATATAATTCCAACACTGCGTCACAAAGTATAATTCTCTTTCTGGTGTCACATGAGCGCAAAGCTAATAGCATCTCCCCCTGATCAAAGCAGGCTGATGACGGTTGATGATTAGATGATTGTGGGTAATAATTACCGTTTCCCGTTGGCTTTTCGAAGCGATACACCACAATCCACAACGCCACGCGTCTACTTTACCGGTCAATAGACCGGATGGGCGTGCAGCTCTTGCATAACATTACCTATTAGTACCATTACCATTCCATGTAGAGTGAACCACGAATGTGTTTGCGGACTTTGAATACGTGTCCGGAAAGGTACTTGTTTTGTAATGGCTGCCATTTGGCGTTCGAATGGTGCTCCAGTAACTGACAAAAGTTTAACAGATGAATTGTGCAGTGGTCTTAGACTTGTTTGTTGTCGAATAAGATTTATAACCGCTGTTATTTCTGTCTCTTCCGGGATTGGCTTCCCACTTCCGGGTATAGTTGTGGATAACTATTAGCGGAATAAATTATAAAATGTCACATTAAAAATGACTTCCGACCAGAGCTGGGCAGTAGCTAGCTACTTTTGTAACTTATCTACGTTTACCTTAACTGTAGCTGTAGCTTAGCTACGTTTACCTTAACTGTAGCTGTAGCTTAGCTACGTTTACCTTAACTGTAGCTGTAGCTTAGCTACGTTTACCTTAACTGTAGCTGTAGCTTAGCTACGTTTACCTTAACTTTAGCTGTAGCTTAGCTACGTTTACCTTAACTGTAGCTGTAGCTTAGCTATGTTTACCTTAACTGTAGCTGTAGCTTAGCTACGTTTACCTTAACTGTAGCTGTAGCTTAGCTACGTTTACCTTAACTGTAGCTGTAGCTTAACTACATTTACCTTAACTGTAGCTGTAGCTTAGCTATGTTTACCTTAACTGTAGCTGTAGTTTAGCTACGTTTACCTTAACTGTACCTGTAGCTTAGCTATGTTTACCTTAACTGTAGCTGTAGCTTAGCTACGTTTACCTTAACTGTAGCTGTAGTTTAGCTATGTTTACCTTAACTGTTGCTGTAGCTTAGCTACGTTTACCTTGACTATAGCTGTAGCTTAGCTAAATGTTAAAGAATATAGCTGTAGCTTGTAGCGAACTATTTTTTTTTCTATTAGCATAAAAATATTATTATAACAACTGAAGCTACTTTTAAATCTACTTTCTGTAGCTTAAAGCTACTTTTTGTAGCCCAAAGATACGTTTTGTAGCTTAAAGCTACCACTGTTCATTAAGAAATACCTATTTATGTTTGTTTTGTATTTGAATTGTACCTTCTTTATTGTTTTCTATAACTGTAGGATAACAAGTTATTATATAGTTTAAGATCTATTAACATATTTTATTTTTCACTTGTTCTTAACCTATCCTACTTTTGTATTAAATATCCATATACTAAAAGCGTAAGAGGTAAATAGGTTTGTTTGGATTCATCACGGTCAATTGCTCACCTCTACAGCCTAGACGGTTTGTCCGATTAATTTGAAACTTTTTTTATTTGATAGAGGCCAACTTGAAATGTGACCTTTTTATAAATTCATAATTTTATTACGCATGATGTGCGAGAAAACTTGAAAAAACATGCGTTTTTGGGGCAAAATCAACTAAGAGTGTGGAGGCTTTGAAATTTTTAAGAAGAAGATCAAACGTCACTTTGACGTTTGTCAGTGGACATGTCGCATTTTTAATTATAAATTACGTAAATATGAAATATCTGTGAGTAGTTTTGAAATATTTTACACATATTGGGGAAATGAGGGGACGTTTTTATTATAATTACACATTTCAACTATGTGTATTTAAAAAGTAAATTTTTAACAGTTCACTGTGAAGTTGGTTTAAACGTCAAATTGACAAGTTATATAAAGTATACAGGTAAACCAAACCAAAATTGTCCTCGGTAATAATATATAGTAAAACTAAGCAAATATTGTTCACGGTAATGTACATTAAATACAATTTTATTATTATTTATTGAAATTAATTATCAAAATTCAAAATTTATCGTATATGGTATAATACCAAAGTTTTGAAGGTCACGCATGTAGAAATGAGATTTTTTCAATCAGTAATTGTTTTAGTGAAAGTGCTTCAAAACCTAACGTGTTTGGTATCAAATACAAAGTCCTTTGAAGGGCTCACATACAGAATTTGAATTTTTTCGATCGGCAATTGTTTTAGTTAAAGTACTTCAAAACATATCGTGTTTGGTATCAAATGAAAGGTCTTTTGTAGGGCTCGCGTGCAAAATTAAATATTATTCAATCGGCAATTGTTTTAGTAAGAGTGCATCAAAACCTATCGTGTTTGGTATCAAATGAAAGTTCTTTTAAAGGGCTCGCGTACAAAATTAAATATTATTCGATCGGCAATTGTTTTAGTAACAATGTATCAAAACCAATCGTGTTTGGTATCAAATGAAAGGTCTATTGCAGGGCTCCCGTAGAAAATTAAATATTATTCAATCGGCAATTGTTTTAGTAAGAGTGCATCAAAACCTATCGTGTTTGGTATCAAATGAAAGGTTTATTGAAGGGCTCGCGTAGAAAATTAAATATTATTCGATCGGCAATTGTTTTAGTAAAAATGCATCAAAACCTATCGTGTTTGGTATCAAATGAAAGATCTTTTGAAGAGCTCGCATACAAAATTAAATATTATCCGATCGCAATTGTTTTAGTAAGAGTGCATCAAAACCTATCGTGTTTGGTATCAAATGAAAGTTCTTTTAAAGGGCTCGCGTAGAAAATGAAATATTATTCGATCAGCAATTGTTTTAGTAAAAATGCATTAAAACCTATCGTGTTTGGTATCAAATGAAAGGCCTATTGAAGAGCTCGCGTAGAAAACTAAATATTATTCGATCGGCAGTTGTTTTAGTAAAAATGTATCAAAACCTAACGTGTTTGGTATCAAATGAAAGGTCGCTTAAAAAGTTCGTGTGCTAAATGGGCCTTTTTTTTATTGTCAATTTTGTAATGCCAGAGCTTCGTAACCTATCGTGTTTGGATCAATTAAATGTATTTCAAAGGACAGACATGCAAAACTTTTACTTCGGAAATAATTTGATTTATATAGTGTCAATTGTCTTACAGAAGTGAATCCTATCTCAGTGTCCGCGGAGCATAGCGTGAAGGCCTGGCGAAGCCAGGCTGACCGCTAGTCCAACTACTATTAGAGTAAGAGGTATATAGGTTTGTTTGGATTCATCACGGTCAATTGCTCACCTCTACAGCCTAGACGGTTTGTCCGATTAATTTGAAATTTTTTTATTTAATAGAGGCCAACTTGAAATGTGACCTTTTTATAAATTCATAATTTTATTACGCATGATGTGCGAAAAATTTTGAAAAAACACGCACTTTTAACTAAGATTGTGGTGGCTTTGGTTTTTTTAAGAAGAACATCTACGGACGATTTGACCGTAAGCAGAAAAATTCATTGACATTACGTATGAAACTTTTTAACACAATTATATAAATTTCGAGACAAGTTAGAGCAATTTTGTAAATATATTAAGGTATTATATGATTGAGGATATATGTTTTGATCTGTTTTCAATTAATTTCATGTTTGTATAAAAGTTTTTTAACAGAAAATTTCAAATTGACAAATCTATAATTTAGGAACAATATTACCTCTCATATACGAGATCCAGGTTTTGAAATTCATAGATTTGAGAATTGACATTTGTCAGTGGACATGTCGCATTTTTAATTATAAATTACTTTAATAAGAAATTACTGTTAGTAGTTTTGAAATATTTTAGGCATATTGGGGAAATGAGGGGACGTTTTTATTATAATTACAAATTTCAAATATGTGTATTTAAAAAGTAAATTTTTGACAGTTCACTATGAAGTTGGTTTAAACGTCAAATTGATAAGTTATATAAAGTATACAGGTAAACCAAACCAAAATTGTCCTCGGTAATAATATATAGTAAAACTAAGCAAATATTGTTCACGGTAATGTACATTAAATACAATTTTATTATTATTTATTGAAATTAATTATCAAAATTCAAAATTTATCGTATATGGTATAATACCAAAGTTTTGAAGGTCACGCATGTAGAAATGAGATTTTTTCAATCAATAATTGTTTTAGTGAAAGTGCTTCAAAACCTATCGTGTTTGGTACCAAATACAAAGTCCTTTGAAGGGCTCACATACAGAATTCGAATTTTTTCGATCGGCAATTGTTTTAGTTAAAGTGATTCAAAACATATCGTGTTTGGTATCAAATGAAAAGTCTTTTGAAGGGCTCGCGTGCAAAAATAAATATTATTCAATCGGCAATTGTTTTAGTAAGAGTGCATCAAAACCTATCGTGTTTGGTATCAAATGAAAGGTCTATTGAAGGGCTCGCGTACAAAATTGAATATTATTCGATCGGCAATTGTTTTAGTAAGAGTGCATCAAAACCTATCGTGTTTGGTATCAAATGAAAGGTATGTTGAAGGGCCCACGTACAAAATTAAATATTATTCGATCGGCAATTGTTTTAGTAAAAATGCATCAAAACCTATCGTGTTTGGTATCAAATGAAAGGTCTTTTGAAGGGCTCGCATGCAAAATTAAATATTATTCGATCGGCAATTGTTTTAGTAAGATTGCATCAAAACCTATCGTGTTTGGTATCAAATGAAAGGTCTTTTGAAGAGCTCGCGTACAAAATTAAATATTATCCGATCGGCAATTGTTTTAGTAAGAGTGCATCAAAACCTATCGTGTTTGGTATCAAATGAAAGGTTTATTGAAGGGCTCGCGTAGAAAATTAAATATTATTCGATCGGCAATTGTTTTAGTAAAAATGCATCAAAACCTATCGTGTTTGGTATCAAATGAAAGATCTTTTGAAGAGCTCGCATACAAAATTAAATATTATCCGATCGGCAATTGTTTTAGTAAGAGTGCATCAAAACCTATCGTGTTTGGTATCAAATGAAAGGTCGCTTAAAGAGTTCGTGTGCTAAATGGGCCTTTTTTTATTGTCAATTTTGTAGTGCCAGAGCTTCGTAACCTATCGTGTTTGGATCAATTAAATGTATTTCAAAGGACAGACATGCAAAATTGAAAACTTTTACTTCGGAAATAATTTGATTTATATAGTGTCAATTGTCTTACAGAAGTGAATTCTACTTCAGTGTCCGCGGAGCATAGCGTAAAGGCCTGGCGAAGCCAGGCTGACCGCTAGTCCATATACTAAAAGCGTAAGAGGTAAATAGGTTTGTTTGGATTCATCACGGTCAATTGCTCACCTCTACAGCCTAGACGGTTTGTCCGATTAATTTGAAACTTTTTTTATTTGATAGAGGCCAACTTGAAATGTGACCTTTTTATAAATTCATAATTTTATTACGCATGATGTGCGAGAAAACTTGAAAAAACCTGCGTTTTTGGGGCAAAATCAACTAAGAGTGTGGAGGCTTTGAAATTTTTAAGAAGAAGATCAAACGTCACTTTGACGTTTGTCAGTGGACATGTCGCATTTTTAATTATAAATTACGTAAATATGAAATTTCTCTGAGTAGTTTTGAAATATTTTACACATATTGGGGAAATGAGGGGACGTTTTTATTATAATTACAAATTTCAAATATGTATATTTAAAAAGTAAATTTTTGACAGTTCACTGTGAAGTTGGTTTAAACGTCAAATTGACAAGTTATATAAAGTATACAGGTAAACCAAACCAAAATTGTCCTCGGTAAAAATATATAGTGAAACTAAGCAAATATTGTTCATGGCAATCTACATTAAATACAATTTTATTATTATTTATTTAAATTTATTATCAAAATTTATCGTATATGGTATAATACCAAAGTTTTGAAGGTCACGCATGTATAATTGAGATTTTTTCAATCAGTAATTGTTTTAGTTAAAGTACTTCAAAACCTATCGTGTTTGGTATCAAATAAAAGGTACTTTGAAGGGCTCGCATACAGAATTCGATTTTTTTCGATCGGCAATTGTTTTAGTTAAAGTGCTTCAAAACATATCGTGTTTGGTATCAATTGAAAGTTCTGTAGAAGGGCTCACGTACAAAATTGAATATTATTCGATCGGCAATTGTTTTAGTAAAAATGCATCAAAACCTATCGTGTTTGGTATCAAATGAAAGGTCTTTTGAAGGGCTCGCATGCAAAATTAAATATTATTCGATCGGCAATTGTTTTAGTAAGATTGCATCAAAACCTATCGTGTTTGGTATCAAATGAAAGGTCTATTGAAGGGCTCGCGTACAAAATTAAATATTATCCGATCGGCAATTGTTTTCGTAAAAGTGCATCAAAACCTATCGTGTTTGGTATCAAATGAAAGTTCTTTTAAAGGGCTCGCGTACAAAATTAAATATTATTCGATCGGCAATTGTTTCAGTAACAATGTATCAAAACCTATCGTGTTTGGTATCAATTGAAAGGTCTATTGAAGGCCTCGCGTAGAAAATTAAATATTATTCGACCGGCAATTGTTTTAGTAAAAATGCATCAAAACTTGTCGTGTTTGGTATCGAATGAAAGGTCTATTGAACGGCTTCCTTAGAAAATTAAATATTATTCGATCGGCAATTGTTTTAGTAAGAGTGCATCAAAACCTATCGTGTTTGGTATCAAATGAAAGATGTGTTGAAGGGCCCACGTACAAAATTAAATATTATTCGATCGGCAATTGTTTTAGTAAAAATAAATCAAAATCTATCGTGTTTGGTCTTTTGAAGAGCTCGCGTACAATATTCAATATTATCTGATCGGCAATAGTTTTAGTAAGAGTGCATCAAACCCTATCGTGTTTGGTATCAAATGAAAGTTCTTTTAAATGGCTCGCGTACAAAATTAAATATTATTCAATCGGCAATTGTTTTAATAAGAGTGCATTAAAACCTATCCTGTTTGGTATCAAATGAAAGGTCTATAGAAGGGCTCGCGTAGAAAATGACATATTATTCGATCGACAATTGTTTTAGTAAATTGTCTTACAGAAGTGAATCCTATTTCAGTGTCCGCGGAGCGTAGCGTGAAGGCCTGGCGAAGCCAGGCTGACCGCTAGTTAGATGAACTAAACATTAACTGTTTAGGAGTCTTCTGTTAATGTGACTGTTAATTTATTCCGATATAAATAAAAATTATATCATAAAAACTTAACATTTGCGAATTTTTATATTTATGTACATAATAGTAAATTAAGAGTCATTATAACAAAAAAACTGACAAATTTAATTAATTTACAATAATTGAAAAAAGTAGCCTTAAAATTTAACAGCTACTTTAACGAAAGCTTTTAGCTGTAGCTTAGCTATATTTTACAAAATGTAGCTTATAGCTGTAGCTCAGCTAATTTTTTTTAAAGAATAGCTGTAGATATAGCTTAGCTACTTTTTTTAAGTAGCTTGCCCAGCTCTGGTTATATTGCTGATAATGTATAAAATAAGCATAAAAAATAAGGGTTGTCATTAACTTATCGACCATTAACAGATAATGATTGAGTTACAGAATATGAGGGTAAGGAGGTACGAGTATAAGCGAAATAAATAAAAAAATGCCAAAAAAGCAAAGTGCTTTGATTTCTATGTTAACCTAGGAGTGTATTTGAGTGGATCGGATTCCACTACAAACTGTAGGTCTCTTGTACTATAATTAGGATTATGTTCCAGTTGTGTAGAGTAGCAACTAAATGAATAAATCATAACTAGAGAGGCCAATAGAAGAATGTTTTTCAATTTCAGGTGTTGCTCTATAAAAGGACAAGTGATTTTCGTTATCACAACAGCCTTCTCTTGTCCAAATAATTACGTAGTTTCAATGTCTATTGTAACAGAATCAAGGGCATCTGTAGTAAATACACCATTTACGGATATTCGTGTACAGAACTTTGTAGTTCATGCTTGCATATGATTGATTTCCATCGGCTGTTTAACATGTATTTACATTCTAGAGTCGTGCTGTACGTTGTACAGATGCAGATGTCATTTAAATTATCATTTGAACGTGCTAATACGCATTTGTAATCATTAA
This sequence comes from Pterostichus madidus, assembly GCA_911728475.2. Taxonomy (NCBI): domain Eukaryota; kingdom Metazoa; phylum Arthropoda; class Insecta; order Coleoptera; family Carabidae; genus Pterostichus; species Pterostichus madidus. The sequence goes on along the minus strand of OU452313.1, from coordinate 7,299,713 downwards.
TGACTGCGCTTCGGACTGCACATAATGAGCTATGTTAATGAAGTCAATTTGTTATGAATTTAGAAGCATACGTAATTATATATTTTCAAAACAGTTTTATCGTTTTCTTTGCATATAAGTCATGAAATAAAATATGTGAGATACATAATAATAATCTAGTCAAACTTACTTTTCGATGATTTTCGAAGAAAAAGCAAAACATTAGAATACCACTTAATTTTTGTTTGCAAAACATTGATTTAAAAATAGAATGCCGAATATAAATTTAGCCAAAAATTCTCCGAATTCATGAATTATATTTTATTTTGTAAACAGTGCCAGGTAGAAAAGCAAGAGTGAAATAAATCAGGGGCGTACTTACAAAATATTTCAGGAAAGGGAGGCAGAGTATTTTAATCCGCTGACGCAGGGTTGCAAGAAAAAAATAGCTCTTTAGTTAAGTTAGTTTATCTAGCAACAGTATCAATGGTGATTTTCTGAAATTTATTGAACCGTTAGTTGCTAATGAACCGATAAAACTTTCATGCAACCCAGCATCAGTCAAGTAAAAACACTTTTCTGACGTATTATGTATACTATTTTTTCTGAAACCGTTTAATTGAATCAATGTTTAAATATTTTTATATGAATTGTACTGACAGCAGACTACGTATCCAAAGTTACAACAAAAATAACAGTCAGGTAAAATCGTTTTCGTACAACTGTGCGATTTCTTTGTTATTACGTAACTATTATTGCCTTGGTTACGGGTGGAAAGGAGACAAATGCAGACCAAGTGCGTTTCTGTAAGCAAAGAAACACTAGTGCGGAAAATGCTTCGTTACGTAACTGTCAAAAGAAAGTTGTATTGAGAGCGATTTAAATTTCGCGCCGAGCGCATAATTCATAATTTGACCACAGACGCTTATGGAAGAAGAAAATGCAGTAAGCCAGCGCTAATAAATATGCAGTAGTATATTTTGACGTTTATAAACATAACCTTAAATTGCAGTATATCTAATCTGTACACAATTAATAAAAAGAACCGAACAAAGTAAAATATATCAATAAATGGTTTTATTTTAATAGTAAGTGAAATACATAATATTGATTGTTTGTGTATATTATGAACACAGTTGTTACAGTTGCTTATATTGACATAATGTGAAGTGGAAACTTTTGTACTGTCTAAAGAAACATTGATTTCTTCCGTACCTGTTCATATTATTAACAGTAATATTATTGACAACAATTTCCGCACTCGCCAAGCCTCGTGCGTTAAATTCTGCACATGCACGTAACAAGCCTTTTTCGGCACTTGTTATAAAAATAACTATACCAGACTGTTTTGTATTTACCAGACTGTTATTTTTGTTGTTGCCTTGGATACGTACTTTACTTGACAGTTTTTGTTAAAATCTACTTTCCATTAACATTGGTAGGCATTTTCTGGTCGGTTGCAGAAATATTCATTTTACAGATAAATATTTGAAATAAAAGATACTGAGAACTAAATATTTCCTTGTTTATTTGACGAATTTTCCTCAAAAATAATTTACGAACATTTGATATTAGAAAAATAATGTTAGTCAACAGCTAGTTAGTCACCTTTAATAAGTGTTCATACGAGTATTAGCTGTCACTGTACTTAGTTATTTCTTGAATAATTTTTTAGCTTCAGTCTATCTTTCCTCCTATCTCTCCAAGAATTAATATGTAAACTTAAGTTTGTTTGGTTCTGCGGTTTACCTTCTTGGTAACCAAATGTCGCTGTTACCAAATTCAAGGAAGTAACCGTCGATTGCGTAGCAGTTATTCACCTGCGCACCGCGCACTATACCCACTTTCGTAACTCGTCATGGTACAGTTTCCCCAGCAACAGTTCATTCTGCGTCTCATTCCACTTCATTTCCGCTGTTAGATCGTCGAGCAATTTGATCTCTTCTACAGCCAGAGCTAAACTACATCAATTGACTTCCCGAGGGTTAATTAATACCACTGCCCTTGAACTTGGGACTCGGTTTACGTGTACCGTAATGGACGACGATGTGCGCAGCACCAACTCTCAAATGTTTTTGTTTGTGACGATGATGATGATGATGATGAGGATGTGTGGATGTGCCAACTTGATTAGTTCGTGATGGGACGTCATGCATTTTCATCAGCTAATGACGCACTAAACTTTGCTAATGGTTAATTTATTCTGTCGATAAATTCATGTCATCGAGATTGAAAGGATAATTGGGAAATTTGACCGTTTATTTAACCCAGATATGTTTGGGTGATGTGATTTAGTAAAACATTTCAATTTCATTCATTTCGTCTTTGTCGAATTTATAAGACTCGATTGTATTTTAAAACAGGGTTTCATTGTCTTCGTTCTCTGAAATTAATTTTGGCACGCACTTTCAAATATTAACCTCTAAACTCATAGATCTCATGCCCCATAAACTCAAGTCTTTAACTTAGATTGTAACTAAATATGTATAGTAAAATAAATGGTTCACCTTTTATAAAAATAAATAGCTAGTTTCAGAGCTGGGCAGTAGCTAGCTACTTTCGCAGCTAAGCTACTAGCTTAGCTACATTTACCTTAGCTGTAGCTGTAGCTTAGCTAACTGTGAAAAAATATAGCTGTAGCTTGTAGCTAGCTACTTTTTTTTCTATTAGCTTAAAAATAACAACTGAAGCTACTTTTAAAGCTACTTTTTGTAGGTTAAAGCTAATTTTTGTAGCTTAAAGCTACTTTTTATAGCTTAAAGCTACTTTTTAAGCAGAAGGTCAACAAAGTACACATGCGTACAAGCTAAAGCCACACAAAATAATTATTTCTTGCCTGTTCTAACTGGCTCTAATAGGCAAAAATACACAGTAGGTGCCAGATGGTATTTACTATTTTTGATATTTATGTACATAATAGTAAATTAACAGTCATTATAACAAAAGACTGATCATATGAGAATGGCAAATTTAATTATTTCACAATAATTTAAAAAAGTAGCTTTAAAATTTAATAGCTACTTTAACGAAAGCTTTTAGCTGTAGCTTAGCTATATTTTACAAAATATAGCTTATAGCTGTAGCTTAGCTACTTTTTTAAAGAATAGCTGTAGCTGTAGCTTAGCTACTTTTTTTTAAGTAGCTTGCCCAGCTCTGGCTAGTTTAATACTTAAATCATGATATTAGTACAAATATTTGATATTTTAGCGAACATTGCTAATATTAGTGACTAGGGTTGTTGATTTTTCGAATATTCGAGACTTCGATTGTTCGGATTTATTGAACCTTCGAATTTAGATTCGAACTTTCGAATTTTTTAATATTCCGAATTTTCGAATTATTCGAACTTTGAATCTGGATCCTAACGTGAACACGGCATGTTGATATGAATTATTTTCAGAATAAACTCAGTAGCAGAGTTTTGTATTAATTTGTAAGTAATTATTATTAATTATTATTATTTGCCAAATTAATTCAATTTAGACTTAAAATTTCGCTACACTGTCAAAAACATTTTAATTAAGACGTTTTTATATCCTTTTTATTGTCATTTTCAAACGTTTTACTAAAGTCCATAGCATTTAGATGGGCGGTAAGAAAATAGATGTTTTAATTAAGACGCCTAAACTTGCAGACTTTTTGCAGGATACTTCGCCGAGTTTATTATTTAATTCGTGGCCGACTTTTCAAGAATTATGCGTGAGCGTGTTTGGAGATGACAGATGGTGTTAATTCAGTGGCAAAAAATTTGAGAATTCGAAGCTTCGAAAAATTCGAAAAAGAATTTGAAATTGAAATCTTTTGATAAACGTAACTTTTAAAATATTGTACCATTTCAAAAGAAGCATCATTTGTTCGTCTCTGTCAGAAGTTGGAAATCAAAGTAAACTATATAAAACGTAGGTATTATGTTTGGAAAACCGATATTTTATCAGTTATTTATTGTGCGGTATCGTATCGCGGTAGCATTATTTGTATTTTAGAAATCTTTACAATGTCCTTTGAAGCGAAGCCATACTGAATGAACCTCATAGAAGAGTATTTTCTTTGATCGCGTTTTCTCCAACATATAGAATTGTGATAAGCAATTTAAAGATAAAATGTCGACTTGTACGAGTACGTTGTATGTATTTTAGTGCAGCAAGATTTTCAGATTATGTCATTGTGTGAGAGTTTTGAAATGTGTGCTACATGTGAGAAGTAAGAAATAAACATTGAAATTGTTCTTTCCTCTTTGATTGTGAAATATTCTTGTACACGTATACCAAGGTTTTTGCTGTTCATATACAGCTGTTCCAAAACGTTTCACGATTTACATATGTATTAACATATAGATAAATATCTGGAGCTTTTAAAATAATTGGTATCAAATAAATGAAAAAATATCATAACGAAATCATAGCATAATTGCATAATAGTTATTTACAAGCAGATCATTGCTAACACCATTGTAACAATACGTTCATTTATACAGATATACTTATTTAATAGGCAGATTTATAAAGCGGATTAGCGCTAACACTATTTTTATTTCATTTATAATTCTAATTTATGATTCAAGTTTATTTTAACCATTTAGTCGAGGTTAAAAAGCATCAGATTTCATTTATTTTGTGAATATGTTTTTGTTTGAAATTGAGTTATAGATAATATGAAAAATGGTATTAACGTTAATTTTTCTGTTAAGTATTAAGGGTAGTAAGTGTTTTCTACTGGCTGAGAATTTGAAATTTAATCCCGGCGGGAATAAATTTGAAATTGAATCCCTCCGTTACAGATGAAAGCGAATCTATTGTCGCAAATAGAATTTTAGACACGATCCGGATGCCGAATTGTCATTGATGCTCCATTTTTTATTTGCACCTATCCAACCGATAAGTTATATATCACTTTATCCCTAATTGTTATTTATATTAAATATTTATGGAGTAATGGCACAGTGGTAGTAAGTCGGCCTGTGGATCCAAAGAACCTTTATTTTTTATTATTATTTTATACATTATCACCACTATAACTACCATAAAATCATTTTGCTCTCTTAGAAACTTGCGAATATAAAAGATATTACTCTTTAACCACACTTTTTACGAAGCTGTTATTACCTATATTATTTTTATAATAAGATTTACGTATATAAGTGAATAAAATGCATGAAAATAACACAAAAATTATTTTAGTCTCAGAATAATAAAATTATATGAGGTAATGGCTCAGTGGTAGTAAGTCGGCCTGTGGATCCAAAGAACCCTGGATCAATCCCTACTGCCGACAAAACATTTTCACCAATTTAAAATTACCCCTGCGGCTCCTCCACCACTAACGTTTTTGGGAGCCGTGATTTGACGGCTGATAACCGCACTTCACGCGCATAAATATATCACTTACCGAGATCTGCTTCGGCAGAGTGCCACACCCAGTATTGAGTAAACGGCGTGATGATATATTTATTTATTTATTTTATATTTTTATTTTTTTATGGGATGGCTAGCACAATGGTATGTAGTCGGCCTGTGGATCCTGAGGTCCCTGGTTCGATTCTCACAGGCGACAAACAATTTTCATAATTCCAAAAACTACCCTGTGGCTCCTCCATCACTAACATCTTTGGAGGCTGTGTTTGACGGCTGGTAACCGCACTTCACGCGCATAAATATATCACTTAGCGAGATCTGCTTCGGCAGAGTGCCACACCCAGTAATGGGTGGAAGGCGTGATGATATATTTATTTTATTTATTTATATTTCATCGTATCTATGATAACCTCGTTCACATATGACGTAATCGTTTTCATACAGGGAATGAAGTTTATCACTTTTGCCCAACATTGATCCCTAATTGTTATTTATTGGTAAAAAAATTTTCTCTTATGTAATGGATGAGTTATCAAATATTTTAGAGTGTAAAGTTTAGACCAACATTGATGAACGACCCAAGTTGACCAAGTTATAACCCTGTTTTGAAGTGTTACATAAACATTTTTACGTTACCAACTCATTTTTCTATACTTCAGGCTTGTTATTGTCACGCTCAGATGAATTTACCGAACTGACAGAGGTTGTCACGAAAACAATGTAGACAATCCCGTTATAATTAATAACAGTTCTCATTTGAGTGTCATTTTGACGTTTCATCGTTATTTTCGTTTTGTTATCGTACTTTTCAATAAAGTCGATAGCACAAAAAATTTATTCAACACTCGATCGGTTAAGTGCTTTACAACAAGACTCGAAAATAAGAAACTCGCTTCTGCGGCTCTCATTTTTCTATCTTGTTCTATTTTGAGACACAGACTTTTAAGAAAAGTAATTCTAATTAAATCTCAAAGAAACGCAATAGTATATTAAAATACAAGTTACAGAAGCCAACCTATTTTAGCAAGAGTTCGAATTGCTTTCTGTAACTAGTGTTTCTTTTTTTGTACTATTTTCTCTGTTTCGGCTTCCTTTCAAACAATTTTATAAAAATAGTTGAGATTTGCCATTTAGGGAAATTTTTGATAGAATATAAGTTAGTAACAGTGATTTGCAACTGATTTAGTCCGGTGCCCTAGGGCCATAAAAAAATAATTCCTATGGATACATAAATAAAATGACAATTTTTGTTTAGTGTGAATACTTGATTTTACAAAATGTCATTTTGACATATAATCTATGTACGTATTTTAATCTTTGGAACATATAATTAAATGTTATTTTGTTGTGCATAAAATATTGTATGTACCACGGGTGAAATTAGCGTTTCTGACCCTGAGCATGTTATTAATCCTCGGTGCATTGCGCTTCTTGCTAATAATCATGCCACGGGCCAAAAACTCCTGTTTTCGCCCTTGGTACGTAAATAACTATATAATAATAGTTAAAATTTGTCATAAAGGAAAATAGTAAATGGGGTACTGGCTCAGTGGTATCAAGTCGGCCTGTGAATCCTAAGAACCCTGGTTCGATCCCCACAGCCGACAAAACATTTTCACCAATTTAAAATTACCCCTGTGGCTCCCTCACCACTAACATCTTTGGGGGCCGTGATTTGACGACTGGTAACCGTACTGCACGCGCATAAATATATCACTTACCAAGATTTGCTTCGGCAGAATGCCACACCCAGTGATGGGTAAAAGGCGAGATGGTATATTTATTTTTTATTTTAAATAGTAAACTTGGTGACAGTGATTTGGAACTGATTTTGTCCTTTGCCTAGATATTTGTATAAATTGTGTTTGTTATTTTGTCAGTTGTCTAGATATTTTCTGTATTTAATGCAGTTATACCAATATATGATAACAATAAGTCACCAAAAATCGTTTAAGAATGAAGCTCATTCTAGCATACGAGAATAAGTTATTCGAATGCCGAAACAGAGAATAGCTATTTACATAACAAGTGCGCGAGTGGGAAAATGACGTCTTCGTGCACGAGTTTTGTACAATGCTTTTTGTACCGAACAAAAAATATATAATCGACAATGAGGAAATTTATTAAATTTGACGCGTGAAATTATATTGACAGTTAAGTATGCCATGAATAGACATTTATTATTTGAAAACAAATTGTTTATTTTTTCTCGTAAAGTTTGTTAAAATATGTCTGTTTGGTGGCGTTATAAGCTAATGTCTCTATTTCTTTTATAAATTCCTTAAAATGTGTGTATATAAGTACAATTAGTGATTTAATAGTCAAAATTTAGAATAATAAAAAATGGGTGTTTTTTCAATTACTTTGCGCACTAGTGCGCAAAATCAAACTTTCCATCGGTTTCCAAGGTAATGTAAACCTTATTTTGAACGAAGCTAATCCAAAAAATAAATTACCGTTTGCAAATTTCTACTTCATGTGTATTTTATAGTTAGTGCAATTTATTATCGGTGAGAAATTTGTAAATTTTTATTTGTTTTTCAAGTACAGGTTCGTAAACGAGTAGGTGATAAGTAAATCCATCTCATTTGGGCGTAGAACGCGTACAAGTATTTTTATTGGCAAACAAACAGCGACCTAATAGTGCTTTGGCATCTGGAGCGAAAAGATTAGCATTTGTGTATAATAAAATCATATACATCTGCCTACGCCGAGTCTAAATCGAAATGAAAACTTCTGTCGTAAAATACGTACTGCAAATTTTAACTGTGAATAAAACAATAGCTGAATAAAATACCTGACTGTAAACGCTAAATACTAGCTAGGTATAAGATTCTTTATATCTTGATTTGTCACCAAGCAGAGGCGTAACACAGCGAGGGTCGCCGGGCGCACCTTGCCCCTGTATTCAAATTATTCACATTTGAATTTCAAACTGCATTCTTTCAAAAAGATCCTTTTGTTTGCGATCAATACAATTTGGTGTTAAATACTAACTATCGGTGGAATTCTGTGATACAATCAGCCTGATTCTCACAAAAGTTTTAGCTAATCCTGAATTTTGGATTAGTTAATCTTATGCTGGTCCGGGTTAAGAAAGTTAATTCAATTCATTTTCCGAAAACTAAATGGTAAGAAGATTGTATTAAAGTTTGTTTAAACTTTTTTGGGGATATGATTTAGCTTAATTTGACAAATCCAAAATTCAGGATTAGCTAGATTCTAGCTAAAACTCTTTTAAGAATTCAGCTGTATAAGTTTATAGATTCGTAAATATGTAAATAATGAACAAAATTACATCAATATTTGTTGATAAGTAGAAAATATTTCATAGTTATAAGTTTCGTTGCGATTTTGTTCATCATTTACAAATTGATTAATCTATAAAATTTACGAATTTACACAGAATTCCATCATAAATCGTTTGAAATATTTTATTTATACATCATTCTGATGTTTTTTTAATTTAACGTGGGTTGTTCTAGATTTCTTTCTTTATAAGATGTTACATTGTTGGTACACCTAAAAAGTTAATTCGTAGTATCAGCCAGTGATACTATCCTAAAGGATGTTGTGCAATAGTAGAAGTACTATATTTTTAAAACTTTTAACTAAAATATATTTCCTCAGTATCACTATTAACTACGTATTGTATCTTTCACTTTTTTAAATCTATTGTGCAATCAATGATAAATAATTATCACGCAATTTTACCCATTGCTAAGTGTGGCACTCTTTTATAGTAGATTTTGGTAAAACAAAATATATTATTAAGTGAATTAAACATTATGTTGTCTTATAATAATAATAAAATCTACATTAGAATCTTATAATTATATTGTATTTTCAATTTGAAATACAATTATGCATTTCACGTTCAACATAAATTGAGGTAGATCAAGTCATAATATAAAACTTTTTTCCTTGTTTTTTTCCATGTGTTGAAATTTGAGATTAGTGTTGAGAACAAAACTTGCAATTTTGTATCTTTCTCTTCCCATATGCCTTCTTTCTTTGGTTATTTGCCATACGGGCGTCATATATCCCTTCTATAAATTTTAAATATTTTTTCTTTGGGAGCCGTGATTTTATGTCTATTAACCGCAGTTCACTTATCGAAATCTGCTTCGGCAGAGTGCCACAACCAGTAATGGTTAAAAGGCGTGATAATATATTTATTTATTTTTTTTACATACGTTGTAAATATGTAAAAAAAATTATCATAAAAATTCGATCAACATTTAAAATACACCCCTGTGTTATTACTTAGATATTTTGCAGGTACAGACATTACTTAGATACTTAGGGTTTCTTAGAAGTCCAGGTCTTCATAGCAAAATACATAAAGGTCATTTTTCTTTGAAACTTTTTTTCGTACGCAAACCTATGAAAAGAAACAACATCAACTTTCATACTCTAGTGGGACTAAACCACTGTGGTCCTCCTCTTGCAACATCGCTATCTAGTATCGCTATGAAGTGTGAATCAGACTTGCCGGGTTCACCGTCCCGACTCCAGCGAAGGTTCCTCGCGAGGGTGTCACTTCCCCTCCATATTCCCCCCATGACTATTGACTGTGACTGTGGTGAGTGGAGTGGCTGTGGTGCACTCCGCACTCGTAGCCGCCGTTATCGTCGTCGCACGTGATCCACTGCGAGAAAGTACGCTACGCTCGCCGCTGCTCGCCAGAGTTCAGTTCTCCGACTTCTCGTGCTCATACCGCGTAAATCTTGTCGCAACAACGTTAGTTCGCTATTTGTTGTCGAGACGACGAGTTTAACACTATTGCAGCACAGTGCTGGAGTATTTTATATTGTGACCAACTTCCCCAAACAACCTCCTCAACTTGGGGAAGCTTACCAACCATTAACTAGCCTCTTCGGAGGTGTGAATCTATTTCAACCAAGTGACCAAGCCATCTTCTTGACGTGGACTGTACAGTAAACGTCGAGTGCGTTCTATATTTAAACCTCGGACACCTGTTTAGTAACCGGCAGTTGCCGTCAGGTCGCTGATTACTCGTAGTGTTCGTGTGACTGTTAGTGGCTCGGTGAAAGTGGTTTAAAAAGTGTGTGAAACCGGCTGGAATGTAGCTACAAGATGATGGACACGGAAGTACTACGGAGCAGTATCGGCGAGAAGACCTGGAGCTCTTCGTCGATGCCCAGACTTATGCTCGATGATGAACCCTCGAAACCCAATAAAGACATTGCCACACCCTTGAAAGAAGTCCGCGCGAAAATCAGACAAGAGGTCCGCAGAGAATCTATTGCGCAGATCTTCGGAATTCATAGCCAACACCAAAGAAAAGAGAATGGATTAGAAGACAAAAGAGGGCGGCGCAAGTCATGGCACCCTAAGTTTGAAAGGAAACGTCGTAAGGGCGTTGTAGTTCCTTCTGTTTCTCCACCAGGATCGGCTGGTTCCATTCCTGAGCAGAGACAGAAACGCGCATCTTGGTGGAATATCTTCGTACCGGATAACTGGCCTAGGTGAGATTCTTCAGCTTGACACTTGGATTTATTTACATGTTTGTCGTAGTTGGCACACGCTTTCTTTACGGAAATGTTTGTGCCAACAGAATGTGATCGTCTTCTATGTTGTGAAACAAATGCTATCTAATGCGTTTACTTTTTTTTATATATATGGGCCAGCTTTTATCTGCCAGTTTCGTAAATTACTAATTAAAAACTATACAAGGCAGCTTATCAAGCTACAGACTTAAATAAACAAACATTTTAAGTATGCGGATGAATAGTACTTCGTATTTTTGAAATAACAATTCTATTATACACGCACATGTCTTTACCATGAATCATAAAATTACTCGTAATGTATGTTTAGCAGTATGTACATTATTTAATATTTAAATCATGCCTAACTGTATAATTAGTTTCTATCATGAAATTCGTGATTCGTTCTACTGGAATATTAAACCATTTTATCGATTTTATGTTGGAAATACGTGCTTTGGAGCACTTACACTTTATAATTCATAGAACTCTCTGCATATTCATCGGAATCAGGAACTTTTAATTTTGTAATTTTTCCATCCTTCAAAAGCCGATAACCTAGCACAAATACATCATGACATTTTGTTTACATTCTCGAACAAATCACTGTAATTTTATTCACTAAAAATTTATCAGCGGGACTGTCCTTCTACTGTTGTGGACATTGTATGTTTTTCTGTTTATCACCAAGTGTTGATAACAACGACGAAACGAAACACAGACAGGTCACGTTTGTTCGCCGCGTTATCGGATGTTTGCTATTTAAGAGGTCATCGATTTTTTCTTCACTATTTACTTACGAAAATTTTGACTGTTGTCTTGTTTATATACCATTTGTGACATCTGTCCACAAAACCAGAGTGAACAAGAATCATGGAAAAATTTCAATGTCTTTTATGTTACACACTTTTTTGTTCTTGATTCTATGGACGACTAATAGTTATTTTTATAACAAGTGCCGAAAAAGGCTTGTTTTGTGCAAGTGCAGAATTTCACTCACGAGGCTAGCCGAGTGCGAAAATCTGCACGAGCACGTAACCTTTTTCGGCACGTGTTATAAACAACATTTTTCCTACAACTGTGCGATTTTGAAAATCACTAAAATATTGTCAAAATTTATAAAATCTTAATGATATTCACGAGAACGATGTTTTACGGCGTTGCTATGGTTTGTTTGTTGATTGCTTGTTGTTGTTCTACGTTATTTAAAAATATTTCACTAATTTCAAGACAATTTCTTCGAAATCGTCTAGATTGGAATACTACACTGGGTGATTCTTCTTTATCATATACACCTCCAAAGATAATTGAAGCCTCAGATCATGCTATGTTGGATCTATTTTCGATAATGACAATCAACCTGCTGCTGGTACTTCTAAAATCTCCGAAATTGTTGTCAATAATATTACTGTTAATAATATGAACAGGTACGGAAGAAATCAATGTTTCTTTAGACAGTACAAAAGTTTCCACTTCACATTATGTAAATATAAACAACTGTAACAACTGTGTTAATAATATACATAAACAATAAATATTATGTACTAGCCCTGGCTTATTGCATTTTCTTCCATAAGCGTCTGTGTCCAAAATATGAATTCCGCGCTCGGCGCGAAATTTAAATCGCTCTCAATACTACTTTTTTACAGTTTCGTAATGAATTACTTTCCGCACTAGTGTTTCTTTGCTTACAGAAACGCACTTGGTCTGCATTTGTCTCCTTTCCACCCGTTACCAAGGCAATAATAGTTACGTAATAACAAAGAAATCGCACAGTTGTAGGAAAAATATATTATTGCGCCTTTTTAATGCAGCATCTGCAATTGCAGATCAGGGAATATTTATCAGTACACATACTATTTAACTGATCGAATTTATCATATTTATACGCATTTTTAATTTGTTACAAGCTAATTGTGGTCTAATATTTGCAGTACAAACATAACAAAAAATTGATAGCAGTGCTCTAGGGGCATGTCGCTTGATTCTAGGTTAAGGGATAGTATCAAACTAGAAGTGGCACATCAAAAAATGACAGTCCATATAATTTTAAAACTTGAGCTGTGATGTAGATGCGATATTATTTAATCATCCATTAAAATATCGCCTGTGTAAAACGGAAATTAAGCATACCGTACGATTTTTTATTATACAAAAAAATTGTACTATTTTTATCATACGAAAAAATCATGCGCTCTTGTGAAACGGGCATTATGGTGGAATTGTGTGATAAACCTATACGTTTATAAATCCTTAAATCTGTCAATAATGACCGATATCACATTAATATTTATTGATAGGTAGAATAGTGTATTAACCGTATAGAAGGGAACCCTCGGGGATCCCATTCTGGCACGAGTTCGAAATTTAGACACGAACCGCACAGCCGTGAGGAGACGAACAAATGAATGCTAGAATTGCCTTCTGTAACGAATGTTTTATACTATTTTCTCTGTTTGGGCTTTCCTTTGCATAATTTCTTTATAAAAATAGTTATTTTCCATTAAGGGAAAATTTTGGTAGAATAGTTCAGTATGTGACAGTGATTTGCAATTGAATTTTCCCGTTGCCAAGAAATGTTGTGTATTTAATACAGTTATACCAATCTATGATAACAATATGTCACCAAAAATCGTTTTAAGAATGAAGCTTATTCTAATATCAATATGCGTGCGAGAATATGTTATTTTAATGTCGAAACAGAGAAAATATTAATTAGTCATAAGTTGCGTTGCGATTTTGTTCATCATTTATGGATTTATGGATTTACAATAGTTATTTTCTACTACCGTTTAAAATCTCTTGAAAAAGTATTGAAAAATGTATTTTTTAATATATTTGTTTTGAAATATGTTCAATAATAGACGTATTCCATTTGCCATTTGGATCAGATCTAACTTACATTTACTGAACCAGATCACTTATTTATTTCGCTAGGTTACATCGCCGACTTTATTTCCAGTACTAGAATTATAGATTTTAATTTATTTTGAAGTAATTCACCCTAATAAGTGCAACAATATACTTAATTCACTTCATTTTACCATTTGTCGAATTTATCTGAACTGATTTAAGTGAACCAAGTGGCAAATGGAATATAGCTATTATTAAAAGCTTTCATATAACCATGGCTACGATGACATACTGTATTAGAAATAAAATTGATTTACATTATCCGCATTAGTGCGGAAAATACAATTTTTCTTAATTCTTATGAATATCGAAACCAAAGACTTTTTCGAACAATAGTAGAAAAAGATTTATACAAAATTCCAAATTAATCATATAATAATACCTACAAGTTTTAAAAGAGCATGAATTGGAAATCTAATTCGGATTACTCATTTATCAATAGATATTTTCAAATGACAATACAGGCAATTGTAGCTCAGTGGATAAAAGCGAGGTAAAACTTGCGTTTCTTAATTAGCAAGCAAGAGGTCGTGCGTTCAAATCTCACTGACTTCTACTTATATCAAAAAAATACGATTGTGTCTGAGTGGTTCGGATTCCACTATAAGCTGTAGTTCCCCTGTACTGTAATTGGGATATACTTCCTGTTGTGCAGAGTAACAAAATAAATAAATGAAACTATTTATTGAATTACAAATAATTTAATCCAAAGTAAATATTTATTATGTTTAAATTTCTTATTTACACATCAAGAGAATGAAACATAAAAGTAGAGTTAAACATAGTTTCATGAATAAATAGAAATTACGAGAGTGAAAAACTATATGAGAAACTTTTTGCATGCACCATCTGTTACAGATATTCATATTTTATTACTCTCATCGTAAAAGTAACAGTAAAGGTTAAAGTTCACTTTCCTCCCTCGCAAATGTCAAACCAATCATCAAAACCTAATTTTAATTTACTCCTAAATGCAAATAAACCGCTACACAAATTGACTGCCATACCAACTGTATCAATTTGTTTAATTTTATTACCTTACAATTGGTTTTTAATAAAGTCGTAAAGAATAAAAATATATAAACAAGCAATTGTTTGCACAGAATGAGTCAGGAGATTTTGACAAATTAACCTATAATTAGATGTGACATGCAATGTAAATATGAGTATTTAGGGTGATGTCCTGTAATTGTTAAGTTAGCATTGGCCTCGATGAGTATTGTCGGTGTCAGTGTTGCTTTCTGAGAATGACTTGGATTGGCTAGTGAAGGTCCAAAAGAATTGAGAAACTTTTGCTTCATTCACTAACGCATGACATTTGAAGAAAACTATATTTTTTCGTTTTACAAGATATATTTAGCAATAAGTACTAATATTAATATTATCAATAGGATATATGGACCTATTCTGTAACAAAAATTGTTAAGTACACAGTATGTCCCAAAAATAACGAAACTCTTTAGATATAGAATAAAACACGCATTGTATTATGTTTGAAACTTAATATTTATTCAAAATAGGTTCCATTTGAATCAATACACTTTTTAGAACGATCAACTAGAGCATGCATAGATTTTTTTATGCCATCTAAAGGAACGTTCTTTAACACCTGTGTCACGGCTGCTTGAATGGCTGGAATATCATCATAAAACGCTCCTTTCATGGCAATTTTCAGTTTTGGGAAAAAATAATAGTCACATGGTGATAGATCAGGCGAATACGGAGGGTGGTCGATGACACAAATGTTTTTTCATCAAAATTTCGTTGACTTACACGAGCGACTTTTTGGTCTTCATTTAATTCATGTGGAACAAACCTTTCTTGTACCTAAATCTTCAGTTAGAATTCTCCAAATAGTATTTTTACTCGTATTTAATTCTTCATCCAACTTGCTAACAGTAAAATTCGCATCGACCGCAATGATTTCACTCACTTTTTCAACTAATTCAGAACGATTTCCGGTGTTGGAGGTTTAGATCTTTCATCATCATTTAAATTTTCACGACCATTTTTAAATATTGTAAACCACTTATAAACTTGTGAACGAGATAAACAATCATCACCATAAACTTTTTTCATCAATTCTTATGTCTCAGTAAATTTTTTCCAAGTTTAACACAAAATTTAATATTTGCTCGTTGTTCCATTGTATTTTTACATGAACACAAAAACTACTGTCATTAAAATGCTCGTAAATTTTTAAACTGTCACCTGATTGCATGAAGTTGTGTGCGTTCGAAAGAGGAAAGATATATCTTTCTAACATTGTGTATGTTCAATAGATTGCGCTACGTGTTCTATGATTTAAATTAAAAGTTTCGGTATTTTTGGGACGTACCAATTGCTAACATGATCGTTTAAAGCAACCATTGTTGTTTGGGGTCTTAGCAATTGCTATACTTAGAAATTTTTGTTGCAGAATTGGTCCAAATGTCGGTATAGTTTAATTTTGTCGACACTTTAGTATACAATTGCGATCATTGTTAGGACCTATTTTAATTAAAATAGCATATTCATCTTGATATTAGTGATGGCATGAAAAGCCGACATTTTTATATCAGATCGGTTGTGAAATTACAATCCGTAAGACCGAACTTTACTCGGGAAATAAGGGGAAACAGTTTTCTCTCCAATTTACTTTCTCGAGAAAAATTGGTGTATCGAGATTTTGGTCTAAATAGATCTTTTGGGTCAAATTACATTGCACTGCAGTATTCTCATACCTATAGTTTGAATAAATAAATTTTCATAAATTATCGTCCAATTTGAATTAAATAGAACTCCTGTTCCGAGAAGAAATTATCAAAATCAAACCATGTCGACTGTATGTCCTATTATTTCTCCATTCTAAGATCCAGGTACAGTCAACAGTTTTTTCATCACAAATTATAAATATTAATATCTGGAAATTACGTTTAATTGGTAGCAAATTATGTTAAGTTTAAGAAAAAGTTAAATCTGTAATTTATGGAAAATGTATTATTATTATTATTTAATAATTATTTGCCAGTACTTTACTATGATTCATACCATTCATACGTAATTAATTAAGTTCAAGATGATGAATAATTATTGTTTCGTCTACCAACTTATTCATTATTAAATTATCACGCCATTGAACCCATTACTGGGAGTGGCAACGCTGCTTTAACTAATATGGAGAATAGGATGCGGGCACTCACGTGATATTGTGACGTTAAAACAGCTGTCCCGTGAAAGATCACTGCGCCACCTACAAAAATGAACTATTTTTTGGGACGAGATTTGAAAACAACCCGGTTCTTTTCAAATCTCGTCCCAAAAAATAGTTCATTTTTGTAGGTGGCGCAGTGATCTTTCACGGGACAGCTGTTTTTACGTCACAATATCACGTGAGTGCCCGCATCCTATACTCGCTATTTGCAAGCCTTGCCCTCGGCTCAGCCTGTCAAAATATGCTTGCAATCGCAAAAGTACAGTTTGAGTATTGCTCAAAGATTTAAGTGAAAAAAGAGCCACAACGATTAAAATTTATACTTAATTTGAAGATAAAATTCACCCTGGTGGTGTATACCATCCAATCACATTTATGGGTGTCTTATTTTAACGACTGGTAATCACACTTTACAGTACAATAAAAACGTCTAAAATTATATATATTTTTCACAGTCCATTTTTTTTAAACTGTTATTATGCAATACTTATTCGATTTCTATTAACTTAATAATTTAAAATTTATTAATTAAGGTTGATTAGGAGAATGTAACTTTATTAGATTAGTTATTATTTAGTTGTGTAACCAAATGTTCAATTATTTTGTCAGTTTTTGTTTTGCAATCATCGAATGAGGCCCGTTTGTTTTCAGAGAACTATTAATATAGTTGTAGTAGTCGTTCGTAATCTACGATCATATCAAGGAATTTGTAACGCGACTTATATCAAGACTTGTATGAGATACAAATTGCTCATATAAATATGTATATACAAGATTCGCGTATAAATAAATATGTCATCACGCCTTTTACCCATTACTGGGTGTGGCACTCTGCCGAAACATCTCGATAAGTGATATATTTATGCACGTGAAGTGCGATTACCAGCTTTCAAATCACGCCCCCAAAGATATTAGTGGTGGGGGAGCCACAGGGATAATTTTAATTTGGTAAAAATTGTTTGTAAGTTGTGGGAATCGAACCGTGGTTCACAGGATCCACAGGCCGACTCAATACCACTGGGCCACTACCCTATAAAAATGCTCATAAATTTCGATAAATTTTACAGTTGCTGATTCACCACCTAATCAGAAAGTTAAACTTACAGAAAATAGAAATTTAGCAAATTATACCGTTGTTTTGCAGTTGCCATGGACATGGCTTCACTTTTCTTGATACTTTTAATCCTTAAGGAAGAAGAAATTACTTTCTGTCCTAGGGATGAAAAGTATTACTTTCTTTCTCAATTCAGTCAAGAAAATTTTACTTTCTGACAGGCTCAAGAAAAATAGCTATTTACATAACAAGTGCGCGAAGACATAATTTGCGCGAATGGTGCAAATAATGTCTTCGTGCACGAGTTTTGTACAATGCTTTTTGTAACGAGCAAATATTATGTAATCGACAATAAAGAAATTTATTAAATTTTGAAGTGTGAATTTATATGGACAGTCAAGTATGCCATGAATTAACATTTGTTATTTGAAAACAAATTGCTTATTTTTTTCCCGTAAAATTTGTTAAAATATGTCTGTTTGATGGCGTTGCAAACTAATGTCTCTATTTCTTGTATAAATTCCTTAAAATGTGTGTATATAAATACAAACAGCGTTTCAATAGTCAAAATTTAGAATCATAAAAAAATGGGTGTTTTTTTCAATTACTTTTCGCACTAGTGCTCACAATCAAACTATCCATCTGTTTCGATATATTTTACTTTGTTCGGTTCTTTTTATTAGTTGTGTACAAATTAGATATACTGCAATTTAAGGTTATGTTTATAAACGTCAAAATATACTACTGCATATTTACTAGCGCTGGCTCACTGCATCTTCTTCTTCCATAAGCGTCTGTGGCCAAAATATGAATTACGTGCTTGGTGCGAAATTTTTAAATCGCTCTCAAAAAAACTTTTTTTACAGTTGCGTAATGTAGCACTTTCCGCGCTAGTGTTTCTTTGCTTTCAGAAACGCACTTAGTCTGCATTCATCTACTTTCCATACGTAACCAAGGCAATAATAGTTACGTAATAACAAAGAAATCGCACAGTTGTAGAAAAACATATATTTTTGTGTATATGCTCTCACACGCTTTATACTTCATACACAAAACAAATACTTGTATCTCCTACATATCCAGATCAGGATCTTGATTCAAGTGTCTTTGGTGTAAACGTGGCTTTAGATTAGTTTTAGAGATTACTGAAATTGTTTAAAACGCGTCTAGTCGCTTATTTTTCAGCTGTTCAGCAATATTTATTTATATTTCATTTCTATTTTTGAGCCAAACTTTCACAACTATATTTTAAGATCCCACCCCCGGTTTAAAAATATTGCGAAATTAATTTAATTTTAATGTGGAGTGCAATTATAAATTTTCGTGATACTGAAGAACATAAAAGACTTCCACGACAGATATTTATGCATAATATGAAGCAACATTAACCATTCCATTAACGTTATTTTTATAAACTTTTGTCACTTATTTTTCAATCCATTGCCAGGGATATTTCGGTAAAAGATTCTAAAATTGTTAACGTAGATATGTTGCCAAATACGTGTTTTGAATACTGATTTCAAGCAACAAATAAAACTAAATTTGAATTGAATGAGTTTCTATTCAAACAGTAATCGATTTCATGATAATTAAATAGCTTGTAATTTGATAATATTCAAGAATGTAAACACTAAAATTTTCCGTAACATTGTTATCAAATAATTGAATAAATGGTGTGACTTAAACATCCTTAAGTATTATCGATAATAATATTGTATAATGTTACATTAGACCAGTGGTTCTGAAACTCATTTCAATCAATTTACCTTTTGGCCTCTCTGTGAAGCGTCATATATCCCTTATCAGTTGGTAAAATTTGTTTCTTAACAAATTAAATAAGAATCATTTCAAACTAACTTGATGCATGCTTTTAATATAAAGAATTATGGATTGCTAGTTTAAAAAGTTCGAATGGGGTGGCTAGCTCAGTGGTATGAAGTCGGCCTGTGGATCCTGAGAACCCTGGTTCGATTCCCACAGGCGACAAACAATTTTCATAATTTCAAAAGCTACTCCTGTGGCTCCTCCACCACTAACATCTTTGCGAGCCGTGATTTGACGACTGGTAACCGCACTTCACGCGCAAAATATATCACTTACCGAGAACTGCTTCGGCAGAGTGTCACACCCAGTAATGGGTAGAAGGCGTGATGATATATTTATTTTTATTTTTTTTTTTAAGTTTGATTATTATGAAATTGTATATCCACGGAAGAAAGTGAAACATTTCTTCTCGAAGATGTCTTTTCTTTTCCCCAGACGACTGCGAGGTATATATACAGGGTGTTCCATTTAAGTGTGCCACCATTGCTATCTCGAGAACTGTTAGAGCTACGAGATTGGTTAAATTAGCAAAGAACCACCATTTTACAAGACTATTGCAATGAATACAAAAATTATTTTTTTGATCAGTGGTTCTCAAATTACGGAACACAACTTTCTTATTTTAAATGGGAACATATTTTTTTTTTAGGTTATTCGATAGGGTATTTTTTTCTGAATTCAACGATATAAACATATCATATTCTAATATAACAAAATAACTGAGATAAATGCATGTTAAATTTTATGTATTTTATTTATATCAATGAAACAAGAGTGCTTTGGATAGAAAATAATTGAAAAATAAACAAATTAAACAATGGTGTAACTACAATAATAATAAAATTAATAAATATACACATAAATTAATAAATGTTATACAGAACAATATATTCAATTATTTTATGTAGCAATGGGTAAAAGGCGTGATGATATATTTTTTATTTAAAATTACCCCTGTGGCTCCCTCTCCACTAATATCTTTGGGGGTCGTGATTTGATGACTAGTACCCGCACTACACGCGCTAATTATATCACTTACCGAGATCTGCTACTGCAGAATGCCACACCCAGTAATGGGTAGAAGGCGTGATGATATATTTATTTATTTATTTTATTTAGAAATTTGTATAAGATTTATTATGCTCTCGACAGATGTCACCTGAACGCCACTAATTTCTGACAGGATCGTGACAAATATAATTAACATAACCTCTATCTCATCTTCACGTACCAGGGGGCCCATGAACCCCTTGTTTAGAATCCCTGCATCAGACAGATGGTTTATTAATTTTCCGTTTGTAAAAAATTAAAAAATGCCCTTGAAAGATAGCAAAATCTTATCTATGTTATCAATTTTGCACTGATAAATATAAACCTCAATATGTTGGAAATATTATTCATATGGTTTTTATAAATCCTGTGTTTAAAATTGTACAATCAAAATCTAAGCATTCGAAGCGATAAAATTATGGTTATATTAATAAAATAAAATTTGTTTGCTTAAGCTATTACGAAAATCATAAATATTTTATTTTACTGAAGGAAAAATAAAATCGATTCTAGAATTTGATTGAAATATTATGGTAAACTATTAAGAAATACCTACATTGTATAATAATAATAATTTAAATACATTATGCATTTCTTGTTGACAAAATAAAAGCTATTTAAATAATTTTTAAATTTAGAGATCCTTGAACGACTAATTATCATTTAATTGTATAGGAAATACATTTCACGAATTAATTCAAAAGGAAATTGAAATAAATAGAATATTAGTTCGATTCCACGCCGCACAGATTTTACTGTTCAAAAATCGGTGGAGACCTTAATATCCATCGGATCTGGATATTTAAAAAAAAGAGTAAAGGTAATTAAATTCCCTACACATCTGTCGAAGCAGATTTTTAAATGACTGTCAAATTTGATTAATTACATAATAAACTGTCAAAAAATGGAAACCATATAAAAAAATTAAACAATGAAAATTATTTATTCTTATATTATTTTTATACGTATATTACAGCAACATGACAGATTTTACAAAGCTGTTGACAGATGTCAACTTTACATTATGTTGAGAATAATTACAATACGGCTTTAATGAATAGATTAGAAATTTAGTTAGGGTATCTTAAGACAGGGAATCCGTATTGTAATTATTCTCAGCATAATATAAAGTTGACATCTGTCAACAGCTTTGTAAAATTTGTCATGTTGCTGTAATACAGAGTGATCAAAAGGAATTGTTACAGTTGGCAATAAAAAATATACTTGAAATTGGTAAGCCTAATACATAAATTCATTACCTTTTGTTGACAGTGACATTTGAAAATTTAAATTTAAATTTGAGTACATTTATTATTACATTTATTTCTAAAGTATTACTTAAAAAGTTAAAATTCTATTAGCTGTCAGACTTCTGACATAACCTATTTGTATTTATTAGAAATGCCAAATAGCATTTCCGCCTTTACCTGACGTTGTGCCAACTGTGAAATAAAAAGATCTCCGGAATTGTATTGCCAACTGTAACAATTCCTTTTTATCACTCTGTATATAAAAATAATATAAGAATACATAATTTTCATTGTTTAAATTTTTAATATTTTTTACAGTTTTTTGACAGTTTATTATGTAATTAATAAAATTTGACAGAATCATTTAAAAATCTGCCTTGACAGATGTATAGGGAATTTAATTACCTTAATTTAAAAAAAAATATCCAGATGCGATGGATATTAAGGTCTCGACCGATTTTTGAACAGTAAAATCTCGATTGCCTCACTGTGCGCCGTGCCAAAATAAAAATAAAACTTTTCAGTATAGTAACGTAAAAAAGGTAAACTTGATATTGCATTTAATAAAACTAAGATTGAATTTATAGTTGAATTCAAATTGAAAATATCACAAAATAATTTTTTATGTAGGTATACAATTGATTATATTGCAATAAAATTGTAGAACTTAAATACCGTTGCAAAAATAAATTTCATACAAAAAATAATTTACTTATTGTTCTCGGTTACTCATTCAAAATTCATTTAATGCTTTTTTTAATCAAGCATTTTGCAGCACAAAAAAATAATGTTCAGTTATTACTCCGCTCATGATTAACAAAATCTGGGTTTGTTACTAATTTTATACGGGTCATTGAACCAAAAAAATATCAACACATTAAAATTTTGTAGGTAATTTTTTGCGGTAGAACATCGGAATAAAATATAAAACAGAAAAAAACAAAACACAGGCAGAGTAATGGCCCGTGGAGACTGGCACAAAAAACAAACAACGATCAGGAAGAAATAAAACAAGTGTTGATCTATCTTTAGCTACTGATCGAAGGTGCACCCGCTTTCACTTATTAGCAGCCTATTCATCACCGCACAGAAACCGAAGCAAAATTGTTTACCTGTATCAATAGAAACTGAACGACACGACGACGGAGACACGACATGACATGAAAGATTCGCGAAGTGTGACAGTCGTGAAACAGGATTTGTGATTTGTCACTGGCTCTGGATTTGTTCGAGAACGAAATGTTACTATTACATAATTATTTATATAATAACAACGATACGCTATCGGTTATTGATGAGAAATACAGGCGCCTCTATTTACTTACTTTATGATTGATAGTTATTTTAGTTTTTATGAAATTTAGTTTGCCACCATGATCACGTGACCTAGTTGAATTTTTAGGAAGTAAAATGGTCCAAATGTGCACTAGAAATTTCATTTAACCGAACTCATAGCTCTTACCTATTTAATTAGATTAGTTATTTACTATACAAGTGTTTTATTAGGTATATAAAACACGTAAAAGTTTAAGTGTTTTATATACCAATAAAACACAAGTGTAATACAAAATTTTATCCACAACTCATAATTATAGGTATCGAAGAAGATTGGTCGTAACGTTTAACGTTGATTCCGTTATATATAAGTCGTATTCCATTTGCGATTTGGATCAGATCTAACTTACATTTACTGAATCAGATCACTTATTTATTTCGCTGGATTACTTCGCTGACTTTATTTCTAGTACTAGAATTATCGATTCTAATTTACTTTGAAGTAATTCACCCCAATAAGTTCTTCAATTTGCTTAATTCAGTTCATTTAGGGTCAAATTCATAGTCGTGACTCACCCTCACCTCATTCTCATCTCACACTTAAAATCGAAGTAACTAAGGCAACTAACTCAAATTGTGCAAATTCTTGAGTTAGTTACCTTAGTTACTTCAATTTTGAGAGTAAGTTGAGGATGAGATGAGTGTGAGTGACGACTCGGAATTTGGCCCTTATTCATGTTGTCTAATTTATCTGAACTGATTTGAGTAAACAAAGTGGCAAATGGAATACAGCTATAGTTTCTCAAAATACGGTAGATCATGAAGTGGTTGCTAAGTAACAAGTTGTTTACAGTGTTTTACGAAATATAAAACATTAGTGTTTTATGAGCCATACAATTCAACTGAAATCAGTGTAATAATGTCTTTATTATATATGAGTTGTGGATAATATAAATTAGCATATTATTTTGATGTCACTACACGTCGGTCATTGCCGTCATTGCCCGACATTTCTATTGATAACAAATTTTATTTTGTAAAAAAAAGGCAATATGTAAGTACCTATCTAGGTAAAAATAATAATTATATATTCATTCATCATAAATGAATAAAATTATAATATATTATAATTCATTCGTTTAAATTATTAAAAAAAATAAATCATAATAAACTCTAATCAAACTTATCACCTATAGGTTCATATAAAATAATTTAGCTTATTAGCTATTTTAGCTCTGCAAAATCGCAGTGAAAAGTAGCACTTTAGCTCCGATTTTTATCGACCCGAATGTAAGACATGTTTGACAAGTATAACTAACCTAAATATTTTGTATTATTTTTAATATTATTTTTTCATAGTTATAATCCTTGGAAAATATACTCCAAATTCGTAATAAAAAAAATTTCTTTATTTATGGCTTAGGTATATAATAGTATATTATACAACGACGTTATAATGGATGCTATTATTCCCAACGATAAATTTTACAACACGAGCAAGCAAAGCGAGCAAATTAGATAAAATTACGTTAATATCGCAATATTTACTGATGCAACTAAGGTGATAGAGAAATGTCAAAATTTTTGCATATATTTTTTTTGTTTATTTGGTTTTTCATATTACCTGCCTGTCTTTATGCTTTTTTAATTTGCCCAGAGAAATTGATTCTGGCATAATAATTTTCTGATTGGTGCGGAAGAGGGAATAATGACTATTATTTCCTCGTTTATGTATTAAATATCACACATTTAATATACATATAATATATTCGTCGTAGATATATGACTATTATTACAGATTTCAAAATAAAATTAATGAAATCATGTCATTATTTATTATTATTTACAAATTGACAAGTAAACCAATTAGGAATAGGTATAATATTAAGAGTGTGACTGAAAAAAATGTAACAGAATCCAGGAAACTAAATATCACGTCACAAAAAACATTCAGTTTAATTTTACAACTTGTATTATGATTTTGATGTGATATTTACTTTATTCATCATAACATAAATTTTGTTTTATCTCTTTAAATTAAACATAAAATTTTAAGCTAGGTTTAAGTGAATAATAGCTACAGAGTGATCAAAAGGAATTGTTACAGTTGGCAATAAAAAAAAATTCTTGAAATTGGTAAGCCTGATACATAAATTCATTTCCTGTTGTTGACAGTGACATTTAAAATTTAAATTTGAGTACATTTATTATTACATTTATTTCTAAAGTATTTCTATTACTTAAAAAGTCAAAATTCTATTAGCTGTCAGACTCCTGACATAACCTATTTGTATTTATTAGAAATGTCAAATAGCATTTCCGCCTTTATCTGACGTTATGCCAAACTGTGGAATAAAAAGATCTCTGGAATTGTATTGCCAACTATAACAATTCCTTTTGATCACCCTGTATTTACACCATCAAAAGTTAAATTTTAAACCTGTTTTAAATAAATAAAATAAAACAACGCGAAGTTAGTTATCTTATGAAACAATTGACATTGCTGTCAAATATACTGAATTGCTTCAATTTATTGAACAAGTTTAAAATGTAAGTTTTAGTGATGCAACTAGTCATAAAATGAAATAAAACGTTAGATGTCATTTGAAAGAATTATTGTTCATTTAGATTTGTTATTAAAGAATAATAAAATCCTTCCAGTGCCATGTAAATATTGCTCTACAGGTACAGTAAATTAAATATGTTAGCATACAGCCGTCAAGAACTCGATAAAATATTTCATTGACATTGCACGGTGAAGTTTATATCGCTGCAGACGAATTCATTGTTCATAAGCGCTGTAGTTCCGTTTCCGGTACACTTAAATACTCAAGGTTAATAACCTGTGGAGCGTATGCACTAAATAACAGATTGAAAACCGCTTTATGAAGGTTCAATCAGAATTTATGGACATTGGACCAGAATGTTGTCATCCTTCAACACCTTTCGATGCTGTTGATTCCTAAATATCTTTTGACTCACAGTTCTACTATAAAAAACCTATCATTAATATTTAAAATAATTTTTCCGTTGATTGTTTATTAATGTATACAAAATCATACATTAATGACCCCTATTAATGCATGATTTTTTATTAATAAATGATTTCTTGCATGCGTACAGCACACGTAATATAGCATATATTGGTTAGCGGTAAATTTGCGCAAAATGCGTATCAAAGTTAAAAGAAATAATTTGACACGTCTATCTAAATAATATGCACGTAGCATTCCTTTTAAATGAATATAAAAATCCAAATATTCTAAAAACGAAAAAATTGCTGGTGCTAGTAGCTAACGTTAAGTGAACTAAACGTATCCACTGTTGTCAAAACATTTATAACAGGTACGTTCCTAACCTAACATATTACAAACGTTACTAAAGTAACAAATTTGTCATGGAATTTTCTTCAACTTAAAATGATGCGATCAACGGAAAAATATAACTAACTCTGCGATTAATAATCTCACTACGCTCTCGCGTTAAAATGTCTCGATTATTAATCGGCCTCATTAACACACTAGTTAGTTAAATTAGTATTATACAACTGGTAATGAAAGCAATGCTTTTTTTACGAATGTGAAGTTTGATGAATGAAAAAAAGATGTTTTATTACATGTTGTACAAAGATAAAAATTAAAAAATATTTTGACAGATCAAAATTTCGATTGCTTTTTAAATTTTAAATGATTTCCAATAATTAAAAGTAGTGAAACCAAGTAAAATTAAATCACTGACGTACCCTTTTTTCATTATTTTTAGTTTTTATTTTTTTTTTTCACGATTTTTAAACTAGATGATAATGATTCTACACGATTTTTTTATTAAAAAAACACGACTTTAATAATCAATATGCAAAAAATATTATGATTATAAATTTATGGGGTAATGGCTCAGTGGTATCAAGTCGGCCTGTGGATTTTAAGAACCCTGGTTCGATCCCCACAGCCGACAAAACATTTTCAATTACCCATGTGGCTCCCCCACCACTAACATCTTTGAGGGCCGTGATTTGACGGCTGGTAACCGCACTTCACGCGCATAAATATATCACTTACCGAGATCTGCCTCGGCAGAGTGCCACACTCAGTCATGGCTAAAAGGCATGACGATATATTTATATTTATTTATTTATTATAAATTCAATAATAGGCGTATTCCATTTGCCATTTGAATTAGATCTAACTTACATTTATTGAACCAGATCACTTATTTATTTCGCTGATTTTATTTCCAGTGCTACAATTATAGATTCTAATTTACTTTGAAGTAATTAACACCGATAAATGCATCTATTTGCTTAATTCACTTCATTTAATCATGTGTCGAATTTATCTGAACTGATTTAAATGAACCAAATGGCAAATGGAATACAGCTATAATATACTTTGTTGTAATTTGTGACATTAGCCGTGTTCCATTTGCCACTTAGTTCATTTAAATCAGTTCAGATAAATTAGACAACATGACTAAATGAACTAAATTAAGTATTCTGATGCACTTATTGGGCTGAATTACTTCAAAGTAAATTAGAATTACTAATGGGGGATTCAAGTGGTAGAGCTTTTTAATATATATTTATTAAAATAAATTCTTGACCGTACATCATATTTAATACAATATAAAATCATACCATAAATGATATCTTTATTGCTGAAATATGAAAGTTAAATAATTCAAATCGCTCATTTGTATTTCGCACTGCCATATTGTAATTACGTAGTTGCATTAAGCCAATCACAGAACTTTGTCTGAAACGTTTGTCGGTGCTCAATTTTACTGAGAGGAAGACGAAGAAGAAATAAGCATTCAGCATTCTACGATTCTACCAATGACGTATAATACTAGACGAATTATGCCGTATTCAAGTCAATGCAAACGCCGTTGTTATCCGTCTAGTTATGTTTTGTCTGAGGATTCTACTGACAACGACACACGTTACGTGAAGTACGTGTTATTTATCTCTGTCTTATCTGTCTCTCTTTAAGCTAAGATGCAACTACGTTTGTTTCGAAAGTTTAAATATTTTTATCATGCTTAATACAAGTTTAAAAAAAATAAAAATTTTTGGTATAATTATTTTATTACGTAGATTAATATATAAAAAATTCAAAAAAGTCTTGAAAGGCCCATTCTAGTACTGGAAATGAAGTCAGAGAAGTAATCCAGCTAAATAAATATGTGATCTGGTTCAGTAAATGTAAATTAGATCTGATCCAAATGGCAAATGGAATACGCCTATTGTGTCGCTATCGATTTTCAGGTAGTTCATTAAGTATAATTTATTCTCCATCATAGTGTGTAAAGTTTTTATTTGTTTTTATATTGTGTAAATTTGTTTACAAAGTGAGTTAATTTCCTTGATATTAATTTTATTTTATCTGATTTATTATTAAATGAATGTCTAAAAATTTTAATGTGCTGAGTTTAATTTGTCATAAAACTGCAGCAGGTGTAATAAATAAACAAGTAGCTTTTATTATTATAATAAAATAAAATTTAATAATTTGTCACGGATAATTCCAAACCATGTTAAGTACATTATAATTAAAATTATGATTATTCTTTTGTACTTGAAACTACTATTGCAAATTGTAGCTATGAGAAATTTAACTACATTTTTTTACAGCTCAAATTTAATTCTCTGACATGTGAAGTAATTTTACGGTTGTTGCAAAAAAGTTTCTGTAATTTAAAGAAAGAGGAACAGCGAACAAAAAGCAAGGTCGTTGACATATAAATGGCTCATCATTAGTGTCAGAGATTTGTCCTAAAATTTTTTACATTCTCAGATATTCAAATTAAAACTCTAAGCTGCCATTTAAATTCAACGAAATTGCAAAAATACGGAACTGAAGCATATTTGTGTCATTCTGAACAGAAATAGTTCCGCAGACTTGACGTAATTCGGTTTGCGAGATTTTAATATTAACCTTGTTTAGCCTTAACCCTGTTTTACTCAAATCAAATTATACATTTAAATCTAAATTTAAAATAGCCTAATTTATTACCATGTGTGCGCATGAACAAATTTACTAGTTTTACAAGGTGTTTTGTAATAGTACATCCGAAATTCCGGCTTCGTCCTACGTTTTTCGCGATTATTTTTCATATAAAAGAAAGATTTTGTCATTCATGACATTTAAAATTTGAAGGAACATATAGTTATATGTTTTATTTGGGTACAAGTTTTGTATTTACATTTTTTAATAAAAAATAAGCTTTTATGACCTTCAGTTAATTATATTTTACATAAAAAATATGACATTTATTACGTCATATTTTTTCTGTACTTATCTACAAACTTAATCAAATATGAGCTGATTCACAACAATTTTATTTTTCTTATTTAACTCTTTAAATCACAAATTAAACTTAATTAAAACCTGGTTAAAATAAAAAACCTCTATTTGATTTGAAAATTAAATAAGAGTGATGCAATGTTTCAAATTATTTTTAATTTTAAATAGGGTCTCGATCCTCAGACAAATTATGCCGTATTCAAGTCAATGCAGTGTTGTGAAGCAGAAAGTGATGGAATAACTTGTGGGTGAGGCGGGTGCGCGGCAAGGAGCGAGTACACTTTGATGTTATGCAAGTTGCGAACATTTGTGTAGTTATTTTTATATTCAATTACTTAGTTTTCATACATCAAAGTAAAGGTTAGTTTTTGACATATTAAGTGTTTTGTATAGGTACGCGCTTTTGTATTTAAATAAATAAAATGCTCGCGTCTGATAACTGTTATCAACAAAAATGCAACCTGCATAACACCAATTTGTACTAGCTCTTTGCCGCGCACCCGTCTCATCATTCAGTTATTCTATCCCCTTCTGCTTCACAACAAACGCCGTTGTTATCTGTCTAGTAATGTTTTGTCTGAGTCTCGAATTGAACCGGAATATGCACCGAAACATGTAATTTTTCTTGTAAAATTCAAAAACGAGAACCTTAAGCGAATCGTAAATCAGTGGCGTACCTAGAACTTTTGCCACCCTGGGCGTGATGATATATTTTTTTTTTTAATTTTTTTTGTATAATAAAGTATTGCGTATAACACATGAGTAAAGTTATTATTATTTACCTCAAGCGATTGCATCCCTCAGACTACGCCCTCAACCTTGCTGTTGACAAATAATGACGTACTTTACGCCCTTGATATATAACAATATATTATATACCAAGTCCTGTGTATATACACTATTTTTCGCACTTCCAGCCATACGGATTGAATTAATGATTAATTTTGATATTGACTTGACATATAAATCACAATTTTTAGATAACTTAGGCCACATAAACAAAGTGAAATATTTTGGGGTTTATAATATACTTGTTACTACGGGATTAAAAGTAACACTTCACTCCTCGAAAAGGAGGAATAAAGTAGGTCATTTACTCCCGGAAGTGCGAGAATTACTATTATATTTTCAAAATTACTGAATCTATGTACTCATTTTCTAATTTAAATTAAAAAAAGATATGCGTTACTTGAATTCAAATTGAACCAATTCGCGATCCGATTCAAAAGAAAACTATCGAACCGGAACAAAAAACCGAACCAAATTCATAATCAAACCTTTGAATCGAAACCGAACCGTATTTTTTTGTAGTTAGTGCTTTAAAAACAACTTATTTTCAAATAAGATTAATTATTATAAACATAAATTGTGAAAGCACATTTCAAGATATTTATCATTAGTTATCATGTTTATTATTATATTAAAACAAGAATATTAATCATGTTTATATTTAAGTATTAGTAGGGAGAAAATCAGGTCACGAAAATATTGAAATTAATTCCTGAAACAATGTTCATAACCTTATTAAAACAGATCAACTGTGTTTCACAATGAACTGAATTAATTTACATTGTAATCTGTCAAAATTGACATATATTAACCGGAAATGAACTTGTTGGAGGTCTATCTAATCCGGATATTGTGTATTAATAATATTCATTGCGCCTACGTACACTCAGCATAACAATTTTTGTAATGCTGGGTCGAGATTTGTCCCTGTCTTGACTCTTGAGAGACGACCTTGCTTAGAGAACAGAGAACACCCTCTGACAGACCGATCTTGACCGAGATTCTAGACGCGAAGGCCATCGTTGTACTTCACACACGGTAGATTTTTTATTAAATTTTATTGCTAACGTGTGTTTAGAGGAATTAATGATCATAGATTTTCCAGTTTTATACGTGAAGACGTCATCTCATAAACGTTCTGTTGGTAATTTAAATTTAGAATGGTTTTATTTGTAATCATTTCCGTCCTATTCTTGACTTTATTGCAACTTTTAAATAAATAAAATCTTCAAAGATTTAGGACCAGTTTTTCAATCACCGGTTTACTCTTGATTAGCGTTAATCATGATTAAATAATAATGGAAACCATAGTTTCTATTATTATTTAATCATGATTAACCAGATTAACATTAATCTGTGATTGAAAAACTGGCCCTTACTGTTGTAAATCTTACACCCGTGTATTTTATTTATATTATATTGCGTCATATGGGGTAGGTGGTTCATTGGATTCTGAGAACCCGGGTTCGATTCTCACAGCCGCCAAACAGTTTCATCACATTAAAATTACCCCTGTGGCTCCCCCACCACTAACATCTTTGGGGGCCGTGATTTGATGGCTAGTAGTCGCCCTCCACGCGCATAAATATATCACTTACTGGGATTTGTATATGTTATTCGCGGATGGCTTAATTTTCATGTAACATCCTGTATATGCAGTTAGCATAATAATTTTCTTATTATTCTGTTGTTTTTCTCAATAATTTTATTATATCGAAAGTTTCTTATTCTTATAAGTCGATCTATTGTTCTTGATACTTTATGAAAAGGAAATTATTATTAGCAATAATAATATTTATAAGAAAGTGAATTTTCATTCTTCTATGCAATATAAAGCTTGTCATTTTCTCTTATACACTTTTTTATTTAATCGTACTTTAACAGCATGACTTTATTATACATTTTCTTAGGTTATGGCCGTTAAATTTTAAATTTGATTTAAATAAGCGAAGTTGATGTCATATCGAATAGTTCATATTGATATCAGATATTTGATTTCCTTTCTATTTATTTCAATCAAGCTTAAAGTTTTTTTTTTGCGTTGAAATTGTGCAGTAACGTTATAATACTTGATAAGACAAATGAATCCAGTTAAAAATACGTTTTATCGGTTTAAAATTTGGGGATTCATTAATCGGCAGTTTCAAAAGACAATTGCATTTTCTACTGCTTATTTAAAGACCAATTTTTAGCTGGATACTGAAAATGGTTTTAGCTAATCTTGAATTTTGGATAGGTCAAATTAAGGCGTACTATATTCTCAAAAAAGTTTAAATAACTTCGATAATAAATCTAAAATTCAAGATTAACTAAAACTTTTTTGAGAATTGCGCTGTAAATGATAAACAAAATCGCAACACAAAAAATATTGATATGATTTTGTTCATTACTTACAGATTTACGGATCTATAATCTTATACAGTCCGATTTTTAGCTAATCCTAAATTTTGGATTAGTTAGTCTCAAGCTAATCTGATTTTAAAAAGTTAATCCAAATCACTTTCCGATATCCAAATTGTAACAAAATTATACTAGAGTTTATTTAAACTTTTTATAGGTAGATTCAAAAAGTGGATTAGCGCTAACACAATTTTTTATTTCATTTTTAACTCTTTTCAATGTACGAAACAAGTTTATTTTAATTTGAGTTAAAAAGAGAGTTAATTAGCATCAAATTTAGTTCATTCCTTTAATCTGTTTTAATTTGAAATTGAGTTATAGATAATATTAAAAACGGTGTTAGCGCTAATACGTTTTATGAATCTGCCTGTTAGAGAATATGGTTTAGCTTAATTTCACTAATCCAAAATTCAGGATTAGCTACAACTCTTCTAAGAATCGGGTTGATAGATTTATCACAGAATTCCACCATAATTCAAATTAGTTAAAACTCTTGACAATTGGACTATGAGTATGTATCGATTAATTCTTCCGTTTGAATAAAACTGCTATATGTTGGATAATTTACATATGTAAAATTACATAGTCAATTGAAAATTCCAGTACATTCCATGCAGAAATGATATTTGTTATTGCACTCAGAATTATAAAAATATGTTATTTATACACATGTTTAAAATTTCAGTATCAAATATTTTATGATGTATTC
This sequence comes from Pterostichus madidus, assembly GCA_911728475.2. Classification (NCBI taxonomy): domain Eukaryota; kingdom Metazoa; phylum Arthropoda; class Insecta; order Coleoptera; family Carabidae; genus Pterostichus; species Pterostichus madidus. The sequence continues at coordinate 7,266,111 of OU452313.1, read as the reverse complement.
TTGAATTTAAAGTATAGTGCGTCGCTGCGTAAAGGGTACGGTGGGAGGCGCCTCGATGTTTGTAAATAACTTTCAGTTGCAATTAAAGTTCGAACAACATTATTTACTCCCCACTCGGGCGACTATGTTATTTATAAATAACTTGATTACGGTTAAAATAACTATTTAAATTTCCATACGCTAATAGTTTTCTTCTCATAGAACTTGAAACACCACGTGTCAATGAAACTTATGATTTATTCATATACGGTAATGATAATTACTAGACATATTAGGAATAAACATAGATTTGTTAATTGTTTCACTTTGTAAAGGAAACTTATGACATTTGAAGATCTGTATCATTGTCTTTGACACGCAAATGTCAAATTATATATATGATGAATTAAATGCTCTATATTTATTAATTTATGGACAGTGGCACAGCTGGTGCTGAAAATATGGCTCATATGATTAAACAAAATTTATGTCACTTGTTCTACCGAAGTTTCAATTTAGCTTCGATCATTAGTACGATAAACTGAATCTAGATCATTTATAATTTATTACTTCGCAATTTAAATCATTTACAAACATAATTATTGATTTATTTATTGATCCCAATAGAAATATTACGCTTATTTATTTATTTGTTAGTCTGCACAACAGGAACTTAATCCCAATTGTGAAATCCGAACCACGCAGACACAATCGTATTTTTGTATATAAGTTGACGTTAGCGAGATTTGACTGCATGATGTCTTGCTTCTTAATTAATAAACGCAAATTTCAACTTGGTTTTATCCACTGAGCTACGATTACCTGTAATTTATGTATTTATTTTTATGGAGTAGGTGGCTCAGTGGTATCGATTCAGCCTGTGGGTTTGAGATCTCGGGTTCGATTGCCACAGCCTACAAACAATTACTATCTCTGTGGCTCCCCCTACACTAACATTCTTGAGGACCGTGATTTGACGGCTGAAAATTGAACTTCACGCGCAAAATATATCCCTTACCGAGATCTGCTACCGCAGAATGCCATACCTAGTAATGGGTAGAAGACGTGATGATAAATTTATTTAGTTTATAAGTTTATGGGGTAGGTGGCTCATTGGTATCGAGCCGTCCTGTAGATTCGGAGAACCCTGGTTCGATTCCCACAGCCGACAAATAATTTTCATCACATTAAAACTTTTCCTGTGGCTCCCCCTTCACTAATATCCTTGGGGGCTGTGATTGACGGCTGGTAACCGCGAAAAATATATCACTTGCCGATATCTCCTACGACAGAATGCCACACCCAGTAATGGGTAGAAGACGTGATGATATACGAAAAAGCATGAGTATTCGCCGAGTGTTTGTAGTTCAATTGGTTAGAGCAATCATCATGCGAATGAAAGGTTCTGGGTTCAAATTCCGGCGAACGCTCATAGCTTTTTCAAAAATTAATTAACTATATATTTATTTAGTTTATAAGTTTATGGGGTAGATGGCTCATTGGTATCGAGTCGGCCTGTAGATTCTGAGAATCCTGGTTCGATTCCCACAGCCGACTAACATTTGCACCACATTAAAAACTACCCCTGTGGCTTCCCCTCTGCTAACATTCTTGGGGGCCGTGATTTAACGGCTGGTAACCGCACTTCACGCGCAATACTATATCACTTACCGAGACCTGCTACGGCTGAATGTCCAGTAATGGGTAGAAGACGTGATATATTTATTTATTTTATAAGTACTTAGAAAAAATCTGTAAAGAATTGCGAATGAGTTCTCTGTGCAAGCGATTATCTTGAACCGTTTGAGCCCTAGTAGGCTGTCCTCTCCAGCAGTTGTTCCTTTTTTGTCCTTGAGTGTTGTTTTCTTCAGCCGACAACTCCAGTTTGTTGTTGGTTTTCTGTTTTGTGTTTTGTTTTGCTCGACCGTCGCTTCGGACGTCGAGATTTATTTTTAGCTTCGACACTGGACTGCGCGTAGTTGTCTGCAGCAGACAGACTCACGCACTGTGTGTACGGTTGGTATAGTCCGCGTACTGCTATCGCTTTTCGGAATTAAATGCGTAATTTATCACAGGGCACCATCACTTTCACTGGTTTGTTCTTCGCCATCTTAGTGTAGAATACGAGCTGAAAAATTGTAAAAATAAATATAAATATATCATCATGCCTTTTACCCATTACTGAGTATCGCACTCTACCGAAGCAGATCTCAGTAAGTGATATATTTATGCGCATGAAGTGCGGTTACCAGCCGTCAAATCACGCCTCCTCCCCCCCAAAGATGTTAGTGATATTGTATTAGGGAAATTTAAGGGTATATATTACATGACGTACTGATCATAAAAAAAAATTAATTTCAAAATTAGTAACATTAAAGCCCCATTCACAACACGAAATTAGTGGTTAGTGTTAGTAGTTATGGTTAGCGGTAGAAGTTTGACATATGTATTCCTCTAGTAGCGTTCACAACAGCGAACTTAGCCCAGCGCAGGTCTACGCTAATCGTGGTTAGCGTAGAAGTTTGTAAACTTCAAACTTTTAGTTAGTGGTTAACGGCACAGCCAATCAAAAACGAGGAGTTGGTTTTCTCAGTTTGAATTTTATGTAACGAAAATGAATCGAAGCACAATAAAAAAGTTGTTACTTGCAACTTTAATTGTGCAAATGAAAAGAAATAAAAAAACAAATACAAGATGGTGGGTTCGCCCAATCAACCAAAACCGAACGAATCAGGGAGACTGGGATAATTTGATTCAAGAAATGAGGTCATATGATGAAGACATGTTCTTTAATTACACCAGGAATGACCATAGCTCAATTTGATTTATTTTTAGAACTTGTAGGACCAATTTTGAAATAAAATAGTAGAAGAAAACCAGTTCTATCAAATCAGAACTACAGACAAAATATCAGAACTCAAACAAACAAAACTGTAACTATTTGTCAAAACTTTAAGTTGACAACTGTGACATCTATTATAATTTCTTGTAACATCTATAATTTTCAAAAATGTGCACTACATTACCGGCAGAAACATAAATTCGAAATCATTAATTTGGGACATTGTGAACGATGTATTTTAGTCTATAACTACTAACTATAACCACTAACCATAACCACTAACACTAACTACTAATTTCGTGTTGTGAATGAGGCTTAAGGGTGGTTTACCTTCAGTACACATTTTTAGTATCACTGGTTTGATAGTTATTTTTAATATATTAATAATTAAATTATAATTATAAACGCTATAATAGTCAATTTATTTATTATACATCAGATATATTATTATTATTTATGGGGTGGCTAGCTCAGTGGTATGAAGTCGGCCTGTGGATCCTGAGAACCCTCGTTCGATTCCCACAGACGACAAACAATTTTCATAATTTCAAAAACTACCCCTGTGGCTCCTCCACCACTAACATCTTTGGGGGCCGTGATTTAACGGCCGAGATCTGCTTCGGCAGAGTGCCACACCCAGTAATGGGTAGAAGGCGTGATGATATATTTATTTATTTTATATCAGATATATTACTGTTTGTTGTGACATTAAAAGTACTCGTATATACTTCAAGAACCGTGGTCTTAATTTTGCAAATTTTGAAAAAAAAAATTGAAAGATTGCAAAGTATAGTAATTATTAACAAGGTTTTTTGATAGTAACCTTCCTGGCAACCATTATTGTTTAGAGTTCTAACAATTGCCTTACTTAGCAATTTGTATTACAGAATAGGTCCTTAATTTTATTTTTTTGAACATCCATCAACAAATATGCGTCGGTTGTTTTAAGAAATCATGAAAGTTGCTCGTCTTTTTGCTTCTGTTCTTAAATATAAAAATAAATATATCATCACACCTTCTACCCATTACTGGGTGTGGCACTCTGCTGAAGCAGATCTCGGTAAGTGATATATTTTGCGCGTGAAGTGCGGTTACCAGGCGTCAAATCACGGCCCCCAAAGATGTTAGTGGTGGAGGAGCCACAGGGGTAGCTTTTGAAATTATGAAAATTGTTTGTCGCCTGTGGGAATCGAACCAGGGTTCACAGGATCCACAGGCCGACTTCATACCATTATTTATGCAGATAATGGAAGAGCAATATGCATTATGTGCTTCTTGCAATATAAGTCACAGAGGATAATATTACGACACATAATTGCGACTCCGAAATTCATTATTTTGATAGTGCTGATGACAAAATTATTAAAAAAAACAGACCCTGACGTTATTTGCTTTTGACTACATATAAAAAATATAAAGATGACTCAAAACATCCAATTAAAAGCGCAATTTAACACACAAACAAAACTAAACAGATGTCGTTCCGAACATGCATTCAGATTTTAAATTGTCCGCCAGTGTTTACAACTGACACTAGATGCATCATTTATTTGGAAGTAACACGAGTTAGTTCTAGGTCAGTTCAGGGTTGAATCAAAATTTCCCAAACAAATACGGCCTAAATTAACAATCCTTTTGACTGCGTTGTTTTTTGTTATTGTGCAGACAAATTAATTTAACATTTCACCAGTTGATTGAAGCTGCAGACCTTAATCCTTTATAAAATTGTGTAAACTCTGGTACCAGCCAAGTCGTGTATTTTTCTTTAGCTTGTAATTCCGAAAGTGACCTTTCGCAACCACGCAGCTTCCGATCTGCGCCGGCAACGCCCTTTCGGCGTGCTTGTGTACCGTGTGCCATATCGTGCACGCTTCCCCTCTTGAGCGCGGAGGTCGTGAACTTTCCGAACAATCGCAAGGCGAGAGATTTCTTCGAGTTCCTTCAAGGTTGATACCTAACTGTGTTATATATTCATTTATTTGTAATGAGGCTGTTTCTACGTTCGTTTCATATTGTAATATAGAATTTTCTTGCGTAAGAATCGGTAATAGTTCACTGTCAATGGCTAAACTATTTCAAAGAGTCTTATATTTATAAGTGATTTAAAATCATTGCGATACCGGATACTATAAAGATATATTTACGATTTTGTCTTGGTGTTTGTTTATTTCTAGAAATAGTCGAAAGTAGATTATCGAAAGTACGTTTCTTGTTTATGACATTCTGTTTTCAAACATGAAAGTACAACAATAGTGAAAAATATCTGCAATTACTGTTCATACGTTACAGTCATAGATTCATTTAACTACCGATTATCTACCATCACCTGTAAATTTGCACGTAATTATCGATGTGTTCATTATTAATCAACAACTAATTTAATAATAAAAAATGCCGGGTGTGTCACGAAAAACGGGCCATAGGCGTTTAACTTAGGAAAACAGTTTTTCCGTGCTCATTGCATTACAAATTATTTTATAAATACTTTAAATAAAAATTGTAAAGCACCTAAATCAATGATGGGGTTAAGTGGCTCAGTGGTATCAAGTCGGACTGTGAATTTCATAACCTGGATTCGATTTCCACAGCCGACAAACAATTTTCACCACAGTAAAACTACCCCTGAGGCTTCCTGTCTACTAATATCCTTGGAGGTTGTGATTTGACGTCTGGTACCTGCACTTCACACTCATACAATATATCACTTACTGAGATCTTCTATGGCAGAATGCCACAGTCAGTAATGGGTAGAAGGTGTGATGAAGATGATATATTTTTGTTATTATTTATCTAAATTAATAAACAAAATTAATTTTCTGTGTTTTGTAACGGCAGTAATTAAATATGAAAATTTATAAAATTACAATTTAAATAGTGTTAAAACAAAATAATAACAAACAAATGCGTGACTTAATTTAATTTAAAAGTAAGTTTTTGATCTGTCTGTAAATGTTACATTATTTTTACAAATTTATTAATAATGGAAAATTATATTGGGTAATGGCTCAGTGGTATCAAGTCGGCCTGTGGATCCTAAGAACCCTGGTTCGATCCCCACAGCCGACAAAACATTTTCACCAATTTAAAATTACCCCTGTGGCTCCCCCATCACTAACATCTTTGAGAGCCGTGATTTGACGGCTGGTAACCGCACTTCACGCGCATAAATATATCACTTACCGAGATCTGCTACGGCAGAGTGCCACACCCAGTAATGGGTAGAAGGCGTGATGTTATATTTATTTATTTTATTTTTTGGAAAAAATACAAATAATTAAATGTCATTATTCTGGAAAAAATTTGACAGAAAAACTTAATGCATTTGTTTATTATTTTGTTTTAATTTCGTGGTTAACACTAATTAAATTGGTGTTTTGTAAATTTCATATTTAATTTCTGCCGTTACAAAAAATAAATTTAGTTTATAGATTTAGATGCAGAATTTTTAACTCTTGCAGCCCGATTCTCAAAAAAGTTTTAGTTAATCCTGAATTTTGGATTAGCTAATCATCTTCTAATCCGATTTTTAAAAGTGAATTCGAATCACTTTTCGAAATGGTAACGAGATTATGTTAGAGTTTATTTAAACTACAGGGTGATCAAGAAGAATTGTTATAGTTGGCAATACAATTCCAGAGATCTTTTTATTCCACAGTTGGCACAACGCCAGATAAAGGCGGAAATGCTATTTGACATTTCTAATAAATACAAATAGGTTATGTCAGGAGTTTGATAACTAATAGAATTTTGACTTTTTAAATAATAGAAATACTTTAGAAATAAATGTAATAATAAATATACTCAAATTTAAATTTTAAATGTCACTGTCAACAACAGGAAATGAATTTATGTATCAGGCTTACCAATTTCAAGTAGTTTTTTTTATTGCCAACTGTAACAATTCCTTTTGATCACTCTGTATTTTGAGAATATGGTTTAGCTAAATGTAACTAATCCAAAATTCAAGATTAGCTAAAACTCTTGTATTTGAAGCATTTTTGCCTAAAATAATTGATGCAATGCGCACGGAAATACTATTTTGTTTGTATGTTAAACGCCAATGGCCCGTTTTCATGATACACCCGGTATATTGTAATCTGTCTGTGAGCTATAAAGCGATATTTCAACAATGAAATACGTGCATTCACTTGAAGACAGCAGATTAGAAATGCGTGGTTTGATATAAACTTTAACTAGCAGTTAAAATTGCTGTAGGAACTGAGAATGGTTGCTACATTTTCAGCACGTTCAAATGTACAAACATGTCTGTCCAGTTGCAAGACAGATTAAATGAAGTACTCGAGGAATTGTAAGAATTTATAGCAACGCGAACATATAAATGCAATTTATATGTCTCCAGCACTGCTTTCAAAAGATTAAAAATGTACTTGTTATAAATAAATAATTTCATATTTTCAAAAAGCATTGTTATGTTATGATAAAAATATACTGCCGGATTTATGAAACAAATTTTGAAAGCTCGTGAATTAAAAAAACAGTAATGAGCTTATATGTAGGGATCTATGAATATGGTTGAAGTGAGGGTGCTGTATTAGGATGAAAATGTTTTACGAGGACTAATTATTTGATGAATTTAATGAGTAACTGTTTTATGGATGATTGTAGGGTTCGTGCTATCCTATTTGATGGGATATAACGTAATGTTATGTATGTATATAATAGTATATTGTAATACTAGTGAGGAAAGGGTATCATTACAAAACGAGTACGAAAGTTACAGCATGAGCGATAGCGAGTGTTCCAATAGTACCAGTTTTGCAATGGCGCTTGTCCACGTGTGTTACATACTATTTTTTTCAACATTAAATGTGAAAATTACATGTTTGCGTTATTCAGTACAAGAAATTGAATAATAATCGAAAGAGTTGTATTTGCAAATGCACATCACGTTTCCTTGGTCACCACAAACGAAAATAATAATGTACGTCCATTTTTTTTTTCAAAATGACATTTTCCTTACTCAATTCAGTTGTGATAGTAACCACTAGGGATGAAAATAATTTACTTTCATTACTATTGAGGAAAATTGTTGCTATCACAACTAAATAAAATAAATAAATAAATAAATAAATATATCATCACGCCTTCTACCCATTACTGGGTGTGGCACACTGCCGAAGCAGATCTCGGTAAGTGATATATTTTGCGCGTGAAGTGCGCTTACCAGTCGCCAAATCACGGCCCTCAAAGATGTTAGTGGTGGAGGAGCCATAGGGGAAGCTTTTGAAATTATGAAAATTGTTTGTCGCCTGTGGGAATCGAACCAGAGTTCTCAGGATCTACAGGCCGACTTCATACCACTGAGCTAGCCACCCCATCAACTAAATTAAAATATAAATAAATAAATATATCATCACGCTTTCTATCCATTACTGGGTGTGGCACTCTGCCGAAGCAGATCTCGGTAAGTGATACATTTTGCGTGTGAAGTGCGGTTACCAGTCGTCAAATCACGGCCCCCAAAGATGTTAGTAGTGGAGGAGCTACAGGGGTAGCTTTTGAAATTATGAAAATTGTTTGTCGCCTGTGAGAATCGAACCAGGGTTCTCAGGATCCACAGGCCGACTTCATACCACTGAGCTAGCCATCCCATAAAATAAATAAATATAAATATATCATCACGCCTGTTATCCATTACTGGGTGTGGCACTTTGCCGAAGCAGATCTCGGTAAGTGATACATTTTGCGTGTGAAGTGCGGTTACCAGTCGTCAAATCACGGCCCCCAAAGATGTTAGTAGTGGAGGAGCTACAGGGGTAGCTTTTGAAATTATGAAAATTGTTTGTCGCCTGTGAGAATCGAACCAGGGTTCTCAGGATCCACAGGCCGACTTCATACCACTGAGCTAGCCATCCCATAAAATAAATAAATATAAATATATCATCACGCCTGTTATCCATTACTGGGTGTGGCACTCTGCCGTAGCAGATCTCGGTGATATAGTTTGCGCGTAAAGTGTGATTACCAACCGTTAAATCACTGTCCCCCAGGGAAAGCCACAGGGATAGTTTTTTAATGTGGTGAAAATTGTTTGTCGGTGTAGGAATTGAACCCTTATTCTCAAATAATAATAATCCGCAGGCCGATTCCATACCACCTTTCCTATTACTAAATTGAATGAGGAAAATGTCATTTTCACAAGTAATCTTGAAAAAAACAAACTTACAACACAAAATGTTAATGTTGGTTTAAGTCATAGTGCCAATTTTTATAAGAAAACAGAGAATAACAATTTCTTTTCTTAGAACAACGGTACTTGTAAATTGTTAGTACAGTTTTATGTCAACTGTTGTTTTGCAAATATACCGTTTGTGTGATATTTTTAACATTACAAACACATTTATCTATGTTTATATTTAAATATGAGTATATCATGTGATGTGCCTAACACATTTTGCGCAAACAAGATAAATTAAACATACACATTTTTCGATCTTGAATCCCGAGTAACATGATCTCGTTTCACGGACAAAACATTTAAAACTGTATCAACTTAACAATTAAAAAATTGACCAGACGTGGACGTAATTACCGTCATTGTGATGCGTGAAATGTCATGTTTAATGATATTTTAATTGCTTGTACAAATGTACGTACGTTGTAAAATAAATTGCGACGCAAATTTTAGAAACGCCTTTTTAAGCGAATTACGCATGTGCGTTGAAATAGATCAGAACTAAATTTGTATCTTCCAAAATAAATACAGTAACGATGATTCTATTGATGATCGTAATTTTTTTAATGCTGGAAAATTTTCCATTGCTATGTTGATCGTAAATGTGTTGAAATCGCTGGCAAAGATCCTAAATCACTGCTAAATAAATAGTGTGCTACCATGTACTTGTTTTTCTTAAGTGTGTATAATATATGACTCTAGTATTGCGAAAAATATACCGTTAATTATAATTTTCTTAAGCACACATTCTTTACTTTATTTTTATCTTTTCTTTTGTAAATAAATATGTCAGTTGTTCATTCACAAATTTTAGCGTATTTATTTTCCAACTTGTGATTTATTAGTTTACTTTTCATGAAACTGAAACTAAATAGGTTTATTGTCAAGGAAATAATTATTTTTATAAATAAATATAAATAAATATGGGGTAATGGCACAGTGGTAGCAAATTTGCCTGTGGATTCAAAGAACCGTGGTTCGATCCCCACAGCCGACAAAAACATTTTCACCAATTTAAAATTATCCCTGTGGCTTCCCTACCACTAACATTTAAATAATTATTAATATGAGGTAATGACTCAGTGGTATCGAATCGGCCTGTGGATCCAAAGAACCCTGGTTCGATCTCCACAGCCGACAAAAACATTTTCACCAATTTAAAATTACCCCTGTGGCTCCCCCACTACTAAAATCTTTGGGGGCCGTGATTTTAAGGCTGGTAACCGCACTTCACGCGCATAAATATATCACTTACCGAGATCTGTTTCGGCAGAGTGCCACATCCAGTAATGGGTAAAAGGCGTGATAATATATTTATTTTTTTATAAATATAAATATATCATCACGCCTTTTATCCATTACTGGGTGTGGCACTCTGCCGAAGCAGATCTCGGTAAGTGATATATTTATGCGCGTGAAATGCGGTTACCAGCCGTTAAATCAGTGCCCTCAAAGATATTAGAGATGGGGGAGCCACAGGTGTAATTTTAACTTGGTGAAAATGTTTTGTCGGCTATGGGGATCGAACCAGGGTTCTTAGTATCCACAGACCGACTCGATACCACTGAGCCATTACCTCATATTAATAAAATATATAAATAAATATATCATCACGCCTTCTACCCATTACTGGGTGTGCCACTCTGCCGAAGCAGATCTTGGTAAGTGATATATTTTGCGCGTGAAGTGCGGTTACCAGCCGTCAAATCACGGCCCCCAAAGATGTAAGTGGAGGAGGAGCCACAGGGGTAGTTTTTGAAATTATGAAAATTGTTTGTTGCCTGTGGGAATCGAACCAGGGACCTCAGGATCCACAGGCCGACTTCATACCACTGTGCTAGCCACCCCATATTAATAATTATTTAAAAAATAGTATTTGAAAAGGATCGTTGTTAAAACAATTAACAAGTTATCTATTCGTGTTGGCAATATATTAACAATGTGAATACAAATACAATGACAGAAATCGGTGTCAAAGTGTGTTTAAATAAGAAATTAAATGACAGTAAATATTTAAATATGTCCACTAAGGTCCCTAGCGTAGCTTGCTATTTGCATAATATGATTTTTGATTTTCTATTTTTGTTATGCATGCTTTTATTTTATGTTTTACGCTTTTCTTTTGTTTTATCTTCAGCCGGTCACGCAGGGCCTCCCAGGATGTTGGTAGAGTTTACCGAAGTGCTGAAAGCGTTGTACCTTGGTTACGGTAAGTAGCTTTTGTTTCCACAACGCGCTAAGTTTTTATTTCATTTCTCTCATTTCATGGCCCCGTTTTCCGATGTCTTGACAGAGTCTCTGTAAACGTAAGTGCACGATAGATGTATATTTGTGTGTATATATTATTTAGTTTTACTTTCCTACATTTTATAAAGTAATTCTAAATTAAATGAATATTCACGCTGGCGAGTTTGCTATAAAAAACAATAGCAAGTCATTAGAAACCGATAACTGTAAATTCTTCGTCCATCCATAACACTAACAATGAAATAGTTTAATTCAAACATAAGTCATAAAGAACTATCGTCACTCATCGAACTTGCATGAGCGGCAATCAGCAATCAGGCAACGTTCGATGGCCTTGATTTGTAAATTGATTTGTTTTGTACATGATCTGTGCGGTGCAGAATGGTTATTTGATGGTTGGTGTTGTTGTTGTGTAGGAGCAAGAGCCGCAGTGTCGATCACGGCGTCTCCTCTCCGTTCGACATCGAAGCGTTGCGCTCCAAGGTGGAGGGGCGCTTCGAGAGCGTCGACAAGCTCTCCAGAGGTAAGTTATTCTTACATTTCCTACAAAACACAAACAAACATATCACCACTCAAACTAATATCTGATAAAACTACAAAAATCACTAATTACTTAACAGTACATTTTGTCATTTGAAAGATCTCAAAAGGGTAGTTTTAAGAATAAAGAGGTCATTAAAACTTCCCAAGCATTCTTGGCAGGTTTCGTTTAGAATTCTAAATAGTTTCTGCGTTCTGGTATTTGATCATGACAACGCCTTGTCTGTACAATAAATACTTTCAGTCTAAGAATTTCTTGCAAATTATTCAAACGGTACCACTCGTCATTTGTTAGCTAAACTAGATTATTTTCCTGGTAAAGCACGAAACGTGGAGTAATGTAAAAATCAAAATAATAATTATGGGTACGTAAAACTTGTTACTGTTTCGTAGTTTGTAGATAAGAAAATAACTGCAATATATTAAAACATAACTTGAAATGTAGCATGCAGTATGATAAATCGTGTACAATCGTACAAATAGAATTTTATGAGGTGATAAATAAAGTTATCTTATAAGGTGGGCGCTAAGAGAATGCAACAATCAAATATTAGTTTGAGTGCAACAAAAGCAGTCGCAAACCAAACGTTCCGCGAATCAGGTACACTACTACTACAATCTAAGTCAACAGAGCAGAGAGCTAGTGCTAATGTCAATGAAACAACTGCAAGCGGAAAGCGCAACTCAGCTATATCTCAATTACTCGTTGAGCAATAAGCACGTGGTCACATTGTGCAACAAACAACACTCACTTGCGCATTAGAGGCCGCCGTTGAGTGTTTATCGCGGCCGCCATACTTCCGCTTGCTGCCTCGTTCTCTAGTTACTCAGAGTTTCATGTTTACGAATATTGCGAGCCGGTACGAGTTTCGGCGTGGTAACAAATGTAATACAAGTGCCGAGTGTTGAATATCATGGAATCATTGGTTTCGGCGGATGACAGTTGGTGCGAGATTTCATTTCCTCCTGATAAGGGCCGCATCCTCTTCGTTGGCTCGCTAGACGATTTTGTTGTCATTTACAACGTCAATGTAACCGGCAAGATAGGTATTAGTGCTCGCATTCTCACAGTCGCGTAAACACTTATTAACTCACCTAGTAGAAAATAAAACCGACTGGTCGGCGAACACCCGCCAGGCATTCCGCTTTTGTCACTAACTGACCTGAATCCGCGGCGTGTAAATTAAATGCTGAAAACCGATTGCAATTTACAGTACTCTGGCGTTAGTTAATGCTCGGTTCGGTTTGATTTTTTCGCCGTCTGCCATATTTTACTACGTGAACACGTACTGGTGATTTTTTTTGCTGCATTGACTCATCGACTGCGTTTTGTTGCTGTTGCAGATGGGAGCGAGAGCGAGGGATCCAACCTGAGCGAGAAGAAGAAATCTCAGGGACCTCCTGTCAACACCACCACGTACACGGTACGAATGATTTTATTCATATGCAACATAGATCTTATCCGTTTGTTTACAACTTTTTATCACAGACCTTGAATCTGCAGCATTCACCGATCATTTCACAATAAATTGTACTTACGGTTGCGCACTATGACGTGGTTTTGTTTACATTCATATTCATTTAAATTCAAACTAGAATATTTACACCTATGTCTACATGTCTTGTTGTCATAGGCGCTGTGGATTCACGCCCAATTAGAAACTGTATTACTAATTTCTATTTACAATATTTATTAATTAGCGTTAATCATTCAAATGACGGAAATGACGTAATTTTTATATTTATACAGGTGGCCGACAGAGATACATTGACATCAGTAGCAGCGCGCTTTGACACAACCCCATCAGAACTAACAAAACTCAACAGGCTAGCAACCCCATATATCTTCCCGGGCCAACAACTCTACGTTCCTCTGCGTGAGAAACTCGACGAAGAGTCGGAAGCTTCGACACCAGTGGACGACGGTCACGAGGATTTGCCTCCAGAGGAGAAAGAACTCTTGGACAACCTGCGGCCGGTGTCTCCGAAGCCGGGCCATGCCGAGCGTGTACGCACGCCGCTGGGCACGCCCGTCGCTTCCGCTGACCTGGAGGAAGAAGCCGCCTTTAAGGAGCGCTTCCTCAAAATCAACGTCAGGCATATCACAGATGGTCAGGGAGTGGTCGGAGGAGTGCTTCTAGTCACACCGAACGCGGTCATGTTCGACCCCAACGTCTCGGACCCGCTAGTCATCGAACATGGGCCCGAGTCGTACGGGGTCATCGCTCCCATGGAGTTCGTGGTCAATGCAGCCATCTACCACGACATTGCGCACATGAGGGTGGGCCATTCTACACATGTTAATAGGTAACAGACAGCAAGAATAAGAAATTATATAATTTTAGCGGTTTCATTATCTATGCATTATTATTTTTCCTTAATATATAACAAAATTTATCATTAAGGTTTCCTGTTTATAAATGATAAAACTGATATCAAATGACATAGAAATGTTTTTATAAAAAGTTTAATTTAGTTAACAAACATGTTTGGAACTACAAGTGTAATATTATTAGTTACCGTTCCGTCTGCTAACTTTATTACGACTATCATAAACTAAAATTTGCTTTTAATCCGCAGTAATGACCCAAAACCAGAGATCTACTACGTGAAATCATCATCCTGCGATAAATGCGACACGCACTCACCCGGCAAGGATTCGTTGCTGGTGAAAGATGAAACGTTCCCCGAATTGGGGGCGGGTGGCGACGATGCTGAGAGCGTATGTTCATGCGCTGAACGTGATCGAGATGGTGATGCTTTTCCTAAAGCTTTTGAACGTGATCTCGTGACCCCAACGAATTTATCTACCGATGTTGATGCGGCTGATCATCCACCAGAACTCAAAACAGCTGAAGAGAGACGAAAATCTATGCTAGATCATCATTGGGCCATTCCGAGCAAAGATCGTTCGCTAGACGCCGACGACACTCCTCCAGGTAGTGCATTGTTATCTGCCATGCAAGACGATTCTGCAGCACCACTAGCGCTTGCTTCTGCTCCTGCTGAAGGCCTGACTAAACCAAGTTGCCATGATTCCGGAATTGATATCCGTGAACCTGTTCCCGTATTATCACAAATTGCCACCAAGAAGATCTATAGTGATGCTGATATTGTCCTGAGCTCTGATTGGGTTCCTCCTGTTACCATTGTACCCACCAATGTCAGCACTAGTCAACCAGAAGATTCACCCAACTCTTCCGGACGTAAGAAGACTTCTTCAGTTTCGTTCAGTCTAGATTCTACCAATGAGGGAGACAGTGGTCTTCAGTCCGGGACTTCATTAATGAAAGAAGAACAGGACAAGCATGAAACTAAGAAAAACAAAGTGAGTAAATAAATATAAATAATTATACAGACTGTAAAATAAGTAAGAAATATTGATATTATCTCCTGAATTAATCATTTAATTTGAATAATTAAAAAAACGTTTCAAGTGTATGTGATTGCGAATATTTTGGCGAGATCAGATATTTTTTATCGATAGTCATTTTTTCATAGTGAAGGAGACGGATTTTTTTTTAAATGGCAGTCTATAAATTTTAATATTTAGAAAAATCGTGTTGGATAAATGCAATTTTACTGATTGTTACCAGAAATGATTTTATCACTAGTATATCTATGACAACTAAAATCCATTTCCGGTAAAAATAAATAAAATTAAATTTATTCACAATTTTTTTTTGTCAAATAAAGTATTATTTTTAATATATTTGCAAGGGAAAAAATTACTTCTTCGAATGGGATCAAAAAAGTGTAGCATGCTCTTTTGAAAGAAAATGCTACTGTGAAAAAATTGACTGTCCATAAAAAATATCTGAATTCGACACATTTTAATTATTTAGATTAATTGATTATTTCAGAAGATATCAATATTGTTATGTTATACCCGATATAGACAGTTTATGTGATAATATACTTGTTGCAGATGCTAAAGAGGCTGTCCTACCCGCTGGCGTGGATGGAAACCTTAGCGGGCGAGAAAGAAGAAGACAAGGTGTCAAGTTTGCCGCACTCGGCGGACAGTCACTCGTCGTCGGTGTTCAGCAAAGTATTTTCTAGGTAAGTGGTCCGAGGGGTGTGGGGCGCGGCTCTAACATTCATGTGCTTGTCACACGCTGCCGCTCAGCTCGCCCATTAACCTGGTTGACTTTGGGACCGGGCTGTTTCTCAGCAAGACACCCTCTGAGGAGTCTGGAGGCAGCGGGGGTGCGCCTACGACTCCCGCTGTCGTCGGCTCTGATTCTCCCTCTTCCACCGTTGACTCATCATCGCAGGCCTCTTCATCAATGTTCTTTTCTCAGTCCATTATCGGTAGTGTGGGGTGAGTCTGCCGTCTGTCTGTGTCGTGCACACACTACACTTTCTGCGTTTCTTGGTGGAGCATCCAATTATCCGTTTTCTGTATTTATGTGTTGTCAGATTTGCAGATGAAATGATTAACATTTTATCTAGCTCGATTCAGCTTTTCATGTATTAGTTATTGGTCTACATTATGTGTGTCATGCGCTCTTTGCTATCTTCATTTTATTCATTTGCATACATGTCTTATATGTCGTCTTGTTTGAAAGCATTATCTGTTCTCAGAATTTACGTTATGTAAATAAATCAAGAACATTGTACTACTTTGAAAAGAAAAATTAGTTTTTATTTTAATATTTAAACATGTACTAGGAATAGAATCGTATTTTCGTATTCAAAGAACCAATAAAGCTTTCATATGACTATTTTTAAACTATAATTGTATACTTTGAAATAATATTTCAATTAAAATCAGTTATCTGAGTAAAGTAAGTATACACTAAACAATTTATTATTATTAGACCTTGGAGTAATAATTGAAATTAATTATTAATTGTCCCGTAATGCGCTGTTGTTACACTAGTGTATTTTTTTTATCTAAACCACTCGTAAAAATATACAAAAACAGAACAAATATATTTTCTATATTTTATTTTTATTACTACAAACAAAACAAATAAATAAAATATTGTTATGAAATTATAGTAATACAGACTGTATTTTGCAGACGATCATCTGTAGGAACTTTTATTCGCCAACCAACAACCTCAACTTGTGAGAGCGGAACTTCTCGATCTTCTAAACCACCCGCTCCTAAACTGGACTACAGATCTATGGTTTCCGTTGACGATATGCCAGAACTATTTGTCTCCTTCGACAGTAAGTTCATTACTTTCAAACTCACCAATTACTAATTTTTTCAGTAGGATCTAGTGTTAAACTAACAAAAATTAATGTTAAATGTACAACAATCATTAGATTTACAATTTTCATTTGATCAATCATTGCATGCTACTAGTTAACTCTAAAACTAGACTAGAAAATTCGATACAAAAACAGATTGTAACACAATGCACTGGCGAAGCTGTATTTTTAGAGGATATAGTCCTGCTGATTAGACTAGTGTTGTGTGCGGGCTTGCAATGAACAGTTGGCACATTTCTAAACAATCTTAAAAAATTGCATTATTTGGCGTCGTAAACAAAACAATTCTGTCATAAATGTCTTTAAACAACACATTCCATTTTTGATTTGTATATTTGTTTATTTTTCACACGTGTTCGACGTCAATTAATCAAATTTTAATCACAAATACTAATTAAATTTATTTCATAACTTTCCGATTACATTAATATATTAAAATTTTGATTTGAATTGAGTATCGTTAACTTTATTTTACCATTGTCAAAGTATACTGAATTATATTAGAGAAAAATAATACATGATATTACATCATTCATTGTCTTTATTTAGTAGCCGTGATTGAGATTTTTTTGTGAAATGTGTAAACTGCGTCACAATATTGAACTCTGGAGCGCTACTAATTATTTGATTTGATTCGTGGCTCCAGTGAGAGCTCCCAATTTCCCGACACTGGATGCGATCGGTAGGTGTGTGCGTCTCTCTCTGTCTATGTAATGTATGTCTATGTGTCTGTTTCATGTTGTACGTGTATTTTCTATCTAACGCGACGCACTGCATGTTCACCCAATCCGCGAGCAGGAATTTTTATACTTTATATCACAATACCAATCTAAAAATGTAGAAATTCACGCTCGTAATAAAATCACTAACAATTTCATTAAACAATATGTAACACAAACTTTGCCACGTTCATACACTGTTCATTTTACAGTTTTCTTTATGTGTGTTATATAGTTACATCTACCTTTTAGTAACTAGGATTTATTTATTTATTTTTTTTTTAATTGTTTTACCCTTAACAAATATGTAACAATATAACAACTGTTGATGTTGATGCTCAACAAGACGAATGTTTTTGTACGCATGATTTTGTTTCAATATTCGCTTGGCTTTTACCTCTAATGTTTACGTGTCCTTTGTGAAGAACTCATACCACGACCAGCTCGCTCCTGCGATGATCCACCGTTGTATTTGCGTTTGAGGATGGGTAAACCCATCGGAAGAGTCATCCCAAGATCCACGCCAATCATGTCATACGGCAAGAAGAAAATGCGGCCGGAGTATTGGTTCAGCGTTCCCCGAAATAGGTAAATAACAGTTTTGGAAATCATGATGTATTAGACGATAATTTGGAGAATAAATAATAAATATTTGTGTTTAATTATGACAATTAGGGTAGACGAACTGTACAAGTTCTTGCATTTATGGGTGCCGCATTTGTATGGAGAGCTATGTCCAGAAGAAGTCCATGCAAAAGGATTTGAGCTCGTCGAATCCGACACGGAACTCTGGGATGATGACGCAACAGGAACCGCTCAAGGCTCGAGACATCATAGCCAGGACGGTGAAATCGCAGAGCTTACAAGAGAAAGCTGGGAGGTAAGATAATATATTTGTTTACTTATTTTTCAACATTACAAAAATATATTATTTAACTATGGTATAGATTCATATTTTGTTTTAAATCACGATATAATATTTTTGGTCTGCTTTATCATTATGAGAAATTGCAAACAATTATTTTTTATGCTCTATATAATATATTTTTTGAAAAAAATATAAAAGATATTTAATTGTGCACTACAGTTTATTCAAATATTACTGTACTTTTGACTACAGATTTTAAAAAGTAAGAAAACTCATTTTATTGTTTACATACCTAATTAAAAAATCAATTAAACGTAATTGTTATTGTGAATATATTTCATAGTTTAATTATTGTTTGTCGCTTGCCAGTATGACGTCACTGAAGCTATAAAAAGATCTTTTGGACAAACAAATTACAGTATTACAAATATAAAATCTTATTAAAGGCCATTTATACGTTTAATTATAGGAAATAATTGCTAGTTTTGGGTGAATTTCTCTTATTATTTGTATCGCACTAACATTGATTTTAAGGTGAACATTGTTGAATGCAGTGGTTTTTTGATGGTGACGGACCTTAAATAGAGTGCAAAGCTGTGAGAGCATTAATAACTCTTTTGTGTTGTGTGCTTGTTTGGGGCAGCTGATCAAGGCACCTTACGTAAAGATCTACTCGATCCTCAAGACTCAGACGATGTCTGGCGACTCGGACATGGCTGCTGACGAGGTCTGTGGCTGACTGTTAGCTGTCTTTTAGCTGTAGCCACACACTGCACTGTGCCTGTTGTCTAGAGAGCCTATGTTCCCTCTGTGCTGTACACACATCGCTTACATGTAACCAACCGTACAGTACACCGTACAACAGTGATCTACAGGGTCTTCTCTCTCTCTGTTTTGTGTACCGCCCTACCCTTTGCTACTGTTACTATTTTTAACTCTGATTTGTATAATGTACTAGCAACTTCTCCTTCTCCCTGCTCCGCATTGAACACTGTAAACGTAAAACTACCCACGTACTCTCGTATCTATCTAATCTTAAATTCTCAATTTCCACTTTATATAGTGTGAAGGAGGGAATTTGTTATAACTAAAAGACGCCAAGTCATTCATACACCACCACTAAAAGTTATAAATAGAATTTAGTATCAACTAATTGGGTCGAATTAAATAATCGCTCGCGTAAAAGTTGCACTACGAAGAGAAAGTTGTTTTTTCTCGTTGCTGCATACTGATCTCTTATATTAAAATCAAACTAGTAAATAAAAAATAAACAAGTAATAGTTGAATCACAGGATGAATTTGATTTGGTTTCTTTTTGTCACGAATTCCATTGCAGTAATGAGCACGAGTTAGAGAAAACTTGGAAAAAATCAAGTTTTTGTTGAAAATTCTTGAGTAAGTTACGATTTCTGTAGGTGTTACCGATGAGCGAGGAATTACGCCGAGCTTTATACGCATCAAGTGTCGTTTCGCTGGACGTGGAGATTACGCCTCCGGATCTCGTGGGAACCACGGAGATCCTCACTGATGAACACAGGGAGAAACTCTGCCGGCATCTCCCGGCCCGCGCTGAAGGCTACGTGTGGACTTTGGTGTTTTCCACGAGTCAACATGGATTTTCACTTAACTCCATGTACCGCAAGATGAATCGGCTTGAATCACCTATTTTGTTGGTCATTGAGGACACTGACAATAATGTAAGTAAAAATAACTGATAAATTGATTTATAATTTGTTTATGCTTGGTTATTTGTTTGTAGGTATTTGGTGCTTTAACTTCGTGTGCCCTAAAAGTCAGCGACCATTTCTATGGCACAGGCGAATCACTTTTGTTCAGGTTCACTCCACAGTTCCAAGTGTTTAACTGGACGGGAGAGAACCTCTATTTTATTAAAGGAAATAACGAGAGCTTGTCAATTGGGGCAGGAGAGTAAGTAACAACGGAAACATGAATATACATAATGTTACTAAATGCAAATGATTTCAGTGGTAAATTTGGACTCTGGCTTGACGGGGATCTATATCAGGGTCGCACTGAACAATGTAAGACTTACGCCAATGATCCGCTCACGCCCACTGTCGATTTTGTAGTCAAGACACTTGAATGCTGGGCTTTTATTTAAACGTGGGAGTCAACCGATGGATTTATAGAGAGAATTGAATTATTGATACCTTCATACTTACCTACCTATCGTACGCGAACAATCTAGTTTTAGTTAATTTCTTGAATTTAACGTCTTTAACTGTCGTCAATGTATTTATTTTCTAAATGATAAGCTGCTATTATTATTATGTTATATATTTTTCGTTTGTTCTTTTTATTTTTTTTTGTTATATTGAGTTTTATTTTCAAGTAATTTATTTACCTAATGATTATTCACTCATCTATTATTTGAAAACTGGAATTTTGAAAGCAAGTTCATGACTCAGTCAATTCATTGTTACTTATAATAGGTGGTTGATAACTATTATTGTAGTACTGGCAAAACGTTGTTTTGTAAAAATAATTATTGATGTGATTAATAATGTGAATTTTGATTTCGGAGTGCAACAACCAGAGTAGTAGTGAGCTGAATGTTTGCGTTGTATACGCCACTACTGTAACTTCATCATCGAGACCGAAGGTTTCGCTGGTGAGCCAGCAGCACTCAGCAGCTGTTGATGCTGCAACTCACTTGGGTGTGCTTTTGCTTCTTGCTACAACGAATCTGTGTTGCACGCTCCTAGAGCAGCCTCTGATTGTCAAACCTGCCTCGATGATGTAGTTAGGAGACCCATATGATAGATGAATATAGAGACTAATTATTTATATACAATACCTACATATTATGATAACATGTCAGTCACATAATTGTGTTGTAGCAATTGTGATGTATTAAAATAAACTGTTAAGCATTAAAACATCTTGAATGAATCATTCAGAAAGCATTTGCGATGTCATTAGATTGTTTGGAGCATTTCTTATTTTAAGTACACAACGACAGCATATCTTTGTAAAAACAATATGCTTACGAGCATACTGCTTTACTAGTTGAATAATGCTTAGTAATTGTTCAGTTCAAGACGCAAAACTACAGTTTTCTCTCAGTTTCACTTAGCGCTGCGATGTTTGGCAAGACTGTTTAACAGATTTTTTTTAGGATTCGAGTCTCTTGCCATGATTATTAAAGTTTATAAAATAGAATTGTTATGTAATTAATTTTTAGCCATGTAGTCAAACTGCAGTCAATTTATTTGTGTAAAATATGTATATAACAAAATAAAAGTAATGTGATAGGACACCTAATGTTCTATTTCAAAAATTGCGCACTTTGAATGCTCCCACTCTCAGTAGTGAGTTTGCAGCGCTTCTTCGCGATGGTAAGTGTGAAGTTACTGTACTTTTCGATAGTGTTGGTTTGTGATGTGGGTTTGCTTGTTGTCGATAAAAACGTCACTAGCCACGACGCATAAAGCCGGTTCAGCTAACCTGTATTCAGAAACCAGTGGTTAGGTGAGTGGATGCCAGAGAAACAAATTTTCGGTATTATTTGAAATAGAACAATTAGGAATGTATTTATTGTATTAATTAACATTCTATTTCAGTCAAGTAAAATGTTGGGGTTAAGTAAAGGCGTTGGAATTCGAATGACTTCGGAAAAGCAACAGACACTTTTGACACTATCAATTTTATCTATAGCTGCAATTTTATGTTAGTAAATATATAACAACATTCTGTTATCGTTAGATAACGTTTTATTTATGTTTTAGCATTTGCAACGAGGTTATTTTCTGTATTAAGATTCGAAAGTGTTATTCATGAATTTGATCCTTACTTTAACTACAGAACTACGAAATATTTAGCAGAGCAAGGGTTTTATTCTTTTCATAATTGGTTTGATGATAGAGCATGGTATCCCTTAGGGCGTATCATAGGAGGTAAAAATATTATTTTTCGGTACATACAGTATTTATCGTAATTTTTTTTTTAGGTACAATATACCCTGGTTTGATGGTCACATCTGCTGCCATATACCATTTTTTACAATTAGTTAACATCACTGTAGATATAAGAAATGTTTGTGTCTTTCTTGCACCTCTGTTTTCTTCGTTTACAACCATTGTCACCTACTTGCTTACTAAGGAACTCAGGGTAAGTTACATGAATGTGTTACCAGCGTACAAAATTGAGATTTATCTCTTTAATTACAGAATTCAGGTTCCGGTCTTGTTGCTGCTGCTATGGTAGCTATCGTACCTGGATATATTAGCCGATCTGTAGCTGGAAGTTATGATAACGAAGGCATCGCTATTTTCTGCATGTTGTTAACTTATTACATGTGGATCAAAGCTGTTAAAACCGGTACAATTCTATGGTCAACTTTAGCCGCTTTAGCTTATTTCTACATGGTTTCCTCATGGGGAGGTTATGTATTTCTCATCAATTTAATTCCTCTTCACGTTTTAACGCTCATGGCAACCGGAAGATTTTCTCATAGAATATATGTAGCTTACAGTACTTTGTATTGTGTCGGAACTATTCTTTCCATGCAGATATCTTTTGTTGGTTTCCAGCCAGTTCAGAGTTCGGAACATATGCTAGTGAGTAAACAAATGAAAATATTTTAATATTTTCTATAATAATGTGTAACTCATTTTCAGGCATTGGGTGTATTTGGTTTGTGCCAAATTCATGCTTTCGTAGATTATGTACGTAGTAAAGTAACTCCAGAAGACTTCAACATCCTTTTCACTGCCTTAGTTTATTCAATTACATTAGCATCGATTATATTCGGAGGTATTTTAACTTTATCCGGAAAAATTTCACCGTGGACTGGAAGATTTTATTCCCTTTTGGATCCTTCGTACGCTAAAAATCACATTCCTATTATTGCTTCTGTATCAGAACATCAACCTACTTCCTGGAGTTCCTTTTATTTTGATTTACAAATCCTTGTGTTTCTTTTCCCAGCAGGTCTTTATTTTTGTTTCTCAAAGTTGTCGGACGCGAATATTTTCTTGGTACTTTATGGCGTAACCAGCATCTATTTTGCGGTAAGTTTTACGATTTCTATAAAGTTATAATTAGTTTGAATGAAATTATTTTTAGGGTGTGATGGTTCGTTTAATGTTAGTTTTGGCGCCCGTAATGTGCATTTTATCTGGAATCGCAGTTTCTCATCTTCTTCACAAATACATGGACACAAAATCCGTTCAAGAGAAGAAAAGTAAACGCGGAGTTGAATCTTCAAGCTATGTTATGAAGAACGAGATCGCAACTATTTTCGTCGGAATGATTACATTCTTATTGATATCTTATACCTTTCATTGCACTTGGGTGACATCAGAAGCGTACAGTTCTCCAAGTATCGTCTTGTCTGCAAGATCTCACGATGGAGGAAGAATTATTTTTGATGATTTTCGTGAAGCTTATTATTGGTTGAGGATGAACACTCCTGAAGATGCGAAAGTTATGTCTTGGTGGGATTACGGTTACCAGATTACTGCTATGGCTAATAGAACTATTTTAGTGGATAATAATACGTGGAATAATACACATATTTCTAGGTAAATTACGCAAATTAATTTTTTAATTAGTTCTGCTTAATATGTTTAATTTTGTAGAGTCGGTCAAGCAATGGCAAGTTCAGAAGAAAAAGCGTATGAGATTATGCGAGAACTCGACGTAGATTACGTTTTGGTGATATTCGGTGGTTTGACTGGATATTCTTCTGATGATATTAACAAATTCTTGTGGATGGTTCGAATTGGTGGAAGTACTGAACGCGGTGCTCATATTAAAGAGTGGGATTATTACTCTCCAAATGGCGAATTCCGCGTTGACAAAGAAGGAGCGCCTGCTTTATTGAATTGTTTAATGTACAAAATGTGTTACTATCGCTTTGGACAAGTCTATACTGAAGGAGGTATTTTTTTATAGTTAATTTTTAAATGCGTGGGTATAAATTGATCATTTATTTCGTAGGAAAACCGCCTGGTTACGATAGAGTGCGTAGTGCCGAAATAGGAAATAAAGACTTTGAACTTGATGTGCTAGAAGAAGCTTACACTACAGAACATTGGCTTGTTCGCATATATAAAGTTAAAGATTTACCAAACAGAGGTGTTTAAGTTAAAAAAGGAATTAATTTTTTTGTAAGCTTGAAATATAATTTTTTTTATAAAGATTTTATAACATCAAAAACAGTTTCATGTAATATAGGGAACTTTAATTCCCGTCGTTGGTGGAATTGATATTTATACACACTGAACATTCCAAGCTATCAGCTGTTGTGAAAACATGCGGTAAGTGAAACAAGTTCGGACATCCGTACCTTACACTTTCACTCTCACTTGAATGCAACTGTAGTATGAGTGTCCTTGTCTAAAATTGATCAATCAGTAATGCCATGTCGAGGCTAAGTCGGATACGCTAGTGTTTGCTGCAGTCCGTAAGAAGTATGATCGTTGCGCACCTACAGCCAGCTGGTTCATTAATAAAGGCCTTGTCGCTAGGCTTTTGTCAACAAACGACAGTCTTTTCATACTTTGATGTGTAACATTTTCAATTTTACTTTGGTGTCCATAGCAGTGACGGTGCTTGTAAAGTGACGCATATTAAATGACATTTGTTGATGTGAAATGTCAAAGTGGTCGTCAGAAGGATTATTATAATAAATTTAGGTAAGTTTAATAATGACATATTAGTTGTAAATATTATGCGCTCAGAGTTAAATTAAGTATAAACATGTTATTTATAGAATTATTACAAAAACGGGGAAACGACAAAATTTCGTGTTCATTTACCTGCAGAATGTTTATTTTTGAACAGTATAATAGCGTAGTTTTATATATAAATCATGATTAATAATATTATTCATAAATAAAGAAAAATTAATTGATATTTCTTTCATGAAATTCAATTCGTCTGCTTTTAATTTTTGATATCGAGTATCGTACATTTAGTAAATAATGGCGAGTATATTTCTTTGTAAATGCTGTCTGGAGTACAGACAAGACAACTTTTCTGGCGCGACTATTTACAGCGGGGTGCGGATATCCAAGCATCTCCTAATATGGCGTCTCCGTGGAGATTATTCTCGGCAACGAATCTTCTTCATGAATGCATGAAACAGATACAACTGCAATGAATTGAATTGAGACAACTCATATTTCACGATTGTGTCGTTTTCAGGGGTTAAATTGTTAAAAGACTGTAGCAATGTAGAGTGTAAAACATTGAGGATTGTTACAGTTGTAAAAATAGCATACGGAAATGTAAGGTGAATATGAGCATGTGTGTAAAGCAGCCGTGCGTATACTATACTGTCCACGAATCGCCGTGTCTTGACAGTTCTTTCATTGGTTTTAAAATTATTTTTACCGAAACTGTCTGCAGCGTAACGAGGACAACGTGTCGAAGTTCCCCAAGTCTTTCCGTGAACGTGGGCGACGTCGACGCTCACTAATTACGTGTCCGAAACCGCCGTGATATTTTGTTTTAGACGAGAACGTTGCCTGCAATAACGGCAGTTGGCGCGCAGCCAGGGTATATAATAAGGCGAGGACGATGCGACGCATCTTGTTGCCGCTGCCGTACCCTGACCGCTGTGCACTCACTGTGCCCCTTACCCCTTCTATATCTCTTGCTTGTTTACTTGTCGTTGTCACTGCCGATCGGCATTGATGCGTCTTGTTATCCTCATCGCTCAAAGGGAGAGCTATTTCTATTTGTTACAGGAGGCGTGTGATGGGCGCCGGCCGGAGCCGGCCATGCTGGATAGTGGCCTGCAGGGCCTGCAACTCGGTGTGAGGTTGACCCCGCGAGTCGCGTGCGTGGTGGACCCGACCCCGGGCCGCGCCGTGCACTGTCTGGATCTGAGTGCCACGTGTCCCAGCGACCCGTGTCACGCGGTGCACTTCGGTTACGCGATCCCTGTACGCGTGGAGGAACTGAGCGAGGCTCCGGGTCTGGCGGAGCTGGTGCTCGAGTATCCGGAGTTGTCGCCACGCGCGGCCGCCTTTCTGCTGCAACACCACCCGCAGCTGCGCTCGCCGGCCATGGCAACCACGGCCACGGCCAACAGCAAGCCGGTGCGTTGCGAGCCGGACGAGGACATAGCTGCCATCGCCAAGCAGATCTCCGACCACGCTGAGGCGATCTACCAAACCTGGAAATCGCGAGGCCTGGCGCCTGCCGATATTCTCACGTGTCATAATAGTGAAACAGCTGCTGACAAATTTGGTAGCGCTCTCACTCCACAGCCTTTACCTCAGCGATCGCCTTCAATTGAACTACTGGCTCAGGCACCTACTATGGATAATAATAGGCTCGAAAGACTTGTTAATAATTTTGTATCTGAAGATAAAGCTCGATTAGCCGCGGCTAAATGTAGACAACCTATGCAACCAGTGTCCCCTGTTGGAAATAATAAACCAATGCCTTCTAGTATACAATCTGCACTGCAGAAATTTGAAAAAAATGTACAGCAACCTCAAGTTCAATCACCAGATCAACAACAACCGCCACAGCAAAAACCAGCTGTCATAGGTCCAAAACCTCAAATATCTCCTAAACCGCGTTTTCCACTTGCCGAAACGATAGAGCTTACATTGCCAGTAGATCTGTCAAGAAGTGGATCGCAAACAAGTCCTGGTTTACAAACATGGCCATTAAAAAATAGGGTAGTT
This sequence comes from Pterostichus madidus, assembly GCA_911728475.2. Classification (NCBI taxonomy): domain Eukaryota; kingdom Metazoa; phylum Arthropoda; class Insecta; order Coleoptera; family Carabidae; genus Pterostichus; species Pterostichus madidus. The sequence goes on along the minus strand of OU452313.1, from coordinate 7,238,825 downwards.
GGCACTGACACAGTAAAACAGCGTGCTGTCGCCGAAGTGAGGTCATCAGTAGGAACGTCTTCATCGCAAGTGCCAACGATGACTATTAATAATAAAACAAACACCAATACAACTCTTGATCAAGTGGCCTTGGAAGAAAAGCGACTTATAAATGCATTAAAGAACGGCGTCATCTTAACAGATGAGCGCACAGCTACGCCCACGCCTAATAAAATAGCTCCAATAACTCCCAAAGTAAATCCTGCACCTACGCCGGCGGAAGTTGTAACTCGATGGGGACCCAGGGCAAGCACCACCAGGCGTCAAGAGCACCAGCAACCAGCGCCTCATCCAGAATTAACGAATACGCAACGCCAACATTTGCGTCATGTACAGCAAGCTGCCGCTTCTCCCAATCCAGTCCGGCCGTTCCTGACCAGGGGTTCGGTGGCAGAACGAGTGTTAATATTCGAGCGATGTCCAAGTGAACTGCTGCTGGATAAGCGTCCGCGTACTTCTGCCGCGCCCAAGTGTCAGGTGGGTTTACGAGTTGTTTTTGTTGTTATTCGTATTGCGACATGCCCCGGAGCACGTGGGCCTCGATTGCGTCACGCCGACCCGTGTATGACCCGAAGTCCACTGATTGGAACGGACATACTGACTGACTGACTGACACTCCCACTGCAGCGTGGCCTTGGCGCAACCAACGCCCACCCGCCCGGCTCCTTTTAATATCCGACGTGATTTCTTATTGCAGACACCTTATCTTACCTCTCTCTCTTTCTTACAGCCGCCTGTTAAACAACTACCGGCGCACACCACTCTTCAACGGCACGTTAAGGCTAATCGGAACGTACTCATCCCTAGGTTAGTAAATTTTCAATCTGCTTCCGATGTTCATCAATCATGCAGCCATTAGCGTGATTGGTTATAATTATAATGAATAGGGAGTGTAGTGATGGAGTGATTGCTTTGCAGGTTTTACTACCCTCAGGGCAAACCAATTTCCGCGGGTCACTTAGACAGCCTCAAGGTTAAGGTGCAGGCTGCATTTGCGCCACATGCTGACCGAGTATCCCGAGATCAGTTCCCAGCGGTCGTACAGGCATGCGAACTTCCCATGTACTGGAAGGTTCCACTGTTCCTTGCAGCAGGTGGTGATTCTGGTTTTGTCACTAAAGAAAAATTCATCGCGTTTTGGACTCAGTAAGAAATAAAAACATAATAAATTGACATATGAATAAATATGTTTTATTAGGATGGTTACTCAATGCCATGATGCGGCTTCAAGATTTACTTATATTTTAACAAGGGGGAAAAGAAATTGGCTTTGTCCGGAAGATTTCATTCCTTTTGTACAAGATGTTGTAGAGACTCATCCTGGTCTAACGTTCCTTAAAGAAGCGGCTGAATTTCACTCTCGATATGTGCATACGGTAATAAATTAAAACTGTAAATGTAACATGATTTTATGTTAATATTATCGTTTTTTATTAACAGGTAATAGCAAGAATATTTTATTGCGTAAATCGTTCATGGTCTGGTCGCATCAGTTTAGCAGAATTAAGACGTTCCAATTTATTATCGATCCTTCAGTTACTAGAAGAGGAGGAAGATATAAATCAAATCACTGCATACTTTAGTTACGAACACTTTTATGTTATTTATTGCAAGTTTTGGGAACTTGACAGAGATCATGACTTATTTATTGATAAGCAAGATCTTACTCGACATAACGACCATGGTATGTATTTTTAGGAGGGACAAATAAAAGTCAAAAGAGACTTGAATTAAATATTTTGTAATTACAGCGCTTTCTACACGAATCATCGATCGTATATTTAGCGGTGCTGTTACAAGAGGTCAGCATAAATTACAACAGGAAGAAAAGATGAGTTATACTGAATTTGTTTGGTTCCTTTTGTCTGAAGAAGATAAGACTCATCCTACGGCTGTTGAATATTGGTTTAGGTAATAAACTTCTCTTTGTTTATCATCTTTCGGAGATGTTAATTAATTTTATATATTTAGATGTATGGACTTGGATGGAGACGGTTTTCTCTCAATGTATGAACTCGAATATTTTTATGATGAACAAATGCATCGTATGGAGGCAATTGGAATTGAAACACTTCCTTTCCAAGATTGTTTGTGTCAAATGTTGGATATGATTAAACCAAAAATTTCTGGAAAAATCTCACTTAGTGATCTGAAAAAATGTAAAATGACTCCCATTTTCTTCGATACATTCTTTAATCTCGAAAAGTATTTAGACCATGAACAGAGGGATCCATTTGCTTCCCAACGCGACCATGATGGTGACGGACAAGAGGTATTCTGTGAAACGTGTAGATGTTCATAAAAATCAAATAACATTCTTGATGGATTCTTACAGATGTCCGATTGGGACCGTTACGCAGCAGAAGAATACGAGCTGTTAGTTGCAGAGGAGGGTAACGGCGACCAGCAGGATAGCATGTAAGTGTAGTTGATCATAATATCAAGTACATTTTCTTCTTTTACTCTTATTTATACGGTAGTTTTATTTTATTGGTTATGGTTGTGATGCAGGGAGGAGGAGTGTGGATTCGCTAAGGTAATTTTTGTGTGAAAGTTGTGTTGCACACTAGCTTCTGCTAGTTCTTTTAACACTGCCGTGCCTGACTATTATTTCTGTTTCTGAACAGCTTATTTTTAAGTTATTAATCATGCTTTTATTTAACATTGTCATTCTCAAGTAAAAAGTGCAAGATGCGCCAAGGTTTCGTTTTGTTTCATTTAACAGTGTGATTGAGTGAACTAATCCCTGACTCAATGGCAGTGTGAATTAATATGTGTTGCTTGACGGCAGCAGCTCGTTGGATGAAAGACTGCGTGATGAGGACGAAGATGACTTGTTGTCCCCAAACTTGGACGTCGTGCTGAACGAGGTGTTCGAGCCGACGGCCGTGCCTGAGCAGAACGGCCACATCAACGCGCTGTTGTCGGACGAGGAGGAAGATGACGAAGGCGACTACGCTCCAGATAGTGATGACTGTAGCATTTAGTTTCGGCAGCAGCTGTTTTCAGTTTTTTACCTAACCTTGTTAATATACATTTATTAACTATTATGTTGTTATAGTATTATACATATGTTATAATCGTCTAGTCCGGTTGTGAATGCTAGAAAATTGATGTGTGTATGCACTGTTAAGGTTTATTTATCTGAAATGTGTTTCAATTGTTCGAGTTTTATATCACAAAAGAATCTCCCTTTGAATACTAAGTTCGAGTTGATTTATTATTATATTTCAATAATATATTTATATATACAGGATGTTGATTAATCTATAGTTTAATGTTTAATCGTGTTTTATAGATGAGCTTTCGTACAAAGATATTCTAAGTTTAGGGAATTAAGTAAGTTATGCATTGCATTATGTTTAAAATAGCCTCAATATTATTAAAGTTAACTAGTCATTTTTAAAGTATATAAATATTGTAATAGATAATAAGATAGATTTTGTATTAGATCTTGTATCCATGTTTTCTTTTTATCTATTGTTTTATTGATTTTAACAAATTAAATATGCTATACTTTATATTACAAATTTAATGATTAGTGATAGTATGTACATAAAGCCCGTTTTACATTCAGCAACATTTACAGCAACATGTTGGGAGATACATCCCGATCAGATAGACTAGATTCATTGTCACGAATTGGCGTTAATAACTAAAATTCCCTAGATTAATCCCCAGATTAATCACCAGATTCATTGTCACGAATTGGCGTTTAAAACTCAATTCCCTAACTTTGACATATATGTTACTAGAATCTTTGTTGTCACGAAGTTAGCTACAAATGTCAAAATTTCAACGAGTTAGGACCTCCATAGGAACAAACTGGATTGTTTGACATTTCAAAATCCATAACCTCTAAATAGATGTCTTTACTTTTTAGGTATATTAAATTAATACAGAAGTCCAGATTGAGTAGCAAAGAAGTTATCTCAAATTTAAAACAAAATATGAATTAAGATATTAGTTGAAGTTTCTATTTATAAAATATACCAGGTGAATACGTAATATGTTAGTAAATGATTTATAAACATGTTTCATTTCGACAGAAATAATAATTTATTGTTCCTTTTAGGAATACAATTACAAAAATTAATTCAAATCTAAATAAACTGTTCAAAGAAAAAAGACATCGGCGTTTCAATCATTGTAAAATATGTTTTTGAGATTTTATTCTGAAGTAAGGATTCTTGTAACAACAGAACGAAGCTTAATTAAAGAAATCTTTCATTCTTAGTTATAAATATATTCAGTTATCACTCTGTACTACAACTTTTCTCACTATCGATATATTTATAGCTTATATTGTATTTAATTATAGAAGTACACTACAAATAACGACTTGTAAATTTGTTTCCGAACAAGGAGTATATAACTTAAATGTTTCTAATAAAAAAAGAGACAATTAACACTTAACGTAACAAGGAAAACGGTACTTTTAGAGATGTCATGCTACACAGTTTGGATCCGAAACTTAAATTAGATTCAGTTCAATTTACTGCCATAATTCAATGGATATTTATTTCTTCAGACTATTAGAATTCTTCCTAATGATTTATTGCATGATTAAACAGCTCTATTAAATTAATCATTTGAAGTTTGGACATTTCTTTACTATACTTTTCTATTAACCTAATATTATACTGGGATGTGTGACCGCTTTAGATTTAGATAATATGTTTCGTAAAAAATTATTGATAATTCTGGAGATAAGCAGGTTTTCTCTTAACAATAATATTGAAATCTTAAAATATGGTAGTTAATAATACTCAATATTACAGTCATTGTTATGCTAAGTACATCAAGAAATATCTGAGCACATTTAGAATAAAAGTTACAGAAAAGTGTGTCTTTAAATTTAAAATATGTCAGGTTCTAGTCATGGTATTAATTATCATGTTGACACGATTTATATTACATTTACCAATAAAAAATGCCTATAGTAATCCAATTTTATATTTTGAATAAATATCTATGAAACAAACGCAATTTTTTCATGTTACCAAGGTATTTATTTCAATATAGTTCATTATAATTTAATAAAAGCAATAAATTTGAATAGCTTGTTTATTCATTTATGAAAAGATCCTCCAACTTTCGATAAAAATCACATGGTGTATTGCGAGCAGTATGCTTTTCGGATGGCTTATTTATTTTACATGTAAAATCTATCAGAAATTTGATTAATTTGCTCGTTTTATATATAAAATAGATAAAAGAACTTATAAACATAAAGATAATGGCAATTGTTGGAAGTTTTAGGTAGCGTTCATGATCGAAAAAAATATTTTTCAATTAAAAACTAAATTAACAAGACATTGCTCCGTTTGGAAATTTTATACTCTTTGTGAAATTGCTATATTACACCTAAATATTTGAAAATATGGCCAAGTTTTACTCAATCTACATCTAATTTATGTAGAGATAAATCTGTTAAATATTTTGCCTTAATTTTATGACGAACTCTTTCAACACATTCTATTAATGCAAAAATTACAACAAATGAATCATTGATTGTTAAAAAAAGCAAGATTCAATGAATATGTTGGTATAACATTTATACTTCTTACGTAACATAAGACAGATTTATGGTGGGCTACATGAAAGTCTTACCATTCGTTAACAACGGTTTCTGAAAATTGCTAGATAAACAATTCTTTAACTAAATACACTTTATATTTTTCTTTATAGACACACTTTAAAACAGTACTTATAACAGTATGTAAATATACAAATATTTGATGCTACATAATGAGTGTATATTTGATTGTTTAATTGAACAATTGAAAAATAAATTACAAACTTATATAAGACGTATTCCATTTGCTATTTAGATCACATCTAACTTACATTTACTGAACCAAATCACTTATTTATTTCGCTGGATTACTTCACTGACTTCATTTCCAGTACTAGAATTACTCATTTTAATTTATTTTGAAATAATTCACCCCAATAAATTCATCAGTTTGCTTAATTTAGTTCATTTCATGTTGTCTAATTTATCTGAACTGATTTAAATGAACCAAGTGGCAAATGGAATACAGGTAAAGTAACCTTCAATATTACATTCTATAAATTATTGATCTCATGTATCAAGAATCATGGTTTTTATTAGAATATTTACTTCAAGCAAGTTATGCGAATATATTTCAAATTGGCTCGTCTTACAAGTTCTTCAACTATCAAATCTTACAGTGAAAACTATTGTAATAAATCTTCTATTCTGCATTATTTATACCAATGCCACAATAAATTAGTTGAATTCTTTTGTTGTCTTGTTATGTTCTCTACAATCAAAATACAAAATTATTGAAGAAATACTAGTACAAAAATTACTGTACCTGTCTCCATTACCTATTATTTCATAATTAAATTTATTTCATTCATTACAATCTTATAATTGTCATATAACCTTTTGAAATAATACATTTTCAGGATATGTATTTTCATACTCGCGTCAAATGACAAGAAATTTAGTGTCTATGTTCACTGTTATTTTTATTAAACAATCCATTCAACTCACAATCGTGGTTCTAGCTTATATCTAGGGAGTTTAGTTAGTTACTAAACGCCAATTCGTGACAATGAATCTGGTTATCTGATCAGGATGTTTCACCCCAACATGTTGCGCAACTAGTTCAGCAACTTGAAGTTGCGCAACATGTTGCTGGTGTACAGTTTTCTTGTATTACATTTAGCAACATATTTCCGCAACTTTACTAGTACTTTTAAGTATTATACCAACATAAATCTCATGAAAGTTGGTAGTCCGTGACAGTTGACAGTTATTAGATATGTTCATGTTTCTTTGTAACCTCAAATTTTTATAATCATATGTTTATCGTTTGATTTTGAGAACAAGAATGGATTGCAAAAAACAAAGAAAACAAAACGCTATTTTGACACATGTAAAACTAGGTTAACCAACTTACAAGATTTACATTGGCAAAACAAAAAGTAACCAAAAAATACTAAATCTGGGGGAGAGTTGCGAGTTGCCCGCAACAAAAATAGAACATGTTCTAATTTCTGCAACAAGTTGCGCAACTAGTTCACGAACAAATGTTGCACGCAACTTCAGTTTTACATTTGGCAACTCGTGTTGCGCAACATGTTGCTGTAAATGTTGCTGAATGTAAAACGGGCTTAATAGTCCTTAATTTGTTGTCACATATTTATAATATTTATAATAACGCCATATACAAATTCGATAAAGCTGATTGTTCATACGTGTTTCAAAATTTTCTTCTGTGTGTTTACAGGAGGGCATCTTCTGGCGAAACACATACTATGAAGCATTACTTTATTAGTCTGTTCTTTCGAATACGAATACATCCATCAATTAAGCAAGAAAAAGGTTTGTAACTTTGTATAAAATATTTAAAAAAATTGTCTTTCTAAATGAAGTGAATGAATTGCATATACAAATATATAATAGATATATGTAATTCTTTAATATTTAATTGATATATTGGCGTTTATGTATCGCGAAATAATGTTAACTGTACTTTTTGTTTACGTATTTCTCGTTTAAATTGGGTATAAACGCTTCAGGGAGGGTGTTAAGTTTTTATTGTTTAAACAGAAGGGCAATCGAAACAAATTTTATTAAAACTAGAAGCCAAATTTTGTTTTACTACATATATTTATAAGAGAAATTACGACTAGAATTACAAATAATATGAAATATATATTATTTTTACAATATGTTTAAATTAATTTTTTGCATACTATTTCAAAGTGAAAATAATTAAATTATTAACTTTAAGTTCAAATAATATTTTATCATGAAGTGAAATTATTCCCGAGTATTGCTTACAGCGATCTATTGGACTATTTTTCTATCTTCCCTTAAAAAAATAGTTTAAGAATTTTTTTGGGGAAATTAGCTGTCTTTAAAATATGCTTCTATTTTTTCAAGTTATGACTGAAAAATAATTTAACAATTTTTTAGGAGCTCTCTTATAAATGTGCTTGTTCTCGTCTAGAGTCATAACTGTCTGAAAAATAGTTTAGGAGTATTACAGAGAACATTTTTCTTAAAAAAAAATAATTATGAAACAAACTTTTCATAAACAATAAATTTTTCATGTAAAATATGTTATAAAACATTTTTATATGCACTGGAATCCCGGATTAGTTGCCTGAGCATGCGCCGTGCACTATTCAGTTGTTTACATAAGGTTGTTTAGTGAGGAAAATTTGTTGATAAAAAATTAGTATATTTAGGTAAAAATATCAACAAATATTAATAAAACAGTGCATTTTGTAAGTATAGACGTTATTATGAGCATTTGGATATAAATTTCATCTGGAAATAAATTTTAGGTCCAAAATGATAATAAGGTGAGGGAGTTGTAGCAACTCAATTAATTAGTGTGTCTGTGTGAATTTGTCAATGTATTGGTGCGTCTGTGCAATGTCAATGTATTGGTGACTGTCTGTGTGAGTGTCTATGTATTGGTGAGTAAAAAGTTGAGGTGACTCCTGAATGTTCTGCTCCCCGGATACAAAATTCGTTATTTTGGTCTTGTAAAAGTCACAGTCTAAGCGCCGCTACATATACACACCAATACATACAAATTTCTATTTATTGGTGTGGATATGTGGCGACGCTTAGACTGTGACTTTTACAAGTGCCACACCTTAAAATAGCGTATTTTCAGAGTTGTATCCGGGCAGCAGAATATTGAGGAGCACACCAGCCTAATATTTTTGGCGGCATTTATATTGTAGAATACCAGACATATTTTACATTCTTAACAGCCCGTCTAACCATTGATAACTTTTTAACGTCTAACTATCATTTCATTCTCTATTGTTGGTTGATGATAGTAAATAAAATAATATAAGTTATTTTAAATTCATTTATTGTCATTTTAAATCTGTATACAAGACATTAACATTTATATTACAAGTATAATATATTTCAAGATAAAATTATTGACATTTTTCTGTATACAACACATAGTTATATTTATATTACAATAAATATTATTACAAATACAATTTAATACAACATATGATGGGTAACAATATTATTTGGGGTTCTTATTTTAATATAGGGGGTGTTCTGATTGACCGGTGAGACTGGCGACGATTCCAAGATGATGACGACTCTGAGGAGATGCCAGCGGCTCCAAGACGAGTCCCGTGCACCAGGTTAGCTGCAGACGATTCTAAATCTGAAAAGAACTTATAAACATACAAAGTATTCAACCAAAATTTACAATCATATCTGAAAAGTATTTTTTAAGGGTTGCTGGATGAGTTATAAATATACAAGAAACTTTTTTAGGCAAGATAACTATCTGAAAATGATTTAGGATTTTTTTAAGGGATGCTGGATAAGTTATAAATATACTAGGAATTTTTTTTTGCGAAAAGAACTATCTGAAAACTATTAGGAATTTTTTAAGGGATGTTGGATGAGAAATAAATATACCAGGAATTTTTTTTGGAAAGAGAACTATCTGAAAACGATTCAGGAATTTTTTAAGGGATGTTGGATGAGAAATAAATATATTAAGAATTTTTTTTGGGAAGATAACTATTTGAAAATTATTTAGGAATTTTTTAAGGGATGCTGGATACGTTATAAATATACTAGGAATTTTTTTTTGCGAAAAGAACTATCAGAAAACGATTTAGGAATTTTTTAAGGGATGTTGGATGAGTTATAAATATACCAGGATTTTTTTTTAGGAAGAGAACTATCTAAAAACGATTCAGAATTTTTTTAAGGGATGCTGGATGAGTTATAAATATACCAGGAATTTTGTTTGGAAAGAGAACTATCTGAAAACAATTCAGGAATTTTTTAAGGGATGTTGAATGAGAAATAAATATACTAGGAATTTTTTTTTGGGAAGATAACTATTTGAAAATGATTTAGGATTTTTTTAAGGGATGCTGGATGAGTTATAAATATACAAGGATTTTTTTTAGGAAGAGAACCATCTAAAACTTTTCAAGAATTTTTTAAGGGATGCTGGATGAGTTATAAATATACCAGGCATTTTTTTTTTCTTGAAAGAACTATCTGAAAACGATTCAGGAATTTTTTAAGGGATGTTGGATGAGAAATAAATATATTAGGAATTTTTTTATAGGAAGATAACTATTTGAAAATGGTTTAGGATTTTTTTAAGGGATTATTTTGGGTATAAGTATTTCATTAACCAATAAAATAAAATAAATAAATATATCATCACGCCTTCTACCCATTGCTGGGTGTGGCACTCTGCTAAAGCAGATCTCGGTAAGTGATATATTTTTGCGCGTGAAGTGCGGTTACCAGTCGTCAAATCACGGCCCCCAAACATGTTAGTGGTGGAGAAGCCACAGGGATAGCTTTTTTAAAATTATGAAAATTTGTCGCCTGTGGGAATCGAACCAGGGACCTCAGGATCCACAGGCCGACTTCATACCACTGTGCTAGCCATCCCATTAACTTTATTTCTAAACTACAATGACAGATAAGGGTGATTCACTTTATGTTTCTACTTTTTAATCGGTTATAAATTATTTAGAGAAAATTATTTGAAATAAAAATGATGCAAATTTATTTATATCCATCTTTTATTTCAAATATTTTATTCTGAAATATATAGTTAATCACCCAAATCGGTTAATTATTAGTTCGTAAAATAAATATGTTGTAAAGATAGCTATTGTAAATTATAAATTTAAAACAAAACATATTTATTATTGTTTTTAACAGACTTTTACCCAAATAATTTTAAAATAAAAATTTTCTTACAATGATGTTGTGAGCAGCGAACTTGATGTTCTATTTCGGCATTACTGATGTTGCTGCCAAGTTTCTGAGATGTTGCAACTCAAGTGACGATGTCCACGATGATAACAATTCTGATGATGCTGATAAGAATTTGAGCTGCTCCCAGATGATACAAGCTTCGTTGACGTTGTCCAAGATGGTGACAGTTTCGAAGACATTGGTTTGAATTCCACCAGCTCCACAATGATGCTGAGGCCGCAAGAGATGCTTGCAAGTTCCGTAATGTCACTAGAAACATAAAAACAATGTATTAGTTACACAGAATAGCTAGAAACATTAGAAATAACATACATGAAGACATTTTGATGATTGGTGAACCTGAAGTTTTAGCTATTTTATTCTGAAAACAAAATAAAGATGTTGTATTTAAAGTTATCAAAAAATTATTGTTCTTACCGAAAAAAATAGCATTACCCATCTTTACTAACAAAACTATAGAGAAACTAAATTTTCAGCCCACATTAATCTACATCTAATAATTTAGAAGATACAATCCTTTATTTACTTATTAACTTTTATTTGATTTAGGATTACAAAAACATTTTTTATAAATTAAATCTGCTTTGTTTTCGCTCGGATAATTTTTGTTTTGAGTTAAAGAAGAAGTTCTTTTCTCGTATGAATTATATAGAGGTTTCTTTAATTTTGAGTTATAATTTTGTAGATACCCATACTTATCTGATGGCGTGTAAAATATTGCTGAAGAGTTAACAGCACTTGATTCTGAACTGCTGGATACATGGCAGCAACAATTCTTTGCACTTTTCTTGTTCTCATTTGGTTTCCAATTTTCACCATTATTCCAACTCTTGGTGGACTTAGGTTTAATATTATTTTGTAACGGCGAATAATCATAAAAATTTTCTGCTGAGTGCTTCCATTCCAAATTTTGTTTCCAACTTTTTGTCAAGTGTTTATGAAAACATCGTTCATTTTTATTTTTATGTACAATGGGAACGCAATCTTTCCAAATTTCGGTAACACTTTCTCTATGTAAAAATAGAAATTTAAATTCAGAAATAAATTTTGTTAAAATATGCATTTACCTAATTTTATATTTTCGAGATATGAATTTTTCGTGATAACCAACAGCAATGTAGCTTGCACCGTGTTGCAGTTCCCATGGCCCACAAATTTTATGTCCATTTGAATTATACAACCTGAAATAAATACATTCAGTATACAATAAACCATGAAAGTTTGAAGGTTTTTTACGCTTTGATAGTTCTGTATGGCGTATCTGTAATAAGGGCAATAAATGACAAAGTTTGTTCCCAGTTCTGAAGATCTTCTTTTGATAAAACAATTTTTTCAGGTGGATCTCTGTCTTTTCCATTACTGAAGACATAAATAACTATCAAATCACAACGAACGTGCGATAATTTTTTTATTCTGTTGTTTCGATCCAATTGTCTGGTGAAATAATGTTCAAAATTTTTCTTTTTATCTTCTATATTATAACTACGACATTTTTAATTGTTACCGTTTATTTATTATATCAGTAGTAATTAAGCTTACCCTCCTTTTAAAATTTGAAATTGTCTGTTATCACTTGCAACATATGTTCCATTATTTTCTACATCACTAAAGCTGCATATTGTGACTCCACTTTCAGAACTGTAAAGTTTTTTGACTAGTCCAAAATATGGATTAATTTTGCTTGTAATTTCATTTAATATATGATGCCACTTAGATTTTCTCTTCGGATCCAAAGTAAAAGTATGCTTTTCAGTTCGAAGTCCATTTAGATAAACAGTAATATGTTTTGAAGTTTTTATATTTTTTTCGTTGTTTTTACTATTCTTGCACTTGCAACTCATTGCAGAGTATAAATTTTGATGAAATGAAATACGAATGACACATTTTAGAACTGTTGCATAGTAATACAGACTAATTGTTGTTACGTATATTGTTAATATAATAAATTGATTGTAGTAAGTACTCCTTTACATTACGTAATGTGATTTATGTGGATATTGTCTAAATATGAACTAATTTTATTTACAAATGTTTATACAACTCATAAGTGCAAAAAAGCAAACTATACAACGTACGAATCGGTATAAACTTAACCAATGCACACTTAAGTATGAATAAATATAAATTCTCCTAAATTAAAGTTCTGTGTGAATATAATGAGCTTGTTTTGCTGATACATCTGGTGGATGAATGAAGACACCTTCCATGGTTTGCCAGTGTACGCTACCACTTGGAGAATGGAGGCCTACAATTTCCATTTGACCATTAATAGGTCTGCCAAATGTTCTACCTGACGCTGCTAGATAGCTACATAAATAAATTAAAGTAATGTAAAACTAATATGAAGAATAAATGAAATATACAAAAGACAAAAGTACTTACACCTCGGTGTCAATATGTTTAAACATAATACTGTCATCTCTTGACCAAAATTCTCCTGAACATACAACATTCCAATGATCTCCTGTATCTCCTACTCCATTGTCGTCTCCGTAACAAGAAATTTCTTGATTACCTGACAAAGGTGATTGAAAATGATGAGAGTGAAGATTTTTGTGAGTTTGTAGATGTTCTAATCGAATTGTAGCACCGCATTGGATTTCTTCTCTGTAAATAATGAATAATGAATATGGTAGCACGCTTAAAAAAAATTCTAACTTACCCTCTCAAGGAATGCTTGCCCGTAGGAGCTTTAATAGTCCAATGACTATTGACATCTTCTTGAACCTCGGTTCCTGTAACTGATTGCTGACCACTTCCAGTACCGTATTTAACATCATGTGAATGTAAACGAACTCGATAATCTGAGTTAAATAATTTTATTACAGATCCGTAGGTTACATATCGTTGTCTAGCTCCTGCACAAAGAGAAAAGGTACACGTATATATTTTGTATATGCCACGCGATTTAACATCCAATCATAATTTGACACATCGGTTGAAAAGATAATACAAGGAAATTATTTTTCTGAATTAATTATGAATGTACTAAATTGAAATATGAATATTTACCATCAATTTCTTCAATACACGATAAAATCTGTATTAGAAATAATACAGAAAATAAATAAAAATTTATTTTTGACATCAATTTACTCTCCATTTCACCTCCTCTCAATTCTTGACTGAACAGCGAATGAGAATCTTGCTCTTGCGCTGTTGCCAGCTTGCCGATTGTTAGAAACAGTGCAGTGCAGTAAACACTTAAAAAATGAATTTGTTTTTAATTATGTAAAATTATACCTTATATATGTTATTTCTCTTCAGCAACACAGAATATTGCATATTTAAATCACCATAATAGTTCGATTTATTAGAACTTATTAGTTCATCTGGAAATTTAAATGGATAAATTCCTATTTTATTCCTTCACGTTTAAAACCTGATTCGTAATGCTGTTGACGTGGGAAACTGACAGTCGTGAGTTTGACAGTACTATGATTAATAATATGAATAATGAACATAATTGTGGTTATGTATATATAATAAGATAATATCATTATTTTTACTTAATATATTATGGCTGCAGTACTGAAAAAAAGGGCTGTAGCAGAATACAGTCAGATTCAGGTATAACAAAACTTACAAAAATATAACCAAGATCTTAATGGATTATTTTTAGGAAACTTCCCAGTTGCCCTTTAAAAAACTACGATTAGTTAAAAAACCAGCAGCTGGAAGTTCAGCTATTGCCTTTGTCAATCTATTAGAAAACTGTAAAAATAGTAACGATGCTCTACAAGCTTTACTACGGATCTCAGACAGCTTAGAATTCGAACTTTCACATATACCTGACGCTGTGAAGAAATTATCAGTCCATTACAAAATTGAATTAGAATCTGCAGTAAGAGTTAAAATATTGGCACTATTCGCTGATATTGGCTATGAACAAGGAGCCGAAGTAAATTCAATAATCGAAGAGACTGTGTTGTTATTAAAAAATGAAAAGTCTCATAAAGTTATAGCTCAGGGAATCACAACAATATTAAAATTAGGAATGCTGATTTTCGATAATACAGTATTACACACAAAACTTGTAGATATTGCCAAAAATTACTTGAAAGATGTGAGTCACAGTGTAAAATGCAGGTGTCTAGAACTGATAGGAGTTCTGCTTCCAGTAGGCACTGGTCTTGAAGTAGAAAATATTATGAAATTAGTAGAGAACTATTTTTATAGTGAAGATGCTCGTGTACGTAGTGAAGCATTTAGTACAATGATTTGTTTTTATGAGCGTGGATTTAAATTAAATCCTTCTATGTATTCCGATGTATGTGCGGCTTTGAAAGATGATTATGAAATTGTACGACAAGTTGCTTTAAAATTAGTATGGGTTCTTGGAAATGCCTACACAGAAAAGTAAGCGTTTAAGAATTATTTTTATCTTTCATTTATTAATTATTCATTATTTCTAGCATCATTATATTACCTGAGAGTGAACAACAAATACGCATGATCGATGATGCATTTGGTAAAGTGTGCAATGCTGTTAACGATTTATCTAAAAGTGTTCGAACATTAGCAGTTCAGCTTTTGGGTTCAATGATTTTAGTTAGTTCAAAATTTTTGCACCAAACGTTAGACAAGAAACTTATGTCAGATATGAGGGTAATACTTATATAAAATAATAATTACCGTCCATATTTATATTTTGCTTTTAGAAAAAAAGATCAGCTCACGAAAGAGCTTGGGAAAATGTCACTAGCGGTGAGTGGGCATCGGGAAAAAAATGGGCAGACGATGCACCGCGAGAATTAGTAGACGCTGATAGTGTCAATCTTATGAGTAGTGGAGCTTGTGGTGCTTTTGTGCATGGACTAGAAGATGAATATTTAGGTACTTTCAAATTATATTCGTCTGCTTATTTAATTTGAATTATAATTTACCTTTCTAGAAGTAAGATCAGCTGCTGTAGAATCCCTCTGTCAATTATCAATGAACGATCCACAATTCGCGAACACTTCTCTAGATTTTTTAGTTGACATGTTTAATGATGAAATAGAGGATGTTCGTCTTAAAGCCATTGATAGTTTACGCAAAATAAGCCCATATATAATTTTACGAGAAGATCAATTGGAAACAATTTTAGGAGCTCTAGAAGATTATAGTTTCGATGTTCGGGAAGGTTTACACAGAATGTTGGCTGCTTGTAGATTATCTACAACAACTTGCCTGCAAATGTGTGTTGAGAAACTGTTAGATAATTTGAAGAAGTATCCTCAAGATAAACGATCGACCTATAAATGTTTGCAGAAAATTGGTTCGTTACATCCCGAACTGACATTACCTTTAGTACCTCAGTTGTTGGGTATACATCCGTTTTTTGATACTGCAGAACCTGATGTAGATACTCCATCTTGTATCCTTTTAAAACTATGTTACATGAAGTATACTTTTTATATAATCTAATCCTTAACACCAATCAGATGTTTGTATATTAATTTTGGTTTTGAATGCAGCTCAGCATTGTCCAACAATGCTTCAAATGTTGGAGCAGCATACTTTGCGTCATTACAGTTACCTTCGCGATACAATGCCAAATTTAGTTCCACCTTTAAAACTAGCTGACAACAGTGCGGCAGTTAAACGGACTGTAGGACCAACAGAAAGTAAAAAATTCCTTGAAACTATTGTCAACAACTTAGAAACTATTCCTGGTTCAAATCGGGTGCGAATAACTTTACTTGAAACTGCCCAAACACATCTAAACAGATTGGCAGAGATGGATGAGGCAGTAGCTGGAGCAGCTCAGTTCACTGCTTTCTTTATTCGAGCTCAACTGCTGATGATCCAAATATTAGATCATGAACTCTGGTCCAACCCTGGAACTTTAGCTTCCCAACAAGTACAGATGCTTCGTAATAACATTCAGCAACTTTTACAAAACTGTTTAAAGTTGGAACACTTATTCGTCGGTCTCAGTGACGCAGAAATATGTGCTATAAAGCAGTTTAGATTGAAATCTCTTGCTATTCATTTAGTATTTGTTGTTCGAGGAAGCAATGCTTCCGCTTTAGCTCCTTGTCATCATTTCTTAGCTGCTGTAGAAGAAACCGAAAGAGTTTTAAACAGCAGAGGAATGGAACCAGAACCATTTACATCTGCAGTTTTTAGGGAATTAAGTGTTTTGGATGAACCAAAACCTGGACCAGTTGCTAGGTTGCTTGTACCATTGCTTCAAACCAGCCAACTTGGAAAACCTCCACAGCCTAATGTTAATGTAAATCTTTTAATTATTATTAAGAACATTAATTATTTCGTAAAATATTTGTTTATTTAGATTCAAATGAGCAAAGCTGTGATTTTGGAACCAACTGGTCAAACAGAAACTGCTCTTAAATTTACTGCAGGCTTAGTAATGGCTGTTCCATTAGAAGCTGAGCTTACTAATTTAGTAGATCCAAGAAGACTTCGATTAAAAATTAAATATCCGGATCAAAGAACTCAAGTTGTGGTGTTAAAATCTGGTGATCTTAAGCCACTTGATTTTGAAGCAGAAGGTAAAAATATTTAAATTAAAATAAATTTGTTTGCTACAAGATTTATGTTTAAGATAAAAGTGGTACCGGATCAAATTTACGATTGATGACAACCGTTCTCATTTCGCATCAGGTCTGGACGGAAGCATGTTTCATCGACATCAATATAGCCTTGGCAGTCCCGGAAGCGGATGTCGCGAGAAGAAGAGCCCACTCGGATTCAAGTGCCTGTCTCCTTGATTTATGTAAACCAGTGAAGGTGTGTGTCGCACCAAAGCCTGTCAAAAAAGGAATACTTTAAGATTAGTTACGATCGATGTATTGTCTTGTAAAAATATCATTTATTTTTGAATAAATTCACATTTACATATAAAATTACATATCTGTAAGTATATAGATATATTCATATAAAATAAATCAATAAAATCATTAATACAAATAATAAATTTGATGAAGAGAACAATAGGTATAAAATCTGGTAAAACTATACAAAACATACTTAAACATCTAGGCTTTTGCTAACGTGGTGACAGTTATGGCTCAGTCAACAACAGCAACAGAAACACGCGCTTATAACGAACAAACGAGCAACAACCTTTCTGAGATCCAACACAATGAGTAACGAGTTTATTCCCTTCAACCTCGGCAAGTTATTAAACACTACAAACTTAAAACTGCGATAAACTGGTAATATGTGTGCATAACATACATAAATATTTATATAAATCAACAACGCTCTCTGGTGAGAACAGATGGTAATACGGACCTGCGGCTGATGCTGGCTCCTCTGAGTCAAGAGGCAGCGATCAGCCGCGATATCTGCGTGTGAAGGAGAGGTCGCTTTGTACTTGCAATTTGTCTACGTTCAAAGGGCGTTGACACTGTCGGAGTGACCGGAAGCGGACAGAGGCCATTGGCGCGATTTTCATTACGTTCCAAAATTGCACTTTCAGAACGCATCTAGTGCAGCATGTGGGATGGGAATACGCCCTCGACTCGTGTTTAGACTCCTCTACGCTACTCTATTAGCTGAATATTAACTAAAGTAGTAGTGTAGGGGAGCCTTTGGGGCTAGTAAGGTAGCCAAATGCGAGGGTTCATTACATTAACAGTTTAACATGCGGGCAGTGAACATTATTCCGCACATTTCATATACAAAATGCAAAATATAATACACTAACTTTTAAAATAAGGAATGGCAAGAATTTCTAGGCAGGACTTTTAAAATAACAATGGAAGATACTTTTGCAATTTTCCTCACATACAAATCACAGCACATAATACACAAAATTACATAAAAAGCTTATAGGAACAAAACGTACGCGTGTGTTCAGCAGAGCTACCTCGCCTTGGCTGGCTTCGGAGGTGTTCCTGCTGCGGCGCCGCTCACCGCCGCGTTCTTCTGCGCAATGTGCGTCTGGTAGTGCTTGGCCAGGTGTGCCTTCTGTCGGAAGCTCTTCCCGCACAGGCTGCAAGCGAACGGTTTCTCGCCCGTGTGGGTACGGATATGTACATTCACCGAATACTTGTCCTTGAAACCCTTCGAGCAAATGCTACAGTAATGCAAGGATCTCTCTTTACGAACTCCGTTACTAGTCGACGTGGCCCCTTGTACGTTACTCTGCTTGCCACTTCCAGCGGCAGTTGCAGCACCGGCGCTATTAGATCTCTTGTACTTCTTCGGTTGTGGTTTGGTACTCGTCACTTGCTGTTGCGCTAACTGCGCAGTGGCCAGCACTGTTTGTTGAGGTGGATCACTTCCTGTTCCGGTTGTCAATCCGTACAACGGATCTAGTTGGCAGTATTGCTGTACAGACTCTGCTACTTCGTTAGCAATTCGTTTCAGTTTTTCGTAATCTTCGGGATATGAAGCTGTTTCTAATTGTGAGAGCAGAATATCATCCATACTATGTGCGCTGGGTGGATTGTCATCGGGTAGTCGGGTTGGAGCTTCTACAAATAAAATGGCGCCTGGGTCGATCCCAGTAATAATTGGTGGTGGCGGTGGTTGCTGTTGCGGAGGAATTTGAACAACGTCCTCTGTTTCTTTCGTATCAGTGTGTGCAGGGGGCGTTGATAACGCTCGTCGAAGTTCACTGTGCGTGTCTGTTTTAGTCGTTACTTTACTAGCATTTGCTCCGTTGTATCGTACAAACGCTTTACCCTGTAACGCACTCCGCAATAATGAATCAGCTCCAGTTGGAGTTGTTGCTGTGCTGCCGGTGCTGTTATTATTGTTACTCAGTTTCCAGTCGTTGTTGTTGTTGTTGAAACTGTCGTGCACTTCCAACATTGGTGTGTCGATGATTATTGTATTGGCTAACTCGTCTTTATTGTCCGCATAACCGCTATCATCGTATGTATACGTCTCGGATTTGATAAGTCCGTCTGTGTTTGGGCTAGGAGTGCCTGCTACGTAACTAGAAGCTGCACTGTTCGCATATCCATTCAGTTGGCCTCCACCAGGTCCGGGGATTATATTTAATATGCTGTCGATGTCTAAGGCAGATTGCTGCATATGTTCTAACGAACCAGGACTTGATAAACTCCCATCTTCTTCTTTAATGATGGCAGCTAAAGGTGGACGAAACCAAGGCGAAGTTTGGTCAACACCGTTTAATACTGTCAGTGTATAGATGTGACCATCCGTGGGACCATCAGTAGCTGTGTTGACGTCTTGTTGACTCCAACAATACTTGTTCAGATCCTCCAAGATGGCGGTTTCTAGGCGCACGGTCTCTTTGTCGCAAGACCAGAAGGTTGAATCGTAGGCAGGGACGGCGCTGCCATCAGCGGGCGTGCTGGTCACGACGTCTAACATTCCGTCGCTGTTGTTGTTGTTAGTTTCTTTGAGGTCTGTCGCGTCACCGTTGCCTAGATATGCGTTCACTGTTCTCATCTGCTTGGAGAACTGCTGAAGAGTTTGGGTGTCGTTTACATCCGGACCGACCACGAAGTCAAAGAAGTCTGTCTTGGAGATGTCCTCGCCACGGAATGTTTCGGTTATATCCATTATCACAAAGTTCTGTTCCACGGCTGGTTCAGATTCGATGCGAAGATTTCTCTTTTGAACGCATTCTTTTCTAACAGGCTAGTTTTTTGTTCTTCGTTTGGGATCTTGGTAACGTACTATACATAAGCACAGGTTGATGGTTCGTGGACTCTGAAATACAAAAAAAAACCTTCATTACTTTTTATTATAAGCATCCAACAATGATGATCAATTACTAATTAAAATTTTACTCAATTAAAAGCCGTACTTATTATGTAGATAGTTAAAACAGGTTGACAGGTACGTGGCGAATATGAAATGATTTTTTTTTGTGAATCTCGATATAAACATTGGAACGGTGTGTCAGGAATGCTAGACTTGTAAAACGTTGATTACATACGCGCAGAAATTGAAATTACATAACAAACTACATTGCGGTTTTGTCAGCATGCATATCAAAATAATTAAATTGTATAGAACTTTTTGTTTGCTCCGGAAATCTTGTAAATTTTCTTAATTTGCAAAATTAATTTGGAACTAATGAACTATAACTAGATACACAACTGTAATTTTTTTACTAAGCAAGAAAAATCTTTACATGTAATCAATCAAAAAAAACTTTAAAGTATAAATGCAATAAAAGTTGAATCATTAAGTAAATAGAAATTTATAAATATGTTTTAAACGAAATGAAAAATCTGTTTGAATGTAGATGAAAGTTTTAAATCGCTTCTGTTTATGTAGAAATTTCCGAGTCGCGTCAGTATATCACCTTGTTCTAGCTGTATTACATAAAACTGATGCATTGCAAGAACGCAATCGAGAAATGTTGTGGGTGTAGTGAGGTATGCTTTAAAGATCATGCAGTTTCACTCCTTATTTAGCTCATTCCCTTTGGGAGTTACCGCTAGACTAACTAGAACAGTGGTTTTCAAAATTTTCGAACCTATGATCCCCTTGGAGGCAGAAATCACAAATAAATTCATTTACTTTTTATGTGATCAAAATTTCAGTTTGTAAAAGGCTGATTTAATCATGTGCATTTAAAAAAAATAATAATAATAATGGGGTGGCTAGCTCAGTGGTATGAAGTCGGCCTGTGGATCCTGAGAACCCTGGTTCGATTCCCACAGACGACAAACAATTTTCATAATTTCAAAAGCTACCCCTGTGGCTCCTCCAGCCTAAAATCTTTGGGGGCTGTGATTTTACGACTAGTAACCGCACTTCACGCGCAAAAATATATCATTTATCGAGATCTGCTTCGGCAGAGTGCCACACCCAGTAATGGGTAGAAGGCGTGATGATATATTTATTTTTATTATTTTAAAATAGAACTACGATTTTAGAAATTAATAAAGGAAAAACATCTTATTATAATATTATTAAGAAAAAAATTAATAACATTTTGCTATCAAGTTTGTAATAAATTGTTTAATGGCCAGTTGCATCGCTGTTACTTAAATTTTCTTTAAATGAGCAAGATCTTATCAAGATGAACTGTCTAATGAATAATTTTACTTTACTGTCAAACATTTGATTCGATATTTTTTATTTAAATAGTCCACAAAATTTAAGAGAACGCGATACAACTGTAATGTTTTTTACAATTTTTAAATAGCATCCGGCGACTTCCTTCATATGTATTCGCGACTCCTGAGGAGTCGCAACCCACACTTTTAAAGCTACTAAACTAGAACACAGAGTGCAGGTATTATTTCTAAATCAGATACAACATAAATTCTATTGAGTCCAGTTTTATCTAGCTACGAAAAACGGTGAAGAAATCTGCTATAAATGAAAATAATAATCGATTTTTTCTTTTAAAATTTATTAATGTTATTAAATAATGCTGTAGGAAAATCGTTTATCAAACGTTGACATTTTCTGATAAATAATTATAAAACATAAAAACGAAAGTAGCGTCACTTGTTAAGTTTTAGAATAGGATCCAAATATGGGTATAAGTTTATTATGACGAGATCTCAGTTCAATCATAATAATAGTTTTATTAATTATAAAGTTAAGAAACAGAGTCTGAAGACTTGAACGGTTTTATGAGAGAGCAATAAAATGACAGTAAAATTAAGATGTGTATGTCATGTCAGAAAAAAGTAAAATGATTTTCTATTTGCTATAAAATATGTAAATGTGGCAGTCACATTTGACTTTTATTTCTCCAAGTTAAAGACTGATAAGTATCGATGTATAGTCATTAGTTTCGCCTCACTTCGCTGTGCAATCAATTTCATGTAGCTATGATTTGTTTTGCTATTAATCTACATAATTGTTGCTATTAATCCCATTGTCTATATCTGTAAACATGAATTTTGCATTACTTACACCTCAGATTTTCACTCATCAACATCCTTATAAAATATAGAACACTAAAGTGTTGAATATATTTAAATTTAAAAAATGTATTGTTTATAATAATAGGTACATGGTGTAAAATAAGTAAGGAATATTGATGTTATCTCCTGAAATAAACATTTAGGGCCAGTTTTTCAATCACCGGTTTACTCTCAATTAACGTTAATCATGATTAAATAATAATGTTTCTATTATAATTTAATCATGATTAACATTAATCACTGATTGAAAAACTGGCCTTTATCTTTCACAGTGAAGGGGACGACATTTTTAAAAATGGTATGCTATAATTTTTTTAATCCCATTCAAAAGAGTATTTTTTTATCAAAAAATAATAATACTTTTATGTAAAAAAAAAATGAAAAAAATCGTATTGAATAAATGCAATTTTACTGATTTTTACCGGAAATTGATTTTAGTTGTCATATAAATATAAATAAAATAAAATAAATATATCATCACGCCTTCTACCCATTGCTGGGTGTGGCACTCTGCTAAAGCAGATCTCGGTAAGTGATATATTTTGCGCGTGAAGTGCGGTTACCAGTCGTCAAATCACGGCCCCCAAACATGTTAGTGGTGGAGGAGCCACAGGGATAGCTTTTTCAAATTATGAAAATTTGTCGCCTGTGGGAATCGAACCAGGGACCTCAGGATCCACAGGCCGACTTCATACCACTGTGCTAGTCATCCCATGTCATATAAATATTAGAGATAAAATAACAGCCGTCTTTATGGTTTTTGTTTATTTTATCATTAGTATATCTATGGCAATTAAAATCAATTTCCGGCAAAAATAAGTAAAATTTCATTTTTTCAACATAATTTTTCAAATAAAAGTATTATTATTTTTTGATATGTTTGTACAGAAACAAATATAGCATGTCATTTAAAAAAAAAATGCCGTCCCCATTCAATGTAAAAAATTACTATCATTAAAAAATATTTGCTCTTGTCAAAATACTGGCAATCATAATCCTTCGAAACTTCTTTTTATAATATTTAGATTAAATGATTATTTCAGGGGATAATATCAATATTCCTTACTTTTGTTACAGCCTGTATGCAAATTTTGCACATCTGTGAATCGTCTTTGTTGACAATAATGTGGGATTCCGCGTTAGAATACTATAAGAAATATCTGCAGTTTAGCGGTTGCCAGATTTCCACTTTCTAAATTTTATTGGACATATGATTCCAGATACCTCATTTTATAGTGCCGCGGCGCACAGTTTGTGCAACTGACGTCGACAGAGACTCGGGCGATGTTTGTTCCACATTTGCGAGCTTTTTGCAACAAAAAGATTACATTTTATGGAGGCGGTTCACATCTAATCTTATAGTCAATTACGTGATGTTTTTTATGGTTTTTATTGGTGGAATTTTCTTTAAATAACTTTGTAATTGTAACTTAACAAACGACAAACGAGTTTTAAGATAAAAATCAGACTGTGTCCAGAATTACTAATTCCAAATTAATTTGAAAACCAAATATAAAACATTATTGATTAATAATTTTCTTAAAATACTTTAGAACAACTCTCATTTCATTTAGTGCGAGAAAATAAGGAAATATTTTCAAGTTAATTAAATTGTAGCTGCAGATTACAATCTAAAGAAGGCGTGGAAGATATATTCATTTGTTATTGTTAGAATCATCGAACAGCCAATTAAAAATCCGAAACCGAAAATGAAACTTTGATCTTCTGAAGATGTGGAACAAGATCAATCTCATCTAGGATTTTTATTGCATGTAGTGTTTAGTGATTAATGTGCTACACATTTTTTATTCGCTTCTGATCCAAATAATTATAAAAAAATCTGATTATATCATGCTGTGTTAACAAATACTGCTGATGTACCTAATTTTAACTATGTATTATAAAGTTAAAGATATAAATTTAATATTCAATTAAGTTAATGGTAACGATAAAAACGAGATATCGAAACCTATACTTAACAAGCTACTATCGTTGAATATCTTAACATTTTATAATTATAATAATATATTTATGCACAACCGGGCCGAAATTCATTTGTTTTAGCCCTAAAATGCGGGCTTAAACACTTCTTTTTGGCCCTAGCGCCATAAAAAAAATAATTCTTATGGATACATAAATAAAATGACAATTTTTGTTTATTGTGAATACTTGATTTTACAAAATGTCATTTTGACATAACCTATGTGCATATTTTAATCTTTTGAACATACAATTAAATGTTATTTTGTTGTGCATAAAATGTTGTATGTACCACGGGTGAAATTAGCGTTTCTGACCCTGAGCATGTTATTAGCCCTCGGCGCTTTGCGCCTCGTGCTAATAATCTTGCCGCGGCCAAAAACGCCTGTTTATGCTTATGCCTACTATTTATTGTAGATACAATTTTGGATAAATATACAGAGTGATCAAAAGGAATTGTTACAGTTGGCAATAAAAAAAACTACTTGAAATTGGTAAGCCTGATACATAAATTCATTTCCTGTTGTTGACAGTGACATTTAAAATTTAAATTTGAGTACATTTATTACTACATTTATTTCTAAAGTATTTCTATTACTTAAAAAGTCAAAATTCTATTAGCTGTCAGACTCCTGACATAACCTATTTGTATTTATTAGAAATGTCAAATAGCATTTCTGCCTTTATCTGACGTTGTGCCAACTGTAGAATAAAAAGATCTCTGGAATTGTATTGCCAACTATAACAATTCCTTTTGGTCATCCTGTAGTATAGGGAGGGTTTGCTTAAGTGTAGTCAGTATAAGTAATTATTTCTTTATCGTATATGTATTTGTATTAATTATATATAAAGAGAATGAGTGAATTTTATAGATTTTTTTTTTGGTGGATGGGACCCCAAAATAATTTTGTGCTACAATACCTAAATCTGGCCCTGCTTCTGATGATAATATTTAATATTAAATATTCGTAAATTTCTGCTGTCAATTGTACAAAATTTATTTTATTTTAAGTTGATAAATTTTGCATTTTATTTATTTTGTTGTTATTGTTGTTATGTATTTATTTATTTTAAAAATAATCAGAATTGCGTATTGTCGGCCATTTTTTCTTTTCATAATTTTTTTAACTTAATTTTAACATAAGTAATTAAAACATTACGAATTATTAGAAATAATTTGTTTGACAGATAAAACGTGAAACATTTTGTTTCACTTCCATGGCAATCTCTATTTATGAGGTAATTTTCACCGTCGTTATAGAGCATGCAAAATTTAATGATCTCTCGACTTTATTTGAAACTCTTTTGAAGTCACTTTTAGTCGGAAGGCATTCCCGCTGGTCGCGTTGTACATAATTATGTACCTTGAGTAGAACAAGTAAATATTCTCATTCTAGTTAATCGTGCCATAAAACTCAAAAAAGATATCACATTGAGTGAAGATCTCATCGAAGTTAATGACGCGTTCCCGAGATGGATTTCTATGCGAGTATCTAACGCAGAATCTCCTCTTTCCGACAGTATAACCGCTTCGTTGCGGTGTTTCCACAAACGTGATTTCGTTCGCCGTTTATCAGATTTATTAATTAATGACTGGAAATTGCAGTCTTGCTTGTGCTCGTATGTCATTAATGTTCATACGCTGTTCAGGAATGTTGGGAATCTTGACCATTTCCGGTGTGGTTTTCTTTTCTAGGGATTTTTATTTCATGGTATTTATAATGGAGACATTTTGGTTTTGCTGCAGATTTGCAACTGATGGTTGGCGGTCTATTTGAACTCCGTAATTGGGAGATAATCTTGCGATTTAAATCATAAATGATTTGGATTCTGCTGAATGCGTACTTGCTCAATTGAGCAACTTTTTTCAATTGCCTTTTTTGGATTGTAACCTATTTTCTTATTTTTGGTACAGTAAAACCAAACAACCAACTTATCTATATTTTACTGTTTATGTATTTATTTATAGAGTAATCAGAAGTAAGTGTTTCAGTTGGTTATAAAAAAAACTACTTGGAATTGGTATGACTGATACATAAATTTATTTCCTGTTGTTGACAGACATTTAAAAATTTAAATCAATAAATATCGTTGTTTTCCTTACTCACATCCTTTTAAAGTATTTATATCACTCAAGCTATTATAAAAATGAAATGTCAAATATTATTTACGCCTTTACCTGTTGCTGTGTCAACTGTGGAATAAAAAGATCCCCAGAATTGTATTGCCAACTGAAACACTTACAATCACTCTGTATTATCTTGCAGATATACAGTTGAACCTATATAACTGGAATATCAAGAGACCGTCAAATTAGTTCGAGTTATAGAAAATTAGAGATAAAGAAAAAAAATGCACATTGCACACATGTTTGATTGCGTAAAAAATACATCATTCTAAAACAGTCTAAAATGTGGTGGTGTCTTTTATCAATACTGTAAACTCTCTACCAGGGGACATAACAAAAAATCAGAACAAAGATAGATTTTGTCGCTTAAAAATTAGACAAATCTTGGCTACCATACATGAAGATAACGTGCAAATATTGTGCCGAAAGAGTTCATTTTGACAATAAAAATTCGAGTTAAAGAGATAAAAATAAATGACAATTATACAAAATCTTCATGGAGCAACAGTAAATTTCTGTCAGTAAATCTCTTTATTTTTTTTATAAATCGAAATATGGTACTTTTATTTCTATTTTCTAGAGTCGCAGTTTACCGACTCCTGCACTAGACGAAGCCAAGTGCAGCAATAGTTTCAGAAAAATATTTGATTAATTTTCATTTTTTCTAGAAATCAATATAGTGCATATAACACAAATGGTAATAAAAGTGGAACAAATGAAACTTGCATTTATTACAAAGATCGCATTGGCAAATGGTGCGTTTACATTAAATCAACTCGAACAGATTGCGAGCTGGAGATTTCAAGCAACGGATTAAAACCAGCGCGTGTAACTTAGTTGTGCGTAGCCGAGCTGCCAGTTGTCGATAAATGCAAATGTTCCGTACGTGTCAATTGAAAAATCATTAATCTCCGCGAGATTTCAATCGAGTATGTAGATCGCCGCGCTTGGGTGACAATTACTATAAAACTTCGATATTTACAATTTGTTTTGACTTTAATGGCTTCATGGAAAATGAATAGACCAGTTTGAAATTATATATATTTAAATTACCTGTACATTATGTGTAACGGCGTAAAAATTTATGGGAAATCTTGGTTTAGTAATCCGCATAAAATGATAATATCAACACCAACATTGCTTTACGATTCCGTTTTTCTCTTAACGTAACATTTACAGATTACAGAACGCAATGTGTAAAACAGATAGAGTAATTAATAGTTCCAAGAACCATAAAATAAATAATTGTGTTTTTCACTGTTTGCTTTGTTTTATTAACAATTAAAACAACTATATAATAATTTATTATAGTAATTTCAAATCGCTAATAGACTTTTGGGATCCTACATTTCAGGGGCGTTGCCAGTTGCCAAAGGGGAAAAATATTATATTTTTATTTATTTAGGTTAAATAACGTGAAAAATTTGGTGTTTGCAAAAATTTTTGTGGTACGTTTGGCGTAAAAACATTATTCAGAACATTAAATGAATTCTATTTCAAATGCGGAAATCTTGTTAAAAGAATGCAACAAAAAATTATCTAATTAATTAGCATACAGAGATTTAGAACAAGTTTTATTTGACAGTTGAAAAAATTACTGATGTCTGATAAGAAGTTACTGTCCAACACATTGAAATTGTACCAATTTATTTATTTTGATTTCTATAATTTATTTCTTATGTTTGACCCGGATGAAGCACTTTGATATATGTTTTTATACTTTGTTTTTGAATTCATTCATTAAAGAATTTATAAAGAATTTAAAGCTACATGCTGCATTTTACAATAAATATAAAAAAAACGTACTTTTTTTCTTTCTGTTTTATATTATTTGTATTACCTTGTGTGGGAGTTGTAAATATATGATTGTTTAACAAGAAAACGAAAGTACTTATTTACCATACAGTCCCGTTTTTGTTTTATGTTTTCTCATTAATTCTCATGTTAATAATTAATCAAATGTCACTGATAACGATTCAGCCATGTGAATATATATTTTTTAAAGAAATCATGTAAATTTTTTGAAACTATATATTAGTTAGATTCAGAGCTGGGCAAGCTACTTAAAAAAAGTAGCTAAGCTACAGCTATAAGCTATATTTTGTAAAATATAGCTAAGCTACAGCTAAAAGCTTTCATTAAAGTAGCTGTTAAATTTTAAAGCTACTTTTTTAAATTATTGTGAAACAATTAAATTTGCCATTGTCATATGATCAGTCTTTTGTTATAATGACTGTTAATTTACTATTACGTACATAAATATCAAAAATAGCAAATACCATCTGGCACCTACTGTGTATTTTTGCGTTTTAGAGTCAGTTAGAACCGGCAACAAATAATTATTTTGTGTGGGTTTAGCTTGTACGCATGCGTACTTTGTTGACCTTCTGCTTAAAAAGTAGCTTGAAGATACAAAAAGTAGCTTTAAGCTACAAAAAGTAGCTTTAAAAGTAACTTCAGTTGTTATTTTTAAGCTAATAGAAAAAAAGTAGCTAGCTACAAGCTACAGCTATATTTTTTCACAGTTAGCTAAGCTACAGCTACAGCTAAGGTAAATGTAGCTAAGCTACAAAAGTAACTAGCTACTGCCCAGCTCTGGTTATATTGTGTTTTGTATGAATCTAAAAGTGTCGTTTTATTAATACAAAAACAGATATTCTCTCTGATTAACACTTGTAATTCTTTCATTAATTAATTTATGATACTAATTATGTAAATGTTGGTAGTTCATTTATTAAGTAAATTAATTTATAGGAACTGCGATAGCTTATTTTCTGATTCCAAGTGACGTTTAATGTAAGATTATATTATGACCGCTCCTTAAATTTTTGAACTACTACATCAAAGATACCGACGGCATGTTTGCTCTTTATTTCTACTTGTTCTAACTTACAATGCGCATTATGTTGAAGAGTAGAACTTGATGTTTCTTATATATAATTTAAACAATACTTTTATTGTTTTATTCCTAATGGGTCTTACTAAACAAATACATTATAGCAACATTATTAAAATATTTATAATCAAATAGACAAATAAAAATTACAGTTTCTCTATTCTGTGAGCAGAATAATTTACCCTAACATTTTTGTTGTCATGCTTTTTACTTGCTTATAAAAGATGTTTCTAAACTTATGTATAAAATTTAAACCTCAAATATTATTTGTTTTACGAACAAACAGGTTTTTTTTAATTTGCAAAATTAAGTGCTTTTGTCTCGATGTAAATATTTTTGCTACCACTGTTATGCTCGTTATTTCTAATAATTTTAATAATTTAATTATAATTGCAAAAATTACAAATAGGTGGGTTAATCATTATACAATAGTAGACACCTAATTATTTGTATAAAATGCATACAAAGTAAAAATAACTGAATAAATAATTTTGATCATAGAATGGTAATCTATAGAATCATTATGAAAAATAAGAATTGTTATTAATTTGTCGATTGATAATAGATAATGATCGAGTTACAGAATAAGGAGACATGTTTTAAATTAATTTGACTATGAGCCGGTTTTTTCAGCTACGGGTATATCCCTGATATATGTAGCTATTAATGATCAATAAGTTAATGACAAATTTATTTTTTCATGATTTTAATGATTTTGGTATTTTGTGACCAGAATAATTTATATGATATTTTTATGTTATTTTCAAACATTTTCCTTACTTGTAAATGAAGTTGTTATTATAAAAAGTAATATAATAATAGCTCACTGACAGTTGCATAAAAAGTGAGGTTAAAAAATAATATATTTTATATTCAAATAGTAGGGTTAAAAAGTAATATATTTTATACTGGCAGCATTGTACATGAGAAAAATTTATAAAAGTCAAATAGAAATAATAGAATAAATGATTTTGGTCATAAAATGTCGAAATGGTATTAATTTATAGAGTAATCATGAAAAATAAGGGTTGATTTATCGATCAGTAATAGACAAATAATCGAGTTACAGAATAGGGGAAAAGTTCCAGACAACTATCAGCAGAATAATTTTAAAATATCGCATCTGAAAATTACATTCATTATAATTATTACCATTTGTGATATGGTTTCGATGCGATTCTTTTACTGCGCTGATAGTTTTTGGGAACTTTATCCGGAGATGGAAAAATCAGCCCTGAATAAAAATTCAGGGTTAACCAGATTTTTTTTGTTGCGAATTCGGCTGTTAGTTAATATTAATATAGGTTAATTTAATAATTTTGTTATTACTTATAAAAATAATTAAAAACCGTGTTGCTAAACAAATACCACATGATTTATTTTCAAATTGGAATATTTAAGTAGTCAATAAATTCCTTGGCATATATTTAATCTCAATTTCGATCTGTGACAGAAACTTTTTAATTAAGAACTAATAATAGCTTAATGATTAATATGCCATATTCATTTTCAATCACAAGAACAGTGTAACCCATGATACACTGAAAACTTATAGCTAGAATCCCCGCTGGGTCGTGCGGTAGACATGCTTTTGATTTTACGAAACTTGATGCAAAAAATGTTGAGCACTTCGTTGCTCGAATCTAGGACGCAGTCAAAAATGCACGAAGGTAAATTGAAATAAATAATTTGTTGGACAGGTGAAGCATGCTTTGATCTTAACCGGTGAAATATATTTAGAATTTCTTGCATTTTGGGACGGAAAGAATTTCTTGATTTTTAATGCTGCTAAGAATGTTGAAAATATTTATTTAGGCCATTTTACTCAGTCAAATTTGTGAGATATCTTTGACAAGTATTAATGGTTCTATTATCATAGCAGCAGTGAAATAGATTTCTACATTTTAGTATATTCAAAATATTTGTAAGAGAAAAATGTTATGAATCTGTATCAATTTTTTAATTGGACTGGCTTCTTTTATAATAGTAAAAAGACATAAATTGAATGTTATTTTAATTAGATGGTAATAAATCTGGTGTAACTATAAATTCATTTTTCTTGTCATGAATAATTTAATAAATTTCTGTCAACACTTTTTTTCTTATCCTTCGAGAGACATAACCTAATAAATAACTCCAGAATTAAAAAAAAAAATGTTAAAGATTTGGAACGGTTGAAACATTGCAACTGTTTGTCATTTTGAAAATTGTTAAATTGCTAAGTTATTTTTAAGATTAAGTTTTTAAGAATGAAAATGATATTTATTTAAGAACTTCATAGAAACAAAATTCACATTGTGCTATTTCCAGCGCTACTTATCTTACTCATTATCATTAGTCAAATTTGACATATTTTGTAGAAATTCAGATGAAATTATTCGTTAGTTTCAGAGCTGGGCAGTAGCTAGCTACTTTTGTAGCTTAGCTACTAGCTTAGCTACTAGCTTAGCTACGTTTACCTTAGCTGTAGCTTAGCTAAATGTGAAAAAATATAGCTGTAGCTTGTAGCGAACTATTTTTTTTCTATTAGCATAAAAATATTGTTATAACAACTGAAGCTATTTTTTGTAGCATAAAGCTACTTTTTGTAGCCCAAAGCTACTTTTTATAGCTTAAAGCTACCACTGTTCATTAAGAAATACCTATTTATTTTTGTATTGTATTTGAATTGTACCTTTTTTATTGTTTTCTATAACTGTAGGATAACAAGTTATTATATAGTTTAAAATCTATTAACATATTTAATTTTTCACTTGTTCTTAACCTATCCTACTTTGGTATTAAATATTAGATGAACTAAACCTTGACTATTTAGGAGTCTTTTGTTATTGTGACTGATAATTTATTCCGATATAAATAAAAATTAACAGTACATTTGTCCATTTGCGATTTTTTATATTTATGTACATAATAGTAAATTAACAGTCATTATAACAAAAGGCTGATCAACTGATCAACTGATCATATGACAATGGTAAATTTAATTAATTTACAATAATTGAAAAAAGTAGCTTTAAAATTTAACAGCTACTTTAACGAAAGCTTTTAGCTGTAGCTCAGCTATATTTTACAAAATGTAGCTTATAGCTGTAGCTCAGCTACTTTTTTAAAGAATAGCTGTAGCACATGAGCCCAATTTTAAAGCACTCGCTTCGCTTGTGCTTTAATTTGCACGAATGGTGCAATGACGCCTTCGTGCACGAGTTTTATACAATGTTTATTGTAACGTGCAAAAATTATATAATCGACAATGATGAAATTTATTAAATTTGAAGCGTGAATTTATATTGAACAGTTAAGTATGCCATGAATTGACATTTGTTAATTGAATACAACTTGTTTATTTTTTCTCGTAAAGTTTGTTAAAATATGTTTGTTTGATGGCGTTATAAGCTAATGTCTCTATTTCTTTTATAAATTCCTTAAATGATGATATATTTATTTATTTATTTATTACGTAAAAACATTTGACAGTGAAATACAGGATATAAAATGTATTAAGATCTTTTGATTCAGGATAAATAATAAAGTTTTCGATCTAAATTTGAAATTAATTAATGTTCGTGCTTTATCTGTGTATTATTATAAGTTATTAAAGTTTGCGTACGATATTTGTTAATTATGTATTTTAGCCAGTTTATAGTTACTTTCTATTTCCCATATCGGTGTGCGGTGCGGAGTAGAAACGTTTCATTTGATTTTATTTTATGTTATTCGCAATATATTACGCCGCAAAACTACCTGTTTCCGGCTGTCTCATACGTGATATATCGCCTCGTTCTTGGGCTACCGATTTAAAAGTTTTAGAACACCTGTTAGTGGACGTGTGGACAAATCTATGTATTGTATAATTTTGAAATACTGTTGATTAGCGTAATTAGGTTTATTACTTTAGAAATGATTTCATAAATTAGGATTGGCCACGACGGAGACACTGCATTAAAATTAATATATCACGGTTTTTTAGTTTTTAATTTTTACTCATTTCTTGTCTCAGTATAATTGCAGAACTGGATAAATGACATCATTTAACTGTTAAGTATGTGTGAAATTAATTTGAAGAGAAGATAAACATCAAAGTATTCCGGTTTTCAAAAAAGGTTTAACTAATCCTGAACTTTGGATTGATATTAAACCGTTAATTAAAATTACATTCTGAAAACCAAATGATAAATGGATGTTATATTAGGTTTGTTTCAACCTTTTTTGATAATATATCAGCATAAAAATAAATATATCATCACTCCTTTTACCCAATACTGGGTGTGTCACTCTACCGTAGTAGATTAATTGTTTATAGTTTACAAAAAAATAAAAATAAAATTGTGGAAGGAATATGTGACGTCACTGTGAAATGGCAAGTGGCAAGAAAAATATGGGTACCTGATTTGGCACACAATAATTTTTCAAGTAGTTTCAAATGCAAACGGCAGAGATCTCTACTTCTTCAAATAGATCGAAAAAATTGTAGTGATGTTCTAGATGTTTTGAAATACAGAGTGATCAAAAGAAATTGTTACAGTTGACAATACAATTCCGGAGATCTTTTTATTCCACAGTTGGCACAACGCTAGCTAAAGACGGAAATGCTATTTGACATTTCTAATGCCTGTTTTACACTGAGCAATATTGCAAATGCAACTGCAACTTTCAACAAATTGAAGCAATATTGAACGAGTGTAATACAGAAATTGCAAGTGCAAGAGACAGAAGCAATCTTGCATCAACCTCTTGCACGAATTAGAACATGTTCTAATTTTTGCAAGACTTGCAAGGCCACTGTTATGCTTGTTTTACACTGAGCAAACGCAACCTGCAATTGCAAACTGGCTAGTTATACGTTCAATTAGTTGCACCAAAATGTTGCAGAGATATTTTTTTCACTTTACATTCAGCAACTTGCCACTGCAATGTAATATTAATTTATTTACATATTTTTATCGTTACTAACTTCATATTATATCAGCTTAACCTCTTATATCACTTGTATTATTGACATTTGTTTCATATGTTATTTTGCATTGTTATACAAATTTATTCTTATAAGTATTTGCACAATTATTTGCAATGCAGTAAATCATTTTAATATCCTTAACCCAACTTTATCGTTTTTGACATTTATAATAAGTTGGTAGCATTCTAACAAACTTAAAATTACTAGAAATAACTAACAATGGCCTTGCAACTCTTGCAAAAATTAGAACATGTTCTAATCGTGCAAGATTGCTTCTGTCTCTTGCACTTGCAATTTCTGTATTACACTCGTTCAATATTGCTTCAACTAGTTGAAAGTTGCAGTTGCACTTGCAATATTGCTCAGGGTAAAACAGGTATAAAAATACAAATAGGTTATGTCTGACAGTTAATAGAATTTTGACTTTTTAAGTAATACTTTAGAAATAAATGTAATAATAAATGTAGTCAAATTTAAATTTTTAAATGTCACTGTCAACAACAGGAAATGAATTTATGTATCAGGCTTATCAATTACAAGTATTTTTTGTATTGCCAACTGTAACAATTCCTTTTGATCACTCTGTAAAATCGTGCCATAGAGGGTTAAGAAAAGAATTATCCTGTAGCGGTAGAAATGCTGACTTCCTTGGTTTTGTTTTAAGAGTAATAAAATACTTCATCCATACATACGTGCATAACATCAGACTATGTTCCATCAAATGGGGTAATACCGTATCAAATGAATGATAGGTGAGCCATAGAAATAATTTGTATGCAGTGAAAAGTATTTGACGTTTATTGAGTTAATAAAATTGTGAATATATGGAAATAAATAAAGCTAGAATTACAGCTACTGTTGACGGCATTTCAAGTGGGATAAACGATTGAATAATAAATAAATAACTGCTATTTGTGAATAAAAATGCGCATTACACAATTTTATTACTTTATAATATAACATTACTGTCCACCAGTAACAGTTCCAGATACGAAGTTAATAGAACAGAAAGATATAACACTGATTTTGCAATAAACCTGTATCTCTCGTAAGTCATTAACAAAATCCACTGATTCATATATGATATATAATCCGCATTAATCTGTAATGCGGCAATAATTTATCAAAATAATTTCTCACGCAGCAGAGCACAAACCAGAACAAAATGAAGCAATGTTTTGTTCGATCTTTGGTTAGGTTGGCATTCGTGGGTGCGGTAGAACGCATATAAAACATTCAGTAAGTAGCGCCTAGTGGGCGATGCAAACAAATGACAATGTAATATTAGAATTTCAGTTTAACGCAATATCTTTTAATTAATTTCTAGTAAAAATGGCTCGTAACGGTGGACACTCCTTCATGTTAACCGAGAATTAGTTATGGCAATAATACAATTTACAACTAATTTATCATTTAGGAACTATTGGTTATATTAGTGAAAACACTACATTAATTTCACTCCAAATTTGACATATCGTTCAAGCTAATGACAAATTTACTAAATCTACAAAACAAATAATGCTCATTCATTTCACAGATTGAGATAGTTTGAACATGGGGAACCAACGCCAAATTAAAGATTGGTGAAACAGGTATATGAAGGTGGAATTGAGAATGAAATGAACAGTAATGAAATAAAATAAAGACAAAAATGAGTCCCTAAACGACGAAAAGCGTCTATGGTTAAAGCTGGACTGATCAGCCGTTTGATGACATGATAAGTTGATTCAAATGTGCTGTAAATTTTGTGGGATTTGTGACAAATGATGCAAAGTTTTTTTCCTATTTTTCTTATTTATTACAGGTAATGAATGTAAGTGGTGTGCCAGGATAAGAATGTCTGGAGAAGATTAATTACAGGATGTGTAGCGCAATCAACAGGAAGTGAAGTTCGGAAAATATGTGAACTAAAGTGGAAGTTCGTTTGAATCTCTACAAAATATGTCAAATTTGACCAATGATAATAAGTTACCTAGATAGTATTAGACACCGTAAAATATTGACAGAGTTTGTTTTTATGAACTGTCATTAAAATTGTGAAAACATGTCTTCTATTGGTTTTAAATAAGTTATAAACATAATAGGATATTATACAACGACGGTATAATGGATGCTATTATTCTCAACGATGAAGTTTGTTGAAGGTTGTAATCATCGGAGAGAATAATAGTCATTATAGCGAGTTGTATACTATACTTGATCTACAACTAATGTATTACATACAAGTTTTTTAATAATAATCCCAAACTAAATAAAATTATTAATTAAATTTGAAAATTTGATATTACTTACAACCGACACATAGAAAAAATCGCTTGTCAGTGCCAACAATTCGTCACACCTCTGTGGTCTAATTGGTTAGAACGTCCGCGGCCCTAGTGGAAGGTCTGGGTTCAAATCCTGGCGGAGGCAAGTTGATTTTTTTCAAATTTAATTAAGATTCAACACATTTGTCTTTGACAATTACAATTAAACATAAATAAAATTATGTTAACATTGTAATATTTTGTGATGTAACTATGGTGATAGATAAATGTCATTTTGAAGTGAAAAGTTTTTACATATTTATTTTTGGTTATTTATTATAGTCACCTATCAGTCTTCATGTTTTTTATTTGTACAGAGTTATTGATTGTTTCAGGCGTAATTTTTTCTGATTTGTACAGAAAAAGAAATAATGACTATTAAATCCTTCGTTATTATTATCTGCGGGACTTGTACATGCCATTATGTAGCAAAAATCACACATTTAATATACATTATAATACATAGTATTAAAATATATGTTTTACTGTTTTCGATTATCAAATATATTTTAGAGACTTCCTTACATTTGTTTACTTTTCAAATAAAGTACAAAAAAAGCAAACTCCATTCGATCAAAACCCTTGAGAATTTATGGTGGAATTTTTGTAAATCCATAAGTTTTGTAGATCCGTAAATCTGTTGATGATGAATAAAATTGCAATGAAACTTATAACTTTATACAATATTTTCTACTTATCAATAAATATTGATATGATTTTGTTTATAAACTTATACAGCCGTGTCTCTTATTTTAGTTTACTTTGTCAACGCTGCGCTCTTACACATGTAAATACCACCATTTTGTTCACCCTACATCAGTCATCATCCACTTCCATTTCACATCGTTCATCATCACTAGATGTAAGTAAAATTATTGTAAACTTCCTTGATTTATTGTATAAGTAAAGTTAAAAATTGTTGTACATCTCTTTATTTTTGTTCTCTTCTTTTGCGCAGCTGAAGGTGGCATTAAACAATGCCGAAATATAACCATTAACGCCTGAAGTAACTTTTTATTCCCCTTGCTACCCTCTCCTTATTTATGACTTATAATAACATTAAAATACAAGTCAAGAATTCCCAAATAATTATACAGTCCGATTCACAAAAAAGTTTGCGCTAATCTTGAATTTTGAATTAGCGAAACAATATTATACTAGTTAGATTTTAAAACAATTGATCCAAATCATTATCAGCAAACCAAAAAGTAACAAGATTATATTCAAGTTTATTTACATTTTGTTGAGAATATGATTTGGATTAATTTGACTAATCCAAAATTAAAGATTTGCTTAAAACTTTTTGAGAATTGGGCTGATAGATTTATCACAGAATTCTACCATTACTTTGTGTCAGTTTATCTGTATCTATATCTGTATTATAGTCAATAAATGTTCAGTGAACGATTCAAGGGCTTGTGTGCTACCTTATATAAAGGCACATGTGATGTTATATATAAATGTATGTACATATGCATTTGATTGAGAAAGTATACGTGATTGTAAAGGGAATGTAATGAAATGTATATTAGCTACAAATATAGACAAACAAATAAATAATTGATTTTTAAAGTGTTGATTAATTAATATTGTTAATAAATACCTTTAGAAAAACATTACACTTATTAATTAGTAGTAATTTAATATTAACAAGCAACAATCTGAAATATAATTTATACCAAACAAACTTAAAATTACTTTGTTTACCAATTAGTACAAACAAAGGCAAAATTACCAATTTTCATTTATGAATCTGGTTAATCATAAACATTAAATTCTAATATAAAAGGAGTAAATTGAAGTATACAGATGCTAATTAACTTGGATCGATCAGTGAGAAACTAATTAATGATCCATCCGCATCATCAAACCTCATTGATTTACCATTTACCTGAATACTGATGAGACAAGACTTTACTCCAATAGTCTAGAAGGCGTAAGTCGTTCAAAAAACAACTATATCTGCACGAGCTACGATGTGTGTTTCCGTAAACACGCCACAAGAAATGTTACAAATAATGAAAGCAGAGCTGAACTGAGAAAATTATAATTATCTCTAATACTGGTTATTCTCATAGAAGTAATTGCAAAGTGGATGGTTTATAATAAACATTGTACTAAAAATGTGTTAATAAATTGTTATAATTATTGTGGTTGTGGATAGAATTTCTCTTAACATGTGAAGCAATTAACAAGAACAGATGATTTGTAAATGATATTTTATGGTTTGACATGTGTATGATGAATGGTACCTACCTATAGTCTACCATGTGGTAGAAAATAACTGAAAGATGGCATTGTGTCGTTACATTAAGTCATAAATTCTAATTATGTCAAAATTAATTATACTGTAGCGGATACTAAAATATTTGTGTTATTCTGTTTCATAAACGTATTTTATTATTAAAAACATGTTTACTGGAAACTAAGTACTCTTAAATCAGAAGTATTATAAAAGTGTTTGTACAATAGAACTGTAAATTTATTTGTTGTTTCTAAGTACAAGAAATAAAAGATGGAATTTATAACTATTGCTTAGGTTATTACATTTATTTAACAATGATACTTGTAAGATATATTTCCTATTCAGCAGGTATTATTTCAGGATATATTTTACAATAGCTATATAAAATATATCTGGTAGCATTCAAGTAATAATTGTATAAATATATTTACGATTGTTTTCTTGAAATGGAAAATGATTCATTCACTAAATAATAAAATAAAGGATTCTTTCAACAAATAACTGTATAGAATTTTGAAGAGATCGTTAACTTCCGGCATAATATCAAACAACAAAATAAAAATCTTACAAACTTTAGTTCATTTGAAACATTTTTCTCGACATTTATTTAGGAAAGTGTGTAAATAATGCCGGAAGTGACAAGTTTCTTTTTAAAAATAGTTATTTGTTTCATTAGAACTACAAATACAAGTTTTCAGGACGAGTAATAAAGGATAATATTACGAGAGTGAAACATATTATTTTTGTTTACTCGCTTATTTAGAAAATTTCTTAGATTTATTCAAATTAAAATAAAACAAATTAACAAAATTATTTTTATGCACAACCGGATCGAAATTAATGTGTTTTAGTCCTAAAAAGCGGGCATAAACATTTGTTTTTGGTCCTAGGTCCATAAAAAAATAATTCCTATGAATACATAGACAAAATGACAATTTTTGTTTATTGTGAAAACTTGATTCTGCAAAATGTTATTTTGACATATAACCTATATACATATTTTAATCTTTTGAACATATAATTAAATGTTATTTTGTTGTGCATAAAATATTGCATGTATCACATGTGAAATTAGCGTTTCTGACTCTGAGCATGTTATTAACCCTTGGCGCTTCGCGCCTCGTGCTAATAATAATGCCGCGGGTCAGAAATGCCTGTTTTCACCTTTGATACATCCTATATACTATTTTGAGAAGTGAGGTATATTTCTTTGGATTCATCACGCCCATTTGTAAATCGCTACAGCCTAGACGGTTTATCCGATTTATTTCAAACTTTTTTTATTTGATAGAGGTCAATCACGTGGAGTGCCTTTTGATAGTCTCAGATTTTTCGTACACATGTGCGAGAAAACTTGAAAAAACATGCGTTTTTGGGGCAAAATCAACTAAGAGTGTGGAGGCTTTGAAATTTTTAAGAAGAACATCAAACGTCATTTTGACATTTGTCAGTGGACATGTCGCATTTTTAATTATAAATTATTTAAATATTAAATTTGTTAGAGTACTTTTGAAATATTTTACATATATTGGAGGAATGAGTGTACAGTTTTATTATAATTACGCATTTTAAATATGTGTATTTAAAAAGAAAATTTTTGTCAGT
Organism: Pterostichus madidus; assembly: GCA_911728475.2. Lineage (NCBI taxonomy): Eukaryota > Metazoa > Arthropoda > Insecta > Coleoptera > Carabidae > Pterostichus > Pterostichus madidus. The sequence continues at coordinate 7,198,064 of OU452313.1, read as the reverse complement.
CCACTATGAAGTTGGTTTTAATTTTAAACGTCAAACTGACAAGTTTTATAAAGTATAAAGAATATGGAGGCTTTGAAATTTTAATAAAAAAACATCTCCTGTCATTTTGACATTTGTCAGTGCACATGTCGCATATTTAATTATAAATTACTTAAATATTAAATTATTGTGAGTAGTTTTGAAATACTTTACACATATTCTGGAAATGAGGGGACGTTTTAATTATAATTATACATTTCAAATACGTGTATTTAAAACCAGGCTTCTAATAAGAAACAAAAAATATCAATTTTAATTTTCGCATTATCTAGTTTCTTTCCGAAAGAAGACATAGATAACTAGATAACCGGACACGGACCCGAACTTGGCTCCGGACCCGGACCCGTACCCGGACCCGGACCCGGACCTGGAGCCGGACCCGTACCCGGACCCGGACCCGGACCCGTACCCGGACCCGGACCCGGACCCGGACCCGGACCCGGACCCGGACCCGGACCCGTACCCGGACCCGGACCCGGACCCGGACCCGGACCCGGACCTGGAGCCGGACCCGTACCCGGACCCGGACCCGGACCCGTACCCGTACCCGGACCCGGACCCGGACCCGGACCCGTACCCGGACCCGTACCCGGACCCGTACCCGGACCCGGACCCGTACCCCGACCCTGACCAGGACCCGGACCTGGACCCGGACCCGGACCCGTACCCGGACCCGGACCCGGGTCCGGGTACGGGGCCGGGTCCGGGTCAGGGTCCGGGTACGGGTCCGGGTCCAGGTCCGGGTCCAGGTCCGGGTCCGGGTACGGGTCCGGGTCCGGGTCCGGGTACGGGTCCGGGTCCGGGTCCGGGTACGGGTCCGGCTTCAGGTCCGGGTCCGGGTCCGGGTACGGGTCCGGGTCCGGGTCCGGGTTCGGGTCCGGGTCCGGGTCCGGGTACGGGTCCGGGTACGGGTCCGGGTCCGGGTCCGGAGCCAAGTCCGGGTCCAGGTCCGGGTCCGGGTCCGGAGCCAAGTTCGGGTCCGTGTCCGGTTATCTAGTTATCTATGTCTTCTTTCGGAAAGAAACTAGATAATGCGAAAATTAAAATTGATATTTTTTGTTTCTAATATAATTAAATATAAAAATAAGTTTTTCTCAAAATTAGACGCATATACAGGAAAATTGCAAATAACATTTTATGTTCCAAATATTTTTGCTAACATCATTATCTAGTTATCTATGTCTTTTTTCGGAAAAACAAATACATCATTAAAATCTTATATAGACCACGGGCGTGTGACGTCACGATTTCAGATGTGGTCCGTAACTGTCAAACGAGTGACTCTCACATCAGTATTAAATGTACGATTTAGACTGTATAGATAGAATATATTTTTAACAAGTATATGTGCATATAATTCCAAAACTGACAAGTTTCTATTTTGTGCATCATTTTATGCATGACAAAGTGTGTGATTTATTTTATCAAGTGAAACGTAATTTGAAGATTGTGTCGCGAGTGCATATTTTTACAATTTTATACTGTTTATATATTTAATATATAGAAAATAAATGTTTAAAAACAATTTTATATGTTTACTTCATAGTGTAAAGCCATGTAATTACTATAATATACAATAGTGTTACTTTTATTGAAGTTTGAACAGTTCATTTTAGGTTACATTTTCCAAATCAACTAATTTTGTTAGAATTTTTAACATTTTACTGTAGTTTTAAATTTTTTTCATTTATAATTGTTATTGTGTTTTTGATCGTAGTGGAAATTTAAAAAAATCGATAAAACGAATGTCTATGATACTATCTGAATTGAATTAAAAGAGAAAAGGAAGGTAGGTCGAAGTTTTTGGCTCAAGATATGTTGAATATTACAATATAAAAAATAGAAACAGGAATTCAAAACATTTATATGCAGTTTTCTTTAGGTTTTGACGGTTACTGTCATAAATGCGAATCATGTTATATTAAAACACGTTGTTGTAACCAATGTTTTGTTGCATGAACACATTGTTGTAATCAAACAAATCGACGTTCTTTCCCTTCTTGCTCTAGGTCTTGTAATATTGTGATTATGACAATATTTTATATTACCTTTTTATATAGTTATTGCTATTTCAGAGCCAAAGAGTCCTTTTCCCTTTTGATTCATTTCTGATTATAACTTAAACATTCGTTTTGTCGATTCTTTCTAATTTCTACGACAATCGAAAACACAACAACAATTATTAATGAAAAAAATTAAATATTACAGTAAAATATTAAAAATTTTAACGAAATTAGTTGATTTTGAAAATGTAACCTAAAATGAAAAGTTCAAACTTCAATAAAAGTAACACTATTGTATATTATAGTAATTACATGGCTTTACACTATGAAGTAAACATATAAAATTGTTTTTCAACATTTATTTTCTATATATTAAATATATAAACAGTATAAAATTGTAAAAGTATGCACTCGCGACACAATCTTCAAATTACGTTTCACTTGATAAAATAAATCACACACTTTGTCATGCATAAAATGATGCACAAAATAGAAACTTGACACTTTTGGAATTATATGCACATATATTTGTTAAAAATATATTCTATCTATACAGTCTAAATCGTACATTTAATACTGATGTGAGAATCACTCGTTTGACAGTTACGGACCACATCTAAAATCGTGACGTCACACGCCCGTGGTCTATACTAAACGGCTTCCCTATGTATATATAATTTCATCACAATCAGTCTGACAATTTTACAGCCTAAACGGTTTATCCGATTTATTTGCAACTTTTTTTATTTGATAGGGATCCATCACGGGGAGTGCCTTTTGATAGTCTCAGATTTTTCGTGCGAGAAAACTTGAAAAAACATGCGTTTTTGGGGCAAAGTCAACTAAGAGTGTGGAGGCTTTGAAATTTTTAAGAAGAACATCAAACGTCACTTGACATTTGTCAGTGAACATGTCGCATTTTTAATTATAAATTATTTAAATATTAAATGGTTTAGAGTAGTTTTGAAATATTTTACGCATATTAGGGGACTGAGGGGACGTTTTTATTATAACATTTCAAATGTGTACATTTAAAAAGTAAATTTTTGACATTTCACTATGAAGTTGGTTTTAAAGCAAAACGTCATATTGACAAGTTTTATAAAGTATAAAGAATATGGTGGCTTTGAAATTTTGAAGAAGAACATCTACTGTCATTTTGACATTTGTCAGTGGACATGTCGTATTTTTAATTATAAATTATTGAAATATTAAATATTTTAGACAACTTTTGAAATATTTGACACATATTGGGGGAATGAGGGAACGTTTTTATTATAATTACGCATTTTAAATATGTGTATTTAAAAAGAAAATTTTTGACAGTCCACTAAAACAAAACGTCAAATTGACAAGTTATATAAAGTATACAGGTAAACCCATCCAAATTTGTCTCCAGTAATAATATATAGTAAAAACAAGCAAATTTTATCCACGGCCGAGTACAATTTTAAAAAACCAGATAACTCGAATTGGAATCATTTGAGCACTCTTAAATTTTCTATCGGTAATGTTTGGTGTCATATTAAAGGGCTTTAGAAGAACTTTCAGATAAATGAAAAAAGTTGAAATTTTATAATAAGCAAATGTTTCAAACTTAAAGTATTCCGAATCGTAATATAGGTAATTGTTTCAAACTTAATAAATTCTATAAAAAAATGTGGAACTAACAAAAATTACATCCAACGGATTTTTAATAGATTAGCAAAATCTTTTCGGAAATAAAACACGTATTTGATTGAAATTTTAAGACTGTCAATTATTTTAAACTGAAAGTATTCCAAATTATGCCACGTTTGGTATCATATGAAAGGGCTTTAGACGAACCTTTACATAAAATAGTTAATACGTTAGTTTTTTAAAAAGCAATGAGCGTTCGCCGGAATTTGAACCCAGAACCTTTTACTCGCATGGTGACTGCTCCAACCAATTGAGCTACAAACACTCGGCGAGTACTCATGCCTTTCGTGCAACGTTTAGTTGAAGAAATGCTAGAACAGTCACCATGCGAGTGAAAGGTTCTGGGTTCAAATCCCGGCGAACGCTCATTGCTTTTTCAAAAATTATTTATAGTATCTACAAATAAACAATTGTCTCAATAAACAAATTCTTATAACAAGTTAGTTTAACAAAATGTTTTCGGAAATAACACACGTATTTGAAATTTTACGACCTTCAATTGTTTTAAACCTAAAGTATTCCGTATCATATCGTGTTTGATATCATATGAAAGGGATTTAGAAGAACTTTCAGACGAAATAAAAAATATATATATTTCAACCGTCAATTGTTTTAAATTTAAAGTATTCGGAATCATGCTGTGTTTAATGTCATATAAAAAAGTTTTGAAAGAACTTGTAGATGGAATAAAGAAAAAATTAAATATTACAACTGTTAATTATTTCAAATTCAAAGTATTCCGAGTCATGCAGAGTTTGGTGTGATATGAAAGAGTTTTGAAAGAAAGTTCAAATGAAATAAAAAATATATATTTTACAACCGTCAACTGTTTCAAACTTAAAGTATTGGTGTCGTATAAAAAGGCTTTAGAAGAAGATTGTAATGAAATAAAAAAGTTGAAATTTGACCTATCGCGTTTGTATCAAAAAGAAAGGTTTTTTGAAGGGTTCACGACAAAATTTAATACTTTTAGATCCTCAATTGTTTTAGTGAAAATGCGTCCAAATTCTTCGTATTTAGTATCAAATTAAAGGTCTTTTGAAGAGCTCGCGTGCATAATTGGATTTTTCCTGTCATCAATCGTTTTAATGAAAGTTCTTCAAAATCTATTGTGTTTGGTATCTAGTAAAACGTCTTTTGAAGAGCTTGCTTTGGATGGAAAGATATGCAGAAATGTTTTAGATTTGTAATAATTGAATTTATATTGTGTCAACTGTCCTATAAATGTGAATTCTACTTCAGGGTCCGCGGAGCTAGCGTGAGGCCTGGCGAAGCCAGGGCGACTGCTAGTAAATAACTATTATGACTATAACAACTATAGTAAAAATACAATTTTTGGCCCTAGAACCAAACAAATGATTACATATCCATAACAACGTAAACATTACTGAAATAAGATTATTTTATTACTGAATAAGTAATGGTGTCATATTCTAGTAAGTGAAAAAAAAATATTTTCACTGCTGGGGGTAGATAAGCTCAGTGATAATTTGAGAACCCAGGTTCGATTTCCACAGCCAACAAACAATTTTCACTGTATCAAAATTATCCCCTGTGGCTTCTGCTTTACTAACATCTTTGGGGGCTGTGTTTTAATGACTTCTAACCGTACTTCACGCGCATAAATATATAACTTATAGAGATCTGTTACGACAGAGTGCCACTCCCAGTAATGGGTAAAAGGTATAATGATATATTTATTTTCACTGTAGAAATGTCAAAAAGAAAACTTCTTGAAATATATGGTTTTTAAAAGATCATGACAGTTTCGACAACATATATTTTTTGCTGTCAACATTTTCTAAATTAGTCTGGAGAAAAAAAGTAGTAGAAATCTTTTTCTTTTAAATTAATTTAGAATAGCTTGACAGTTGGAAATATACGATTACGATGTCATGATGCAAAAGTGTCACGATTGAATGTTGAAAAAGAAAAGAATAATGTCGATATTAACTAATTGCCCTAAATCGATTAATTAGTAAAACAAGCCTGAGATATTTTCACAAAAGATAAAACATAAATTTATTATCCATGAGTAATTTAGGGAATTATCTGCTAAGTGTCGCAATAGGTGCTATGTTACAACAGATCATTTATCAGAAAGATATATTACTTAACATATTAATTGTTGGTTCATTAAAACTTCGTTAGTGTTAACCGCTTTGGAAATGAGAACACTAGAGCTAAAATATATTTTGTTTTCTTATTTTTACTTCAAACTTTCTTTCTCTCTTTTGGTTGTTTCAAATTCTTGCGTGTTAAGCAGCTGTAGGATGAATCATTATAATTATTGTTAAAGACTTATTAACATGAAAATAAATTAATAACTGTAGTGTTATTACATTAATTAAATATTAGGTGTAAGTAAAAATAATGATGATCAAGATCTTGAATATTTCTTTAAAGTGGAACGAGAATTTGGATCATGAAAGGAAATATTTTAGATTATACTGAGACAACTATATATTATTATAATTGTGATGTGTTGTTCAAGACAATCTAATCTATCAAATATCTCGACTAAGGGTGATTGTAAGATCTTTTACTAATGGAAGTGAACCAAGAAACTAGAACAAAAAACTGTATACTTATTCAATCATGAATCTGAACTCTTAAAATAGATTTGTTCTTGAATTTTAAAATAATACAATTTTAAAATAATAAAACAAAACTATATTCTCTTTTAAGAAATTAGGTAATCAGTGTAAAATGTAAATGACAGTCTGACCACAAACAATATATATCATCACGCCTTTCTACCCATTACTGGGTGTGGCACTCTGCAGAAGCAGATCTCGGTAAGTGATATATTTTGCGCGTGAAGTGCGGTTACCAGCCGTCAAATCACGGCCCCCAAAGCTGTTAGGAGTAGTTTTAAAATGGTAAAAATTGTTTGTCGCTTGTGGGAATCGAACCAGGGTTCTCAGGATCCACAGACCGACAAATAATATTGAAATCCAGATTTTATTGAAAATTTAATCATCTTACTCATGCCTCAAATAAGAATAAAAATAAAGTTGTCAAATTAAAAAAAGGCAGTTTTACAATATTTTTTCTCAATTCTTGAAATTAGGTAAACAATTTTTCCTATCTCATATAATAATGTGATATATTACAATATCGTAATTATTATATACTTTTACGCAATTGTCAAAAAGATATCATTTACGTATCCGATTCATTTGCTACTTTATTTTGCATTGTTATTAACGACGAATATAAAATATTTTTTTCAGCCGCATCTATTGACAACGGTTGCTAAAGCTGCTAAAATATCAAATATATGTTTGGAAATAAATATTAAATATGGTTATCATTTTCAAGATTGTAGAATCATATTTCTATATTTAAAATGATTATTAAGTAAAGTTTTGATCAAAATTTGTAGGTACATGAAATGTGTCAATGTACTCAGAATGTCCTCTTCTTCAATTGTCGCCTCGGTCGAAAAATTCATAAAATACTCATTTCATGGTCTAAGTATACAAATAACTATTAAACCAATTTCTCGAAATAAAATTACTTAGGTAGATAGCTCAGTGGTATCGAGTCAACAAACATATTTTCAGCAGATAAAATTACCCTTGTGGTTCTCCCTCCACTAAGAACTTTAGGGGACGTGATTTGACAGCACGCGCTTATATCACCTACTGAGATCTGTTACGGCAGAGTGCCACACTCAGTAATAAGTTGATGGCGTGATGATATATTTATTTATACTTTTTATTTTATGAAATACGTATGGGATGGCTAGTTCAGTGGTATGAAGTCGGCCTGTGGATCCTGAGGTCCCTGGTTCGATTCCCACAGGCGACAAATTTTCATAATTTGAAAAAGCTATCCCTGTGGCTCCTCCACCACTAACATGTTTGGGGGCCGTGATTTGACGACTGGTAACCGCACTTCACGCGCAAAAATATATCACTTACCGAGATCTGCTTCAGCAGAGTGCCACACCCAGTAATGGGTAGAAGGCGTGATGATATATTAATTATTATTATTATTATATGAAATACGTAGTTGTAGTTGTTTTCATCAGATTATTGAAATAAATGCCAGAAACAAAAGAATAATATGTGTTTTGTACCATAAACAAATTCAATGGCATAATTATCAAATAAATGCTAAAATATTTTTGAAAATATTTAAAAACTTAAAATAATTATTTTTTTAAGAAATATTTACAAGTTCTTAATAGAATGAACTGAATCACGAATGATATCATTTCGCCTAGTCCAGCACTGTGCATCATCTGACCTTGCATCGTTCTGCGAAATTGTGCGCAATTTCAGCTTTCGCAATCTCCGTATTAAATTAGATATATATACTAGCGGTCGCCCTGGCTTCGCCAGGCCTCACGCTATGCTCCGCGGACCCTGAAGTAGAATTCACTTTTGTACGGCAGTTGTCACAATATAAATTCAATTATTACAAATCTAAAACATTTCTGCATATCTTTCTATCCAAAGACCTTTTAATTAATACTAAACACAATCGGTTTAGAAGATATTTCATTAAAACAACTGACGATTGAAAAAAATCCAATTCTGCTCGCGAGCTCTTCAAAAGATATTTTATTAGATACCAAACTCAATAGGTTTTGAAGAACTTTCATTAAAACGATTGATGACAGGAAAAATCCAATTATGCACGCGAGCTCTTGAAAAGACCTTTAATTTAATACTAAACACGAGGAATTTTGAAGCATTTTCACTAAAACAATTGAGGATCTAAAAGTATTAAATTTTGTATGCGAACCCTTCAAAAAAACTTTCTTTTTGATATAAACGCGATAGGTCAAATTTGAACTTTTTATTTCATTACAATCTTCTTCTAAAGCCTTTTTATACGACACCAAATACGGCATGAATCGGAATACTGTATGTTTGAAACATTTGCTTATTATAAAATTTCAACTTTTTTCATTTATCTGAAAGTTCTTCTAAAGCCCTTTAATATGACACCAAACACGATAGGGTTTTGTTGCAATTTCACTAAAATAATTGCCGATTGAAAATATTATAATTTTGCCCACATGCCCTTTAAAATAACTTTCGTATTACCGATAGAAAATTTAAGTGCTCAAATGATTCCAATTCGAGTTTTCTGTTTTTTTTTTAATTGTACTCTGCCGTGGATAAAATTTGCTTGGTTTTACTGTATATTATTACTGGAGACAAATTTGATTGGTGTATACTTTATATAACTTGTCAATTTGACGTTTTGTTTTAGTGGACTGTCTAAAATTTTCTTTTTAAATACACATATTTAAAATGCGTAATTATAATAAAAACGTTCCCTCATTCCCACAATATGTGTAAAATATTTCAAAAGTTGTCTAAAATATTTAATACTTGAATAATTTTTAATTAAAAATGCGATATGTCCATATACAAATGTCAAAATTCGAGTAGGTGTTCTTTTTAAAATTACAAAGCCTCCACACTCTTTGTCTGTATATTTTATAAAACTTGTCAATTTGATGTTTTGAATTAAAACCAACTTCATAGTGGATAGTAAAAAATTTTCTTTTTAAATACACATATTTGAAATTTTTAATTATAATAAAAACGTCCCCTCAGTCCCCCAATGTTCGTAAAATATTTCAAAACTACTCTAAAACATTTAATATTTAAATAATTTATAATTAAAAATGCGACATGTCCACTGACAAATGTCAAAATGACAGTAGATGTTCCTTTTCAAAATTTCAAAGCCACCATATTCTTTATACTTTATAAAACTTGTCAATTTGACGTTTTGCTTTAAAACCAACTTCATAGTGAAGTGTCAAAAATTTACTTTTTAAATATACACATTTGAAATGTATAATTATAATAAAAACGTCCCCTCAGTCCCCTAATGTGCGTAAAATATTTCAAAACTACTCTAAACCATTTAATATTTAAATAATTTATAATTAAAAATGCGACATGTCCACTGAGAAATGTCATAATGACGTTTGATGTTCTTCTTAAAAATTTCAAAGCCTCCACACTCTTAGTTGATTTTGCCCCAAAAACGCATGTTTTTTTCAAGTTTTCTCGCACATCATGTGCACGAAAAATCTGAGACTATCAAAAGGCACTCCCCATGAATGACCCCGATCAAATAAAAAAAGTTGTAAATAAATCGAATAAACCGTCTAGGCTGTAAAATTGTTAGAATGAACGTGATGAAACTATATATACATAGGGAATTAAGCCGTTTAGTATATAAGATAATTAATTTGAGCGCAACGTGTATAAACGCAATCTATCTCATAGCACGGAGTCCTAGACACAAGGTAGGTTTGCTTCGCTCCGCATTGTTGTGTTGGCCTCTGCCGCTTTTGCAACTGGTGACCTGCGACCTTTCTACGCTCGGCACGAACTAGCAATGACTTTAAATAAAATTATAATATTGAGTGCGCGGGATGTAATTGTGTTTCGATCTTGTCTCGCCAGCGACGGCGCAGCGCGGCCAAGCGTTAAGACGAATTCAGATTTTCATCGGCGACTTGACCAGGCCGAACCTTGACAGACATTTCATTTGCTCTTTCTGCAGAGCTTTGTTCAAATTTTAAATATTTTTACCTGCAAGCAACTGCGGAAACATTGACCATGTGATAATGACATAATAGGATATTAAAATAAAAGTTACAGAAAGTAAACTATTCTAGCACGAGTTCGAAACGAGCTGCACAGTTTATACTATTTTTTCTGTTTCGGATTTCCTTTACATAATGTCTTTATAAAAATCCATTAAGGGAAATTTTTGATAGAATATTTAAGTTGGTGACACTGATTTACAACTGAATTTGTCCGTTGCCTAGGTAATTTATAAATTGTGACCAAGGACGTTGAAAGGAGGGGATATGGCATGACGATACTGTAGCATTGTTTGAAGTGAGGCTTGGGCAAGGGAAAGAGATAACAATAGTTTTTCTGCACCGTGCTTAGCCAAATCTCTTCTTCTTTCAAATATTTTGAATTTTTATGTAAGAAAAGTGACGTTTAGACGTTGTCAGGGAGCGTTGTTTTATGTAAACATAACCACGAAGTGTCATTTGTGTTTCAATTTTTGTGTTGTATGGAATTGGACATAATTTTTGTGGATAAAATGGTAACAAAGTGTTTATAATTTCAGTTTCCTTGTAAAAATTTATAATCTTTTAGAGAGAATGATTCTGTTCTGTCTATTTAAATTTCAAATCTCTTTATGACACATGTCAATCAATAGCAGGCTAAGCACGGTACAGAAAATAATACTTCTGTCTCTGTCAATCTGCCGAGCCTCACAGTCTTGACTTGAATGCCATATCCCCTCCTTTCAACGTCCTTGATTGTGACTTATACCAATCTAAGATAACAATATGTCACCAAAAATCGTTTAAGAATGAAGCTCATTCTAGCATAAATATGCTTGCGAAAATATGTCATTCTAATGTCGAAACAGAGAAATTATTTTTTCCCCGACATTAGCCGAGCAGAAAATATACATTTCCAACTGTCAGTAGAAAGGAGAAAGTTGCTATTTGCCACTTGCCGAGCCCAATAGGTAAACTGTCAAAAATAATTTTTAATTCATTTTCAAGCGTTTCTAAATGGTCGTAGAAAAAATATTGTGTTCACCTCGAGCAGAAAGTGTCCTTGCCGCTCTTGCATGATTGTTGCTCTTGGCTACGCCTCAATCAACAATCTCCATGCGCGAGCAGCAAGAGATTACTTTCTGCTCCAGATAGACAAATAACTATTTCGTGCCTCCATCCAAGAACACTTGCATAAAACTACAGTTTCTGGCCTAGTGATATAAATAACTGTTTTCCTCTGTAGAGAGGCAAAAACGAACAGATTACATTTCAATAAAAAAAAAACTTATAAAAATTCATTATTTTATGGAAAATATACTTTAAATCATCAACTTCTCATTCAAATAAATAGAATAGTACCTTAATTGTACCTACTAGATTTTTAGTATTTAGTCACCTTCAATCGATTGTTTATAGCAGCGGTTATTGTTATGTTTCTGAATTTAATTGAGGGCGGTATCCATAGCCATATCTCAAGATCACTGTAATAAAGATCGTTTTATTATCATCGTGGATTTACATTTACGGGCGGTCTTATTTCGTCACCGCAGAACATGAATGTCAACTTGAGTACTTGAGACAATGAAAATACCGCCCATAGATATTCCATTAGGATCTGAACCACTCTCTTACTCTCTCGGAAAATTATTCAAATAAAAATTGTAAAATATTTAGTTACCGGGTATATCAGGAAGGGCCATAGCCGTTTAAATTTGTATAACAGTTTTTCCCAAATTATATTAGACAAAAATTCTTCTATGTAATAGAAGTTATAGAGCTTAAAATTAATTTATTTATCTTTGTTTTGTAACGGCAGAAATTAAATACGAAAATTAATAAAATTACAATTTAATTAGTGATAATCACGGAATTAAAACAAGATAACAAACAAATGCATTAAGTGTTTCTGTCAAACTTTCCACTGACAAATACCATTTAATTATTTGTAATTTTTGTTCATGTGATTAATTTTTAATAAATTTGTAAAATAATGTAAAATTTACATACAGATTAAAAACACTTTTAAACAATGCAAAACTTCAATGTGTCCAAATATATGTTGGAATTAAGTTGCGCATTTGATTATTTTGTTTTAACACTATTAAATTGTAATTTATTCCCACAGCCGACAAAAAATTTCATATTTTTCTTATTTAATTTCTAGCGTTACAAAACACAGAAAATAAATTTAGTTTCTTGATTTAGATACATAATTTTAAGCCAAGGGACAATTTAGAAATTTTTTAAGAGGAGAGGGCATTTTGCCTGTTTTTAAGGTAAACATATAATACTGACAAAAAATTCTGTATTTTTTGTATGGAATGTATATATTCGTATGTATTTTGTATTATTTTCTTAGTTTTTAAATTTTAAACAGTCTGAAAACTCGGAAAATAACATTCCAAATTTTGAAAGCTTCTCAAAGTTGTTTCAGAGTATTACAAAGTTTTTCAGCGATTTTATTTCTATAAGGGTTATCAAACTCGTATAAAAATAACACTTAAAGGGGGGGGAGATGACCCCCATAGCCTCCTCCGTGAATCTGCCCTTGTTTGAAGCCCTACAACTTTTATCTGAAGCATTTTTATCTAAAATAATTTAGAAAGCCGCGCACGGAAAAACTGTTTTTCCATTTTAAATGCCTATGGCTCGCTTTTGTGATACATCCGGTAAATATATTTTATTTAAAGTATTTTTTCTCTAAATTAATTTAGAAATGTTTCAAAGCGAATGATGAGACCAGTAGAATTTTTTTTCTGAGAGTTTGTAGCATTTTGCAAACAAGTTCCTTTTTTGTCCACTTTGTGTCTGGATCTGTTTGAAATGTGATTCAGCTGCCAGTTGTTGATGTAGTAGTAGTGAGAAGAGACAAGAAGAATGAAATTGTTACTAAGAAGAGGAAGAAGAAAAAGCAAAATCAATCAGTTAAGTAATAAAACCTGAAATGGTATCCTTACATAACAGCAAAAAGAAACCCATATCAAATAAATCAAAAACCTAACGAAGGAATTTATCTCAGCAAAAACACACCCATAACAATCGTATATTCATACCCATCAGCAAACAAAAAAGAGTCGCTCTATTGCCTACTGTACACCATTTATAAATCAAATCCGTAATAGCCAGTAATAAACCAACATAATGTGGAACAAACGCAATCAACATAAAGTGAAGAAAAATTCAGCGCCTCAGCACTCTACTCTAAGACTTGGAGTCCCGCGGCGTTAACCAAACAACTGAAGGCGATTCTTCGTCTTCCTAAAAGGAAGGGGAACAAATGCAGGTGCACTGGTAGCAAGCAAACAACAGCAGCAGCCACGGCCAGCCGGGATAATTAGAGCGAAATCAATCAGGAGCAATGGCTGGGATAACGGAAGGGTCGCTCGCTATTAATTATTGCGAGAATAATGAGAAGAGCATGGGTTTGTTTGTAAGAGGAATATTATTAAGTCACGAATTGTAATTGTTTCGAGGAACTACTACTAAGCTTGTAGTTAATTTTATTTAATAATAACGGGAATGAATTATTGGTTTAATAATGTCTAGTGTAGCCTAGATAAGATTTATTGTAACCGTTTGTAATTTTCAGTCGAGTAAGAAAGGATATTTTTCATTTTTTGCTAGCGAGATATCGGAGCTCGTATTATAGTTGGAACTACATAATTTTAATGACAGTTAGAAACAACATACGTCATTAATTGTTTATAGTTTAGTACCAAAATCGAGACTATTTTCAACAGATAGTATTGAGAGATACAGGGTTACAAGATGTTTTACAAAAGAAAAGAAAACTAATTAAAAATAGAACATTCGGAAAAACTGAAAATCTATGTATATCTATAGCTTTTTACTCCATGAAATACATGTACAAAACATCGACTATTTTGAACTGTATTATAGATTATTTTTTGACGCTTCTCAAAACCAATGAAATGCTTCATTGTATGTCAAGTGTTTGCGTTTTAACCAATCCTGTCATTATTATACTGAGAATAAAGCTCTTGTGATTATTCCCGAGAATATTCTCTGTAGATGCTTTTATGTTTGTGGCAAATGATAGGTAGTTGTCAAATAATTAATTAAAAGTGTCAACGCGTCAAGTAAAATGTGTGAAAAAAATCGATTTAGTAGTATTTTAGATACAGAAATACACCAACAAATTTTTTAAACAACTTCCAAGAATACATTAATAATTAATCAATCGATATGAACCCAGTTCAAAATCTTTTAGGTTGAATGAATCGACCTCAACAGCTATGTCAAAAAATAATCTAATTAAATATAACTCGAGAGTTGGATAAATTAGAAAATACTTATCCAGTATCTTTCTCAAACTTGTTGCCATTTGGCAATAGCCACTCAAGCCCTATGGGCTTTCGTGACTATTGCCTGGCAACAAGTTTTCGAAAGATCTGTCAAATTATTTTCAATTTATTCTCTCTCTCTTGTTATATTATTAATGAAAATTATAATTTTTACTTGACATCAATAGCTATTCTATTGTCATAAATAGGAAGCTATACCAGTTAGAGATAAAATAGATAAAGAAAAAACAGCTATAGTGGCTGGAGTTAAATTACTGACATTTTGGATGTCAAATTAATTTAATTTTAATTAACTTCTACAGGAAACAAAATTGTTTCGTTAAAATTTTTGAGAAAATTTGCATTGTATATTTTCTATAGTTTATTTATTTATGTTACTCTGTACAACAGAAACTGAATCCCAATTACAGTACAGGATCTGGACTCACCGAGCTGTAGTGTGATAGTTTATATAATTTTTAACTTGAGTGGAATTCGAACTCGGGATCTCTGTAATGCAACCCATATTAATGTACTGCCAGATATTTTTTTTAAGTTTCTACTTTATTCTTAAGGAAAACAGACAAAAAAGTAAAAACAACCACTTGGTTTTATATATGGTTAAATGTAACTTAATTGCAATTTATCGGTGAACTCAGGACTCACACTGTTACCAACTGTCAATCTACAGCTAGCTTTGTAGTTATTTACTAATTGATTTGTATCATTTACTAGATAGCAATAAGTGTTAACAACTTATATATCTGTTAGCTATAAAATTTATTGCAAATTTTATATAATCGTAAATCTGTTGATAAACGATACAGAAAAGGAGGACAAAATAGGACAATTTAAATAAAAAACTAAAGAGTACAAAGGTGGAACACCTCAAAAAGAGTTCATCTGATATCCTCAGAGAGGAACGATTTTTATTTTTGGTATATTTGGTGATACAACTGTATTTGGTGAATCAACTGTATTTGGTGTTTCAAAACGGAACCAATACAAACCAATCGTATAATTTTTTGTAGATATTAAAAACGAATAAAATTATTTGTAAATACGTCCTTAATACAGTTATAATTGCTTCTATTTAAAAATAATTAATGTCAATCTTCGTTTCTATCAAAAGTTGAACATAACCTCAAACTGTCATTGAATTTGCTGTTAAAAATTTGGTGTGAGAAAATTAATTTGAATCTCTCATAGAATTTTATTGCAGAATACAGGTAGTACATAATTAATAAATAGTCAAATTAGTGGTATTTTACCGTAATGTATATTAAGTTTAAGATAACTTAATAAAAATAAATAAATATATCATCACGCCTTTTACCCATTACTGGATGTGGTATTCTGTCGTAGCAGATCTCAGTAAGTGATATATTTATGCGGTTACCAGCCGTCAATTCAAGGCACGAATTATGTTGGTAAAGGGAGAATCAAAGAGGTAATTAAAAAAAAAATCATGACGCCTTCTACCCATTATTGGGTGTGACACTCTGGCGTAGCAGATCGCGGTAAGTGATATATTTATACAATTACAAGCCGTCGAATCACGGCCCGAATTATGTTAGTAGAGAGAGAACAACAGGGGTTATTAAAAAAAATCATAACGCCTTCTACCCATTACTGGATGTCACACTCTGGCGTAGCAGATCGCGGTAAGTGGTATATTTATACAATTACCAGCCGTCGAATCACGGCCCGAATTATGTTAGTAGAGAGAGAACAACAGGGGTTATTAAAAAAATCATGACGCCTTCTACCCATTACTGGGTGTGACACTCGGGCGTAGCAGATCTCGGTAAGTGATATATTTATACAATTACCAGCCGTCGAATCACGGCCCGAATTATGTTAGTAGAGAGAGAACCACAGGGATAATTTAAAAAAAATCATGACGCCTTCTACCTATTACTGGGTGTGGCACTCTGCCGTAGCTGATCCGGTTACCAGCCGTCAAATCATACCCTTCAAGGATGTTAGTGGAGGGGGAGCCATAGGGGTAATTTTAATGTGGTGAAAATTATTTTTCGGCTGTGTTAATAATTGTGTGCTGAACAGTGCCTCTTGTACGCATAAACACATATTAATCTTAATTGAAAGCAGGGCTCTGACAGCTAATAGGATTTTCTGTGATAGTAGTATTGTTGGCAAGGTGCGGTAATGGTAAAGGATGAATCAAACTGCACAATAATCAGAGATGGCAGCACGGTGTTCAAATTCAGATGAAAATTATTGCAAAATAAAAAGCCTATTCAAATTCGTTGGTTGTGCATTTATTTGTAATTTACTAGCACCGTATTTTTTAAATGTAAAAAGTGCTTCCCCCACTCTTTTCGCCCCTTACCCCACCTCCTCATTCTACAACCGAGTTTCACCTGTTTTGCCGGCCCTGCTAATAAGTATAAATAATTTGCGGTTTAAAATGGAATTAATTTTAATTGACAATCCAATGAATACATATTAAAAGTGTCATTATAACTTATGATTTTACTGAACGTTCAACATGTAAACCTACAAGATAATTTACAATCTACTAAGTGAAATATTTCAGAATTAACTTCTAATTGAAAGCCGATATGTTAACGTTAATCCTAACAAGTTCACCAACCTACCAAGAATTCTAGTAAAATCATAAATGCTGATCCAAAAGCAAACATAAACATAATGTAGAGACATCTCTCTCATAATGAACTTGAATTACGATCACCAGATCTATGTTACAGAGCTATATTTCACATTGGAACTTCTGGACAACAAAAATCATTCAGTAACACAACCAATTAACATGAAGAGTTAGACTAACGACTTGGTGTCACCTACCTACCACCCAACGAGGTTTAATTAATGGTAATAAATAAATCTCTTGTTATTCGCATCCTAGCAACGTGCTGTTGTTGTTAGCGTAATTAAACAACATGCAGAATAACTGAATAACGGCACTGTTGTTGTGTAAGTTCGCCCAGTACCCTTGAAATTAAAAAGTAACAAATTTAAGGTCAGATTCGTTGTTTAATAGTTCAAGACACGGCAAGGCCTGTGCAACAACGTACAAATATTCTTCGAGTGATTGATTGCTGTGTCAGTGTAAACAATATGAAGTAGTTGTTTTTATGCACAAGTATTAATCTATATCTACGAATAGTTTCGTACTTTTGCCTTTTGATGTATTGTTGAAGTCTCCGCCGACAATACCTTAATAAATCAAATTTGGTTTCAGTTATCTAAACTTGCAATTATTTGGTTCAGTGATTTCAATCTTATCGAATTTTAATTGTATGTTTGTGATTTTTATATCTACGATACCATCATTATTCTGCTGCACCTTTTATACACCAATTCTGCAAACTGCAATGATAGATACTCGGTTATCTACTTTTAATATTTCCACAATGAAGCAGGCGTGAATACAAGAAAGATACTGGGTTCAATCCCCCTGGCATTAAAAAATAAAACTACAAATAAATAAGGGCGACAATTTGTTGATTCATATTACTTTTATGCTCAACCGGGTCGAAATTCATATGTTTTAGCCCTGAAAAGCAGGCTTAAACACTTGTTTTTGGCTCTAGGGCCATAATAAAATAATTTCCTATGGATCCATATACAAAATGATTTTGTTCATTTTGAATACTTGATTTTGCAAAATGTCATTTTGACATATAAATATACTTATTTTGAACATAAAATTAAATGTTCTTTTATTGTCCATAAAATATTATATATACAATTAAAATAAATAAATAAATATATCATCACGCCTTCTACCCGTTACTGGGTGTGGCATTCTGCCGAAGCAGATCTTGGTAAGTGATATATTTTGCGCGTGAAGTGCGATTACCAGTCGTCAAATCACGGCCCCCAAAGATGTTAGTGGTGCAGGAGCCACAGGGGTAGCTTTTGAAATTATGAAAAGTGTTTGTCGCCTGTGGGAATCGAACCAGGATTCTCAGGATCCACAGGCCGACTTCATACCACTGAGCTAGCTACCCCATAATATATACCACGTTATTAGCCCTCGGTGCTTTGCGCCTCGTGTTAATAATCATGCCATGGCACAGAAACGCATGTTTTCATCCTTGATACATAAATAATTATTATGGTGGAATTCTGTATAAACCCATAAGTTTTATAGTTCTGTAATCTGTAAATAATGAACAAAATCACAACGAAACTTATGAGTTCATGAAACATTTTCTATTTATCAACAAATATTGATGTAACTTTGTTCACTCTTTGCGGATTGACGAATCTATAAATTTAAAGATTTCTCACGGAATTCCATCACTAGTTTCGAGAATACCATTTAAATTCCTACCAGACTTTGATGAGTTAAATTAGCAGTCCACTACTACTAAAATGTTTGGTTAAAGAAATAGAGAGACAGTTAAATATCTCAATTAATATTATCTTTTGCAATAAGGTACTAATGAACTTTTTTGTTAAGAATTCAATTCCTATAATTCTTATTTGAAATAGTCTTCAGCGAAATAATAGTAACGTGAAACTTATATTCCATATTAATCGTTGGAAATTATGTAAAATGTTTTATTTGAATACCTTTACAATAATTTATAAAAGATTAATAGTAAAAAAAAAATAGTTAACTGCTACATAAATAAATATATCATCACGCCTTCTACTCAATACTGGGCGTGGCACTCTGGCGTAACAGATTCCGGTAAGTGATATATTTTGCGTGTGAAGTGCGGTTACCAGTCGTCATATTACGGCCTTCAAGGATGTAAGTAGAGGTGGAGCCACAGGGATAGTTTTAATGTGGTGAAAATTGTTTGTCGGCTGTGGGAATCGAACCCAAGTTCTCCCATATCCCATAAATCTATTGTTTATAATCATAATTAATTGACATTTACCCAATTCTTTACTTCACTGTTATGTTACTGTTTATTTATTTATTTATTTTGTTACTCTGCACAACAGGAACTAAATCCCAATTACAGTACAGGGGGCCTACAGCTTATAGTGGAATCCGAACCACTCAGACACAATCGTATTTTTTTATATAAACAGAAGTCAGTGAGATTTGAACGCACGACCTCTTGCTTGCTAATTAAGAAACGCTAGTGTTACCTCACTTTTATCCAGTGGGCTACGATTGCCTGTCTGTTATAATTATCTTTCTGTTAAATCTAGACAAATATTTATAATTTGTATTACTGTTAGTTGACAGTTACTTAACAGCCCAAAAATAAACCGGGCCATAAAATTTGAGAAATCAATTGCAATATTGACAATTTGTAATAAACCAGTAAACCAGTAAACCAGAAAAATAGATTAAACCAAAAGTTGATTAATTTCTCACGCTCAAATATAAAAAATTCCTAACCAACAACCCAAATATTTAAAATTACGGTACCATAAAATTCCAGCATACCCAACAACTAAATCTTAAAATCTCAATATGAATTTTTAATTGGCTTGCTCTTCATCCTTTAATCGGTTCGCATCTTTATACTCTCTGTACGCAGCAGATGCACGTACGCAAACATGGACGAGACGGTACTCGTACATAAATTATCGATCGGGTAACGTGTAATTATCCAGACATCGGCTCTTTAATCTGCGAACGAAGTGCATCGTTACATTTTCCACGAAGCTGAGAAGTGACGAGCTTGAAAGCCGAGCTTAAAAGCCGAGCAACCGTGAATTCTGAGTATGTAGAACTTTGATCAAAGATTTCCGTGAAATGTGCTAATTACTAACAGGCTGATTGTTTTCGTTGTTAATGAGGGAAGGAGAGAAGAAACTCTGTTAGTGCTTTATTGGATTTGTTCAAGATGTTATTGTTTTCATCCATAGTTACGGATAATGAAAAAGTAAAGTTGATAAATTTAGAAAAGTTTTAGTGTCCGATTTATCAATGATAATATAATTTATGCTATAATTTCGATGTATTTTTTTTCCAATTATTTGACAGATAAGTTAATTGTCACATGTCTCAGTTGCTTATTGTCGATGGTCGTCAAATCACGGCCCCCAAAGATGTTAGTGGTGCAGGAGCCACAGGGGTAGCTTTTGAAATTATGAAAATTGTTTGTCGTCTGTGGGAATCGAACCAGGGTTCTCAGGATTCACAGGCCGACTTCATACCACTGAGCTAGCTACCCCATAATATATACCACCCTCGGTGCTTTGCGCCTCGAGTTAATAATCACGCCATGGGCCAGAAACGTCTGTTTTCACCCTTGATACATAAATAACTATTATGGTGGAATTCTGTATAAACCCATAAGTTTTATAGATCCATAATCAAAGTATACGCAAGATAGCCAACCATCCATTTACTATCCGTGCGCAGTGTTTAGCTTTAGATCTAACTTATACTTACAAAAAACAGATCACTTATTTGTCATTTTATTTGACTACGTTCGATTACTCTACCACTTGCTGTCAATCATGTTACATTTGATAGATGCAATTTTGTTCGGCTTCAGTTATAAAATTCAGATTTTTAACTCGCTTTCAAGCATTTGAATTTAAAAGATACACATATTGAATAAAATAATTTTTCATATAATAGTGCGGAAAGTGATTATTTTCTGCAATCAAGTATCAACAGAATGATTTCATTATTTCCGGTTGTTATAAATACGAAAAATTACAGTGAGACAATGAATCCACAACAACCTTTGATATTATTTCTTCTTCTTCTTCAATGGCGCTAGAGTTCGAATCAGGCCTGGGCCTACCGGACACACCGAGCCGCAGTTTTTACGCTGCCGTACTGCCGGTTTCCGTAGTCGATGTTACTTTTTAAGGCATATGTATAAGTGATTAGCTTATAGCGCCCGAGTATGATTAATACAAGTAACTGTATTTTTTATTTAACGACAAATCATACTTTGTCGACAGGCGGATTCGAACTGACGAACTTTGGTTCGGGTGACGTTACAGTATGTTGATATTATTTGAGAAAATTTAAAAAACTCTAAAAATTAGATAATTTCTTGTATTGTAAAATGATACATTGTTGTAGGAAAAATAATATATAATACAAAACTGCGTGCAGGAAACTAACTGAAATTTCACGTCATCAATTGTCATTTTTTTAACAGAGTATCAAACATTAAATCGTAGCCAGGTGGTAATAATCAATTACAAAAATAAAATCTAGACGATAAACGATGTCAACAACCAGCTACCAAGATCTAGTTACCTTAGAATTAGGATTTCAGAGGCGAACCACTAACAAATCAATCAAAAACAACACACAAAAATGTAACCTTGCCTTATAAAATTTCCTTAGCGCAAAATAATCCTTGAACAATTATTTGATTTTGTATGATGAATTTTTAATTTTCTTTGAATCATAGACACTCATGCTAATTAGCAGGTAGGTTTGATAAACCTACTGCATAATTACGTACAATAAATATCGTTTTGTGTTGCAGTTCATTACTTGTCGGAAGATTTCTAGTCATCAAGTTAATTATCGCAAATGCGCGACGGTTTTTCTGAAGCAAACAGTTAAATTGACAATCACACATCTGAGCTTAAGCCGCGAGCGCGCTTATTAGATGTGTTAATTTTGTTATAAACCGTTGACTTACTCTTTTTTGACAGCGATGAATTGCTGTCGTATGTTTACAACGAAGTTTTACAACCGAAGATTATTAGTTTATTTATGAACTAAATGATTTAGTTGTGATTAGTTATCTAGGTGTGTTGGACATTTTTGCTTTTTACAAAATCTATAAATAAATCTATTTAATATATATTATAAATTGACTTCATTAAGATGGATAAATAATCTGTCGGTTAAAATATTGACTTTCTATAAATAAATAATTAAATATATCATCACGCCTTTGATCCATTACTGGGTGTGGCACTCTGCCGAAGCAGATCTCGGTAATAGTTAAGAGGCTAGGGTGCAAAATGATGTCTCATTTTTTCCAGTGACAGAAATAGTTTTTTTAATAGATTATGTCATGATAAACATGAAAAAAAAAATTAGATTTGGGGACGGGTGGACTATAAATGGCGCCGATGTGAATGCGCCGAATTTAAGGGTTGTTGATCCCAACACTAGTCCACTTTCAGAGCTTCTGTCACCAATGAGCAACCAGCAATAATTTCTGTCAATAATTTTTTTGTCATGTGTTCGTCGTGAACACGTAGTAATATGTCACACGACACCATAAAAATTGCCTACTTTGACAGGTTTTGTCGCGCATGCCTCCCCGGCCAAAATTTCTTTCTACCATTTTTACAACTGAATTATATCAAAGTCTACAATTTAAACTGAAAATTAGCCTGTAAAAAATATGTCAACAACCATCTATAGTTGCCACCCGTTCTCAAATCTAATTTTCTTTTTTTCATGTTTATCATGATATAATCTATTAAAAAAAACCATTTCTGTTACTGGAAAAAATGATACATCATTTTGCACCCTAGCTTTATAACTATAAGCGATATGTTTAGTGAAGTGCAGTTACCAGTCGTCAAATCACGGCCCCCAAAGATGTTAGTGATGGAGGAGCCACAGGGGTAATTTTAATTTGGTGAAAATGTTTGTCGGCTGTGGGGATCGAACCAGGGTTCTCAGGATCTATAGGCCGACTCGATACTATTGAGCTACTTCTCCCATATATTGACTTTCTCATGTTCCAATAACAGTTTTAATTTTTATTTTTATACCAGTGATGCTTCGAGATTTTTGAAAAAGTATAAATAATACGATTTCAAGACCTTTTTCTTCCAAGAAACTGGTTCCTGTTCTTGAATTAATTTAATTCCGTTTCTTGTTTTAGTACAATGTAAATAAAATACTGCTTTTAGTTGTCTGTTGATTTTAAAACACGATAAAGAGAAAACAGTTTTTAAATTAATTAAATTTATTATATAAAACAATTATTTGGATCTGCGTGCCACTTCTGTATTTTATATAACGAAGCAAATGTATTTTTTTTCAATTTTAAATTTATTTTAATTTCTGCCATATTTAATAATATCCGTATTCATAAAACTATTAAAACGAATCGTTTAGGTTCTGATTTGTTAAATTATGTCTGTTATAAAACGTTAAAATTAACAATTTGTTATGAATACGACCATTAGTTATATGATAACTTAACGTTCAGCTACCATATTAGTTAAATATTATTGTTGACTTAATTATCTACGTAACTTTATTAACTTTGGTCAGTTTCATAATATATTATGTAACTTATAGGAAAAGCGATATATTCCCGAACGACATGATGTCAGCCCACTTCAGCAACTACAAAACTTAAGAAAGTGCATTTTTATTACGTGTTACACATATTGTTTTTCTCTGATAGAATTATACCACAATACTAATTTATTTATTTAATTAAAAGTTATAATTATGGGAGGCTTTTCCATCTCTTTCCAATAACTATTAGCGGGATAAATAATGCTATTTTCTGATGCGATATTTTTTCAATTATCTTGCCGAAAGTTATCGGAAACTTTATCCCGAGACGGTAAAACCAGCCTTTAATTGCATATCTCTACGTTATAGATATAGTCATTGCTGGATTTCATATATGTAAAGACTGCGATTATATTTACATCGGACAGACAGGCCGTAGTTTTAATATCAGATTTAAAGAACATGAAAGTTCTTGGATATTAGAAGAAACCGATTCTAATGTCGTGAAACATCTTATACAAAATGACCACTGTATAACAATAGAATCTCTAAGGGTATTACATGTTGCCAAGAAAGGATGAAAGATAAATTGTTTGGAAGCGATTGTAATAAACAAAGCCTTGAAGGAGAATAAAAATATTATGAACGAACAACTAGATCTCATTTCAAAAACAAGCGCAGGGCGACGCTCCCTCCCTTTCTTATCTCTTTGTTTCATTTTCAGTTACTGCATTGTATGGACTTTTCTTTCATATACAAGTGCAGGCTATCGCTTTCATCTTTTCTAATCTTTGTAGATTCGTTGTTAGTTTCGTTATTAGATTCGTTGTTAGGAGTAAACGTGAGTAATTTGAGATGTTTTATGCATATGTTATGTACGTTGAAGAAAGAAAATGAATGATAAGTGAATAGAAATGATGTGATTGAAGGTTTGTTGTGTGATAATGATTTCGAGTGTAATAAATGAATGAGTTTATATGGAGTGATCTATGAATGTGATTGAAGTGAGGGTGGTGTGTTTGGATGATAATGTTTGACGAGGGCTGATTGTTTGATGAGTGTGATGAGTGAATGTTTTATGAGTGATTTTAGGGTTCGTGCTACCCCACTTGTTGGGATATAGCGTGAAGATATGTATGTATGTATTGTATGTATGTAACTAGATCTCATCTATTTGTACAGGTATTGTAAACAAATTGCTTACTAACCACGAACTGTAAGTTAATTTTTAGGTCGCAAATGATTAGGAAAACTACATTCTTGACATAAAAACTGTCAATTACAATTCATGCTACGTAATATACTGTTTTTAGTTTTAAGAAAATTTTAAATCAGTTTTCCGAAGTCTTATAATCAGGTTGGCTTTCCTTATAAGCGTATTTTGAGTAATTATAGTTATTCCTGAATGCAATGTTTAAGTTAAACTGTAATTGTTTCTCTTGGATAACTGTGATTATTCTAGTTTTTGTACAATGTACAACATTGTTCTATCATGCAATCTATCCAAACTATCACATAACATCTCATCACAGCAATCTTTATCAAATATGACAAAAAACAAATACCTGCTTCTCTCTTAGCTGTCTTGATGAATATAACCAATTACAGACATCGTACCTGACGGCTGACCGCTTCCTTTCCCACTTTTATTAATACACTCTGTGTTACTACAATCATTATTCTACAACACTTCCGTGTTGGATCGAAGTAACCTGCGGAATTTCTCGATAGCGCTTGTCTCGGAATTGTTACACATATTTCATAGTGTTGTTCACTTTACAGTCAACAGGTGTTTTGTGGTTTGCCGCCATTTTGTAGCGAAAAGCGTTTAGGTGTTGATTATGTAATATGAGAAGCCGGTACTTTGCTTGGCATTTCATTTATTTTACTGAGCATAAAGAATCGTGCTGGAAGTGGAAATAATGTTTAATGAGACGCAAGGAGCTTAAGCAGAACCGGAAAAATTATTTAATTATTATTTAAATACCGTTTTCATTTACATTTGAATGGGGTAGCCTACAGCATTATGTTGATTGTTTGAAAGTCTATAGGTTCTAGGTTCGAACTCATTGCAATTCACAACGGAAATAATGCCTGTTTATAGTTGAAAAGTGATGCGACCAGTAACCAATTTAGACGGTTGAAAATAGTACAATTTTTAACTGTACGAAATATCACTACAATCACCAAATTGAGTAAAACTGCGAAAACAATGTGTTGACTTACAGTGGACTACAGAAAAATACAAATTAATGTTTCTGCTTATTTTTGCAAGGGAGAACGATCATTTGATACAAGAAAATATGAAAAAATGACATCTTTTTGACATTGGTAGTAGAAAAAATGCCCCGTTGCCGATAGCAACGGTATGAAATTGTTCACTTTCTGTCTCCAAATGTCTACATTTTTATTGATCGTACAAAAAATGCATTTTTTAGCTCAACATTGTTTAATTTGAATGGAATACATATTTCTTGAGATACAGAACACTGTATTCTTAAATATAATATTTTTTAAATATCTTCCGTTTTTGAATTTCGAAACCATTTTCCAAAATGATTTGCACATAAATTTAACATTTTTGAATTCATTACCTTCAGACTTGAACTTCAAAAAGATTTAGAAAACTCATAAACAGCCCAATTCTCAAAACAGTTTTGCTGAAATGTAGCTAATCCTAAATTTTTGATTTGTCAAATTTTGCTAAACTATATTCCCAAAAAAGTTTAAATAAATTTTAATTCTTACAATTTAGTTTTCGAAAAGTTAATTAAATTAACTTTTTAAAGTCAGATTAGCGTAAGATTAGATAATCCAAAATTCAGGATTAGCTAAAAACTTTTTTATGAATCTGGCTGAATTTGTTCAATTTATAATAATAACAATAGTTTTTTTTGTCAATATCAGACCCAAGTGGGCGTATGACTCACCTTAAAGAGAAATATTGTTCATTTTATATATTATTATTATTTTATGGGGTGGCTAGCTCAGTGGTATGAAGTCGGCCTATGGATCTTAAGAACCCTGGTTCGATTCCCACAGGCGACAAACAATTTTCATAATTTCAAAAGCTACCCCTGTGGCTCCTCCACCACTAACATATTTGGAGGCCGTGATTTGATGACTGGTAACCGCACTTCACGCGCAAAATATATCACTTACCGAGATCTGCTTCAGCTGAGTGCCATACCCAGAAATGGATAGAAGGCGTGATGATATATTTATTTTATTTTATTTTACCAATGGAGTAATGGCTCAGTGGTATCGAGTCAGTCTGTGGATCCTAAGAACCCTGGTTGGATCCCCACAGTCGACAAACATTTTCACCAATTTAAAATTACCCCTTTGGCTCCGCCACCACTAACATCTTTGGAGGCCGTGACCTGACGGCCGGTAACCGCACTTCACGAGCATAAATATATCATTTACCACGGTCTGCTTCGACAGAGTGCCACACCCAGTAATGGGTAGAATGTGTGATGATATATTTATTTTATTATTAAAATTACCGTTAATAAGAATAATAATTTGTGAGACAAGCGTTATCTTATGATCATTATAACCAGTTTTTATAAATTTTAATTTTCACTATTCGTTTTATTATCGATCACGAAGTTATTTATTAAAAATTTGTGAAATATTTAAAATAATATATCAAATTTGTAATACAACACAGCTTCTCATTCTAATTACCTGCAACGCAGGAAAGTAAAATCACTCAGAAATGAAATGCTCCAATTTAAATTTCAAAAACTGTTCACCAAAACGACCAAAACGCATGGAATATAATTTGAATTTCTTTGCAGTGTCCATCATGCAGTGAAATGTTGTTTTTAATACAGATTTTAATTGTTTCTTTGCGGATCAGTGGAGTATCCAGGTCGCTTTGAATTAGAAAGTAGTCCGGCCCTATAGCTCATCAGGCCCCTTCGCTTACACGTTCTATGTCATTATAATTAGTTATCTTTGAGCGCATCTTAGTTTGTTCATTAATATTAAAACATATTTATAGGATTGTTTTGTTAATGAACTTAAGTATACAGTAGAAATTCTACTGCCCACGTGGACATTTGCCGCATTCAAGATGAACATTGTAATTTGATAGTTGTTATTGTTAGTGCAGAAACTTTCAAAAAAAATACTGACAATAGTAACGATAAGTCTTAATTTACTGAAATATGCTATTGTTTTCATTTTTATGAGGATGAATACATACCTAACTGTCAAAATGCAGAAAATATTAACATTAAAGGCAATAATTTATATTATGTATTTTCACATTTCCTAGAAACGTTAAATACTTCTTTGGCGGTTACTTGCAGTAATAGTTGCTACTTTGTTTATACATTTTTTATTTACTGCAAGACATACAGGATGTTAGATTATGTTCAGGTACGGGATTTGTATGGTGCAAGTATTTAGTTTGTTACTTTGTACAACAGGGATGTAATCCCGATTACAGTACAGGGGGCTTATAGTGGAATCCGAACCACTCAGACATACTCCTATTTTTTAAAAATATATATTTATTCTACTCTGTACAACAGGAACTTAATCCCAATTGCAGTACAGGGTCCGGACTTACAGAGTCGTAGTGTGGTCGTCCGGCAGTACGGTGGGGTGGGTAGCGTTACGAAATTCGAATCCGGAGATCCCGAGTTCGATTCCCACTCAAGCTAGAAATTATAATTACAATCACTCTGCGGTTCGGTGAGTCCGGACCCTGTACAGTAATTAGGATTCAATTCCTGTTGTACAGAGTAACAAATAAAATATATATATTTAGCTTGAGTGGAATTCGAACTCGGGATCTCCGGATTCGAATGCCGAAGAAATTAGAGATGGACCAATGAGGAATTAATTCAGAATACATTGAAATTGAAGCTGTCTGTGTACAATAAACACGAAACTCACAATTGACATATAAGATCATTGACGTTATAATGAAAAACGAAATGTTTATCAACACTGATTTTTGGGAAAATATACCTTTGTATAAATAATCAGTAATAATATAATAAGAGAGTGAGAATAAATTGAAAATAATTTGACAGATCTTTAGAAAACTTGTTGCCATGCAATAGTCACTCAAGCCCGTAGGGCTTGAGTGGTTATTGCAAAATGGCAACAAGTTTGAGAAAGGTACTGGAGAATTATTTTCTAATTTATATTTAATTAGATTATTTTTTGACTTAACTGTTGAGGTCGATTCATCCAACTTAAAAGATTTTGAACTGTGTTCATATCGATAGATTACTTATTAATGTATACTTGGAAGTTGTTTCCAAAATTTGTTGGTGTATTTCTGTATCTGAAATACAACTAAATCGTTTTTTTTTCACACATTTTACTTGACACGTTGACAGTTTTAAATAATTATTTGACAACTACATATCATTTGTTACAAACAAAAAAGCACCTACAGAGATTATTCCCGGGAATAATCACAAGAGCTTTATTCTCAGTATAATAATGACAGGATTGGTTAAAACGCACACACGTAATATACAATGAAGCATTTCATTGGTTTTGAGAAACGTAAAAAAATAATCAACCTAATAAAAGAGTGAAACAGATGAGTACAAAATAAACCAAATGCATGTGTGCATACTCTTGATTGGAGAAAGTAATTGATATTTTGATATTCAATAAAAAGAATATTAAATTGAGTCAGTGTTGTCAATCGGCACTTTTTTCCAGAGAATACATTGATTTTAATTTTTGTTTTAGAAAATTTTGAACCATGACGGAATTAGTCAGGTTTAAGAGATTCCAGTTCTTATAAAACAAAAGTTATTACCAGATTTACTAACTATGTGGTTAATTATACCATCGGCTGAGCTACGCTTAGTTTGATATCATCCAGGATAAATATATCATCACGCCTTTTACCCATTAATAGGTGTAGCACTCTGCCGTAGCAGTGGAGAGGTAGGGACACATGAGATAAATTTAATGTGGTGAAAAATGTTTATCGGTTGTGGCATCGAACCCGGGTTCTCAATTCTACAGTCCGACTCGATGCCACTGAGCCACTATCCCATATAGTTAGTTACGTTCTACTCCGCATATGTCTCTTATGTACCACGTGAAAATACTTGTGGCCAATGAGAACCTTCCGAACTTGTGTTGTCACTATATTTTTAATCGCTTCTTATATCTCTGATGTAAAACATTGTTTGTAGCTAATTTTTCACTAATAACCATTATTAAGTATATATTTCATATTTTTATCCTTCATTCTTGTTATTTCGATTATCGTACAGGAGTTCATTAGAATGAGACCATCCGCCTTATTCGCCAGATCTTGCATCGTGCGACTTCTATCTGTTTCCTACGGTGAAATTTGCCTTAATAGCTACAAGATTTGAGCTGTGAAAGAGAAATCGACACGCGTTCTTAAGGAGCTGACAGAAGAAGACTTTCAGCACTGTTTCGAGTAATGGAAGATTCGCATGGAGCGTTGTAGGGATGAGGAGGGGTGTATATTGAAAGTGATAATAAGTAAATAGGTATGGAATCAAAATAAAATGTTAAAACAGCATCAAACTCGATATTTAATAGCCACACCTCGTATGTAATGTGCTATTCGAACTCACTGAGTAAATATTATTTAAAAATAAAACAATTTCCAAACTAATTATTTTGTTATTTACAATAAATTAACTCAACAAAAAACTAAATCACCAATGCGTTGGTGATTTAATTTCACAAACTCACGTCTAAAAACCACAAATCGCGTGCGTTATTCGTACGCAACTCAAACAATAATTGCGTTGCGTCGGTAAATAAAATGTCGGAATTTGTTGTGGCATTGCCCAATCGACACGCACAGCATAGCACTCTACGACGTTAAGCGCCTACACAAGGTTACACTACGGGTAGACAGTGTGTTGTTTGTATCTTGTGCGATTTGTCTTATATTTGAAGATAATTACTTCAGGAGATAACAATGGCTCGCGTTGGTCATCAAACGTTAGCGTTGATCGTTGATCGTGACGGTGACCCAATTACGAAATGGGCCGACGAAGAAATGTATGGTCGTTAGCACAGGCACGGATTTGGAAATATTTCAGAGAGAGAATGGTATTAACAATGATAAATATTTACAAGCAGATTTATAAAACGGATTAGCGCTAACACCGTTTTTAATATTATCTATAACTCTGTTTCAAATTAAAACAGATTAAAGAAATGAACTAAATTTGATGCTAATTAACTCTCTTTTTAACTCAAATAAACTTGTTTCGTACATTGAAAAGAGAGATAAAAACGAAATCAAAATTGGTGTTAGCGCTAATCCGCTTTATGAATCTGCTTGTAAGATGTTCGTGTTTACACGAAACTAAAAGAGATTTTCACTGTCAAATATTTTTAAATTAGTTTAGAAGAAAAATATAAAAAAGCTTTGTTTTTTGTAATTTTGAATTAAAAAAATTAATTCAAAATTTTTGACTTAAAAATAAATTCAAGCCATCAATAGCTATCATACGGTCAATGTTTTGACTATTTGATAATACTTTTGTACGACCATACAAACTTGTGACACTTCATAAAATTTCTAAATACTCTAAACAAAAAGTTTCTTAAGGTAGTACTAGCGTGAAAAAAAAAATTGCAGTTCTGAATGAAATTTGGCGCACGTAAACATGGGATAGTCATACGCATCCTGTTAAAATATGAAACACATTCATCGTCTGTGAACAAATATATTCGCTTGTAAAGTTGAGTTCTTATACACGGGGCTTATGGCGATCATCACTCAGAATCGCACATATTTGGTTTGTGTACTTCTAAAATTTTGCAGTTTCATTTTAAAAACTAGTATGATGTTCTAGAACTATCCATGTATATTGTATTCAGAAGGAGAAAGTTTTTTATCGTTTAGTAATGGATATATAGCCATGCAAAGCCTTGTTTTTAACGAAAAATTAAGAATCCCAATTTATAATGGCAACACCACACGGTGGTATGGTATTTGAAAATTCACTAGACCAACAACCTATTAACAATTCATGATATTCGAATCGTAATAGTTATAAAACACTTATTTTATTCAATTTTTATATTTTTTTGAGCGTCAGTTTCGCCACTCGACAACCGATGGCGCCACCGTCACACTAGTACTACCTTAATAAGTAACACATTTTAATAAAACTTTTGTTGTTTCAATAGATTGTTGGTCAGTTGTACCAACAAATTCTTTCCAATAATTTAAATAGATTTAATAAAACAAAATAATCAACTTTATCAATATATATTTTCTTTTAATATTTAGAAGTATTTGGCATGCGGGCAAAATACTATCTTGAATCTGTCAAGAACTTTTAAAAACTCGATCTGAGAAAAAACTAATATGAAGTTTGTATTAAACATTTGAAATAAGTTTAATATTATAAAAAAATAGTTCATGGTCTATATTCTTGTTATTATCATCCGTAAAATGATGATGCTCGCAGGTCACAGGGGTTAATGGAATGAAAGCAAAGTTTAATTTGTATTATCAACTATCTAGTAATATTATAATAGTGACATTTTATGAATTTATGATTTATAATAAAAATTATTATATTTGATTAAATTTAGCAGAACTATAAAAATACCGTTTTCACAAAGTCAGTTTTATAGATAATAAGAAATTTATTGTAAAATTAAATTCCACATAAGTTTTTTTTTATAATTGTAATCATATTTTACGCCTACAGTAATTAAAAAATTATTTATTGATAATGAACATCATAAAAATAAATAAATAATTGTTATTTATGACACAAGGACGAAAAATGCAGTTTCTTCTCACACAGTAACTATATAAATACGAAAATCTTGTTTATCTATGTCAAACACTAGTTTTTATTAATTGTAAGAAATAAAGAAACTAAAATAATTATCAGTTTGCTTTTAAGTACACCGGACGTATTCAATGAATACCATAAACAAATAATAAAATATATGATTCACATATCCCTGCTGAATATTTATTTACAGTTTGAAAAGAAACAAGCGCTAATCTACCCGCTAATGTAACTCGATCACTATTTATTACCGATCCATAAATTAATTACAACTATTATTTTACATGATTACTTTTATAAATATCTATCATTTCAGCAAACTGCGATTAAATATGCTCTTATTTCTATATTATGGGATGGCTAGCACAGTGGTATGAAGTCGGCCTGTGGATCCTGAGGTCCCTGGTTCGATTCCCACAGGTGACAAATTTTCATAATTTGAAAAAGCTATCCCTGTGGCTCCTCCACCACTAACATGTTTGGGGGCCGTGATTTGACGACTGGTAACCGCACTTCACGCGCAAAATATATAACTTACCGAGATCTGCTTTTGAAGAGTGCCACACCCAGAAATGGGTAGAAGGCATGATGATATATTTATTTATTTTATTTTATTTCTATATTATGGGGTGGCTAGCTCAGTGGTATGAAGTCGGCCTGTGGATCCTGAGAACATTGGTTCGATTCTCACAGGCGACAAACAATTTTCATAATTTCAAAAAGCTGCCCCTGTGGCTCCTCCACCACTAACATCTTTGGGGGCCGTGATTTGACGACTGGTAACCGCACTTCACGCGCAAAATATATCACTTACCGAGATCTGCTTCGGCAGAGCGCCACACCCAGTAATGGGTAGAAGGCGTGATGATATATTTATATTTATTTATTTTATTATTTCTATATCATTTTTGTTTATTTGTCTACTATATTCTCTTATTTAGTAACAACAATGCATATGTATCGCCAGACAAAATGCATGAGAATAAGATAAAAACGCCAGAATAAATTAGTCTGGTTATAGAGAATACAGAAATTGTTATAATCTATACAATGGTGGTCCAAGTGGTATCAAGTCGGCCTGTGGATCCTAAGAACCCTTGTTCGATTTCCACTACCGACAAACATTTTCACCACATTCATACTACATCTGTGGCTTCTCCTCCACTAACATCTTTGAGGGCCGTGATTTGACGGTTAGCTTCAGCAGAGAGCCACACCCAGTAATTAAAAGTCATCAAATATTGTTTTAGTTCTAGAGTGTAAAATGTAAAGAGATGGATTATCTAGTGTAAACATGACTTTAGTAGCCATTTGAAACTTTTATTAATTAAAATATGGGGTAGGTGGCTCAGTGTTATCGAGTCTGCCTGTGAATCCTGAGAACTCTGGTTCGATTCTCACAGCCGACAAAAATTTTCACCATATTAAAATTACCCCTGTGGCTTCCCTTCCACTAACATCTTTGAGGGTCGTGATTTGACGACTGGTAACCGCAATTCACGCGCATAAATATATCACTTACCGACATCTGTTTCGGCAGAGTGCCACACATTCAGTAATGGGTAAAAGGCGTGATGATATATTTATAAAGTAATCGTGTAATATAAAATTGATCATTAACAAAGGAATAGGAGGGATTACTTAACTAAAAGGTTGTCTTTTCGTAAAAAATATTCTAACCAAAAACGTCATTTTTTGATGGAATCAAATAATATGTTGTTTGACGCATCGTTGAAGTCTCCAGTCAGCAAAATGTATATGTTAGTCTAATACATTTCTATTAAACAAAACTAAACAATAGCTAATGAAAATAGCTCAAGCCGGCCCTGGGGGTCCTCCATGCCTCCGACGATCGGCATTTGTCTGTTGCTCAATCCACCAGAGGGGGTCCGCGTACTCCTAATCGCACACGTCTTGAGTTTCAGTTTCATATCTTTCGCCATCTTTGTCTATTCTTTCTCTCTAACGCATTCCACTATTCTGCATCTTCGTCTTTGAGATCTATTGTTCTGAACACAATGAACGATCTCGTGAATTATTAATATTAACTGTTGAATATGTACTAATTAAGTCCAGCCGCATCTAATGAAGAAACTACCATTTTCGTCTGAACCGGTAGTGAAATTTCAGATCACGAGATTAATGTTTTGGAAACGTTGTAAGGTCATAGTTTACTGAAATTGCGCAGATGTTATAAAAAGATTTTGAGTGTCCTTCAATTTAGATCAGATAGATTTAGATGCCATGATTTGTATCTTTTTAATCAATCGACTTTTTTGAGAATGACAATTGTTATTAATAACATTTTAAGAATTAATTAATTCCGTTACAGATTAATTTACTAAAATATCTAGTTAAAGAATTTTAAACATGTTTTTTGACTTTTAAGTCTAATTAATCTTCATTAATTCAAACGAACAAATTTGTTCAAATAAGTTTAACAAATATAATATATTAATTGATTTCTTTCAATGCATTTATTTAATGTTACGAAACAACTGACCCGTAGCTGAAGTTTTTCAGTTTGTAGACCGTCGATTCCACCGGCATCTTGGATATTTTTCACTCGGTGAAACAATAGAGTAAAGCTCGATGCGTAGGTGTCATAAGTGCTCTTTTGTTCTCTGTTTCGTTTATTGACATGCAAGATGAACTGTCTATTATTCGCAAGTCGCTGGATAAATTCAGAAACGCATTAATTAAGATAAACAATATTCATTCTATGCGGCGCAACAAAGGCCTTGTGACGATAGAACAAAGGCTGCCGATGCCAGTGCCGTACGGGAATCTTTTCCCAAAAGGGCACCTAATAATAATTTATAACAAAAATCCACAAAATACCAAAAAATCTTAACGGACAATCTATTGCTAATTGTAATATTTGGCAAGGCTCGCTTCGCTCCAATTTACCAATCAAGCAAACATTCACGAAAGTCATACTGCTTAGCAAATTTTGTACTGAATTACAATAGTATATCAAAGAACGAGTTTTATTATAATTTTTTTTCGCACGCGTCCAGGCGTAGAGAACGAGCCGCAGGTGTCTAAAGAACGATAAAAAGTCTTGCAACATGAGTTTATATTTTTCTATTTTGGGTCTCTTATAAATTAAAATAAAAAAAAAAACTGTGATATAAACTGAGTCAATTTAGAGAAATAAATAAATATATCATCACGCCTTCTACCCATTACTAAGTGTGGCACTCTGCCGAAGCAGATCTCAGTAAGTGATATATTTTGCGCGTGAAGTGCGGTTACCAGTCGTCAAATCACGGCCTCTAAAGATGTTAGTGGTGGAGGAGCCACAGGGGTAGTTTTTTAAATTATGAAAATTGTTTGTCGCCTGTGGGAATCGAACCAGGGTTCTCAGGATCCACAGGCCGACTTCATACCACTGAGCTAGCCACCCCATAATTTAGGGAAATATGTATACGATATGTTGTGGTCGGTAACTGTTACCGATATTAATGCAATTATCAAAAGTTTGCAATCATTTTCGAATTTTGAAATTATTTTTATTATTATTGTTAGATTTTATGTATATATTACGAAAGATGAAATCAAGTATACTTCGCTTGAGCTATGTAAAATACTTGAAAGCACGATATATAATCTACTTCCAAAGAAATTTTGAGGTTATATTAAAATTTTGATGTTCTTAGCTTGACAGTTACAGTATGTCATCAGGTACTACCAACCGTTTAAAACAAAATGTTGCGTATCGAAATAAATGCTCTTTCGATACGCAACTGGGTTTTATAATGACTTCCTTATGAATGTAAAATAGAAAAAAAATTTAATTCAAGTAAGAATTATTTATTTTTCAAAATATCTGGCTCGATTAAGAAATAGTTAAGCAGGTCTTAAGGTTATTTCAAATGACTTATCCATTACGTCATTGTATTTATTTGTGGTACAAGACATACGTTACTTATTTCGTTGGTACATTAGTATATTGTTCTACGGCACTGACAAAATGTAAAGAAAATAATTTTGTTAGCAATGCATCTAATGTGGGTGGCCATGATTCTGCTACATTGATTTTTGTTGATTCATATTTATGTTTACAGTGCGTGTGTCTGTGTGTTATTATGTGATGTGACCCCGATATGCTGTGTAAATTATCCAGAGTTTTGCAATCCTCTAATGTCTGACTCGATTTGACGAGAAGATGAAGAAATTGGCAGTGGCGTACCTTGCGGCAAGGTTCCACCGAGATTTAATTATTGCTTCGCAAATGCCAATCATGTCAATTTTCAAACGTACGCACAATTATCTCTAATAACATCACGACATTTTCCTTATTTGGAAGCCAATATTGATAACATATTTTTCATACATCTAAATTTAATTTTACTCTACAAGGTATGTTAAAAAATCTTGACACAGTCGACATTCAAACATATTCATATATTTGCTATCATTAATCGTTTCTAAATTATTTACATACATACAGAAATTACAACACGCTATATCCCATCAAATGGGGTAGCACGAACTCTAGAATCATTCATAAAGTCTTCACTTATCAGTTTAATGAAATAATCAGTCCTCGTCAAACTTCTCATCCTATAGTCTGTTTTTTAACCAGGAGGAGTAAATGCATAAGTCAGATTTACACTATAGAAAGTTACCAAAGAAAATTACTAGATTTTTGTTGGCGCGAAATACAAAAATTTCTTACACATCTGCACTGATTAAGTCTCATGGAATTTATTTTAAAATACAAATGACATTATAAACTCTAATTTGTCACTCCGTATATTATTAGTTCTTAAAAGAACTGATTTATTTAAATGACACAGAAATGCAAAAAACCAACAAGAAAACAGTTAACCTCAAAACTTATGACAGCTCTAATAAAATCGTTGTACAGTGTAAACTGGACGAACCATTAGCCAATCAGAAGCGTCAGTTTTAGCGGTTAAAATTTAAATTACTCCTCCTGGTTAACAAACAGAGTATAACACATCATTCT
The DNA here is from genome assembly GCA_911728475.2 of Pterostichus madidus. Taxonomy (NCBI): domain Eukaryota; kingdom Metazoa; phylum Arthropoda; class Insecta; order Coleoptera; family Carabidae; genus Pterostichus; species Pterostichus madidus. The sequence continues at coordinate 7,160,546 of OU452313.1, read as the reverse complement.
CGTTAAAACCACATTCATAGTTCCTTTCATACAAGTTCTTTTCCTTAATTATTTTAGGTAAGAAGCTTAAAAAAAGTAATAAATAAATAAATATATCATCACGCCCTTTATTCATTACTGGGTGTGGCACTCTGCCGAAGCAGATCTCGGTAAGTGATATATTTATGCGCGTGAAGTACGGTTACCAGTCGTCAAATCACGGCCCCCAAAGATGTTAGTAGTTGGGGGAGCCACAGGGGTAATTTTAATTTGGTGAAAATGTTTGTCAGCCGTGGGGATCGAACCAGGGTTCTCAGGATCCACAGGCCGACTCGATACCACTGAGCCATTACCCCATTAACCCTTTCACTGCACATTAACTTTACACAGCCCATCGCTGCGCAATTTTGTACTTTGTACCGTATATATATACGTCCAGAACAGGAAAACAATAAACGTATATATACGTCCAGAGCAGCGAAAAGGTTAAAAAAAATACTCTAAAATAATTTGGAGATTTATTACAATACAATATTGGGATATTTATTTATTTATTTACTTGTCATTTTGCACAACAGGAATTTAATCCCAATTACAGTACAGGGGGCCTACAGCTTATAGTGGAATCCAGACCACTCAGACACAATCGTATTTTTAGGATATAAGTTGAAATCCGTGAGATTTGAACGCTCGACCTCTTAGTTGTTAATTAAGAATCGCATTCTTATTAAGATATTCCAATGAGACAAGTTTTGATGTCAAATATGTGAAAATATTTTCAAAATTCTATACTTATAATTTAAATTATTCTATCCTTGTATTTAAGTAATAGATTTCAAATTAAAGTGACAGCAATTTTTTACGTGAACTTTAAATGGACAAATGAAAAATGTAGACATTAATGAATCCAAATTAAGGGTTTCAATTCCTAAAATTGCTGAAGTTGTTAGCCTTTAAAACTAACAATGTTAGAAGAATCAACTGACCTTTGGTTAAAGTTCAAAGAATAAAAAATCCTAAACAAAAACTTAATAGAACAGAAAGGAATTTTAAAATATTTGCAGAATCAATCAAGCATATAAAGTTATTTGTATCTGCCGTATAACAGTAACCTTGTCTTTCAACACTTCAAAATATATAATACAAAAATTGACAACCTAGCATTATCTTTGATTAAATTTCAACAAATTCTAATCAAAAATATTATTAATATCAACATTAATAATATTACATCATTACTGAAACAGTTTATAAAACCCATAAATAAGATTTAATACCACAGATATTTTGACAATTCATACCAAAATCTAACCTTACTTTCTTGAACGAAATAATCCATAATGAAAAACAACGATATTATTTATGGATTCTAAACGAACTCAAATTTAAATTTTCAAATGTCACTGTCACCAACATAAACTAAACTTACATATCAGTTTTACCAATTTTAAGTAATGTTTATTATTGTCACCTGATCATATGACATGTTACTTCAATTTGCTTTTTTAAATTAAAAACAAGTTTAAAATTTTAGTTTTGTTGGTGCAACAGGTCATTCATAAGGAACGTTTTTAGGTAGAGAAAAATAAATAAAATAAATAAATATATCGTCATGCCTTTTACCCATTACTGGGTGTGGCACTTTACCCTAGCAAATCTCTGTACGTAATATATTTATGCCCGTGAAGTGCGGCTACCAGCCGTTAAATCACCTCCCCAAAGATGTTAGTGGAGGGAGAGCCACAGGGGTAGTTTTAATGTAGTGAAAATTATTTGTAGGTTGTGGGAATCGAACCCGGGTTTTCAAACCCACAGTCCAACACGATACCACTAAGCTAGCTACTTACTACATAGAAATAAATAACCCGTTAGCAATACTAAAACCAGCGTACGGTAATTTACGTAGTTTTGGTTGAAATCATTCGTGTTAAAATTTTGACAGTTCATAAAACTCCTAACCTAACTTCATTTACCAAGTTGATTGAATTAAATAACCCGTTAATTCATAATTACAGTACAGAAATGTCAAAAACAACGTTCGGTTACGTAGTTTCAGTTGAAACATATCTTTAATAATTCTTCACGGTGTCCTGAGTGGCCAGGAATTCCAAAGCGCGTGTTTCAAGTGCTATGGTGTGTGTGTATGTATGTGTGTAAGTGTCCACCCGCGCCGGAATCTAATAGAAATTATACGTTAGACCGGCGCGGCGTCGTTGATTTATCGCCTGCGTTGAACTGGAACAGCGCACGAACCACGCAGAGCAAGCGGTTTCCGCGGGCACTCGCTGTGATATACTTCGTTCTACAGCAGAATGCCAGACCTTGTCTCGGAAATTAATATGTTAAATTGGGAATACATTTTTGATAGGATTTAATTATTATTTGTTTAACAATATACAGGTGTCTCCGAGAAACAGTTTAAAGCGATATGTTACATGATGGACTCAGAAGCGGATTTAAAATATTTCGGGCCCTAGGCAAAATATTTATTTGGGCCCTTTAAAAATATGACCGCGACTCTCGAACATAGGGATTTAACATATACAATCATAATTTTGTAATTTCCTGCTTCCCTAATTATTTTAAGCAAGAAAGCTTCAAATAAAAGTTTTAGGACATAAAATTCTGCATCTAACCCAATCAACAAAATTAATTTTACATGCTTCGTAACGGCACAAATTAGATCGATAGCCATGAAATTGAAACAAAATTAACAAATGTGTGACGATTTATCTGTCAAAATAAATGACATAATAAATAAAGAAATTATTTTGACGGATTAAACGTCAAACATTTGTTTAATTTTGTTTCAATTCCATGGCTGTCGATAGTTTTGAGACTATTTTCGTTATTTTCAGATCTTGCTATTGTTCCGATAAATATTCTGGGGCTATGTTCATGACAGTTTTATAAACAAAAACTACTCCGTTAAGGTTAATTAATGTTTTCATATCTAGCCACTCTAAACATTGTAGCATATCCTTTATCCTGCTGTACTTTCGATAATTTAAAATACACCTCATAGCTTTATTTTGTAATTTTTGTAAAACTTCTAGCTTAGTTACATTTTAAATAATATAGTAACGACAATATAAATATAAAACTGTAAAACTAAATGAACCGCGATCGCGCACTTCTTTAACAACAGCGGGTAAATTTACGTACAGCTAAAACCGAACTGATTTGAATTAAAATATAAATAAAGCATAAAATAAAGATATATAAAAATATAACGTAAAATTTACAGAAGTTATAAACTAACTAATATTTAAATTAATATAAGCAAATCCGGCAATGGAAACAACAACAACAACGTATGAATAAACTAATCTTTAAGTAACTAAATACTTAAATACATGGCAAGATCTACATCTTGCACCGACGAGACAACTCGTCTCGTTAGAAGCCAAACTACCACTAACTAATCCGTTGTTGTTTACCATGGGATCTTCTGACAAAGGGTAAGAGGGTGGTCGCACATATGCGTTTACATAAAAAACCCAGACGAGGTTAAATCTTTCCGATCCCTCGCTTAGCTATAATTTACCCAGATATGTCATCACATCCCGTGTAACCAGACGCGACAATTCAGAAAAGCTATAAACTTGATAAATAATGATCTACGGAATACTGAAGTTATAACATATGCTCTAATAAATTTGATAAACAAAATAAACTCTGTCAAGTCAACTTTAGAAAGATACTTAAGATAACGCTTAATTAGTCTGTATCTTTCGAAGCTGAGTTGATAGTGAAATATCATAATTTATAAACAAAACCAAATTCTGAATTACCCGTTTTGTTACAAAACCATGGTTCAAGGAGAAGTTCTCAGTATCTTGTCTGACTGTTCGCCTCAATTTTGTAAGATTTTACTAAGTGGTTGCTTTATAATGGCCAAAATTTTGCAACGAAACGTCGCTGTTTTAATAAAATTTAACTAAAAATTAGTTCATTTGTTTGCAATTTTATTACCACGTTAAGCCTGCAATCCATTTATACCAATATTTAAAATAAATTATCATATTTTGTATTGAAACAAAAAATGTATTTGTGAAAATAGCTGTGGCAACTGCCTAATTAGGGAAGTAGAAGATAACAAAACGATTTCAGGAAAATAGTTTCAGTACCACTGCTCTTATAGTTATTTTTAATATATTAGTAATACTTAAATTACAATTATAAACACTACAATGGTCAATTTGTTCATTATACAACATCAGATAAATTACTGTTTGTAGTGCCAGGCAGTGACAGTAAAAATGTACACTACAAGAACCTTATACATAAGAAACGATTGAACAACAAATTTAGTACGCATTGGATGCAGTTTTTCATTTCATTTTACATTCTGCTCCTAAATTAAAAAGGTAAAGAGATATTACCTATTCAAAATTGAACATTGAATATCCTTTGTTCAGAAAAAAAAAATAGTAGACATCCGGTATATCTATTGTATCTATAAAAGGAAAAAATAAACAAGTTTTTATTATTTGCACAAGTAAAATAAAAACAAAATGCACAGCATTCAAAACAAAAAAAACTTATTTCATTAAAAATTAGATATGATATGAAATTAGTTATCCTGTAGCATAAAAATGAAGTTAGTAACTTTCTATAAGAAGTTTTTTTTTAGAATAGCGTTGCATCTAATTTTCAATTAAGTTTCTTGAGTATGAAAACGTCAGAAAGTTTCTTGAAAATATGAACTTTATCGAAAACTTTACTTATATGAACTGAACTTCTTACGCTAGATAATTATATCCATTTTAGAATAATTATTTAAAAAAAATTAATGATATTTTAATTAAATAATATTAAAAGTGTCAGTAGGTTAGGTAACATAATTTGAATAAAGACAAAAGTTACAGGTAATTTTTGCAAATTTCTATTTATCACAAAATAGAAAAAATAATGATTAATGATAAAATGATTATTGTTTATTTTGCTCATTTGTTTAATTAAAATAACTTTCAAAGTAAACGTAAATTGCAGAAGGTAATTAAATATAAAAACTTTATATTACGCGATAAGAAAATCTTAATAAAATAATGATGACATTCGAATATTAGAAATGATGAATTAGTAATTTAAAATCGATAACTATCGATTAATTTTTGAAAGTACGTTACCCATATGATGATCTATCTGGCACACCAATAAAATTCTTATAACGGTGTCGACATTACAATACTAATAATATCGGAGTACGTTTAAGAATTTGAAATCTCAATTATTGTTAACAGATGAGACAAATGAAAAAAACTAATCAATGTATTATGATACATCAGTCAATTCACAGTTCAATTTTAATATGATTGACATGATAGGTTTAAAAGTATAGAGAGGTGTTGAAATGTATACAATATACATGTAGAGCATGAAAATTACAATATAAATATTTTAAGATTAATTTCAAGCTACGTCAATGTAAGTCAAAATATTTAGAGATATATCTAAGTACATTCATTTTTTTTTATCCTTTTGTTACTTAGGAAATGTATAGTAATGTGCTGACACCTAGTTTCGTTTGATAGAACGATAGCGGTCTCTAACTAAATCATTGTTTGTAATCAATCAATATGTTCATTACTTTATATATTGCCGATGCCAACTTAGTGCTTGTCATCTGGCGGATAAATTTGGAACCCTTCTACTATGTTTTCATAATTCTTAATTGTGTTTGCTGACCGTTGCGAGTTTTAACTTTTTATTTTATATGAAATACCTAACAGGCAGATTCATAAAGCGGATTAGCGCTAACACCATTTTTTATTTCGTTTTTAACTCTCTTTGCAATATACGAAACAAGTTTATTTTAACTTGAGTTAAAAAGAGAGTTCATTAGCATCAAATTTAGTTCATTTCTTTAATCTGTTTTAATTTGAAACAGAGTTATATGTTAGATAATATTAAAAATGGTGTTAGCGCTAATCCGTTTTATGAATATGCCATATAAGTGACTTATTTTTATTGAAATATATTCGTCTTGACAATGTAATATGTATTGCTGTATTCAGAAGTGTAATTTGTGAACTGAAAAGAAGTTAAACATTAGTTTTCACGAGTTTTTGAAATCTAGTACATGAAAAGTATGATTTGTTAATCGATTAGGAATAAGTACAAGAAAAGAAACATTTATCATGGGTTTTAAAACTTGTAAAATGTTTTTTAATAGAATTGAAGAAGTTACTCTTGTCCACACAACTGTATAATAGCTATTTACATAACAAGTGCGCAAAGACATACTTTGCACATGAGTGAAATATGGAAGCATTCGATTCGCTCATGCTTTAATTTGCGTGAATGGTGCAAATGACGTCTTCGTGCACGAGTTTTGTACAGTGCTTTTTGTAACGCGCAAAAATTATATAACTGATAGTGAGAAAAGTTATTAAATTTAAAGTGCGAATTTATATTGACAGTTTAGTATGCCATGAAGTGACGTTTGTTATTTGAAAACAAATTGTTTATTTTTTCTCGTAAACCTTGTTAAAATATGTCTGATTGATGGCGTTATAAGCTAATGTCTCGACGTTTTTAATAAATTTCTTAAAATGTCTGTACATAAGTACAATCCACGTTTTAATAGTCACAATTTAGAACCATAAAAATGGGTGTTTTTTTCAATTACTTTGCGCACTAGTGCGCAAAATCAAACTTTCCATCGGTCTCAGTGAGTGATATATTTATGTACGTGAAGTGCGGTTACCAGCTGTCAAATCACAGCCCCCAAAGATGTTAGTGGTAGGAGAGCCACAGGGATAATTTTAATTTGGTGAAAATTGTTTGTCGGCTGTGGGAATCGAACCCGGGTCCTCAGGATCCACAGGTCAACTCGAAATAAACATAAATAAATAATTGTAATTGAGACAAACCATAGGTAGGGAAATAAATAAATAAATATATCATCACGCCTTTTACCTATTACTGGGTGTGGCACTCTGCTGAAGCAGATCTCGGTAAGTGATATATTTATGCGCGTGAAGTGTAGTTACCAGCCGTCAAATCACGGCCCTCAAAGATGTTAGTGGTGGGGGAACCACAGGGGTAATTTTAAATTGGTGAAAATATTTTGTCGGCTGTGGGGATCGAACCAGGGTTCTTAAATAGCTCAAACTTATAGTATGTTGTGATCTTTACTAAAATATAATCCTTTGGCACACCCAGTATTGGGTAGAAGGCGTGATTTATTTTATTTTATTTGAGACATTTCTCATTGGTCCATCCGCCATGTTGGGGCAAACAAGCATTCTATGATTTTATGAAGTAATTTCTTCAAGAATATAACAGAAATTTTTAGAGAATAAATCGTTCTAAAATTTTTGCATAGTATAAAATTGAATATCCAATCCATGAGTGTAATAATAAGTAGTTAATAAAATGGCGTGACACCATAAAACAAAACAGCATCAAGACAATACCATCAGCGTTAGTTACAAAGCTCGCCGCCACACACAAACGGCGCTTCGAATTCTTTGACTCTATGCAATAATGTTTTATTGATCGTGATGTAATTTTAATTACCTTTTTGTGGTAATTTATAGTTCCGCAGTAAATGGGGTGTGTGTATGTAGTTGCGTTAATCATTCAATGATTTATGCAGTTGTATACCCGGGTTCAAGGAGGAAAAATTTTATAGGCTGCCGGCTAATTTTTCTTGTTGGTTTATTGGTAGCGCGGTGTTCTTGAATGTATATAGGTATGAGCTTAGAGATACAAGAAATTAATTCACTACACTTGGGTTTGGTTACGTGCTAAGTTATTTGAGTTTGCGATACCATCTGAATGTTGTGTTTACTTGCTTGCATATTTTAATCATACTGGAATTATTAACACTAAAGTATTAAGTTACATACACTGCAAAATATATAACAGGATATAATGTTTTATGGACCTTAAAGTCTAGGTTCAATGTTGGCCCGTCAGTTTGCCGAAATTTATCTGGGAAATAAATTCGTCACTGGTGATTGTGGATGCCAATATTGACAACTAGTAACCGTTATTTTACAGCAAAAGTATGTTATCTATTGAAATCTGCAATTGCAGTGCTATTGCTCACACAAAATTTATTGTAAAATTCTTTAAAAAAACTATCAAAATTTTTAGAGAACATTCAAAAAACGTTGGTGTTCTAATGAAATTAAATGCTTTGTCAACGATATCCACTTAGGTGTGTTTATCAAATGGCTTGATAATTACGTCATGTAAATACATAGATAATTTTTTCGCAACGCCCAAAAAATTAGCATTTTCTGATTAAATTCGTTTTTACCAAGACAGGAAAATATGAATAATAGTGGGATCGCGTCGTATAGAATTCTATAATAGAATTCAGCTGATAATTTTCAATTCGCCGAATAGTTTTACGTTCTAAATAATTTTGCAGTAAAATAGTACATTGTAACACAAGTGTGGCAATGCTTTCATTGCAATGGCCGTTGCCACACGTATATTACATACTATTTTTTCTATGGTCGTGGCCTTTTAATTGTAAGTAAAAAATAATTGTACGTAACACATCCTGAAAGTGGTTTTACTGGGCTCACAAGCTTCCAGAGCGAATCGCTTATCTAGTAAAGTATCACTTTCATGTCTCATCCGCTTATCCGAAAGTAGTCCTTTCCATCCTCATTGTGGGTTAGGTTGTTGATTTTTCGAATATTCGAGACTTCGAATGTTCGGATTTATTGAACATTCGAATTTTGATTCGAACTTTCGAATTTTTGAATATTCCGAATTTTCGAATTGTGAATCTGCATCCTAACGTGAACACTGCATATTGATATGTATTATTTTCAGAATAAACTCATTTGCAGAGTTTTGTATTAATTCATAAGTAATTATTATTAATTATTATTATTTGCCAAATTAATTCAATTTAGACTTAAAATTTCGCTACACTGTCAAAAACGTTTTAATTAAGACGTTTTTGTATCCTTTCTATTGTCATTTTAAAACGTTTTACTAAAAGTCCGTAGCATTTAGATTGGCGGCAAGAGAATTGATGTCTTAATTAAGACGCCTAAACTTGCAGTGTTTTTGCATGATACTTCGCCGAGTTTATTATTTAATTCGTGGCTGACTTTTCGCGAAATTTTGCGTGAGCATGTTTGGAGATGACAGATGGCGTTAATTCAGTGGCAAAAAATTCGATAATTCAAAGCTTCGAAAAATTCGAAAATTTGTAAATTCGAAGCTTCAAAAAATACGAAAATTCGAAAATTCGTAAATTCGAAGCTTACAAAAATTCAAAAATTCGAAGCTTCGAAGTTTTTTTGACGACAATTAGTTATTTTCTGCTTAGGTAACGAACTTTTTTCCCTTCTTATTTATGGTTGATTTCATAGCAATTATCAGGCACAGTCTTAGATATTTTTTAATTTATTCATATAAATCGTAAATATTTGAAAATTTGTATTTAAATGACATGAAAAAATTATTGTAGAACCAGTTATATGTATACCTTTAGAGTAAAGTATCATTTCTTCCCTTGTGTGATTAAAAGTCACCCTAGAGATGAAATAATACATTTTCATTCCAAGTTATTGCTCTCGCTATTATTCCATTCAGTTATTACTAGTTATATCGCTAAAAGTTACATTTTAAACTTGGTTCAAACAAATAAATAAAAACGAAATTATGCATAATATAAAATAGTTTATATTTCTGTCAAACATTTAATTTGCTTTATTATAATTAACTAAGTATAAAATGTCACTTTTGGCTATGAAACAACATATTTTGTTTATTACTGCGTTTCTATAATTTCCAAAATGAAGTCATTTTCAAGCAATTTGAAATGACATACTCGTAAAATGCAGTGAAAACGGTAATAAATTATGATAGTAATTATTGTAATCATTACAGATGTTAAAATTGAAAAACCATTGAGTGTTAATTTATTAATTTTTCTCCAACTCTTTCTCAACTTTCTTCTCATCATAAAACTCCATCATCATTTGCATAAATTAGCAATTTACACCAATAAATAAATCCCATTTTTTTGTCTTTCTATAGGTCAGTTACGGAAATGATAATTATATGCTAATAGCAGATTTAAAACAAACTCTACTGAAAATTTCCGGGCGCATTTGTAACTTGAAAGTTTACCTTGAAACAACAAACTATTTATTATATTTAATTTGGGGGCGCAATCTGTCATAAACTAAAATATCTCGGCAGAGATATCGCAAAACATGTTTGTTACGTGTAAAAGTCTCATAATTTGCATGATAACCATTAGGAGATAATTAAAACACATGCAATTTAAATAGAGACATATAGATGGCAACACCCACATTGTTTTCTATCTCTTTCCGCACCTAGTTGGGTTACATTTTTCCAATGAAACAACTTGCTCTGTTTTTAATATTAATTAATATAATCTAATTAATACAGAAGGTTGAAATTTAATTTATGTATTCCGTGAGTGGGCCGTGTAGCGGTGTATTTTTGATTCTGTTTTCGTTTTTGTCGAAATGCATATATAGCGAATAGCATGTGCCATGTTTTGCCCTATGGCATATATCCTCGTACCATTTTATATCGTCAAGGTTCCTGTCAAAAAATTAAATACCAAAGGAATGCGCTCAAAGAAAAAACTACTTAATCGCTAGCGGAGTAAGTAAATTACTAGCAGTTCTTATAGAGTTTATAAACGAATCTATTAAAACTTACTTTTAGCGTCGAAAAAATCGGTTTATTTTTACCTTCAGAAATTGGGGTCACTTTATGCAACAAAAAGGTGTTATTAATTTTTAATGTGTCGAAGTTTGGCAAAGTTACTTTACTAGAATATGTAATTAAACGTTGAGGTAGAAACTTGAGAAAATATTAATTTGTTCATTGGTATGCGATATAAATAGATATGCATATTAAATAGAAAAGAAAGTGCATATTAATGTTGAAAGAAATACTTCTTGATTAATTAATTATAACGAATTATTTTGAGCTAATAGAATATTAGAAGAAGTTTTTTTATGCTATATAATTTAGATTAAATAATGTAAATTTATGGTTTGTTATTTAGAATAAATAATCGTATTTCGTAAGTTGATAATGGTTTTGGTTTCAAGTTGCTAAATCTGCTGTCATGTGTAAATCGTTTTATTATTTATGATTTATGATTTTATTGAATTGTTTACTGCTCTGTTGCAATATCGTAAAATCAATATACTGCAACGATAAATCTTGGTTTTGAAACAAAATGCAATCATACGTTATTTACTACCAACATCAAAACTAACGAATTATTGTACTTTTGTTCTTCTCAGACAACAAAGCGCACCTAGCCGACAAAATTCACACTATAACGTTATTAATATTCTTTTATTTTTTTCGTGCCTTTACTTATAAAATTATTTTTTGGTCTCCTGAAGTGTAAACCACACATCCTTGATGTCTACGATAGTTGCGGTGTGATAAAGTAACTTTTTTAACTTTTAGCGGCTATTAAAAAAAGTTGCTCTGTAATAATAAAGCGTGTCTTCAAAAACGCTAGCTACCACGATTTATTATTCAAGGAAGTTTTAAAGAAATGATTTTTTATTGTTGAAAAAATGATGAAAATAAACACATTGTGGTAAATGGAACGCACCTAGGTAGTTCGTTGATACTTGGATAGAAAAGCAAGATGGCTGACAGAGTACAAATGTCAAAATGGTTTGAAGCAGCTCGCTTTATGATTACGATAGTTACTATAGGATACGGGCACTCATGTGACACTGTGACGTTTTGTGACGTAAAAACAGCTGTTCGGGCAAAGATCACTGCGCCACCTACAAAATGAACTATTTTTTTTGGGACGAGATTTGAAAAGAACCGTTCTTTTCAAATCTCACCACTAAAAAATAGTTCATTTTGTAGGTGGCGCAGTGATCGCAGCCAAACAAGATTTGAAAAGAACCGTTCTTTTAAAATCTCGCCACAAAAAAATAGTTCATTTTGTAGGTGGCGCAGTGATCGCAGCCAAACAAGATTTAAAAAGAACCGTTCTTTTCAAATCTCTTCCCAAAAATATAGTTCAATTTGTAGGTGGCGCAGTGATATTTGCCCGAACAGCAGTTTTTACGTCACAAAACGTCATAATGTCACGTGAATGCCTGCATTCTATTAACAAGTAAAATAAATAATTTGTCGTTATGTTTTATTATAGCCCTCCGCTTGGCATCGTGCTTCAATATAAAACCTCGCACTGTAAAATACTACCTACAGCACTTATAATGCAAATAACTGGTACTGTCACATATTTTATATATTCAATGACTTTAGGACCAAAATTTTAAATAAAATAAAATAAATATATCATCGTAGTAGATCTCAGTAAGTGATATATAAATTTTTGCGCATGAAATGAGGTTACCAGCCGTAAAATCACGACCCTCCAAAGATATTAGTAGAGAGGGAGCCACAGGGGTAATTTTTAATGTGGTGAAAATTGTTTGTCAGCTGTGGGTATTCAACCATCCGCCTTCTCAAATTCACAAGTCGACTCGAAACCACTGAAATAAACACGAAAAACATTCTTGTAAACTAAAAAAAATAAATATATCATCACGCCTTCTACCCATTACTGGGTGTGGCACTCTGCCGAAGCAGATCTCGGTAATATATTTTGCGCGTGAAGTGCGATTACCAGTCGTCAAATCACGGCTCCCAAAGAGGTTAGTGGTGGAGGAGCCACAGGGATAGTTTTTAAAATTATGAAAATTGTTTGTTGCCTCTGGGAATCGAACCAGGTTCTCAGGATCCACAGGCCGACTTCATACCACTGAGCTAGTCACTCCATAATATTTTAAATAAAATAAAATAAAATAAATATATCATCGTAGCATATCTCAGTAAGGGATATACAAATTTATGCGCCTGAAATGAGGTTACCAGCCGTTAAATCACGACCCTCCAAAGATATTAGTAGAGAGGAAGCCACAGGGGTAATTTTTAATGAGGTGAAAATGGTTTGTATTCAACCATCCGACTTTTCAAATTCACAGGCCGATTCGATACCACTGAAATAAACACGAAAAACTTTCTTGTAAACGAAATGTCAAATTATGTAGTTTGAATTTAATCTCATTTCTTGCCAAACATATTTTCCTATTGTAGTGTATTTTCACTAACATTTTTAATACTGTAATTTGACAGTTGGTAACCGTATGGAAATTTGTAAAAGTGCTGCTCAATGTCTATAAAAATCTAAAAAAAATGATTCTAGAAACATAAAAGATCTTAAATTTTGTTTTCTTCAATTTTTTGTACAAAATATTTATTTTGATGCGTAACCCTGTTTCAAAAGTGTGTTTTTGAGCGAAAAAACTTCGAAAAAGTAAGAAACGTGATATTAGCAAACGATGTTATTTAATGATTACATCAAGATTAGCTACATACAAGTTTTTTGCTTAAACATTTTTAAACGCTTAACGAATAAACCATTTTTCAGATAAGTAACGTCAGTAGGTGTTATTGAAGTCCCGTTAATACTGCATTCCATTTTTCTACACCGTTAAAAATAGAAACAAGTATTACATTATAGATTTATATTCCCGGTATCAATAATTTAAATGGCAAACTAGTAATCTAAGTCAACAAAAAAGGGCAAAGCCTGGAGATATGTGTATTGCATGATATATGGGAAGATAATTCGATGTTTATTGGCTCATTGCTTCAAAGAAGAAAGAAACAAGATCCGTTTGGAAGTTACTGAATGAAGAATGTTGTTTTACTGCCACTTTGCCAGGCTATGCTTTGAGCTTCTGATAATCTAAATGAGTAAAATACGGCAATCTGATATCGGAATAAGACAAATGAATTGTGGCTACATTGGATTTTTTGCTACTAATAACATCTTGCTGGACGCAAAGCTATTCTAATTTATTTCATGCTAAACTATTATTTTATCTATGTTTCAACTATTTTTAATATAATTATACAATGACCTCATTAACTGAACTATCTTTAACAACAAAGAGGGAAGAAGAAAAATAGTATATTATATTCTAAGGAAGAGAAGTGCATTGTTTGTTTTGTTTTTTGAGGTATAAAATTGAATGACGTGGCGAAAAGGGATAAAACACTTCTCTAAGAAGGAGTATATAAATATTAAATATTAAAAGAATAAATTTTTCGCACTTCCGAGAGTAAATAACCTACTTTATTCTTCCATATCGAGGACTGAAGTGTCACTTTTAATCCCGGAAGGAATAAATTTAAAATTTTATTCCGCCGGGATTAAATTGACAGGTAAACAAACATTACTATAGCAACAACTATATTATAAACCTCAAAATATTTGATTTTGTTTATGTTGCCTAAGTTACCTAAATATTTGTATAATGCTGTCATGGTGAATTATATGTCAAATCAATATCAAAATTAATAATTAATTTAAAATGTATGATTAGAAGTGCGAAAAATAATTTATAAATCAAGGCCCTAAAGAGCATTTAATCCCTCAGGTCATTATTTCCCTCGTCTGTGGCTCATAAAATTAACTTCACCCTCAGAATTAAATTATGCACTTTACTCTCTTGGTATATAATATACTATTATTCTTACGAATAACTTTTCTTCCCTAAGCAACGTAAGTGTTTTTTAACAACGGGATTAAAATACACTTATTTACAGTCGGGTTGAAAGCTCAACATACCAACATTCAAAATGTGTGTGGAAAGTGTTTCTTAACAACACGCAGTGCAGCATGATTTATGATATAGTTTCCAATACAACCATTATAGAATAATCTTTTTATTTGAATTAATGTAAATATAACATTAAATAGCAGATGTCAAATATCGCTTTTAAAAAATAAAAGTTCACGACCGTAGAGAAAATAGTATGTAACATACGTGTCGCAACGGCGATTACAAAACTTGTGTTACAATATACTATTTTCTCCAATCATTATCAGAAACGAAAGAAAAAGTTCATTTTAGTCCCGCCACTCTTAGCAACGACACAGAGGGTTAAAATGCATTATTCCTGTCGCACATTTGATGCTATAGAAACAAACTTTTACTCCCGAGAAAAAAATATAATTCCTCGTCCACCAAAATCTTTGTAGTTACGATATGACGGCTGGTGTCGACATTTCACGCTCAACAATATATCATATACCGACATTTGATGTGTGTAAAAATGAAATGTAATGTTATGTTTTTAAATTTTTTATTTAAAATCAAATATCAATTTTAACATCTTCACACTAGACACAGATACAATAAAACAAATGGCCGATATTAAAACAACAAAGCATCATTCGTGCACGTGCACAGCTCGTGTCACGATCACGATTTCGATCGTCGAAATTCGAACCGAGTCTCTAAACGTATAAACTCATTCGTGAACGCCCAAAACTGAATCGAATCGATACAAATCATAATTCAATTCACACGTAATTGGCATGAGTTTGTATCGCTGTCGAATGTTGAAAGCGGGTATTAGATTTCAAATTTCATTCTTCAAAACACTGTGAGACTATTATTTCGACATCTAAAATTCAGATCAACTTTTTGTAACTGTTATGTCTGTATTCAGACGGCTGTTACACTCAATGGCTTTATATTCTGACAGATTGTTTCGGATTTAGTTATTGTTAAAGTTAATGTAGCGTACCACACCGATAAATTTTATAATTTATAGTTAACAAACAGTGTGTTATTTTCATTTTTGGGTCATTCTATTCAGTAAAATTTCCAAATTTTGTTGTTCAACTTATGTATAAAAACTTTATTATGCTAAATTTGACATCAGGTAAGCACAAAATAAAACTGGAATGTTCTTGAAACTATTTTGTTTGAAAGAATTTTTAATTAGAATTATAATTTTTACTTAGCTTAGCATATAAGATCTTAATGAAAGAATAATTACATTTTCAAGAACATATAAATATGAATATATCATCACGCCTTCTACCCATTATTGGGTGTGGCACTCTGCCGAAGCAGATCTCGGTAAGTGATATATTTTATATGCGTGAAGTGCGGTTACCAGCCGACAAATCACAGCCCTCAAAGATGTTAGTGGAAGTACAGCCACAGGAGTAGTTTAATTGTGGTGAAAATGTTTGTCGGCAGTGGGAATCGAACCAGGGTTCTCAGGATTCATAGGCCGACACAATACCACTATGTTACCTGCTCCATACATATTTTATCTTTAATTAAAATTAAGGATAACATTTCTGTGTCATGAATATTAAAACTAAATAATTTTATCCACAACTCATATATAATAAAGACATTATTACACTAATTTCAGTTGAATTATATGGCTATATTGAATTATATTCCATAAAACACTGTAAACAACTTGTTACTTAGCAACCGCTTCATGATCTACCGTAATTTGAGAAACTATATATAACTGAATCAATGTTAAACGTTACGGCCAATCTTCTTCGATACCTATAATTATGAATTGTGGATAAAATTTTGTATTACACTCGCGTTTTATTGGAATATTAAACATTCGACCTTCGGTCTCGTGTTTAAACTTTTCTTGGGTGTTTTATATACCTAATAAAACACTTGTATAATAAATAGCTATTAAATCATTTTCGAACTTACAAGTATGTAAAGACGAATTCATTAATTCCAGTTCAACTTTCAAACAAAATATTTCAGTTGTGTATCAAACCACAGTTTTTGATTGAAGTGGATTAATTTCTAATTAATTTCAGTGATTAGCAAAAGCAGTTCTCATTAATTTTCACGTGTCATCGATACTTGACATAAATTCTATCACTATGATTGATACGCGGCTAATCAAAAAATTACATTCAATCAAAAACCACAAATTAATTTAATTTAAAAAAATCTGTCCAGATCGTTTCAAGTTTTATTATATTATTTTTGTCGCTAATGAGTATGGTTTGATGTTGATATTTTCTTACTTATAAATCAAGTTGAAATATTAGATGTGTAGTTTTATTAAGTAAGTAGATGTGAAAAACTTCATCGGAAATTTATTCAAGCGTAAATAAAATCATAGTTAGTTTTTAGCTTTTAATCAGGTAAATGTCATCTTTTTTTACTCGTAGTAACTTCACACATTGATGGTGTATATCAGTAGTTAAGGTAGTACTAGTGTGAAAACGTAAACATTGGATAGTCATACGCATCCTGTTAAAATATGAAACACATTCATCGTCTGTGAACAAATATATTCGCTTGTAAAGTTGAGTTCTTATACACGGGGCTTATGGCGATCATCACTCAGAATCGCACATATTTGGTTTGTGTACCTCTAAAATTTTGCAGTTTCATTTGAAAAACTAGTATGATGTTCTAGAACTATCCATGTATATTGTATCAGAAGGAGAAAGTTTTTTATCGTTTAGTAATGGATATATAGCCATGCATAGCCTTGTTTTTAACGAAAAATTAAGAATCTCAATTTATAATGGCAACACCACACGGTGGTATGATATTTGAAAAGTCACCAGACCAACAACCTGTTAACAATTCATGATATTCAAATCATAATAGGTGTAAAACACTTATTTTATTCAATTTTTATATTTTTTTGAGCGTCAGTTTCGCCACTCGACAACCGATGGCGCCTCCATCACACTAATACTACCTTAAAGTTTGACTTTTAATAGCGGTGCATAAAATGCAATGCATTTTTTAATGGAGTTTATTTTACGCACTAGACTCATAAGAGCTCTTTTACTTTTTGGCACGGATACAAATTTTTAATAGATTGCTGTACTTAGTTTTTGTTGATTGTTCATAACAACGAATTGGTTTTAAGATAACTGGTAAACGAAAATAATTGACTCAGTTTTAATTTACGGATTTTGCGCATTCATTTGAAGACTATTAATTATTATGGATTGTGATATATTATTATTGTGAAGATATCGGTAGGTGAAGAACAGTGGCGTACCTAGAACTTTTGCCGCCCAGGGCAGTCTCCAATTTGCCGCCCTTTCTAAGTCAATCAAATGATGGTTTTTATAAATTAAAAAAATAAATATAAAATAAATATATCATCACGACTTTTACTCATTACTGGGTGTGGCTCCCTGCCGAAGCAGATCTCGGTGAGTGATATATTTATGTACGTGAAGTGCGGTTACCAGCAGTCAAATCACAGCCCCCAAAGATGTTAGTGGTAGGAGAGCCACAGGGATAATTTTAATTTGGTGAAAATTGTTTGTCGGCTGTGGGAATCGAATCCGGGTCCTCAGGATCCACAGGTCAACTCGAAATAAACATAAATAAATAATTGTAATTGAGACAAACCATAGGTAGGGAAATAAAATAAATAAATATATCATCACGCCTTTTACCCATTACTTGGTGTGGCATTCTGCCGAAGCAGATCTCGGTAAGTGATATATTTATTCGCGTGAAGTGCGGTTACCAGCCGTCAAATCACGGCCCCCAAAGAAGTTAGTAATGGGTGAGCCACAGAGATAATTTGAAATTGGTGAAAATGTTTTGTCGGCTGTGAGGATCGAACCAGGGTTCTCAGGATCCACAGGCCGACTTGATACCACTGTGCTATGCTACCCCATTTTTAAATGCGTAATCAAATTAATTTTGCATAAGTGATCTACTATTCTTAAATAATATTTAAGAAATAATTATGGTAGATAATGTTATTAATTTCACAGCTATGAGAAATAAAATTATGCTCAAATTATCTTATGTTTATTTTTATAATTATAAAATGTTATTCCGCGTTAATTAAATAGTAAAAAATTATAAAAGTACGCGCAAATTTTGACTGATAAATCATTATTCATAATTTGTTTTTAATTAGCTTATTATTAGTTATTAGAAATTAGTAGTAAATTTGCAGCTTTTTAATAATTCAGTTTCGGGGCGTTAACCAATATAATTACGAGAAAAAAAACGGCCTCAGAAAAAATAGACAACCTTTGATCGTAGTCAACATGCATATTTAACAAAACGAATTTAATGACATGATAATTACTGTTGGGTAAATAGATTAAATCTAATAATTAAAGATTTTATCTCAATTAGATTTTTAATAAAATTCTCTTTATTGTTTCTAATTAATTCCAGCAGTACCCAAACAAACCATGTCCTATAAGATAAATAGTTACGAAATTTTCGATATATTAATTAATATTTTTTGTTATAATTAAATTCAGGTGTGCGAAATTAATTAATATGTTGTTATTAATAGTGCATATAAAATTGAAACAATAACCGTTTTGAATTACATACTCATTGTTATGTAAGAGAAACATTAATTGTAATTTTTAGCTGTCAACTGTACTTATAAAGATAATTGAAACAATAATTCAATAGATTATTTAAAATATATGAGAGTAAAAAATTCGCGATTTATTATGTGTGACAGAAAATAATTCCTTCCGTAGTTTTACAATTTCAGAAACATAAGACGTAGATAATCGCATTTATAATGCATAACTGAAGTAAATGAATTAAGGCCACGTAATGCCCGGCAAAAACTTGGAAGTTTCTCGACTGCGATTCGAAGCACCAGTTTTTTAGAACATTCTTAAAATAATCATCAATTTCGTGTCACGGAACTTGAATTTTACTATTTCTAGACTTGTTTTTGTGAGAATGCCTCTGAACAACTTTAAAGAATATTTTGTTAATTAATAAATGTTTTGAATATTTTACTCACCGAAATTGAAGTTAGCTATGTAAGCTGGTTGTTGATGCCATCTTCTGAAACAAAAAATAACTAAATAAGTAACAGATAGAATCTCATTTTTATAGTAATTAAAATAATGGGCTCCTATAACTGTTTAATAAAATTATTTTTTATGAAAAATGGGTTTGGTGGCACAGTAGTATCAAGTCAAAAACATGAAATAAATTTTTCAGTCTTACCTATTTTCAGTTTTTTTTTATTGCCAAATGATACACTTATTTCCAGAGCTGGGCAGTAGCTAGCTACTTTTGTAGCTTAGCTACTAGCTTAGCTACATTTACCTTAGCTGTAGCTGTAGCTTAGCTAACTGTGAAAAAATATAGCTGTAGCTTGTAGCTAGCTACTGTTTTTTCTATTAGCTTAAAAATAACAACTGAAGCTACTTTTAAAGCTACTTTTTGTAGCTTAAAGCAACTTTTTATAGCTTAAAGCTACTTTTTAGCAGAAGGTCAACAAAGTACGCATGCGTACAAGCTAAACCCACACAAAATAATTATTTGTTGCCGGTTCTAACTGGCTCTAATACCCAAAAATACACAGTAGGCCAGATGGTATTTGCTATTTTTGATATTTATGTACATAATAGTAAATTAACAGTCATTATAACAAAAGACTGATCATATGACAATAGCAAATTTTATTATTTCACAATAATTTAAAAAAGTAGCTTTAAAATTTAACAGCTACTTTAACGAAAGCTTTTAGCTATAGCTTAGCTATATTTTACAAAATGTAGCTTATAGCTGTAGCTCAGCTACTTTTTTAAAGAATAGCTGTAGCTTAGCTACTTTTTTTTAAGTAGCTTGCCCAGCTCTGCATTTCTAATCATCCTGTATAAGGAACAATGAAAACGTGGATTTAAAATTCTTTGTATTACAAAAGATATGATATTTTGAAGTTTTATATCGTCATTATGACGTTACATGTATCTTTCAGTTATATTTAACTTGTTTCATTAAAAACGGCAGATAACACACGACGTAATTCTTGAGAAATAATCTGAATATGTTGAACATCGTTTAAGAAAAGAAAATTAAATAATTTTAATGAAAACAGTTAGAGATAACGAACGATGACGTTAGACAAAAATCTGGTGTGGGCACCACACGACTTTCTTATGCACAGCATATTTCATATTAAAAACGCTGAATTGAACACTTATGACTTGCTCCTTGCGTTTGACAATTATTATTTGACATATAAATGTTAAACATGTTTTTGTTTTTTGTTTCTATTGCTACTATGATTATTGAAATATATTATTAAATATATAAATTAGTTTTTCTCAAAATTAGACGCATATACAGGAAAATTGCAAATAACATTGTATGTTCCAAATATTTTTGCTAACATCTTTTATTTGAAACTTTTTTTCGTAACTGATTCCATTTTTGAAATAAATGGAATTTATTGTTTTGTGTGTCCAGTAAACTTCCTATTCCGGTTTTTCAATTTCATACAAAATCAACTCAGCTCTTCGTATTTTCATGAAACTTATAATTACCAAGTTTCGTTAACAAATCTTATCTAGTTCATGAGATATTGCACACTCGGACACACATCCATCCATCCATCCATCCATCCACACACACAGACATCATTGAGAAAATGATCAAAACAGATTCAGTGGACCTCAAAACATGTATTTCCGCGAAAATCTCGTCAACGATTTTTTTTACGATTCCAATACTTCCTTATACTACGTATAAGAAAGTAAAAACGGCATTTTTGATGTTCTCTTGTCTATGATATTTGGGGTTTTATTTGCTGCAAAGAAGGTGTTTTTTTTTATTGTGATTATTAATTTTTTGGTCAGTAAAAATAACATCTAACCAAAGTAAAATATTACAGAATCCACTAACAATGAAGTACATACATTCAACTCTGCACAGAACGCTTCAATGCTTGTGATCTCACTATATTTATAAATGAAATTTAATATTATTTAGAGAGAAAAATTAATTAAAAACAATATTTGATTTCATCAGTTGATAAGTATAATACTAATAAAAATACAGATAAATCAACATCTGTAATCTCGGACATTTTGATGGAACGTTGATTGCTTTTTGTTCTTACATTTATGAACAAATGTAAGAAAACCTCGAAACATTAATAGTTTTCTGTTTATAACTGATTTAAAAACAATAAAACACATGTTTTTACAATTGAAATGACAATAATTCACAGAAACAAATTCTATCAACTTTTTACTGTTTCTATGTTATTTATCATCATTTATTAAATTTGACATATTTTCTATATCGCGTTTACAAAGTGATTTTTGTGCAACTGTTTTTATTCAAAACAATACTACAGGGTGATCAAAAGGAATTGTTACAGTTAGCAATACAATTCCGGAGATCTTTTTATTCCACAGTTGGCACAACGCCAAGTAAAGGCGGAAATACTATTTGACATGTCTAATAAATACAAATAGGTTATGTCAGGAATCTGACTGCTAATAGAATTTAGACTTTTTAAGTAATAGAAATACTTTAGAAATAAATGTAATAATAAATGTACTCAAATTTAAATTTTAAATGTCACTGTCAACAACAGGAAATGAATTTATGTATCAGGCTTACCAATTTCAAGTAGTTTTTTTTATTGCCAACTGTAACAATTCCTTTTGATCACTCTGTACTAAATTTAACTTTGTACAACTGTTTTTAGAGATATTTATGTGTGAAGTTGTCAAATTGTCTAGTTATAAAAATGCCAAATATATTTTTTCAGTTTAGCTGTTATTGCTCCTCAGCTCATGTAGAATTATTACAATACTTCTTTTTTATAATAAAATAAATTCATTGCAAAACGCTGCTTTATTAAAAATTCAATGTATATAGTTTTATACCATAACCTACATATGAATTTGAACTCTAACCTAAATAATAAATGTCAAAATTAATTAATTTCAAATATTTATTGGCCTTTTAGTGTTGCCACTTTGAAATTTTATTATTACATTTTTTATAGAATTTGAAAACTATAGGCAAATAAAATTAAGATCGCTGCGCCATCTGGAACACGTCGCGAACTACTGTATCCAGGATAGATTTTTGACGTTTTAAAACTACAAAACTTAAATGGCACTTTAATATTATAAAACACAAAATAACTTTCTCTTTTATATTTAATTTATTTATATGATTGTCACTATATATTAAATCTCTAGAATTTAGAATAAAAATTAGTATATCAAAATTTTCTAAGCCTGAGATGGTGAAGTGCTCTTTCTGTATTTATTAAATATTTACTTGTACATCAGAGTTTCCAAACGTTTTCGGTTGATTATTTAATAAATTTATTATAGTATCTACTGTTTCTGTCTCTTCTATTGTATTTGTATCGTGACATTTCTCTATTTTGACATTATTATGCGTAGCGTTTTAATGTTCACTTTGTGCGAAATTTTCTCACTATTTTGAATTTATTTATCGTATTTTCTTTGGCTTTAGCAAATTCATAGGTATTGCATTTCGTTTGAGATGTACAGTGAAAATTTTTATTTGGATACAGTTCTATTTACATATTACTTGATTAACTACCTTACCATAAAAAATAGTTATTTGTTTCATTAGGTCTAAAAATACCAAATATAATTATTATTTATCACCATGACAATAGAAGTAAAAATATTATTTTTGGTCCTACGACGTATCCCTGGTAACGTAATCATACCTGAAATAGCATTCTTTTACTACTGAAAAAGTTGAAATAATAATGTAATATTTTTTGTGAAATATAGGGAACATACTACCGTACGCAAGTTAACTTTTTTTCGCTATTTTTAATCGCATAATCCACTGCATGTTTATCTATTAATTCGACATCCTTAAATTTTATCTCAAATTTTGCTTTTTGTATATCTTTCTTTGGCAATACATGAAAGGATACATCTGGATGTTTTTTACACCCTGGTACGCCGTAATAATCGTTCTACATTATATATTTTATCAAAACACCGAAAATATTTGAAAATATCTGTATCTAATATATAATACAATTCAAAATGTATCCTGGATACAATAGTTCTAAAAATTACCGCTAGGTGGTGTAACGCTTAGCTGCATTTGCCTATAGGAAAAATAATATGAAAACACGTGTTACAATGCCCAATTGTAACACTTATTTTTCAATATACTATTGTAGATTTTAGGACGAAGTACAATATTCGATATGCACTCGTTCTTGGTTGCCCTGTATTTAGATTTAGTTGAAACTTCGTTTTATATAGAACTAAATCCATGTAATTGCTTTAATTATTGTAAATAATTTAAATGCAAAACATCTAATATAAATATTACGATTAAAGTCATAAACTCAATTAATCTGGATTATAAAATGTTTAATTAATATTTAATATGTGCATTTATTCTTATAACACAATAACGGAAATTTAAAATATTTCGCTAGTTCATTGTCCGTTAATGTTGGCAAAAACCGTTAATTTTACATAACATAAAAATATTAGAATTTCAGCCTTGGAAAATTGCAAATAATTCCAAAATACAAAAAAAACTTTATAAAACAAACAATATATTATTTCGCGGTTTACTGTTTTTATTTTATTTTATTTAAATTTTAATTGATATACGTTCAAAATTTATATAAAAACTTAAGTTACCGTGACTTGAAATAATATTGACAGGTGATTTTGAAAAACTACTAAAAAATATATATTTTTTAGTTTGTTGAAACTAACTATTAAATATAAATAGCTTTATTAAATAAATAAATATATCATCACGCTTTCTACACATTACTGGGTGTAGCACTCTACCGAAGCAGATCTCGGTAAGTGATATATTTATGCGCGTAAAGTGTGGTTACCCGTCGTCAAATCACGGCCCTCAAAGATGTTAGTGGTTGAGGAGCCACAGGGGTAGCTTTTGAAATTATGAAAATTGTTTGTCGCCTATGGGACTCGAACCAGGGTTCTCAGGATCCACAGGCTGACTTTATACCACTGAGCTAGCCACCCCATAATAATTAATTTTAATAAAGCAATTTATGAAAGAAATATTTCATGAAAGTTTTATACAAATTTTGCAATAAAAAACTGTAAAATTTGAATGATCGTTTACAAAATTGAAGCATCAATTTACAACCCACAGTGCGATAAAATTATGATTTTTTGTAAAATTATAAACATATCATGAATGTTAACTTTCTGATTCTGACAGATACAGTTAACAGTTTATCAAATGTTTTATTTATAATAAAAAACTAAAAGATATGAAAGATCGTTTTCAAAATTTAAGTATCTGTTCAAAAGTATAATAAGAGGTGTTTTTGTTAATTACAGATTTTTTGTTTATGAAAAACAGTTCTTAGGTGTTTTGTAGTAATTCATTCACGGCAAGGCATCAATTTAAAATGTCAGTTACTGAGTGTTGTTCTTAATATCCTTGTAGTATAATTTCTAACGTCCGGTTGAATTTATTTTTTTGCCAAGATAATTTTGCTTGATTTCTAGAGGTCATTTAGCACGAAAATATAGGGCAGCTGCACTTAAATTATAATTTCGTTGTAATTTTCACTGGATTTTGTAGAAATATGCGGTTAAGCTACAATGAATATTAAATTTAATTATACAGGAGAAATTAATTTATGATGGAATAAAATTTTAATTATAAGGTGTGAAATTCTTGAAATTGTTGTGCTTTTGTTACTAAATTAATTAATAACCTGGTTGATTGTCTAGCGCGGTGATGGGTTGTGCATTGCTTAAGAGATCCGGGTTTGAGTCTAACCTATCTAATCAAGCCTAATTGTAATTAGTAGGGTTGCTAAACGAACCGAAACGGCTCTTTTTATTGAGCCGCGAACCCGAACCGAACAGTTCAAGTGAACCGGTTCGAACCGGTACAATTATCTTATCCATTTATTTAATTTGTTTAAGATACGTTAATTTAAATTTTAACAGAAAATATAAACAGTGATTTTTATTTTTAGTTTTGATAAAAAATAACCGTCTAAAACAAAATGAAATTGAATTTTATATTTTATTAAATATTTACATTGGTACGTATAAGTATATATCAGTAAATTTAAACTGAAAAATTAAAATTATAAACTACCAACAACATATGTATGTAGTATATTAAAAATATTAACAAATACAATTAAAAAGAATCGTCGAACCGAACTAATCTTGTGAATCGATTCATGAACCGTTCCAAACTTACTTTAAATCGGAAGAAAAACCGAACCGACAAAATATGATGTACAGCGAACCGAAAAAATAATTGAATTATTTATTTATTTATTACTTTAATTTTTTGTTTACTTATTATTTGTTAGTATATTATTACATTTTGTTTATTTATTGTTTTAACTTTTTCCTGACGAAGGTATAACAAAAAATAAAATTTAATTAAAAATACAGTAATTAAATAAACGATTGTTGTAACTATGTATTAAATATAATTTATGCACAACAACAAAAGCATGTGTTTTAGCCCTAAAAAGCGGGCTTAAACGCTTCTTTTTGACCCTAGAGCCATAAAAAAATAATTCCTATGCGGATATATAAATAAAATGACAATTTTTGTTTATTGTGAATACTTGATTTTACAAAATGTCATTTTGACATATAACCTATTTACATATTTTAATCTTTTGAACATATAATTAAATGTTATTTTGTAGTGCATAAAATATTGTATGTACCACGGGTGAAATTAGCGTTTCTGACCTTGAACATGTTATTAGCTCTCGGTGCTTTGCGCCTCGTGCTAATAATCATGCCACGGGCAAGAATCGCCTGTTTTCACCCTTGATACATAAATAACTATTATGCCGAACCGGGCCGAAAAGCATGTGATTTAGCCCTAAAAAGCGTGCTTAAACACTTCTTTTTGGCCCATGGGTCAAAAAGGAATAAATCCTATGGATACATAAATAAAATGACAATTGTTGTTTATTGTGAATACTTGATTCTGCAAAATAACATTTTGACATATAACCTATGTACATATTTTAATCTTTTGTACGCGCCACTTGCCACGGGCCAAAAACGCCTTTTTTCGCCCTTGGTATATAAATAACTATTCTAAAAGCCGTTTCAAATTAAATTATTTTTTATTTTGTTATTTAAAATGTCGTATATATAAGATGTACAGGCGTGATGATATATTTATTTATTTAAATTGTATTCCACACCATTTTATATAAGAACTGTGAAATTCTTGAAATTTTTGACCGTTTTATAATATAAAAAAAAATTATTTATGCAAATATATCTAATTTCTGTTACTGTAAAAATTAGTCACAAATATTTAATGTAGGTAATCGTTACTAAATTATGGAATAAATTAACATTTATTTGAATGATTTTGCACTGTATTACGCATACGGGTGATCAGTTTACAAGATCAGATAATTTGTCAATCGAATATTAACCTTCGAGAATTTAAAATTCACCTTCTCTTCACCCACCAACATTAATGAGATTTTTAGGTTTCATTTATTTTAGTACAAGTTTAAGGACTGCATTTTTCTTTCCTCAGGTGTTCTGGTTTTATGCAACTACGATTAAAATATAATTATTTAATTACTTAATTATAATTTGTAGGTGTGATATTTATTTGATTTATATTTCCATATTTCCCATAATTTGATACAATGTTGGTAATTGCATGTAACAAGTTTAGAAAGTGTGAAAAACTCTGTAAAGAATTTTTGTTTTACCTAAATTATAATTGTCAAATAATTGGTACAATTAACAATATGCTGCGAGCCACTTCTTTATGAATAATTTATGGACGTAATTAGGACAATTAATAGATTTCACTACCTGGAAGTTAATAAGTATACCGAGTGTTCCAAAAAACTCTGCCACAGGCAATTAAAATGGAAATAAATTCCAGTTTCTGTCGCGTCGCTGGTTACATTTAATTTTAGAGGAAAAAGCGAAAAATGTTGTTTATAGATGATTAATTTCTGCATCATCAGTCTATTCATTTTATTTTCTTATATAGTTACTGTTAAAATCAGGTTTAAAATACAGGTTTCAAAGATAAACAGTACACATTTCTTTGGGTTTGTCAATTTATAACGCTATTAAGCTACAAAAGAGATTATCAACCGTCAAAATTATAATAACTACTAACGAATTACGTTGTCATGTTCTAGAGATATATTAAAAATGTACGAGACAGAAATAAAATGAGTAACGTATGTCTTGTACTTTCGATAAATTTGCTACCTTATTTAAGCTTGTTTGACATTATAGTAAATATTAGGGTGTCCGTTATTTTGGCAAAGTCGGAAATTTGTTGCTCTCCCCCCGTAAAACTAACCAGAAAAAATAAAAAAAAAATTGAGTCATCATCGCAAGTCCGAAAAATGACGTTAACACGTGCCTGTAGAGGGGTCAAAATTTACATGTAGTTTAAATGGGGAAAATTTGCATTATTCGATGCTAAAAATGATAAAATTTTAGTCAAAATGGATAGAGATATGGAGTCCGGAAAATGACACTTATAGAACAAAACAGTTCAAATTGGCGCTATTTCGTTAATTTGAAGATAGTTAAAATGAATTTCAGAATGTAGTTATCATATTGTTGTTAGTGGTCCATCAATTTTTGAGGTAAAAAATGAAATATTAATCGAAATTCTTATATAAACGTTTTTGTAGTTTACATACTTCAAAGTTCGTATTATTCAAATTGATGCTACGCCGTCAATTTTTATTCAAATGACTTGCATTGTTATTTATAAAAGTATCAAAAATGGCATTTTCCCCATTTAAACTACATGAAAATTTTGACCCCTCTACAGGCACGTGTTAACGTCATTTTTCGGACCTGCGATGATGACTCCATTTTTTTTTTATTTTTTCTGATTAGTTTTACGGGGGGAGAGTAACAAATTTCCGACTTTGCCAAAATAACGGACACCCTAGTAAATATAGAACAATTTTTGGGATAATCTAAATTGCGTAGTAACACGTACAGAAAATTGTTTGAAATATCGCGTTGCTTCGTAAATTGTAACATCTTTTTGTGTCAACACGTGGAAATAAATTTATGGTTTGCGCACTGTAAACGATATTTCATATAATTTGATATTTCAAAAAAATAAATATATCTTTATGTCTGTTATCCATTATTGGGTTTGGCACTCTGCCGTAACAGATGTTGTTACCAGCCGTTAAATCACGCCCCCCTCACAAAGATGTTAGTGGCGAGAGAGTTACAGGGGGAAATCATCAATTTCGTTTAACGGAACTTGAATTCTGAAAGTTCTACACTTGTAAGATGTTGAAGTTTTTGTGAAAAAGCACGAGGGCCTTCATTTGTATTTTAAGAATTGGAATTGAAAAATATTGAAACGAATTTTTGACACAATTTTAACTGATTCATTTGACAATTCATCTTGATACGATATTATTCATTTAAATAATAATTAAAATTTAAGTGACGGCGTTATAATTGCTCATTAGTGTAATAATGTAAAACTAACTTTAGTGAAGAGGAAGCCACTTTGGACCTATTATAATTTGTTGATAATTAATTGAATTTAAATTATCATATTCACGATTTAATGCGTTACGAAGATCTGCTTACCACCTTTCAGTTCCTCTATATTTTATTTTGTATTTTTGTTGCTTTTAACAACAAGAATAAAAACAGTAGTGGAGATGATGTTCGCGGTTCGCGCACGTATTCCGCGGTGATGGCAGCTTGGAAGGGGAAGAGGGCAGGCCGACGTTTCACGACTAACCCACTTGCGAGCCAATGGCGTGCCGCCGGCTTCGCTCGTGGGCATGTCACTTGTCGGTAATTCAACGCTCTCGGCATGAGGTATAATCATGCATTAGCATATTAACAAGTGCAATTGTGCAAGAGTTAAGCCTACTGATTTTTATAAGAACCGATTGTTCGGAGTTAAGAGTGGAATAGAATATATATACAGATTTTTAAATTATGTTGAACATTGTTTGGATTGCTGTTACTGATATTTATTGACACAATATTGGTTTAGTTAAATTATAGATGAGTTACTTGTCACTTCCTCCCAGCATTATTATATTAACCTTAAACAGGCAGATTCATAAAGCGGATTAGCGCTAACACCATTTTTTATTTCGTTTTTAACGCTCTTTTCAATGTATGAAATAAGTTTATTTTAACTTGAGTTAAAAAGAGAGTAAATAAGCATCAAATTTAGTGCATGTCTTTAATCTATTTTAATTTGAGACCGAGTTACAGATAATATTAAAAACAGTGTTAGCGCTAATCCGTTTTGTGAATCTGCCTGAAAGTGATTTAGTTTTAAATATTTTTTTAACTTATTTGTTTTATTAAGATTAAAAATACTCGAAATAGCATTTTTTGACCAAAAGAAACATATATTTTTTTTACCCACTTATTTAGAAAATTTAGAAGATTTATTCAAATTAAAATCAACTGATTAATTCAGTTATTAATGTTACAAAGAAAAATTTGGCTGACGAGATTTAAACCCCAGACTCATGATTATAACAAAGAGATTTTCCGTCTAGACTACGCTGACCTCGGTTTATTATTTCGTCGTCATTTTAATTCAATGCCTTTTTTGTTATATTTAAAGCTCATCGTAACCAAGTGGTTCAAACCGGGTTAACACTTGCATTTATTAATTAGCAAGCAAGAGGTCACATGTTCAACTTATATAAAAAATACTATTATGTTTGTGTGGTTCCGATTCCATTTTAAGCTGTAATGGCGAGTTGTACAATTGACGTCACGCCAGAGAGAGATGGAAGGGAACCAAAAGAAAGAAACATCTCGCACTAGTGAGAAAATAATTGATAGACCACGATTAACCTCAGCATACTTTTAACATACGATGCAGATTAAATGGCATGTTAGAAATATGCTCTAGTTGATCATGGTCTGTCAACTAGCTCTCTCACTATTACGAGATATCTTTTTTTGTTTCTATTTTTAAATGTATAACTTGCCATTGGGGTTAAGTTCCTGTTGTGCAGAATAATAAATAAATAAATACATATGTTTATTTATACAGGGTGGTCCATTTAAAGTGTTATCAGGAAATATCTCGGAAACTATAAATTTTACGCAAAAATGACCTAGACGAAAAACAATCGTACAAAAGGAGGCCATAATAACGAAATATTGGTTTTGTCCTAGATGGCGCTGTTGTTACTAAATCATGGTCAACTCAATTTTTTTAAATGAAAACCCCTATTTTTTGTTAAAGAATCAGATTCCTCGTTAAAAAAAAGAAGAATTTATTTAGTTCACTTCACTTCACGTCAGCATGATAGATGACGCTGTAATTGCGAAAAATGATGTTGCTTTCGGACGTTCCTGTATTAGAGCTTATGCGCGCGGCTGTGTGTGTGTGTATTATTTGAGTTTGTGTGCGTGTGAGTATGTTAGTTTTTGTTTGTGTGCGTGCAAGTGCATCCACTAACACGCACATCTAAAATCACAAATAGTCTCATTACATTCAATTGCCATTTTTATAAAATATGGTTCATCTGATTGTTTACATTCTGTCTAAAATCATATGGTGTAAATTTAAATTGCATCTTATTTTAGATTTTAATTAAATTAAGCATAAGCTCTAATACAGGAACGTCCGAAAGCAACATCATTTTTCGCGATTACAGCGTCATCTATCATGCTGACGAAAAAGTGAACTAAATAAATTCTTCTTTTTTTTAACGAGGAATTTGATTCTTTAATAAAAAATAGGGATTTTCATTTAAAAAAAATTTAGTTGACCATGATTTAGCGACAACAGCGCCATCTAGGACAAAACCAATATTTCGTTATTATGGCCCCCTTTTGTACGATTGTTTTTCGTCTAGGTCATTTTTGCGTAAAATTTATAGTTTCCGAGATATTTCCTGATAACACTTTAAATGGACCACCCTGTATATTTATGCTACTCTGTACAAAAGAAATTTAATCTTAATTACAATACATAGTCTGGACTCACCGAGCCGTAGTGTGATAGTTTATATATTTTTAACTTGAGTGGGATTCAACTCGGGATTTTCAAATTCAAAAGCTGTAACGTTAACCACACCACCGCACCGTACTGCATTTACTCATTTATACAGATTACCTCACATTGTTACAAAGTTAATGAAGATATCTTTATTAACTAATCTTATATAGTTGCACCACCATATGCATAATACTTACCTACCAATATACCTTATCTCACTTAAGAATGCAGTAATTTTAAATGTATTATAACGTGTATACACGTAGGATGTCACTTTTAATTAGCTATCAAAATGGTAAGAAGAAGGCAAGTATCCATAAAACACTATTGTAAATTTAAATAGGGTTTTTAACATAACGCTGAGTGAAGATGTATCTTCATAAATGCCTGTCTACTGTATTGTTACGTGGGATAAGGTATAAGTATAGGTATACGGTTGAACATTGGTACTAAAAATAATTTATTAAACATTATGCACAGCCATAAAGTAGGCTGGATACATTGTTAGGTATTTATACGTAGCCATCAAATGTCAAAAGCTGACGCCATATTGTTTAGCATACAAAAATGTAATTTGAATTGTCTATGAGAATTATGAAACACGCACATTGTAAACTAGGAAAAAACTTAAAGCGTATATTTAATTATATTAATTATATTATTTTATTTGCATAAACAGAATGAAAAATCTTTGAGAGTTAACGGCAAGGTTAATACAATAAAAATTATAGGTTAGCGGTGCAAATTCAAAGAACTGCTAACTATACTAAAAACGTTATAAAGATCGACGGACGTCATCCATCCTGATAAAACTTAATAAAATCGTAAAAAACTGATACAATACTTATATGATTATTTTTGACGTTTCTCAAAACCAATAAAATGCTTCATTGTATGTCACGTGTCTGTGTCTTAACCAATCCTGTCATTATTATAATGAGAATAAAGCTCTTGTGATTATTCCCGTGAATAATCTCTGTAGCTTTTGTTTTTGTTGACAAATGATAAGTAGTTGTCAAATAATTATTTAAAACTGTCAACGCGTCAAGTAAAAAATGTGAAAAACATCGATTTAGTTCCATTTCAGATACAGAAATACACCAACAAATTTTGGAAATAACTTCCAAGAATACATTAATAAGTAATCAATCGATATGAACCCAGTTCAATTTTTTTTAAGTTGGATGAATAGACCTCAACAGTTATATCAAAAAAGAATCTAATTAAATATAACTCGAGAGTTCAATAAATTAGAAAATAATTCTCCAGTATCTTTCTCAAATTGGTTGCCATTTGGCAATAACCACTCAAGCCCTTAGGGTTTTCGTGATTGTTGCCTAGCAACAAGTTTTCGAAAGATCTGTCACATTGGACGCATTCCATTTGCCATTTGGATAAGATTTAACTTACATTTGCTGAACCTGATCATTTATTTATTTCGCTGGATTACTTCGTTGACTTTATTTCCTGTACTAGAATTACAGATTCTAATTTACTTTGAAGTAATTCACCCCAATAAGCGCATCAGTTTGCTTCATTCAGTTGATTTAGTCAGATTGTCTAATTTATCTGAACTGATTTAAATGAACCAAGTGGCAAATGGAATACAGCTATTATTTTCAATTTATTCTTACTCTCTTGAAATATTATTACTGTCATTTAAAACAAAATGGCATTAAAATACAAATCTTATATAAAAATATTGAATAACAGCTTAATTTACTATCGATTGATGTATTGAAAATAATTCTTTTCATTCATAATAATAATTTTATATTTTAATTTCTGTCTATATTAAGTTGCCCTTGATCTGTCAGATTCATAATCTATTGTTTCAAACATCAAAATGTGTATTTAAGATCTTTGACTTATAATAGTTTTTAAAAACTATTTTATAGCAATGCCGAGGGAGAGAAATTTGTCAAAGGAATGCCAATTACTGATTCTTCATTTAATAATTTATTTTGAGTAAGAATATGCAACTGATGGACTTCTTTTACCCTTAAGTGCTGTTCGAGGGGTAAATTAGTATATATGTCATTAATATTCATTAATATTGGCGACAAAATATTTTCACCAATTTAAAATTACTCCTGTGGCTCCCCCACCATTAATATCTTTGGAGGCCGTGACTTGACAGCTGGTAACCGCACTTCACGCGCATAAATATACCACTTACCGAGATCTGCTTCGGTAGAGTGCCACACCAAGTAAGGGGTAAAAGACGTGATGATTATTTATTTGATTTTTATTATTAATTTAAAATTGATTAGAGATTACCAGACGCACTAAAACGTAATCTCTAAAATATCAGCGAAGTCAAAGAAAAATTATATCTTGTCATCTCCAAATAAACAAAGCACAATAAAATTTAAAACCGATTACATATATACCTAAGAACTCTGGTTCGATCCCCACAGCCGACAAAAACATTTTCACTAATTTAAAATTATCCCTGTGGCTCCCCCACCACTAACATCTTCGGGGGCCGTGATTTGATAGCTGGTAACCGCACTTCACGCGCATAAATATATCACTTACCGAGATCTGTTTCGGCAGAGTGCCACACCCAGGAATGGATAAAAGGCGTGATGATATATTTATTTATTTATATATACTATGTAAACGTAGCAGCACCCTATGTCATTCATCTAGTTATATTTTTTGATGACGTCAGTCGATCTTTATATCGTTTTCAGTATACTTGGATTTATTGTAATTTATGTATAATAAATTATATTTTATTCTCATGCTATGTATAATTCTAAACGGTTTATTATAAGTGACAATTTAGCATTATCCGCTGGAAATAAAAATGGCAATAGCTAGATAAGCATGTTAGTTGCTCAACTAAGAACAACGTATCTATAATGAAAATATAAATTGGTCTGAAATCTGTAATATGCTGTTAGAATCATCAACTAGATGCCAGTGGCTAAACTCGTGCTTGTTAGCAAAGTAGACATATGATTTGGAATTAAATCGGTCGCTTAGAGTTAACCATTTGCCTGATCAATTGCTTATTGCTTTCTTAGTTATTGACTTGTTATCAGTTCTAGAACGCACTCATTTATAAGAAGTTATAATGATGTGTGTTTAGAAACTTTCAATCACAAGGATTAGTCAAAAACTTTTACAATACTTACTTTGTTACTAATATTACATTTCTTCTCTATAAAAGACAAATTTTTACGAAGTTAATCTTTTTTGTGTAATACTACTTTATTTTATCGCTGCTACTGGCAACGTCCGCTAAAACTGTTAAAATACTAAATATTTATTGGAAACAAAAAAGTCAAATACCGTTATTGTTTCCTTGGTTACTAAATTGTACAGGTTGTTTTATACTTCGAAAAAAATAAAAATAGAACAAAAAAGTTTTTTCTTTCACCCAGCAGAATGACACGATTATTTCAACTTTTTCAAGAGTAAAAGAACGTTATTTCAGGAATGTTTACGTTACCATGGATACAACATCGTTTTTGTTTTATTCTAGAACCAAAAATAGCATTTTTAATACAACTGTTATAGTGATAAAAATAATTTTGTCAATTTGCTTCTTTTTAAGTTGAATAAATCGGAGAAATTATCTAAATAAGTGGGTAAAAACTAAATATTTCATTTGGACTGAAAATACTATTTTGAGTCTCGCCTTTATTACTAGACCCGAAAACTAGTATTTTTAGGGCCAGTTTTTCAATCACCGGTTTAGTGGTGTTAGTGGTGAAGGAGCCACAGGGGTAGTTTTTGAAATTATGAATATTGTTTGTAGCCTGTGGGAATCGAACCAGGGTTCTCAGGATCCACAGGCCGACTTTATACCACTGAGCTAGCCACCCCATCATTTTTGCATTTTTGCTTGTAGGTTTAAATCTCCGAAGTTTGAATCCGCGAACTATAGTTTATGGAACAACAGTACTAACCACTTAGTTACAACTGTTAGTAATGATGAATAATCAGGTTTTCCAAATTATTTAAATAAAAAAATTGTATATTCTAAAAACATAGGTAATTAATATCTACTTGGTAGACAATAATTAAAAATAGTTAATATTAAATTACATACATACACTCAACTCTGGAAGTTTTTGAACCCTGAACCACGCAGCTGGAAACCAACACACACACAACACTAATTACTTAATCACAGAATCACTCACACACAACACAACACAACACAGCACAATGATTTATGGCATTTGTATTCGAGGTAAATTATTATTATATTATACTTTACGATTACGTAAACATAATGAAACACTTGTAATACACACTGTTTAAAAATTATTAAAATAGATTAAAAAAATCGCGTATCTAACATTGTTAACTTCACACAGACAAAAGACGCGTCCACGTTTAACAAACGAAGGCAAGAACTGATTTTGCATTGCAGTAAAATTCCGAATTATTCCGTGCTTGATAGAGCTCTTGTCGGCAACTTATATAGGTTCGGTCTTGTCTGATTGCATAAAATAGTTAAATTTATTTAAAAGTATTAGTGTATAATCATAATATAAGGAGTTACTGTTTAACAATGATATAAAATCAACGATATAAGGGCATACATTTGACTTTTTAAAAGTATGAAGTCATATTAGGAATAATAAAAATATGTACAATTAAGTGGTTTCTATATTAAGCATTAAGTGTTTAACGAAGTCGCATTATTTTCCTGAGTAATAAACATTTACACCAGCATCTTCGTATTAATTACAGCGAGCAATTTAATTAAGCAACACCGTTTTCTAGTATTATATCTCATCGTTTATCATCCATTAAGTAAAGTTGTAAACACCGATGTGTCTCTGTCACATTGGGAGAGCAGGCTGATCGTAACAGTTCCTGATTTATAAAACAGAAGTATTATCTAGCAGCCGAAATGTCAAATGGCGCTATTGCTAACGGCATTCAACGTAACTACTGTCAGAGTACTTCGTGGTGTTGATGGGTACCCGGAAATGATGTTGGTACGACTGTAGTTTTAGAATTCAAGAAGGAACTGAATAAATCTTTCTAAAGTGTAACTGTCGGAATAAAAGACGCTACTGAGACTATGTTATATATGATTGTTTCTCTTATTATCTTGGTAGAAAATATAACATAAATACAGGTTGTTTCATAAATTCTGGTACGTACGTTAAGGGTATATGTTGTTTGATATGCTGATTATGAATCAAAAATATATATTTTTTTTAAATCACAAAATTTATTTCCATGTTCCCAGTCAAAAAATTTTCGTTGCCACTGCCACTGGGTGAATCGTTACGTTAAACTTAATAATTGATACAATATCTATTATAAATAACTGTTAATAATTGAATTGTGTAATGAGTAAATTAATATCAATTTTTGTATTTACGAGGAAAGCGTATTTAGTGCAGTACCAAAGAAAAAGCTGTAGGTAAAATGTACTTTATAATCAGTAGCGTACTTTTTGCGGTCCGCACCGGGCGGCACATATTTTAGGGCGGCATTTTTTATATTGTTCACTTCATAAGTTTACTATTCGATTTCTACAAATTATGAATTACTATATGATTTCGAATATTTTTCTTCATCGTCAAGTCAATATAAGGTTGAAAATATTATCTCGAAAAAGTCCTTTATTACTGCCTAATTTAAATATGCCATACAATGGTAAAAAAGTTCCCCACCTATAATTTGTCTCAATTACAATTATTTATGTTTATTAATTTAATGGGGTAATGGCTCAGTGGTTTCGAGTTGGCCTGTGGATCCTGAGGACCCCGGTTCGATTCCCACAGCCGACAAACAATTTTCATCAAATTAAAATTATCCCTGTAGCTCCCCTACCACTAACATCTTTGGGGGCCGTGATTTGACACCTGGTAACCGCACTTCACGTACATAAATATATCACTTTCCGAGATCTGCTGCGGTAGAGTGCCACACCGAGTAATGGATTAAGTCGTGATGATATATTTATTTTAAATTTATTTTTTTAATTTATAAAAACCACCATTTGATTGACTTAGAAAGGGCGGCAAATTGGAGACCGCCTTGGGCGGCAAAAGTTCTAGATACGCCATTGTTTATAATACATTTTACTATGAAGAAAGGACTGTCCCCACGGGACAATTTCCAGTCACGCCACTGTCGCAAAACGCTGAATATCTTCTATTCACGAGTGTAGTGTCATGTGTCACTATACATTTTCAAGTGAGGCAGGTTATGGTTGCCATGGCTACGTATATAGAGAGATATACTGCTATTACAGCACATGAGCTGTTGCTGAGCACACCTGCCTCAGACCACAGCTCTTGGCCTGCTCTGATCTCATGATTTATATCCTCCTCGCTGACTTCTTTCACAGGGATTTCCACCAGAGTCTCTCAAAATGTAGTGTGTATCCGTGATGGCTGCTACAATACCAAAACTTTAATTTTATGTGTTCATATGAGAGTGAAATGTGCATACATATATGCATGCTATATCCCAGTGGTTTTAAAAGTGTGGGTCGCGACCCCTCAGGGAGTCGCGAGGACATTGGAAAGAAGTCGTCGGATGCTATTTACAAATTTTAAAATACATGTTTTCAAAGATTCAACCCGTTGTAAGCTTTTATTTAAATTTTAAGGATTAATGAAATGAAAAATATATATTTAGATGCTTAAGTTTATATTCACGTTTGTTTCTGTTTACAATTAATTTTAAATAATATGAAACTAGATATGAAATTGGGGATTTCACCGTTTAATTCCTCATATATTTCTACATAATTATGTAAATTTTGATCATCAATATATATATTTTTTAATCGCCGGCTTCGTAATCGAAAAAATGTCTGTTAATGAAAATGCTAATTTTTTGGTTGAACCAATTTAAAACTCGATTTTTTAAAAATATAGTTCTATATTAATCAGATTACGAGAAATTGAATGCCGTTAAGCGCATTTTCATATCTTTTTTAGATCTCGAGTAAAATTTCAACTTTGAAGGCCCATATCTCGAAAACTAAGGGAGATATTGAAATGCGGTTTAAACGAGTGTATTTCTCGTGCTTTAATTAAATTTAGAAATTTTTGAAAATATATATAAAATTAAATTAAACAAATGTTTGACGTTTAATCTGTCAAAACTGCCAAAATAAATAAAAATAATAAATCACGGCTTTATTTCGACAGACAAAACATCAAACATTTAGTTTTGAGTAAATTTTCGGCATTATCAAATATAATTTGTGTCGTTATAAAGTATACAAAATTAATTTTGTTTATTGGTTCAGATACAGAATTTCATGCACTAAAACTTTTATTTGACGCTGTCTTGCTTAAAATAATTAGGGAAGCAGGAAATTATAAAATTATAATTTTACATGTTAAATACCCATGTTCGAGAGTTGCGGTGACCACCACCTTGTATATACAGGATGGAAACTATGGTTAACATTAATCGGCGATTGAAAAACTGGCCTTTAAATGAGTAAAAAAGTGTCTACTATCAAACGGATATAGAAAAAAAATAATTTAACTTTTGTTGATGAAACCGAGCATGAGTCTTAGAAATAAATAACTATTTTACAAATTCACAAAATTAAGAATAGTTCACCTTAAGTAAACATTTTTGGTACTACTGATTTTATAGTTATTTCTAATATGTTAATGAATGATTAATTATTATTAGGGAAGCAGGAAATTATAAAATTATAATTTTACATGTTAAATACCCATGTTCGAGAGTTGCGGTGACCACCACCTTGTATATACAGGATGGAAACTATGGTTAACATTAATCGGCGATTGAAAAACTGGCCTTTAAATGAGTAAAAAAGTGTCTACTATCAAACGGATATAGAAAAAAAATAATTTAACTTTTGTTGATGAAACCGAGCATGAGTCTTAGAAATAAATAACTATTTTTAAAATTCACAAAATTAAGAATAGTTCACCTTAAGTAAACATTTTTGGTACTACTGATTTTATAGTTATTTCTAATATGTTAATGAATGATTAATTATTATTAGGGAAGCAGGAAATTATAAAATTATAATTTTACATGTTAAATACCCATGTTCGAGAGTGGCGGTGACCACCACCTTGTATATACAGGTTGGTGAACGCGACTTCAAGATTTTTTGCTTATAATATTTAGGGAAGCAGGAAATTACATAATTATAATTGTACATATTAAAGTCTTAAGTTCGAGAGTCGTGGTCATCACCCTAGTTAATAAAGGGGGGGGGGGGCGTGCGCCCCTCTTTGACCTCCCCCTGCGGACGCTCATAAATACAATATTTCTGCGCATTAACAAGAATGACTAACACGATAACAATTTAATTCTTGCATTAAATTGTCATCTTTAACAATAGCTAACAGTTCAAGGTTTGATATTCGAAAGGATTGACAAAAATCTAGCAGGCCCATAGTTCTTTATCATTGTCACGTGCAAATCCTACATCGTGACAGTCTCAGCCTCCTATAACTGCAGATCATTGCTGATCAGTTTGATCAGCGATCTGCGACTCGATATTCGATCGATCATATCGGGAGCTAAGTTAGCTTTAGTTGGCATGGTTGGTTGTTGGTTCATTCCCGGATAAGCCACTGGACTGGAACGAAGGTCGGAGGACTGAACCGTTGAAAGTAATCGATAATTAAATCTGTTATCAGATCCATTGTTAATTGGCGGATTAATATAGTTGTAATTAAAAATTAATATGTTTTTGTCGAGCGAGGGTGTGTACAAGATGTAGGTTGATTTATTCGAACACACGTGCGTTGTAATTCAGATTGTCTGCTGTTTTATTAAGCGGTAAATCATATTAAGAAGCGTGTTCTCAATTCATTCTAAAGCAAAATCGAAACAAATGCTGTTCCTTGTGACTTGTAACTAACAAAACTTAACCTCCTATTCTGTAATTGAATCATTATCTGTTAATGATCGATAAGTTAATGACAACTTTTATGTTTCATGATTACTGTATAAATAAATAAAATAAATAAATATATCATCACGCCTTCTACCCATTACTGGATGTGGCTCTCTGCCGAAGCAGATTTCGGTAAGTGATATATTTTACGCGTGAAGTGCGGTTACCAGCCATCAAATCACGGCCTCAAAGAAGTTAGTCGTGGGGGAGCCACAGAGATAATTTTAAATTGGTGAAAATGTTTTGTCGACTGTGAGGATCGAACCAGGGTTCTTAGGATCCACAGGCCGTCTTGATACCATTGAGCCATTACCCCATTTTTTAATAAAAATAAATAAAATAAATATATCATCACGCCTTCTACCCATTACTGAGTGTGGCTCTCTGCCGAAGCAGATTTCGGTAAGTGATATATTTTACGCGTGAAGTGCGGTTACCAGCCA
Source organism: Pterostichus madidus (assembly GCA_911728475.2). Lineage (NCBI taxonomy): Eukaryota > Metazoa > Arthropoda > Insecta > Coleoptera > Carabidae > Pterostichus > Pterostichus madidus. The sequence goes on along the minus strand of OU452313.1, from coordinate 7,119,597 downwards.
TCAAATCACGGCCCGCAAAGATGTTAGTGGTGGGGGAGCCACAGAGATCATTTTAAATTGGTGGAAATATTTTGTCGGCTGTGAGGATCGAACCAGGGTTCTCAGGATCCACAGGCCGTCTTGATACCATTGAGCCATTACCCCATTTTTAAATAAAAAATAAATAAAATAAATATATCATCACGCCTTGTACCCATTACTGGATGTGGCTCTCTGCCGAAGCAGATTTCGGTAAGTGATATATTTTACGCGTGAAGTGCGGTTACCAGCCATCAAATCACGGCCCCCCAAAGATGTTAGAGGTGGAAGAGCCACAGGGGTAGTTTTAAAAATGGTGAAAATTGTTTGTCGCGTCTGGGAATTGAATTAGGGTTCTCAGGATCCACAGGCCGACTTGATACCACTGTGTTGACTATCCCATTAATGGGATTACTGTATAGATTATTATAATTTTGGTATTACGTGACAAGAATACCCTACCATTTTTATGTTATTTTCATCTATTTTAATACTGTTATTATAAAATGAATGGTATGAAGTCGGTCTGTGGATCCTGAGAATCCTGGTTCGATTCCCACAGACGACAAACAAATTTCATAATTTCAAAAACTACCCCTGTGACTCCTCCACCACTAATATCTTTGGGGGCCGTGATTTGATAACTGGTAACCGCACTTCACGCGCAAAATATATCACTTACCGAGATCTGCTTCGGTAGAGTGCCACCCACACCCAGTAGTGAGTAGAAGGCGTGATGATATATATATTTTTTTATTTATTTATTTTTTTATATTTTAGTAATATTTCGACACAGACAATTTACAATTTTGAGGTTATATGTCATTCATCTGTCAGATTTAATAGAATTCATACCAATCCTGCAAAATAAAAAACGCCAAAAACACTGCGCTTATAGATCTCCTTGACGACGTGTTTACAGTGCGTTTATTAACACCGAAATAGAAAAATAAATTAATAAATAAATGTAAATTGAAATTACAGTTCATATGATGGCGGTCACAGTATGTAGTAAATTCTCAATAAATATATATATTAAATTATAAAGAAGAAAATTGGGACACCGTCAATAGTTGAACCTGAGACCTTTTGAACTGCCGTAATATGCTAATTAAGCCATGGTCGCTCTGGATTAAAATCTGGTTTTATTCAAAATTATAAATATAAGTTTTCTTGGTGGAAGAAGTATAAAACCAACATAGTAAGTGAACCACGCCCTTTATGAACTAAAATTTGTATAGCTTTCTTATTTTTTGTTGTTAATAAAGGTATTTATTATTATTATTCGTAACAGTACATTTATTAATTAACCGAGTTAACCAGTAACATTATTATAAGTTTATTTTTAAATTCCATTTTGTAAAACAAGTTTATTTTATCCTGAGTTATGAAGAGTATTAGCATCTAATTTAACTTCAGAATACTTTTGAACGTATTAGAAGTTATACCTAATTACAAATGGTGTTAGTAGTTAGCTAGCTTCATAAATTGGCTTGTAAATTTTTACTTACCAACATTTACTAAACATGGCTGTTACAATTCGATTCGACAGTACCCTTTTATGTAAAACTTAACATTAAAGTAGGTAACAGTGGTACAACTAAGCATTAGTCTGGTTGTAAACGATTAAAAGTAAAATGAATCATATTTAATTTTTGAAAAAATCTTAATCACTCTTACGTTGTTGAACATAAAACAATAAAAACTGGTCCTATTAATAACGCATATTTATCTTAATTAGAGCATGAATACATGTACTTAATTTTACTTAAGAAAGTTCTCGTACTATATTTAAAAATGTATTACATTATTATCCAGCCACCTGTCTTTAAAATCATACGCAAAAATCGTATATTCAAAGCAGAAAATTAACAACACATAGTCAGTCAACGGTAACCATACAAAGATAACACAAACAAAATACAAGAAATAAATAAATAAATTATATCTTTCAGCATTTATAAATGCTCAGACTTCGTGTTTTTAACCATCAGTTGCTGTAAAATTTCATACGGATAAAGATATATAGCATACGGAGGCTCGGTGAGTCAGGACTCTGTACTGTAATTGAGATTAAGTTACTGTTGTTCAAAGTAGTATAAATAATAGTATATTACATAATAAGTCAGGAAAGTGATATTTTACTTGACGAAGCGGTTGTTTGAAGTACGACGTAGAGAGAGTATTTTCATCCGCTGAGTCAAGTAAAAACACTTTCCTGACGTATTATGTATACTATTTTTTTTGAAACCGTTTAATTTAATCAATAATTAATCATGGGATGGCTAGCACATTGGTATGAAGTCGGCCTGTGGATCCTGAGGTCCCTGGTTCGATTCCCACAAGCGACAAATTTTCATAATTTGAAAAAGCTATCCCTGTGGCTCCTCCACCACTAACATGTTTGGGGGCCGTGATTTGACGACTGGTAACCGCACTTCACGCGCAAAATATATCACTTACCGAGATCTGCTTTAGCAGAGTGCCACACCCAGCAATGGGTAGAAGGCGTGATGATATATTTATTTTTTATATTTAATAATTAATCATAAATCATTCAAAATGTTTCATTTTTGTATGTGAATTATATTAACAGCAGACTAGGTATTCACGGTGCTAAAAAAACAAAAACAAAAACAGTCAGGTAAAATACAAAACAATCACGTAAAATCTTTACTAGACTGTTTTATATTTTACCAGACTATTATTTTTGTTGTTGCCTTGGATACGTATTTTACATGACTGTTTTGGTAAAAATCTACTTTCCATACTGAAATTGGTCAGGAAAGTAGGCACTATCTTGCCGGTTTCAGAAAAATAAATAAAATATACTCAAAGTCCTGTAGGAATTCTTTAACTATCAGTGCCTTAATTCAGTGTCTACGAACTAAATTGATATTAGCGTTGCAATACAGACTTGTCCAGAACTACAAATTTTATTGATAAAAACGTTACCATTTGAATACATTTAGTTAGAGTGATCAAAAATAAGTGTTTCAGTTGTCAATTAAAACAGTACTTGAAATTGGTAAAACTGATACATAAATTTATTTCCTGTTGTTGACAGTAACATTTGAGTAAATTTACAATCCATAAATAAAATGGTTGTTTCCTTTGCCCAAATCCTTTTATTTCGTAACATTACTCACAGAGTAATAATCCAAAGTATTTCTATCACTTAAACTCCTATTAGATGTCACGCTCCTGACATAACCTACTTGTATTTATTCTAAAAATTACATGCCAAATAGTATTTCCGCCTTTACTTGGTGTTGTGCAAACTGTGGAATAAAAAGATCCCTAGAATTGTATTGCCAACTGAAACACTAACTTCTGATCACTCCGTTGTTTATCATGTAGTTTTATTTTGTCTGTGCTTATGTTCACTTAAAATACAATGTAATTTATAATGTACAAATTTAAACAATAAACAAAGTAATGTACCAGACCATCTGCCAAGAGAACGCTTACAATTTTTTTCTTCTTTTTTCTTTTCTTGGAATGTAAATGTATAAAGACAATAATTTTCCATATTACACATTCTAATATCAATAAATATATAATAACATACACTCATTATTTCATTTTAAAAAAGGTGATTGTATTTAGGAGTAATTCTCCGTCAACACATGAATTTTCTCTGCATCTGGTACACGAAACGTATATGCATTATACGCATGTAGACTTTACTGAGCACTTGTCATACATTTTCCCATACATACCAGTTATATATGATAATAACGAATGCAGTTTGCAGTTTGATATCCGCGTTGCAACGGGAAGATTTTTAAAATAATAACTATGGCTGCTTTGAGCACTGACAGCTGGCGATTTGATAGTATTCGTACGTGTAAACTGGCGATCGTACCTCTATGTGATTACAATAATTTGCTTAAAAAGACGCAGTCACGAGCAGGATAAAATATTTTGTTAGACACATATGCTGTGCCAGACGTCCTCAACAATTTTACGGTACACTAGAAATATCTAACAACTATCTTTATATATTTTTTCGCAATTAAATGTTTGCAATGATTGTTGTAAATCAAAATGTAAGAAAGGTAATTGAATTATGATTGAAGAGTTGAATTTTCTACGGTTTGTATTTCATATATGAAAAGGTTTTAGGTTATTTAAATGTAGTGTGTAAAATACATTCTGAACAAATTATGGTGAATATAGCTTCTCAATATGATGAATTCAAATTTTCATAGAGTGGTTTAATAGTATATTGAAAAACAAGTGTTACAATTGGTCATTGCAACATGTGTTTTTCGTACTACAGGCTGATCAAAAGGAATTGTTATAGTTGGCAATACAATTCCAGAGATCTTTTTATTCCACAGTTGGCACAACGTCCGGTAAAGGCGGAAATGCTATTTGACATTTCTAATAAATACAAATAGGTTATGTCAGGAGTCTGATAGCTTATACGATTTTGACTTTTTAAGTAATAGAAATACTTTAGAAATAAATGTAATAATAAATGTACTCAAATTTAAATTTTAAATGTCACTGTCAACAACAGGAAATGAATTTATGTATCAGGCTTACCAATTTCAAGTAGTTTTTTTATTGCCAACTGTAACAATTCCTTTTGATCACTCTGTATTTTTCCAATATTGAATTCATTTAATCTATTTCAAAATTTTTATTAAAAAATAATAATAATAAAATTTAAAGGTGGTAATACTGACAGATTTAATAAACATTTGAAATTTCATTTATTTCTATATTTATTAGTTAGGTTGAAGTTCAAATTTATAATAATCTAGGTTATGTAATAAAACAAAATACCTTTAATTTTTATAAAAGACGTATTTTGCAGTTTAATGTAATTTATTATAAAATAATAATAATAAAAAATAAATATATCATCACGCCTTCTACCCATTACTGGATGTGGCACTCTGCCGAAGCAGATCTCGGTAAGTGATATATTTATGCGCGTGAAGTGCGGTTACCAGTCGTCAAATCACGCCTCCCAAAGATGTTAGTGGTGGAGGAGCCTCAGGGGTAGTTTTTCAAATTATGAAAATTGTCGCCTGTGGGAATCGAACAAGGGTTCTCAGGATCCACAGGCCGACTACATACCACTGAGCTAGCCACCCCATAAAAAATAATAATTGCAATAATTTTAAGTGAGTCGAACAATGACAGTTAAAGTTATCTTTACAACTAGACAACCCAACTTCACAAAAAAATATCTCCAAAAACAGTTGAACAAAATTGAATTTTGCAGCACAGTTTTTGACAAAAACAGTTGCATATATATTCAACCCTCAATTATTGCCATTCAATCTTGTGAAAAGTTTCTGCTAGAGAAATTTTCTATGAAAAACAGAAAATCTGAACGTGCAAATCATGTAAATTTCAGCATTTCAGCACGCCATTATAACTGATAGTGCTTTATGATGACGCGGCAAACATAAATTTAAGAATTTGCTCAGTCACAGTCGGAGATGAGAGTGCATTTTTATCGTTGACACTAATTATTTCTCTTCTAGCTCCTTATATTGCTCTAAGAACAAATTACGAGATGTGCATATTGATTTTCCTCATATGGAATGCGAGTTATTTTCTTTTATTATGAGTGTTAATGGATTTATTATACGGTTTGTAATTACAATCAGCGATTTTTATTTGAGTAGTAATAGATATTGTTTGAAGAAAAATGAACTATTTAACTGAGGATATAAGCTATTAGCTTCTGCTTTCGTTCTTTTAATTATTTAATATTTCATAATCGTTCCATGTTGAAAGATGAATATATACCGTGTCAAATGACTTGACAATCAAGCCAACGCAAGTGTAATGAACAAATGAAATATGCTGTTATATTGAAAATGACTATAGACGAATGATTCGCATTTTACTGTTACCTGTAAGCATCTTGTACTGCTATTGGGATTAAGTTCCTGTTGTGCAACTCAGCAAATAGCCAAATGTTTAAACATTGATTTCTATCTTTAAATTTGTAGCTACAAAAGTCATTTCACTTTTAATCCCGGAGGGATTAATTTTCAAATTTAATCCCATCGGGATTAAATTGACAGGTAAACAAGCATTATCATATCAATTAAGCTACATTCACAAATCGAAATTAGTTTTTGTTTTATGCTTTATGTTTTAGTGTGTTTTTAGGTGCCATTCACAAATAGTTTTGCTTTTGTCGATTTTAGTTAGTAGTGACATCTATCATAAATTTTAGAAGATCGGTAATACAGTAAATGCAACTGTCAGATGTGCTAAGTTACACATGCTGTCATACGTTATTTGTTTACTTTCGTATTTTTTGGAAGAGCAAGGTAAATATTATTATAATAAGAAAGTAGGTATTAATTTATTTTCATTCATTTTGACACTCTAATGAAAACAAACTTAGGTTATCGTCAATGCGAAGGACGATAGAAAGAGACAAGTATATATCACTACATCATTCTACGCTTCGTCCTATTGGTCTATTCCTAAGTATAAAACGTAAAACTAAAACATAAGTTTGAAGTTTGCAAACGTTTGTGTTAAAACCAAAACTAAATGCTGATTTGTGAATGGCAGCATAAGATAACATGTCTACAAGGTTATTAAAACAAAAATGGAAAACATAAAACAAAAACTAATTTCGATTTGTGAATGTAGCTTAAGTATATAAAATATTTCACTGTTTTTGTTGCCTTAGTTACTTAAAAATTTATATAATGCTGTTATTGTGAAGTTACATGTCAAGTCAATATAAAAATTAATCATTAATAAAAATGTATCGCTGGAAGTGCGAAAAATAATTAATATACCACAAGACTAAAGTGCATTTCATCCCTCAGGTGATTATTTCACGAGCCTCAGGATTAAATTATGCACTTTAGTCCCGTAGTATATAATATACTACTACAATAAATAAATGAACGATTAAAATTTAGTTTTTTTTTTCTCTTAGCAACGGGACTAAAATATACATTTACTTTTGGCGTTATTGGCAACGACAGTAAAACTGCATTATTAGGCGTATTCCATTTTCCATTTGGATCCAGATCTAACTTACATTTACTGATTCAAATCACTTATTTACTTCACTGGATTACTTCATTGACTTTATTTTCAGTACTAGAATTACTTATTCTAATTTGAATTAAATCACCCCAATAAGTGAATCAATTTGCTTAATTCAGGTCGTTTAGTCATGTCGTCTAATTTATCGGAACAAGGAGTCTTAAAATGGATTATTTTTCTCACGATTTTGATGCCATATAATAGTTATTTTTATAACAAGTGCCGAAAAAGGCTCGTTACGTGCAAGTGCAGAATTTAACGCACGAGGAAATCTGCACGAACATGTAACCTTTTTCGGCACGTGTTATAAACAACATTTTTCCTACAATTGTGCGATTTAGTAAATCACTAAAATATTATTAAAATTTATAAAATATATAAAATTTTAATGATATTACATGACAACGATGTTTTACGGCGTTGCTATGGTTTGTTTGTTGATTGCTTGCACATTGTTCTACGTTATTTAAAAATATTTCACTAACGTCAAAATAATTTCTTCAAAATCATCTTGATTGGAATAGTACAGTGAGTGATTCTTCTTTATCATTAACACCTCCAAAGATAATTGAAGCTCCGAGTCCTACTATGTTGGATCTATTTTCGACAATGACAATCAGCCTGCTGCTGGTACTTCTGAAGCTTCCGAAATTGTTACCAATAATATTACTGGTAATAATATGAACAGGTACGGAAGAAATCAATGTTTCTTTAGACACAAAAGTTTCCACTTTACATTATGTCAATATAAGCAACTGTAACAACTGTATTAATAATATACACAAACAATAAATATGCAGTATTTCACTTACTCTTTAAATAAAACCATTTATCGATATATTTTACTTTGTTCGGTTCTTTTTATTAATTTTCTACAGATTAGATATACTGCAAATTAAGGTTACGTTTATAAACGTCAAAATATACTACTGCATATTTACTAGCGCTGGTTCACCGTATCTTCTTCTTCCATAAGCGTCTGTGGTCAAAATATGAATTCCGCGCTCGGCGCGAAATTTAAATCGCTGTCAAAACAATATTCTTTTGACAGTTACGTAATGAAGCACTTTCCGCACTAGTGTTTCTTTGCTTTCGGAAACACACTTGGTCTGCATTCATCTACTTTCCATACGTAACCAAGGCAATTATAGTTACGTAATAACAAAGAAATCGCACAGTTGTAGGAAAAATAATCTTACTTTTACAAATTATGAATTATCTATATCCAGCGAATTAGAATAAGCTACAAGTATACTTATACAGGATGGAGTGACTAAAATCGTATTTAAATGAAGTCTTCCAATATGTAACCCTCAAGTCTGGTGTATCAGTTTTATTTATTTATTTTTTTGCCTTTATTGATCACTGTTTAAGGAATTTCTTTTCTCTTTTAATAAAAAAAGATCCAATAATTTGAATCAGATACTAGTTCACGGTGACGATTTATTCTTAAATATGTGTAGGCAGATTCATAAAGCGGATTAGTGCTAATACCACTTTTAATATTATCTATACCACAGTTTCAAATTAAAACCGATACACAAAATGAATAAATTCCATACTAATTAACACACTTTTGAACCCAAGTTAAAATAAACTTGCGTTATGAATTGTAAAGAGAGTTAAAGATGAAATAAAAAATGTCGAGTATATATCCCATTCCAACTCACTGTCTACATCAATTGTATAAAAAGACAGAAATAAAATGAGCAACATATGTCTTGTACCTAGGCTTGCCACCTCTCCGGGATTGACCCGGAGACTTCGGGTTTAATTATTATTACTCCGGGTTGTGTAAGTAAAATTGAATATGTTGTGCTATGAAGTTAGTTGTCCAGGACAAATCTGTCTCACTTTCGGAATTTTCTACGCCGCTAAATTATCAAATTTGTTCTTTGATAATCTTCTACATCTTACTGTTATCTAGTTTAATTTCTGTCACTAATGCTGGGTTGCATGAAAGTTTTATCGGTTCATTAGCAACTAACGGTTCAATAAATTTCAGAAAATCGCTATTGATACTGTTGCTAGATAAACAGTTCTTTAACTAAAGAACTCTTTATTTTTTTCTTGCTACCCAGCATAAATCTTCCAATTTCTTGATTCTGTCGTCATGATTTTAAGGAAGAATTTATACAATTAATTTCGGTTCTAATAGTCGATATATCATCTTGTATCAGATCAAATTTTTTAGAATTGTATCAAGTTTTCAGAAATAGACATAATTTTAGGTGAGGGGATGTCTTCTGTTGCATGTGATTATCTTCAATTTTGTTAATATTGTGACAGTTTAATCGTATATATGACGTTGAATACACTAATTTTATTGTTACAGTAGATTTGTCACTTCCAATCTTGTTTTACTTTATTTTACTAAATAAGAAAAATAGGAAAAAAATTTCCATCACTTGTCTCATAATTCCACAGAGGTTTTACAGCACATTTGCATCAACTTCTCAGGTCATCAACAAACGGCTGGTCAGTTCAGCTTTAACCATAGACGCGTTTCGTCCTTCCGGACTCATCAGTATGGTGCGATCATTTATCCAACTAGATCAACTAGGAAATAGTGGATTGTGATACCGACTTAGCTGAACTGACTGATGTTAACCTATCAATGATAACATGACATGAGAGCTATGAAGCCACTCGTGGTGCCATCTACCGACAAAATCGCAAACTGCTTGACAGCTATTGAAATAAAACAAAAGACAAAATGTCAATTCCACATCGCAATAGACATTTTGTCTTTTGTTTTAATTATTTTACCATGATAACAAAAACACTTGTCTTTAACAAAACAATGTAACACTTTTTTTATCAAATTTATTTATTTATTTATTTGTTACTATGCACAACAAAAAAGTAAATGCCAATTGCAGTACAGGGGGCCTACAGCTTATAGTGGAATCCGAACCACTCAGACACAATCGTATTTTTGGATATAAGTAGAAGTCAGTGAGATTTGAACGCACGACTTCTTGCTTGCTAATTAAGAAACGCAACTTTTATCTCGCTTTTAACCACTTGGCTACGATTGCCTGTAAATATAGCAATAATAAAATTGCAGGATCTTCTTTAAAAAAATAGTCAACGTCTTCAGGCGAGACTTAGTTCTGCGGTGGTAACCCTACTACACAAGAAAATTACCGAGCTATTCGAAATGTAATATATTTAATTTTTTTTAGAAGAAACATATGTAAATGTTAAAGAGAACTGATAAAACAGCACCTACCTACATGACCATCGTCTATAGAAAACATTTTTCGTTTTCTTGACAATATAGGCATTAATTTATTAATGAGGCAGTCTACAGTCAATTATAAATATAAGAACCACTCCTTATTACGAATTTTCTCTTTCTAATCAATATATCAACGTAACATATAGAAATAATTTATCGTATCAATAGGTAATAATTCATCTTACGCTAATTTGTACATACTCAGCCTCTTAAGTACATAAAATATGCATCACAATAAGAACGAAAACCAGTAATAATCTGCCCACATAACTCTAACAAATTCCATCTTGTGTCGCAGTCATTTATAATATTTATAATCTAAGATTCATCTTTAAATATAACTATCATGTAAATTTTTTACAGTTAGCACATTTGAAAAACTAGTTGTAGCAACATCAATTTTAAATACAAAACACCTACGTACGAAAAACCCATTCCGACAAGTGCAAAAAACAGATAAGTGTATTTCTTTGACCCTGTTAGCAAAAATTTTTCGAAATCTGTGACAAAGAATAAATCGTTAACAATACGTTTTGATGGCGTAAATTTGACAAATAACAAATGCTTTTTGTTCGGCTAGTTTACATGTCATTTACGTCCTATTTGTTGTATGTGAAAGTTTATATTAAAGATTACCGTAAATACTTTGTAATATCTGTATTTGTGGGAAGTGGCAACAAATATTAGATATTAATAATGTAAACTGTTGACAAAAGAAAGTGTTGTCATTTCTTAAAATTAACGAAAGTTGAATTTCTACAATTTTATATTGCAGTTAAATTTTAAATTAATCATAAAAATGTTGTAAACTTTATAATGATTATAATAAAAATTGTACGGTTTTAGCTATAAACTTTTAGTGTCATGTCATATACAAAAAATCTGAAGTGGCCATCACACGACTTTCTTATACACAGCATATTTAATATTTAAAATATATGAATGTTATATAATATTATTAAACATGTAATTTAGATTTTCAGTAATTCAGCATTTATCTGTTTGAACTCAAATTTGTTTACGTATAATTTTTTAGTAATGTTGACTACTTTATGTCTAACTTTACTGATGAGGCATATACAGAATGTCCTTTTTTCGAGCCTAACCCTTGGTATCTCAAGAACCGTGAGATACGAAGTCGATTAAATTGAGGTAAAGTTGCCAAATTAGTTGACCATTTTAATGATGTATTTGTTTTTCCGAAAAAAGATATAGATAACTAGATAAAGCGAAAATTAAAATTTATGTTTCTTGTTTCTATTGCTACTATGATTATTGAAATATATTATTAAATATAAAAATTAGTTTTTCTCAAAACTAGATGCATATACAGAAAAATTGTAAATAATATTTTATGTTCCAAATATTTTTACCAACATCTTTTATTATTTTGAAATAAATGGAATTTATTGTTTTGTGTGTTCTGTAAACTTCCTCTTCCGGTTTTTAAATTTCATTCAAAATCAACTCAGCTCTTCGTATTTTCATGAAACTTATAATTACCAAGTTTCGTTAACAAATCTTATCTCGTTCATGAGATATTGCACACTCGGACACACATCCATCCACACAAAAACACACAGACATCATTGAGAAAATAAAATAAATAAATATATCATCACGCCTTCTACCCATTATTGGATGTGGCACTCTGCCAAAGCAGATCTCGGTACGTGATATATTTTGCGCGTGAAGTGCGGTTACCAGTCGTCAAATCACGGTCCCCACCGATGTTAGTGGTGAAGGAGCCACAGGGGTAGCTTTTGAAATTATGAAAATTGTTTGTCGCTTGTGGGAATCGAACCAGGGTTCTCAGGATCCACAGGCCGACTTCATACCGCTGAGCTAGCCACCCCATTGAGACAATGATCAAAACGAATTCAGTGGACCTCAAAACACGTATTTCCGCGAAAATATCGTCAACGATTTTTTCCACGATTCCAATACTTCCTTATACTGTGTATAAGAAAGTAAAAACAATTTCCAACTGTACAATTTTTTGTAGTCAAGCTGTTAATCATTTTTAATCAAACATAAAAAAGTGATTAACAAATTAACAAATACTTTTTATCTAACCTAAAAATATCAAATCAAAATAAAATAACAGTACAACAAAAAAACTGAACAATCTCCGTTCGAGTTAAAATTGGCTATTCTTCTTGACCAAACCCCAAAATTATGCCCCAACCTTCAATGCAAACAATTAAAACACAATAGAGCTGGTCAGCATGGTTTTCATTGTCCCAAACAAAAAATAACAAAAACTGAAACTCAAGCAGTGTAATTTGCGCGATACCGTTAGCCTATGTCTGGCAATGCAGCCAACCTGCGACTTCATACAATTCGATAGGCCCACAATGACTTTATCTTGCGTTCACAGCCGCGGGCGGCGATTGTACTTGAGAAAATGGAGCTAATTTGCTGATCTCAATGTTAACACTGAATAATGAACACGGATTGGCAAGCTAAGTAGTTCTGTATGCTAAGGACGATGAAAAAACGGTACGACTTACATATCACTCGTGATTATTATTAAATAAGTATCATTAATCATTTAGTGTTGTGTATTTTTTACGCGGTTTTGTTCCTTTTGTGTGAAGTGAAAAGTGTAAATTGATATTAGGTATTTTAAGGTTAGGTAAAAAATTCTATAGTAATTTTCAAGTAGTTGCTTATTTGTTAATGGTTTTTTTCTTCAAACTTGAATTGATTTAGTACTGTTTTTATATTGGTTTTTAAAAGTCATCAAATATTGTTTCAGTTCTAGATTGAAAAATGTAAAGAGATGGATTATCTAGTGTATACATGACTTTAGTATCCATTTGAAACTTTTATTAATTAAAATGTGGGGTAGGTGGCTCAGTGTTATCGAGTCGGCCTTTGAATCCAGAGAACTCTGGTACGATTCCCGCAGCCGACAAACATTTTCACCATATTAAAATTACCCCAGTGGCTTCCCTTCCACTAACATCTTTGAGGGTCGTGATTTGACGACTGGCAACCGCACTTCACGCGCATAAATATATCAGTTACCGAAATCTGTTTCGGCACAGTGCTACACTCAGTAATGGGTACAAGGCGTGATGATATATTTATATTTTTATTAATTAAAATCATGTGAAAAAATATAAACTAAAACTTCAACTGTTCGTTTGACAACATAAGCTTTATTTAATTTGCCACTTGGTTTACTAAAATCAGTTCAGATAAATTAGACAACATGACTAAATGAATTGAATTAAACGAACTATTGCACTTATTGGGATAACTTACCTCACAATAAATTAGAATAAGTAATTCTAGTATTGGAAATAAAATCAGCGAAGTAATTCAGCGAATAAGTGATCTGGTTCAGTAAATGTAAGTTAGATCTGCTCCAAATTACAAATGGAATACGTCTATTGTGTAGCTGAGTATAGAGAATTCGTTATTTTAGATGGTCAAAGTAGTAATGAGCATCCATTTTGATAGATTGCTACTGCATTGCCATCTATAAAACTCTGTTACGTATTTAAAGAAAGGATACTAATCTTTAAATGAAGTAAAAAAACTGCCATGCCTTTCAGATCCAAAAATAAATTAGTATAAGTTCAATTAAAAACAATCTAAACTTCTGTTCCGTCTGAACATCCAACAAAAAAAATTGGTATTGTCAATTTCGAGTTCGATCAAAATGAAAAGAAGCAACAGCTATTCATACAACTGTCATATCTCATAGGCATAAACAGTGAAGACCACAGTAGAAGAAACTACACACCTACCAATTAAAGTCTATTCTGCAGAAGACAATAACCCAGGTAGTAAACCAAACCTCCTAACTAAACTATTAAATCAAGCCATCCTCAGCAACACAGATAAAGAAATACGGAAGTGCGATGGCATGTTCATTGTATTCGAATTATAGTTTGGAAATAATGCAATAGGAAATTATATTGGAAGTAGTGCAACTGTTCAGGAGGTGGAGTAAAGAGGTGACCCCAGATGAGGTCACCTCAGCTCCAGGAAATTGTGAGTGACCTTCTCAAAGACCTTACAAGGTCTTGAGATCTTGGTGCTGCCAGCTAGGCTGCTTTTACTCTTGATGTTAATACAAGAACACGTGATGTTAAATTGTTCAGAGATAATTTAATTATTGTTATTAATAAAGATCAATTTGTGGTGTAAATAAATCAATGGCTACACATCGAATTGTGGAATTGAGAACTCGTGGCCGATTAAGTCGGCAACTTGTTTTCATCACAATAAAATTATCAGTTAATATCTTTCTCGTGGCAATGTTTTGGCGGCTGATAATCGCGTATTCCATTTGCCATTTGGATCAGATCTAACTTACATTTACTTATCCAGACCACTTATTTAATAAGCTGGATTACTTTGCTGACTTTGTTTACAGAACTAGAATTACTGATTCTAATTTACTTTGAAGTAATTCACCAAAATAAGTGGATCAGTTTGCTTAATTCAGTTCATTTAATCATGTTGTCTAATTTATCTAATTAAATAAATAAATATATCATCACGGCTTCTACCCATTACTGGGTGTGGCACTCTGCCGAAGCAGATCTCGGTAAGTGATATATTTTGCGCGTGAAGTGCGGTTACCAGTCGTCAAATCACGGCCCCCAAAGATGTTAGTGGTGGAGGAGCCACAGGGGTAGCTTTTGAAATTATGAAAACTGTTTGTCGCCTGTGGGAACCGAACCAGGGTTCTCAGGATCCACAGGCTGACTTCATACCACTGAGCTAGCCACCCCATATAATATAATTTATCTTAACTGATTTAAATGAAGCAAATAGCAAATGGAATACTATTGCCGAAGTAACTAAGGCAACTAACTCAAGAATTTGCATAATTTGAATAAGTTGTCTTAGTTAATATGATTTTGAGTATGAGGTGCGAATAAGGTGAGGGTAAGTCATGACTATGAATTTGACCCTAAACCCCAATTACAGTGCAGGCTCCGGACTCATTGGCCGTATTTATTTGGAATTTTTAAGTAACCCGATCGGTTACTTTTGTTTAATTTACATGTTTTAAACAACCCAGAACAGTTCCTGAATTGATCCTACTGTCCCAGCTATTTTAGTGGGTTGGCAAGTTGAACCCGTTTTCTATCCCTTTCTAATCAACTTGTGTTCCTTGTTATCCGTTTTGAATTGGTGGCATCGCGATTTATCTGAAATGATTTAAGTGAACCAAGTGACAAATGGAATACAGCTAATGTATTATTATTAGTTTATTTATAATTTGATGACATTTCAAAATTAACATTTCATTCTCATTTGCACAAACGAAACTTAAATTTTATGTCTAACTTAAATGAAAGCAAATAAAAGTATAACATCATATGATGACATTTACATTTCTGTCAAACAGAAGATGCGATATTATCTTAAATTTAAGTAAAACGATTTTGGTGCTAGTAAAAAATATATTAATAAAAATTAAATATATAATTAAATATTATTTCCCAAAAAGTACATAATTATTTAATAATGTTAAGAATACGTAATTAACATTATAAAAATGTTTACATAAAATTTAACGACGTAAAAATACTAATTCACATCGCAATTTCAAAACATGAAATTTCTCACAGCATACAAAGTATTGCCTAAATAATATTTTAAAACCTCGCCATGCAAATTTCGAATGAAGTTATTAGCATAAAATAGCATAGACAAAAATGTAAATTAATTTATGACGCAGTAAAAATGACTGATTATGCATGAAATTATATCTTAAAATGACTAAAACTTCTCCGTATAAGAACAAGAAGAAATGATCTGAATAAAATTGTGTAGGAAGTAGAGGCAAAAACATTTTTAGACACATATTTATAACTTCGGTTCATCAGACGTAGTTTTGGCTTAGCTGTCAGAATAATTACACGTCTCAGGCCAAAATTTAGATCATGTGTTACTTTTACTTGAATATATTAAAGTCTGATTACTTGACGGATTATTCCTGCAGCTTTTAGTGAGGTTAGAGGTCAACTCTAGCAGAAGACCAAATAATTATACCTAATTTAAATATTTCTTCAGGCTGAAATTTTTTTTTACTTATTGTGTTCAGTTTAAATTGCTAATATGGTCAGCAAATATTCAGATTAGAAATAAATATAAATATATCATTAGACTTTTTACCCATTACTGGGTGTACTCTGCTGAAGCAGATCTTGGTAAGTGATATATTTATGCGTGTGAAGTGCGGTTATCAGCCGTCAAATCGCAGCCCCCAAAGATGTTAGTGGTGGGGAAGCCATAGGGGATATGTTAATGTGGTGAAAATGTTTCTCGACTGTAGGATTCGAACCAGGGTTCTCAGAATCCACAGGCTGACTCGATACCATTGATAAGATTAGAATTGGAATAAATAACATATTTTCACTCAATCCTGGAAGAGGATGTAATATTACTCTTTATTTACAGATTACAATAGATTATCCTAAGAACCCTGGTTCGATCCCCATAGTCGACAAACATTTTCACCAATTTAAAATTACCCCTGCGGCTCTCCCACCACTAACATCTTTGGGGTCTTTATTTGACGGCTGGTAACCGCACTTCACGTGCATAAATATATCACTTACCGAGATCTGCTTCGGCAGAGTGCCACACCCAGAAATGGGTAAATGGCGTGATGATATATATACCGGGTTATTTAAAAAATGACAAATAAATACGGCCAATGAGTCCGGAGCCTGCACTGTAATTGGGGTTTAGGGTTAAATTCATAGTCATGACTTACCCTCACCTTATCCGCACCTCACTCTCAAAATCGTAGTAACTAAGATAACTAATTCAAATTATGCAAATTCTTGAGTTAGTTGCTTTAGTTACTTCGTTAATAAGCTGTATTCCATTTGCCATTTGCTTCATCAGTTCAGATAAATTAGACAACATGACTAATGAAATGAACTAAAGAAACTAATGCACTTATTGGGGTGAATTACTTCAAAGTAAATTAGAATCAGTAATTCCAGTACTGGCAATAAAGTCAGTGAAGTAATCCAGCGAAATAAATAAGTGATCTGGTTCAGTAAATGTAAGTTATATCTGATACAAATGGCAAATGGAATACACCTTTTGAGTGTGAGTCACGACTATAAATTTGACCCTAAGTTCCTGTTGTACATAATAGCGTAAATAAAATAAAATAATATATACTGTTTGAGTAGTTTAGATTTCTCTATAGGTTTCGGTTTCCTGTGCTGTAATTTATGGCATTAATTGTTGTGAAGCGTAACAAATAAAAAAACAAAAAACAAAAATAAAAATATCTTATATTAGATGTACATGGCGGCATCAATTTTGTGTCGAATACAAAAATCAATAAATCATATTAATAATTTAATTACACGCTTAAATTAGTGAAAATTTTTAGCAATGACACCGTTTAATTATTTATTAGTTTCGGTAAATTGATATGACTATTGCAGAAACATTTCCTGAAACATTTTTTGCTTCTCACTAAAGTTAGTTGTTGGTTAAATGTCAATTATTCAATATTACATTTGTAATCGACTTGTTAAATGAAGTGTGAAATGCGTTCGAATTATATTTGGAGAAGCCGTTAAAAATTGTTTGTGTATATTTGAAATGTCAAACCTTGTTACGGCGCCACAAAAATAATTCTTTTATTACATCAATTTTTTGTTGTTGCGAAATACGAAATAAGTGCAAAACAACAGTGAAAAGTGATTTATGTTCGCCTGATTGTTTCTTAAGGTTTAAGATGACTTTAATTACATATAAATAAAGTACTTTATTCGTTCTTGCGAGGAAAATACAGACATAGGAATATTTTTGTCTCGCTTCGGTAATTTTATGTCTCACAATGTGTCTATTAATTTAGCGATGTTACACAACATGTACTGTACGTAATACATAACCTATAATGTATTTCTAATTTACCTATATTTAGTCCAGATAAAGTCCATTTAGTAAATAAGTCATTAGGATGAAGATAACGTTGCATCACAAATAAAAAGGAACTGAGAATTAATGCTCTATTCAATTACTGTTCAAAACATAATCAACAAGATGAAGATGATAAATAAATGGAAATATTGTTACATAATCTAATTTAATCTAGCAATAAATAAATAAATAAATATATCATCCCGCTTTTTATGTTACTTTGATTTGATATTGCATGCAATACTTTTCAATGAAGAGCAGTCATAAGTTGTAAAATTATTGCAAACAAGATATTAGTAGATGGAGCATTCAAAGTGTGGCGCTAGTATCGCTTGTACAACTTGTATTTAAAATATTGTCTTATATATGTCAATTTATTCAAATTAATACGCAACAAGGTATAAACATATACATTTCTATTTCCTTACATTATTAAATAAATTTAGAACGTCAGTAATACTTGAACGAGCGCAATAATTTCCTTTTCTGTCGGCGATTAGCGTTGGGTTTATGCATTTTATCATTTAAGAATTAATACTTATACAAATAAAATATATAAATAAATCATCACGCTTTTTAACCATTACTTGGTATGGCATTCTGCCGTAGCAGATTTCAATATGTGATATATTTATACTCGTGAAGTACCGTTACCAGTCGTCAAATCACAGCCCCCATAGAAGTGGATGTGGAGTCACAAGAGTAATTTTATTGTGGTTATTATTTTTTGACGTTTCTCAAAATCAATGAAATACTTCATTGTATGTCACGTGTCTGCATTTTAACCAATCCAGTCATTATTATACTGAGAATAAAGCTTTTGTGAGTATTCCCGGGAATTATCTCTGTAGATGCTTTTTTGTTTGTAATGATAGGTAGTTGTCTAATAATTATTTAAAACTGTCAACGCGTCAAGTAAAATGTGTGAAAAAATCGATTTAGATGTATTTTAGATACAGAAATACACCAACAAATTTTGGAAACAACTTCTAAGAATACATTAATAAGTAATCAATCGATATGAACCTAGTTCAAAATCTTTTAAGTTGGTTGAATCGATCTCAACAGCTAAATCAAAAAATAATCTTATTAAATATAATTCGAGAGTTGGATAAATTAGAAAATAATTCTCCAGTATCTTTCTCAAACTTGTTGCCATTTGGCAATAGCCACTCAAGCCCTACGGGCTTTCGTGATTATTGCCTGGCAACAGGTTTTCGAAAGATCTGTCATATTATTTTCAATTTATTACTCTCTTGTTTTATTACTGAAAATTTTTTGTCGGCTGTGACAATCGAACCAGGTTTCTAAAATTCACAGTTCGACTAGATATAGCTGAGCTACAATTTTAAGAATCAATACAGTAATAGGCAGATTCACAAAGGCGAATAAATTTTGAATTAACTAAATCCAATTTTGTATTTGTTAGCAGTGTTTTGTTATTAATTTATATAGAAAGGAGTATTGTCGTTAGTTATAGATTTAGTATTAGTTTCATTTGTCGGTTAATTTGTAAGTATAACAGTTAAATATATAGTTTATCGATTCCTTTAATAGTGTAGGTTTTTCTTAGTAAAACTTAGTTCTTTTAGTATAATAAATTATAGTTTTATTATCTTTTTTTAATGTAAATATTAATCCTATTATCTAACATTTTTATTTTATTTTTAAGTACTTAGTTTTAGGTTAGTAGCACACCTTTTTCGTAGTTCCAATTTTCACCACCATAAGTGCATTCTCATTTAAAAATCCCATTAGGATATTAGATTGAATTTTGCCACCCTAACACCTGGTACCATACTTAATAGATATTTCTGTGAATTAGAAACAGAATTAAAATTGGAATTAAAACTGGTGTATCTTAATCCTTATAATTTTAAAAATGATGTTCCTAACATATTTCAAATAATTAACATTTTGAAGTTCTGAATTGACATTTCAAAATAGATCCATGTTTAAATTAATTCTTAAAGTTATTATCCTGAATAAATATTACCTAATAAAGCTTATATCTTAACTTACGAGTGGTTAATAGATGATAAATAACTCGCTGAAAAAATTGCAATGTCAGCTGAAACTGAACCCGCATCGCTTGAAATTTTATGTTTACGATTATGCTACTGAAATGTATCTATAAAGATAGTTCATAATAAACGCATAAATATTTGAGTACCTATCAATTACCATCTTCTGATCATAAATAATATCATCAAGTTTAAAATCAGCAGTAATTAATAATCTCAACAGCTCATGCAAACTAACAAGCACATGTTCACTGTAAACTTTCAGTGCTTCATAATAACACTACTCAACAAACAATTTGCAATCAATAATCATAGCAACTTGACATTTGTTACAAAACAAAGAAAAACGCAGTTAATAAGTTAAATCGTTCGTAAAAAAAAAATAAGAGCAGAATAAAAAAAGCGGAAACGCAATAGCAGAAAAAGAGATCGTTACACAATGTAATTGGCCGACTTAGTTGGGTACAGTATGCGTGTGTGCGGACAATTAAGTAACACGCGAGTTGATAGCGACACTGTCAATTATAGATGGCGCTAAAGAATTCGCAAGATTTCCACACCTTTGGAAATTGTAGGTAATTTTATTGAAATGGGTTCTCAATCAGAGTATTAACATTCCCCGAGTTTTAATAATCTTAAGATAGTAGTGTCACATACTTCATCATTAGTTCTAGTTGCTCTATTTATATTTGATTGCTTGATTTTAACCTCAATAAACATCTGACAGTGCTCTGATTTGAGGACTGCTAACAAAATTTTACGGTAGAAGTCGCATTAATTAGTTTATGAATACAAAGTATCTAATAAGAACTGGATTAAAAAAGAGTAATAAATATAAATAAATAAATACCCATTACTGGGTGTGGCACTCTGCCGAAGCAGATCTCGGTAAGTGATATTATAAGACTTTTTGTTATATATTTGAGTTTAAATTTTGTTCAATGTTATGTATTAGCCAAGCTATTAAATAAATACATTATATTATATTATATATATTTTGCGCGTGAAATGCGGTTACCAGTCGTCAAATCACGGTCCCCAAAGATGTTAGTGATGGAGGAGCCAGAGGGATAGTTTTTGAAATTATAAAAATTGTTTGTCGCCTGTGGGAATCGAACCAGGGTTCTCAGGATCCACAGGCCGACTTCATACCACTGAGCTAGCCACCCCATAATTATAAATAAATATAAATATATCATCACACCCTCCTATTTTCCAAAAAAATTATCTCATCATATTTTCGACTTTCTCGAGGCTATATCTCAAAAACTAAACAATATATGAAAATGCGCTCAACGGCATTGAATTTCTCATGTTTTAATTGACTTATAAACAAATTTTCAGCATTTTTTATTTTTCAAAAAGTTTTCACCAAAATTTTCTCATCGAGCAGTTTTTCACCAATATCTCAAAAACTAGAAGACATATGCACTTGCGGATATTACCATTGGATTCAGAGGGTCAAAAAACATATGTATGGAAATTTTTGTTATAATATTCCTCCATGGAAGAATTTTAGAGCAATCAGTCTGAAAATACTCTAAAATTGAATAAAATCTAAGGGGTACCCCTTAAGAAATTATCAAAAAATAAAAATCGCTAAAAATTTGCTTATAAGTTAATTCGGACACGGGGAATTCAATGCCGTTGAGCGCATCTTCATATTTTGTTTAGTTTTTAAGATATAGCCACCGGAAAAGTTCAATTTTCTAAAAAAAATTACCTAATCATAATTTCGACATTCCCGCGCATCTAGCTCAAAAATTAAACAAAATATAATGATGCGCTCAACGGCACTGAATTTCTCGTGCTTTAATTGACTTGTAAACAAATTTTGAGCATTTTTTATTTTTCAAAAAGTTTTCATCAAAATTTTCTCATCGAGCAGTTTTTGAACAATATCTCAAAAACTGGAAGACATATGTACTTAGGGATTTTACTATTGGATTCAGCGGGTCAAAATACACATGCATGTAAATTTTACAATATTCGTACGAGGAAGAATTTTAGAGAAAACATTCTGAAAATAGTCTAAAATCGAAAAAATGTAAGGGGTACCCCTTAAGAAATTATCAAAAAATAAAAATCGCTCAAAATTTGCTTATAAGTCAATTTGAACACGAGGAATTCAATGCCGTTGAGCGCATTTTCATATCTTGTTTAGTTTTTAAGATATATCCTCTGAAAAAGTTAAATTTCAAATCCAAATTAATTCCCGAATATCCGAATAATGAATATTCAAACTATTACGAATATGGGGACTAACGAATATCCGAACTATTCGAATATTGAAACTATTTAATATCCGAATTATTCCGATACGAATACTCGGTTAACGATGTCTCTAGGAAATTCAACTAGAGTTCTAGTTTACAAACTTCGATACGATTCCGTGGAATTATTTACTCTATATATTTATAATTAGAATTTTATTAGTCTAGGCCTACTTTAGTAAACAATTTTATTGTTATATATTAATTTTAAATTTTAAAATCAAGCCATACAAAATAAAGTATGGAAAAAGGAGTTATAAAATTTTATTTGGTATTTAGAGTCACTTAAACTAAAAGCTATAATCGTAGATCAATAAATTTAACTACCACTCGTTTCTCTAGATAAAGATACTAGTTTTACGCAAATTACAATAAAATAAAAATAGTAGATCAGATTCTCGAAATATTTATGTGAAACACTTTCAATCCACAGTTTTCTCAGCAATAATTCAGTCCCATTATACCTAAAACAACGTCATTAAAAACACTACAACAAATTTAAGATACCAAACATTAACAGCCATCATTACAAAAATTTGCTTCGTTATTTTAAACTAGTTTTATTTAGTTTCAGTAGGTGTCACTGCTAATATGGGGCAATACACTAGCAGTTTTGAGATTCCCGCAGCTAGCTAGATTCTACATACTAATATTTAAGTTACAAACCGTTAAGTTGGCTATGGTTGAAACAGTTGTTTTTTCGTGGCAGTATTAGATACATCTGACAAATATATATATATATATATATATATATATATATATATATATATATATATATATATATATATATATATATATATATATATATATATATATATATATATATATAAATGAGTTTTAATTTAATTTTTAACAGAAAGAGTGGATTATACTTCGTAGGTTTGTCTTGTTGTCATATACATAGAACCAATACAAAAAAAAATAAAAATTAAGTTATAAAAAAACTCATTTTTGACTCCTCCTATCGGGGGGAAGGGGGGTGGGAGGCTGAAAATTGGTCAGAAAATTCTACTTTCGTGTAAATAAGATGGAAATCATATCTCCATGTGATTTCCTTTGGGGGCAGATTTGACCATCTTACCTGGCTATAGCCTTTAAGATACTAAGCATTAACAGCCATCATTACAAAAATTTACTTAGTGATTTATAACTAGTTTTATTTATTTTCAGTAGGTGTCACTGCTAATATGGGGCAATACACTAGCAGTTTTGAGATTCCCGCAGCTAGTTTGATTCTACATATTTAAGTTCCTACAAACCGTTAAGTTGGCTATGGTTGAAACAGCTTGTGTTTTTCGCGGCAGATACATCTGAGAAATATATAACATTTCCTTGATCGCTATGTAGTGACTACTAATTTAAAGTAGAGATAATAGACTGCTATTTGGAGTTGATAGTGTTTTGTTATCACCAGGTGTGAGATAGAAACTATTGTTGTAATAATACTCATAGATTTTCGATTAACCTAGATGGCTAAACCTTTCATAATGCTATTGTTTTAGCGATTTCAGCTTGTTTTATGGCTACTATCATCACATGCTGTGCTTAACAAGCCTTCTAGATTCAGTTTGATTCCTTGTGAGTCTAATTAAAATATCAATTCTTTTATATGATGAGCAGCAATAAATAAATATAATAGACTTGTTATTAATGATTTGGGATCATATTAGGAGTTGTGAATTTATTTTTTATGCAGTGTATTTCATGCTGTGTTTGTTATATATTGATTTATTTGAAAGTTAATATGTATCAGCTGGATATAAGTTTTATAAATAACTTACTGAAGTAGTTATTTTTTTTCTTGTTATAGTAACTTGATAACAAGATGAATAGCATTTAGTTTTGATAATAGTTTCGAGTATATTCTTTTATGCTACATTGTATTATCGTAGATTGATAGCCTATTGAGTTTTAAGTGATGAATTATAGTCCGAATGATTTTAGTTTGATTTCAGACCAAACAAAAAAAATTCAATACTTAAATAAATATATCATCACGCCTTCTACCCATTACTGGGTGTGGCACTCTGCTAAAGCAGATCTCGGTAAGTGATATATTTTGCGCGTGAAGTGCGGTTACCAGTCGTCAAATCACGGCCCCCAAACATGTTAGTGGTGGAGGAGCCACAGGGATAGCTTTTTCAAATTATGAAAATTTGTCGCCTGTGGGAATCGAACCAGGGACCTCAGGATCCGCAGGCCGACTTCATACCACTGTGCTAGCCATCCCATAATTCAAATTCATAATAACAAAAAAGAATAGTTTTTGACGAGTGATATTAAAAGTTTGATTTTATTAAAAATTGACAAGTTATAAAGTGCCATTTTTACTGTCTAGGCAATAAAAGTGGTACTATTGAAAAAAAATATATGATTTAATTTAATAATACTTTTTTTTATCCAGTTATTTAGAAAATTCGGTGATTTATTCAAATTAAAATGAAACAAATTGACAAAATTATTTTATCACTACAACTGTAGTAAAAATGCTATTTTTGTTTCAAGACCAAAAAATGATTGTTAAATCTTCTTCTTTACTTTGTAATATATATTGTGACTTTAATTAAAATACATTTATTTTTAACTTAATCTCAATTACATAAAGAATGCGATTTACCGAGCTGCAATGTGCCAGTTTATATATTTTTAACTTGAGTAGGATTAAAACTCGAGATTTTCCGATTTGAATGTCATAATATTAACCACACTATCATACCACGATGTAACCAACCGTCAAAATCATATCACCCTGAGACGAAGGCACTGGCTTATATAATATTGTGGGGTGTAGTTCTTAAATTTTATATCTTTAACAAGAAAAAATATTATACATAAAATGGCAATATTTGATTACAACAATGAAAAATTTCAACAATGAAAAATCACAACAATGAAAAATCACAATAACGAAAAATCCCAACAAAGAAAAACTACAACAATGAGAAAGATTACAACAAAGAAAAATTATGATTTTAACAATCAAATAATTAGAAATATTAACACATTAATTTTCATTACTTCTTTATTATGTGTGTATTCTACACTGCGATAATTTTAATTGACAACACTCACAAAAAGCAGAATGATATTTATTAAATTATTAACTGTTAAATTTGATTATACAAGCAATCGTTTAACAATTGCATAACAGTCTGATGGCTACGATGATGTCGATAACATGAAAAATATTCGAAATAATCACAAAATTAATATTAATTCTAAATAATCGTCGAAAAATATGTGTCCAACACGGCAAGAATGCAGTTTTACTACTGCCTTGGCCAAGTTCATAGTTACTTTTTTGCTTAGTTAAACAAATAAATATTTCTGTGTGCATAGTAAAGAAAGTGCATTTAGTGTAGTTGCGGTATTCATTAAAAATAATAACATCTACGCTAAACAGTGCTCGAGTCCAAACCCTTAATACTTTATGTTTAATCCGGCTCTAATATTTGTAATAGTTCTATTTCAATAATAACAAATATGATATGATAAAGTATAACTACCCCACATAACAGTAATTTATTTTGAAATCAGTAATAGCTCTGAAGCAAATATAATTTATATGCAAATTCTTAGAAATAAACAAGTTTCCACACAATTTTTAAATTATGAACTCGGCATTATTCTAACTTGATAGCTTTATATCAAGAATGCAATCACACAGTAACAAGGATTTAAATATTTATGTATTCCATTATGTCTTGAGATATTATAAGATTTGTAAAGTAAAGACAAGTTTTTTTTCTTTGTTTAGTAGTTGAAATACTAGTTTGTTTATACGTTGTGAATGATTTAATATAAATCTGTTCTTTTATGCAAATAAGTTTATAAATAAATTAAATAAGAACCGCCATGGAAAGTTCTAGAAATATTCATGGGAAAATTCAAATGAATTTAAGCTATATGGGTATACAGGGTATTCAATTTAGTTGTGTCACCATTGCTATCTCGAGAACTATAAGGCCTACAAGGTTGGTTAAATTATCAAAAAAATCACATTTTGTAAGTCTATTATAAAACTATTAACAATTTTTTTACCAGTGGTTCTAAAAATACGGGGTGCAACTTTCTTATTTAGAATGGGAACCTATTTTTTTATTTGCTTGTTCTATTCAGTATTTTTTCTGAATTCAACACCTTTAAAGTTCAGTACCCTCACATTACAATTTTTTTTGACAAAAATGCTTTTTAAATTGACATTATTTTAATTCAAATCGTATAAGAATCAGTGTGCTCTGAAAGAAACCAGTGCCCAATAAAATTTATTTATCCACAACTCCTATATAATAAAAACATTATTACACTGATTTCAGTTGAATTGTAGGGCTCATAAAACACTAGTGTTTTATATTCCATAAAACACTGTAAACAGAGCTGGGCAGCAGCTAGCTACTTTTGTAGCTTAGCTACGTTTACCTTAGCTGTAGCTGTAGCTTAGCTAAATGTGAAAAAATATAGTTGTAGCTTGTAGCGAACTGTTTTTTTTTCTATTAGCTTAAAAATATTGTTATAACAACTGAAGCTACTTTTAAAGCTACTTTTTTTAGCCCAAAGCTACTTTTTGTAGCTTAAAGCTACCACTGCTCAAAAAGAAAGAATAGCTGTAGCTGTAGCTTAGCTACTTTTTTGAAGTAGCTTGCCCAGCTCTGACTATAAACAACTTGTTACTTAGCAACCACTTCATGATCTACCGTCTTTTGAGAAACTATATATATAACTGAATCAACGTTAAACGTTACGACCAATCTTCTTCGATACCTATAATTATGAGTTGTGGATAAAATTGTGTATTACACTTGTGTTTTATTGGTATATAAAACACTTGTATAATAAATAACTATTATTTATTTTTCAAAAAATAGTTATATTTACGTGTAATAATGAATCAAACAAACAAAAATATTATAATTTGTTCATTTTTTTCCGGCATAGCACACTGATTCCTATGCGATTCTACTTAAACTAATGTAAATATAATATGCATTTTTGTCAAAAAATTTGTAATATGAGGGTACTAAACTTTGTAGTTTTAAATTCAGAAAAAAATACTGAATCGAATAAGCAAATAAAAAAATAGGTTCCCATTTCAAATAAGAAAGTTGCATCTCGTATTTTGTGAACCACTGGTCGAAAAATATATTTGTTAATAATTTTGTAACACACTTTTAAAACGGTATTTCTTTGCTAATTTAACTAACCTTGTAGCTCTTATAATTCTCGAGATAGCAATGGTGGCACAACTAACTTGGACACCCTGTATAAATTTCCTTAGTAATAATTCTTTCCCGTAATTTAATTAACTTTCATAAAACTAATGTCTTAATTAATCTGTAGGATAAAAGCAAACACAGAAAATTTATACCCCATTCAAAAAAGTTAATCTAGATTCCTAATTATAAAACATCGCAATATCAAGTGATCAGTGTAGATTACGTTGTTAACAGTACCAGGCATCCATTTCCGGTTTTTTTCCGGTTGAGTTCGTTCTCCGCGCGTGGCTCAAGTTCAAAACAAAAAGAGAAACAAGTGCTGCATTTGAATTATGATATGTGCAGTGACGTCAAAAGCTCCGGAGAAATGTGAACATCGTAAATAAATGAACGTTCACGATAAATTTGTTACTGAGAATCTTTTGCTCTCCATTAGCGTGTAGTAATTGTATTTGTAACTGGAAAGAGAGTTTATTACTGCTACCAACTTCACCATAAAAACCCTGAACGCTCGCTTTAAGCAAAATACAAAATACTTCTTAAGAGCACTTTTAAATCAAATAAATTATTGGATTTAATTGCTGTTCGCAAGTATTTTTATTGGAACTGAAGATAAATTCACGGAACTGTCAGTTGAAT
Organism: Pterostichus madidus; assembly: GCA_911728475.2. Lineage (NCBI taxonomy): Eukaryota > Metazoa > Arthropoda > Insecta > Coleoptera > Carabidae > Pterostichus > Pterostichus madidus. Next base: position 7,091,216 of record OU452313.1, on the reverse strand, counting down.
TTTTAAGTGCTAGAAGAACTGTTATCGCTACGTAATAATTTGTTAATTTAATGTCACTTCCAATTCCCATGAAATGTCAATGCAGTTTCTCTTGTTCAAATAAAAGTTTGTTACATATAATTTTGTATAACTGTCGCTGATTTATGAAGTGTGTAAACATAAATTATTAATATTACCCAGCGTTGTCAAATGCGAGATAATTATCGAAAAAAGGACAAATTTTTTAAGTTGCTACCATAAAAACAAATAGGACACCATAATCGATAATTACACCATAATTTCAGAAATCATAGCATAATTTTAACTATTTTCAAATATTTTATAAATCGATAATTTTTTGATAAATATCTATTTGATTTTTATATTATGCCAAGAACAGCAAAATTCATAATAAAATGGTACTTTTTTTTTCTGGCTTCTTTGGCGGACCAACTACCAAGGTCATATGCCGCCATTACGCCCTGATCTGCGTTTTAGGTGTTATGGTCAACAGCAACGCGAGTTTTCTCTGGACGGTCACCCATCCAAATACTACCCGCGCGCAACGTTACTTAACTCGCGTTATCGCTTAGATCAGTACCAACGAGCACAGCCATGGCCGTTGACAATTGGTAATTTTGCTTGTTGATATATCACGTAGATAGAACTAACTGCTATACCTGTAGTTTGCAAAGGAGTATTCAGTAAGATAATTTAATTAAAACTGATACAAGACATCGCCTGTGCACTAATACAGTCAATGATTTATTATTATCAGTAATAATATAACAAGAGAGTGAGAATAAATTGAAAATAATTTGACAGATCTTTCGAAAACTTGTTGCCAGGCAATAGTCACGAAAGCCCGTAGGGCTTGAGTGGCTATTGCCAAATGGCAAAAGTTTGAGAAAGATCCTGGAGAATTATTTTCTAATTTATCCAACTCTGGAGTTATATTTAATTAGATTATTTTTTGAATTAGCTGTTGAGGTAGATACATCCAACTTAAAAGATTTTGAACTGGGTCCATTTCGATTGAATACTTATTAATGTATTCTTGGAAGTTGTTTCCAAAATTTGTTGGTGTATTTTTATACCAGAAATGGAAGTAAATCGATTTTTGCCATACATTTTACTTGACACGTTGACAGTTTTAAATAACTACCTATCATTTGTCAACAAAAACAAAAGCTCCAGAGGTTATTCTCAGTATAATAATGACAGGATTGGTTAAAACGCACACATGTGACATACAATGAAGCATTTTATTGGCTTTGCGAAACGTCAAAAAATTATTAGTATAAAAAAATATATATTTTGAACCACACTTTTTACGAAGCTGTCACTGAGTTGTCATTATATATATATTTTTAAAAATCACCTACATAGTAAACAAAATGCATGTATACAACATAAAAAAGTCAGAGTAAATTATTCTGATCTCAGAATATCGAAATAGTGATCATCTGTAAAATAACGATAAAAAAAAGAAATAATTTTGAACCAATAAAAATATGATAAATACTTTGACTAAATGTATGAACTCGTATGACGAAGATGAGAATTATAACATAGCCTGTTTCAATAATCAATTATATTGAATCAGGCAATACTGATATCAAGTTATAATATTTTAAGTGAGTTTTTCTTTGAGCGAAGTGTGAAGACAACTATTTTTCTAAATTTAGATTCAACGGAGCTGCAAGGCAGCTAATAGGCATAATTTATCATTCCAAAGTTCATCATTAGAACTTGTTTGACAAAAAAAACTGTTTACTGCAATTAACTCAACCTACATACGGCTGAGATTAGAGGAATGAAAAAAGTGAAACCCTTGTAGATGACACCGTTGCTAAGCGACGAACGAACACGGATTTGCATGGAACGCATCGGGTACAAGCCCCGCCTTATTCCATTTTATATTCATCGATAATTGATTTGAATCATGGATGAAGCGCAGGTTTTAAATTGAGAACTGATTCATAATCGATCAGTTGTGTAAAGCAATCTTCTAACTTGAATATGAATATCATCTTCCTTTCAGAATATAGTTTGTGCTAGCATCATTTGTCAAGTTTACATACCGTAAGATATAGTAGGACAAATTAATAACAACGATTTATACTTTCTTCTAACGGTTCAGTATTACTTTTACAGGGCCGTCTTAAGCCAAATAAAAATTAAACTGATTATTTTTTTACGTTTCTCAAAACCAATAAAATGCTTCATTGTATGTCATGTGTCTGCGTATTAACCAATCCTGTCATTATTATACTGAGAATAAAGCTCTTGTGATCATTCCCGGGAATAACCTCTGTAGGTGCTTTTTTGTTTGTGACAAATGATAGGTAGTTGTTAAATAATTATTGAAAACTGTCAACGCGTCAAGTAAAATGTGTGAAAAAAACCGATTTAGTTGTATTTCAGATACAGAAATACACAAACAAAATTTTGGAAACAACTTCCAAGAATACATTAATAAGTAATCAATCGAAATGGACCCGGTTCAAAATCTTTTAAGTTGGATGAATCGACCTCAACAGCTAAGTCAAAAAATAATCTAATTAAATATAACTCAAGATTTGGATAAATTAGAAAATAATTCTCCAGTATCTTTCTCAAACTTGTTGCCATTTGGCAATAGCTACTCAAGCCCTACGAGCTTTCGTGACTATTGCCTGGCAACAAGTTTTCGAAAGATCTGTCAAATTATTTCTAATTTATTCTCACTCTCTTTTTATATTATTACTGAAAACTTTTTGAAAAATAAAAATTCTGAAAACTTGTTTACAGGTCAACTGAAGCACGAGAAATTCAATGCCGTTGACCGCATCTTCATATCTTGTTTAGTTTTTTTTTAGATATATCCTCGGGAGAGTCAAAAATATGATGAGGTAAATATTTTGGAAAATAGGAACTTTTCCCGAGGCTATATTTTAAAAATTAAACAAAATAAGAAAACACTATCAACTGCAAATACCAGTATATTAACTCAATTTAAATTTGCAAATTCACATCACATTTCCTTGGTAACCACAAACAAAATAATAAGATATGTGTCAAATTTCATCAAAATGAAATATCTCTCACTATATTTAGTTGTGAAAGTAACCATTTCCCTCACTAGTGACGAAAGAAAATTATTTTCATCACTAGTGAGGGAAATGGTTATTATCACAACAAAATTGAGTGAGAGAAGTAATGCTGAAATTTTTTTTTCTTAAACTTCCATGAAAAACTATTTGTCGGTTCCAAAGAATCTTAAGACGGTCCTGATTAAAGCGTAAATTGATCCAGCAGGGAAAGTTCAACGCATTGATTTTCAGTTATATTTTGTCGTTTTTTATTGGTTAGTAATTTATTAAAAATTCAATCGAATAGACATCAAATTGAAAACAATTATGCACTACAGAAAATAGCGTAAGGTTACCAATCTTCCTACATATTTATTATACAATAGATATATTTTATGTATGGGGTGGCTAGGTCAGTAGTATGAAGTCGGCCTGTGGATCCTGAGAACCCTGGTTCGATTCCCACAGGCGACAAACAATTTTCTTAACTTCAAAAGCTACCCCTGTGGCTCCTGCACCACTAACATCTTTGGGGGCCGTGATTTGACGACTGGTAATCGCACTTCACGCGCAAAGATATATCACTTACCGAGATCTGCATCGGCAGAGTGCCACACCCAGTAATGGGTAGAAGGCGTGATGATATATTTATTTATTTATATAAGAAGCACGAAACTTTCAATAATATTTATCTGTTAGCGAAAATAAAGATAGAAAATGATTGGCATATATTTTTACTTTGTGGAACGCTTTTAATTTTGCACGATTATACTAAATTGTATCTATATAGAAAGTTTAGTAAGTAACTACCAAATTATTATAATGGTTTAGTTTCTTTAGAGAAATATCTTTCTTAAATAGTGTGAAATTTTGTAGAAAATTTCTGAAAAATCTATGATGTCTTAATGTGAAAGCAAATATACCTCCGATTATAAATTTACTATTGAGAAATAATATCTAGAAGTGTTGATTAGCAGCTATTAAATAAATAATAATTTCGATAATTCACAATGTGAGAAGTTGTTTCGTGAGTAATTTACTAATTCTCTAGAATTACTAAAGTGTATATTTTGACATTTGTAAGATCAGAAATAATTTGGCTGGAAGGACCAATCAAACATTTAACGACCAATATCTGAAAAAATAGCCCTAGGAATATAAGCTGTCATATCCTCTATTACTAAATTGCTCTTTAATGGTAAAAGAGTAAAATTATGTGTTTTAACAACTATAAATACCAGCAATCACACATTTAGTTTGGTGTTGAGCGACAGCTAATATTTTAACGAGCAGTCAAAAATTGGAATTATTTAAATTACGTACTGTTGGTTTCTTAAATTAGCCACTTATTTTCAAATTGTTAACGTTTGAGAAGAGATTAAAGTGATAGATTTGACAGTTTCTAATTTGAATATTAAAATGTATAATTAGAAAAACTATGATACCGACAGAGAAATCTGGCTATTTTCAACAACTATAAACATAGAATTTTGTATTAAAACTAGTTAAATTATAGAGTACTATCTTCAACACAAATAGTCGTAAAGATATTTAAGTAACATGGTAACATCTAACAATAGATAAATAAATTTACATTTCAAAGGAATATTTCAAATACAAAATAAATCAAATCATTTTTCTGTGTCTCTAACACAAATCATACAATTCAAAACAAGGAAACTTAAGAAATTGATTCCACAAATGGAAAACCTTAATTCTTAAAGAGTAAGTAAAAATTATTGACGACAGGTGCGCCAGATTTCGAATAGAAGAAATATAGCCTTTGTTGTCATAACAGCAATGGAATACTTAATATTGCCCTACGACTTTAAACAGCCAATAGTAGCTGTATTCCATGTGTCACTTGGTTCACTTAAATCAGTTCAGATAAATTCGACATATGACTAAATGAACTGAATGAAGCAACCTGATGCACTTATTGTGGAGAATTACTTCAAAGTAAATTAGAATTCTAGTACTGAAAATAAAATCAATGAAGCAATCCAGCGAAATAAACAAGTAATCTGGTTCAGTAAATGTAAGTTAGATCTGATCCAAATGGCAAATGGAATGCGCCTATTGTTCCATTATTTGACCACGTTGTCATGGAAATGAGGGAATTAATAAGTGATAACAGCGGTAATTTGCATTAGTGCATTTGTCGCGATAATTTTCTGTATATAAAATTGACAGTTTTGTCTTTGTATTTACGTTTATTTAGGCCAATCACAATAATAGAAATATACGTCCTATGATACCAATACTGCATTCTTAGCGAAATATTAATACGAAAGATAAAATGTTAAGGAAAAAATTTGTAAAAATAAATGTTTTACATAATAACTTCCTTAGTTTTTTTTTTAAACGAAGAAAACATAAATTGTAATGTTTACTTACTGTAAGTGAAACAGACGAAGAATTGGATGGAAATAGATATAATCACTTACCTGCAAAAGATAGAAAACAAAATTAATAAAAATGACACAAATAGGTACAGTACGTTTCGTTTAGTTTAAAGAAATTATTTGTAATACCAGAATCAAATGTTACTATAAGATATTTATATATTTATTTATATTACTCTGTACAACAGGAACTTAATCCCAATTAGAGTACAGGGTCCGCACTCACTGACCCATAGTATAATAGTTCATATGTATCAAGCTTAAGTGGAATTCGAACTCAGGACTTCCGGATTCGAATATCGTAACGCTATTCACACCACTGAACTACCGGAGAAATAAACAATAACAAATTTGTTTTCATGACATCATTGTTATTCGAAATTAAATTGATTATATTAATAAATAAAAATATAAATATATCATCATGCCTTCTATCCATTACTGGGTGTGGCATTCTGCCGTAGCAGATCTTAGTAAGTGATATATTATGAACGTAAAGTGCGGTTACCAGTCATCAAATCACGTCCCCCAAAGATTTTAGTAGAGGGGGAGCCATAGGGGTAGTTTTAATGTACTGAAAATAGTTTACCGACTGTGGGATTCGAAACCGGGTTCTCAAATCCACAGGCCGACTTGATACCACTGATACTATATTAATATACAGGTTGGTCCATTTAACTTGACTTGTTCAAATATCTTGCAAATTAAGCCCTTAACAACAAACTCTCATGAACAAAAGTTTAACCATTTTGAGGGGGCCATTCGATCTTGTTAACATTTTTTACCCCTCACCCCTCAGGGGGTCGGAGAGGGGGTAAACTTTGATATTTTAAATAGGAACCCTATTATTTATTACAGATTCGGATTCTCCATAAAAAAATATGAAGTTTTAATCTGAGATTTTTTTTCATATTCTTGATAGATGGCGCTGTAACCGGGCGATCCATTTAACTTGACTTGTTCAAATATCTTGCAAATTAATTCCTAACAACAAACTTTCATGAACAAAAGTTTAACCATTTTGAGGGGGCCATTCGATCTTGTTTACATTTTTCGCCCCCCGCCCCTCAGGGGGTCGAAGAGGGGGTAACCTTAGATATCTTAAATAGGAACCCAATTTTTTATTACAGATTCGGAATCTCCATAAAAAAATATGAAGGTTTAATCTGAGAATTTTTTTCATATTATTGATAGATGGCGCTGTATTCGTAAAAACAAGTTTTTTTTTTAATATTCTTATTTTGAATTGTATCGTCCAGAGAAACCCGTGTTGCTGTTGACTATAAGACCTAAAATGCAGGATCAGGGTGTAATGGCGGCATATGACCATAGCAGTTGGTCCGCCAGGAAGCCACAAAAAAAAAGTCGAAATAATGGTAAAAACTTGTTTTTACGAATACAGTATGCGGTGTGCTGAAGGTATTACAACTTCACAGACGACGACTATACATCAGTTAGAAGTGAACCAGACGGCAGAAGAAACTATGGCAACCCACGCAAGATAACAATCATCTCGGAATGCCATTAGAGCCCAGGTTCGTTGGGCGCGACGAAGAAATACCCGCATACCCAATCTGACCCCTTAAATACCAAACAATAATCCAGTGACCCGAGGATAAAGGTGTCTGAAATGTTAAGGCTACTCAATACTCGTGTATGTATTTCTTTTCTTATCATTTCAACACGGTTCTCTGCTACTATAGTGAGACTTGTAGTAAGCTTTATTATGCAATCAACTCGAGTCATAAAACCGTGTTTTACTGCCGGTATTCACTGAAGATTTTGTTAGAGTGAGCGAGCTTTATGTAGGTTTTATGATGATTGATACAGTGTTCGATCTTTAGATTGAATATATTTTGAGACAATGTTACTTTTGTTCTTGAGGATCAAACACTTTTATTGTTTACCTTTATATACAATGTACACTTGAACTGCGGCAAAATGCGATAGATTTTAATTTCAAATCAAATTTAGTACTGTTTATTTATTTTATTTATTTGCTACTCTGTACAACAGGAACTTAATTTCAATTACAGTAGAAGGGATCTTCATTCGGATGTAACCTATAAAATTGCTATAATACGCGAGTTGATAAATAAAATAAATAAATAAATATATCATCACGCCTTTTATCCATCACTGCTACGGCAGAGGGCCACGCCCAGTAATGGGTAAAAGAAGTGATGATATATTTATTTTATTTTAAATCAAATATGAACATGCAGATTAATTTTTAGTTGAAACTTTTATTACACAGTTTGTTTCCATCGTAACATCAGGACTATAATATTTACTTACCACCCACGGTGGGCAGTAAGTAAATATTATAGATTAAGGTCCTGTTCATTTTGACAGCTATTAATTTTAAAACCATTTTTTTATTCTTCTATTTGTTCAGGTATTGTAAAAAATAACTTATTAACCTCAAACTGTAAGTGATTTTTTTAGGTCAGAAATAATATAAATATATCATCACGCCTTCTACCCATTACTAGGTGTGGCACTCTGCCGAAGCAGATCTCGGTAAGTGATATATTTTGGGCGTGAAGTGCGGTTACCAGCCGTCAAATCACGGCCTCCAAAAATGTTAGTGGTGGAGGAGCCACAGGGGTAGTTTTTGAAATTTTGAAAATTGTTTTTCGCCTGTGGGCATCGAACCAGGGTTCTCAGGATCCACAGCCCGACTTCATACCACTAAGCTAGTTTAGTATATTTCGACCCTATGGGCCTCAATTTCCCAAATTACATTCTTGACCTAAAAACTATCACTTACAGTTCATGGTACATAATATACTATTGTAATTTTCAGAATAAATTGTTATGTATTTAACATTCTTTTCTTACAATAGGCGTGTTTCTTTGGATTGTGATTGTGATTTTCTAAATATAATACTGAAGAAAACATCAAACAGGAATAATGATTCAAATCCAACCCGATCGACGCGATCCTATAGTATGAACGTTAAAATAACTGCAAATGTCAAATACACAAACTAACCTATTTTAAAATTTCATAAATGAGTGTCCATGTGAGCCATTTAAAAATGGATCGTAATCGTGCTGAAGCAGAAAAAATGTTCTTGGTGAGAATTGTGACGTATATATATTTACTTTCCCTTAATTCCGCAAATAGAGCACATAAATTTATCATCAGACGCCATTTTTAAACCTTCGATGTGAATCAGTCAATATGAATCATAGAAAAAGTATGATTCAGAAGGGTAGGGGGATTGTCGTTTCGTGATTACAAAATGAAAGAGTAGGAATAACGAATAACGAACGAAGAGACGTGATTCTTCATGATCATGTTAAGTTTGATCACTTTGATTACGAATCACAGTCCAAAGAAACACGCCTAATGAGTGTTAATAAATTTTAAAATCTCACACGCACTACCCGTCAAATAAAATTTGATGATATTTTTAACAGCTAAGAAATTAGGAGTATCATTAGATCCAGCCGTTATATAATCCTAATTATATTACATAGTTTAGATAAGTTTAAATTCAAACCGATTAAACTCACCAATTAACAAACTACAAAAATCTATTCTAGAGCAACTCTAGAGCAGTTATGCAGCAGCCAACTTGTATCTACCGCTGAATCGATAATTTAATAGCAATTAACGTACCGAACACACATACACACACTGACGGGGATACAGAACACCGCTTAGATACTTACAACGCCACGTCGTGTTGTAATTCCTTACGAACGAAGTTAATATGTTTCGACGTTGCGATCACGTTAATTTGTTGCAGCGGTTGTAAACGCAGCAGGAGTTCAACTATTTTTTTTGTTTTTTTAATGATTTTAGTGTAATTGTGAGATGTAGAATTAATTAAAATATCTTGTACTTGGTAAATATTTGTAATTAATATGTGAGTAGCGTATTAGGTATTCAATTTTTTATATTTTTATGGAATGGAGGAAGTTATAAGTTCAAGAAGAAATAAGAGTTTATTTAGTGTGAAATTATAGATTGGAATCTTCATTTAAATTGATATTTACTTTCAAGAATGAGTTGTATTATAAAAATAACTGGTAAATTTACGTTTGAGATTCCACGCATTCTGCGGATTGAGTGACTTTACTATTGGTAGCATGTGAAAATTGTTTATTGTTATCATTGTTTTTCTAATTATTTTACAGGAAAAATTAAAATGAATCCTTTGAGTATTAAATTGAGGATTTCATCTTTCGATTCCATATATATTTCTGCATAGATAGGCATATTTTGATCCTCAAAATATATTTTTTTTAATTGCCGGAGTCATGATCGCAAAAAATTAGTTTAAGGAAAATGCGAATTTTTTGGTTGAATCAGTTTCAAATTTGAATTTTTTTTAAATATAGTTCTATATAAATCAGACTACGAAAAATCGAATGCCGCTGAGCGCATCGTTATATCTTTCTAGTTTTTGAGTTACGGCGATTTTTGACTTTTTTTAAATCTCAACTTTGAAGGCTCATATCTCGAAAACTAAAAGAGATATTGAAACGCGGATTCAACGCGTGTATTTCTCGTGCTCCAATTAACTTATATTGAAATTTGGAAAATTTTGAAAATTTTATACATTTTTTCAAAATTTTCTTTTGTCCATATTTCCAAAAGTTGAAGAGATAATGAAAATCTGTAAAAACTAATGAATTCCTCTCGTAAAAGTAGATATGTATGTACAATTTCAATTTCTCCACGGATACAATTTTTAGAGCAAAAAAACTAAAAATGGCCAAAATTCTTAAGGGGTACCCCTTCAAAAATATTTAAAAAACAGTGATATTTCGTTTTTTTGTAATAAAAACTTAATCTGTCCGAATTTTTGATTAAAAATTTGCATAATAATGTATTTTTACGAGTGAAATTCACTGGTGTTCACAGATTTTTATTATCTCTTCAACTTTTTGAAATATAGGCAAAAAAAAATTTGTAAAAAATAGCAAAATTTTCAAAATTCTTAAAATTTCAGTATAAGTTAATTGGGGCACGAGAAATACACTCGTTCAAACCGCATTTCAATATCTCTTTTAGTTTTCAAGATATGGGCCTTCAAAGTTGAAATTTTTAAAAAGTCAAAAATTGCCGTAACTCCAAAACTGAAAAAGATATGAAGATGCGCTCAACGGAATTCGATTTCTCATGGTCTGATTAAAAAATTCAAGTTTTACACTGGTTCAACCGAAAAATTTAAATTTTTCAGATATTTTTGTGATCATGACTCCGGCGATTAAAAAATATATATTTAGGATCAAAATATGCATAATATGTCGAAATATATGAGGAATTAAATGGTGAAAACCCTAATTTTATATCTAGTTTCATATAATTTAAAATTAATTATTGTAAACAGAAACAAATTAATCCTTAAAATTTAAATAAAAGCTTGCAACGGGATGAATCTTTGGAAACAGGTATTTTAAAATTTGTAAATAGCATCCGACGACTCCCCTCCCCCGCGGGGTTGCGAACGACACTTTGAAAACCACTGCCTTAGTAGAATTCGAATTCCATTTGCCATTTGGATCAGATCTTACTTACACTTAATGAACCAGATCACTTATTTATTTGATTACATTACATCGTTCACTTTATTCTCAGTATTAGATTTACTGATTGGGATTCAGTTAAAAGTAATAAGTGCAACTGTTTCCTTAGAGTGATTTTGTCAAGTTGTATAATTTATCTGAACTGATTTAAGTGGACGAAGTGGCAAATGGAATACAGCTTTACTTGGTTAAAATCGCAATAATAACGAAGAGATTATTAAGAGGTATTGGATAAAAAAATTACACGGTTAGAATTTTAAATTAAATGCCACGTTTCTAAAATAAATTGCGTCTGTTTAAAAAATATGTGTCAAATTAAAATATAAGAATCTGCTACACATTCCTGTGTTACATTAATTCCATGTCACCTAACAACATTTTCATTTAAATATCCGACAGTCTAAGCATGCGACAAAGCTAGAAAACATCCCATCGCTTCGAGTCATCGACCCACGCCATCAGTCGGTCATCATTCACTGACGGGATTCAATCCATCAACCGTTAGCGCATCAGCGAGTCGCATCCCACTCGCCACTCGCCACAGAGAAGACACAGAAGAAAGAAAGCAGCGAGGAGCAGCGAAGAAGAAGTAAGGAAGAAGATGAATAAAGCCCGTGATGATCGGGAGCTGATGCTGATGGGTTCCCACGCGCTCAATGGGAACTGTTAGTGTTTGTTGAGGTTGTGTTGGTAGTCATGCGCGGGATGAGTTAATTTCTCATTAAATTCAAATCATATTTAATCGAGAGTTGGCACGCCTGGTTAATTGATCTCCTAACTCACGCAAGGGTACACGCGATCTAGAGCGGACCACATACGATCGGGATCGACATTCGGAAGATTTCTGTCGAACTTTTTTTTCTGTATAATTTCAACTAGCTCAATTTACAACTAAGACTCTGTCAAACAAGGATGAAGACTGTGAAGATAAAACAAATGACCTTCACAAAAGTATCCGGTAATCATGAAAGTGCTCCTTTGCCTTAGTTTAAAATTTCGCCACTAGGTTCGCATTCTTATTGAAATATTCCAATAGTTAAATCTAGATTTAATCCTTTTTATAAATCTGCCTGTAGAATATTTCCTGAATTTAATGAAAAATAATTCATTTAAATCAAATTTCGTAATTTGTCAATTAATTGTATACTTCTAAAGTTATATATATATATATATATATATATATATATATATATATATATATATATATATATATATATATATATATATATATATATAGTGCCACACCCAGTAATGGGTAGAAGACGTGATAATATATTTATTTTATAATTTACTTAAATAAACCAATTATTATTATTGTATTATTCTTACGAGGTAGGTGGCTCATTGATATCGAGTCTGCCTTGTGGATTTGAGAACCTGGGTTCGATTCCAACAGCCAAAAACAATTTTCACCACATTAAAACTATATATTTGGCTCCCCCTCCACTAACATCCTTGGGGGCCGTGATTCGACGGACGGTAACTGCATTTCATGAGCATAAATATATCACTTACCGAGATCTGCTACGGCAGAATGCCACACCCAGTAATGGATAAAAGGCGTGATGATATATTTATATTTATTTATATTTCGTATTATTCTTTTTGTAAAAAAAAAAAAAAATATATCGTCACGCGTTTTATCCATTACTGGGTGTGGCACTCTGCCGAACCAGATCTCAGTAAGTGATATATTTATGCGCGTGAAGTGCGGTTACCAGCAGTCAAATCACGGCCCTCAAAGATGTTAGTGGTGGGAGAGCCACGGAGGTAATTTTAAATTGGTGAAAATGTTTTGTCGCCTGTGGGGATCGAACCAAGGTTCTGTGGATCCACAGGCCGACTTGATACCACTGAACCATTACTCCATTTTTTTTGTAGTTGTGGATAAAATGTTTTTTTGGCTCGTTCGACTAACCCAATAATGGATACAAGACACGATGATATATTTATTTATTTATATTATCTTTTGATAAATTTTGTTGAACGTAATGAATTATTCTATCACTGCTTGTCATAGAAATATCAACGAGATTTGACAGTCGGTAGTTAATTACATTTCCTTATTCAAAATGCGACATCAACAGATATTTTAAATTGGAAAGCTGTAGATAAATATAAAATTAATTTCGGAATGAATTTCTGGGTTTAGTAAAGATCAATATTCAAATGATCTTTAGGGTTTGTAGAATGCACTGGGCGAGCCTCCGAATCTCTAATAGTAATAATTATCTCTCCGATCCGTGTCGATAAATCATAGTGTAATACTTTTGCCAAAAGCTAAAGTCTCGTTTACAAATCGATAAACAAAGGTTGTTACTAGTAAATTACCGGTATGGCCCTGGTAACAAATATTAAATTTTGTTAATGTCTTATAATTATGTGCTAAATGATCCTATGAGTCATGGAAAATAAACAAAACCCGAATTCTTACACGTTCCGTAGTTGAGCGTTGGACATATTGCACGGAACATAAATCACATAACGGATTGAATAATTATTTTAATTGTTTTCCGTTAAGATCTGTTGAGGTAGAGACAGAGGCAGAGTTGTGGCTTGTCCTGCCGAAGGGGAATTTTCCCAATCGGCAGCTGAAGTTGAGATCCGAGACGTGCCCCTGGCCTCCTTGTCAAACTGATGCGGACATATGCATACAACACGACACTCACGTATCTCAACAATTTTTTACCTAGTCTACGAACACTTCTTATTTCCTTCCTTAAACTTTGTTCGCAAACAATTTCATAAATTTGAATTCCAAGTACATTGATAATAGTTCATTATTTGTCAATGCAGGGATGTTCGTCTTTTCATGACGAATATGGAGGCAAATAACCATAATGAGGCATGAAAAAAGAAAAAGAACTTTAATGCTCAGATAAGTACTATTTTTTTTCTAAAAATATCAGGTTATGTTGTGTTTTTGACGTTTTGTTTGATACATGCTCAGATTCAACGTAGCCAGATCATAAATTAGAAGAAAGATAAAATTACCGTGATAGTTAGAGAGCTAGGGTGCAAAATGATGTCTCAATTATTCCAGAGACAGAAATGGATTTTTTAATAGATTATGTCCTGATAAACATGTAAACAAGAAAATTAGATTTGGGAACGGGTGGCGACTATAGATGGCGTCGATGTGAATGCGCAGATTTTAAGGGTGTTTCTTGATCCCTACACCAGTCCACTTTTAGAGCTTCTGTCACCAATGAGCAACCAGCAATAATTTCTGTCAATAATGTTTTTGTCATATATTCGTCGTGAACTAGTAATAATATTTGTCACAAGACACTATAAAAATTGCTTACTTTGACCGGTTTTATCGCGCAAGCGTCATCAGCCAAAACTTCTGTCTATCATTTTTATTACTTAATTATACTAAAGTCTATAATTTAAACTGAAAATTAGCCTGTAAAAAATATGTCAACAACCACCCTTAAAATCGGCGCATTCACATCGGCGCCATTTATAGTTGCCACCCGTTCCCAAATCTAATTTTCTTTTTTTCATGTTTATCATGACATAATCTATTAAAAAATCCATTTCTGTCACTGGAATAAATGAGACATCATTTTGCAGCCTAGCTCTGTAACTATGATTATTTATATAAATTTTAAAATATATTGTAATTGATTTAATATAAATTTTATGTATTCATAAAATTTGAAAATTATAACTAACTAATCGTATTTTATATTGAAATGTAAAATATATTTCTGAAAACAGATGTGGCAAAGTTGCATTTTGCCACTGCCTAGGCCGGAAAATTCTACTTCCCTTCTGCAAAATCGACATATTAATCTACTTAAATAAATCAATAATTACGAGAATTATTGTATTTTTCTTTTTAAAATAAAAAATGTTGTTTGTATTACCTGGGAGAAATTCTTATTTTTTGACGCGTTCGAATAACTTTTTTGTGTCGACCTAGTCTCGATTAAAAGTGATATTCTTACGCTAAAAAAAAATCCATTTCGCGCACTTAACACAAAAATAACTATTTTTTTGTACTAGTAGCTTCTTACAAGAGCAAAATGCACACCAGTAAAATAAAAATAACCAAATATTTTAATCACAGAATATCTAAATAGTAGTAATCTATAGAAAAAATAAAGGTTGTCCTTAACTTATCGATCGGTAGTATACGTATAATGATCCAGTTACAAAATATAAATAAATATAAATATATCATCACGCCTTCTACCCATTACTGGGTGTGGCAGTCTGCCGAAGCAGATTTCGGTAAGTGATATATTTATGCGCGTGAAGTGCGGTTACCAGTCGTGAAATCACGGCCCTGTTAGTGGTGGGGGAAGCCACAGGGATAATTTTAAATTGGTGAAATTGTTTGTCGGCTTTGGGGATCGAACCAGAGTTCTTAGGATGGACAGGCTGACTTGTTACTACTGAGCCACCTATCCTATCAGGAAGTTCTTGTTGTTTTAATAAAATTAGTGTAAGGTGCCAACTGAAGAAGATTCATTTCTCTGCTGAGTGAAAATACTCGTAGTAAATTTGGGCCAATCCGGTTCTGGTAACGCGTGTAGTGTGCTATGCACCTGTCCGAGTGTATGCGCAGTTATTTAATAAATTGCGGAAACTTCGTCGTTGGTCGCCGAAGATTTTTATTCCAAAGAGACAAAACGCTCTAACGACTAACGACCAGAGCTATTACTCATGATCGTCTTCACGGCCTGTAATTATCTCTTGCAATGGCAGCCGCTGAAAAAACGTGTACTAATAATTTATTCATATCGTTGAGCGCATATTAAGGTGTGTGTTTACGGTGACAGCCACATTACAAAAATTAATGGTTTACACTTGCGATGAGCATTTACGAAAAGGTATTTGCAAATTTGCATATTTTTCACGACTTGAATTAAATACGTTATGATCATTCAATACTGACCTATTTTAACTATAGCTCAAGCATAATAGTTTGTGTTTTATGATTTATTGGGTAGGTGACTCAGTGGTATCGAGTTGGCCAGTGAATTTGAGAACCCGGGTTCGATTCCCATAGTCGACAAACAATTTTCACCACATTAAAACTACCATTGTAGCTTCCTCTCTGCTAACATCTTTTGGGGCCGTGATTTGACAGTTGGTACCCGCACTTCTCGCGTAAAACATATCACTGACCCAGATCTACTATGGCAGAGTGCCACACCCAGTAATGGGTAAAATGTATCACGATATATTTATTTATTTTTTAAATGATTCCAATAATTTTATTCTCTGTTTTTTCATTTCAATCATATCTCTAGAAAATAAATTAAATAATTTTTACTGGGAGATGGGCGAATACTGAAAGTATTCTATATTTCAGATCTTCAAATATTTACACCAATGGCGAACATTAGAATACCTCGAATATCGAGCGATACGTCTTGAAATTGAAACAGCGCTGCCTTCGGCGCTTTTATGAACTCAGTTGACAGTTGTACAGTTGCCACTTACAGTTAAAGAAAACTAGCTTTATTTTTGGGTACATGTTTACTTATTTACTTCAATTCAATGATTTCATAATCCATATTCATTATGATAAACAACTAACTATTCGGATTATTCGAATATTCGAGGTATTTGAACATTCAACATCTGATTAATATTCGAATTCAAGAAATTTGATATTCGTCCACCTGTACTTTTTACAGTGGAAAATTCAAGATAATTAATTAATAGATTAAATACAGTTCAATTCGAATAACCATTAAGAAATTACATAAATAAAATAAATAAATATATCATCACGCCTTCTACCCATTACTGGGCGTGGCACTCTGCCGAAACAGATCACGGTAAGTGATATATTTTGCACGTGAAGAGCGGTTACCAGTCGTCAAATCACGGCCCCCAAAGATGTTAGTGGTGGAGGAGCCACAGGGATAGCTTTTGAAATTCTGAAAATTGTTTGTCGCCTATGGGAATCGAACCAGGGTTCTCAGGATCCACAGACCGACAAAATTACATATGTTTATAATAATCATTTTAGCATACGTGCAGAATTATTAAACTATTTTGATCATTTGGTATTATATATTTTGTATTGTCAAACCCTTCTACATAATTTTAGAGCAAGATATTTCAAATTTATTATTATTATTTATTATTTATTAATGGGGTAGGTATCTTAGTGGTATCGAGTCGACCTGTGAATTTGAGAACCCGAGTTCGATTCTCATAGCTGACAAACAAGTTTTACCACACTAAAACTACCCCTCTGGCTCCCTCTCAATTAACATCCTTGAGGTTCGTGATTGGTAACTGCACTTCACGAACAAAATATATCATTTACCAAGATCTGCTACGGCAGAGTGCCACACCTAGTCATGTGTAGAAGGCGTGATGATAAATTTATTTACTTATATTTCTAATAAACATTCTTAAGAATTACATTTGTTATCACATTTATTTAAAGTAGATATTTCATTGTTTGTATATTTATTTTTGATATATTTTTCTGTTGAGTAATCAGAGAATGTATGGTTACTTGCCTTCAGCAAACTTTTCGTGGAACAGCTTTTTTTTATTCAACGCCTACACAGAATTTATATGTTAAAAATTAGTCAATCCGCCTCTGCACGTTAGGGAAGTTTATCAATATTATATAATAGTTATGCCGCAGTGCAGCACCAGCACCAGCACCAGCTTGAGTTGACTTGACGAAGTCGAAGTTGGTTTGTTATTACGGTAATAGGCTCGGCTGGCGATGTGGGCTGAACTATGCCGTGTAATTTGAAGAAATGTGTGCTGAAATTTCCCGGCCAACTGCGTATTATCGGCTATTTCAACTGATTGGACTTGTGTGTTTCAATATCGGCTCTATTTCTGAAATTGGCTCGTGCGCGCGTTGTTATTTCATGCTATATATATAGCATATGCTTCCCAGTGGCGTACGCAATTTTTAACAAATTACCATACAATGTTAACTTGATAAATAGATAGTAGTGTAGACTATATCATTATGCCAGTTCCTTATGGCTGCTCGACTGCTGAAAATTTCGTATATGTTCCAAATCATTTAACATCGACGGTTAACAATTTAGTTATTTTCTTTACTCCTGTTTTGTATTAAATACCAAACTACTGTTTTTAAATGTGCGATGAATATTGGAAATGAGTTTCCATTATCATTGCTTTCTGATTACTTCACGAGAAAATGTATCAAAGAAAAGCGGAAGAGTATTTTAAATTCTGTATATGAATCAACTAACCCATTTCATTTTACTTAATAAATTGCTGGAGAGTGATTCTAATTCGTAGCAACCAGCTGTAGCCACTGGCTTGACGTCATTTTTTGTCGCTACCGATAGTGTAGACACCTTGCGGGATAAAGTGTAACTTAGGTTTGGCGTCATTATTGGCGACTCGACATTTTGTAGCGACTTACTGCTAGCAACTGCTTCGAACCAGTCGCTAACTCAGTCACTACGTCCTATTCGTATGTTTTGCAATGCCGTGTTTTGAAAAGTTTGGTTATTTTAATAAATAATACTAAATATAGAAACATAATTATAATTTCAACCAACAAAGTGGACTTGTTAATAATAAACAATCACAAATAGCGGCAACAAGTTTTTCAGAAATACCGCACCAAAATATGTAGTCTGATCTTTATTACCAACAGTACAAAATAAATTCCCTAGAAATTTAACTAAATCGCCTGACGTTATCAAAAATACGTCATTCAACTAAATAGTTGATTGCTATGAATTAGAATCGGTCTCCTGGTAAAATATTTTTTTTGCATATTGGTGACGAAAAATCCTGTAGAAAGTAACACATTTTTCAACAATTTTAATAGTGAAAAAAATAAAAAATAATGAAAAAAATAAATAAATATTACTTCTTTATTTGTTTCATTATACTGTTTTTCAATATTTTTATTTATTTATCTCCTTGATATAAAACATTACAATATCGTAATTCTATGGAGTAGTGACTCAGCAGTATAGAGTCCCTGGTTCGATCCCCACAGCCGACAAACATTTTCACCAAATTATAATTACCCCTGTTGCCTCCCCCCCACTAACAACTTGGAGGGCCGTGATTTGACGGCTGTTAACCGCACTTCACGCGCATAAATATATAACTTACCAAGATCTGCTTCGGTAGAGTGCCACACCCAGTAATGGGTAAAAGACGTGATGATATATTTATATTTTATCGTAACAAAAGAGTAAAAAAAAAGTATCACCGTAAAATTTAATATCCACCATCGTGTACCAAACTTAATATTCTTAAAAAAATAAGAGTATTTAGCTTTTATTACTAGTTATACAAATAACTATTAAGAGCTGATAGTATAAAACATAACAATATTCTGCAAATACATACGTATATGAAAAAATAAATAAATATATTATCACGTCTTCTACCCATTACTGGATGTGGCACTCCGCCGTAGTAGATCTCGGTAAGTGATATTTTTATGCGCGTGAAGTGCAGTTACCAGCCTTCAAATCACGGTCCTCAAAGATGTTAGTGGAGGGGAATTCACCGAGGTAGTTTTAATAAGGTGAAAATTGTTTGTCGGCTGTGGAAATCGAACTCAAATTCCTCAAATCACAGACCGGTATATATGCTTGTTTGATTAAATTGAAATTTAAGTACCAATATTTTATATCCAGATTGTACAAACGGTACTAGCAATGCGCTTACTAGATGTTTATATCCTTTTGTAAAGATATATTGAATAGACTATAATTTTCAATTTAATTCATTATTTTTTATAATAAATTGTTGTTGAAGTTATATGCTTGTAATATGTGTTAATAATATTCAATTGTGTTGGGTGAAGCTCTTTCTATGCCCAAACTTGGGTAAAATATAATATATTTATTTATATTAATATGTTTGGCTTGTCTAATTATCTGTTTTATTTATAGATGAGTATAAATATTATTGTTGCAAATTTATTGTTATATTATGAATGGAAATTTTTTCTTATTTATTACATATAAATTATAATAACAGTATTTTCAAAACAAATTAAATTTTAGTATTAAAAACGAAGAGCTAAATTATATACTACTTATATTTTGCTCCAAAATAATTTAAAAACATTTGAGAACAAAAAACTCTGATGCCAAATGTTGAAGTTGTTTTTAAAATATCTTATAAAACAATTCCGTCTTCAACGAAACCTTGACAACGCAATAACAACGAAATACGTTGTTGTTTTCATCAGATGTAGCGATAATGTAAATGACAAATAAAATAAGTAACCACAAATAAATACGATCGTAATTGTCTTCCCATCAGGCAATGCCTATAAATACATTTTGTCGCTCACAAATTGATGACAGAACAAGAATATATCTTATTATACATGACAAATTTTGTAGTAAATTAATAATGCTGTTAATTACTATAAAGTAATTAAAATGATAAAATGATGACGTCATAAATATTTATACACCTACTGTTTTTGTGATGAATATGCTAACATCTATTTGATGTTTAAATATTTGCAAGACAGGATATTGAAATGCAAATTTTATTAGTCCATCAAGAATAATGATTAGTTGATAATAGATTATTATATTTATGATCAAGCTGAAAATGAACAAAGTGTTATTGGTTCTAAAATTAGAAGCTCTAAAATTTTATGATGATTATAAGTAAATGCATTCTATACTCTATTTTATCTATAAAGCGTTGGTACGATAGTAGCTTTCTGATTGGTACAAACGCAAACCGAGTTTACACACCTAAATAGTTGACGGGAAGCTGACAGAAAGCATCATAACCTATAAATTAAAGTTTTGAAATTTTATTTGTTTTATATGATTTTCTTTTCATTTTTTGAACATAACACATGAATAACCTGGGAATAACAACGTGGTAAGTTTGTAGTAATATATAAATGAATAAAAAGTAAATAAATTTATCATCACGCCTTCTTCCCATTAGTGGGTGTGGCGCTCTGCTGTAGCAGATCTCTGTAAGTGATATATTTTACGCGTGAAGTGCAGTTACCAAACGGCGAATCACCGTCCCCAAGGATGTTAGTGGAGGGGGAGCCATAGCGGTAGTTTTAGTGTATTGAAAATTGTTTGTCTGCAGTGGGAATTGAACTCAGGTTCACAAATCCACAGGCAGATTCGATATCACTGAGCCACTTACCCCATATATAAATAAAATAAATAAATATATCATCACGCCTTCTACCAATTACTGGGTGTGGCACTCTGCTGAAGCAGATCTCGGTAAGTGATATATTTTGCGCGTGAAGTGCGGTTACCAGTCGTCAAATCACGGCCCCCAAACATGTTAGTAGTGGAGGAGCCATAGGGATAGCTTTTTCAAATTATGAAAATTTGTCGCCTGTGGGAATCGAACCAGGGACCTCAGGATCCACAGGCCGACTTCATACCACTGTGCTAGCCATCCCAAAATATAATAAATATATATATAATTATATGTTAAAAATATATATATATAAAATAAAATAAATAAATATATCATCACGCCTTTCACCCATTACTGGATGTGGCATTCTGCTGAAGCAGATCTCGGTAAGTGATGTATTTCTGCGAGTGCGGTTATCAGCCGTCAAATCACGCCTCCAAAGATGTTAGTGGTGGGAGAGCCACAGGAGTAATTTTAAATTGGTGAAAATATTTGTCAGCTGTGGGATCGAACCAGAGTTCTTAGGATCCACAGACCGACTTGATACCACTGAGCCATTATCCCATTCTGTATTAAAGACATGTAAAAACTGTTGTGATTTGACGGCTGGTAACCGCACTTCACGCGCATAAATATATCACTTACCGAAATCTGCTTTGGCAGAGTGCCACATCCAGTAATGGGTAAAAGGCGTGATGATATATTTATATCATCAAAACTGTCGCGCTCGAAGCATCATCTACTTTATAGTTAAAACGGATAGAGTGTAATATTCTATTAATAAATTATTTATAGTTCATCATATTTCTATATAATGAAGTCAATATTTCCAGTATTCAGAAAGAAGCTAATTGCATTCCATAAAATTTTATGGAAACGAAATAACAAGAAGTAAGTACACACTTATCCAATTTTACATCGTGACACAGCAACGATGTCTTTTAATAATAAAAGTCATTACGGACTATTTTAGAGCCTTCTTTATAAAATAACAGTTAATTTCAAATAAAACTACTGACATAGTTGATTACAATGACGCTGTTTACACTCAAGCACTCAAGGAACTAGTTTAATACTTAGATTTGTCCTTGAAGGAATTATTAAATAATATCTAAAGAAGCTATAGAAAATTCTTTTGTGATGAAGAACTAAAGGAGGCGTTCGTTCATCCAAGTCCGGTTTATTGTGTATTGTAGTACCTTTTTTGGAATCACTTGACACGTCTATACAATTTTGTACAATCTATGAAGATTTACTGTATTATTTTGTTTTGTAGATAAGTTATGATCGAGATTATAGATAAGAAAGATCTATAGATACAATAAACAATATTACTTTGATGTTGTTTTATCTAATATTTCAAGAATTTGTTCGTTTTGTTCGATCGAATTGCTAGGGGCTTTTAAAATGAATACACATTACATCCTTTTAATAGGTCATTGGGTGTTCCTGCATTTACAATGTCCATTAGATAACGTATATTTTTAATGGAAGTAATGATAAACCAAAATATATTGATGTTTTCTTGTAATATATTTATTTATTTATACTACTCTATGGAACAGGAACTTAAGGTAGTTCTAGCGTGAAATTTTTTTTTGCTGATCTGAATGAAATTTGGCGCACGTAAACACTGGATAGTCATACGCATCCTGTTAAAATATGAAACACATTCATCGTCTGTGAACAAATATATTCGCTTGTAAAGTTGAGTTCTTATACACGGGGCTTATGGCGATCATCATTCAGAATCGCACATATTTGGTTTGTGTACCTCTAAAAATTTGCAGTTTCATTTGAAAAACTAGTATGATGTTCTAGAACTATCCATGTATATTGCATCAGAAGGAGAAAGTTTTTTATCGTTTAGTAATGGATATATAGCCACGCAAAGCCTTGTTTTTAACGAAAAATTAAGAATCCCAATTTATAATGGCAACACCACACGGTGGTATGGTATTTGAAAATTCACTAAACCAACAATCTGTTAACAATTCATGATATTCAAATCATAATAGGTATAAAACACTTATTTTATTAAATTTTTATATTTTTTGAGCGTCAGTTTCGCCACTCGACAACCCATGACGCCACCGTCACACTAGTACTACCTTAAGAGAAAATTCTTCAGATACATTTTATACATGTTTTTAAAATATTTTTTTGTCAATATTTACTTTTTGTAATATGCTTTGTTGTAAGTTATTATCTAATACGCTACTTTACAATGTAATTTAAACAAGGAACAATATTAACAGCTAATTAATTTTTTGCTAATTCATATTGCATTAATAAAGAAATTAATACCTAAATAAAAAAACAATAATGCATATATTACTAACCAAACAGGAATTTAACAGTTAAATTTTTTGTGTCAAATAATTTCTTTGAACTTTAATTAAAAATAACTATCATCCATCTGATGCGTTGGTCATTTGGTAATGAATTGCTTACCAGGAAATCCCGTAACCGTGTTCAAAAACAAAGACCTGGTTGGTGATTACGTAACCGATATCCTTGGTTATCTCAGCTTTTCAAACTCGGTTTTAACAACTATAATTATACTTTAATATCTTATTCTATTACTGGTATATTTACATGTAAATATAATGCTACTAATTTGAATAATATTCATCATAGTAAAAGACTGCGCAGGCGAGGAATATTGTTTAGTTTATTTTCGTAATTTGCAAATGGAAATTGCATTTTTTTTGTGAAATAATTTGACATAATTGTGCTCTAGATTCAGAATAATAAAGAACGAATTTTCGTTGTGTCAAACAGTACATTAGTCAATTTGCGAAATTAGTCATTAGGATGGAACCATTTACAACAACGGGTCTTTTAACTCGACCGCTGTTTTAAGTTGTTAATTTAATTTTAAGTAAAAAATAAATGTATTTTTAAATATTTATAAGTGCATGTAGCAGTTCAATGACTACGATCTGTAAATAACATGGCTAGTAGGAGAATACTTTGAAATTATCTTGAACATTAGGCTTTGTATATTTTCCTTTGTATAATGTTTTGAAATTATAGTAGAAAATTAAGTTCACCGTAATGTACACTTGATTTAATAAGTTCATTAACTTTGTTTTCCACTGGTAATAAACATTCTCAAATTATTTTATTGAAAAAAATACCTCAAAACAAAATAGAAAAATTAGCTCTTTATATATTTGATTTGTTGTATTGGTAACACTGGCGGATTCAATATACATTTGAAATAAAATTTATTTTGACATTTATTAGTTAGACTTTAAATTCATAATTGTCAACATCCATGGCTGTACTCGTTGGAACTGATCTATGCGATAACGCGAGTTAAGCAACGTTGCGCGCGGGTAGTACTTGGATGGGTGACCGTCCAGAGAAACCCGCGTTGCTGTTGACTCTAAGACCTAAAACGCAGGATCAGGGCGTAATGGCGGCATATGATCTTAGCAGTTGGCCCGCCAGGAAGCCATAAAAAAAAACGCTTGCAAACTCTTGCGTTAACTGAAATTAACGCTAAGCAGTGTGAAGCTAATTTTGCTGTTGTGAACGCTTTTGCGCTGTTGCGTATGTCAAACTCTAGCGTTAACTATAAATGCTAACTATAACTACTGATTTCGAATTGTGAATAAGGCTGTAGTCTTCACTAGAGATCTGTTTATCAACACTGGCATAAAATCAAAAATAAATCATTTATCAAATAACTGAAATAATATCACATCAATAGTTCAATAGTTATTTGTGTACCTAGACTAGAAAATAGTCTATTTTCATTCGTGCATGGAGATTATTGATTGAGGCGTAGTCGAGAGCAATAATCATGCAAAAGCGACAAGGATACTTTCTGTTCGAGATGCACACAATATTTTTTCTAGGACCATTTAGAAACGCTTGAAGAAGAATTTAAAATAATTTTTGACAGTTTTTCTGTTTGAAAATTCGGGCGACAGTTTTTCAAGGCTTTCTGTTGATTCTAGAAATTTAGAGCATTATAAAATTTTTAATTATTCCGCTTTGCTGCCATCTTCAATAAATCACCATAAATACAAATTTTTCATTTGGGGAGATATTTCAAATTACTGTCAATTTCCAAATCTAGCAAAAAATATCCTCCAGTATAATTTCTATTTCTCGTTAGAAAATCCCCGTGTGAAAACATGAGAAACAATTTCACATAACTCAAATCCTCTCAGTTTCTTCAGCAAGAACTTAGCAACCCGCTGCGAGTTGGCATTTTTGTAAATCGCTAAAGTTAGTCATGTCACAGATCGTTGGTCAACTGGAGTGGCCCCTGTGCCGCGGACTCCGCAGGTGTTACATAAAGACACCAACCGAGAGCAGCGAGAATCGCTACGTTTGTTACAAACTCAAGCTGCTAATTTCTTCCAATTGTTCAGCCGGAATTTATGACCGCAAATGGGATTTTAATCACCGTCCCTTCCGTTCCATTTAACAGTTTTTGCACACTAGAAATTATTAGTTTTGAGCAGGATTTCTATTAAATATTAGAGATTTACTTTGACGATAATATAAGAGAAAATCATACTAAAAAAAGATTGGTACACTGTTAAATGTTTACAGAATACAGAAAAATAATTCAAATAAATAAATAGCAAAAAATCTAATATATTTCTCTAGTGCTCGGTTGTACTACAGACACTTAAATACTTAAGTTTTGTGACAGGGAATCTTGACTTGTAGAAATTGTTGATGAATATTTAATGTTCATTGAAGTCAGAAAAAGGGAGCAAGTGTAAGTGAGGCGGAAGTGGAAGTAAGTTTACATGTTGACGTTACGTGTATATATATATATATATGTGTGTGTGTGTTTGTGTGCGTGCGTGCGTTTGAATGTCCGTATGTGTTCGAGTGTCTACGTACTACAGACAATTGAATGCCAACCTCTGCAAATGTCTCTTTTTTTTCAAAAAATCATAACTTTTTTCAAAATCATCCAATTTTGATTCTGTTTTCCAGTAACAAAAATGTCCATATTTTCATTATCTGATGACTGATTTGTCAATTGACGGCTGATGATTCCCATAGAAAGCTTTAAAAATCTCGTTTGGGGGTGGCTGGGGAAAGGGAAAGGGAGGTTAATCAAAATCAATTCACAGCTTTTCAAAGACTAGACTTTGGGCGACTTCGGAAAAAAAATTTCATCCAATTTGCTTCAAAACTGACAAATTGACAGGTTTGAAAAGTGATGTTTTTTTGGGATTCTTTAGGTGTCCGGTTTTTTTTTGAGCAGTGTGTATATATATATATATATATAATATATGAATAAAAAAGTGCAGCAGGAGCAGCATCAATTCATAAAAATAACATCAAATATACGACAATTATCAGAAGTGGATTAGATTATTTTATACTAGATTGCGACACTAGTATTGAGAATAAGAGTGAGCGAAGTAATGTAGTCAAATAAATAAGTGATCTGATTCAGTAAATGTAAGTTAGATCTGATCCTATATGGCAAATTGAATATGGCTATAAATTACTTTAAAATAAAGATAACTTATGTTGCTAAAAAACAAATTTTGACAATGAACTGTGTATAGATATTTTAAAAATACGTTATAATTTAAGAAGATTTTCTTTTTAGTACGAACAACAACTAAATAAATATAGAACTGGAAACATTAATAAATTTGAATGGATACAGAGGCAACGGGCAACATACGTAGATTAATGACACATTAAAATTCTTTAAGACTATAAGAGGAAAATGTCTGTAGAAGTAGTAATTTGATTATTGCTAAATATTGAACCGACTTCCTTGACCTAAATTACGTACAGATATAGACACCCGAAATAAATGTATAGTAATACAGTAAATATCTGAAACAATTTATTCTCCGAACAATAAAAACTTCAAGTTAATGTTCAAACAACAAATTATAGTCACATTACAACGAAACAAAAGTCATTAAAAACGCGAAGCCACACTGACCAAGGACAACAGAGATCACATCACCTAGTCTAGCAAGCAAAGCGGCGAGAAACGAGAAATTAAACTATGTGCTAATAATAATCAGCGCATCGTAAACGTAAACGTAAAACAAAACAAGAGAGAAACAAGTGGCTCTCGCACATCGCCTACTTATACTTTCAGCGACAGAGTGAAAGAGCGATACTCCGTTAGGTTAGTCACGACTCCGGCAACGTGACCACAGCGAGACCAGTGCCGTCCACCAGACTGGACAACACATTGTCAGTCTTCAACTGATTAATAATGTTGAACGATTGTTGTTTTTGTATGATCGGGTTCAAATTCTTTCTGATAAGTAAGTTATGTTTACCAAATACTGATCGGTAAGTAATTATTGATCGATTGGAATGCGGTAAGTAAATAAGAATGAAACTATCGCCACATACTTTAAAAATACAACTCAGACAACGAAAATGGTAATAAAACAGAGTGATCAAAAGGAATTGTTTCAGTTGGCAATAAAAAAACCTACTTGAAATTGGTAAGCCTGATACATAAATTCGTTTCCTGTTGTTGACAGGGACATTTGAAAATTGAAAATTAAATTTGAGTACATTTATAATTACTTAAAAAGTTAAAATCTTATTAGCTGTCAGACTCCTGACATAACCTAGTTGTATTTATCAAAAAGTATTTTCGCCTTTATGTCAATGGCACACTCGTCGAGGAGCATGAATGAGCGTCGAGGAACTCATCGATGAAACAACAGAATGCACCCTGACTGATAAAATAAACAAACACGAAAAAATAGCACAAAGCAAAACCAAAATGACAGCCCACGCTAACATGAAATGAGACACAATAATACGTGTGAAATGAGACATGGAAATAGAGGCGCCTCTATTTTTTATCGTTGACGGGTGCGTTCTGTTGTTTCATCGATGAGTTCCTCGAAGCTCATTCATGCTCCTCGACCAGTGTGCCATTGGCATTACCTGGCGTTCTGCCAACTGTGGAATAAAAAGATCTCCAGAATTGTATTACCAACTGAAACAATTCCTTTTGATCACTCTGTATATTGTATAACGTGTGTTGAATGAATGAATATTTTACATGAGGGTGAAGATTGAGGTACTTAAATAAATCAAATTATTTTAAATTATTTTTATAGGTTAGATGGATCAGCAGTATCGATTCGAAAACCCGGCTTCGATTCCCACAGTCGATAAACAATTTTCACCACATTAAAACTACCTCTGTGGCTCCTCCTCCACCAACATCCTTGGGAGATCGTGATTTGACGGCTGGTAACTGCAGAATATATCACTTACCAAGATCTGTTATGGCAGAATGCCATACACAGTAAAGGGTCGAAGGTTGCATAAAACGTTGTCAGAGCAATCAGGTCTAATACACTCAGAGGAAAAAATATGTGAATGTTATAAGGGAGAAACATTTTTGTAAGTTTTTTGTAAAACAGAATCCGTGTAACCCCGTTTTTTGATTTCCTTACTATTTCGCGTGAAGAAAGTTAAGTATCCTGCGCTGCGCATGTCTTGAAAAAAATAGTTTTCGTACATATTATTTTAAATAATTTATATATGTTTGATAGCGTACAATAATAGAAGATCGCACGAACTCTTGAAATATTAACTAAATATTTATTAGATTTAGCCCACAATTAATCGTTAATTAATGGGGTGGCTAGCTCAGTGGTATCAAGTCGGCCTGTGGATCCTGAGAACCCTGGTTCGATTCCCACAGGCGACAAACAATTTTCATAATTTCAAAAACTACCCCTGTGGCTCCTCCACCACTAACATCTTTGGAGGCCGTAATATGACGCCTGGTAACCGCATTTCACGCGCAAAATATGTCATTTACCGAGATCTGCTACGGCAGAGTGCCACACCCATTATTGGGTAGAAGGCGTGATGATATATTTTTTATTTATATATATACATATATTTTCAGTGGTAGCAAGTCGGCCTGTGGATCCAAAGAACCCTGGTTCGATCCGCACAGCCGACAAAACATTTTCACCAATTTAAAATTACCCCTGTGGCTCCCCCACCAGTAACATCTTTGGGGGCCGTGATTTGACGGCTGGTAACCGCGCTTCACGCGCAAATATATCACTTACCGAGATCTGCTTCGGCAGAGTGCCACACCCATTATTGGATAGAAGGCGTGATGATATATTTGTTATTTATATATATTTTAATCTTTGTCAAATATTTTACCCTGGCACGCCAATTTCTTTTTATCTACATTTATGCCTCTTACTCAAAATATTTCTTTCGAAAATATATATTAATTACTTATTTGTAAATTAAAAGAAGTTGATAGAAATTGGGCGTCATCCAAGAGTTTCGGAATCTACTATAAATCTCCGGTTGTGCAGGAAACGCATGCTGCTGAAGAATAAGAAGTTAGTCGTCAGTGCCCCTCGTGGCGTCCGCCACTGCATCTGACCAAGTGACCAGCTCTTTGCTTGGCTGCACGCTGATGTTAGAACACCTGTACACAGCCGGAGCGCTAGCAGCGATCGCGGAGCCCTAACCACAAACAGAGCGGGACTGAATAACTTTCCTTGCATCAACGGTTTCTTTTTGTTTTTCTTACGACGGACAACACAAGAAATACAAATGTTCCACATTCTTTCAGATCAGACTATTTTTGCAAAGAATCTCTAGAATTTTGTCATCGATCTTGTTTAATGAAGTATTGGTTACATTTGTTTTTATGGTGTTGGTTCAATGATCGATTGTCGAGCGATAAATTTCAGTTCAAGAGTTATGTTTTTCGGGCCCTAATTTTGGGTTGCTCTCTCTCTACTAACTTCTGTGGAGGCTGTGATGTTAGAATTGGTAACACATATTATATTAATTGATTGAAAATTTATGTATTTAAGTCGTAAATTTTAAAGAAAAAGGATATAATAAAATATTCCTTGGATTCTTGGATAACATGGCCTCATTGTTGAGTCAAATACAAAAATGCAACGACGTTAATATTATTCTCTTTTGCACCCTTTAACTCCACCCTCAACCCCAACAAATAACACGTTTTTAGGCCAAAAACCCTCATTTGCACATTCAACTTTAAACACGTATAACTCTGTGCTAAATCATCGTAGGAACTTCGTTCTTTGCGTCCTTGACAGGGAATTGAATAAACTTTATTGCCCTGATGGTGAATCGAGTCCACAAATTTTTCTTAGCTTTGTACATATCGTTAAAGATGGACGTTATTTCCACCAAAAACATTTTTATTCTTCCAGGGGGTTGATGGGAGGGTGGAAGGAGTTAACCCTAAAATCGCAAGTATCCCTTTAAAGTAGAGACTTTAAACTTTTCGCCCTTGAAAATTCGTTCAAATTAGATAAAAATTCGCCAAGTTATGATGGTTTGAAAATTGTGAAAATTTCTCGAATTTCAAGCGTTTCGTTTTTTACTTTTTTATATACAGTATAAGGAAGTATTGGAATCGTGAAAAAAATCGTTGACGAGATTTTCGCGGAAATACGTGTTTTGAGGTCCACTGAATCCGTTTTGATCATTTTCTTAATGATGTCTGTGTGTATGTGTGTGGATGGATGGATGGATGTGTGTCCGAGTGTGCAAAATCTCATGAACGAGATAAGGTTTGTTAACGAAACTTGGTAATTATAAGTTTCATGAAAATACGAAGAGCTGAGTTGATTTTGAATGAAATTGAAAAACCGGAAGAGGAAGTTTACTGGACACACAAAACAATAAATTCCATTTATTTCAAAAATGGAATCAGTTACCAAAAAAAGTTTTAAATAAAAGATGTTAGCAAAAATATTTGGAACATAAAATGTGATTTGCAATTTTCCTGTATATGCGTCTAATTTTGAGGAAACTAATTTATATATTTAATAATATATTCCAATAATCTTAGTAGCAATAGAAACAAAAAATATAAACATGTTTAACATTTAAATGTCAAATAATAATTGTCAAACGCAAGGAGCAAATCATAACTGTTCAATTCAGCGTTTTTGATGCTACATCAATTTCATTGGTCTATATTCTCAATATTAAATATGCTCTTTATAAGAAAGTCGTGTGGTGCCCACACCAGATTTTTTTTTCACCAGCTTATTTAGGATAAAATTCAGCAGGTTTGAAACCTATTGTTTAAAAAAAAAAGTAGATGATAAAAAAAAACTGGTTTTCTGACTAGACAACAGAAGTAGACTAATAAAGAAATAATTGAGATTTACACAAAAACTTAATGAACATTGCATAGACCATGATTTCATTCCGTTAATGATAGGGTTACAAAATTTGCAATATTGCTCTAATTACAATAAGTATGATTAGTAGTGTAGCACTATATAAACTCACAAACAGCTATGATACCAAGTTGGTTTCATTTTCCAATAACTTAATAAGTAGGTTATGAATCTGATGGAGTAAATTACATAAAGCATCAAGTACAGTTTTACGAGCAAAGCATGTATTTCCACACTTTTGTACGTGAAGCCGATGGTGTGTAATCTTATCCCGTTCTCGCATTACAAAATCAATCAATTAGTGACGATCTGGATCATGAAGGTCTACAAATACACGACTATGAGACTTATTACTGCAATGGTATCTTCCGTACTAGAGCAATATCAACAACCAGAAACTATCAAACTTTGAGAACGGACATTTATGTTCGCGGTAGCTGATCTTGAAATAGAACTATGCAGTTTTTGACAGTATTTTAGTATTATTTCAATGTACTTATCAAAAATTATGAGTGCACTATTTGAATACATTTTTAATCAATTTTAACTACGAATAACAATCTATATGTTGAATGAGTACTGTTACTATTATTTGAGGACCTCAGTTCGATTCCCATAGCCGGCAAAACATTTTCACCCATTTAAAATTACCCCTGTGGCTCCCCCATCACTAACATCTTTGGAGGCTGTGATTTGACGGCTGGTAACCGCACTTCACGCGCATAAATATATCACTTACCGAGATCTGCTTCGGCAGAGTGCCACACCCAGTAATGGGTAAAAGGCGTGGTGATATTTTTATATTTATTTATTTGAGTACTATTAAGAGATATTCAAATATTTATCGCTAGATATAAAATTCAACCAGTTCTCAATAGACTATAACAAATAAAAAAAAAGTTAATAATACAATTTGGATTCTATCAAAAATAAAAATAAAAATTAAATAAATATATAATCACGCCTTCTACCCATAACTGCATGTGTCACTCTGCCGAAGCAGATCTCGGTAAGTGATATATTTTACGCGAGAATTGCGGTTATCAGCTGTCAAATCACGGTCCCCAAAGATGTTACTGGTGGAGGAGCCACAGGACTAGTATTAGTAAGTCATCTAAAAATTCTGTTTTATTTAAAAAATTACAAAATTAGGTTAAATTAATTTTAAATTTGATAGTGTATTATCACCTGAAAGTCCAAAGTATAAAATATTTGCCCTAAAGCATAAAATCCTAATGTCGAAATATAATTTGTATAGCCTGAGTCATGGAATTACGAAACCACATTTTTTGTAGAAATATGATTCAAATTTGGAATTTCTTCTCATTAACCACTACCAACAATTATTATTATTTTTGTAAGCGAGATAGTTCTGCAATTGTTCATTTAGTTTATGTATCTAGGGTATTATGAAGATGTTTATGCCCTCCGAGGCTGATGTTTACAACATCGAGGGCCTTTGGCCCGAGGGTTTGTAAGTCGTCCGAAGGGTATACACATTAAGTAAAGCCCATGGTGCTTACAATGTCTTATTAGTATTATTTTAATAACCTAAATACAGACGCGGTTTTAGAATATTTCGGACCCTAGGCAAAATATTAATTTCGGGCCCTTTAAATATATATATATATATATATATATATATATATATATATATATATATATATATATATAATAAATTACATAGTGGCTAGGACAGTGGTATGAAGTCGGCCTGTGGATCCTGAGGTCCCTGGTTCGATTCCCACAGGCGACAAATTTTCATAATTTGAAAAAGCTATCCCTGTGTCTTCTCCACCACTAACATGTTTGGGGGCCGTGATTTGACGACTGGTAACCGCACTTCACGCGCAAAATATATCACTTACCGAGATCTGCTTTAGCAGAGTGCCACACCCAGTAATGGGTAGAAGGCATGATGATATATTTATTTATTTATTTTTATAATAAATAAAGAAATTATTTTGACAGAATTTTATCTCCTGAAACTTTTATTTGAAGCTGTCTTGTTTAAAATAATTAGGGAAGCAGGAAATTATAAAATTATGATTTTACATGTTCGAGTGTCGCGGTCACCATCCTGTATATAAGGGAATAAAATTGCATATTTCTGTTATCTAAACTAAAAGTTTGAATCCGGGCCCTAAAATTTTTGGGCCCTAGACTATTGCCTCTTTAGCCTAGGCCAAAGTCCGCCTATGCCTCAATAATAAATAACGGATAACCAATGAATAGGAGAAGAGTCAGTTTTTGACAATATTATTATAGAACATCACTCTTAATGCCCTAGGGCATATTAAAATCATATAGGACCGGTATTAACAACAACGTTTATTTCTGAAATGTAGTTTAAGAAAGACAACAGCGAATCACTTATTGCTGTCAAAATTTAAACTGTAGTTAAGGATAAATGCACATTTGAAAGTATTATAATTTCGGCCAATAATGCCCTAGGGCATTATGAACTAAGATATGTACCTTATATCAATGCTATTAATGAATAATAATGAACTAGAAAGACATATACAGTAATATACTTTATTTTGAAGTGCAGTTCTAAAGAATTGTTTCTTTGTTTTTGTGTCATCAGTCTCTGGTTTTAATTTACAATTTGCACAGTTTTGGAAACGCTGGTAATAGTTCATAATGTTTTTGTATTTTGCAAGCTTTCTTATTTCATGATCCAAGGCTAAGAAGACCAACTGTTTCAACTGTTATTACGAAGTAGTTCTTAATCTCGTCTTATTGCATTGTTTGTATTCGTTAATTTAAACCGTTTTGAGATGCATAATTTGTTTCACAGATCTTGAGATTGTCGCTAAATAAAAAGTAATTTAATTTAATTGTTTTGATTGATTTTAAGTAGATAAGGAAATCAAACTGAGTTTCCGTCATTAAGAACCGGAAACATTTGTTACAAGTTCCCGAAATGTTTTGACGTTTCTTTTATTTTATTGAATGAAAGTATCACCTATATTATTTAATTTATTCATTTTAATTACTCATATGTTATTTAGCGTAAAATATTTTAGAAATCGTTAAGAATATTTATTATATGTTATTTGTATAAATGACTTTAAACAGGTAATAAATTTTGATGTATTCATCTAAGAAATAAAAAATAAAAAAAATCTA
This sequence comes from Pterostichus madidus, assembly GCA_911728475.2. Taxonomy (NCBI): domain Eukaryota; kingdom Metazoa; phylum Arthropoda; class Insecta; order Coleoptera; family Carabidae; genus Pterostichus; species Pterostichus madidus. Next base: position 7,056,749 of record OU452313.1, on the reverse strand, counting down.
ATTTTTTTTCTGCTATTTTTAATGGTTAGCAGTTAACATGCTGGCATCTAAGCCGTTGGTTCGAATTCCAATACTAATGACATACTAATACCTTATCATTAATAATCATAATTTGTTACTATGTTTTTGTTTAAAATAATTTTGGCTAATTATTCGATTTATTATCTATATAGTTTTATATTTGCCTGTATTATTTGCCAAATAAAATAAATAAATGTATCATCACGCCTTATACCCATTACTGGATGTGACACTCTGCCGCAGCAGATCTTGGTAAGTGATATATTTATGCGAATGAAGTACAATTAACAGACGTCAAATCACGGTCCCCAAAGATATTAATGGAGGGACAGCCACGGGGGTAATTTTAATGTGGTAATAGTATATTTAAAAACAAGTGCTGCAATGACCATTATTGGAATATGAGTAACATGTGTTTTTCAAACTATTTTTCTTATATCGGATACATTTACTTTTATTTCAAAATTTTTACTAGAAAACATAACAAAATTTCAAGGTGGTAATATTGACAGATTCAATAAACATTTGAAATTTAACGTATTTTGACATTTATTAATTAGGTTAGCGTTCAAATTAATAGTTATCTAGGTTATGTTATAAAACAAAATAACTATAGTTTTTAATAAATAAATATTTTGCAGTTTAATGTAATTATTTTACTATAAACAAAGTAGCTACACACATACATATCTTCACGCTATATTCCATCAAATGGGGTAGCACGAACCCTAAAATCACTCATAAAACATTCACTCATAACATTCATCAAATAATCAGCCCCCGTCAAATATTATCATCCAAACACACTACCCTCACTTCAACCACATTCATAGATCCCTCCATATAAACTCATTTATTTATCACACTCGAAATCATTCTTACATAACAAACTCTCAATCACATCCATCCAATCACTCTTATTCGCTTATCATTCATCTTCTTTCTTCAACGTACATAACACATGCATAAAACATCTCAAATTACCTGCGCTTACTCTTAACAACGAATCTAATAACGAATCTACAAAGATTAGAAAAGATGAAATTGATAGCCTGCAATTGTATATGAAAGAAAAGTCCACACAGTGCAGTCACTGAAATGAAACAAAAAGATAAGAAAGGAAGGGAGTGTCGACCTGTGCTTGTTTTTGGTAGTGAATTCCACACAATTGCAGTTAAACACTCTACGTAAGAACTGAAAACGAATTGAAAGATAAGAAAGGAAGGGAGTGTCGCTCTACGCTTGTTTTTAAAACAAAATAATTGCAATAATTTTTCATAGGCTCAGCAATTACAACTAAACAGATTTATATTTGACATTTTTACAACTAGACAACTCAACAACTTAACCAAAAATATCCCTAAAAACTGTTGTACAAAACTGAATTTTGCAGGGCTGTTTTTGACAAAAACAGTTGCACAAAATTCACTTTGTAAACGGGATATAAGAAAAAATTGTTTGTCGATTGTAGGAATCGAACGCGGGTTCTCAAATCCACAGTTCGATTCGATACCACTAAGCCCCTTACCCCATAAATAATAACACATTACTTTATTGTATTCTAACTAGAAATATTTATCATCGAAACCTAACCTAACCTAACAATTCAAACGCATTTTTTTTTATGACTTCTTTGGCGGACCAACTACTAAGGTCATATGCCGCCATTACGCCCTGATCTGCGTTTTAGGTATTATGGTCAACAGCAACGCGGGTTTTCTCTGGACGGTTACCCATCCAAGTACTACTCGTGCGCAACGTTACTTAACTCGCGTTATCGCTTAGATCAGTTCCACCGAGTTCAGCCATGGCCGTTGACAAAAACGCATTTATTACTCTCAAAGTATTCTAGAAATTTTTATCAAGTTGCCATATTTCATCATAGAACAAATGAGAAAAAAAAAAACAAAATATCTATGGCACGCACTGCAGTATTACATCAAGGGTGACACAGAAACAGAAATACATACAGTCTGTAACAATTTTACTTTTGTTTGCAATATTACAGGTAGCTAATTAGACTCACGCAAGGTCCAGCGCTCTGGTTTTAATGAGCTGGTCTTGGACTGGACCGATCGAGTCCGAGATCGCGTAACTCGACTTCCGTCATCGGGTTGCGACAGAGCTACATGTGGGGGATTTTTGTACTAAGTTGCAAGTGTTTTGCAGTTCGTGTTTGTTTGGATTTGTTATTTGTTTGTTAGATAGAACAGAGATTATTATAGTGTAAGTTTAGTTTCTTGATGCGTTTACTCTGTTTTGTAGAAATGTACTAGGTACTACTTACTGTTTTTGAAAATAAATATGTAATTTCTCTGTTTTATACGTTATTGAATACTGAGCGTGGGACTGATGTAGTAGATCGCAGTAAGAGATATATTTATGCGTATGAAGTGTAGTTACTAGACATCAAATTATGACCACCAAAGATTTATTGAATTCATCGTTCAACAGGGGTATAGTTGATCCAGCATTTATTTGGACAAAAGACTTTGAAATCTCTCTATAAATTTTAATCAATATTACTATGAATTTTTTTTATTTGTTATTAATTTCACGTAAATATGGCTTCAGGTAGCACGATTCTTTGATTATTTTCTAATACAAAAATTATAAATAAAATAAGGCTTCAGAGATCCAAATTATCTATATTTTTTTTTTAAAATTGGACGTTTCGAATTTCAAACGAAATTCATCATCAGCTACAAAATTATTTTATTTATACTTATAATTTTGGATCCTAAATATTTTTATTATAATACAAAAATTGTTGAAAGCGCCGCGTTTTGCACGAAAACGGCTGAGTACGTATGGGGCCCTAGATAGTTTAATTATCGTATTCGTAAAACGCTGCACTTTCAATAATTTTTTCCACCATTGTTTTTGCTTGCCATTTTTCTAATGGTATTTGTCATAATTATACTCGTACTGGAAAAAAGCCAGGACTACTAAAATTACCTGAAAATTTATAGTTTTTTTAAATAGTAATAATTGAGTTTGGCAACAATTTCCACCAAGCAAACAGGCAGATTCATAAAGCGGATTAGCGCTAACACCATTTTTTATTTCGTTTTTAATTCTCTTCTCAATGTATGAAACAAGTTTATTTTAACTTGAGTTAAAAAGAAAGTTAATTAGCATCAAATTTAGTTTATTTCTTTAATCTGTTTTAATTTGAAACAGAGTTATAAATAATATTAAAAACGGTGTTAGCGCTAATCCGTTTTGTGATTCTGCCTGTAAATTGTTAGTACATTCTAAATAACTCTGCAATAGATATGAAATTTATTTCTTTTATATGCACCATAATAAAAAAAAGAAAGATTATTTTCAACTAACAGAAAATTATAATTTTAACTTGATAGGTGACTGCGATTATATTGTCACAAATAGAATGTTATACAGCACGATCTGGGGACTGGCCATTTTTTTTTATGTATTTGAAACATTAATTACTAATATGTAACAAAAATTAGGACTAATACTATTAACCAAAATAATTATTTTCATCTCTTAGCATATGTCCCCTCCTAGTGCTGTTTGTTAGGATGAAGGTTTTGGCAAAAGGATCCCTCACTTTAGTAACTTATAAAATTACCTGGCCAAAAAGATCGTTAGCTGTTGAACTATTTCCTAAAACTATATTAAGAATAAATAAATCTCATATAACCAACTCTTTCGGTGCCTTCACGTAGTACAAATTTCTGTCACCAGATTTTAGATCCCATCTATAGAATTGTCAATAAAGTTATGTTGAAAATATAAATGACAAAAACAAAATGAGTAACGTATATCTTGTACCACGAACAAATTCAATGACGTAACAGTCAAGTCATTTCACATAGTTATTTTCTAAGAAAATATGAGTTATCGAGTGCATAATTTAAACTGTATTTTAGTAAAGTGCAAAATACATGTAAATATCTAAAATTACAAACAACAGCTCTCGTAACTCTAACAAAATTATCCCACCAGAAATTTGCACTTTATCTCAAGCAATAAATCTCACCGAGACAACAAAATCAAACATTCCACATTATCAGCTTGAAAATCACACTTTACATTCGCAATGAGGTGGAGGGCCGCGGGTGAAACATTTTGACGAGCTCTGGGAGCGGCAGTGCGGCACACCCACGCGTGTGGGTGTGGGAGCCCTAGGCCGCCGTGCAGCGCCCACGTGGCACCACCCCGGGACTTCCTCTGCAGCGAGTGAAAATTACTTTGCGAAATTGTGATGATGTATGGGGTGTGAAATTCAAATTGAAATTTAATGCTGTTTTACTTTTTATTCGTTGCATTTATTTTTATACCGTAAAACAAACTTATAATTAGTTAAATGCTTCCTTATTTCAACTATAATAAATAATATATAGCAGCAACACTCAACGTAGTTGTTAGAGGAATTTGGGTGACTTAAACTGAACGAGATTTCTTTACTCATAACAATGCATTAATTTGAAATGTATTATTATTTATATATTTATTGATTTATTTTTCCCGTGTGGGGATTTGCCAGTTACCTCCATCGGGTGCGTCCCCATTGGAATTGGGGAAAGCTCGCCGGGTCTGCAAGCCAGCAGATCTGGAGGGTAGTGGGGAAATAAAATACCCACCGTGAAACAAAAACTGGACTGGTCCTCCAGGTTGGGGGTTGTGCTTGGGGTTAATCACCCCATCATGGAAAAAGCAGTGGATTCAAGAACCCAATCAACTGCCTCGGAACGTGGACGGATACAAAAGGAGACAACAACGGCTAGGACTAAGGAATAATGAAGTAAGAATAAACAACTATAGTCGACTAGCACTGAATAGAGATGGTTGGAGGAAGTTAATTAGGGAGGCGCATATCCTGCTTGGATAGTTGAGCCGATGATGATGATGATTGATTTATTGATGTTACTCTGTACAACAGGAACTTAATCTCAATTGCAGTATAGGGTCCGGACTCACGGAGCAGCAGTTCATATATTTTTAGCTTGAGTGACAAATTAACTATCAAAACGATAAAATGAAACAAAAAATAAATATAAATAAATATATCATCACGCCTTCTACCCATTACTGGGTGTGGCACTCTGCTGAAGCAGATCTCGGTAAGTGATATATTTTGCGCGTGAAGTGCGGTTACCAGTCGTCAAATCACGGCCCCCAAACATGTTAGTGGTGGAGGTGCCACAGGGATAGCTTTTTCAAATTATGAAAATTTGTCGCCTGTGGGAATCGAACCAAAAAACAAGTGCAACATAAATACAAGTTTGTTAATTTAAATCAGATTTATATTATATTTGATTAGTACAGAGACATCTTCTTGAGTACCTCTTTACTGCATTCTTTATAGGAACAGTGGCAATTATAGTATGGCTAACTTTTTATTAGTTACGCAGATTACGTGAAGCTACTGATACTCTTTAAAAATGTAGTAAAGCTTCAGTTAAAAACTAATATTAAAGCAGCTGTTAAATTTTGAAGCTAGTTTTTTCAGTTAATATGTTAGAATCTGTAATAAATAGTTATTTTTGTATTAAGTGCGCGAAATGAGTATTTTTTTGTTTCGATGAACTGTCATTTAAATTGTGAATTTATGTCCTTTTTGCTCTGAAATTAGTTTTAAAGTAAGGAAGTACCTCAGCATTTGGCTTACGGCCCTTTGAGAGCTGCCTCCACACCTTCCTCCAGATTCCTCGATCTCTTGCCTTTTCTCGCCAGTTGGTTACCTTTAACTGTTTAAGGTCTCCGAGAACGCTGTCGATCCATATTATTCTAGATCTTCCCTTAGGTCTTACTCCAGCTGGACTTGCTTTATAAATCTTTTTAAAGAAGTACGTACTAAATTATTTTACACTTTTTACTTTTAGATATTTTTGAATTTTGTAATTTATTGATATAAGTTTTGTAGAAATATTTTGTTTAATAAAATTGCTCCACAAAACCATACAATTCTTGTGTGCCTCAAAATGGCGGATGGACCAATCAAAATTATTTCGTGTTGTCCATTACTTCTACAAAGTAAAACAGTGAATAGTAAAATTACATTTTAGTTGTCAAATAGCTGTCAGTATTGTAGTCATGTATTATAAAACAGGATGTGTTAAAATGAATGAAACAAAATAAATAATTAAGTTGTAAATGACTAGACTAATTTCCACACAAATAAGAAAAAAAATCGTGTTTGTATGAAACATTGAATATCAAGCTTGACAGCTTCATTAACTTTTTAGTAAATGGCGACCAATTTCTTGGCGAAACAGTTAACAATAATTTTGACAGAAGTATTGTTTCTGTATTTATTTATTCTGTCAACTTATAACCAATTATATTATTGTGTCCGAGTATCCTGGAATATACGAATATATTATTATAAGCTGTAGATTCCCTTCCTGTAATTCGAATTATGTGTTATAAGCAGCCTTGATCCCATGAGTCTTTCATATACTGAAAGGCACGATTCGAGAGTCGTCTGCAATGACACTGTTATAAGGTCCCAGGTTAATATCCTGGCCATATCTCAATATTTCTCTTTAAAATTTAATTAATTTTAATGGGGTAAGTGGCTCAGTGGTATTAAGAACACGGGTTCGATTCCCACAGGCGATAAACAATTTTCACCACATTAAAACTACCCCTGTGGCTCCCCCACTAACATCTTTGGGGGCCGTGACTTAACGGTTGGTAACGTGCAAAATATATCACTTATCGAGACCTGCTTCGGCAGAGTGCCACACCCAGTCATGGGTAGAAGGCGTGATGATATATTTATTTATTTATTTATTTAAAACTACCCCTGTGACTCTCCCTCCTCTAAAATTTTTAGGGGCCGTGACTTAACGGTTGGTAACGTACAAAATATATCACTTACTGAGATCTGCTACGGCAGAGTGCCAGATTCAGTAATGGATAGAAGGCTTGATGTTATATTTATTTATTTTATATTTTCAATTTAATTTGATAAATCACTAAGTATTAAACTAACCAGTTTCAGGAAATTGAAACGTTTTTAGAAACGAACTAATGACTAGTTGCAAAGCTATCGTTTAAATATTAAGTGTAACTTAAGTAAAACAATATTGACATTGCTGTCAATAATTCGATTAGATATTTTTGTACTTAATTGACACTTGATGCAACTGACTATACGTACTTAAGCACTCGTATATATATATACACGAGATGCCACCGTCAATATAAGAAAAAAAGCAAACTTAAGCAATTTATTCAACTTTAAAATTTTTTGCTTAAATTCTTGGCCAAAAAAAATGGGCAAAACACCCAAAAATAATGAAAATTATCAATTTCGCCAGTCATATTTGAAAACTAGATACTTTTTTCGATTTTTTCATGCCGTTCAAAAAATTTTTGGATGCTCCTAATTTTGGAGAAGGTGGGGTGTCCGTTTCCCAGAGAATGGCCCATATATATATATATATATATATATATATATATATATATATATATATATATATATATATATATAACATCACGCCTTTTACTCATTGTTTTGTTTTAACCTGAATTTTTATTATAAGTTTGGATACGTAGTCAATATAATTTAAACATTTAAATTCAACTGTTTCAGAACATGATACGTTAAGAAAGTGTTTTTATTTTCCTGATTTATGATGTAATATACTTGTGTAAAATGTGAAATGGCGTAAAATATGGAAAAGTCTATTCTTCCAGATGTTATATCTCAAAAATTAAGCAAGATATGAAGATGCGCTCAACGGCATTGGATTCCTCACGTCCGAATTGACGTGTACACATTTTTTCAGCAATTTTTTTATTTTTGATATTTTGACCAAAATTTTCGATATACACAAATTTCTAAGGCCAATATCTTCACAACTAAAAGAGATATAAACTCAGGGATTTCACCATTGGATTCTGCGCGTCGAAATACGTATGTATGTAATTTTTTAATAAAATATTCGGACGAGGAAGATTTTGAGAGCAATAAGTCTGAAAATGGCTTAAAATCGAAAATTCTAAAGGGGTACCCCTTAAGAAATTTTCAAAAAATCTAAATCGCTGAAAATATGTTTATAAGTCAATTTAAACACGAGAAATTCAATGCCGTTGAGCGCATTTTTATATCTTGTTTAATTTTTGGGATATAGCCCTCGAAAAATTAAAATTTTGCATAAATTTCATCTCGTTTTGACCATTTTCTGCTAACTGCCCTATATGTCAAAAACTACCTAGATACGGGTCTGGAAAATGCACCATTGCATTCCTCATAATTTTATGCATAAATATTCATATTTTTAATGATATAAATTGAGAGATAATTTTTTTATGTAAAAATAAATAAAATAAATAAATGTATCATCACGCCTTCTACCCATCACTGGGTGTGGCACTCTCTCGAAGCAGATCTCGGTAAGTGATATATTTTGCGCGTGAAGTGCAGTTACCAGTCGTCAAATCACGGCCCCCAAAGATGTTAGTGGTGGAGGAGCCACAGGAGTAGCTTTTGAAATTATGAAAATTGTTTGTCGCCTGTGGGAATCGAACCAGGGTTCTCAGGATCCACAGGCCTACTTCATACCATTGAATTAACCTCCCCATAAAATGTAAAACATGGCCAAATTTCAAATTTAGGAACTTTTATTTAGTTAGCATGGCGTTTTTAATATTTGATGAAAACTTAGTACTTGCCAACTCCCTTTTTTATATGAAAAAAGGAAAATAAGCTATCAATATGTTTTATGAATTTGATTATAGAAATATAAATAAACATATGAAATTCTTTCTGACAAATATGGGTGTTAAACTATTTAATCATTCAGTTTAATTTTTATTCGATTATTTCAAAGCAATAACAAGCTTATTGAGATATTTACACAGTACGAATAGTTAATCTAGTTTTTAAAATTGTCCGCCTTAGTAAAATGCCGATAAGCAAAGTAGTAATTTATTACTTGCATTACTTAGCGCGTTGATTGATACGGCTCGAGTGTAGCGTGATTTATTATTTGTTTTTGTCACCATTTATTCGATTCGATTCGAGGTTTTTTAATTGAAGGTACTTCAAATGATCTCATAGATCATTCAGTGACATAACTAAATTTAAATTTAGACAACTATTTTCGTACATGTCTTTGTAATTAAGATATCTCGAAACTGCGTTGCTTTGCTATAAATTAAAACTGGGTCGCATTGAATTTTATAATTAATTTGCAAAATTTTTATGTTAATGAGATTCGCAGATTTTATGCAAAAGAGATATTGAGAACAGGCGATAAATAATATTTTATATACTCAAGAAATCAATCAATTTTAACATGATAGTTGATTTATTAATTTAATGAAAATGTGGAACACCCATTAAACAAATATTTATTTAAGCTATTAAAATTATTTTTAATACGTTCCTGTCTACTACATTCTAATAAAAAACTTAGTTACTGCACATTAAAAACGTAATCTAGTCTAGATCTTTATTGTTGGTATAAAGTAGACGCAAATAGATTTAGATTGCTGATAAGCGCTTACAACTTGTACATTTAATATTACTTAATACGCAGCATATATTAAAAAAATTGTTTGATATACTGTCACGACGTTTTCATATTTTACATTTTTTTTTCTGTTTTACCTTTGTTGCAGATTTAGTAAACTTACGGTTTGTTTCTATAAGAAATGTCAATCATTCAATCAAATAAAAATAAAATAAATAAGTATATCATTACGTCTTCTGCCCATTACTGGGCAGAGCTGGGCAGTAGCTAGCTACCTTTGTAGCTTAGCTACTAGCTTAGCTACTAGCTTAGCTACGTGTATCTTAGCTGTAGCTGTAGCTTAGCTAAATGTGAAAAAATATAGCTGTAGCTTGTAGCGCGCTGTTTCTTTTCTATTTGCTTAAAAATATTGTTATAACAACTGAAGCTACTTTTAAAACTACTTTTTGTAGCTTAAAGCTACTTTTTCTAGCTTAAAGCTACCACTGTTCATTAAGAAATACCTATGAATTTTTGCTTTATATTTGAATTGTACCTTCTTTATTGTTTTCTATAACTATAGGATAACAAGTTATTATATAGTGTAAAATCTATTAACATAATTTATTTTTCACTTGTTCTTAACCTATCCTACTTTTGTATTAAATATTAGATGAACTAAACATTGACTAACTAGACAACTTCACATAAAAATATCCTCAAAACAATTATACAAAGTTGAGCTTTGTAGCACTATTTTTGAAAAAAACAGTTGTAGAAAATATGTATCTGATCGAATAAAATTAAATATGTTTGTCGAATTCGTTTTGCTATTACGAAGAAAGTAAATGAAATCTAAATATCAATCATTAATCAAAATTTTATAATTAATGAACCTTGATAAGAAAACAGTGCAACAGCGCCAGTTTTTGCTCAATCGCAAAAAATCCTAACCGGAAATGATACAACCTTCCGCAACCTACGACATTTAATCTCCGCTGGCGATCAAAATCTCCGTCTCAATACAGGACAACAATTACCATATAAAACAAATATATAAAGCCGTAAATTGCGTGTGATTAGCCGGATATGTGTCTCGAGATTACGCAACTGCATCTGCGAACAGGTCTTGGTTTCCGCAGGCGCAGGAGTATGTGCAAAGCGCAGACGTGTGCCCGCTGCCACAGCGGAGGTGGTTTCATAATTACAATATTAATTAAATGACCGTATCCGGACCATGGTGACTTTATGTAAACGTATTTTGATTATTTAGAAAATATATGCTAATTTGACCGAATAGCGGAAAGCCGAGTGAAATTAATGTACTGCTGAACACATGTTATTTACATTTTAATGTATGTAAATTCTTGTACTGCACATAACGACCTCAAAAACTCTCAGTACAAATTCCACACTACAGTAATTCTCGTCGAAACTTTTTACGTTAAATTTCAGGCGCTACGGACTCATTCATTTTGCTTTTTTCCTCATCTATAAATTAATCCTTTGATTTATATACAGGTTTATATCAAAAATTGACATTCGTCCGTCCTTTATTTTAAGTATCGTATATTTGTTTCAAAAGCGCCATCTAGTCCTTAACAGGCAGATTCATAAAGCGGATTAGCGCTAACACCATTTTTTATTTCGTTTTTAACTCTCTTTTCAATACACGAAACAAGTTTATTTTAACTTGAGTTAAAAAGAGAGTGAATTGCCATCAAATTTAGTTCATTTCTTTAATCTGTTTTAATTTGAAACAAAGTTATAGATAATATTAAAAACGGTGTTAGCGCTAATCCGTTTTATGAATCTGCCTGTAATAGTAAGAGAGCTAGGGTACAAAATGATGTTTCATTTATTCCAGTGACACAAATGGATTTTTTAATAGATGATAAACATGGAAAAAAGAAAATTAGATTTGGGAACGGGTGGCAACTATAGATGGCGTCGATGTGAATGCGCAAATTTTAAGGATGGTTGTTGATTGCTAAACTAGTCAACTTTCAGAGCTTCTGTCACCAATGAGCAACCAGCAATAATTTCTGTCAATAATTTTTTTGTCATGTGTTCATCGTGAACAAGTAGTAATATGTCAGACGACACCATAAAAATTGCTTACTTTGACCGGTTTTGTCGCGCATGCGTCATCGGTCAAAACTTCTGTCTATCATTTTTATTACTTAATTATACCAAAGTCTATAATTTAAACTAAAAATTAGCCTGTAAAAATATGTCAACAACCACCCTTAAAATCGGCGCATTCACATCGGCGCCATCTATAATTTCCACCCGTTTCCAAATCTAATTTTATTTTTTTCATGTTTATCATGACATAATCTATTAAAAAATCCATTTCTGTCACTGGAATAAATGAGACACCATTTTGCATTCTAGCTCTCTAACTATAAGGGACTAGAACCTATTAGAAGACAAAAAAAGCAAATTTTCAAGAATTTTTTTGCATCTTTTTTATTTGATATGACTATAATGTCCTTTGAAAGTACAAAATTTTGTTTTTTTTTGACTTTTTATCTAATTTTATTATTATATATTTTAATATATATTATTCTTCCAGGTATTTTATAAAAATTCAAGGATATTTAAGGATTTCAAGGTATGTTTTCAAATTCCAGACTTTTTCCAGGTTTTCCAGGAATTTCAGGTCGGTAGACATCATGTGGTAGATAATGCTACAGTTACAAAATAGGGACGTAAATTTTGATTTAAAAAAATCCGTCTTCAGGTTCCAACTTCAGAGTTAATTAGGAGTATGTTTCACATAAAAGTCTAAAGCTTCTTTCTCACTGTCGAGATAAAATCAAGTTCATGAATAAATTCTTAATAAAATTACCATTGTTATAAATTACAAATATTTATATGTAAATGCAAATTGTTTCTTTTTCGGCTTCAAAATCTACATTTCGGTCTCTTTATGCTGTGTTCATTTATTTATTTACTATTCAAGAACAGAAAATTAATTTCAAATACAGTACACGTGACCTGCTTATAATTGACTTCGAACAACATGGATGCAGTATTTTTGGTTACAAGTTTAATTCAGTAAGGTTTAAAACGTTGAACTTTCTCTTGTTAATCGACAGGTCAATCATTGAACCCGTAATCAATTTAATAAGAATATAATAAGACTGTAAAGTTACAAACTTATAACACATTATACAGGATGTTCCAAGTTTAACGTAAACCATACATTAAAAACCTAAAAATAATAGATAAACTGCATTTCATAGATATTTCAATTTTCATAATTTCAACACTAAAAAATCTAATTATAACAATTAAATATGAAATATCATTAATCGTAGACAAGATTGGATATTTACTTTTTGTATAAAAACGGGACATTTAGCAAAAATATTAGAAACAAAGAAAAGTTTGTAACAGAAGTTGTTTATTAATAAATTAATAAAGTTATTGTCACATAATAAATTAATTTCATAAGTTCTAGTCATAATTTCATCCTAACAAGGTAATACTTGTTATTTTATTGTTATGCCAATGGCACACTGGTCGAGGAGCATGAATGAGCGTCGAGGAACTCATCGATGAAACAACAGAACGCACCCGTCATCGATGAAAAATAGAGGCGCCTCTATTTCCATCGAGGAGTTCCTCGATGAAACGATTGTGTCTCATTTCACACGTATTATTGTGTCTCATTTCATGTTAGCGTGGGCTGTCATTTTGGTTTTGCTTTGTGCTATTTTTTCGTGTTTGTTTATTTTATCAGTCAGAGTGCGTTCTGTTGTTTCATCGATGAGTTCATCGACGCTCATTCATGCTCCTCGACCAGTGTGCCACTGGAATTATTGGGATTTTTAAATAAGAATGCACTCATGGCGGTGAAAATTGGAATTACGACAAAGGTACAATACTAACCTAATAACTAAGTACTTAAAAAATGAATAAAAATTAATGATAATAGAAGGAATTTTTACTAAAAACGCATTATTAAAATAATCAACGAACTATAATATACTTTGTGTTTAAAAGTTAAACAATAAATGAAACTAATACTAAAACTACAACTAACGACAATACAAATCTATATTCTACATAAATTAATAAAAAAAAACACTCCTAGCAAACACAAAATGAAATAAAAATCAAAGAAATACAAGTGGCAGCAATGATAAGCTTATGGGGACCAACTGAAAGTGTACCATTGTCTCAAGTTTGACATGTCATGATCAACGCCATCTTTTAGTAGTTTGACATCCCAGTTACTAGATATTTTAATAATGCGCTGCAGCAATTATAAAAATAGGAATATCTCTAAAACAAGATATTTACAACTATTTGTTAAGATGAACTTTGTCTCTTATTTTTAAGTTTTCAAATTATAGGTTAAGTTTGGCGGGTGTAACTTAGTATACTCTGTATTGTGGTCGTAAATGTTTTCTTTGTGAGTCAAGTCTAAAAATATCTACTGAAAACTTTCCGAAAAATGTGAAATTAATTTTTTGTCTGGAAGGTATGCAAAGCATTGAAATGTCTTAATTTGTACTGAAGAGCCTTGGCTATATTCCAAAATTAGAAGTAATTAGTTATTCGTTAAAAGGTAATCAGTTATTTCTTGAATGACATCTGAAATGTGACCAGCTTTTCAAATGTATTTGAATAATTCAAATCAGCGAATAGAATAGAAAATATATATTATCTGTCAAGAGTATCCGTATTTGCTAAATATGTGAATAATGAATTATAATAAGAAAATTATTATGTACATTATGATTTTCTCATTAACTTAAGCTCATTCTGAAGTATTTATAAACATGTAATGTACAGGTGATACAAATAATGATATTTTAAAATGTAAATACTGTTGGTTTTTTGTGTCATTACTTTAATTTATTACATTATTATTGTTATAAATTTACAAGTATAATCTGAGCATAATTATTATTGTTATATATGATTGAAGGATAATTGATAATTGTATGAAAATTAGATCGGAAAACTATGACATTCATAAACTGGATTAATATATTACTGAAAAAATCCTGGAGGTAAAATGTTATTACTATAAAATCCAATTTATTTAAATTAAATCGCAACGAGATATAAAAATTAAATGAATAAATATATCATGCTTTTTACCCATTACTGAGTGTGGTATTATGCCGTATCAGATCTCGATACTTGATTTATTTATGTGCATGAAGTACGATCCAACCGTCAAATCACGTCGCCCAAAAATGTTAGTGGAGAGGCAAATTCAGAGTAATTTTAAAAACCGAAATTGGATTCTCAAATTCATAAATTGACTCGTTACCTTTGAGCTACCTACCCCAACGAAAAATGAACATTTATATTTCATTACAATATTAAATAATATTAAAATATGTTTAGAACGTTATAGCTATTAATATACCAAGGGTATTATGAAGATATTAATGCCCTCCGAGGGCGATGATTACAAGGCTGAGGTCCTCTGGCTCAAGGGTTTGTAAGTCGTCCGAGTGGTATAAACATCAAGTAATGCCCGTGGCGCATATAGTTTTTAGGTCTTACTAGTATTTTAATAACCTAAATAGTAAATAATGCATTTTGCGCGTGGGTAGTATTTGGATGGGTGACCATCCAGAGAAAACTCGCGTTGCTGTTGACCATAACACCTAAAACGCAGATCAGGGCGTAATGGCGGCATATGACCTTGGTAGTTGGTCCGCCAAAGAAGCCGAAAAAAAAATGCATTACCTGGCAACACTGAATAGAAGAAATTTTACTTTTTGACAGTATTATTATAGTAACATCACACGTAATGCCCTAGGACCTATTAAAATCATATAATGCCCTAAGGCATAATGAAGTAGAAATACTTATTTGGTGGGGACGCATATTTAGTTACTGAGCTATATATTAAGTTGTCTTTTCTCCCACGGTAAGCATGGAGTAAAAAGTACGAAAACAATAATTAAGTAAATCAGAAGAAGACACAATCTTCTCTATAAGGCCTAATTAATATATACCGCATACAAAAACACAAATTAAATACCGATCTCCTTTTAGATAAAATTTTCTTAAGATAAAAACCATTCAATAATAGACAATAAACTTATAAGTCGTTCCTGTCCTGTATCAGGTTGTTGTACATAGTGTTAGACGCTTATACCCACATAAGCAGCTAATAACAATAGACATTCTAGTTACGGAAGTAAGGCGACCTCAAAAGGCCGTAGAGTAATCGTGCAAGCGCACCTGTTACATTCATAGGCGCCGTGCAGCTGGGGAAATGGGGCACTCACCCCATACGTTTCGAACAATATTAAATATAAATAAATAAATATATCATCACGCCTTTTACCCATTACTGGTACTCTGCCGAAGCAGATCTGGGTAAATGATATATTTATGCACGTGAAGTGCGGTTACCAACCATCAAATCTCGCCCCCCCAAAGATGTTAATGATGGGGAAGTCACAGGGGTAATTGAAAATTGATGAAAATGTTTTGTCGACTGTGGGGATCGAACCAGGGTTCTTAGGATCCACAGGCCGACTTGATACCACTGAGCCATTACCCATTACCATTACTAGAATAATATTAGCTAATCTAAAGTACAGGATTAGCTAAAACTTGTTTGAGAATCGGGCAGTTAAAGATTTCAAACTTATCATCTGCATCCAATTCTAAGGATTTAAAATTACGAACGGTTGTACTTCGTTCATCACAACACCAGCTTTGCTTATAAAACCCTATTTATTAAAGACGCGCCCCCTCGAATAATTCCACGTGTCGCCGTCACTGGTCCCGGTACCGACGTGAAGTTAGTTGGGCGAGGCAGGTGCCGCTCTGTATTCACACGGTTTTTGCATGCACCGAGCTAATAATAATGACAACTTGCTCTTGTAGCGGCCTTGTGCTCTGATGCAAAATAATGACTTTTTTCTATTACGACATGCGCATGGACATGATCTCAAGCAGAAAATAATTGTAACAAGCGTTGTGTTTCTTGCGACATTTGTCTTTGTTTGATTGACTTATGATTTATTGATGGAAAAATACCGGACGACGGTTTATTTATTCTTGTATGATGTTTAACTTACTTTTCAATAAATTATGTAAACTGAAAAGAATAAATTATTCTTTACTAGTAACTCTTAGAAGTGACCTATAGAAAGATCAACTTCAACTTCAACAAATTGTTCAGTAATGAAGTAACGCTGTTTTATCAATAAATACAGGACTTTATTTTGCTCTGAGTAAGAATGCTTAGATTAATCTGGTTGAAATCAAGGGTGAACACAGGCCCACGGCATGATTATTAGCACGAGGCGCAAAGCGCCGAGGGTTAATAACATGCTCAGGGTCAGAAACACTAATTTCACCTGTGGTACATACAATATTTTATGCACAACAAAATAACATTTAATTATATGTTCACAAGATTAAAATATGTACATAGGTGTATATGACAAAATGACATTTTGTAAAATGAAGTATTCACATTAAACAAAAATTATCATTTTATTTATGTATCTATTGGAATTATTTTTTTATGGCCCTAGGGCCAAAAAGAATTGTTTAAGCCAGCTTTTTAAGGCTAAAACACAGGAATTTCGGCCCGGTTGTGCATAATAGTTATTTATGTACCAAGGGTGAAAACAGGCATTTCTATTCCGCGGCATAATTATTAGCACGAAGCGCAAAGCGCCGAGGGCTAATAACATGCTCAGGGTCAGAAACGCTTATTTCACCCATGATACATACAACATTTTAGACACAACAAATTACATTATATGTTCAAAAGATTAAAATATATACATAGGTTATATGTCAAAATGACATTTTTCAAAATCAAGTATTCACATTAAACAAAAATTGTCATATTATATATGGATCCATAGGAATTATTTTTTTATTACCCTAGGGCTAAATAGAATTGTTTAAATCCGCTTTTTAGGGTTAAAACATATTAATTTCGGCCCGGTTGTGTAAGTTATTTATGTATCAAAGGCAAAAATAGGCGTTTCTGGTCCGTGGTACGAGTACATACAATATTTTTTGTACAACAAAATAACATTTAATTATATGTTCAAAAGATTAAAATATGTAAATAAGTTATATGTCAAAATACGTTTTGTAAAATCAAGTGAATAAATTTTTAGGGCCCTAGGTTCAAGAAGAAGCTTTTCAGCCTTGTTGTGCATAAAAGAATTTATATGTGATTTTTGCCACCAAGGGGATCATGGCTCCGCAAAGTTAGAAGACCACTACTCTACCATGATGCTGATATCGCGACAACGCATAAAACAAATTCAATTACAAAATACAACATAATTCCAGGATCATATGAACTTTTTCTTATTATTATGCGGAAACATACACTACCTATGCTGTAAGTACCTTTGAAAGTACAGCATTCTCACATGAAATACAAACCCAAATAATAGTTGAATTATTAACATTTTGATTGATTATTTATCCATGTGCAGTATAAAAGAAAATTTATCGCTTTATGGTATAAATTTTATGATTAATAACTCAACAGTAATAGCCATAAAATTCTGATTGTAAATGACTGCATTTAGTGATTTTTGTGATTGACCTGAAACCTGAATAGCGAGAAAGTATGGGCTGTAAACGATTATCATGTCTTTTCAATTGGTGTATTCACTCCGATATCTTGACAGATATAACTAAGACGAACCCAAAGACGAATACAACGAACATAATTGCCAGTTGCGATTCACGTTCAAAGGTTAAATAGGTGCCATTCAGCAAATGATGTTCACTGCAAATTTATAGATATTCAATAGCGGGAAATATGAGTATGCTTTCAAATACAAATAAAATTTACAATTTGTACATTTACAATTGTACTTATTCAAAGAATAGAGAGGAGAGAATTTAAAAAGAAAAAACTTGACATATTTTCTGTTGCTTATCTTCCACCGTCAAATGTTTCTACATTAATTTAACGAAAAAATGGTTCTATTAGTATGTTTTAATAAGCCAAAGTAATGTAAGAATAAAATTAAAGGACATAGGCTTAAGGGGGGACACCCGTTGAGCCTGCTAAAAAAAAGGTACTTTTTGATAATTTTTTTAGAACATTAGAATAAATGCAATCGCTTTGGATTTTTGGCATGTTATAAAGTAATATTTCAGCTTTATTTTCAGAAATTTTCAGCAGAAACAATTTGTTTCCCTGCCATTGGCAGCCCTGCGAATAGAGAGCTGCAGGCGGTGCATTTGTCGCTTGCGGGACAGAGCGTTCAGTACTTAAACATCTGAGAAAAAATGGATTCGTGTTTCGGGTTCTAAATTAAATTATCTAAAAGGTAGCATAGGATTTTTTCGAAATTCGCAAAATTAACAAAATGGCGGCGCTCAAAAAAAAGTTAAATTTTTAGTTGAAAAAATGGCTACTAAAATACGCATAAAAAATCGAAAAATTAGAATCAAGATCAAATATATGTCTTATGCAACAACACTGCGATTTCTTACAGAACAGTCTATAAATAATTTAAAACCAAATTTGATTAATGAGTACGAACAGAAATATATAACCGAAAGTATATTTAAAGCAAATGAAACAAAAGCTAAATGGCCATTGTAAAACAAATAAAATAAACTTGAAAAACATAATTGCAATTGAACTATTTCCATGAAACAGCAAGTTTCTGTGAAAGCTTATGAACTGTTGGCTTGTTAACTGATCGCTGAAAAAAGTGATTTAAATGTCACATCTGAAAAAGTTGCAAATAAATTATCGCAACGACATACAACAGGTAAATTAAATGTCACTTGTCAAAGTTGACCGTTATGTCGTACCTGTCAACCTGTATTTATGGAATCAGACCGATTTGACAAAAATTATTTAATTGACGATAAATGTATAATTATATCTATAATATTCATAAAATATTAACATAGATAATGACAACGAAATACAAGGAAAAATGTTCTACTTTTTAACGGATTTACAAGTTAATATAGAGAAAGTTTTCAATATGAGTTATATAATTTGTTTATTATTAGATTCGTCAGTAATTCTCAAACTTTTGAGAAACATTTGTTGTACTACGGTGGTGTGGATAGCGTTACGGCATTCGAATCCGGATATCCTGAGATCGAATTCCACTCAAGCTATATATATATATATATATATATAAACTACCACACTGCGGCTCTGTGAGTCCGGACCCTGTACTGTAATTGGGATTAAGTTCCTGTTGTACAGAGTAACATAAGCAAAATAAAAAAATAAAATAAAAATATTTGTATTATTAATTCTTATTCGTGTGGTACTTAACTTTTAGGTAATATACAGATTAGCTAGGTTCATCAATATAACGAAGGATTTCACGACAATGCATTTGTTTGTAATTTTTCTCTGAGATGAATTTGTGCATTTATAATCTGTTAATACCCAAGATTTTTAGCTCGAGGGGTATTATTTTTGTTTATAAATGTGTGATGGAGAGATCTATGAATGTGGTTGAAGTGAGGATGTTATGTTAGGATGATTATTTTTTGACGTTTCTCAAAACCAATGAAATGCTTCATTGTATGCATTTTAACCAATCCTGTCATTATTATACTGAGAATTATGCTCTTGTGAGTATTCTCGAGAATTATCTCTGTAGATGCTTTTTTGTTTGTGACAAATGGTAGGTAGTTGTAAAAAAATTATTTAAAACTGTCTACGCGTCAAGTAAAATGTGTGAAAAAATCCTTTTAGTTGTATTTTAGATACAGAAATACACCAACAAATTTTGGAAACAACTTTCAAGAATAAATTAATAAGTAATCAATCGAAATGGACCCAGTTCAAAATCTTTTAAGTTGGATGAATCGACCTCAACAGCTAAGTCACAAAATAATCTAATTAAATATAACTCCAGAGTTCGATAAATTAGAAAATAATTCTCCAGTATATTTCTCAAACTTGTTGCCATTTGGCAATAGCCACTCAAGCCCTACGGGCTTCTTGACTATTGCCTGGCAACAAGTTTTTGAAAGATATCTCAAATTATTTTCAATTTATTCTCACTCTCTTGTTATATTATTACTGAGAATATTTGACGAGGACTGAATATTTGATTAATTTAATGAGTACATGTTTTATGAACGTTTTTAGGATTCGTGCTATCCCATTTGATGGAATATAGCGAAATTTATTCGAAAAAAAAATTGCCTCAAACAAAAAAAGTATTTAAGTGAAAATTTAGATATATGATAATGAACCAAAGCTAGAGGTGTATTTGTAAAGAAAATTTCTCGAACCAGAGTTTATTAATTAAATAAAATATATTATTTATATTATATTATTATTTATTATTGATTATTCATATTAGTTGTTGTCATAACAGTTTTCAACAAAATTTCGACGCAATCATGAATGTTTATATGTTTTTAATTGATTTGACATTTAATTTGTCAATTTCGCATAGATAATGTGAATTTATTTACTTAATTTTTAAATGAAGACAGCGTTGAACGAATTGTACTATGTTTTTTCTTTATTATATTTGCGAAAGATCCTAAATAGTGAGTGAAATATTCTTTAATATATTTTAGTATTTTATATCCTGTTTTGTAAATTATAATCATTACTGTAAAACTGACAGGTATATGATAGTGAGGACGCCATTTTGTTGGACAAAGTTGTTTGAGGAAAAGTAAATGAGACGTCGAGTGACGCTTCTGTTCTGTGATTTAAAGGAATGTTAATATTAAATTATGTTTTCATTTGCAGCACATCTTCTTTCGATTAAAACTTTTTCCAATTTGCAATAAATAATATACAATTTGCATATTTTTACATACTCATTCAATAGGAAAAAATCTGTATGAAAGTAGAAATTTACATTAGTGATTCACTTGTCTTGAAAACAATAGACATACCACCCAGAATATTTTCATCATCAAACAATCGAATAACGTTACACAAAGCTGTCTTGTGTTGTGTCTTCTTTCAGACAGTTTAAATGCTTCACGCTGATTGGTTAATAACACGAATTAGCTAATTATCTCTCGGTATAAACAAATGACGAACGGCATAACGCCCAATTTACTACGTCATTATTTTATATCAGTTAATTTCCTGTCCTGTGCTGCAGCGGGTTTCACTGTAGAAGCTCTCTTGGATTTCTTACACATTTTTATTTTGTTTTTTATCACGGCCTGCGTAATTTGCCTGCATCTTGGCTACCGCGTTTTATAACTCGATTTGTTTCGCTTGCGACCCGGAACGGAGTTTCCGCCCTAGTGTTATCGACACAGGACCGTACTCACCGACATTTTCAACCGACATCAGATTTTTAAAATAAATAAAATTCTAGGAATAAGTAGTATAGCTTTATTAAATAAGAAATTCAATTAAAATTATTTTGAGATAATCTCCGCGAAAAAGGTTTTTTCATTTTCGTTGCGTTTATCTCGTAAATTTCCCGTAAAAACCGGAACTGAATAGTAATATCATAAAAAAAACTAGAGAAGATACACATTCAATATTTTAATATTTTAATCGTGTTTGGCTTGGCACTCTGCCGAAGTAGATCTCGGTAAGTGATATATTTTGCGCATGAAGTGCGGTTATCAGTCGTCAAATCACGGCCCTCAAAGATGTTAGTGGTGAGGAAGTCACAGAGGTAGTTTTTAAAATGGTGAAAATTTGTTGTCGTCTGTGGGAATCGAACCAGGGTTCTCAGGATCCACACGTCGACTTGATGCCACTGAGTTAGCTATCCCATACGATATAAATAAATAAATAAATATAAATATATCATCACGCTATCTACCCATTACTGGATGTTGCAGTCTACCGAAGCAGATCTCGGTAAGTGATATATTTTTCGCGTGAAGTTAGGTTACCAGTTGTCAAATTTCGGCTCCCAAAGATATTAGTGGAGGAGGAACTACAGGAGAAGTATTAATGTGGTGAAAATGTTTGTCGGCAGTGGGAATCGAACCAGGGTTCTCAGAATCTACAGATTGACACGATATCACTTTGCCATCTATCTACTTTTACTTTTAGTTAGCTGACAAATTCAAACAATTGAATTTTTAAACTTCACATCCATACCATCAACTAGAAAGAATTCCCTAAATTTTGAAACTACGATTATTTATGTAAAAAGAGCGTCTAAGGCGCAGAGTAGAAAAAAAATAGTATAAAGAACTCATTTCATAATTGTGGATTATTCCTTTCCTAGAAAATATAATAACAATTAAGAAACTCGTTCTTTAAGAACATCATTGCCGTCGGGAGAATTTTGCTATTTTGCTTAGCGAGATATAATCTCCGGAATAGTTATTTTTTCTCGAACTGTACTTCCACATTTAATGCAATAGTAAATTTATTCATTTATTTAAAAACAATAACAATATTCAAACTTAAGTAGAAAATTATCCTGAAATCAATGTTTAAGCGCCCAGGTTGAGATCTGATGTATAATATAGTTTAAATCTAAATAAACTACTAGAAAATGGATGATTGAAAAATAATAATAGTATTTCATATTTCTCTTTTATTATAATTAGAAATAAACAACTTTCTTGAAGATTTAATTATAAACACATATTAGCAAAATAAACTATGAAAATGGAATGCAATTATTTCTTTTACGTTTACATTTTACATTTATTATCCTGAGGCTGGCAGTAGATAACATTACTCTCTACTCCGCACATATGATTAATTTTGATCTGGCGAGGAAACAAAAACAACATTAGCTGCTACATGTTACATTTTACTAAGTGAATTCCATTAAATCCTTCTTGTCATTTATAACATTTACTTGTCAAAGAAGTTGAAATCCTAAGCTAATAATTGCCATCAATTGTTTGAAAAAATGTTTCAGTAATTCCGCAAAGTGGTGATGAATGTAAAACCGTATTTCCTTTGTTAAATTACTTCTGTACAACTTGCGCAATGAATAAATTTAACGACCGTCATTTATTTTATTTTTTAATTATTCTCAGGTCAGAAGTATTTTTTAACGGTTTCATTTTAATGTTGACATAAATAAAACAAATAAAAAACTTACATTTTTGTTGGACGCTCGGCTTCATTTGTTTCATGGCACTTGATTTCTCCTGAAACATAAAAAAAAGTTAAATACTATTGTAAATGGACGTATTTAATTTGATTGTTTACACTATAAACTTTACAAGAATATTGGGACATTAAATATAATCATAGTATTTAGAATTTATTGTGCAGTAAAAGCGTACGTAACAAATAAATAATCAACAAAGTAATAATATAAATTTCTTAATTAAATACAAGTATGGATAATTATTTTATTTATTTTCTTGGGAAGTGATAATTTTTCTCAGCTAATGTGCAAATACAAATTGAAATTCTATTTATGTAAACATATAGCTATTAAATGTCAAATTAGTTAGTAGGAAACATTGGAGAAATACTAATTAAAAATAGA
This sequence comes from Pterostichus madidus, assembly GCA_911728475.2. Taxonomy (NCBI): domain Eukaryota; kingdom Metazoa; phylum Arthropoda; class Insecta; order Coleoptera; family Carabidae; genus Pterostichus; species Pterostichus madidus. Next base: position 7,032,874 of record OU452313.1, on the reverse strand, counting down.
TTTATCTCCCATCTCCTGCTTTTAAATTAATTACAAAATGCGTAAGAATATTTTTGATAATATTACACGCAATTTGCTCTATTAGCATACCAAGATTATATTACGTAAAATTAATTACATAACAGAAATATCTTTTTAATTTCAATATAATTAACTAAATTACAAAAATAATTATTTTAAGAGAGATATGAAACAATAAAAACCGTAAAAAAAATATAATTTCTTTTTTTGAACTATATGTAACTTATAAAACAGAAAATATCGATCTCGCCTCAATTTTAGATCAGAAATAATGATCTTACTCTCGCTAAAATTAAAACTAATCGGTATTTAATTTCCCGTGTTTAAATTTAAAAGCAAATTTTAGCGATTTAATTTTTTGAATTTTTTTATGCTTACGAGTTGTGTTTATGCATCTTCATAATTCGATTAGTTTTTGAAATATAGCACAATCCGAAATGAGTAAAATTTGAGAAAAACTTTTCCGGAATCTGTATTTTAAAAACTAAATAATATATATATATATATATATATATATATATATATATATATATATATATATATATATATATATATATATACATATACGAGTGCTTAAGTACTTATAGGCAGTTGCATCAAGTGTTCATTAAGTACAAAAATATCTAATCGAATTATTGACAGCAATGTCAATATTGTTTTACTTAAGTTACACTTAATATTTAAACGATAGCTTTGCAACTAGTCATTAGTTCGTTTCTAAAAATGTTTCAATTTCCTGAAACTGGTTAGTTTTCTCTGATTAAATTCTGAAACAAGTGATGTCTTCCCGTTCTTTTGAACTTCATGAAACAAGTCGTGCTGTCAGTTATAAATAATTACATCGCATCATTATGATATATATATATATATATATATATAGATGCGTTCAACGGTATTGAATTCCTTGCGTCCGAATTGACTTGTAAGTAAATTTCATCAATTTATTTGTTTGTAAAGTGTTATCCTTGGTTTTTTAAGATTTTAAGTCATTTTCAGACTGTTAGCTCTAAAACTATTTCTCGTACAAATATTGTAACCAAATTTTCAATAATAATATAACAAGAGAGTGAGAATAAATTGAAAATAATTTGACAGATCTTTCGAAAACTTGTTGCCAGGCAATAGTCTCGAAAGCCCGTAGGCCTTGAGTGGCTATTGCCACATGGCAAGAAGTTTGAGAAAGATACTGGAGAATTATTTTCTAACTTATCGAACTCTCGAGTTATATTTAATTAGATTATTTTTTTACTTAGCTCTTAAGGTCGAATCATCCAACTTAAAAGATTTTGAACTGGGTTCATATCGATTGATTACTTATTAATGTAGTCTTGGAAGTTGTTTCCAAAATTTATTGGTGTACCTAAAATACAACTAAATCGATTTTTTTCACACATTTTCCTTGACAAGTTGACAGTTTTAAATAATTATTTGACAACTACCTACCATTTGTCACAAACAAAAAAGCATCTACTCTACAGAGATAATTCTCGGGAATAATCACAAGAGCTTTATTCTCAGTATAATAATGACAGGATTGGTTAAAACGCAGACACGTGACATACAATGTAGCATTTCATTGGTTTTGAGAAACGTCAAAAAATAATCAGTAATAATATAACAAGAGAGTGAGAATAAATTAAAAATAATTTGACAGATCTTTCGAAAACTTATTGCCAGGCAATAGTCACGAAAGCCGACTTGATACCATTGAGCCATTACCCCATATCATAGATTTATATAAGTTTTACAAACAAAATTTTATTGCGAAAATAAATAGATTAATTGTTTATTATTATTTTTATATTTATGTTAAATATAAATCATAATTCCAAAAATTGTTTCAAATAAAAGTATTACAAAATGAATTCTTTGTGTTTCCAAAATAATTCAGTAATATTTGAAATAAACATATGTAAATATTTTATTAGAACTATTATTGGTATAATAATGTCTTATTTACAAGAAGAATTGAATGTATCATCGCTGTAAATGAATCTCAAAACGCAAAACAAGAACTAAACAAATAAATCTAGGACAAACCATATTAATCTGAAACATCTCCTTTGCATAGGCGTCTCAGAACGCGGGGGCGACTTTCTAACACTGCAGGTGTGCCGAAATTCAAACCAAAACTTAGATATGTGCGGCGTGTGCTCATTGATTGATTGCACCATTTTCAAGTGCATAAATTATAAAGTAAAGAAGAAGAGAAAAAGAGCAGCGCTTCGGGCGCTGTGCAATACGTTGCAAATTGCTGCAAATCGGTGATTATGCACGCGACATTATGTGCTGCAGCCAAGCGGATATTGGACTAACTAAACTAATGAACGGTAAAGATAGGTTAGAATTGAATTAAAACAGATAAATATACGGGATGTAATAAATGAATGAGTTTATATGGAGTGATCTATGAATGTGATTGAAGTGAGGGTGGTTTGTTTGGATGAAAATGTTTGACGAGGGCTGATTGTTTCATGAGTGTGATGAGTGAATGTTTTATGAGTGATTTTAGGGTTCGTGCTACCCCATTTGTTGGGATATAGCATGAAGATATGTATGTATGTATTAGAGCTGGGCAAGCTACTTAAAAAAAGTAGCTAAGCTACAGCTACAGCTATTCTTTAAAAAAGTAGCTAAGCTACAGCTATAAGCTATATTTTGTAAAATATAGCTAAGTTACAGCTAAAAGCTTTCGTTAAAGTAGCTGTTAAATTTTAAAGCTACTTTTTTAAATTATTGTGAAATAATTAAATTTGCCATTGTCATATGATCAGTCTTTTGTTATAATGACTGTTAATTTACTATTATGTACATAAATATCAAAAATAGCAAATACCATCTGGCACCTACTGTGTATTTTTGTATATTAGAGCCAGTTAGAACCGGCAACAAATTATTATTTTGTGTGGGTTTAGCTTGTACGCATGCGTACTTTGTTGACCTTCTGCTTAAAAAAGTAGCTTTAAGCTACAAAAAGTAGCTTTAAAAGTAGCTTCAGTTGTTATTTTTAAGCTAATAGAAAAAAAAAGTAGCTAGCTACAAGCTGCAGCTATATTTTTTCACAGTTAGCTAAGCTACAGCTACAGCTAAGATAAATGTAGCTAAGCTAGTAGCTAAGCTACAAAAGTAGCTAGCTACTGCCCAGCTCTGGTATGTATGTATATATTTTGTATTCATAATTTTATTGTAAATAAATATTCAAGTTGGTTTGAAATTGTTTTACAAGCATATCAAACAATTCTAAGTAAGAAATTAAAATGATTTCTATTTCAAAATGAATAAAACATTACAATTAATATTTAATTTTACAGCAATGAATAAAAGACGTAATGATACGGCCATTTATTTATTTATTTTATTTAGTATACCATTAATATTCTGTCATAAGAATTATCTGTAAAAACCAAAACGAAATACAAATTAAAAATGTGTAGAAAAGTGTGACAAACTCACGTAAATTATAAACCACTAACAATAAATCACGACACTAGAAAGCAGACAGTTTTTTATGCTTAAAATATATAATTTTCCGCAGATTCCTAATTTGTCATACTGAACGCCCAGTATACATCGCTTAAGTTTACGCTAATCTTACGTAACGTCTGCGCTGACATGCCTAACAGCCAGCAAAATTTATTCAAATTTATTGTAGCCTCAAAGTTAACTGAACTTCACGCGTTTTTTATTTTTATCGTCTCGCAAAGTAAACGGAAACAAACTATAAATTAAACACATGGAATAAAAAACCGTGCATTTGAAATGAATGTGGTTAAATGGTGTAATCTATGGAACGAAGCAGTAGGCGCTCAATTATGAATTATTATGGTGCTTTAATTGCAGATCTTGCGCTCGGAATTAATGCAGCAAAGCTATTTAAATATTGACTAATTACACCAAAAATTTAGCACACTTTTTACTCTAAATATTATGAGGTCTTTTGCATATGTTCTCACTCTAATACATAATTATCTTCAATTTTTAACAGCTCTAAGGTTGGTTCTACTGTTTCACCATTTAATTAAATTATTACCTACTAATTTTCCAATTTGTTACAGGTTTTAGTTTTTATTTTATGTAATTATCTACAACTTCCAGTATTAGTACATAACCTTATTTATTTAATTTAAAACTGACAATTGTGTGAAATCATTAAATTATTTTTAATTGTTTAATAAAATATTTTCCCTTTTTTTTTCTTTTTTTATTTTCTTTTTCTTTTTTCTTTTTCTTTTGTTTTTTTTCTTCTTTTTTTATCATTTTCTTTTTTCCTATTTTTTTCTTTTTTTCCTTTTTTCCTTTTTTCCTTTTTTCTCTTGTCTTTGTTTCATTTATCTTTATATTATTTTAATTGTTTTAAAAAACATTTTTGTTTATTCTTCAGTACATTTGTTGCGACCAAAATTGGTAGGACAATTTTAAACATTTCATGCTCGATCCGTTGCCTGTTACGTCACAGTGTTGCCAATTTAAATCACTAGAAAATATATAAAACTGAACAATCGCAAAGACAGTATAACCAGAGTTAAATGTTTCATTTTATATTTTAAGTCTTATGTTGGTATACCTGATTGTGAAATTTAAATATGTCAAATAAAATATAATTGTAACTTGATTATGTCATTGTCAAATTTTATTTAATCTTTATTTACAAAAATGGTTATTTACAATAACACCAAATTAAAAATACTTTAACCTAAAAAATTAATCAACTTGATAAATAAAACATTATCGTATCGAAACAATAGCACAAATGTTATCCCATTTGATGGGATAGTGTGATGTTTTATGTATGTTTGTATGTAAGTATGTAAATGGAAAAATCAGCCCTAAATTAATTATAAATAAATAAATATATCATCACGCCTTCTACCCATTACTGGATGTGGCACTATGCCGAAACAGATCTCGGTAAGTGATATATTATGCGCGTGAAGTGTGGTTACCAGTCGTCAAATCACGGCCCCCAAAGATATTAGTGGTGGAGGAGCCACAGGGGTAGCTTTTGAAATTATGAAAATTGTTTGTCGCCTGTGGGAATCGAACCAGGGTTCTCAGAATCCACAGGCCGACTTCACACCACTGAGCTAGCCACCCCATCTAAATTAATTAAATTAAGTAATTATCTTCGGGCGTAATCATGCCCGTTTATAAATTCGATACAATCATAATATATTTTAAAGTATGTATACAAAACATTTTGATATTTGCATCTCGTTTATTTTATTATCTGTCAAACTATTTTACAGAAAAATGTTCTAAATTATCAACAATTTCATTTCAAGTATTTTTCTCTAAAAAAATTAGAAACGGTTGACTGCAGAAAACATACAAATAGTAATAATTTGTTTCATAAATAAATAAATACAGATTCTTGATCGAGAGTTCGGAGAAAGTTGGCTCTTTTTACGTTTACGCTAATGTTGCTGGTTACCACTTTGTTACATCTGCAAGTCAGTATCTTCTAACTTAACACAGTGTGATTGATTCCTTCTTCTGGTGTTGAGCAAGTGCGGTCAATCCTTATTTGTACGCTGTGGTATAAAGCACTACTTACTAATTAGATTTCTTTTGCTTTTACAGATAAGTGCGGATGTTTATGGATACCATGGAGATGCGCTTCTTTTTTGTCTTTCTTTGCCAATGCGATTGGATTGAATTGTAGATTAAGCTAATTTTATTTTAATTAAAAGAGAATTTATAGTCGGTACTTGGTGGAACATAATGAATATAAGAAAATCAAACACACACTTGGTTTGTCCACTAAAATATTTATTTAAAACTTGTTACGTACGTTTCGTCCTTTCGGACATCATCAGACACTTCTGTGAGTGTCTGATGATGTCCGAAAGGACGAAACGTACGTAACAAGTTTTAAATAAATATTTTAGTGGACAAACCAAGTGTGTGTTTGATTTTCTTATAATTTTATTTTAATTGACAAATAGAGATGAGGCATTTTAAATTGTCTTGCACGTATATGAATTGTATTTAATTAATTTAATTAATAGAGAAAAACAATGAATTAAAAATAACAAGATTTATTGATAATAATAAATTTATGTCAATTAAGAAATTAACTTGTTTAATAAATATACTGCTTAATAAAATTATTTTATTATTTCAATAAATTTGGATTTTTATACCAATTAATATTACTATTAGTTGCTACTGTATTATTTATATGAATAAATTAAATATCCGTGTGAGAAAGCGTCCTTGAAATTTCTACGAAAACATTCTATATTGTTTTCCAATATTTTAAAATATAGAAGTTATTATCTCAGTCAGAGCTGGGCAATAGCTAGCTACTTTTGTAGCTTAGCTACTAATATAGCTGTAGCGAACTATGTTTTTTTCTTTATTAGCTTAAAAATATTGTTATAACAACTGAAGCTACTTTTACAGCTACTTTTTGTAGCCCAAAGCTACTTTTTGTAGCTTAAAGCTATCACTGTTCATTAAGAAATACCTATTAATTTTTGTTTTGTATTTGAATTGTACCTTCTTTATTGTTTTCTATAACTGTAGGATAACAAGTTGTTATATAATGTAAAATCTATTAACATATTTTATTTTTCACTTGTTCTTAACCTATCCTATTTTTGTATTTAATATTAGATGAACTAAACATTGACTGTTTAGGAGTCTTCTGTTACTGTAACTGTTAATTTATTCCGATATAAATAAGAATTATAGCATAACAAATTAACAGTACATTTGTCCATTTGCGATTTTTTATATTTATTAACAGTCATTAGAACAAAAGACTGATCAACTGATCATATGACAATGGCAAATTTAATAATTCCCAATAATTGAAAAAAGTAGCTTTAAAATTTAACAGCTACTTTAATGAAAGCTTTTAGCTGTAGCTTAGCTATATTTTACAAAATGTAGCTTATAGCTGTAGCTCAGCTATTTTTTTAAAGAATAGGTGTAGCTGTAGCTTAGCTACTTTTTCTAAGTAGCTTGCCCAGCTCTAATCTCAGTGTTGGTATTCTGCCACCTCCATTTTTAGGCCTATGTTTAATTGTACGTTAGTCCAAGACTGATTTAAAGCGTTCTAACAATTGTCCCGTTATATGTATGTCCGATGCGTGGGTGGTGATAATTAAACGTTAATAAGAACAAGAATACTAGGATGTACAGAGTACAGGTGGCGCAATTATTCGTATTGTTAACATTCTTTAAAGTATAAGAATGTTTTGCACTTTTGTGATTTATTTCAAACGAGTTTATTGTCTATTTCTCAATGTTTAGACGATAAATGTTGTTTTGTATTATTAAATAACTTTAGTACAATGAATTTAAATCTTTATGCCTTCAACAGATACAGTGAAAATAAATAGAAACTTTGTTCTACAAAAATTACTTTGAATTTAAATTGAATTTTAAAGAGAAAAATTGGGACATCGCCAGGATTTGAACCTGGGACCTATGAACTCTGGTCATATGCCAACTTTCATCAATTGTTAACTCTTTACTTAAAATACTAATTATATAATTTCGAACTTTGATATTAGATTCCGAAAAACCATATTGAATTACCTCATTTATTTATAAAAATACGAAACAAATAATTTGTAAAACAATTGCTACACAGGTAAAATTATTATAATAAATATAACGCATCAAGCAAAAAGTGAAGCTTGGAAAATAAATGAACTAAAGTGTAATTTAATCTAAATCTCTACAAAATATGAAAATTAGACCTAGATAGCACTGAAAACAACATAATTTTGACAGATTTTGTTTCTATCTGTTATTATTAGCTGCATTCCATTTGCCACTTGGTTCATTTAAATCAGTTCAGATAAATGAGACAACATGACTAAATGAACTGAATTAAGCAAACTGATGCACTTATTGGACTTCAAAGTACATTAGAATAAATAATTCTAGTACTGAAAATAAAGTCAACGAAGTAATCCAGCAAAATAAATAAGTTATCTGAAGCAGTAAATGTAAGTTAGATCTGATACAAATGGCAAATGGAATGCGCCTATTATTTACAGGATAAATAGCTCGGTGGTATCGAGTCGGCCTGTGAATTCACTGGTTTTCACATATTGTTATTATCTTGTTTTGAGTTTGAGGAAAAATAATGGTAATAGAAAATTGACAATCAACAATTAATTAAACTTTGCTAGAGTCTAAAAGATTAAAGATTGTAATTACAGCATGTCGTTCTAGTTTTACAATGTAAAATCATAAATGTGTGTTCTATTGCGAAGATTTTTAGTACCACTGGAACAGTAATTAAGATATCTCAGTAGGTTGTTACTAATTAGAATAGGATCGAAGCCACGCCCCTTGGAATGAAGCAAATCGAGTAGCATGATATCAACTAGTTAAGATATAAGATTGATAATTATTTATTCAGTTGGGTCCATTACCACTACATGCAAATGTAAACACACATACACACAAACACACAGACACCCACACATGTTAGCATAAGAAGCTGGTCATTGATTTTTTTTATACTGGTTGCAAAATACAGAAGCCGCTATAAAATTAAATAACATCGGTCAAACTTGAATAAATATTTTGATGAATTTAATTCATTAAAATAAAAAGTTGATCTAATTTATTTTGCATTGGTTTTATTACCTGGTACTGAATTCTAACTGACAAATTAGTTTAATGTCTTTTTAAAACAAACAATTTATTAATGCATAAATTATTAATTCAGTTTTTAAGAACGCATTAATTGTCAATTTATTCTTTTACATATTAGAAAATAAAACAAGTAGTTTCTTTTTAATAGGATACTTAGGCTGTGTTCGGAGTTGCACTTTTATCACCCTAACATACCAAATCCTAAATTTGTGTGCCCTAAATGACGTCATAATTTAGGGTTTTAGCAATTAGATTTTAGGATTTGAAAGAGCACACTACGCCTTGAAGTTGGTACATACTAAATTAAAAGTCATGCGCGTTACGGCCAATCAAGAATAATTTTTTGACGTTTAAAGGCTGTCAAATGTGCTGTAGCATTTTTGAAGAAAAAAATGGCTTCGTATTTTGTGTGTAAGTATAAAAAGTATTAAAAATATTATTATTCATATCTAAACATGTAAATGTCAAACAATTCAACCTAAAGACTGCAGATGTCGTTAGTAGTATACTATCGAAGTTGTACTTATGTTAATTCCTAATTTCTTTCCCCAAATCCTAAATCCTAAATGTCAAAAGGTGACTTCGAACACGGCCATAGCTCAATGAATTAAGCGATTGTTTGTAGAATTAAAGATATAAGGTTTGTTAACTACATTCTTAATTATTAAATAAAAGGCATCATATTGTATTAACTGAAAATAAAACCTAACGAAATGCTTACCTTCGTTCGACTCTGAAATTACAGATCAGTGAACTGTGAATTAACTTATTAACATATATACATAACAAAATATGTGCAGACTAAGTCAGTAACGTCAAACTAAAGGAAATCTAGTATATCTGTTTTTAGAATTATTTATTTTGAAGTAGTTACGAAATTATAAAGTTTAACCAAAAAACTAAATCAGAAAATTAAATATGATGTTTATCGCTTTTACACCTTTTACCCATTACAGAATGTGACACTCTGCAGAAGCAGATCTTGGTAAGTGATATATTTATGCGTGTAAATTGCGGTTACCAGCCATCAAATCACGGCCCCACATATGTCTATGGAGGAAGAGTCACGGGGATACTTTTGATATGATGAAAATTATCTGTCGACCGTGTGAATCGAACCGAGGTTCTCAAATCTACAAACAGACTCAATACCACTGAGCCATCTACCCCATGTATATATTTATCGTATATATTCATAATTTGACTATTTTCACCAATTTAAAATTACCCCTGTGGCTCTTCAACCACTAATGTCTTTGGGGGCCGTGATTTGACGACTGGTATCCGCACTTCTCAGTTTAGTTTCCTTGCTTTAATTTACTAGCGCCAAGTTGAATTAAACATTGTCACTGGCGTTATTAACTACGCAAAAAAGTTTTGAATTTAAAAAAAAATGCATCAAAGAAATGACCACCTTTTTAGTAGTAATATTTTGAAACGATATAAATTCTATAATATTTGTTACAAATATATTTTATTTAAAAATATGCATTTTAATGCTGCTATTAATTAATTATACCATAAAATTAAGAAAATATGTAAAATATGGTGTCAGTCATCTTGGCCATTGTTAATTTTTAACATGCTTTTAGCTAACAACATAGTTTTATGCAATCGGCTCTAAGTGTTACTGGTTTCGATAAATGTATAGGTAAATTAAAAGCAATTATTTATAGATTAGGTTCAAGTTTATTTAATTTCTTAATTTAGTTGACGGTATAATATTAATAATAAAAAAAATACAGATAAATCATCTCAGTTTCAGAATAATTAGAATAAATCAAAGATGTATTACTCACCGGGCAAAAACGGGTATCAATCATCACAAAATGGCAAATTTTTCTTCACTTGTTTTTACTCCACATAATTGGCTTTTAGAAAAACAATTACAGAGTTGCCGCTCGAGGCAAAAACTGGTTGCAATGGCAACATGGGCTTAAAATAAATTTCGGATATCGTGTTTTAATGGTCGTTACGGCAACGTTATTGTTATTTATGTGTAACGAAATTCGACTCCGTGGTCGGACGAGATCTGGGTGCCCTTCTTTTTACACCTCGCAAGATTTGTGAAGTGATAAAAACAAACGGGTTTTTAAGACCGGACGCTGAGGTTTTTACTGGATTTATTACCAAAATATGTCTGGAGGAATATTGCAAATTATCTCTGAGAAATTTTGAAATTAATTACTTATTTATATTATTTAAATTTATTCAACGGGTTATTTTCTTAATAAATATTTTTTGCTCTAAATTAAACGACAATTTGAAATATAAGGTGTTAAGATCATTGCTTATAGCTCTTTAAATTCAGGGATTGATCGTAATTAAGATCTGTCTTAATTTATAGAAGATAAATTTACTTGGACGACCACAAGGAATTATTATTATTATCTAAAATACAATACAATATGTTACTTTTCACTTTTTTACTACTTTCATTACTTAAAACTGTATGAAGCACATATAAATGACATGTAACCGCCACTTTAGATGCCTTCATACAATAGTTCAAATTTCCGTCACCAGATGTCATATCACATCTTTAGAATAATCAATTCTGGTATACATTTTAAAATGATAATTCTGTTCGATGTTCGATGAAAGTTTGTAATATAATACGAAAAATTGGACAAATAGTATTATACTAGTAGTTTCAATGCAAAGTAGTGAAATCTGTCCTGATTAGGGTTACCACCTCAGAATTAAGTCTCGCCCGGAGACGATGACTATTATTTTAAAGAAGATCCTACAATTTTATTATTATTATTACCATATTTGATAAAAAAAGGATTACATTGTTTTGTTAAAGACAAGTGTTTTTGTAATCATGGTAAAATAATTACATATAAAATAAAGTAAAACAAGATTGGAAGTGATAAATCTACTGTAACAATAAAATTAGTGTATTCAACGTTATATATACGATTAAACTGTAACAATATTGACAAAATTGAAGATAACCACATGAAACAGAATACATCCCCTGATCTAAAATTATGTCTATTCCTGAAAACTTGATACAATTCTAAAAAATGTAATCTGATACAAGATGATATATCAACTATTTGAACCGAAATTAATTGTATAAATTCTTTCTTAAAATCATGAGGACAGAATCAAGATATTGGAAGATTTAGATAACAGTAAGATGTAGAAGATCATCAAGGAAAAAAAATTTAGCGGCGTAAAAGATTCGAAAGTGAGACAGATTTGTCCTGGACTACTAACTATATAGCATTACATATTCAATTTTACTTACACAACCCAGAGAAATAATAATTAAATCCGGAGTCTTCGGATCAAACCCGGAGAGGTGGCCAGCCTAGTCCTGATTCATCAAATATTACATAAAATTATACAAATATTATACATTTTAATTTTGCATTCGCATATGTCTATTTTTCAGCAGAAGTATCAGTAGATACCAATTGTTTAATGCGGAAAACACAACTGAGAGATTTTTTAAATTTTTTGTAAAATTCTCTGTAACAAATTTAAGAAAAAAGAAGAAAATTTAATGAAGTGATAAATAACTCGGTTTGTATCCAGAATTTGTATGTTAGAGTGATTGAATTGTGGTAAACCATGCATAACTCAATCAGACTCTTCGACCATATTAAAATATTTTGCATTTAGCGAAATGGTGGCCGGGAGCCATCAAACTATAAAAGGAGTCACCTCATCTAAGAAAATTACTTCTCCATTATATGTACATACAACAGTAATTGCAACATTGCATTGCACACTAGTGCCATCTTTCGCTGAGTCACGGACGAACCATCAAGGCAAATGGACAGTAAATGTACTAGTACTTGCATCAATTTCTTTCCTAGTTGAAATTGAACTCAGCAGTTGCTAGGCGCGCTGGCAATATAAGGGCGTTTTTAAGAATGTTTCCATTTAATTTATGCAAGACTTCATTAATATATAAACACGAATTTGTAATCATTATACACAATAACAACCAAGTTTAGAAATGATACCAATCTAATACAAACATTACATATACGGGATGGTGACCGAGATTCTCGAACAAAGGATTTTAAATACTATAAAGACAAATTGTCAATGAATAAAGAAAACAAAGACAAATTGTCAATTGCGATGTGGAACTAAGTCTTAATAAAATAAGAAAAAAGGAAAATATTTTGCCAACACTTGTCAAAGTTCCACAAAATTACAGCACATTTGAATCAACTTATTAGGTCATCATCAAAGGCTCGTCAGTTCAGCTTTAACCATAGACGCGTTCCGTCCTTACGGACTCATCAGTATGGTGCGATCAACTATCCAACTAGACCAACTACGGGCTAGTGAATTGTGATACGTTTTTAAGCTGAACTCACGGATGTTAAACTATGTTAGCCGGTAACATGACACGAGAGCTACGGAGCAACCCGTGGTGCCATCTACAGACAAAAATCGCAAACTGCTGAATAGCAATAAATAAATAATATAAAGACAAATTGTCAATGAATAAACAAAACAAAGACAAATTGTCAATTGCGATGTCAAAAGGATTTTAACATGTCAAATCACAATTTTGTAATTTCCTGCTTCCCTAGTTGTTTTAAACGAAAAAGCTTCAAATCAAAGTTTTAGGGCAAAATAATTCTGCATCTAAACCAATAAGTTATTTATGTACTAAGGGTGAAAACAGGCGTTTCTGGCCCGTGACATGATTATTAGCACAAGGCGCAAAGCGCCGAGGGCTAATAACATGCTCAGGGTCAGAAACGCTAATTTCACCCGTGGTACATACAATATTTTATGCACAACAAAATAACATTTAATTATATGTTCAAAAGATGAAAATATGTAAATAGGTTATATGTCAAAATGAAATTTTGCAGAATCAAGTATTCACAATAAACAAAAATTGTCATTTTATTTATGTATCCATAGGAATTATTTCTTTTTAACCCATGGGCCAAAAAGGAGTGTTTAAGCTCGCTTTTTTGGGCTAAAACACATGCTTTTCGGTCCGGTTGTACATAAACAAAATTAATTTTTCATGCTTTGTAACGGTACAAATTATATCTGAAAATGACGAAAATTGCCTAGAAACTATAAATAGCCATGGAATTGTAACAAAATTAAACAAATGTTTGACGTTTTATCTACCAAAATAAATGAAATAATAAATAAAGAAATTATTTTTACAGTCTTTACATATGAAACGTCAAACATTTGATTAATTTTGTTTCAATTCCATGGCTATCGATAGTTTTGAGGCAATTTTCGTCATTTTCAAATTTAATTTGTGCCGCTACACAACATGCAAAATTAATTTTGTTTAATGGTTTAGATGAAGAATGTTATGCCCTAAACCTATTATTTCAAGCTTTTTTACTTAAAATAATTAGGGAAGCGGGAAGTTACGGAATTAGTATTTTACATGTTAAAATCTTATGTTCGAGAGTCGCGGTCTCCACCTGTATATTTGTCATGCTGATAAATGCCATTTTAGGGATGAAGGCTAATGCTTCCTTCGAGAATTATTTTTATTTTTCAATCATAATTGCTTAATTTCTTTCGATATATGCAGAGAAATATTTGTTTTCTTTTTGTTCAATTATAATGATTAAAATTCTCATCACGAACTTTAGTAATTTAGAAAAGTTATAATTAATCCATTATATATATCAGTACAACTTATAATTAAAAAATATTTCAAAAGAAAACAATTAGTTCTCATTAACTACTCTACTTCGGATGAATAAAAATTACTAGGTATAACATATTTCATATTAATCACTATTAATGTTCACTTCTAGTTTAATTTCGTTAAATTTTAAGTTTATGAAAATAATTGATATGTAAATATTAATTGCTATTCATAATTAAATGTTCACATGCAGTTTTTTGTATTGGAATGAGAATGAACTAATTTGATTCTGTGCTGTTTATATGCAAAGAGATTTAAAACAATGTAGTAGGCGCTGTATAAAAACTTGATTTGATATCAGTCAAATGAGATCTATTACATGATTAACTATATATCATATTATTTATGAATATATTAATTTGCCTTGTTACATTCTGAATTACACATAAATTAATTTTACGTTCTTAAACTGTTTCTCTGTTTCGGCATTAAAATAACATATTCTCTGTTTCGGTATTAGAATTACATATTCTCGCACGAATATTGATGCTTGAGCTTCATTCTTAAAAGATTTTTAGTGACATATTGTTATCTTAGATTGGTATAACTGTATTAAATACACAAAATATCTAGGCAACTGATAAAACAAAGAAACACAATTTATAAATTAACCTAGACAATGGACAAAATCAATTGCAAATCACTGTCACCAACTTAACTATTCCATCAAAAATGAATGGAAAATGTCAACTATTTTTATAAAGAAATTATTCTTATTCATTACAGAAGGCAACATATTCTAGCACGATTTCGAAATTCAGACACAAGCCGAAAAATACAATTAAATGAAACCTGAAATAATTGCAACATAAATAACCGTTTTTTCGTCTCATATCAGCAGTAATATAATCGGGTCTTTTAACGATGACTAACAATCGCGCATCGTCGCTTCTCAGTCGTCAACTGAATCCGGATTTCAACGTATCGCGCTTAACTCATCGTTGAAGTCACCGCGCGAGATCAGCATTTATATCGACCATATTAACTTGCAACTACAACAGAATTTTTAGTTCATTAGTGGAGAATCATTTTTTTTTCTCTAATCCTCACATTGTTATTGCTTATTCTTTTATCTTGTCCTGCAAATTTACAAGTGCAATTATTGGGGGTAATACCATAAAAGTAATTTACTTGAAGAAATCGCGACGATAAAGGTAAAAAAATATCTGAAACCATTCAAATGGAACAAGTCACAAAGCACAAATTTATAATTTAACTTTTATGGTGCAAATGATCATAGGTATGTCATGAAAACAAAAGCTATCAGTGTGATTATTATGTTTGTTATAAATATTAGAAATGGATAGGCATTTTTTTTCGAACTATGTTAATTTGTCATCTATTGAGATTTACAATTATCATTTCATAAAAATAATAATAATAAATAATAATGGGATAATGGCTCAGTGGTATCGAGTCGGCTTGTGGAGCCTGAGAACCCTGGTTCGATTCCCACAGCCGACAAACATTTTTACCAATTTAAAATTACCCTCCACTAATATCTTTGGGGGCCGTGATTTGAAGACTGGTAACCGCACTTCACGCGCATTATATCACTTACCGAGATCTGCTTCAGCAGAGTGCTACACCCAGTAATGGGTAGAAAGGCGTGATGCTATATTTATTTTATATTTATTTGATAAAAATCAGTATATTGATTTACTTGAAATTGTTTTAACTTCTACGAAAATAGTTTTAGTTTAATGTAGGATCATTTCTCTTTTTTCCTGAGCCCTGGCAATGTTGTTGGTTATTCTTTTGTCTTGTCGATCCTTGTACAGATTTACAAGTGCGATAATGGATGCAAGACTGCAATTGCACTTAAAGCATTGAATTAAGTTCCGTGAAACAGACCCATGCCGGAAATAGAAGATGATTGTGTACGTTGTGTTATCTGGTATTGAAATCTCTGAATTGTTACTTATGCTATGTAAATGTTTATATTTACCTAAATAACTCATAGTTAGATTTCTCTACAATGAATGACGTTTTACAAGAAACAAATCTCTAACATTTTCATACTTTGATTGATGCTACATTGAAACTTGAAACCACTAAAAATATGTCATCCATCAGGCTAAGAAAACTCGTTTTTTTGTAACATAATTTAGAAATGTTTGACAACTGAAAACAGACGAATCGAAAATAACAAGATCTTTTGTAAATATCTTATCTACAGTGTATAGTGGAATCTGACCCATTCAGATACATTTGTATTTTTTTTATATATAATTTTAAAATCAACGAGATTTGAACGCACGACCTCTTGCTTGTTAATTAGTACACGTAAGTTTTATCTAGGTTTTAACCACTGGGCTACGATTATATGATCATTAATTTGTCCGGCAGTACGGTTGTGTGGTAGTCTTACGGCATTTGAATCCGAAGATTCCGAGTTCGAATTCCACTCAAGCTAAACATACAGGATGGGGAAAAAGTGTCGGAACGGTAAAATATCTTGCGAAATACATATTGGATCTAAAAACGACAAAAGATGTGTCAAATATTTTTCAAAAATCTATCCAATGATACCAAACTCGATCACCGACCCCGCCTACAGGGGATGGGGCGGTGGGCAACTTTGTAATCTTAAATGGGAACACCCATTTTTTATTGCAGATTTGGAATCTCCAGAAAATTTACCTTAATTTGATCTACGATTCAAATTATTTTTGTTCACAGATGGCGCTGTGATCGCCACAAATAGGAATGGAATTGATGTACACAAGCACAATGTAACACTCATTTTACAATTGACAGTCCCCATTAGGTTTCCCAAATAATTCTAAATAATTCTATATAATTCTAAAAAAATTCTAAAACAAATTCTAAAAAAATTGTAAATTCTAAAAAAAAAATTAGTGTTACATTGTGCTGGTGTACATCAATTCCATTCCCATTTATGGCGATCACAGCGCCATCTGTGAACAAAAATAATTTAAATCGTAGATCAAATTAAGGTAAATTTTCTGGAGATTCCAAATCTGCAATAAAAAATGGGGGTTTCTATTTAAGATTACAAAGTTGCTCCCCCGCCCTGAACAAAAATAACTTGAATCGTAGATCAAATTTCATTCAGATCTGCAAATTTTTTTTTTCACGCTAGTACTATCTTAAACTTAAGGTCATTGTCTTAACTTGCTGAACTATTCAAACTAATAATTTTCTAATTTAAAGTTGAACCATTTATGAGGAAATAAATATATATTTAAATATTATTAAAAAAAAAGATATTATTAAATTAATAGTTATTTAACAGTCAACGAAGCATGAAATAAATAAATATGTACCTGTATTTTGAAATATCGGAAATTATATATACATGATAATTTCAACACCTATACTTACTAATTATTACTACAAAAAATAGTTTCTACAAAAACCTTAAACATACAGGTACTAAGAAATTGGCATAAATTATCTTTAAAACAATCAAAACTCAATAAGATTTTATTACAGATTACACATTTAATTTCCTGTCTAATATTCCATCAATCAATCCATAAAAAACTGCAAAAAATCATCACCGAAAAAAAAACTCTTCATCGAGAAGATAAACACAAAATATTAGAAAATACCTTAGGAGAAAACAGAAACTAAATAGCTAAACTAACATTGAGTAAATTGATATTTAATAGACTCGTGATAAGTTGGTTGTTTTATCAAGTAGGCTTTGGATTCCCATCGGCAGATGTTGGGTGCTTCATGCTCCACTTCGCCGATGCTACTGTACTATGTATCACATTGCAAGGTTACTTGATTCTGAACTTGTACTGTGTCGAGAGTGATACGCCTACTATGATTTAGATTTTAGTTTTATGTTAATTTGATGGTTTTGTATAATTATGAGATTAGTTTTAACGGAAATTACCAGCGATGCAAATGGAACTGAGTAAGAAAAACATTAATTAGAAATATATTATACGGGTAGAACATCAATTTTATTACGTAGATATATATGATCGCGCTGTTTCCCATAAATTGTAGTAGTACGAACTCATGAAACAATCACAAAACAGCCATTAATTACGTTTATCAATTAATCAAGCTTCATCAAACATATCATCCTCGCTACAAACATATTCATAGTACCGTCCATATAAACTAATTTATTCATCACATTCCCTCCATATAAACTAATTTATTCATCACATTCGGCATCTTTCATCACGCAACAAACCTTCAATCAGGTCCATCTATTCGCTCCTATATACAATTTTATTTAGCTATCAAAACGTGAAAATGAAGACAAGTGTTTTAAGGAACTATTTTTTAAAATAAATTATCATAATTCAATTTGATTTCTTCAATTGTTAATATTTACTTAATACTAATTAAATTTCAATAATAATAATAATAATAATAATATTTTTTATTTGCTACTTACAATTAAACAAAAGTTTATAGCACGTCAGTTAAAAACAATAATTACAAAATAATATATGAATGTAAATAGAACAATTTAAAAACAAAACAAAAATTTCCTTCAGTACCTACTCGGGTTGAAAAAATAAGAACTTCCTGTACCGTATAAAAAGCATTACGAATAAGCAAATCCTTTAAATAATTTTTGAAGTGTTGACTATCCAGTTCCTTTGCAGTTATCGGTAAATGATTATAAAGTTCAATATTTAAAGATAATTTTGAAGAGATTTGCAACCTGTAACGAGGTTTTCGTAACAGGTTAGCAGATCTTGTGTCGTGTAAGTGGACATCACTATTTGTTAATAATAAATTCTTATTTTTATGGATTTCAATCAGTGTGTAAAATATAAATAGAGAAGGAAAAGTCAAAATATTTAAATCTATAAAATTGGTAAATATTCTCCATAAATGGCAATGTCACTGCAGTTGACTCTCGTGTCAAGTCTTTCATTAAATGAAAGAGTCATGGAATCGAGGCTGTCTATAACACAAAACAAAATAAAGAAAAATTGGAATAAAATTGAATTTAATCACAAGCAGGCAGATTCACAAAGCGGATTAGTGCTAACACCGTTTTTAATATTATCTATAACTCTGTTTCAAATTAAAACAGATTAAAGAAATTAACTAAATTTGATACTAATAACACTCTTTTTAACTCAAGTTAAAATAAACTTGTTTCGTACATAGAACAGAGAGTTGAAAACGAAATAAAATATGGTGTTAGCGCTAATCCACTTTATTAATCTGCCTGAAGGTGTCTAGAACTTAGTTCATAAATCCCAGGTTCAAATCCTGGTGGTATTCCAATTTATCTATTTTATTGTATATAGTTTTCTTTTATTTACATAGTTTTACACAGACTAGAATAGTTATTTAAGTAGTAAGAATGGAAACCGGAGTTTTTGGCCCGCGGCATGATTATTAGCACGAGGCGCAAAGTGCCAAGGGCTAATAACATGTTCAGGGCCAGAAACGCAAATTTCACTCATCGTACATACAATATTTTATGCACAAAATTTAATTATATGTTCAAAAGATTAAAATATATACATAGGTTATATGTCAAAAAGACATTTTGTATAATCAAGTATTTTCAATAAACAAAAATTGTCATTCTATTTATGTAACTATAGGAATGATTATTTTTTGACCCTAGGGCTAAAAAGAAGTTTTTAAGTCCAGCTTTTTAGGGCTAAAATACATCAAGTTCGGCCCGGTTGTGCATAAAAGTCAATTTTTTAACAACCAATTTGATGCATTCTTATATGGAAGAACTTACAAGTTTAATTAAAATGATTAAATATGACTTTTTAATTTTCTACCATGTTGCTCAACAGGAAATTAATTCCAATTAAGGAGACTTCTAGTTTATAGTGAAATATAAAGTTCTCGGTCCCAGTTTATTATAAATCAGTGAACACACCCACTAATGGATAAAAGCGTAAAGTTTATTTATTAAAAAAAAAATATTAAGACTTTTTCTTGTAATTCGAAGTGTGCCTAATTCAAATGTCAGTTATAGGTAAATCTATTCAACAAAGTAACAATGAACACAAGAATGCAGTCTTAGAAATTTCTCCCAATGAAAGTAAGTAAATCCAAACAAATATTTCGTTATCAATTCAATACAAATCTCCGATCGATGTTGTGGCTGACCGCTGTCGCATTATTTGCCTCTGTCCATATTTAGTCAACCGTCCGTATGTAAGCTTTGATGTAAAGTACATGTAATTGAAAATTATTGCTTGTAATACACGTTCTACCCTAAGTTATAGCTGCTTCGTTGGAAAATGGAACGTGGTTTATGCTTACTTTCTGTTTTAGGTAAATTATTTGCACTTTGCGCTTTTAATAAACGTGAGAAAGGTGTTTGTAATTCATTCCTGATATTTTCTAGTACTTTTCTTTTTTATATAGTTGGCTGTTGAAGTACAGAGCCGGATTTAAAGTCGCTGTCATACAATCAAACTTTATAAAAATTGATAAAACTTTTCACTTCATATATTTTTCAATTTTTTTTTCATATGTTTCTATATAAATTAGGACACGAGAAATCGAATGCCGTTGAGCGCATCTTCATATCTTTTTTAGTTTTAGAGTTACAGCGATTTTTCATGTTTTTAAAATTGAAACTTTGAGACGCCATATCTCGAAAACTAAAAGAGATATCGAAAGGCGGTTTAAACGAGCGTATTTCTCGTGCTTTTGTTAATATAATAACAAAATTTGAAAATTTTGAAAATTTTGAAAAATTGTTTCTAAATTTGTTTTGGTCATAACTCAAAATTTTGAAAAGAGAATTAAAATCTGAGAACACAAGTGAATTCCTCGCGTGAAAATACATAGGTATGCAAATTTTCACAACAAAATTCGAGCGGATACTTTTTTTATTACATAAAAACGAAAATCGGCTAAAAATAGAAAATTTTTGAAGGGGTACCCCTTAAGATTTTTACGATTTTTGGTCATTTCTCGTTTTTCTGTAATAAAAACTTTATTCGTGCGAATTTTTTCGTCAAAATTTACATAACCATGTAATTTTATGCGAGGAATTCACTGGTGTTCACAGATTTTAATTATCTTTTAAAAATTTTGAGATATAGCCGAAAGAAAATTTTGCAAAAAAACCTAAAAAAATTCAAAATTTTAAAAATTTGCTATCATATTAATTAAAGTACGAGAAATACACTCGTTTAAACCGCATTTCGATATCTCTTTTAGTTTCCGAGATATAGCGTCTTAAAGTTGCGATTTGAAAAACATAAAAAATCGCTGTTTCTCAAAAACTAAAAAAGATATGAAGATGCGCTCAACGGCATTCGATTTCTTGTGCCTTAAATTATATAGAACTATATTTAAAAAAATTGAAAATTTTGAATTCTTTCAGAAAGATGTTTTTAAAATCGTAAATTTGAGAAGTATCTCAACAATGAGTAAGTATATTTCTCATGTAAAAATATATGAGTAATAAATTTTCACAAAAAGAATCGTACAGACACATTTTTTTATTACATAAAAACGAATTTGTAATGTAAATGATTAAATCGGCGTTTTATAAATTGAAATTTTTATAACAAAGAAAGTAAGGGGGTCGTGGTAGAATTTATTTGTAATTTTTACCTCCAAGGGGATCACGGCGCTGAAAATAATGAAACTAAATTTATTAAATAAGATGAAAAAAAACAAAGTTTTTATAATTTTTATGTGCGTCGAACACAATTGGATAATGAAAGAAAAATCAAATTTAATAATAAAATATAAAAAGTTCTAATATCTTCTTTGTAAAATTCCTAGTTCCGACCCTGTTGCTGTAATTTTCCTTTTATTGTGAAAACACTATCTGGTCGTAATGACAGTAATAGTAATAATAAAAAAAATCAACACATGTTACTTTGATGTAAGTACAATAAATGTGTAGTTCGTTTTTATTTTTCAGTTGTATCTTTATGTGTGGTCGCAACTTTTAGTTGTTTTTTTCGTATTTAATTGTTAATTACTTTTATACTATATGGAATAAATACTGTGTTTTATCAAATCAATTATGTTTATAAATGATTTACGTGGAAACTAATTATTGCATTAATTATTGTACTTTATATTCTTGAGAGCAATTATATGTATGCATGAGTAACCTATAAATAAAAATTCGCGTTTTAATGTGTAGTAATCATTATGCTAAATCTATTTTTGATAGATCTAATTATATTCTAAGAACTTTAAATTTATTACGTAACTTAAATTTATGTATTGAGAACTAGTCAATACTAGAGACCCTTAATTGGAAGAGTGTGGATAAGTATGCTTCATTTTCTATTGGTACGCCCATTTTCATGCTAATACGCGTTACTTAATGTTAATATAATCGATACCTTAAAAATTTATTAGAAAGTTATGGGAATAAATAAAATAAATATATCATCACGTTTTTTACCCTATAGGGCACTCTGCTGTAGTAGATCTCGATAAGTGATATATTTATGCGCGTGAAGTGCGGTTATCAAACGTCATTTCACGGCCCTCAAAGATGTTAGTGGAGGAAGGACCGCAGAGGTAATTTTAATGTGGTGAAAATTATTTGTTGGCTGTGGGAATCGAATGCGGGTACTCGAATCCGCAGTCTGACTCAATACAGAATACAAACACGAGTTTTAAATGAAGAAGGCTTTTAAAACTGAATATCCAGCTGGATTTTATTTATTTATAGGTATCGAGTTGGCCTGTAGATTTGAGAACCTGCCCCCGGATCGCGCCATATAGAATTCTATTTCAAACAATAGAATCGCTGTCATCTGTCAAGTAAAAACTTTGATTTTCCTCAATATAGCATTAAAATAATCGGTGCTTTTTGTATCAGATAGTGCACAAATGATGTAAACTACATTTCTACTGCAAAATTATTTGAAATGGAATGCTAATTAGATCATTTGAAAATTATCGCCAGAATTCTTATTATAGAATTTTATATGGCGCGATCCCACTACTGGGTCGACAAACAATTTTCACCACATTAAAATTACCCCTGTGGCTCTTTCCTCCACTTACATCTTTAGGGGCTGTGATTTGACGACTGGTAACTGCACTTCACGCGCATAAATATCTCACTTACCGAGATCTGTTACGGCAGAGTGCCACACCCAGTAATGGGTAAAAAGCGATACCGCTGAGGCACATACTTCATATAAAATGACATAAAAAAGGAAATTACAACTTGACGTGAAACATCCCCTTGTCGCAGTATAAACAACTTTATTTGTTATTTGGGGTAATGGCTCAGTGGTATCAAGTCAGCCTGTGGATCCAAAGAACCCTGGTTCGATCCCCACAGCCGACAAAACATTTTCACCAATTTAAAATTACCCCTGTGGCTCTCCCACCACTAACATCTTTGGAGGCTGTGATTTGACCTCTGGTAACCGTATTTCACACGCATAAATATATCACTTACCGAGATCTGCTTCGGCAGAGTGCCACATCCAGTAATGGGTAGAAGGCGTGATGATATATTTATTTGTTATTTATTAAAATTTATATTTTATTGGTACAAACGGGCAAATTTTGTGACTGACTAAGTAGGAAATAAACCGAGACGCGTTTGTGACAAAATGGCGGTTTGTCCTCACTCCAACTATCAAGGAGCTGAAGTGAATACTATTCATGAGCACACTTATCAAATAGTTTCATCTAAGTGTGATTTTTTCGGGAAAATAACTAGATATAAAACATGATTCTTAGAAATATCTAACTAGAGTGACATACACAAATCTGAGTGTACGATGCGGTACGGAAAGAGTATTCCTGAGTCATCTGACAAGGAACACGCAAACGCAAGGTTTTGGTTATAAATCAAGAGTTACGACTGTTACGAGTTACGGTAGCAGTGGCGTAACCGCATTCAAATTTAGTGAAAAATGCCAAAGTGGTTTTACTTTCGTGGTAGTGTTTATGGTTAAATGGCAAATACCTCATTTGTGATATTAACGTAGTGTAGATATTTTAATTAATCGCGGTGATCATTTTGACAAGACTTTTTTTACAATTGATTTCGTCATTTAAACTTTTAGTATGTCAAAGCAATTTTTCGTGGGTTTTTAAAACTTGTCGCAATTATTATTTCTATGAAATTAGAATATTTGAAAACCAAATTTTGACATCCGGAAGACAACATAATAAAATATGTGAAAAGTCTATTTCTCTGTTTCGGCATTAGAATAACATATTCTCGCAGGCATATTGATGCTAGAATGAGCTTCATTCTTAAACGATTTTTGGTGACATATTGTTATCATAGATTGGTATAACTGCATTACATATACAAAATATCTGGGCAACCAAAATAAAGAAACACAATTTATACAAATATCTAGGTAGCGGACAAAACCAATTGCAAATCATAAGGCCTATTCCATTTGTCATTTGTATCTGATCTAACTTACACTTATTGAACCAGATCACTTATTTATTTCACTAGATTACTTCGCTAAACTTTATTTCCAGTTCTAGATTTACTTGTTTGGATTTAGCTTACAGTAATACATCGCAATAAGTGCAGCACTTTACTTAATTCGGTCCATTTAGTCATGTTGACTAATTTATCTGAACTGATTTAAGTTAACCAAGTGGTAAATGGAATACACATATTGTCACCAATTTTACTATCTTACCAAAAATTTCCCTTAATGGCAAATGTCAACTATTTTTATAAAGAAATTATTCAAAGAAAAGCCGAAACAGAGAAAATAGTATAAAACACTCGTTACAGAAGGCAATTCTAGCACTCGTTCGTTCGTCTTGCAGCTCCCAAAGATGTTAGTAGAGGAGGAGCCATGAGAGTAATTTTAATTTGATGAAAATGTTTGTCGGCTCTGGGAATCGAACAAGAGTTCTCGATACCACAAAGCTACCAACCCCATAGATAGTTTGAAAATGAAGACAAATCTAATATTTTCATAAATAAGAAAAATAGGAAAAATTTTTCCATCACTTGTCTCGTAATTCCACAGAGGTTTTTACAGCACGTTTGCATCAACTTCTTAGGTCATCAACAAACGGCTGGTCAGTTCAGCATTAACCATAGACGTACGTTTCGTCCTTCCGGACTCATCAGTATGGTGCGATCATATATCCAACTAGATCAACTAGGAACTAGAGGATTGTGATACCGACTTAGCTGAACTGACTGATGTTAACCTATCTACAACGGTAACATGACATGAGAGCTATGGAGCCACTCGTGGTGCCATCTACCGACAAAATCGCAAACTGCTTGACAGCTATTGAAATAAAACAAAAGACAAAATGTCTATTGCGATATTTTCATCATCAGCTTCATATGATCTTCAACAACTTCAACACTTCTTTTGCAATTTAACCCTAACCTCTCTCACCACGCCACTGTTCGTTTCAACCTCTACAGCACATTACCTATGCAAGCCTGCAGATCTCACAATGCACAGCTCAACAGCAGCTACGGAGGCGGTGGTGGAGACCGTGGCGGTGGCAGCGGCGGCTTGTTCTGTTCGTTGTCGTTTTAATTACCGGGTAAATGATTCCCGCGGGACGTTAATGAACGGTGAATTATCGCGCCGTCAGCTCCTTATCGTACTGGTTGTAGTTGGAGCAGAGTAGTCATTAACAACAAGAGATGAACTCAATATGGACAGCAAGATTAAATTGGAGACTTCATTAAGAACTGTTGGTGATGATGGTTGAAGGTGTGTTATGCAAATATATCATAGAAATATGGATAGTATGATCAATATTTTAAATGAGCATATATTATTTAATTGTTAACTAAATAAATAAATAAATATATCATCGCGCCTTTTATCCATTACTGAATGTGGCATTCTGCTGTAGCAGATCTCGGTAAGTGATATATTTATGCGCAGGAAGTGCGGTTACCTGCTGTCAATCACGGCCCCCCAATGATGTTAGTGGAGGAGGAGCCACAGGGGTAATTTTAATGTGATGAAAATTGTTTGTCGGTTGTGGGAATCGAACCGAGTTTCTCAGGATCCACAGACCGACTTGATACTACTGCGCCACCAACCTTATATTAATTGTTAACTAAATTGCATGGCAGTCGAAATGTACATTTAGTATAATCAAACTTCCCTAGTGAAGAAAAGAATATTGTGTTATTTATAAATTTGAATCACGCCTTTTATCGATTACTGGATGTGGCATTCTGCTGTAGCAGATCTCGGTAAGTGATATATTTATACGCGGGAAGTGCGGTGTTACCTGCTGTCAATCACGGCCCCCAATGATGTTAGTGGAGGAGGAGCCACAGGGGTAATTTTAATCTGATGAAAATTGTTTGTTGGTTGTGGGAATCGAGCCGAGTTTCTCAGGATCCATAGGCCGACTTGATACTACTGAGCCACCAACCCCATATTAATTGTTAACTAAATTGCATTAATTGTTATTTAAAATGACACATCGTTTATTAAACTAAATTTAAAAACTAAATGTGGTTGATAATATTGGCCATGAAACCACGACTAATTTTAGTAGAATTATAGGATTTGTTTGAGGTCCTGGGCCTATGAACTCCGGTCAATTAAGCTCCGGTCGTTATGTAATTCAAATTTGATTTCATGCCATTTACATTAATAAACTTCCTCTATGGCTCCCTCTTCACTAACATCCGTGGGGGGCCGTGATTTGACGGCTCATAACTGCACTTCACGCGTAAAATATGTACATTTAGTATAATAAAACTTCCCTAGTGAAGAATAGAAGATTGTGTTATGTATTTAATTTGAATATCTTGTGAGAATACTCTAAGTTCTATTTAATTAATACAGGGAATAAATTCAACAATATTCTTCGAATGAAACAAACAAATTGAAAACGTGATTAACTATATCACAGTTAAGAACATTGGCCATTAACTGAAGTTGTTCTTGCAGCAAGTATCTCACACCTCCAGCTGCTGCGCGGGGGGCAGTCGAGCGGGGGTGGCACCTACGTCACTATCAGGATCTCGATGTTATGATTTTTCTTTGTCAGCGGCCGCTGCCGTGAGAAATGGCCGCGGGCACGAGTGACTTGTAATATCAATCTTGCGCGACTTGCAAATGGTGACTAATCGCTCGTATAATGGCCATCAAGGCCGTTGCGATATATTATTCGCTTCCTTTTTTACGAATTGTACTTGCACTGGTTGCAATGACATCACTTGGTTATTTCCAATACTACTAAATTTTATTGATGAATAATAATTACTGTAAAACGGTATTCTGATCTTTGCTGCTGCGTAGGAAGTTGAGTTTTTACAGTTTTAATTTAAAACTCGGTATTTTAAAGACGCTTTTTCATTAATTTTGTTACTTCAAGTATCCTCTTCCTCTTATTCTTCTTTATTATCCCTATATCCAAGTTGGGTGTCGAAATTCCTCTCTTTTAAGATTAAGTTTTTATCCATTCCTTCTATTCATTTCTATTCTTTGTCATCTTTTTCATTTCTTCTATATTTTTTATCTTTTTTTTCCTATTTCTGCTATTTTTACTTGCCATGTTTCCTCGGTTTTCCTCTTTTCCTTCTTTTATTGATACTTCCAGATTCTATAATTTTCCTAACTAGATTGTTTTGGTCCATTCTCATTATGTGCCCAGTTGCTTTTGCACTATCTTTTTAAAATAAAATAAATATATCATCACGCTTTGTATCCATTACTGGGTGTGGCACTCTATATAGCAGATCTTGGTAAGTGATATATTTATGCGCGTGAAGTGCGTTTACCAGTCATCAAATCACGACCCCCAAAGATGTTAGTGTTGGGGAAGCTACAGAGGTAGTTTTTAATGTAGTGGAAATATTTGTCGACTGTGGGAATCAAACCAGGATTCTCAGGATTTCATTTCTTTTCCTGTGCAACTTTGTTTTTCCTCTTATTTTTTGGGTATTTCATTTGTATATCTGTAACAAGGTGGTTTTGAGTTGACTATAGATATTTTGTTAGTATGGTTTCCCTGTTGTGTGCGATAAGATTCTGAGAAAAATCTTATCGTGGCAACGAATGTGTGTGGTCATCTGCAGTCTTCGGCCAAGTGTTGCATCCCCAAAATACCACTCTTCACCCCCGCTTAAAAACTTAGCGTCTGCTTTCGAGTTGTAGCATCAGTCAAGTTAAGTTTGCTCCGTCGGCCGGGCAAGATGTGACAGACGTCGAATCCGTTTTGCGTTCCGCGCGTATTTAATTAACATTCAATTATTCTTATATGTTTTTTGTTATATTTTATTATAATTTTACTCGTATTATAGTAATTCACGTTAAATAAAATTATGTGTTTTATTATGCGTATTATTAAACAAATAATAATCGTTTCCGTTTTAATTAACAATCGTTTCATTCTCATCTAATAATTCGCGCTCACGATATTCATACCCCCTCGTGTTACATAGCGATTATATTTCCCTTATGTTTCTTCTACATACTTCATAATTGGCTTGAATATGTGGCTGTCAGAAAGTCTACTGCATTATATACCTTTAGTTTTGTTTTGGGGTGGCTAGCTCAGTGGTATGAAGTCGGTCTGTGGATCCTGAGAACCCTGGTTCGAATCCCACGGACGACAAACATACATACATATCTTCACGCTATATCCCATCAAATGGGGTAGCACAAACCCTAAAATCACTCATATAACATTCACTCATAACATAATCAAATAATCAGCCCCCGTCAAACATTATCATTCAAATATACCACCCTCACTTCAACCACTTTCATAGATATCTCCATATAATCAAACAATTTTCATAATTTCAAAAATTACCCCTGTGGCTCCTCCACCACTAACATCTTTGGGGGCCGTGATTTGACGACTAGTAACCGCAATTCACGCGCAAAATATATCACTTACCGAGATCTGCTTCGGCAGAGTGCCACAGCCAGTAATGGGTAGAAGGCGTGATGATATATTTATTTATTTACTTTAGTTTAGTTTTCCAATATATTTGCTCTTTACCTTATATTGTGTTGTTATGTTATAATATATATTGTTTGTTTTATTTAGGTCTATTTTTCCATCTTGTGGTATGCTTTCAAGATACTCATAAGCTGTTACTCTGTCTACATTATATTTTGCATGAGGTGTCAAAAATCAAATTATAACGAAAACATAACATGACTAAATGAATACAATTAATAAATGGTTGTCCTTCAAATATGATTCATAATTCTTTTTTGTTTCCAATTCAAATTAATATGTTATTAAAGCATTTTAATTGGATCAATTGATTAATAAGAATGACACTATGAATAATTAAACAAAAAAGCTAAAGCATAAAATCAATTATTACATTACAAGACAGATTAAAATCTAAAGGTCAGCATAACAATAATCAGCAAAAAAATTATACATTTTATGTGTGACAAAATAAAATATTATCTGTCGGCTTTTATTTGTTATAATATCCGCATTTCCTTGTTATTTATCTTCTAACTCACGGAACGCAATAAAAATAAAAGAATGAAGTAATGTTTAAAATAAAACTTTATTAAGATTCTGTGAGAAAAATATACAACCGCACAGAAATTATTCATGACACATGTAGCATTACAACTCTTTGTACATTTCCGCTATATTTGCTTAGAACAAAATGATTCAAAACGCTTAATGTAATTTGAAAAACTTCCTCAAAAAATATTTAAAACCGAAAATATACGAGCCCCGTGTCACATTACTTAACCCGAATCTTATTTTTTCGTTAGAATTTTTATTTTGCAGTTTAATTTCTCATGTAGTATACAAGAGAATTAAATGAAATTTTAAAAAATAAATATATCAAGCATTTTTAACCAATACTGGGCATGCTACTTTGCCGGAGCAAATCTCGATAAGTGATATATTTATGCGCGTGAGGCGCGGTTACCAGTCGTCAGATCATGGCCTCCAAAGATGTTAGTGGAGGGGAAGCCACAAAGGTAATTTTAAATAAAATAAATATAAATAAATATATCATCACGCCTTTTATCCATTACTGGGTATGGCACTTTGCCGAAGTGAATCTCGGTAAATGATATATTTATGCGCGTGAAGTGCGGTTACCAGCCGTCAAATCTCGGCCCCCAAAGATGTTAGTGGAGGAAAAGCCACACAAGTAATATTAATGGGATGAAAATGTTTGTTGGTTATGGGTATCGAACCGAGGTTCTTAGGATCCACAGGCTGACTCGATACCACTGAGCTATCTATCCCCAAATACTAGTATGTTGTTAATAAACAGATAAAATTTGAAGATAATCGGTGCATATATTTTGGAAGGACAGTCGTTGAAAGAAGACGTAAAAATTTCTGTATAATCTAAAACTTTTTAATTTGATTAAAAAACTATATAATAATAAAGTTTATTTTAAATAATAATTAACTTTGATTTCATCCGTCCATAATGACCCGTCCACATGGGGAAAGTTTTATGAGAAATTTTTTAGAAAGAAGAAAAAAGAAAGGAAAGAAAAGTCTAAAAAGTTTCTTGAAAAATATGTTCGTTACTCTTTCATATGAAATGAGTAAACTAGTGTGCTATATTGCTATAAGCACGAAGTTAGTTACTTACAAGATTTGGACTTCTTCTTTCTACAAAATTTATCAGAAAACATTCTTCATGCACACGAGGCAGTTGTGTGTTGAATTAGTTTATTTGTAAAAAAAATGTTTGTAACACTGCCATACATGTTGTGTCTAAGGTATATTTAAGGTCAAATTTAGTTAAAAATATTGTAAATTAATTGTAGAATTTTGTAAATGAAAGATACTTTTTTAATATTATTTAAATTTTTAACGAGAATAGAATTATAGGCCAAAATTTGGCCGCCAAATGATGTGATTCTGCGCTCGTACACTATCAAAAGTTTATAATAATTAGAAACACTACAAAATTAATATTTCCCTTTTTTCAATGTCCTGTTCAAAGTATCAAGGCCACGTGCAAGGTCAGTGTCAAGAGTCACGTGTGACAGACCACGACAGCACGGTCCGTTGCTTGGATACAAATAAACAGCAATTGATACGCACTGTACAGTTAAAGAAACTGATATAGCTAACATTGCACTAGGTCTTGTAACTTGTAGCATGTAGCATATGTGTATGTGTAATGTTGTAATGAAGTTACCTGGTGTAATCAACAGTTACCTGCTGATTTACATGGAGGTAATTAGCTACATTTGTAACTATGTAAATGGGTGATAAGGACATGATGGTGAATAGGTGAATGCCAACAATAGCTTTTACTTTGACAGTTTGACACCTGGCAGTAGGTATTTAGAATGATGCTGTCCATCAACATCTTTAGTTCTTTACAATTTATTAAAGACTGTACCATTTTCATATAATGGACACATAGACAGAAGAATACAATTTTCCTAGTACCATAAAGACATTTTAAATATTATTATGTCTTTTATTTATTTAATACGATGCACAACAAGAAATTAATATAGAAGATCTACAGCAAATAGTAGGATACAAACCGCTTGGAAACAAATGAAATTTTAGTATATTGAATTTAATGAGGTTTGAGCATAAACAACCCATTAATAGTTATTTACTTATAAAGGTAGGGAAGTTCGATTTTCATGACTAATATATAGATCATTCTTTTCTGATCTTACATTGAGTGTTTAACTGCAATTGTGTGAAATTCACTTTCAAAAACAAGCGCAGGGCGACGCTCCCTCCCTTTCTTATCTTTTTGTTTCATTTTCAGTTACTGCATTGTGTGGTCTTTTCTTTCATATATAAGTGCAGACTATCGCTTTCATCTTTTCTAATCTTGTAGATTCGTTGTTAGTTTCGTTATTAGATTCGTTGTTAGCAGTAAACGTGAGTAATTTGAGATGTTTTATGCGTATGCTATGTATGTTAAAGAAAGAAAATGAATGATAAGTGAATAGGAATTATGTGATTGAAGGTTTGTTGTGTGATAATAATTTCGAGTGTAATAAATGAATGAGTTTATATGGAGTGATCTATGAATGTGGTTGAAGTGAGGGTGGTATGTTTGGATGAAAATATTTGACAATGGCTGATTGTTTGATGAGTGTGATGAGTGAATGTTTTATGAGTGATTTTAGGGTTCGTGCTACCCCATTTGTTGGGATATAGCGTGAAGATATGTATGTATGTATGTATGTATAATAAGGGATGAAAAGAAACCTCAATGCTGAGATAAGTATTAATTTTAGCTAAGTGACATGTGTATCAAGTTATGTTGTGTTTTTGACGTTTTATTTGATACATGTTCTGATTGAACGAGACCAGATCACAAATTAGGAGATGGATAAAATTATCGTGATTATTTATATAAATGATTAAATTACACGTAAATAATCGTACTTTATATTGAAACGTAAAATGTATTTTTAAAATAGATGTAGCAACGTTGCATTTTACCACTGCCTAGGCAGGGAAATTCTATTTCCCTGCCGATTTTACAACAGGGAAGTACGATATTACATAATGACTTCAGAAAAAGATTAGTTTTTTAATTTTAAAATAAAATCATCTACTGTTACAGACATCGTATAATTAGCAAGAAATAAATTTGTGAATTTTTTGTTGTAATATTTTTTCACTTATCTTACCAATGACTTATTAATTTATGCTATTCTGTACAAAAGGAATTGAATCCCAATTACAGTACAGTATCCTCACTCATCTAGCCGCAGTGTGATAGTTAATATATTTTTAGTTTGAATAGAATTCGAACTCAGGATCTCCGGCTTCGGCTATAACTTTACCCACACCACCGTACTATCGGACTTTAACCAAGCATTAATAAACTGGACGCAAGTATAGTTGATTAACTTTAGTTTTCGTTGTTAAACGTTGCTTAATTATGCTTCAACTAATATTATTTTATATTTTTTGAGAAATATCAGATTGATCATTTGGCAGTACGATGGTGTGGGTAGCGTTACGGAATTCGAATCTGAACATCCCGAGTTCATATCCCATTCAAGCTAAAAATATATTAACTGTTACTGCTCAGTAAGTTTGGACCCTGTACTATAATTGGGATGAAGTTTCTTTTCTACAAAGCAGCATAAATAAATAAATATATATCGTCGATTGTAAGAACATCGATTTAAGATGTAGGTGACTAACAAATTGTTTAATTAACTATAACTAGCAGTTATCTAACTTAATTTTCAATTATTGTCAAACATTTCTAATTTTAGATATATGCATTAAATAAAAGACATACAAATCTAGACATTCTTCCACTTTTTTTTTAAAATTACTATATAATAATTTTAAAATTTATTGAATTACTATTTATTCATTCTTAGGGCCTATTTACCAATGCAGATATAAAGTGAGAGATAATTCATTTATCAGACAACTGACACATGATTTATTTGTTATTTTTTCCCAGTATTGATAATCCTTGTTCATACTAGCTAGCTATGATTGTCCATTAAACCTAAATACCTAGTAACATTTACTACAGAAAGCATTTAATCCTTCTTAGTACATGTATAACAATTTACCTATTTAAACCAAACAAACTTCATTAATAACCATGCAGCATCCAAGCAACACGGAAAAACAAAAGTAGAATGATAGAAAACCTATAATAAATTCATATCCTGGGCATCATGTAATCATAATCCACATCACACTACCGTATTCCACACACATACACACCACGTTGTTATTAAATTGAAATTGATGAGTCCGGTCATCAGCAGCATTTCTTTACTTCTTGCACTAATGTTTTGTTTTTGTTGTGGTCGCCATGGCGATGATTATTTATAGAAAACGAGTTTGAATTTAGCTGTGGGCCGCCACACCACACTCAAACATACACAGAATGATACACGGACAGTGACAGAAGTAGCCACGTTAGTGTGGTGGTACGCGATGGCCCACATCGCTAGGCGAGTAGCTTTCTAGCACCCGCTAACTTACACATCTAGGAGAAATTTCTAAAAATAAAAGATAGACAGCAGATGGAAGTGAATTCCGCGCTGGCAGTGTTCAATCAACGTGGATTGACCGGCAACGTGCCAGGATGCAAATTTATATTATCTACTCCTACACAGACACACTAAATTAACAAAAAATTAAATGAGCCAACTTGAATTGCGTCGTAAAGAATTGTAAATAAATATCATCACGCCATTTATATGATTCGTTACAGCATATTAACGCTTACTTCACCCAATATGGAGGGTGATCAACGGGATACTTTTTAATTATAAAGATGAGAATATTAGTAGAATAAAGTCACTCGATTGTAGTACGTTTAAACTGTAAAGCCTCATTCACAATACGAAATCAGTAGTTATAGTTAACGCTAGAGTTTGACCAAGTTTAAAATTGAACTTTTAGCGGATCGACTGGTCACAATCTATTAAAATGTTTGAGTTGTTTTACGTAAAAGAAATTAAATATAATTCAGAGAAATGAAATAGTTATTTGTATTCTAAGGGTTAAAAGTAGTTGTTTGCGGATCGAGGTTAAAGATTGTAGCACGAGCGTAGTCGAGGTTTGCAAAGATATTTTCAACCAGAGGTTTATACCAAATGTTTTTTTCCTTAATATAAAATTAACATTAATCAATTTAAATTACAATTAATAAAAAAATTAGAATATGGGTAACTACGAAAACAATACAAACATAACAAAAAAGGAAAAGTTTAAAATTTGTGGCAAATACTTTGCAGGCCGTTTCCAGTAGTAACAGTCTACAAAAAGCCCCATTGCCAATTGTAACGGTTTGCAAAGAGCTCTGTTGCTAATAGCAACGGCCTGCAAAGAATCTTGTCTATAATTGTTTACTTTCTATTACTAATAACCTAATTCTCAAAAGAGTTTTAGCTAATCCTGAATTTGTAATTAATCAAATTAAGCTAAAACAAATTATCAAAAAAATTAAAATAAATTAATATAAATCTTGCTACCATTTTCAAAAACTGCTTCGGATTAACTTTTAAAAACCTGACTAGAATCATATTCGCTATCCAAAATTCAGGGTTAGCTAAAACATTTTTGAGAATCGTGCTGTAAATGACGTTCGAAAAACTACTTTTTTACTGATCATAGAAAAATAAAAAACTAAACCTCTAGTAGTATTTAAATAAATAAATAAATAAATAAATATAAATATATCATCACGCCTTTTACCTATTACTGGGTGTAGCACTCTGCCGAATCAGATCTCGGTAAGTGATATATTTATGCGCGTGAAGTGCGGTTACTAGTCGTCAAATCACGGCCTCCAAAGATGTTAGTAGTAGAGGAGCCACAGGGGTAATTTTAATTTGGTGAAAATTGTTTGTGGGAATCGAACCGGGGTTCACAGAAGCCACAGGTCGACTTGATATCACTGAGCCACTACTCCATGCTAGTAGTATTTATTTAGATAATTTACGGAATTAAATATTTAAAAAAAATTGTGATATTTATATTCGCCGATTCTAAGATACTGAAGGTGAAATCAATTTGTAAACTGTTCTCTTTTCCGTTTATCCATTATTAAGTTGACGAAAGTAATTTTATATATATATATATATATATATATATATATATATATATATATATATATGAAGTTTTTATACATGAATTAAATTATCGTTGTAAAATAAGTAAATTGTGGTTTAATAATTTTTTAGTACAAATATAACAAAAAACTAACAACATCGCTCGAGGGATATGCCGCCTGATTTTGGCATATTAATCATAATATTTGTACAATAAACACGTCACTCATTTGTAGTACGTTAGTACCGTATACTCACACAAAATTTGATCGTTATAAGTATGCGTATAATTAGCTATAAATTAGACAAATTAATTAATAATAAAATATTGACAGACGTCATTTTTGTGGCGCTGGTATAAAATATTTTCTCATTGGAATTTTGTTTACAAAACATATTTTACAAGCTGGGAGAGAATTAAAATAAATATATTTTAAAGTATTTAAATGACAAAAAGAGTTGCAAATTACAACAACTGGGTACGTATTTTTATTTTATACCAACAAAGTTCTTTAATTAGCAAGTTCCGTCGGATGTCGGCTCCTTACCAAGCCCCGAATATTTTTACTGCTTCGTTAATGACTCAGTTACCGAATTTGGCCATAAAATTCATTAAGCGTACAAGACAATAGCAGTTTGCTTACATCCAGTCAAACTGAACATCGTGCTCATTTTATTAAATTAATTTTGGAAACTGGTTGCTTGAGATGACATTTCGAAATAAAACTTGAATTTTATCTTAACGATTGCAATAATCGATAAATAGATGAATTCTCCAGTTGGAAAGGTTAGTCTGATGTGAAATTGTTGATAAATATCAAATAATTTTAATGTCATTTATTTCTATTAGATGGAAAACAATTTTGTTCGAATGACAAACAAATTTATTAAATACGTAACGAAATATTTCGTAACTGTTAACAATTAACATTATAGTTAAATGGTAATCTATAATTATAATTATTGATGTTATAAATATATTTGTAGTGTTGTGTTTGTTTTTTGTTGCAATTCAATTAATTGAATAAGGTGGAATTTATGTCAATATTTCAAAATCAGATTGTATAAGCGACACTAGCGACATACTTCCCAGAGCTTCATATCCACTTGCCGAAGTGATGCATGAAATCTAAGGCTGTGTGCGGAGAAATATTTTAAGAGCCAATATTTCAATTTTCAATCAAAGTTTCTAATATTTTTTTGCACTCGCATCATTCAATATAAGGTTTACATTACCCAGGAAACTGAAGTAAAATTTGATTTTGCCTAGTACTTCAAAGTAATTGAAAAAACACTCATTTTTATAGTTCTAAATTTTGACTATTAAGGGCCAAATTCATAGTCATGACTCACCCTTACCTCATTCTCACCTCACACTCAAAGTTGAAGTAACTAAGGCAACTAACTCAAATAGTACACATTTTTTAGTTAGTTGCCTTAGTTACTTCGACTTTGAGTGTGAGGTGAGAATGAAGTGAGGATGAGTCACGACTATGAATTTGGCCCTTAAACTGTAAATGTACTTATCTACACACATTTTAAGGGATTTATAAAAGAAATAGAAACATTAGCTTATAACGCCATCAATCAGACATATTTTAACCAGCTTTACGAGAAAAATTAAAGAACTTGTTTTCAAATAACAAATGTCAATTCATGGCATACTAAACTGTCAATGTAAATTCACGCTTCAAATTTAATGAATTTTCCCATTGTCAATATTATAATTTTTGCTCGTTACAAAAACCTCGTGCACGAAGACATCATTCACGCAAATAAAAATACGTTCGATGCGAGTGCTTTTAAAATTGCACTCATGTGAAAAGTATGTCTTTGCACACTTGTTATGTAAATAGCTATATTTAATTCACAAAATTAAGTGTGATTTACTTAAATTTCCACCGGATTGTATTACGATACATATTTCTAATATAGTATTAATTAAATAGATAATTTTTTTAATGTTTACAATTATAATTTAATATTTAATATATTAGAAACAACTCTAAAACCAGTAATATTAAAAATATTTATTCCAGGTAAACTGCGTTTAATTTTTCGAATACCAATTTTTTGTTCAGTTATTAGATCCTGTAATATATACCTTTAAAGCTTGATCATCAAGTTCAGATACAGTAATACAAAGACAAATTGTCAATTGTGATGTGGAACTGAGTCTTAATAAAATAAGAAAATAATAGGAAAAAAATTTCCAACACTTGTCAAAGTTCCACAAAATTACAGCACATTTGAATCAACTTATTAGGTCATCATCAAAGGCTGGTCAGTTCAGCTTTAACCATAGCCGCGTTTCGCTCTTTAGGAACTCATCAGTATGGTGCGACCAACTATCCAGCTAGACCAACTAGGGGCTAGTGAATTGTGGTACTATGTAAGCTGAACTGACAGATGTTAAGAATACTTATGAGAGCAGTGCCATCTACCGACAAAAATCGCAAATTGCTGAATAGCAATAAATAAATAATACAAAGACAAATTGTCAATGAGTCCCTAAAGGACGAAACGCGTCTATGGTTAAAGCTGAACTGACCAGCCTTTGATGATGACCTAATAAGTTGATTCAAATAAAATAAAAAATATAAATATATCATCACGCCTTCTACCCATTACTGAGTGTGGCACTCTGCTAAAGCAGATCTCGGTAAGTGATATATTTTGCGCGTGAAGTGCGGTTACCAGTCATCAAATCACGGCCCCCAAACATGTTAGTAGTGGAGGAGCCACAGGGATAGCTTTTTCAAATTATGAAAATTTGTCGCCTGTGGGAATCTAACCAGGGACCTCAGGATCCACAGGCCGACTTCATACCACTGAGCTAGCCATCCCATTCAAATGTGCTGTAATTTTCTGGAACTTTGACAAATGTTGGAAATTTTTTTCCTATTATTTTCTTATTTTATTTAGATAAGCCTGTATATGGGTTCTGTGTTTGTAACTCGACTAATTCCTATTGCGCAGAGTAGCACAAGTAGATAAGTAAATATCACACAACACTGACCAATAAACTCTTCAACTAATTTTTCCTTCAATGTTTGAAAGACAGATTGAAATAATACTAAATTACAGCGTGTCTCATGAATAAACAAACCAGTAATTTCTTCCTTATCCGTCTTTAATTCACAATAAATACCTAAATTTATTCCTTCTCAACTATCAAACTGTATAAAAATGAAATTCACTCTTCGCGTCATGGTCTTTGCAAAGCTCTATAAAACAAAGATAAGAGCGCGTAAAGACGATACGTGTAATTTATCTGACAGAGAATTCGTTCAGCACATCCACGGACATATTTAATGACTTTACAGACTTCTACATGACCTGCGAAGTCATATTTCGCACGGCGTAAGTTCGCACCAATGCACCATGTCCGAAGATCGTGTGACGATAACTTAGTAATGTATTTTCTACGTGATATTTTCTTTTTATAGTGCCGTTACGATATCATGGGTTTTATTGTATGAATGCGTAGAATACTTATAGACTTTTGATGGTGGTTCTGAGGGTTTGAATTGGATTGGTTGCTCGTAAAACTAGCAAAAGAAATTGTGTTTTTATATCAGTTTATTGTGTAAAACGTTCAAGTAATTTTAAATTGTAGGTTTTTAGTTTTATCGGTCTTTTTGTTACTATTTTTGAGGTTATGTCTTCTATTTTTTAAATTATAGCTCACAGCTCTCAGAATCAGATATCGGTTAAATTTGTACTAAATTTGTTTATTTGCATATTTGGCAAATAGGTAATTTTTTTTTCTTATGGCTCACTGGCGGACCAACTACTAAGGTCATATGCCGCCATTACGCCCTGATCCTGCGTTTTAAGTCTTAGAGTCAACAGCAACGCGAGTTTCTCTGGACGGTCACCCATCCAAGTACTACCCGTGCGCAACGTTGCTTAACTCACGTTATCGCACAGATCAGTTCCAACGAGTGCAGCCATGGCCGTTGACAAAAAATAGGTAATTATTGGACACTTTATCCATAGGTGTAATGTCTATGGTTAAAGCTGAACTGACCAGCCGTTCGATGATGACCTGATAAGTTGATTCAAACGTACTGTAAATTTTGTGGAATTTGTGACAAATGATGGAAAGTTTTTTCCTATTTTTCTTATTTATTAAGACACAGTTCCACATCGCAATTGACATTTTGTCTTTGTATTATTTCAATTGCTGTCAAGAAGTTGGCGATTTTTGTCGGTAGATGGCACAACGGGTTGCTCCGTAGCTCTCATGTCATGTTACCCGCTTACATAGTTTAACATCAGTCAGTTCAGATAAGACAGTATCACAATTCACTAGTCCCTAGTTGGTCTAGTTGGATAGTTGATCGCACCATACTGATGAGTCCCTAAAGGACGAAACGCGTCTATGATTAAAGCTGAACTGACCAGCCGTTTGGTGATGACCTGATAGGTTGATTCAAATGTACTGTAAATTTTATGGGATTTTTCTTATTTATTGTAATGCAAAAAACAAACAAAAACACATGTTTAATACTTTTCAAAAATCTATCTAGTGACATCACACACGGCCCCACCCTCACCCCCTGGGAATGAGGAGGGGCGCAACTTGAAGACTTAAATAGGAACTCCCAATTTTTATTATAGATTCGGATTGTACGTCTAAAATTAGGTAAGCCTGAGACTTTTTTCGATTTGCGACAAATGGCGTTGTAATCGCAATAAGTTCATCCGGAATCAGGAGAAAACTTATTTATCCGATTACAGCGCTATCTGTCGTAAATCGAAAAAAAAGTTTCAGAGAAAAACTGCTTAATTCTAACCGTACAATCCGAAACTACAATAAAAATTTGGAGTTCCCATTTAAGATTTCAAAGTATTAAACACGTGTTTCTTTTGTTTTTCGATTCGATGTACATTTCTCGAGATATTTCACCGTCCCGGAACTTTTTATACACTCTATATAAAAGGAATGCCAAATAAATAACAGGTGACAATCATGTTTTATAATACACACACTAATCGTTTTCTCTCCTATTTTGCGTGGAATTTGTAAATCTTTTTAAATTTAGCTAATACAAAATAGTTATTTGTTTCACTAGGACTAAAAATAGTTTTGGGTCGTAGTGTAATTGATAAATATTTGAGACTAAACTTTTGCTGAAAATATAAAGCTGACAATTTTTGAAGATGAATTTTATCATATTGGACATAAAAAATGTTTCTCTATTTTGTGTCATCGGTGTTTATAATTCTTTATTACAAAATCTGCTTGAGATAAGTAGCGGACAATTAAAAAAAAATTAATTAAATAAAAGGCTAATGCTGGGTTGCATGAAAGTTTTATCGGTTCATTAGCAACTAACGGTTCAATAAATTTCAGAAAATCCTTATTGATACTGTAGCTAGACAAACAATTCTTTAACTAAAGAGTTCTTTATTTTTTTTCTTGCAACCCAGCATCAGTTGTATCAAGTCGATCTACGGATCCGAAGAACCCTGGTTCGATCCCCACAGTCGACAAACATTTTC
The DNA here is from genome assembly GCA_911728475.2 of Pterostichus madidus. NCBI lineage: Eukaryota > Metazoa > Arthropoda > Insecta > Coleoptera > Carabidae > Pterostichus > Pterostichus madidus. The sequence continues at coordinate 6,991,627 of OU452313.1, read as the reverse complement.
ACCAATTTAAAAAAATTACTTCTGTGGGCAATTTAATTGTTCTTATTGTTTATTACAACATATTGAAAATAATTATAAACATTTGAATGCAAAAATATGCAATACTGAAAGACGTTTTAAAACATACTTTGTTTTCAAATGGCTATTTTGTATTTTTTAGGTTATGCTTGAGTTCTCTGTCTGTTTTATTACCGTAAAATACTCTCCTTTTGCAGATGCAAAATGTGACTTTTATTGATGCACTGCACTGTTTTAAATGATTTATTAACAAGGCAGAAATATAACAGTCATTAGTTAATGGAAATAACTTTGTTTTAAATTACTTCCTTCCACAACTAATATAATTTATATTAGCATGAACTTGAACCGTTAGAAAGTCATAAAATTTCTTTGAAAACCATTCAAACATATATCTATAACTTGAAACAATGGAATAAGAAAATATTAGAGGTTATTTTTGGTGGAATTATTTGTTAATCCATAAGTTTTAAATAAATAAAATAAATTTAAATAAATATATCATCACGCCTTCTACCCATTACTGGGTGTGGCACTCTGCCGAGGCAGATCTCGGTAAATGATATATTTTTGCGCTTAAAGTGCGGTTTCCAGCCGTTAAATGACGGCCCCCAAAAATGTTAGTGGAGGGGGAGCCACAGGAGTAGTATTAATGTAGTGAAAATGTTTATCGGCAGTGAGAATCGAACCAGGGTTCTCAGAATCCTCAGGCCGACATGATACCACTGTGCCATCTACTCCATTTAAATAAATAAATAGAATAAATATATCATTACACATTCTACCCATTACTGGCTGTAGCACTCAGTCGTAAGTGATATATTTTGCACGTGAAGTACAGTTTCCAGCCGTCAAATCACGGCCTCCATAGATTTTAGAGGATGAGGAGCCACAGGAGTAGTTTTTGGGTGGCTTTGCATAACTTGTCTATATTGTTTTTAAGTAACCGAATTAAACATCTTTAAAACAAAAAAGAAAACAAAACTTAATGTTACCGCCTAAAGTAACAGAATACCATTTGTAAATACAATTCTAAAACGGTTCTGAAATTCATACCAGAGGCTACCAAAAAAAGTACAAAAAAATCCCGTGTTCATATATCACGAAGTGAAACACTTCTGCGCCCTAAAGGCACCACTTTAATCTAATTAAAGCCTGAAAGCCGTTATAACATTTCAAATGAGATATTTAGAGAAAGGCAAAATGGATCAGCAGAGGAATAAAAACACTTTAAGGAAGCAGAAGTGACATCGGCAATGACGGAGCGGATTCAAAGGTAACTGATCGCTGTAATTAATATTTGCAGCATAACTAGTGTATTGTTGTCAGTGATAGTGTCAGAGGTCCTCAAACTATGCTAATGAATCGCCGCTATGTTATTATTTGGCGCCATGGACAGACAGAAAGCTATAGTGCGATGAATAATGATGGACATTAGTTTATTATTTACTGACAAGAGAAATTAAAATTAATAAAATTGTTTTGATTATACTTTACACAATAATTTAAGGTAGTACTAGCGTAAAAAAATTATTTGCATATCTGAATGAAATTTGGCGCACGTAAATATTGAATAGTCATACGCATCCTGTTAAAATATGAAATACATTCATCGTCTGTGAACAAATATATTCGCTTGTAAAGTTGAGTTCTTATACACGGGGCTTATGGCGATCATCACTCAGAATCACACATATTTGGTTTGTGTACCTCTAAAATTTTGCAGTTTCATTTGAAAAACTAGTATGATGTTCTAGAACTATCCATGTATATTGTATCAGAAGAAGAAAGTTTTTTATCGTTTAGTAATGGATATATAGCCATGCAAAGCCTTGTTTTTAACGAAAAATTAAGAATCCCAATTTATAATGGCAACACCACACGGTGGTATGGTATTTGAAAATTCACTAGACCAACAACCTGTTTACAATTCATGATATTCAAATCATAATAGGTATAACACACTTATTTTATTCAATTTTTATATTTTTTTGAGCGTCAGTTTCGTCACTCGACAACCGATGGCGCCACCGTCACACTAGTACTACCTTAAATGTTTACAAAATTATAATGTATATACCAGTGGTTCCCAAACTGGGTACAGAGAACAAGAGGCTCACCTGTCTCTATAATTATAATATTGTTCGAAATATATTTGTATTTAATATTTATACATAAATATCACTTTTAAAGCCTAATCTCATCAAGTGAGCACTGCAGCAGTTAGTTCGATCTATGTATTTTCTTGGGCCACCGTGAAAAAAATTTGATATTCTAAGGGCGACGTGAACCGAATAAGTTTGGGAACCAATAGTATAGGTACATTATTTTTAGATGTACGGTTCAAAATTCTTCTTTGCAACGCGAACTCGAAAAAACATCAAAATAAAGTGAATTTCTCTTGTTTCAATTAATTTTTTTTATTTTTGAAATATTATTTCTAGATTTTATTGTTCGTTTGTATCAGACTGTCATTTTACTGTCAAAATTCTTTACGGTAGTTGTACCGTAATAGTATTCATTACGACATACGATACGTTTTTTAGTATTGTAATATTGATATTACGTTATGAAATTAGGTAAAAGATAATGCAAACTCCTCGTTCATGAAATGTATCTGGCGTTCTCAGAATGTTGTCTGCCTCGGCTGACAAGTTCATTCATCGATACTCCAGACATTTCAAGCTGCTTAGGTATACACAAACAACTCTTATTTGAAATTGTTTTTTCTAAAAATTGAGTTGTATAAAAAATAAAATAAAGTTAATCCGGAGACTGCAATGATCAATAAAGAACGAAACTTTGCAATACTATCAGTAATAATATAATAAGAAAGTGATAATAATTCAACAAATTTTCAAAAACTTGTAACCAGCCACTCGAGTGACTATTGCCAAATGGCAACAGATTTGAGGAAATATTTACTCCCAAATTTAATTTAAACAAAGGATTTTTATTTTATGTGTTGATAATTTGAAATATTTATTTCACAACTACTTTTGTCAAGAAAACAAAAGCTACAATGGTTGACTGCTTAAAACGCATACACATACGATGAGTAAAGCATGTAATTTGTCAAAAAAAATCGCTAAAATAGATAAACAAACTTTAAAATAATAGAAAAATATCCTACCTGTTTCGCTGTTGAAAACTTTTTTTCCGAGAAATCTTCGTTGTGTTTTTGATTCGATGTCCTGCAACAATAAAACAAAATGTGAAAACAATTACAAAATAAATATACGAATAGGCATGAGAAACAATAAATGAATCAAATAATGAAAATAAATAAATATATCATCACGCCTTCTACCCATTACTGGGTGTGGCACTCTGCCGAAGCAGATCTCGGTAAGTGATATATATTTGCGCGTGAAGTGCGGTTACCAGTCGTCAAATCACGGCCCCCAAAGATGTTAGTGGTGGAGGAGCCACAGGGGTAGTTTTTGAAATTATGAAAATTGTTTGTCAAATAATAAAAAAGTAAAAAAGATATAGAAATGATAGATCAATAGTCCTAAATAATTTTTGAGAAACTTGCTTAATTAAAACTTAAGAAATCCACTGCAGAAAACATAATTTCATTATCTCTTTTAGTTTGAAAGTTACAACTTCTGCTCACTGCCGTAACTTCATAAATTGTCAAAATTCTCTATCCACATAATTCTTAAAATAGCCGACATTATTTGAAAGATCCAATCAAAACATTCTATAAATTTGTAAATGACGTATAATGGTTCGTTTGACATTTGTCTATCGATGTAGTCTCATGCTCTTGAACAAACTGTATCTTATGGCCGATGGTTATTATTCCGTTGCTAGGAGAACAATACAAAATGGTGCACGACTAAGATTAAAATACCTTTAGTAGAAACACGCGAGAAAAGGGCGGTGCTAGCGTTTGACATTTTGAGACTTTTTAATTCAAAAAGCAATTATTGTTTCACTTTCCTTCCAGCGGTTATTATTTTGCAAGAATTTTCGATGGAGTACAGAATTCCATCTCAATTTAACAATTATTGCTGATATCATGCTGTTAATTGACTTTTTTATTTTTACCCATTGTCAAATGTTAGAAAAATCTGTCTAAGTGACTTTGAAATATGGTGTGTTGTAGCTACTTTCTTTTTCAGTATTTGACAACTACATTTAGGAAATTTTATGCACTACAGACGAAGTCAAAGGTTAAAGAATTAATCTCTGCTAACTAGAGTTGAAATTAGAATATATGTTGTAACACAAACACAGTTTAAAAAACATGCTATAATAAATTGTGTTTCTAAACTAGAAAATGTCCGGTACAGTTGTATTTTAAATCTAACAAATTGGAATTACTTTCTAGTGCTCTCAAAACTATGCTCCCTTACTTAATGAAAGCGACAAAAAAATGCAGCTTTTATTTTTGTTTTAAATTCAATATTGCCTCAGTCACTAGACCTTAAACTATCCACCTTTTTCATTTATGTAAAACTATATTCAGTAAGCGTGTAATGATAGCTATTATTTATGAGGAGTAATTGATCCGGATGAGTATGAATAACTAAACAACTAGAAATCATATTTTTAGGTCTAGATATGTTTGATGAAAATAATAATTAATAAAGGTTATATGACGTTTAGTTGCATTGTTTACGATCGTAGAAAAAATAATTTTCCTAAATCTAGTTTAAAATAGTTATTTACGTTATAAGTTCGGTAATTAAGTTTTTATGGCACGTGAACAATATTTCCAAACGAGGAGACGATGGGGCCGAGTCTGGAATTTCTAAATAAGTCCCATACAAAATTATTAACAAATTTTATTTTATATTGTGTCGCATTTAATTTTTCAAGATTATTTTCATATCTTAACCTTGAAAGTGACATTTAAAAATAGTTATAATTAAATGTCAAAAACTTGTTGTTACCTAGCAACCTCATGAAACAATACACCGTAATATTCCATTACAGTATCTAATACTGTAAAGTCTCACTTTCTGAACTGAAATCGTTACTTTAAACAAGGAAATACGACACAGTATGAAATAAAGTGAATTTATGCAACTGTTTTTGTTAAAAACAGTGCAACAATGTTTAACTTTGTACAACTGTTTTTGGGGATATTTTTGTGTGAAGTTGCAAACTTGTCTAGTTGGAAAAATGTCACATATATATTTTTCAGTTGAGCTGTCATTGCTCAGCTCATGTCAAATTATTGAAATTATGATTTTTTTTCTAATAAATTAAATTTATAAATAAAATAAATATATCATTACCCCTTCTACACATTACTGGGTGTAACACTCTGCCGAAGCAGATCTCGGTAAGTGATATATTTTGCGCGTGAAGTGCGGTTACCAGTCGTCAAATCACGGCCTCCAATGATGTTACTAGTGGAGAAGCCACAAGGGTAGTTTTTGAAATTATGAAAATTGTTTGTCGCCTGTGGGAATCGAACTAGAGTTCTCAGGATCCACAGGCCGACTTCATACCACTGAGCTAGCCACCCCATCCATTTTTATTATAATAAATTTAATTCATTTAACTACAAAACACTTGTTTAATAAAAACTAAAGACATATTGTTTTATAATATAACCTAGATCATTATGAATTTGTACCCTAACCTAACTAATAAATGTCAAAATACATTAATTTCAAGTCTTCCTTGACCCGAAATTTTATTATTATTATTTAAAAAATACCGTTTAGAATAAAAGTAAATTAATGCAATACAGGTAAAATAGCATCGTATTAAAAACACTTGTTATGCCAATGGCACACTGGTCGAGGAGCATGAATGAGCGTCGAGGAATCATCGATGAAACAACAGAACGCACCCTGACTGATAAAATAAACAAACACGAAAAAATAGCACAAAGCAAAACCAAAATGACAGCCCACGCTAACATGCAATGAGACACAATAATACGTGTGAAATGAGACACAATTGTTTCATCGAGGAACTCCTCGATGGAAATAGAGGCGCCTCTATTTTTCATCGATGACGGGTGCGTTCTGTTGTTTCATCGATGAGTTCCTCGACGCTCATTCATGCTCCTCGACCAGTGTGCCATTGGCATTACAAAAGCCAATTCTAAACACTAATTTTTCAATGTATTATTAAAGAAAATTGTTGATTTTACATTTTGCCTTTTAGCTAATTACCTATATATGTTTTGAAAACAAAAATTCAATAAATGTATCTCATAAAATGATGCAATTTTGGTAATTTAATTAACTTTGTATCTTTTATGTCTCTCGAGATTCCAGTTGCAAGCAAAAAAGAAATTCTTGCTGTGCAGCGTAGTAAACAAATAATTAAAAATTCAAACACAAAAATCTAGTTTGTTTATTTGTTTGTAATTAAAAAAAAGTGAACTATTTTATGTAATTATATTAATAACAGTCCAAAATACAAGAGCTCGTAAAAGTGTGTAAAAAATATTTAAATAAATGAGAATAATGAACGTACGTGTTAATAAAACGTATCTGCGTTCGTCTTATCTTAACAAGTCTATAATTAAAACAGCAATTATTCTCATATTAAGCTAATTAATACTCATATATTAAAATTGTCAAGAAGAAATTATAATTGCTTTTAATATGCTTATGCATGATGTCTTCTATTGTAATTCTACATGAAACAGATTAATGGCGATTTTAACGGACCGTCAAGAAAAATTCCAGTGAACATGTTTCCACCGAGAGTCATAATTTATTTTTCTCAACACTGAGTGTAGATAACACAGAATTAATACCAGGTTGAGTTATTTATGTTTGTCGTTAGTTTTCACAGTTTTATCGCAGATTTCTGCAGGTAGTTATTTACACCTGTAACGGATGGGAAGCAAATTGAAGGTTAGGTGATATTTGAAATTGGTTTGTTTGAAGAAAACTGATTAACTTTTTTGATTGTGATTCATAAATCAGTTTTTCTTGGTGTAAAAACTGTAAAAACCTAATGCGGTATATGTTTTTTATTATCATATGCAGGAATTTACACGAGTTATTTTAGATTTTCCAAGAACATAACTGTATTTTATTCAGTTTTTATTTATCTGTTTAATTCAAGATCTGTAATAATATTTATGAGTACATGACAAACATTGTATAATTTTTTTTTTATTGAACCAACTATATTAAACAGTTTTTTACAACACTTGTACTGTAAGTAATTAATGACAAAAACATCATTATATCATTTTATTGTGTAAAACGTTCGAGTAATTTTAAATTGTAGGATTTTAGTTTTATCGACCATTTTGTTATTATTTTTGAGGTTATCCTTTCTATTCATTTAATTATATTTTTACAGTACTTGTGCTGTAAGTTACCTATTAATGACAAAATTTAAGCAGTATCGAGTCGGCCTGTGGATTCTTAGAACCCTGGTTCGATCCCCACAGCCGACAAACATTTTCACCAATTTAAAATTATCCCTGTGGCTCCCCGATCACTAACATCTTTGGGGGCCGTGATTTGATGGCTGGTAACCGCACTTCACGCGCCTAAATATATCATTTATCGAGATCTGCTTCGGCAAAGTGCCACATCCAGTAATGTGTAAAAGGTGTGTTGATAAATTTATTTTATTTATTTAGTAAGTGCAACTTTTATTGCAGAGTGGTTTCCATAGTTATATCAGGACTTTAATATGTACTTACTGTCCACCGTGAATTGTAAGTAAATATTATATATCAAGGTCCTGTTTATTTTCACAACAATTTGACAGCTGTCAATTTTGAAACGTACTTTTCTTTTCCTTCTATTTGTGCAAGTATTGTAAAAAATAGTTTACTAACCTCGAACTGTAAGCATTTTTTTAGGTCGCGAATGTTTAGGAAATCTTGACCCTTCGGTTCTTGATTTCCCAAACTACATTCTTGACCAAAAAACTGTCACTAACAGTTTATGGTACGTAATATATTATTTTTATTCATTTTCACATTTTTTATTATACAGTGCTTGTATAATATTGGTATTCTAAAATGAGGTGACATTTTGTTTCAAAATACTATTACCAGTTGTCAAATTATGGTAACCACTAATATTAGTTATGAGTGCCAAAATAAAAAATTAGTTTCGGCGGTTTCGATTCTCACAGCCGACAAACAATTTTCACCACATTAAAATTGTCCCTGTGGCTTTCCTATAACTAACATATGTGGAGGCCGTGATTTTACGGCTAATAACCGCACTTCTAGCGCATAAATATATCTGTTATCGAAATCTGCAACAGCAGAGTGCCACACTCAGTAATGAGTGAAAGGCGTGAAAATAAGTTTATTTATATTATTTAAACAACTAAATTACAGTAAACTTTATCTATAATTCATCGAAAAGTGCGTTTGGCTATCACACTAAATTTTATGAGACAGATTAAACAGTACGTTAAATCTTTGTTAGCTACAAATTTTACTGGAGAGAGGAGCACTAGATTTTGGTGTATTAGACTGAAATAAAACCCGGATGTGTTGCACCCATTATTTGACGCGCTAGGCTATTAAACCAAAAATAATTTATGAAACAAACCATGTTAAAGCTCTCTAAACAAAAGAATGAGAAGTGAAAATTATAGAAAATTACAAATCCAACAAAAATATTAGCATAATAACAATTCAAACCATCCATTAAACTAAACACTGTACTTAACCTCAACTAACATATCCAAGAACCGACAACCGACAAGGCGACTAGCGAATGTCGATCACCAACCAAATAACTAAATACCGTTGGCGATACAAAAACATCTGAACGTCGACCACTTGCACATAATGCGGTTTTCCGATCACCAGATCAGCGATCGTTCTTAATCCGTGACCCGTTGTGACCTCTGCCGTCTGTAGTCTGTCCATGACATTCGGCAAACCGCGGCGAACACGCTAAACTAACCGCGAAAACACGAAGTTCTTGCAGTTCTCGTTCATTAAATACTGGCGAGAGGAGAATTGGCGTATTGGCGAGATCCTCAAGGCACGAGACTACATGCGGACACGACCATTGAGTAATTGGGAGAGGTGCTTTACATGTGGATGTGGAGGTACATGTAGGGGGTTAAGTGGATGATTTTGATGTTTTTACTATGTTTTTTTCTTGTTTTCTCGGCATTGTAAACTGTTATTCAAAAGCTCAACAACGTATTGGTTTGTGAACATCAGAGTCCTTTTTTCAGCTGTATTCCATTTGCAACTTGGTTCACTTAAATCAGTTCAGATAAACTTGACACCTGACTAAATGAACTATGGGCTGGCTAGCTCAGTGGTATGAAGTCGGCCTGTGGATCCTGAGAACCCTGGTTCGATTCCCAGAGGCGACAAACAATTTTCATAATTTCAAAAACTACCCCTGTGGCTCCTCCACCACTAACATCTTTGGAGGCCGTGATTTGACGACTGGTAACCGCACTTCACGCGCAAAATATATTACTTACCGAGATCTGCTTCGGCAGAGTGCCACACTCAGTAATGGGTAGAAGGCGTGATGATATATTTTTTTATTTATTTATTTTACTAAATGAACTGAATTAAGAAAATTTATACACTTATTGTGATCAATTACTTCAAAGTAAATTAGAATTTGTAATTCTAGTACTGAAAATATATTCAGTGAAGTAATCCAGTGAATTAAATAAGTGATCAGGTCCAGTAAATATAAGTTAGATCTGATCCAAATGGCAAATGGAATAGGCCTTTACAAGTGTAGAGGGATTTATGAAATAGGGCCGTCCACTGAATGCACCGAAGTTTTTGATAGATACCCTAACAGACGAAAGTCCATTTGGCGCAATAAAGTTTTAGTAAATTTTGAACTCTTTAACTAGGGATGTCATCAATAAACGACGAAACAGAAGTTTGGTGAAAAACTCTTGTCATCAATCGAAGATAAGACGAAAGTGTGATAAAGCAATTTTAAAACACGCTGTGACTACAAGAATCGCTTATTGACGATTTCATTGCCTTTAGTTTAAAGTTTTGTTATTGTACAAGAGTTAATATCCAATTTTTGGTACATAATAAAAATTTAATAATCTAGAAATTGATTATATGACATGTTCAATTTTTAGATCAATTTTTACATTGACGTTCATGCAGAATTAAACTAAATAAACTGCAGTTGGCATCACAAGACTTTTCCAACCACAAACAAATTACTTTAAAATAATTTCGAAATACGATTTTCCCAACCAGCAATAAATGAATTTATAATAATTTAGAAAATGTTTTCCGTAACCATAAATAAATTAATTTATGATAATTTTGAAAATAGATTTTCCAACCAGAAAGAATTGAATTTATAAATTTAAAAATATTTTCCTCGATCGTAACTAAATTAATTTATAATAATTTCGAAAAATGCTTCACGTGAAACTTATTTAGGGCCAGTTTTTCAATCATCGGTTTACTATCGATTAATGTTAATCATGATTAAGTAATATGGGTTGGCTAGCTCAGTGGTATGAAATCGGCCTGTGGATCCTGAGAACCCTGGTTCGATTCCCACAGGTGACAAACAATTTTCATAATTTCAAAAGCTACCCCTGTGGCTCCTCCACCACTAACATCTTTGGGGGCCGTGATTTGACGACTGGCAACCGCACTTCACGCGCAATATATATCACTTACCGAGATCTGCTTCGGCAGAGTGCCACACCCAGTAATGGGTAGAAGGCGTTATGATATATTTATTTTATTTATTTATGATTAAGTAATAATGGAAACTATAGTTAATCACGATTAACATTAACCGGTGATTAAAAAACTGACTCCTAATCAAATTTTAATTTAATTTTCTTATTACGGATTTTGTGATAAGTTCAACCATTTATAAAACTAAAAAGGCTTATCAAAAAAAAATTGAGATCATCATTGCATGCTTTTAGAGCATAAAATTGATGAAAATTGTCTTTAGAATAAGCAATATTTCTCGTTCATTTTGATAAAATTGATATGTTCAATGGTTTATTGATCGTGTCAAAAGAACTGTATTCAGATCAAAATTGGAACAGAGCACGTCGTTAGAACTTACAGACAAAAGTTCTGTGTACGCCATTGTGTTCAGTGATAGCGTTTAAAATTCCTTGCATGTGTGAATTAGTTATAATAAAGAAAGATGTGTGCGAAAGTCTACAAAACAGCTTGACAAGTTACATGTAATGTAAAACGTTGACTTGAAAATAATCAATCAAGGTAATATACAAACACATAGAATGTGTGAATCTTCGTTTAAAATTAATTTGCCGTTTCTCTAATTAGTCATTTTCTCAACTCGCCATCATTAATACCTAAGAAAACTCTAATAATAAATCTCATTGGCTGAAAGAAGAAACAACCGTTGAACTATCCAGCGTTCTCTGGAAAATATTTCAGCAAAAATAAAACTGAATAACTGTCGGTGCTAATCTAGCCATCTTTGGAGAAGAGTTGCGCATCAACGTCGCGAATGATGGATAGAAGAAGAGGAAGAAGAGAAGCGAAGAGAGATGGAAGAAAGGTAAATACTACGGTTGCGTGGGTGATTATTTTCTCTCCGGTGTTTACAGAGGTGCACAGTCAACTGTTTGCGTGACGTCAAGTTGACAGCAAGCTTGGAATGTAAATATTGTTCGTTGCAAGTTTACCGTAAGATTTAATGATGACTGTCAAGCACTGAATTGGTTCAGTGTTACTCTCTTACTTTGGAAATAAATGAGGAATTATGTATCATTCAGAAAATAAATAAATAAAGTTACATCAGGCAGGTTTCTCATGATATGTAAATAAATATATCATCATACCTTTTTACCAATTACTAGGTTTAGCAATCTGCTGTATTAGATTTTGGTAAGTGATATATTTATGCACGTGAAGTGCAGGTACCAGCCGTCAATTCTAAACCCCCAAATATGTTAGTGGAAGGAAAGTAAAAGGGTATATTATCACGCCTTCTACCCATTACTGGGTAGCATTATATGTTGTACCAGCCGTCAATTCAACACCCTTAAATATGATAATGGAAGGGAAGTTATAGGGTATATCAACACGCCTTCTACCCATTACTGGGTAACATTATATGTTGTACACTTACTTAATAATAAATATCTTTATGGGGCAGATGGTTTAGTCATGGCCAACTTCATTGAATTGCGCTGCACTTATTATGGCCGTTTCATTCCATCGTTTTGCCATATAAAAATTTATCGTGAGTTTTTTAAAGTTTTGTATGTCAAGTAATGCCATCTAGTGCTTTTTATTTCAATTAAAGGAAAATGACAACGCTGTCAAGTTAGAAAAACAACCTTAAAATGGCTAGCTCAGTGGTATGAAGTCGGCCTGTGGATCCTGAGGTCCCTGGTTCGATTCCCACAGGCGACAAATTTTCATAATTTGAAAAAGCTATCCCTGTGGCTCCTCCACCACTAACATGTTTGGGGGCCGTGATTTAACGACTGGTAACCGCACTTCACGCGCAAAATATATCACTTACCGAGATCTGCTTCAGCAGAGTGTCACACCCAGTAATGGGTAGAAGGCGTGATGATATATTTATTTTATTTTTCTCATTTTTACATGTAAGTTAGTTAGTATTTATATAAAATCCTTGTATACTATATAATAATACTTGAGGGTCACGATTAAAAAAAGTTTAGAAAAAAAATGAAACGTTTTGACATTATTATTTACATTTCCTTATAAAACCAGAAGAATCCAAATAATTACTACACAAACAAATATCATTATAAAAATCAATGCCATCTTTTCCACAACAGTTGAAATAAAAACAACGAAACCTTGTCTGTATTACATCAAGAGCACTTGATCCAAGACTTGAAGAGTTTGTCAACAGGTGTAATCTCAAACTTTTTCTCTTCCTGTCCGTTTAGCAAACATAGAAATAAATAAAATACAAATACAATCAATCGTCAAGGGATACACAAGCTTCCGCATACACTGCAAAGTAGGCCATCATAAGAGAGTGTTCTGAACGGTCATCATAGAAAATAACATAAAATAACCACAGTGAATCAACTACTTTCGTGCGCATCTTCTATCCGAAGATGCCCGAGAATTTTTAGAATAAATTACTAGAGGCCGTCGGTGAGTTCCTGCATCATTATGCGCTTAAGATTTTTTTAGTTGAAGATTTTTAGTCAAAAGTGGTAAAGACCTGCTATTTACATGCAAATTTTGAAATATTGTGGCTTTAAAAGTGACTGATTTGATTGCCTTAGGTGTTGAGAATCTTGACGCGTGTTGAGCATGGAAAATCGACTTTTTTGTGATTGGTTTTGTTTAGAATATGTTAATATATCGCGAGGATACAGAAAAAGTAGTTTAACAAAAAGAATGCTCCATGAACCTGTACCATAAAGCATGGGCGTCTGCAGGAGGGCAAGCAGGGGTGCTCGGCCCCCATCCCGGATTTTAACTAGGGTGGTAACCAAGACTCTCGAACATGACTTTAACATGTAAAATTATAATTTTGTAATTTCCTGCTTCCCTAAATATTTTAAGCAAAAAAGCTTATAATAAAAGTTTTAGGGCATAAAATTCTGCATTTGAACTTATAAACAAAACTAATTTTACATACTTTGTAACGACACAAATTAGCTTTGAAAATGCATGTATATCTGAGAGTGCTTTTTTTTTCCTATTTTTCTTATTTATTAAGACTCAATTCCACATCGCAATAGACATTTTGTCTTTTGTTTTACTACCCCATTTGTTGGGACATATCGTGAGGATATGTATGTATGTTTAACAGTAGATATTTTTTCCAGGTATTTTATAAAAATTCAAGGATATTTAAAGACTTCAAGGTATGTTTATAAATTCCAGGCTTTTCCCAGATTTTACAGGAATTCCAGGTCGGTAGACAGCATGTTCCACTAAAGAACTTAAGTTATTGTATATTTTATTTTAGCTACGCTAATAAGTAGTATGGGCTTGAACCCAGGACCTTAAAGTCAAATCTAGGTCTTCAGAACCATAAACAAAAAGTATTAAACATGGTCAAATCTCATAAATTTTTCTTAATGATTCGTATACTGCAGAAACGATGGTCGGCAGATGAAAAGCGTTCATATAAGCAACTTTACGATCTTATAAGGAAAAAAAAATCGAAGAATTCAGCTATAAATTAATACTACGTTGCACGTTGCTTCAGTGCAACGCTCTTATCTTCTTCTTCCTCTCAGTGAAGACACGACAGATATTAATAAATAAACAAGAGACATACGCTGTAATTATTGTCGTATATTTTCGCGTAAAGACTTGTCCGATTCTGTGAGTTATTGTTATTAATTTGAGTGAACGTCGGATATCATAACCATCTTGAAAGAAGACAATACGGATTGTTCGAAAGATAGGTACTAGCATTTATGAATATGTTTTATTTGATTTAATATTGTTTTCAACATAGAAAATAATATGAAAGTGGTGTGTTTGATATTTCTGTAAGGTAATAATTTTCAGTGTTTTCTCGTGTTTATTTTACTGATTTTATAGATTATAGATAAGTTAAATATAGTGATGATATTTACACGTTTCGAAACAAATAGTTTAGTAAAGATATAAATAAAATCACGTAATATTGTAAATATTTGTAGCTAAGAATGTAAGATGTGCATGAATAAGTTTTCTTTTTATAGTTCCGATAAATACACATATAGATAACTGTATTTCTCTCTTGCATGATATTAAATTGTTACATTTTTATATTCATATATAAACTATATTTCAAATGTTAAGTTATTAGTTACTTTTACATTTTTAATCACTAATTCACAACTAAGGTTTATTTAATAAATACGAGTATATTAATATTTCTTTTTACCCATTACTTTCGTTAGCAGCTCAAGATAGATGACATATTGAATTCAAACACGTACTAACACAGCCACTATCTCAAAACTATATAATTAATCACATGATGAACTGAAACTAATATAAAAAAATTCTGCAACTTTGAAATTTTGAAGTTTATAAAATGTAATTTCAAAAAAATATACTTAAAATTTTTAAGGCACAAATAATTTTCACACTTTTCTTTTTACCTAACATGTATATAGATAGTAATTTAGTAATTTCCCTGCAAATTATATAGTTGTAATATAAAATGCGAAAAGAAGGAAGATGATATTTTGATGATTTACATTTTTAGGTTATTCTCGTAGCTTAAGAAATTATAATATCGTTTTAAATCGACCTTCGTATTGTGTTTTCATAATAATAATATTACGAAATATTTATCTAATCTGAAAATGATTTCAAATTGCAATCAAAGAACATTTTAAAATATTTGAGTATTTTGAAATTATAAACGTGTAGCTGCGTAGTAATGCCAATCTTACAAAGTAAAGTTACCAAAAATAGTTTAACAATAGGAGAATGTAATAATGGAGATAGGCTTAAGTTGTAAATTATTACATTCCCATATTACAATCGGCTTATTAAAACATTCTACTAGTTGAACAATAGCTTCAATTATTAAACTGTTTTCAATATATTAATGTAAAGTATAAAATTTTTTTTTCAGGAGTTTAAAATGAGATTGTTTGATGAGGACTGATTATTTGTATGCATGATATTAGTAACGGGCGCAAAAGCAAGTGAATATTGAAATATTAGATATTGTAGCTATTTATAAAATAGAATAAACTTGTTCGTATATTTAGAATGATAGTTAATGTTTCATATCTCTTATCAGATTATATTTTTGCTGTCTTGAAACTTGGTGTCTTAATTTTAAGAATAAGAAACAGAGTAAAAATTTGAATTTAAAAATGGATATAATGGCTAATCTGGTCTATGAATATGCCTTTAAAGTATTTAGATTATATTTAGTATGTAGTTCATAAATTATTGTTTCTTTTTTCCGATCTAAAGAAAAGCTTTTCCTCATTTCCGTTATTAAAATCCCTGATTATACGAATCAAAATTCTCCAAAAAAAATGCTGACTATAATCAGTGGTCACTATATGTACGTTATACATCTTATTTGTGTCCAAATTATGCGATGTTTCTCTCGACAGTGATTTCTAAATTTAGGCGAAATTGAAGTAAAGTTGCCGACACAAAATTACAGGAATTTTAAAATAATTATAGGCAGGTTCCGTCTGCAGATAATTCAAGTACCAAGAACCGCATGTTAACGATAACGTTTATATTTGCACGGTCAATGAAAGTGGCAACACTGTTGTTTCTGTTCCTGTATGTCCGATGTGTGGATGTCTGGAAAGTTTCAAAATGAGTCTGTAAAAGTTAGGTTAATGTGTGTGAAATGTAATTGAATTTTTATTGGTGATTATTGTTTAGTATCTTCAGTAACGAAGTTTTTATAAACAAGTTTTATTTCTGATTGCGCAGAACCGGATCTGGCGTCGTATTCTGT
This sequence comes from Pterostichus madidus, assembly GCA_911728475.2. NCBI lineage: Eukaryota > Metazoa > Arthropoda > Insecta > Coleoptera > Carabidae > Pterostichus > Pterostichus madidus. Next base: position 6,975,263 of record OU452313.1, on the reverse strand, counting down.
AACTATGTTCATTATGATTTGAGAACGTTATGATTAAAACCGTTGCAATTATGTTAAATTTTGTCATAAATTCTACAGACTCCTTAAGCCGGATTCAGAGTTTACATAGCATAACATATCATAATATACCCTTAACATAAGATAACACATGCAACATTCTAGGTTTCATAGTTTAAAGTAATGCCAACTTCATGTTATTGTATTGCTTACATATATATCCAGTCCATTCAGTTCTATTTTGACAGTTTTGACAATAGTTCAGAATCGGTAGAATTAAAGAATTATGATAGAAAAGGACAGAGCTGGGCAAGCTACTTAAAAAAAAATAGCTAAGCTACAGCTACAGCTATAAGCTACATTTTCTAAAATATAGCTAAGCTACAGCTAAAAACTTTCCTTAAAGTAGCTGTTAAATTTTAAAGCTACTTTTTCCAATTATTGTGAATTAATTAAATTTGCCATTGTCATATGATAAGTTGATCAGTCTTTTGTTGTAATGACTGTTAATTTACTATTATGTACATAAATATCAAAAATCGCTAATGGACAAATGTACTGTTAATTTGTTCTGCTATAATTCTTATTTATATCGGAATAAATTAACAGTCACATTAACAGAAGACTCCTAAACAGTCAATGTTTAGTTCATCTAATATTTAAATAAAACAAAAGACAAAATGTCTATTGCGATGTGGAATTGAGTCTTAATAAATAAGAAAAAATAGGAAAAAATTTTCCATCACTTGTCTCGTAATTCCACAGAGGTTTTACAGCACGTTTGCATCAACTTCTCAGGTCATCAACAAACGGCTGGTCAGTTCAGCTTTAACCATAGACGCGTTTCGTCTTTCCGGACTCATCAGTATACTGATGACTACAAAAGTAGGATAGGCTAAGAACAAGTGAAAAATAAAATATGTTAATATATTTTAAACTATATAATAACTTGTTATTCTACAGTTATAGAAAACAATAAAGAAGGTACAATTCAAATACAAAACAAAAATTAATATATATTTCTTAATGAACAGTGGTAGTTTTAAGCTACAAAAAGTAGCTTTAAAAGTAGCTTCAGTCGTTATAACATTATTTTTAAACTAATAGAAAAAAAAACATAGCTCGCTACAAGCTACATCTATATTTTTTCACATTTAGCTAAGCTACAGCTACTGCTAAGGTAAACGTAGCTAAGCTAGTAGCTAAGCTACAAAAGTAGCTAGCTACTGCCCAGCTCTGGTCCCTATTTGCAGCGCTCTTTATGACATTTGTAATTCTGGATGATGTATATTGCAGCGCTAATATCGATTATTAGCACATGAATAATAAATTAGTATTTATGTATTTATAATTAAGTTTGAAATTGTAAAGTAATTCCTTTTAAAATGAAGTATTATTCCTATATTATTATTCCAGAACTATGTAGATATTTTATTGATAAAAAGCGTTATCATTTGCATACATTTACTTAGACGTCTGTATATATATTTTGTTTGCGGTTCTTCATTATTTAGTTATGGTTTGAAATAATTTTATTTTAGAGTAGCAAAAACTTTCAAACATTAATGAAATTTTATGTGTTCAGTTAAGAAAACATTTAAATGAAATGACTGTTCTTGGTATAATAATACATGACAATTAACTAAGCAAGACATTTAAGTTTTCTAAGAATATATGTAAAATTATTATTCAAATGTTTTTAAATGAAGTTTTAATACATATAACATAAATCATATAACTGACTATAAATAAAAAAGTAACATTTGACATTTTCATGTAATTATAGTAAATAAATTTATATTGAAAAATTGTTTATTTGATATATATGTGCATTTTCTACAAATATGTAACAATAAATTAATTATTCATTAACTTTATAACACATGATGAAAAAATTACTGTGCTTATATTTTCCATGTTATTAAACAAAATAATACTGTATTATTGCATGGCACGTGCCAGTGGTTCCGAACCAGTGGTTTTGCGTGTGCACGGCCCACAGCTTGTCTGGAGATGTCATGCGTGTTTTTCTTATGGGTCAGTGAACGCTCTTGTGCTGCCACCTACGTTAATGACAATTTCCGGTCAACAGGTTGACGTTTCCTGTGACCGATATTCAGTTGTTATCTTCGCATTTCATCGTCTTTTGATTGTATGAATTATTTTCTTCAATTCATTTTTTATTAGCAGAAAATAATTAGAATAATAAATAAATATATCATCACGCCTTCTACTGGGTGTGGCACTCTGCCGAAGCAGATCTCGGTAAGTGATATATTTTGCGCGTGAAGTGCGGTTACCAGTCGTCAAATCACAGCCCCCAAAGATGTTAGTGGTGGACGAGCCACAGGGGTAGCTTTTGAAATTGTGAAAATTGTTTGTCGTCTGTGAGAATCGAACCAGGGTTCTCACGATCCATAGGCCGACTTCATACCACTGAGCTAGCCACCCCAATTAATAATGCATAGCCTAATTAAAATGTAAAGAGAAAAATTGTGATACCGTCAGGATTTGAACCTAAGATCTTATGAACTCCAGTCATATACTTTAACCAACGAAGCCACGGTCGCCCTGGACTCAAATTTGATTTAATTCTATTTAATACTACGTATTTACTTAAAAAATAATAAGAAAATATTCTTCTTAAATAACAGTATCACTGCAGTTGATTATCGTGTCAAGTCTTTTAGTATATGAATGAGCATGGGATCGAGACTGCCTATGGTGCATAATAAAAATAGAGGGAAAAAGTGGAATAAAATCATATTTGAATCCAGGGCGACCGTGGCGTAGTTGGTTAAAGCATATGACCGGAGTTCATAATGTCCCAGGTTCAAATCCTGACAGTATCACAATTTTTCTCTTTATGGGATGGCTAGCTCAGTGGTATGAAATCAGCATGTGGATCCTGAGAACCCTGGTTTGATTCCCACAGGCGACAAACAATTTTCATAATTTCAAAAACTACCCCTGTGGCTCCTCCACCACTAACATCTTTGGGGGCCGTGATTTGACGACTTGTAACCGCACTTGGCGCGCAAAATATATCACTTACCGAGATCTAGCTCAGTGGTATGAAGTCAGCCTGTGGATCCTGAGAACCCTGGTTCGATTCCCACAGGCGACAAACAATTTTCATAATTTCAAAAACTACCCCTGTGGCTCCTCCACCACTAACATCTTTGGGGGCCGTGATTTGACGACTTGTAACCGTACTTCGCGCGCAAAATATGTCACTTACCGAGATCTAGCTCAGTGGTATGAAGTCAGCCTGTGAATCCTGAGAACCCTGGTTCGATTCCCACAGGCGACAAACAATTTTCATAATTTCAAAAACTACCCCTGTGGCTCCTCCACCACTAACATCTTCGGGGGCCGTGATTTGACGACTTGTAACCGCACTTCATGCGCAAAATATATCACTTACCGAGATCTGCTTCGGCAGAGTGCCACACCCAGTAATGGGTAGAAGGCGTGATGATATATATATTTTTATTATAATTTAATTCAAGTATTTACTTAGAAAATGATAATTAAAATGTATAGTTTGACCGGAGAGAGATTATAGTTTGATTGTAAAAGATGTATTTGATTTTAAATAACAAAAAACTTGTGACAATAACAGCGTTTAACCAATTTCATTGTTTCAAATTTTTATAATATCTGATGAATTTTAGTTTGCTTTCAAATAAGCTAATAATAAACATGAGTGTCTAATTTACTGCTTTTATGATTAATAGTTGATTAAATTTTTTCTTCATTAATATTTTATCGATAATTAAAAATATTTACACACAATAAGCATTTTTTAATTTTGGTTTAATTAAATTTTTATGTCTTTATATCAATTATTTTTTACAAAGAAATACATTCCATTAAATTTCAATTATCTTCATCATTGAGCAAATTTATCATATAAACATTATAATTAAAAAAAGTATGAATGTGGATGAAGCGAAAGTGATGTGTTAGGATACGAGTAATTGCGATGATGAAAATAACTTGTAGAATAAATCTAATAAAGAAATATGTAATAAAATTGTATAATTTTACTGAAGTAGATAATAGAAAATAGAAATAATAAAGAAGCCGAGAAAATGAAAAAGGAAGTGTGCTCTAAAAATTCATTTTATTAAATAATCAAAATAAATATATTATGACGTAACTTTATCCGTGTAGTGTTGTTACCAGACGTCAAATCATGGCTCCCACATTTATTAGCATATAGGGAATCAGAAAGATAATTTTATTGTTATTGGCTATGGGAATTGAACTCAGGTTCTGAATTTAGCAATTAAGGAATTATAATATCGCCATATTTAATTAATTTTAAAAGAAATTAATTCACAATTCAAAATAAATTGTAAATACAGAAGCCCTAATTTATTGTTCATGAATTAATAATCGACATTAGCGCTGCATTACAGAACTATAAATATCATTGCTAAAAAAATTGCCAACTGAATATATTTAGTTAAATATACACAGTATGTCCCAAAAATAACGAAACTTTTCTTTTAAATCATAAAACACGTAGCGCAATCTATTGAACATACACATTGTTAGAAAGATACATCTTTCCTCTTTCGAACGCACACAAAAATATAATGAAAGAACGAGCAAATATAAAATTTTGAGTTAAACTTGGAAAAAAAATTGCTGAGACATACGAATTGATGAAAAAAGTTTATGGTGATGATTGTTTATCTCGTTCACAAGTTTATAAGTGGTTTGCAAAATTTAAAAATGGTCGTGAAGATTTAAATGATGATGAAAGATCTGGACGTCCAAAAACCGGAAATCGTGCTGAATTAGTCGAAAAAGTGCGTGAAATCATTGCTGTCGATACGAATTTTACTGTTAGAATATTGAGTGAAGAATTAAATACGAGTAAAAATACTATTTGGAGAATTCTAACTGAAGATTTGGGTACAAGAAAGGTTTGTTCACGTTTTGTTCCACATGAATTAAATGAAGACCAAAAAATCTCTCGTGTAAATCAACGAATTTTTGATGAAAAAACATATTTGTGTCATCGACCACCCTCCGTATTCGCCTGATCTATCACCATGTGACTATTATCTTTTCCCAAAACTGAAAATTGCCATGAAAGGAGCGTTTTATGATGATATTCCAGCCATTCAAGCAGCCGTGACACAGGTGTTAAAGAACGTTCCTTTAGATTGCATAAAAAATCTATGCATGCTCTAGTTGATCGTTCTAAAAAGTGTATTGATTCAAATGGAACCTATTTTGAATAAATATTAAGTTTCAAACATAATACAATGCGTGTTTTATTCTATGTCTAAAGAGTTTCGTTATTTTTGGGACATACTGTGTATGTTGTCTGTGGTAAATTTTCATAATTTAAGGTATGATTTTAGTGTGATATGTTCTGTTTGTTTGTTACATAAATTTATTTGTGACTTTGTTAGGAGATTGAAACAGCGGCCCTTAATGTTATCAATACCTGTTTTTGTTGTCATCATCTATACCAATATAAATGTCTAATAAATTTTAAATTCAATTACAACAGTAACAAAGTACGATAATGCATAAATGAACAATAATACAAAATACTAAATGTCATTTCTTCAAATAAATAACTTAGCACAATTATATGAAATCCGGTTTCATAGCAATTACAATTTTTTCCGAATGTCAGCAATGTATGAAGAATATTAAACTTCAAGATGATAAAACATTATTTACGAGCAAGCCGCTATATAGGAACTAATTAGTTAAATGTGTTTCACTCTGTAATAATTAGTGATTAGAATAATATTTTAATGATAAATACTGCCGTCATTAATTAAAACAAAACTCGTTGGTGACAATAAAAGTTTATAGGAATTATAGGAACTTTGACTAATTATGAAAAGCATGGGGTGGACTATACAGTTAACGGACTTATTTAGTCATGTAGCAGGTTCTAGTTAGTTGTGTATGATATAATTAATGGATCATTAAATTTAACTACCGTCTCATTAAGTTAGATTTGTGTGAAAAGTGCCAACTATTTAGGGCAGAGTAGAATATAGTATTGTTTTAAAAATGAACGAGAAAATTTCACCGGCAAAATTGGAGGCAACGAATTACTGTTTCTAGAACTGTTGACACTTAAATAACTTCATTAAAATATAGTTACTCACAGTTAATACTACAATTAAGACAATTGAATGGTTTAATTAAATTTAAGGCAATTGTTTCGGCCTAGTCATCAAATTAAGATTCCTGTTCGCTTTTGACACATAGCATTGTGATATCTGGTGGTAAAATTTTCTACTATACATTGGGATTTATCTGCTGTTAAATATACAGAATTTATTATGTTTTAGTTGGTACCGGTAGAACGGTGGTGTGATTAGTGGAACGGCAATCGAATCCTGTTCAAGCTAAAAATATATGAATATATATATATATATATATATATATATATATATATATATATAAATATAAATATAAATAAATAAATAAATATATCATCACGCCTTCTACCCATTACTGGGTGTGGCACTCTGCCGAAGCAGATCTCGGTAAGTGATATATTTAGCGCGTGAAGTGCGGTTACCAGTCGTCAAATCACGGCCCCCAAATATGCTAGTGGTGGAAGAGCCACAGGGGTAGCTTTTGAAATTATGAAAATTGTTTGTCGCCTGTTGGAATCGAACCAGGGTTCTCAGAATCCACAGGCCGACTTCATACCACTGAGCTAGCTAGCTTTCACTGCGACTCCGTGAGTCCGAATCCCGAACTGTTCTTGGGATAAATTCCTGTTTTACAAATAAATAAATAAATATACCATCACGCCTTTTACTGAGTGTGGCACTCTGCCGTAGCAGATCTCGGTAAGTAACATATTTATGCGCGTTACCAGCCGTTAAATTACGGCTCTCAAAGATGTTAGTGAAGGAAAAACCACGGGGGTAATTTTATTGATGTAAAAATTATTTGTCGACAGTGTGAATCGAACCTGAGTTCTCAAATCCATTGTCCGAATATATACTACTGAGCCACCTACCTTACAGTTAAATACAAAATTGTATCAACTAAAATCTTTGAGTGCGTGATTTCTTTTCTATTTATATGATATCGTGTATTCTCTCTAACTCATTTTAAAGAAAGAAAAAATACCAAATAAAAGTAAATAAATAAATGAATAAAATGTCATAATTTCTAAAAAAAAGTCAGTGATTATTCTATGTAGTATTTTTAGTAACATACAGATGTCATTTACTCAAGATATATAATTAAAATTGTAAATTTACCACACCGCAGACGAAAAAATTTGCTGAATCATAAACTATTTACACATTAAGCCCGTTAATTTATTAAAAAAATATTGACAAACCGCATTTTGAAAACTAAAATTCCCCTAATACTCATTCATAAAATTTCCATAACACATACTGTCAAGGTCGCTGAGTACTCGTCTCTACTCTCAACAATGTCAAATGTCGCTTTCAACTTTTACAAACAATTGTCATTTTCTCAGTTACTTGGTTACGTAACATTGCTGCGTGCTACTGTTTTTGACGTTTGCGATTAGTGCTAATTAGAAGAAAGTTCTTTTACTAATGAAAAAGTTGAAATAATAGTGTCATATTGAAGTGGGTGAAAAAAAAAAAACATTTTGGTCACAGAATTCCGAAATAGTAGTCATTATGAAAAATAAAGATTGTCAATAATATATCGATTGGTAAGAGATAAAGATCGAGCAACATAATAAGGGGAATTATTTTTCTAGCCATGGGATGGCTAGCTCAGTGGTATGAAGTCGGCCTGTGGATCCTGAGGTCCCTGGTTCGATTCCCACAGGCGACAAATTTTCATAATTTGAAAAAGCTATCCCTGTGGCTCCTCCACCACTAACATGTTTGGGGGCCGTGATTTGACGACTGGTAACCGCACTTCACGCGCAAAATATATCACTTACTGAGATCTGCTTCAGCAGAGTGCCACACCCAGTAATGGGTAGAAGGCGTGATGATATATTTATTTTATTTTCTTTATTTTTTTAGAAGACAACATATTTTTGTTATGAAAGTAAAATTTTCTATCAAAATTGGGAAAAAAAGTGATACTTTTTATCCCCCTTTTCATTGTGTTGCCATGAGATATATGATGATTTAACACACTTAATCTCTTTGATAGCGCGTTAGGTGATGAATTTTTAGCTCTAGAAAGATCAGTTCAAGCACAACATAGTTAAAAAGTTGTAATTGGGGGTAAAAATATACCATCTACTAAGATCTGCAATCTGTAAATGTTAAACTGTCATTGCTAGGATTGTATATGATAATAAATACATACATACATACATACATACATCATCACGCTAAATTCTATCAAATGAGGTAGCACGAACCCTAAAATCGTTCATAAAATATTCACTCATTACATTCATCAAGTAATCAGTCCTCATCAAACATTCTCATCCAAACACACCACCCTCACTTTAACCACATTCATAGATCAGTCCATATAAACTCATTTATTTATTACACTCGAAATCATTTATCACACAACAAATCTTCAATCACTTCTATTCACTTATCATTCATCTTCTTTCTTCGACGTACATAATATATGCGCAAAACATCTCAAATTACTCACGCTTACTCCTAACAACGAATCTAATAACGAATCTAATAATGAATCTACAAAGACTAGAAAAGATTAAAGCGATAGCCCGCACTTGTATACGAAAGAAAAGTCCACACAATGCAGTAACTGAAAATGAAACAAAAAGATACGAAAGGAAGAGAGTGTCTTCCTGCGCATGTTTTTGAAAGTGAATTTCAGACAATAGACCACAGAAGTAAACGTCACCAGGAGGCGTGGCTTAAGCGTTCTATCTCTTTCTATTGTAAGGCAACGTATGGCATAGCACACTTCTTATGAAACAAACATTTGATTTTTAGCCTTATTTTTGTTTACATGTTTTGTTTTACGCTTTTTTGTGCACTAAATTAAAATGGGGTGGTGTTTTGCACCTGGCTCTAATCACAACGAAATATACAAGTGCAAAAAATTCAAAATTCAAAATTGTGAGGTTATGATTGTAGAGATATGAAGTTCACTACGACATACGTTTCTTTTCAAATTTAAAATAGACATAAAAAATCTATTACATGACATTTCAAAACAATAACCATTTATATTGGTAACATTAAAACAGTAATTTGTTGCATCATTGGTCGTTTCCCTTAAAAATTTCAATTTTGATACTTATAAAATAAAAACGCGATAAGACAATGGTAACTGCATATACCATTCGACTCGCATTCAAATTTACCGCCCTAATATGGACCGCCCACTTCTGTGCTCTATTGCAGTTAAACACTCTATGTAAGTACTGAAAATGAAATAAAAGATAAGAAAGGAAGTTTCGCTCTACGCTTGTTTTTGAAAGTGATAATATGATAATATACTATGTTTATTAATTATTTTTTATCTTGCTCTTTGTGAAATTTCCTGACGCCAGTCCTGGGTAAATCACGTAAATACGGAACCTGTTCTACGCTCAACTTAGCATGCAGTATTTTGACGGTTTTGAATAATGACACAATGTTTTGTCCAAGGATCAAATCCTTGTACGAAGCAGAAGAAGTGAAACTCTGAACCGTTTTGTATTGGTTATTTATGATAAAATAGCGAAGTGGTTGCATATGGTTGTGTACGAATACGTGTAAATGTACGTGTACATGTTTGTTACATCGTAAAGCGGTGATCATAAAGCATGAGTTTCTATTGTGTATGATTAGTTGCGGTATGATTATATTCATGAATAAATCAATTTCAGATAATTGTTGCACACAAAGATGCTGTTACACTTAGAGATAAATAAAATGTGGCACACTGACATTGAACAGAATATTTTTCATGTTTTTGTATTGAATTGTAATGGCGGAACTAAAGTTTCCATTGAACATTGTTCGATGATTAAAAGATATCAATGGTGAAATAATCTTACCTTTTTCGATGTTGAAAACTGTTTTTCCGAGAAATCGTCGATGTATTTTTGATTCGATGTTCTGAAACAATATAAAAAAAATGAATATGCGTAAGTAATAAATGAATAACATAAAGATAAAAAAATGTACAGTATTTAATAGTGACGCCAGCAAAATTATGTATTCATTTCCTGCTGTCAAAATTAGTTAGAAAATATGCTTCAAATAACAGTGATAAACAATATAGTTTTTCGTATTTCCAATCTTTTATTTCAAGAAAGAAAGATACGTAGAGCTATGTCATGTTACCGTTGTAGATAGGTTAACATCAGTCAGTTCAGCTAAGTCGGTATCACAATCCACTATTTCCTAGTTGATCTAGTTGGATAAATGATCCCACCATACTGATGAGTCCGGAAGGACGAAACGCGTCTATGGTTAAAGCTGAACTGACCAGCCGTTTGTTGATGACCTGAGAAGTTGATGCAAACGTGCTGTAAAACCTCTGTGGAATTACGAGACAAGTGATGGAAAATTTTTTCCTATTTTTTCTTATTTATTAAGACTCAATTCCACATCGCAATAGACATTTTGTCTTTTGTTTTAATTATCACTTAATTGTGTGAATTAAAAACGGAATTAAAATTGGTACTAAAATGATATAAACAGTTAACTACTATGTGACTCGTCCTACTAGCTATTAAAATACAAATGTACGCTATATAAATGATCCCTCAAAATAAATTTGTCATAACGAGAGTATAATTAAGATAAGTAAAGTAAAAAATTCGCAACGTCCATTTCGGATGAAGCCAAACCTGTAATTATAACTGTACGGAAGCATTTCATACCTGTCCATATTTACATAAATACATACTTAGTCGCATGTCTCTATCATGTGTACTTTATGCACGAGCACATGTTCGGTAGGGACTTATTCAAATGTTTGTCATTCATTCACACTTCGGATGCACGCACCGTTTTATTAGAACCAATATTTGATGTATATACTTTTTATTTTAATCAAACAAACACGAAGAATTGTCACTATGAGTATTGTTATTTATACGTTTACAATATTACTCGATTATATTTTTCCTATTTTGTAACTCAATCATTATCTGCTACAAACCAATAAAGTAATGACAACCCTTGTTTTTCATGGGGTAGGTGGCACAGATTTGCTAAGCCCAGTAATGAGCAAAAGGCGTGATGATATAATTATTTTATTCCTATTTTACTTTTATGCATTTTGCTCTCAAACTGAAGCTGTCATTATCTTTTTTTATAATAACAGCTACTTATACAAATAAATAAAATGCATAAAAATAACTTTTTCTATTTTGCGTCTATAACAAAGCTATCACAGCACCTAAAAGAGTAAGTTGGTACAATACAATTTATATTTTTATGGTTAGTGTCTTTGCTCAAATAAAATGTTATTAAAGATGGGACTTGTTAATAAGTAAATTTCTGGTTGGTTACAAGAAAAATCATTTACACTCATTTTTACTTTAAATAAGTTGACAATTTCAAATTTAAACAATTAATTTTTTATGGGATGGCTAGCTCAGTGGTATGAAGTCGGCCTGTGGATCCTGAGGTCCCTGGTTCGATTCCCACAGGCGACAAATTTTCATAATTTGAAAAAGCTATCCCTGTGGCTCCTCCACCACTAACATGTTTGGGGGCCGTGATTTGACGACTGGTAACCGCACTTCACGCGCAAAATATATCACTTACCGAGATCTGCTTCAGCAGAGTGCCACACCCAGTCATGGGTAGAAGGCGTGATGATATATATATATATATATATATAATTTTTTAAATATCACATCACCAGCTAATATAAAATACCCTAAATTTTTAAACTATGATTTTTTATTTAAAAAAAGCAAAATAGGCGCAAAATGGTAAAAAAGTATAAAGAACTCATTTCATAATTTTCGATTATTTAGTTCAGCTTCACATCGTGACCCAAACTCCCTTTTCACAAAATAAAATGACAATTATGAAACTCGTTTTTTAATATGCCATTAAAATGCTAACCTAATTTATTCTGGCCACGAAATACTGAAATTGTGATAATTTATAAAGTAATCATACTTGTAATCATAAAATATAGAAAGTTATCATTGATATATAGATTGATTCCAGGATAATTAGCCAGTTTTACCTCGCTTTTATCCACTGGGCTACGACTGCCAGTAAGGTTTTCTAAAAAGAGGAATGTATTGACGACAAACATCACGAGAAATGAACTGATGAAAACTACTTTTCAATATTTCTTTTAGTTTTAGAATTATTACCTTGCAAAGTTGAGATTTCTTACAATAAATGTAATGGGTATAAATGTAATAAATAAATAAATATATCATCACGCCTTTTACCCAATACTGGATGTGGCACTCTACCGTAGCAGATCTCGGTAAGTGTTATATTTATGAACGTTAAGTTCGGTTACCAGCCGTCAAATCACGACCTCTAAAGATGTAAGTGGAGGGCAAACCACGGAGTTAATTTGAATGTGCATTGACGATGAAATAATTATATTAATTTAAAAGATTCTTGATGGAATAATAGAAATTTTAATCGCGACTGTTAGTTTCCTATTAATAACGGAAATTGGTTTTGAGCAAAAAGTTTCCGACGAATTAGATACGTCCGTTTCTTCTGGTATCAAACCGAGACAAAGAGATGCAGTTGTTAAATGGGTGTGCAGGGAAGTATGTGAAATTGCTATGAAATAACAAGTAACTGTATTATGTATTTTGTGTATTACACTGATATAATTTATGCCGATAATAGAACAAAATTGCTTCAATACCAGTTGTTTCAATAGCAGAGTTTCTGATACAAAGTTAGCAAAATTATATGAGAATTCAAACTCACTTATGGGAAACACAATTATTAACGTTATTTTCGGAATGATTATTATTTGTAATTTCTTAATTTCTATTTATTCCTAGGTGTTGTAACTTTGTAACTTTGATAGACGACATATTTTTATTATAAAATACATATAAGCAATTGTCTATTTCAGTGGTTATCAAACTTTTCGGCGCCATGATCCCCTTGGACGCAATAATCACAAATAAATTCTACCGCGACCCCCTTACTTTTTATGTGATCAAAATTTCAATTTGAAAAAGACTGATTTAATTAATAATTTACTTCACAAATTCGTTTTGATGTAATAAAAAAAGTATCTGTACGAAACTGTTTGTAAAAATTTCGTGGTAATGAGAAATATACTAGTTTAAACCACATTGTTGTTACTGCTTCTCAAATTTGTTTTAAAAATAACTTACTGAAAGAATTCAAAATTTTCAATTTCTTTTTAATATGGTTCTATATAATTTAAGGCGTAAGAAATCTTTATATCTTTTTTAGTTTTTAATTACAGGGATTTTTGATGTTTTTCAAATCGACACTTTAAGACGCTATATCCCGAAAACTAAAAGAGATATCGAAATGGGGTTTGGACTAGTGTATTTCGTTAATATAATAGCAAATTTTGAAAATTTTATAAGTTTTTCGATTTTTTCTTCAAAATTTTTCTTTGGCGATATTTCAAAAAGTTGACGAGATAATGAAAATCTGTGAAGACCAGTGAATTCCTCGAATAAAAGCACATGGCTATGTAAATTTTCACGAAAAAAATCGAACGGATAGATATTTTATTACAGAAAAACGAAAAATGACCAAAAATCGTTAAAATCTTAAGGGGTACCCCTTAAAATTTTAGATTTTTAGCCGTTTTTCGTTTTTCTGTAATAAAAACTTTATTCGTGCGATTTTTTGTGTGAAAATTTGCATACCTATATATGTTTACGCGAGAAATTCACTGGTATTTATAGCTTTTTATTATCTCGTCGACTTTTTGAAATAACGTCAAGGAAAATTATGACAAAATCGAAAAATTTCTAAATTTTTAAAATTTGCTATTATATTAAATAAAGTACGAGAAATACACTGGTTCAAACCGCATTCCGATATCTTTTTCCGTTTTCGAAATATAGCGTTTCAAAGTTGCAATTTTAAAAACATGAATCGCTGTAATTCGATAACTAAAAAAGATATGAAGATGTGCTCAACGACATTCGATTTCTCGTGTCTTAAGCTATAGAAAAACAGATTTCCTAAGTTGAAATATGTCACAAAAAAATGTTTAAGAATGAAGATCATTCTAGCACAATATGCGTGTGAAAATATGTTATTTTAATCCCTAAACAAAGAAACATATTTCGAAAACTGTTGATGATATCGACTCAATCAATTTCTTGGGATAAATTACATTTCCCAAAAGTACTTAAATACAAAATGACAATGGGTGCAAGAAAAAAAATAAAGAAGAATTGTTTATCTAGCAACAGTATCAATAGCGATTTTCTGAAACTTATTGAACCGTTAGTTACTAATGAACCGATAAAACTTTCATGCAACCCAGCAAAAATGATTTTTCCGGAAGAGACCTAGATAGATTCTTATCTTGGGCCAAAAATCTTAACAGTCGATTCTGAGATCGTTGATACGCAGACGGACAGACAGAGAATAATTGCTAGTATTAAATAAATAAATAAATAAATATAGCATCACACCTTTTACCCATTACTGGGCATGGCACTCTACGGAAGCAGATCTCGGTAAGGGACATATTTATGCGTGTGAAGTTTGGTTACCAGCCGTCAAATAACGGCCCTCAAAGGTGTTAGTGGTGGGGAAGCCACAGGAGTAATTTTAAAGTGGTGAAAATGTTTGTCGCCTGATGGAATCGAACCAGGGTTCTCAGGATCCATAGGTCGACTCGATACCACTGAGCTATTTATTAGAGTAGAGGATAAGTATATTTAATTAAATAGTATTAGTTTAGATTATTAAGGTATGTAATTTGGCAAAATTATGTTGTCAAGTATTAGACAAAAAGTAGGCGTAGTAAAATCCAGACATAACAATTAAAACCGTCAAAAATATTAGTACACAACTGTCATTCCAACATCCTACTCAACCTCCTGTCATTAAACTCTAAAAAAAATAAACATCTTCCTTTGCCCGGAGCGCGCACAATCCACAACCGTTAAGAGGAAGTGTCGTCATTCCTCGACGCCTCGAAATCCGACATCAGTTTCGTTCGGCGTGCTCTAGATTACCTCGGGCACGTGGGCGGTTCTGCGACTCTGAAGGCACGATCCTCAACATCTGAACAACGTGCGGTGTCGAGTTAGCACCATAGCTCATGAATAAAATATTCCGTTTATGTTCGTGAGGTTGTGGATGGAGCTTACAGCGATTGTCTGCCTAGTTTAGTTTAAAACTGGAAAGTTCTAGGTTAGGTTGTTCTGTTATTTAGGTTTCAATCAAGAAAATTAACTCTTGTTTACTTCCAACATAAATGCAACAGATTTGTAATTTATATTTTCAGAAAAATGCCTACAGATACTATAAGATTGAAGAACTTTCAAAACTCACATCATTTGAATCTTTACAGTTTTGTAATGCTGTAGAATAGGAGACCTACAATTACAAAGCAGTTGTATCAATAATAATGTGATATAATTTATGAAAATTGTTTAAAATCAAATATCCAGAATTCAAATAATATGTACATTTAATTGCCAGTTGTACCTCAAATGCTCAGTTTTTTTAATAAAATAAATAAATAAATATATCATCACGCCTTCTACCCATTACTGGGTGTGGCACTCTGCCGAAGCAGATCTCGGTAAGTGATATATTTTTGCGCGTGAAGTGCGGTTACCAGTCGTCAAATCACGGCCCCCAAAGATGTTAGTGGTGGAGGAGCCACAGGGGTAGATTTTGAAATTATGAAAATTGTTTGTCGCCTGTGGGAATCGAACCAGGGTTCTCAGGATCCACAGGCCGACTTCATACCACTAAGCTAGCCACCCCATCATCTGTTATATTTCTGTTATATTTTCCTACCTGTCAAATACTCGTACAGGAGAATACGTATAATTTATGTTGCTGTTATACTCTGTTTTTTAACCAGGAGGAGTGATTTAAATTTTAACCGCTAAAACTGACGCTTCTGATTGGCTATTGCTTCGTCCAGTTTACACTGTACATAGATTTTACATTTGATTTATTAGAGCTGTCATAAGTTTTGAGGTTATCTGTTTTCTTGTTGGTTTTTTGCATTTCTGTGACATTAAAATAAATCAGTTTTTTTAAGAACTAATAATATACGGAGTGACAAATTAGAGTTTATAATGTCATTTGTATATTAAAATAAATTCCAAGAGACTTAATCAGTGCAGATGTGTAAGAAATTTTTGTATTGCGCGTGAACAAAAATCTAGTAACTTTCTTTGGTAACTGTCTATAGTGTAAATCTGACTTGTGCATTTACTCCTCCTGGTTAAAAAACAGAGTATAGTTAATATTTATTTAACAATTGCATAAAACAGGTTTAAAAAATAAAAGAAAATCAAAAGTTTGACAGTAATGTCAATTATTTCATATAACATGTAATTTTAATTTGCTTTTATGTATTTAACCTAAGTTTATATTTATATTTTGATTGTACAACTGACCATAATTATAATAAATACAGAATATTACTTGTGAATAAAAATACTCGTAGCTAGATATAATTCGAGGTTATGTTAATGTATGACAGTTGCTGTTTACCGTAATGTAATAATGATTAAATATGCATAGATCCATAATTAATATTATTATGTATTAAACAGAAACAAAGAAATCAAAAAGTATACGTACGTGGTATGCATATTTTCAAAGTTATTTAAAAACGTTTCACTACTCAAACAAAATACATACTAACGTCAAGAAATTCACTACACTACTATAGTTCATACAGCGATACAACAGATGCCGCTACTATCGATAATCTATACAATCTTCTTTATGCTTATTTATTATAAAAGTAATTATCCTTTTTACTTATTTATTTAAAAAAATTTACAATGTTTGATATATTGTTTTCATGTTACAGAAAAATTATTTAAATAAAAGTAGAAGAAAATTCTATTTATTTCTAAAATAATTTAGATTATGTATGACAGCGATAACTGTAATCTTAATAATACTACTATGCACAATTTTGTATTATTTACTGTAACAAAATATTTATTTATGCGGTGTTAAAAGTATCACTTTTTTGCACGAGTAAGAAAACTTGATGCAAGAGTGAAAACATTAATTTCTGGCCTATGGCATGATTATTAGCACGAGGCGCAAAGCACCGAGGGCTAATAACATGCTCAGGGTCAGAAACACTAATTTCACCCGGGGTACATACAATATTTTATGCACAACAAAATAACATTTAATTATATGTTCAAAAGATTAAAATATGTAAATAGGTTATATGTCAAAATAACATTTAGCAGAATCAAGTGTTCATAATAAACAAAAATTGTCATTTTAATTATATATCCATCGGAAATATTTTTTTTCTGGCCATAGGGCCAAAACAAGTGTTTAACCCCGCTTTTTAGGGCTAAAACACATGAATTTCGGCCCGGTTGTGCATAAAATATGTTAAATAATTATTTGAACACATATTTCCATGGCAACATATGCAAAGTATCGAAGGAAGACTTCACCACAGGTGAAAATAACATGAATACAAAAGCAATAAATTCATTTGCAATGACTTCAGAGTTATCAATATTTAATAACCACATCTGCAGCTCTGCAGGAAGGTAGGGTTCGTGTGAACGCCTCCGCACAATCAGATCCGAATGCAGTAATGTTAACGTGAACGTTTCGTCACCTACCAGTAAACGATCATTGTTGTTGAAGATTCTTATCGATATTGAATGGCCCTTATTTTAATAATTGCTTTGCATTCGGTCGGTGTAGAACCTGACACTTGTGTCTGTTCGCTGCGTTTGAATAAAACATGCTGTTTGAATGTTTAATTCATTTCGAGATGTAATACAGGTGTGCCGGAGAAAATGCTTTGTTTGTGTTTACTTTATTAGGTGAAAAGTTAGAACTCGATTTGGATGTACTTGTTATTTGTTTTATTGCTCAGACGGTGCCAAAGTTTTATTGCACCAGGAACAAGAGAATTTTAGAATTTGTAATATCTTGGCGTTTAATCAAACAAATAGAAATACAAATTTAAACAATCAATTAATCAGATATATATATATATAAAATAAATAAACGCCTTCTACCCATTACTGGGTGTGGCACTTTGCCGAAGCAGATCTCGGTAAGTGATATATTGCATGAAGTGCGGTTACCAGTCGTCAAATCACAGCCCCCAAAGATGTTAGTGGTGGAGGAGCCACAGGGGTAGCTTTTAAAATTATGAAAATTGTTTGTCGCCTGTGGGAATCGAAAAATGGTTCTCAGGATGCACAGGCCGACTTCATACCACTGAGCTTAGCCACCCCACATATATTGATAATGCAATTATGGAACAGCATTGTTAGTTAGAGCGATGACTTATGAGCTTATAACTTATTTGGCTAAAATATAAAAATAAACATATTTTGTTTCTAAATGACATTCTGTTGCAGCATATCTCGATAAATAATATTACCAGCAAGGTTTTGCGGTACGTGGCAGTGGTATCGTGTCAGTCTGTGGATTCGAGAACCCGTGTTCGATTCCCATAGCTGACAAACAATTTTCACCACATTAAAACTACCCCTACACTAATATCCTTGGGGGCCTTCAAATCTGAAGATCTCGAGTACCAATCCACTTAAGCTATAAATATATGAACTAACATACTGCGTCTCCGTGAGTCTGGATCCGGGTTTCAATCATTCATTTTAGGGAGAGCTTTGATTACCAGTCGCCATTTTATGGCCTGCAAAAATGTTAGCGCAAGGGAACCACAGAGTGGGAATTTTACGTACATTAAAAAGAAATATAAATAAATAAATATACCATCACGCCTTTTATCCATTACTGGGTGTGGCACTCTGCCGCAGCAGATCTCGGTAAGTGATATATTTATGCGCGTGAAGTGCGGTTACCAGCCGTCAAATCATGGCCCCCAAAGATGTTAGTGATGGGGAAGTCACAGAGGTAATGTAAAATTGGTGAAAATGTTTTGTCGTCTGTGGGGATCGGACCAGGGTTCTTAGGATTTACAGGCCGACTCGGATACCACTGAGCCATTACCCCATTAAAAATATTATATATAATATAAAAAAATCGGAAAAGTGTCTATTTTTCAAATATGAGTGACTAAATTGATAATTTTCATGATTTTATTGTGTTTTGGCCATTTTTTTAGTCAAAGTTTTATAAAACAAAATTTTAAAGTAGAAAAAATGCTTGGGTTTTTTATTTGTTTTATTTCGCCGACGACATCTTATTTCCTGTCGAAAAACTGAAATATTTTTTCTCTTGTCAATTTTTTTAAAAAGCTATCCTTTAGCAAAAGACGGTCGAACAAATAGTAAATATTTAACTTCTATCAATTTTTTACTCTAAAACTTACCGCCACATCTAGTAATGGGTAAAAAGCGTGATGATATATTTTTATTTATTTATAAAAATATATCATAAATAAATGAGAATAGAAAAACAACGTGATGGTATTTTTAATAAGAACTAAATTAAATTTATAATGAAAATAAGTAAAAATTTAAAAACTCTAAGTATAAAGTGTAACATTTTTTACTTTATTTTTAGTATATTCATGTGAAGCATAAAATCAGGTACCTTCTAAAATATCAATTTTTAATTTACTACCAATATAACAATCTACTTCTTTTATGATGAGAATAGAAATCTCAGTCAACTTGTATAGTAATTAGGTTGAAATCACTCCTTAAAATCACTCCCAATATTAATTAAATCAAAACTAGGCACAATCCGATGTTCCAGTATCCGGCATAGAGACTATATTTACACCGGTCTCTAATTGAAAGTTTCCGAAGCTGAGGCTATTATTTCCAAGTGTGGCGCGGTTACAAAGAAAAGGCGTTGTCCGCGCAGTGTACTGTACACAACTACAGCTGCACCTGCGCCGAATACGGACGCTGAAAGCTGAAACTTCGAAACAGGTCGCAATAGACCGTAGAAACGGAGAATCTTTGCGGATAAGAACAATAGAATGCAATGCTTCACTGGGTAAGTGTCTCGGCGGAGATGGGTGACGTCATGATGGTCAATTGTTGGATGATGATGGTGGAAACTATTTTTTTTTAATTGCTACAAGAGGATTGTCATTTCAAGCGCTATTGTCAATCAGGTTTTAATAAGTTTAAGAATTCTATGAAGAAATACAATATATTCCATCAATTTATTTATTACGGGATGGCTAGCTCAGTGGTATGAAGTCGGCCTGTGGATCCTGAGGTCCCTGGTTCGATTCCCACAAGCGACAAATTTTAATAATTTGAAAAAGCTATCCCTGTGGCTCCTCCACCACTAACATCTTTGGGGGCCGTGATTTGACGACTGGTAACCGCACTTCACGCGCAAAATATATCACATACCGAGATCTGCTTCAGCAGAGTGCCACACCCAGCAATGGGTAGAAGGCGTGATGATATATTTATTTTATATTTATTTTTGTAGTTTATAAAAAAAGAAAGGGCGGTAAATTGTAGACCGCCCTGGGCGGCAAAAGTTCTAGGTACGCCAAAGATGTTATTGATAGGAGAACCACAGGGGTAATTTTAATATGTGAAAATTTTTGGTCAGCTGTGGAATCGAACTCGGGTACTTAAATCCACAGGCCGACTTGATATCACTGAGATACCTACTCCTTATACTCCTTTTACAGTATTATTAACACTTAAAATCATTTCTGAAAATCTTTTAACATTTGTGAATGGAGTAACTATATTTTTTGGGGCCAAGATCTGCAATTGTCGATCTGGCACTAATCAAATAAATAATCTATTTAGGATAAATCTATAATAAAAAACAAATTTATTCTGTTTTTAACTTGCAGAATTGAAAAGCTAATACGTAAATTAATAATGATAAAATCGAATTTCTCCTCATGTCTGGCTATCCTCGCGTCAAAATCCGTCTCGTTGAAACATCACGATTTTTATTTTAATTACAGTGCACATTTAATACCCGCCGTGACCGCAGTTATCCACAGCGTTGTCCTCATTTCCTAGCTGGCTAGATGATGATCATCTCGCGATCTTCTAGCGATGCCCGATGCGTTTTTGTTTGTCCCCAGCACCAGATGAGATGCTGGTTTAGTGTTAGAGTTGTGTTATTATTTGTTTCTGCACGTGAGGAGCTTACTAATGGTTGCTACGTGACACAGGGACGTATTAAGGATATTTATTACCTGAGTGATATGATTTAATTGATTTTGTTATGTAAGGTGATGGATTGGTCATGAGTTTTATTTGTACTTCCTTGTTTATTGCTGAACAAGGAAGTTAAGTCAGGAGATTCAATTGATAATCGTAATTTATTTCACAGGGAAGATAAATCTTCACTACAAAAAGCTCAGGGGTTAAAAGTACCTTCAAAATTGTTCAGAAACAATAAGAAGAACAAAAAAAAATTTACCAATGATAACGAGTAACCTAGGTCACAGATAAATTATATACAGACGTCTAACGAAATATATTGAAATGGCAACGCTGTTTATTAATAAAATTTGTAGTTCTGGACGAGTCTGTATTGCAGCGCTAATGTCGATTATTATACAGTATGTCCCAAAAATTACGAAATTTTTAATTTAAATCATAGAACACGTAGCGCAATCTATTGAACATACAAATTGTTAGAAAGATACATCTTTCCTCTTTCGAACGTACACACTTCATGCAATCAGGTGACAGTTTAAAAATTTACGCGCATTTTAATGACAGTAGTTTTTGTGTTTATGTTGTAAAAATACAATGGAACAACGAGTATATTAAATTTTGTGTTAAACTTGGAAAAAAAATTGCTGAGACATACGAATTGACGAAAAAAGTTTATGGTGATGATTGTTTATCTCGTTCACAAGTTTATAAGTGGTTTGCAAAATTTAAAAATGGTCGTGAAGATTTAAATGATGATGAAAGATCTGGACGTCCAAAAGCCGGAAATTTTGCAGAATTAGTCGAACAAGTGCGTGAAAGCATTGCTGTCGATGCGAATTTTACTGTTGGAATGTTGGGTGAAGAATTAAATACATGGGTAAAAATTTATTATGTTACCGATTTCAAATAAAAGATAAAGAGAACGTCTATATAAAGCATTTTTTTCTAAAATAATTTAGAAATATTTGACACTGGAGGTTATCGTATCGGCCTGTGGATCCTGAGAACCCTGGTTCGATTCCCACTGGCGACAAACAATTTCATCACATTAATACTACTCCTGTTGCTCCCCCTCCACTAACATCTTTGGGAGCCGTGATTTGACGGCTGATAACCGCACTTCTCGCGCATAAATATATCACTTACTGAGATCTGCTTCAGCAGAGTGCCACACCCAGTAATGGGTAGAAGGCGTGATGATATATTTATTTATTTATTTATATAAATAATATAATTTCTATAAAATATTCCTGAAATATTATAGGAAATGTCTGATCATTTCTTTACAATGTGATTGAGACAAAATATCGAAAAATGTGTAAGTCCGTGCCTGTCATTTGAACACAAAGATGAGGAAAATAAATTTCCAGAAAACATTCATTTGTACAAGGCGCGTGTAACAAACGTTCCTATTCGTTTTATTTTGCGGATCTGCGTTCGTAATGAGCCGTGACTTACGACGCCGGACAACAATTTATCATTTATGATTAGTTTCGATTGTCGCGTCACTTATCATCACTTGCTGCACTTACAGCACTTAGCTAAGTTCCCGCAGTGCGCATTCGCACGTAGCAAATCGCTTTTAGCAAGCTGGTTCGCGGGATTTTTTCTTCGATGCTAATTAATTCTCGTTCCCATGTCCGAATGAATAATGACAAGTGCATTTTTGTTTCGGAGTGCCTGGAACCTAGAACAGTCCGGTAGCAATTTAGAACGATTTCTAATCATAACTTACGTAATTAATTAATTATCAATAGATAATAATACTTCACGACACCTTGCATTCATTAATATTTAAAATATTGCGCTGTACGACTATGTTAAGTTTCCGTATGTATCGTTTCTGTTATTTCATAATTTTGCCATTTGATACTGCATAAATTTATTTCAGGAATTCTAATTCATTTCAATAAAATTTTGATTAATTCACTGCACTAAATATTTAATTTGAAATCTACATAACTTCAGAAAAATTCGAAACTAAATTAAATACATTTAGAACAAAATTATTCTATAATTAAATATAAATAAATTTTTGCCATTTGATACTGCATAAATTTATTTCAGGAATTCTAATTCATTTCAATAAAATTTTGATTAATTCACTGGACTAAATATTTAATTTGAAATCTACATAACTTCAGAAAAATTCGAAACTAAATTAAATACATTTAGAACAAAATTATTCTATAATTAAATATAAATAAATATATCATCACGCCTTCTACCCATTACTGGGTGTGGCACTCTGCTGAAGCAGATCTCGGTAAGTGATATATTTTGCGCGTGAAGTGCGGTTACCAGTCGTCAAATCACGGCCCCCAAACATGTTGGTGGTGGAGGAGCCATAGCTTTTTCAAATTATGAAAATTTGTCGCCTGTGGGAATCGAACCAGGGACCTCAGGATCCATAGGCCGACTTCATACTACTGAGCTAGCCATTCCATTATAATTAAGTAAGAAATAATATTTGAAACGGAGTAAAAGTTCAGACATCAACGTTTCGATCACATTTTGGTTAAAATTTGCAAAAAACGTAAGTTTGAAGTTTTTTTGAGCAAAGTTTAATTGAAGCATAAGAAATTCAATGTTCTTGAACTCATCGTCATATATTTTTTGCTTCTATAAATAAAATAAATATATCATGACGCCTTTTACTCATTACTGGGTGTGGCACTCTGCCGGAGCAGATCTCGGTATGTGATATATTTATGCGCGTGAAATGCGATTACAAGCCGTCAAATCACGGCCCCCAAACATGATAGTGAAAGGGGAGCCACAGGGCTTAATTTAGTGAAAATTGTTTGTCGGCTGTGGAAATCGAACCAAAGTTCTCAAATCCAAGTTTTATAATTTGGTTCCGTTTTAGATTGCTTTTAATATAAATATTAAATAAATAAATAAATATATCATCACGCCTTCTACCCATTACTGGGTCTAACACTCTGCCGAAGCAGATCTCGGTAAGTGATATATTTAGCGCGTGAAGTGCGGCTACCAGTCGTCAAATCATGACCCCCAAAGATATTAGTGGAGGGGGAGCCACAGATGTAGTTTTAAAATGGTGAAAAATGTTTGTCGCCTGTAGGATCGGACCAGGGTTCTCAGGATCCACAGACCGACTTGATACCACTGAGCTAGCTACCCCATAAATATTGAATTGAATTAAGCCGTAAAATAGTTATTTATACCACAAGGATGAAAAATACTGTTTTTCTTATGAATGCCGGAAATTTCCGGACGAGACGAACTACAGCAAACATTATTAGTTCACTGGCCAAAATCAAGTAATTTTTTTCTGAAACCGGCAGACTTTCCTGACCAATTTTAGTATGGAAAGTAGATTTTCACCATAACAGTCAAGTAAAGTTACGTATTCAAGGTTACAACAAAAATAACAGTCTGATAAAGTACAAAATAGTCTTGTAAAGACGTTACCTGACTGTTTTGTATTTCACCTGACTTTTTATTGTAACCTTGGATACATAGTCTGCTGTCAATAAATTTAATATAAAAAAATGTAAACATTTTGAATTATTTATGATTAATTATTGATTAAATTAAACGGTTTCAGAAAAATAGTGTACATAATACATCAAGAAAGTATGTAAAATGTGAAATGGAGTAAAATTTTGAAAAATTTACTCTTCCAGAGGTTATATCTGAAAGATTAAGCAAGATATGAAGATGCGCTCAACGGCGTTGGATTCCTCGTGTTCGAAATGACTTGTACACCTATTTTCAGCATTTTTTTTATTTTTGATATTTTGACCAAAATTTTCGATATACACAAATTTCTAAGGCCAATATCTTCAAAACTAAAAGTGATACGAACTCAAGGATTTCACAATCGGATTCTGCGCATCGAAATACGTATGTATGTAAATTTTTAGTATAATATTCGGATGAGGAAGATTTTTAGAGCAATAAGTCTGAAAATGGCTTAAAAATCGAAAATTCTTAAGAAATTTTCAAAAAATCAAAATCGCTGAAACTATATTTATAGGTCAATTCAACCACGAGAAATTCAATGCCGTTGAGCGCATTTTTATATCTTCTTTAGTTTTTGAGATATAGCCTCCAGAAAAGTAAAATATTGCTCAAAATTCATCTCGTTTTGACCATTTTCCACTAACTGCCCTATATGTCAAAAACTATCCTATATACGGGCCTGGAAAATGCACCATTGTAACCCTCATAATTTTCTACATAAATATACATATTTTTATTGATATAAATTGAGAAATAAAAAATGAAATGTCAAGTATACTTGATTGTCTAAAATATTAGTTTATAAAAACATCGTTATATTATTTTACGATCATTTTTATGACAATCAACTAAATGTTCTATTTATAGTGTGTTACTATGTTCAAAAACTGTGTATAGTGTTCTAAAATAGAAACTATTTTCCTAATAAATCGTAAAACAACAATGAATCGTCAGAATCGTCTAATTTATTCTGCTTCCGTTTTCGTCCTAATTAAAATTCCCGTTTCTTAGTACACTCACGAAATCGAGATCACAACATAACCGGAATATAAATCTAGTAATTACGCCAGCTTTTCTTCGTTTGTTTTCACATTTACGTCACGTTGCAACGGGAAACTCAACCACGAACCAATAACGCTACGAATTTATCCAAGTAAGGAATTCTGTAAGTGAATAGATCACCTGCAGCTTACAAAAATTATATTTTAATTTATGTTTATTGCTTTTTAATGTGAGTAGCATTTTCACTGAATTCATTTAAGTTTTACCGTGACGTAATTGCTCGTTTCATTAGCCACGGTTAGTAGTTTCACAACTGAAGATACTGAGAGAAATTTGTTTATCGAAATAAGGTTATATTATCTCTTTTACGATTTGATGCGTTGAGTAAATGAAATAGAATTTTTATTTCATTCAATAGTTAAAATACTATTGAAAGCTACAATGAAGCATCTAACAGAAATGTCATATATATAAGTGAAAATATATGGCATCGAAATTTCAGCACTGTCAACAGGATATTTTTTCATTGGGAAATAAATTATTTATCACTTGTTTATTTTTTTATTTTAAAGTTATACAGGGTGATCCAGAAGTAAGTGTTTCAGTTGGAAATAAAAACAAACTACTATAAATTGGTAAGAAATAAATAAATAAATAAATATATCACCACGCCTTCTACCCATTACTGGGTGTGGCACTCTGCCGAAGCAGATATCGGTAAGTGATATATTTTGCGCGTGAAGTGCGGTTACCAGTCGTCAAATCACGGCCCCCAAAGATGATAATGGTGGAGGAGCCACAGGGGTAGTTTTTGAAATTATGAAAATTGTTTGTCGTCTGTGGGAATCGAACCAGGTGTCTCGGGATCCACAGGCCGACTTCATAAAATTAGTAAGACTGATAAATATCGTTGATAGTGACATTTGAAAATTTTAAAATAATAAAAATCGTTGTTTCCCTTACCCACATCCTTATACAGAGTGATCAAAAGGAATTGTTACAGTTGGCAATAAAAAAAACTACTTGAAATTGGTATGCCTGATACATAAATTCATTTCCTGTTGTTGACAGTAACATTTAAAAATCTAAATTAAAATTTGAGTACATTTATTATTACATATATTTCTAAAGTATTTCTATTACTCAAAAAGTCAAAATCCTATTAGCTGTCAGACTTCTGACATAACCTATTTGTATTTATTAGAAATGTCAAATAGCATTTCCGCCTTTACCTGGCGTTGTGCCAACTGTGGAATAAAAAGATCTCCGGAATTTTATTGCCAATTGTAACAATTCCTTTTGATCACTCTGTATTTCTTAACATAATTCACAGAGCAATAATATAATCCAAAGTATTCCTATCACTCACAAATACAAAGTGATCAAAAGGAATTGTTACAGTTGGCAATAAAAAAAACTACTTGAAATTGGTAAGCCTGATACATAAATTTATTTCCTGTTGTTGATAGTGACATTAAAATTTAAATTTGAGTACATTTATTATTACATTTATTTCTAAAGTATTTCTATTACTTAAAAAATCAAAATTCTATTAGCTGTCAGCCTCCTGACATAACCTATTTGTATTTATTAGAAATGTCAAATACCATTTCTGTCTTTATCTGGAGTTGTGCCAACTGTGGAATAAAAAGATCTCTGGAATTGTATTGCCAACTATAACAATTCCTTTTGATCACCCTGTAGTATTTTCGCCTTTAGTTGGCGTTGTGCCAACTGTAGAATAAAAAGTTCACCAGAATTGTATTTGGAACTGAAATATTTACTTTTGATCACTGTGTATAAATTATCATTTATACTTAGGAAAGAACCAATGAGCATTTCCATTTTAGAGATAATTGGGAAATTAATATTAATTAAAGTTAAACTAATTCACAGCGGCGTTAAATTGCTTGTGATTTTTCCTGCCAAAATTACTGCGCACTAATTGATCATTTCATATAATTAATTCAATTTATTTATATTTAATTCCGCCACCTATATTCAGAAATTAAAATTTGTAACGGTTAATTAAAATTATATACTGATAAAAATTCATTTAGAAAAAGCGTGAATAATCTATTCATATATATGAGTGTAATAGAAAAATTTGTTAACAAGTGTACGTATATATAATTAAAATTCAATAAAATTCATTTAGAAATTTTATTTAAATTTAATTTGTAGTTAGGTACATTCCACACTACAATTTTACGTAAGCACGTGAGCAAATTAAATGTCAATACTAGTTTTTCTTATCGACAATTTAATTATAAAAAAAATTACCTACTACTGACAACTTACAACTGTTCACACTGCCACCTAGAACTCACTTACTTAACTAACTTGAAACTTTAATTATTTATTTATTTGAATTTATTAATAAATTATAACTGCTTGCTGTTTAGTTATTCTTAATAACATGTTAAATTTGTTCTGTACGTAGAAACTGACTTTATAAATAAATTCAGAAGATTGGTAGTCATGATTTGAGGGCATGTACCGGCTGACTATAAATGAATGAAATTGTTTTTTTAATATACCCATACATTTTAAGTTTTATGTTGGTATACCTGATAGTTAAATTAAAAAATGCCAAATAAAATATAATTGACATTTGTTTACCTCTTATTATCATCCTTTATTTCACCTTTATTTATAAAATGGTTTTTAAAAAATAAATCCAATTTGGGAAAATTTTAACCTAAATAATTAATCAAGAGATGTCATGTTGGACATTGGTGAGGCTTGCCAACTAAACAGTGTAGCCAACTCAAATTTTTCGCCAAAACGTGGCGAGATAGAGTAAATTTTGTGCGGGAGCGAAAGTGGGATTGATATTGGTGATCGGAAAAATGAGGCAAGATCGATATTTTCTATTTCTCGTCTCGTCTCACCTCGCGTCCATTACTAGACTGTTTACGAGAGAGAAGAATAAATAAGCTTGTATGAAACGAGTTATGAATGTGGATGAAACGAAAAGGATTTGCTAGAATACGAATGTGTGACGGAAATTTATTACAATATGAAAATATTCAGTGCCTACTTCCAGGATTCCACTTCTGATGTAACATCAAGAATTTGCAAATTAAATTGCATATGGTTTAACATTTTCTAATTATTTTAATGTACAGAGTGATCAAAAGGAATTGTTACAGTTGGCAATAAAAAAAACTACTTGAAATTGGTAAGCCTGATACATAAATTCATTTCCTGTTGTTGACAGTGACATTTAAAATTGAAATTTGAGTACATTTATTTTTACATTTATGTCTAAAGTATTTCTATTACTTAAAAAGTCAAAATTCTATTAGCTGTCAGACTCCTGACATAACCTATTTGTATTTATTAGACACGTCAAATAGCATTTCCGCCTTTATCTGACGTTGTGCCAACTGTGGAATAAAAAGATCTCCAGAATTGTATTGTCAACTATAACAATTCCTTTTGATCATCCTGTAAAATACTACTGGATTTACTAAGTTTTTATCCCTTTATTAGGAGTATTGTTCTCAAAATTTTCAACTGGTTATAGTATATTAAACAACTGCATTCAGTTTCACTGTTGCGATTTTCCGTAGCTTATTCCTTTTAAATAACAGTTTAACTCTTATGAAGTACTAAAGTTGCAATATTCCGTAAGAAATGTAAATGTACGGATATGAGTTCTTGTTTGACGTCTGGTCTGGCGGCAAGATTCAGTTTCACATGTGAGGAACTGGCTTGTTAGCGGCCGACATCTAACACAGGCTGGAGGCCAATGGTGCGTCAGTGTGTCAGTCGGACTTGCCTCAAACCACAGCCAGACAAAAACCTGTTTCATACTTCTCTTCAACACTAGCAACACAGCCTACTACTAGCTTCTGTCTTGTTCACACACTCAACTATCTTCAACATATTTGAATTTTAATACTTTAGAAATTTTATAGGTTATACAGATGCAGATTTTATTGCTTTATGATTGAATACGATTCTAAAGAAGATACAGACAATTAAACAAAATAAAGTAATATCCAAAACTGAGTAGTACACTAATTTATTTTGTATGCATTATACACAGTTTGTCCCAAAAATAACGAAACTTTTAATTTAAATCATAGAACACGTAGCGCAATCTATTGAACATACACATTGTTAGAAAGATACATCTTTCCTCTTTCAAATGCACACAACTTCATGCAATCAGGTGACAGTTTAAAAATTTACGCGCATTTTAATGTGTTTATGTTGTAAAAATACAATGGAACAACGAGCAAATATGAAATTTTGTGTAAACTAGGAAAAAAATTTGCTGAGACATACGAATTGATGAAAAAAGTTTATGGTGATGATTGTTTATCTCGTTCACAAGTTTATAAGTGGTTTTCAAAATTTAAAAATGGTCGTGAAGATTTAAATGATGATGAAAGATCTGGACGTCCAAAAGCAGGAAATTGTGCTGATTAGTCGAAAAAGTGCGTGAAATCGATACGAATTTTACTATTAGAATGTTGGGTGAAGAATTAAATACGAGTAAAAATACTATTTGGAGAATTCTAACTGAAGATTTGGGTAAAAGAAAGGTTTGTCCACGTTTTGTTCCACATGAATTAAATGAAGATCAAAAAGTCGTTAAAAAAGTCAACGAATTTTTTATGAAAAAACATTTGTGTCATCGACCACCCTCCGTATTCGCCTGATCTATCACCATGTGACTATTATCTTTTCCCAAAACTGAAAATTGCCATGAAAGGAGCGTTTTATGATGATATTCCAGCCATTCAAGCAGCTGTGACACAGGTGTTAAAGAACGTTCCTTTAGATGGCATAAAAAAATCTATGCATGCTCTAGTTGATCGTTCTAA
Organism: Pterostichus madidus; assembly: GCA_911728475.2. Classification (NCBI taxonomy): domain Eukaryota; kingdom Metazoa; phylum Arthropoda; class Insecta; order Coleoptera; family Carabidae; genus Pterostichus; species Pterostichus madidus. The sequence continues at coordinate 6,944,738 of OU452313.1, read as the reverse complement.
AAAGTGTATTGACTCAAATGGAACCTATTTTGAATAAATATTAAGTTTCAAACATAATACAATGCGTGTTTTATTCTATATCTAAAGAGTTTAGTTATTTTTGGGACATACTGTGTAGCTAATCATTTGTAGATGCAAGAAATTATGTTCTACACGGCAATAAATATTTAGGACGACATACGATTTATTTTGATACATTACTAACAACAGTTTGATGAATTCTACCTCTTCACTGTCTAATATCAGTGAGTTTTGTTAAGTAACAGCACAGAAAAGAATTTCACAGTAAACAAAATTTAAGGTTGGATGGAAGAGCAGGTTTTGCCTGACTCCTGCTCTTGACTAATAATTCAATAAAGTATATATTACTAATAATAATAATAATATGTAGTGTATGGGGTAGGTGGCTAAGTAGTATCGAGGCAGCCTGTGGAAGTTGAGAACCCGGATTCGATAGTTATTTCTAACATATTAATTAATTATTAATTAATGGGGTAATGGTGCAGTGGTATTAAGTCGGCATGTGGATCCTGAGAACCCTGGTTCAATTCCCACAGCCGACAAACAGTTTCACCGCATTAAAACTACCTCTGTGACTGTCCCTTCACTAACATCTTTAGGGGCCGTGATTTAACGGCTGGTAACCGCACTTCACGTACATAAATATATCACTTACCGAGATCTGCTACGGCAGAGTGCCACACTACCCAGTACTGGGTATATATAGTGATGACCACGATTCTCGAGCATAGGATTTTAACATATAAAATCATAATTTCGGAATTTCCTGCTTCCCTAATTATTTTAAACAATAAAGCTTCAAATTAAAGTTACAGGGCATAAAATTCATCTAAACCAATAAACAAAATTAATTTTGCATGCTATGTAACAGCACAAATTAGATTTGAAAATGACGAAAATTGCCTTAAAACTATCCATAGCCATGGAATTGAAACAAAATTAATCAAATGTTTGACGTTTCATATGTCAAAACTATCAAAATAATCAGGCAGATTCACAAAACGGATTAGCGCTAACACCGTTTTTAATATTATCTATAACTCTGTTTCAAATTAAATCAGATTAAAGAAATGAAGTAAATTTAATGCTAATTAACTCTCTTTTTAACTCAAGTTAAAATAAACTTGTTTTGTACATTGAAAAGAGAGTTAAAAATGAAATAAAAAATGGTGTTAGAGCTATCTTGCTTTATGAATCTGCCTGAATATCTTTATTTATTATTTGATTTATTTTTATGGGATAGCTAGCTCAGTGGTATGAAGTCGGCCTGTGGATCCTGAGGTCCCTGGTTCGATTCCCACAGGCGACAAATTTTCATAATTTGAAAAAGCTATCCCTGTGGCTCCTCCACCACTAATATCTTTGGGGGCCGTGATTTGAACTTGTGCCGTTATAAAGCATGCAAAATAAATTTTGTTTATTGGTTTAAATGAAGAATATGCTCTAAAACTTTTATTTGAAGCTTTTTTTGCTTAAAACTATTACAAAATTAAGATTTTACTTGTCCTACAGAAACAGCGTGGTAGTCAACGTATTAAACAAGTTAAGACTATTGTAAATGGGCATCAATTGTGGAACCATTCTATTTCTATTATTATTGAGTATATTTCATTTGTCAAATTTATTTAAGACACGGTCAACTAATAAGGAACCTAGAAAAAATATTTCCATCAAAGTGAGTCTCACTCAAAGTGAGACAGCATGCGTCAGTCATGACTTGATCTCGGTATTTTTACTCCAATGAGTTAAAAATGCCGGCCGGTATCTACAAGGTCGCCCAGGTCCGCAACATAACTGTACAGTCGCGGTTAGTTCCGCGTGTCTCCGGACCCCGCTCTGCTGTCGCCAGCGCGCTCACGGACCCCGCTTGCCCCTGTGCCACAGCACGCCACTGGCCACGTCCACCGCTGCTGTGTCCATCGTGTCCATCGTGGGTGGCTGCGGTGCTGTGAATCTCCATCACTGTGCATCGCTGTGAGTGTAGTTGTGTGATTTGCATGATATGTAGGTCTGAAGGATTACGTGAGGACTGCGGATAGTGGCGACAGAGGCGTAGAATAGGGGGTTTTATAGAGGAAGACATCATAAAATTTACGAAGAGACTGCACCGCCATCTCTCAAATGTCAAGTATAACTTAACTAAAAAAAATATCGAATCGACTTGTTGACAGCAATATTTATTAATTCATTTGATATTTGGGGTAGGTGGCTCAATGGTATCGAGTCGGTCTGTATATTCTGAGAACCCTGGTTCGATTCCCGCAGCCAACATACAATTTTCACCAAATTTAAAAAAAAAACTATTTCTGTGGCACCCCTCCACTATTATCTTTGGGGGCTGTGATTTGATGGTTGGTAACAGCACTTCACGCGCAAAATATATCACTTACCGAGATCTGCTTCGACAAAGTGCCACACCCAGTAATGGGTAAAAGGAGTGATAATATATTTATATTTATTTTTATTTGATATTATTTTTCGGTTCTATATTGTTTTACTTAAATAAAATATAATAATTTTTTAAAAGGATACGCCATCTTGGTCATTGTCGTTCTTGAAATAAAATTCGTATTTTTCAAAGCAAAGCCATTTAACAGGAGTCAATTTTGTTAAATAATTATATCATCACGCATTTTACCCATTACTGGGTGTGACACTTTACTGCAGCAGAACTCTGTAAATAAAATATTTATGCGATTACCAGCCATTAAATCACAGCTCCCAAAGAAGTTAGGAAAGATTGACAAAAATAAAAAATATCATCACGCCTTTCCACCCATTACTGGGTGTGGCACTCTGCCAATGCAGATCTCGGTAAGAGATATATTTATGTGCGTGAAGTGCGGTTACTAGTCGTCAAATCACGGCCCCCCGAAGATGACTACAGCAGTAATTTTAATGTGGTGAAAATGTTTGTCATTTTTGAGAATCGAACCAGGGTTCTCAGGATCCACAGGCCGACTCGTTACCACTGAGTCTTCAAATCCACACTGAGCCATATACTCCCAATTTTCCTTTTTTTTAGAATTTTTTATATGATCTTTAATTCGTTTCATGTTTCAGCATATCTACAAAAAGAATTAAATTTCATACTACGAGTACCTATCACTTCAGATCTCCATTCCATTAGTTTAAACGTAATTTATAAGTAAAATTAAAGTGACTTGATTGGCTACCTCGCGGTCTATATAATTTTACTTTTGAAGCTCCTTAGTTCAAGAATATTTAAATTTTAACAAAATAATTTGAGAAAGAAAAGTTTGTGTAGTCTTCAACTCATAACTTAAAATATAATTGCGTCCGAACGTTTCAGAATCTACCGTACAGTAATTGAGATGAATTTCGTGTTGTACGACGTAGTAAATAAACAAATATCTCCTCTCTCCGGCACTGGCAGTGTCGGTGTGTGCGTGTATTTGTGTATGTGTTCTGTGTATGTGTTCTGTGCGTGTAAAGGTGAAGGTTCGTAGCGCACGCCGGTAATCGCTAATTACATGGTTAGACGGTGTTGTTGGTGCGCGACACGCATACGTTAACTTGTGGCCATTCGTGACATTTTGTTCTAGACGTGTGCGCTTATGTACACGAAATAAAAGAGTTTTTGTTACTTGATTACTGTGTTTATTTGCTTAAAACAAAACAACTTACTTTGAAATTAATTCCTACTACGTAAATTATAATTACAATGGAATTTCAAAAATTATTTCGTGGATGGAATTACAATCTGAACGGGAATCTTCTACCTTCTTTACTATTTCAATTATCAAGTTTTACTGCTTAGAAATTTCAAACAAATATTCATAGTTTCATTTTACACAAAGTTAGTATTTGTGCCATTATGAACAGTATTGTCACATTAAAATTTAACTACAATAAACTTAAAACAGATTACTTAAATCTGTATTTATAAACAACACAATATTCTTTTCTTCACAAGGGAAGTACAGAGTGATCAAAAGGAATTGTTACAGTTGGCAATAAAAAAAACTACTTGAAATTGGTAAGCCTGATACATAAATTCATTTCTGTTGTTGACAGTGACATTTGAAATTTAAATTTGAGTATATTTATTATTACATTTATTTCTAAAGTATTTCTATTACTTAAAAAGTCAAAATTCTATTAGCTGTCAGACTTCTGACATAACCTATTTGTATTTATTAGAAATGTCAAATAGCATTTCCGTCTTTATCTGACGTTGTGCCAACTGTGGAATAAAAAGATCTCTGGAATTGTATTGCCAACTATAAAAATTCCTTTTGATCATCTTGTAATAAACCAAAAGGAATTGTTTCACTTGGCAATAAAAAAAAACTACTTGAAATTGGTAAGTCTGATGCATAAATTCATTTCCTGTTGTTGACAGAGACATTTGAAAATTTAAATTTGAATAATAATAATAATGTATTACTCAAAAAGTTAACATCTTATTAGCTGTCAGGCTCCTGAAATAACCCATTTGTATTTATTAGACATGTTAAATAGTATTTCCACCTTTACCTGGCGTTGTGCCAACTGTGAAATAAAAAAATCTCCGGAATTATATTACCAACTGAAACAATTCCATTTGATCACTCGGTACTAAATGTACATTTCGACTGCAGTTCAGTCATCGTCACCGACGATGACAGCATGGTAGTCGAAATGTACATTTATATAATAAAACTACCCTTATGAAGAAAATAATATTGTGTTGTTTATAAACATTTATCTTCACACAGCTCTAAACTATATATTAATTCTTAAATCTAGTTTAAGAAAGACTATAGCGAATCAATTGAGGGAAATTAAAATTGCTGTCAAAATGTAAACAGTAGTTAACGATAAATGTGCATTTAAAAGTGATAATTCCAGCCATTATTAGGCGTATTCCATTTGACATTTAGATCAAATCTAACTTACATTTACTGATCCACACCACTCATTTATTTGACCAGATTACTTCGCTTACTTTGTTTCCGGTACTAGCCTTACCTCATACTCAAAGTTGTAGTAACTAAATCAACTAACTAAAATTTGACGTATTCTATTTCCACTTCTATCAGATTTAACTTACATTTACTAATCCAGATCACCTATTTATTTCGCTGACTTTATTTTCAATACTAGAATTACTGTTTCTAATTTACTTTAAAGTAATTCATCCCAATAAGTGCATCAGTTTGCTTAATTCTATTCATTTAGTCATGTGTCGAATTTATCTGAACTGATTTAAATGAACCAAGTGGCAAATGAAATACAGCTATTATCAGTTACTGTTTTTAATTTATAACCATAACTACAGCTGCCTCGGAATGGTTCCGATTCTACTAAAAGCCGTAGGTTCATTGTAATTTAATTTTAATTAATTTCCGAATGTAAAATATAGAATATTAATTAATTAAATTTATTAATTTGCTCAATAACTTGTCAACCCGATAAGTTAAACTGAAATAGTTATTTTGTAATCTCTAAACGAAAAATTCAGTATAAAACAGTTGCACAAAATAATTGCAAAGCACACTAGAAGTTATGCGAAACAGGAATTAACCTAGTCATAATAGCAATAAATACCAATTATTTCTTTAACTTCTGATTGGTTCAACTGAATATTATATTGAACTAAATAAATAATTTACTCATACACACACTCGTGACTAAATTAGACAGCAGTTGATTGAATTCCTGACATGTATACTAATTAATACATATGCATATTAACTTCAGGCCTACACGTGTACGCAAACTTGAAGAGGATAATAATTTCTTTGAGTTTGGTCGGTACATGATTATTTTAATTAATAAGTTTTGAGGAAGAACTCGCTGAAGGATTAATTGGTATGATGGTTAAGGTTACATAACGGCAGAGATTTCAATGCTTCTATCGAAGGCGAGACATTTTTGCTCTGATGTTTATACTAATAAATTTCAAGCTGTTGTGTTCTTTGAGAAAGTTTTTATAATATGGAACGCTTATTACTTGTAGGTGTTTTCGTGTTTTGATTATTTTATGGTTTAGAATAACGCAAAGTTTCATATTTGGTTAGAAATTGTATTAGTTATGCGTGTTAAATTTTAATTGTAATTAGAACAGTCAAGTGAAACTCTGAAAATATAAGAAAATATGAAACTTAATAAAGAATTAACATTGAGTACAATATGGCATGAAATGGTTATACATTATTCATGAAACAAATAGTTAGACTTTACTTTTATCGGTCGTAAATCAAAGTCTAACAAAGATAATAAAACTCTGATTGAAAATAATAAATCCCCGTGGTGTTCTTATTGGATAAATATAATTTAAGGGTTTTCAAATGAAATATAACAGTTTTTTGGTCTAAAAACAGAATAGATACTTTCAAGTTTTATTTTGCTAAGGCTGGATGAAAGTTTGTATTTTGTTATTTTCTCCTGCAAGTGACGTTTTATCCCCGAAGTGTAGCTAAGGGTAGTAATTACACAATGGAGGAAATGACACTTTACTCCAGAAGTATACATACGATTTTTTTCTATGACCATTTGTTCATGTCATTTAGATAAAAATTAAATAATACTTACGTTATATGAATAAATAAATATCTAAGACAGTGCTCACGGTTGCAATAAAACCTACCATAAATAAGGGAGGAAATATGTTACTTTCCTCCCTAGGGACAGAATTGCCAACTTTTGATCCGCTTATGAGGATAGAAAAGTCTACTTTCGGTTGAGGTCGTAAAACATATCTTCTCATTATAAGAATTTGGTGGTTTTAAAAAATGTTTAATAATACAGTTTTACTAATTAGACAAAGAATAAAATGACACTCTAAAGATGTACATATGACCATAATTTACGATGTAAACAAATTTTATTGATTATTTCTTGACGTTTCTCAAACCCAATGAAATACTTCATTGTATGTCACGTATCTGCGTATTAATTAACCAATCCTGTCATTATTATACTGAGAATAAAGCTCTTGTGATTATTCCCGGAAATAATCTCTGTATGTGCTTTTTTGTTTGTGACAAATGATAGGTAGTTGTCAAATAATTATTTAAAACTACCAACGCGTCAAGTAAAATGTGTGAAAAATATCGATTTAGTTCCATTTCAGATACAGAAATACACCAACAAATTTTGGAAACAACTTCCAAGAATACATTAATAAGTAATCAATCGATATGAACCCAGTTCAAAATCTTTTAAGTTGGATTAATCGACCTCAACAGCTAAGTCAAAAAATAATCTAATTAAATATAACTCGAGAGTTTGATAAATTAGAAAATAATTCTCCAGTATCTTTCTCAAACTTGTTGCCATTTGGCAATAGCCACTCAAGCCCTACGAACTCTCGTGATTTTCGCCTGGCAATAAGTTTTCGAAAGATCTATCAAATTATTTTCAATTTATTCTCACTCTCTTGTTATATTATTACTGATAAAAAGTGTTGCCATTTGAATACAATTACTTGGAGGTCTGTATATATTTGGTCTGTAGTTGCGTGATGAAAGATTGTATAAGGAATAAATAAACTTGTATGGATGGAACGTGAATATAGATGAAGCGAGGATGGTGTGTTAGGATGAGAATGTTTGACGAAGACTGATTACTTGATTAATTTAATGAATGTATGTTTTGAGAATGTTTAAAGGGATCGTGCTACCCCATTTGATCGAATATAGCATGATGTTATGTATATATGTATGTAAGTTTTAACTCGGGTTTCTTCACTGTGTCTCGATGCATGTCTTTCACAATATACATTTTTAACTCATAATTTACAGCTAATTTTATGACTTATCTCTTTAGTGTTTAAATTACTTGTAAGAGTTTTTATTTTGCCAATTAGTTGAAGTCGTTAGAGGTTTGTTTTCCACTTGTTTATATATTTCACGTTCATAATAATTTTACAATAATTGCTAAGTGTTAACGATCAGTTGACGAAAGAAGAACCATTCGTTAAACCAAACTACCAACTTACATCTTCAACATTAGCATTTACAAATTAGTACCAAATCAGATAAAGATAATATTTTATCATTATCGTAAACATCATAAACATATCTCTCGATAAACTAATTAAATATTTTTCTCTTCATAAATTATCCAACTATAGATGCCAATGCATCATATTACTCAGCACCTGCTCTGGATAATAAAAAATCATTTTTCTGATTTACACGATGTAAGTTGCTAAGCAAACAACATATGCCCCACCTATTCGACTTGGTATTATAATTGGATTACATGTGTAACGCGGTATTTCATTAGTTAATGCTTGAGCATAAATCTGGGTTACGGAGTTCCTTGCGTGTTTAGTGACTTCTCTAGGGACCCCAACTGTTTGTTTGAGAAACTGATGAATAAAACATGAACATTTGATGTGGTTTAGTTTTTGTTTTTTGTTTATTTATTTCTCAGGATTTATTTGCACCAGTCAAGGTCAGCATATTTAAATTTAATTGTTGTTTATATTTCTTTGGATAGGTTAATCTGACTTATTTTACGATTTTACGCTTAAATATGTTGTTTCTTACTTAAGAGAAAAATTTATATTGCGTAAATGTTGTTTTTAAAGTACATGTAATATTTAAAATAGTTTATTGAAAAACAAATGTTACTTATGATCTTTTCTGGCAGTACGGTTGTATGCATAGCGTTACGACATTCGAATATGAAAAATCTCGAGTTTGCATCCCACTCATGATATATACAGGATAACTATAATTGATTGATAAAAAATGTTGAGTTGGTTATCCTGTTTAATTGGTAAGCCTCGTCACTGCAAAGATGACATCTCTTGATTAATTTTGTAAGTGATAGAAATACTTTAGATTATTGCTCTGTGACTAATATTAAGATATAAAACGATGTGGGTAAGGAAAACAACGATTTTTATTAATTTAAATTTTTAATGTCACTGTCAACAACAGGAAATAAATTTATGTATCAGTCTTACCAATTTCAAGTAGGTTTTTTTTTTAATTGCCGACTGAAACACTTACTTCTGATCACTCGATATTTTCCCTACATCACAGTTAGTTACTTTTATTTCAAAATGAGCTGAGCAATAACAGCTAAGCTAACAATTTTTAGATTTAATAATTTGTCAAAAACATACCCAAAAACAGTTGTACAAAGTTTAATTTTGTAGCACTGTTTTTGACAAAAATAGTTGCACAAAATACATTTTGTAAACGTGATATATTGTCAAAAGTTTCTTAATTTATTTAGAGAAAAATATTTTTCAGACGACCACTTATGAAAGTAACCATAACAACATCATAAACTACTACGGAAAGTTGAACATAACATACATGGAAATGTTAGTATAATGTACACTTCTAACATATCAGGTGAAGTACCACTGATTGACAACAGATGGCGTTGCGATAAATGAAAATAATAAAAAATGAAAAGAATTTGTATTATTATTTAAATCGAAGTCTTGGCAGATTTTTCAACACATTTGCACAGATAAATCTTATCTTTTTAAATTAATCATTAGTTATATACCAATATTTCAGCATTATTTAATATTTTGACATTACGGTTAGTACTGTTGGTATCACAATACATAACCTCGAACGTTAAACGTCAACGCTTACCTACAAAACGCATCAGCTCTCAAAGTGTAACAACATTGCACTTGTAAACTTTTTTAAGAAATATTTTGTGGTCGTCTGAAAAATAGTGTACATAACTCGCTCAAAAGTGTGATAACTGTGCTCGTGTACTTAAATCACTCGGCATTGCGCGCCTCCTTTTCCAATTTGTACACTCGCACGTTATCTTACACTTTCGATGCTTGTTGTGTAATATACTATTAAGTAAAATATTAATTTTCTATCACTCTTATTTAAAACTGTTAAAAAAATAATTTAAGACTATGTCATCTGTATACAGGAAGTACCCTTTAAACTGAAAATGAGTTTTCATTATGTCTCATGGTGGGTTGCATGAAAGTTTTATCGGTTCATTAGCAACTAACGGCTCAATCAATTTAAAAAAATCCCTATTAATTCTGTTGCTAGATAAACAATTCTTTAACTAAAGAGCTCTTTATTTTTTTCTTGCAACCCAGCATTAGTGTTTCAGAATCTCTTAAAGATTACTTTTAGTATAATACAAAATTCCAAGCTAAACTGCAAATATTCATTAGATTCAAAATATGTGGGTTCCAGAAATATGCTATAATTTCGATAAATTCCTAAACATCAATAATTACATCAAACTTCTACAGAAAAAATTTATGACTCATAATGGCATATAATCAAAAAGTTGTAACAACTTAGAAGCAAGGAAGAAGCGAAGCAATCTATCAAAATATAATTCAGCGTGTTGCTTCAATAAACATTATACTCCACCATCCATAAATAATAATTGAAGTCAACAATAATTTAAAGAACCGCTACCACAACTCTCATGTTCCCGACCTTAACATTTAGCATCGTGTAATCGTGATAGTTACTAAGCTTCCTCACTCTAATCATAGTTCACATTCAACGTAATCAATATTCAATTTTACTAGATGTTTCTTCTAATTACATGCATCTGATATGTCTGCTTGTAACGTTGGCTATTTCATTAACAAGAGCTAGAGCTACTTGGTGTACTATAAACTAACACTCAGACGGACTTTGTCTCCTATAGTTCTACTAGAGAACGACAATTTACGTTTAAATTATTATATGGTTGTAGTTTCTTTACATAGGAACCAAGGGTTTGTTTACAGGTACCCAGTCAAATGTTGCATTTGAAAATTCCAGACAAAAATTAGCATATCTGGCTTAAAATAGATGGGTCACTGCAGTACGGTTATAATTTCCGAATAATAACACAGGGATGTATTTAAAATGTTTATGTAAGGCGTATTCCATTTGCCATTTGGACCAGATCTAACTTACATTTACTGAACTAGATTACTTATTTATTTCGTTGGATTACTTCGCTGACTTTATTTCCAGTACTAGAATTACTGATTCTAATGTACTTTTAAGTAATTCACCCCAATAAGTGCATCAGTTTGTTTAATTTAGTTCATTTAATCATGTTGTCTAATTTATCTGAACTGATTTAAGTAAACCAAGTGGCAAATGGAATACAGCTATTTTAAGTAAGTGGCTCAGAGGTATCGAGTCGGCCGGTAGAACCTGAGAACCCTGGTTCGATTTTCACAGCCGACAAACATTTTTACCATATTAAAATTACCCCTGTGGTTTCCCTACCACTAATATCTTTGGAGGCCGTGTTTTGACTACTAATAACCGCACTTTACGCATAGAAATATATCACTTACCGAAATCTGTTTCGACAGTAATAGGTAAAAGGCGTGATGATATATTTATTTATTTATTTTATATTATTAATTACTTCGTAATAAGTTCTTGGAACTACTATTAAATGTAATATAAGTGCTAAACTACTGAAATATAATTATCATATCCTAAGTTCTCGTCAAAGTGATAACTTGTGACAAATATTTGAATATTTTTCGTAAAATACTATTAAAATCAGAATGTTACGACCGTAGGTGCTAAGTGATTGTAAAGAAGAAGCACGTGACGGTCCTAAATACAATTTAAATATGTAAAATATTGTATCACAAGTTTAATCAAGATAAATCAAAAAATTTCTATTAAAATTTTAAATACTTTCCTGTATAGTTATTTGGATATTTTGCAAGTATTACAAAGACCCATCTTAGAGTTTCTTACAATTCTAGTTCTTCATAGCGAAATGCATAAAGGTTATATTTCTTTCAAATGTTTTTCTTAGCGTAAACCTATGAAAAGAAACCAGAACCATAGAATAATTCAAACGTTAACTTTCATACACTAGTGACACTCCCTCTTTTAATATCTTTGAGGCTGGTAACCGCACTTCACACCCAAAATATATCACTTAACGAGATTTACTACGGGGTATAATGATACCTCCATTAATGAGTAAAAGGGAGAAACAAAAAATGTAAATTATGTAAAACAAAAGTAAAACATCATTTCGGCTGCTATTAGTAGTAGGACAGAAAGTAATTTATTTTCCATAAAGGGTTAAAATTTGATACCATACTTTGAATCAGAAATATTGTAAATCCGGATCTGAATTTGCTGCATTTACACTGACAGAATCGTTTAAATATACGAGTAAATCTTACTCACATGCACACAAATCTAATTAAAATTGTATTGCGCTAGAAATTATTATTACATCGATTAATTTATTAAAACAGTCATAAAGTTAATTAATACTTTGTTTACCTTATTACAATAATACTCAATTTATGATTTAATGCACGCATATGCTTAAATTCCAAAAAGGTTAATAACATCTAAGTGAAACAGTGCTAAAAGTTTTAATCAAAAATTAACATAAAAACCTAATTTACATCTGTTACATTTCACCCGCTATTTAATTAGGAAACAATTAAAAATTTCTAAACCACAACAACTTGGTAATTTAAATACAACAAGCGTCATATTTCCATGAGAATTGCAACCTACATCTGTAGGTAAAGGCGGTTTGAGTTCAGTAGTCATGGCAACACAACAAACACTAATATTTACACTTGTGAAATATTGACTCAGGAGTTTCAACAATTATGACTGAGACTGTCAGCTGTCTGAACTGACCTCGACAACAAAGTATTTCAAAACGGAACGCAGGAATTTTTACATTAAAATAAAGAAGTATTCAGTTTTCTTTGTTTTTTTTTGCATGCTGCTTGAATAAAATTAAATATCAAATAATAAAAATTACAAACTTCTTATCCTGTTTAATGTAAGAATACAGTAAAGGAATGTTTATAAAGTTCTTATGATTGAATTGATTTGATTGAAATTAATAACCTAGTTTTCTAGACACTTCTCTTCATTGTAACGTTTTGATAGTTAATTAAAATTGACAGCAGACACATATATATTATAAATATTTATATCAAATAACTGCACTTTCCTGATGAAATAAATTTGATATACTATTACGTAAAGTAATACAAAAACAAACCTGATAAAAAGAAAGAAAAGTAGAACATCAATTTATTAGATTATTTCCTGTTTTGTGAGTAAGTGTTCAAATAGTTTTTATATATTATTTTCAAAATAAGAATGCAGTTATTAGTAAATGGCATTGTTATGACTAATACAATGTTTTGGTATCATTATAAAAATTATAATTTTTCATATTTATTCTTTTTGTAAACCTCAAAATATTTTCATGCAATACGAGCCCAGAAATACATAATTCCCATAATTATTTTTTCTTTAAAAATTTAAATAATACTAAAAACGCAGGTATCTTACATTTACTAAATTCTATAATTAATTTTCAACATTTTTTACTTATTTTAAACATTAAATATACTTTAAAGATAAAATTACTAGCATTATTTTTTTGTACAAATAACTAATTCAACCCATAGACTATCATGATTATTATTTTGTAGGCAGTTTAAGGGATGAAATCAAAGTTTGTTATTATTTCAAACAAACTTTATTATTACACAATTTTTGAATAAAATGAAACAGTTTTACATACATACATATCTTCACGCTATATCCCAACAAATGGGGTAGCACGAACCCTAAAATCACTCATAAAACATTCACTCATCAAACAATCAGCTCTCGTCAAACATTATCATCCAAACAAACTACCCTCACTTCAACCACATTCATAGATCACTTCATATAAACTCATTCATTTATTACACTCGAAATCATTATTACACAACAAACGTTTAGTTTTAGTTAATACAGAAAAGTTTACTTCCTCTTTCAATGGCAGTCATCTCAAGATGTATGAATCGATTGGTTTCAAAATTTTATCAGTGTATTAACAACATACAACATGTCACTTTCTGTACAATTTTTCGTTAAAAGGACACTTTCATTATCAATATAATTCTTTGCATCTGTGGATTACCTAATTATTTTTGTAGTAACTTTTCAAATTCATTCCATTTTACTAACCTCAAAACATCTTGTGGAGAAAATTGAAATTTTCCTCAAAAAAATAAATAAATATATCATCACGCCTTCTACCCATTACTGGGTGTGGCACTCTGCCGAAGCAGATCTCGGTAAGTGATATATTTTGCGCGTGAAGTGCGGTTACCAATCGTCAAATCACGGCCTCCAAAGATGTGAGTGGTGGAGGAGTCACAGGGGTAGTTTTTGAAATTACGAAAATTGTTTGTCTTCTGCGGGAATCGAACCAGGGTTCTAAGGATCCACAGGCCGACAAAAAAAATTACTACTAATTATAGATTTTAGTTTCTTATTACATATTTAGATATCTTTTAGTGGCTTTCTTAAATTTGCTCATTTTGCAAACAAAAAACAATATCCATTCGACTAAAGTACTCAAAGATTTACATCCTATTGGTTTATCTGTATTTTTTATTCTGTAGGTGCTGGAATTCATTTGACATTAGACATTGATGACAGAAATAAAACTTTTATGTTTCAACGTTATTGCTATAATAATAAAATTGTAATTTTAGAATACATAAATATTTATATTTATAGCAGTAGATGCAAAGCAAAACAGATATGATTTTAATTCTATTTATTATCGAATGTCAAGACATTTTCCGTTTTTGCATTTTACTTCACAATAATCCAAGCTTCATTAAAATTCTTCCATCTTTTAATATATTTCTATAATTCTAATATCTTAATCTAATTAAATTCATCCGCAAAGCCATCATTTAATTCCACAAGAACTGCATCTAATTAAAATTCTGCACCATCCTGAATCCTTAACCTCACAGTTCTTCAAGCGAAGTTCACAGTTCATCTGAACGGTCGAACCTTGCTTCCGATAAGTACAGAGCCAACCTGATTCACCGATTCCAGTAATTAACATGTGCAGTCGGTAGCGTGAAGCAAGGAAGAAGAAGCGAAGAAGAAGTGAAGATGCTGAGAGGAGATTGAAGCAGCAATGCACGCAGAGTTAGAACTAATGATGCGAGATGCAATGAGGGACTTGGTTCCCACATTCCGAATGTACGTGCCGACACTGGATGTTACCTCATAGGTCATCCAGTGTGTCCTTCGAGAAGCAGTGGGGAGGAGGATTGTTTGGGTAGGGTTGTGGAAGGTCAGGGTGATCATTTAAAAAAGGAGCATAAAAAGTTTATTGTTTTACTTTTACACTAAAGAAAAAGGAACTACAACACAAGAAACGAAAATTCGTGTTAGAGACATTAAACAGTGAGCTAAGTTTATGCATGAATAAAGATCAAAACCATATAGTACAGTAAAAATAAAATAAATAAATATATCATCATGCCTTCTACCCATTACTGGCTGTGGCACTCTGCCGAAGCAGATCTCGGTAAGTGATATATTTTGTGCGTGAAGTGTGGTTACCAGTCGTCAAATCACGGCCCCCAAATATGTTAGTGGTGGAGGAGCCACAGGGGTAGCCTTTGAAATTATTTGTCGTCTGTGGGAATCGAAACAGGGTTCTTAGGATCCACAGGTCGACTTCATACCACTGAGCTAGCCACCCCATATAGTATAGTGTGCACATATATTTGAAAATCCACAGAGTATGTAATATTATTAATGGAGACTACAGAATTACCACTATCCTTAAGTGAGAAAAGGTTTGGAATTCTATGGATATTGATACCTTGAAACGATAGCAGTAGCGATATTGATAAAATCTCCCCTATTTTGTAACTCGATTATTATCTATTAATAATCGATAAGCTAGTAACAACCCTTGTTTTTTATAATCACTCTACAGATTACCACCATTACGATATTCTTTGATCAAAATTATTTATTCTGTTACTGCTATTTGACTTTTATGCATTTTGTACTGGTACAAAATTATCAGTAATAAAATAACAAGAGAGTGAGAATAAATTGAAAATAATTTGACAGATCTTTCGAAAACTTGTTGCCAGGCAATAGTCACGAAAGTTCGTGGCTATTGCCAAATGGCAACAAGTTGGAGAATTATTTTCTAATTTATCGAACACTCGAGTCACATTTAATTAGATTATTTTTTGACTTAGCTGTTGAGGTCGATTCATCCAACTTAAAAGATTTTGAACTGGGTTCATATCGATTGATTGCTTATTAATGTATTCTTGGAAGTTGTTTCCAAAATTTGTTGGTGTATTTCTGTATCTGAAATGGAACTAAATAGATTTTTTTCACACATTTTACTTGACGCATTGGTAGTTTTAAATAATTATTTGACAACTACCTATAATTTGTCACAAACAAAAAAGCACATACAGCGATTATTTCCGGGAATAATCACAAGAGCTTTATTCTCAGTATAATAATGACAGGATTGGTTAATTAATACGCAGATACGTGACATACAATGAAGCATTTCATTGGTTTTGAGAAACGTCAAAAAAATATATATTTTGAACCACACTTTTTACGAAGCTGTCACTGAGTTGTCATTATATAAAAACAGCTACATATATTAGTAAACAAAATGCATGTATACAACATAAAAATGTCAGAGTAAATTATTCTGGTCTCAGAATACCGAAATAGTGATCATCTGAAAAATAACGATGAAAAATAAAACTTCTCACTAATTTATCGATCATTAAACAGATAATGATACAGTTACAGAATAAAGAGGGATATAGTAACAAGGAGTATTAAAATACTATTGAAAAGAAGGTACCGATACTTTACTGATGGTGTCGATAGAGGCGCGACATTCCTATTTGAACCTAATACACAATATTTGAAATATTTTGTCTAAAGTCGTATCTCTCTTTCTAATGCTTAATTCTACATTCGACTATTTTACTGTTTGTTAACATTTAATTAATATTCGATTGATAATCGGTTCTTTTGAGTTATCTATGTCCATCCATCCACATTTACAAGGATAGTAAGATAAAATAGTCCGACAGTACGGTGGTATGGTTAACGTTACGGCATTTGAATCCGAAGATCCCGAGTTTGAATCCTACTAAAGCTAAAACTATATGAACTATCACATTGCAGTTCAATGATTCTGGAGGATTAACTTCCTATAGGATGCGGGCACTCACGTGACACTTTGACGTTTTTGTGACGTAAAAACAGCTGTTCTAGTAAAAGATCACTGCGCCACCTACAAAATGAACTTTTTTTTGGGACGAGATTTGAAAATAACCGGTTCTTTTCAAATCTCGTCCCAAAAAAATAGTTCGTTTTGTAGGTGGCGCAGTGATCTTTACTAGAACAGCTGTTTTTACATCACAAAAACGTCACAGTGTCACGTGAGTGCCCGCATCCTATTGCAGGAAGTAGCATAAATAAATAAAGAACTCAGTATCTTTAGGCTTGCAAGTTATTCCGTAACGAATTCGACATTTACATTTATCTAAAACGTATTGTTACATTTAAAACAATGCTTCAGTAATATATTATTATCAAACCAATTTGTCAAAAACAACAAGAAACATTTAATAAAAACTAAACCTCCGCTACAGGGCAGAGCCGCTCCGAACAACATTATTTATATTCGGAACCGCGTCTATCAGCGGTTACATTAACCAACAACGCAGGTTTAAAGGTCAGTTGTATTTCCTAACGGGATGGCGCAAATGTCACAAGCTAATTCAAAACACTCGAGCGCTACACGCCAACTTCACTGCAATGCGTTCGCCATTATTAGACATGAAGCTAGCCGATTAATTTCTCAGTGTGAAATCGCTAATCGACGATATTTATACCGATGTTGGGAACTCTTTGTGATTGAGTTTGTGTTTGTGGAGCGAAGGCGTAGTAGGCGTAGCACCAAGGAAGATAACATTTGGGTGAGGCTCATTCAAGGTCGCGAGAATCGAGACGAGAATGATTCTCTGCAAAAACTTTGTTGGTATTAGACGTCATTTTGATGTATAGTTTGTTCATAAACAATTCAAGCTACACTTATCAATAACATGTTGGAAACGGAAACTTCTTGACTTTTATCTTATCTATAATTAATTTTTATATTAAGAACTAAGCAAGGACGGATCTAGAAAATTTTCAAGAGGGAGCCTTTTTACCTTTTTTGAAGGAAAACATATAATTCTGACAAACAATTTCATAATTTTTGTGTGAAATATATGTTTTAAACTGTCTGAACATCTCGGAAAATGTCTGACAATCTAAATTTTGAAGGCTTTTCAGAGTTGTTTCAGAGAATTATAAAGTTTTTCAGCGATTTTATTTCTATAAGGGTAATCAAACTCGAATAAAATAACACTTACAACAAACTAAAAAAATAAAAATATAAGCTCAAGGGGAGGGCTATGGCCCCATGGCCTCCTACGTGTATCCACCCTTGGAACTAAGCTAATATCTAAATTTTATTACACGGTGTTTATGCTGGAACAGTTATTTGTATATCAAGGGAAAAAAATTAAACATTTCTTCTTGAAGACACCGTTTCATTGTCCAAGCAAAAGGCGAGGAATATAAAGTATGTAAAGGAAGAAGGACACTTACGACCACAAAATCACATTATTTGGCCCATAATTCTGTTTTATCAGTGTCCCTGTTATTTTTTTTAATAAAAAGAGAGGTCCCAGAATTAGAGTAAGGTAATATTTTCGCAAGAAAATTGAATTTGACAGTTCACGAATACGATTTATTTCTGTGGAAACATAAGCTCCACTACTTCAGTATTCTAACTCACTGTTAGCTGTATTCCATTTGCCATTTAGTTCACTTAAATCAGTTCAGATAAATTCGACAAATAACTAAATTAACTGAATTAAGCAAACTGTTGCATTTATTGGGGTGAATTACTTCAAAGTAAATTAGAATCTGTAATTCTAGTATTGGAAATAAAATCAGCGAAGTAATCTAGCGAAATAAATAAGTGAACTGGTTCAGTAAATGTAAGTTAGATCTGATCCAAATGGCAAATAGAATACGCCTATCAATATCATATAATACCGTTGTTTTTCATTTGTCATGGAAACGGCTTTACTTTCCTTCGCCAGGAAAGGAAAATTAATTTTCTTCTCTAGTAATAAAAAGTACCACCTTTTTTCTCTTAATTGAGAAAAGAAAATTATACTTTCTAATAGAGTCGTAAAAAAATAACTATAAGGACTCACCTAAAATATTTAAGTATTTTAAAATGTCAAATCAGCATTTCAAAATATAATAACTATATTAAAAGTTTTCAACAGGTTTTTCGCAACGAACAAATGTGTAGGAGAAAATGGACACTGTACAGTGGCGTACCTAGAACTTTTGCCGCTCAGGGCGTTCTCCAATTTGTCGCCCTTTCTAAGTCAATAAAATGGTGGTATTTATAAATTTAAAAAATAAGTATAAAATAAATATATCATCACGACTTTTACCCATTACTGGTTGTGGTACTATGCCGAAGCAGAACTCGGTAAGTGATATATTTATATACGTGAAGTGTGGTTACCAGGCGTCAAATAACGGCTCCCAACGATATTAGTAGTGGGAGAGCCACAACGATAATTTTAATTTGGTGAAAATTGTTTGCCGGCTGTGGGAATCGATCCGGTGTCCTTAGGATTCACAGGTCAACTCGGAACCACTGAGCCATTACCCCATTAAATTAATAAACATAAATAAATAATTGTAATTGAGACAAACTGTAGATGGAGAACTTTTTTACTATAGGATGGCATATTTAAATTAGGCAGTAATAAAGGAATTTTTCGAGATAATATTTTAAACCCTACATTGACTTGACGATGAAGAAAAATATTCGAAATCATATAGTAATTCGTAATTCGTAGAAATCGAATAGTAAACTTATGAAGTGAGCAAGTTGTATTTTACAAATAAAACAAAATATAAAAATGCTGCCCGGTGCGGACCGCACCCCTGTAGGTACGCCACTGACACTGTATGAGACTATTTTGAAAAGAAAGAGAATATGGTTAGGTCATGTGTTGAGAAGGGATACTTTAATGAAGGACGTAATAGAAGAAGCAGAAGGAGGAAGATAATAGACGACCTGAAACAAGGAAGAAGTTATACAGAAATGAAGAGGCTGTCTATGAACAGAAGAAGTTGGAGAAGACATATAGGATCTATGAAGCAGATAACTATAGAGGAGCCGCGAAATAATAAAATATAAGGTATAATTTAAAATTTGACATATAAATAAACAGAGCTGGACAAGTTACTTAAAAAAGTAGCTAAGCTACAGCTACAGCTATTCTTTAAAAAAGTAGCTATAAGCTATATTTTGTAAAATATAACTAAGCTACAGCCAAAAGCTTTCATTAAAGTAGCTGTTAAATTTAGCTACTTTTTTAAATTATTGTGAAATAATTAAATTTGCCATTGTCATATGATCAGTCTCTTGTTATAATGACTGTTAATTTACTATTATGTACATAAATATCAAAAATAGCAAATACTATTTGGCACCTACTGTGTATTTTTGCGTATTAGAGCCAGTTAGAACCGGCAACAAATAATTATTTTGTGTGGGTTTAGCTTGTACGCATGCGTACTTTGTTGACCTTCTGCTTAAAAAGTAGCTTTAAGCTACAAAAAGAGCTTTAAACGTAACTTCAGTTGTTATTTTTAAGCTAATAGAAAAAAAGTAGCTAGCTAAAAGCTACAGCTATATTTTTTCACAGTTAGCTAAGCTACAGCTACAGCTAAGGTAAATGTAGCTAAGCTAGTAGCTAAGCTACAAAAGTAGCTAGCTACTGCCCAGCTCTGTAAATAAATATGCTACGGTTGTTTGACGCATATGCAATTTTAGAATCTAAGCTAAATGATGAAAGATTTTATTTCTAAAATGTATATATTTATAAAGTTGCATAATTGTGCATAAATATTACAATGAAGATATTAATTTGTAAGTATTAATTCTTAAAAATAATTAAATATTTAAGTTTTAATAAAAGTTATATAATATAAAACTTAATTTTACAGTTTAACTGATTTGCAGTTTGTCGGTAATGTATGCATGTAATAAAATGGACAATAGGACAATGGATAAATAAACATCTGTACAAATAATGCAAATCTGTGATTTATTGCAGAAAAGTAAAAATAAATATCTGCAATAAATGAAGAGTGAAATTTATTTAATAATATGTCCAATAAATATTAATTTCATTTTTATTTACGATTCGTAAAAATGATATATGTTTTTCCCACGAGAATATTTATGGTTTGTAATAAATATACCGGAATATTTTTTTTAATCTGTTGAAATTTCCAATAATTAAACGACCACACAAATTATAAAACAGAAAAGTTCATAAAAAATCAAATGAGGAAATTAGAAATTTCACACATGATAAGTCAAATTAATATATTAAATTCGCATTTTTATGTAAATACTTCATAATTGATGAAATCATTTCTCTTTAATCAAATTAAAATAGCTTAATTAAAATTTAATTTCTGAATTATTAAGAATATTTCAGGATATGAAAGAGTCATGGAACCAGTGGCGTACCTAGAGGGGGGCGGTGGGTGCGGTCCGCACCGGGCGGCATTTTTTATATTTAGTTTTAGTTGTAAAAAACAACTTGTTCACTTCATAAGTTTACTATTCGATTTCTACGAATTATTAATTACTATATGATTTCGAATATTTTTCTTCATCGTCAAGTCAATGTAGAGTTGAAAATATTATCTCGAAAAATTCCTGCCCAATTTAAATATACCATCTAATGGTAAAAAAGTTCCCCACCTATAGTTTGTCTCAATTACAATTATTTATTTATGTTTATTAATTTAATGGAGTAATGGTTCAGTGGTGTCGAGTTGGCCTGTGGATCCTGAGGACCCCGGTTCGATTCCCACAACCGACAAACAATTTTCACTACATTAAAATTACCCCTGTGGCTTCCCCACCACTATCATCTTTGGAGGGCGCGATTTGATAGTTGGTAACCGCACTTCACGTACGTAAATTTATCACTTACCGAGATCTGCTTCGGCAGAGTGCCACACCCAGTAATGGGTAAAAGTCGTGATGATACATTTATTTTATATTTATTTTTTTAATTTTAAAAACCGCCATTTCATTGACTTAGAAGGGGCGGCAAATTGGAGACTGCCTTGGGCGGCAAAAGTTCTAGGTACGCCACTGCATGGAATCGGGGCTGCGTAATGACAAAATAGAGAGACAAATTGGAATAAATCAGATTTAAATCACATGGCAACCATAGCTTAATTGGTTAAAAGCATATGACTGGGGTTTATAGATTCCAGGTTGAAATCCGGGCAGTATCCCAATTTTTTGCTTTAATCAAATTAAAATAGTTTATTTAAATTTCTGAAGACACTGTCGTTTTTTATTTCTAAAGATTCCGTATAAAATGTAAAGTAGAAAATTTCCTTGTTCAATTTTCCTCCATCTTTAATATCATATTTTTTCCTCAAAAGATGAAATGATTTTGGAATGAAGTATATAACAAGCATGACGACAACAACCAATGTTGTGTTTCTAGTGCTGGTGGCATTTGAAAACAAGACCTAGCTTTGAAGCGATTTGCTTAAGATGCATGATAGCGTAGTTTTTGTCGGTGATGATATTAACATTTTTTAAACAAGCGTGCGACCTTCAAAAAGTAGTCCACACCAGAAACAAGACGAGCTAGAAACTAAAAACTTATTTATTTATGTTAACTTGGAATACTATTAGCGTGAAATTTAAATAATGTCGACATATGAACCCAAGACTTTCTAGCAAATTGAGATGCAGTATCCACTACGACATATCTCAAGAGGGGAGGTTTTAAATTTGTATTTACAAATAATACTAAATTAATGGAGACAAGAATCGCTTTCCTCATGCAAATGCAAAAAAGGATATTGAAAAATAAGTACTACAATAACCCTTACTGCAATATGAGAAGATGCAAAGTACGAATATCACAACTGGTATTTGTAACATTTGTTGCATACAATTTTTTCTATATCGCATTAATTTAGGTACTGTTATTATAAAAATGTTATTATAAAAATAATAATAAAAGTACAAGTTGATAACAATGACAGATCAATAAACATTTGAAATGATTTTATTTTGACATTTATTAGTTAGGTTAGAATTTAAATTCTTAATTATTTAGGTTATGTTATAAAACTATATACCTTTAATTTTAATAAAGATATGTTTTGTAGTTCAAGGAATTTATTTTATTAAAAATATATAAATAAATATATCATCACGCCGTCTACCCATTACTGGGTGTGGCGCTCTGCTGAAGCAGATCTCGGTAAGTGATATATTTTGCGCGTGAAGTGCGGTTACCAGTCGTCAAATCACGGCCCCCAAAGATGTTAGTGGTGGAGTAGCCACAGGGATAGCTTTTGAAATTATGAAAATTGTTTATCGTCTGTGGGAATCGAACCAGGGTTCTCAGGATCCACAGGCCGACTTCATACCACTGAGCTAGCCACCCCATATTTTATTATATATAAAAAATAAAATAAATAAATAAATATATCATCCTTCTACCCATTACTGGGTGTGGCACTCTGCCGAAGCAGATCTCGGTAAGTGATATATTTTGCGCGTGATGTGCGGTTACCAGTCGTCAAATCACGGCCCCCAAAGATGTTAGTGGTGGAGTAGCCACAGGGATAGCTTTTGAAATTATGAAAATTGTTTATCGTCTTTGGGAATCGAACCAGGGTTCTCAGGATCCACAGGCTGACTTCATACCACTGAGCTAGCCACCCCATATTTTATTATATATAAAAAATAAAATAAATAAATAAATATATCATCATGCCTTCTACCCATTACTGGGTGTGGCACTCTGCCGAAGCAGATCTCAGTAAGTGATATATTTTGCGCGTGAAGTGCGGTTACCAGTCGTCAAATCACGGCCCCCAAAGATGCTAGTGGTGGAGGAGCCACAGGGGTAGCATTTGAAATTATGAAAATTGTTTGTCCCATATAAAAAATAATAATTGCAATTGAGCAATAACAGCTAAAATGAAATAATTATGTTTGACATTTTTACAACTAGACAACTTGACAACTTTACACAAAAATATACCCAAAGACAGTTGCACAAAGTTGAACTTTGTAGCACTGTTTTGAATAAACACAGTTGCACAAAATTTACTTTATATGAAATAGAAAAACAATTATTTGGAATTCATTTTTTTGTAAATTAAATGCAGCACTACAAAACTGACAACTACAGAGTGATCAAAAGTAACTGTTTCAGTTGGTAATTCATTCCTAGGGATATTTTTATTCCACTGCAAACTGTATCATTTTAAAAATGAATACAAATAAATTATGTCAGAGATCTGACAGTTAATAGGATATTGAGTGATAGAAACACTTCAGATTATTTCTCTGTAAGTAATGTGGAAACAACAATTTTATTTTCAGATATTAATTGTTTAATTGTTATTAATTTAAGTTTTCAAATGCCACTATCAACAACAGGAAATAAATTTATGTTTCAGTCTTCCCAATTTCAAGTATTTTTTTTTTATTGCCAACTGAAACTTTTTATAATCCTGTATTTGAGTTGCAGAAAAACTATATCATATGTATCTTCTGTAATAGTATTTAATCAGTGGTTTGAAGTTTTCTCTTTTTTTAAGTGTCTGTGACAATTATGTACATTTATTTGAAATTGAAGTAATTTCAAGGAAATTAATTTTATCAATAAAATAAATTAATAATAATTAAATATGTAACAGAGTTTTATCCTTGGCACATCTGCATTAGTTATGATTATTCAGAGTCTTGACTATAATATTTTATGCCACTGGATTTTCAATTTTATTTAACTATAAATTAAAATTTATTACTAAGTGTACTATTATTAAAAACACTTATTCAAACAAGATGTGAATATGTTTATACATATACTTGTTTATACAAGTATGAGAGTGGTGCATTATTACTGCAAATTAAGAAAATGAAATTGACTATATCCAATTTAGTTTCTTCTTCATAGCCTTATAATTATGATAATACTACTGTGAAGCTGTAATATTACTTGAAAACAGTTTTACATTTTCTACTTATTCTGAGAAAATGTATTTATCCTTGTTTAATATTTTAAATAATTATTTCTGTAATTGAAACCATGTTAAAAAATCGTAAAATATTATTTTTCATAATGTATAATTTGTTACTCTTTCTAAAATCAACATAATATATATAAATAAAATAATTACAGCATCACGCCTTTTACCTTTGTTATAAAACATGATAATATATTTATTTATTTTATTATTTCACCTATTACTGGAGGTGACACTCAAATGACATAAATTGCGCGTGAACTGCGGTAACCCTAATATCTTGTCTTAATTTTGACGTCTTGTTAGCCAATATTGTTCAGGAAAAATTCTAAATTTATTGACAGTACCTTTGATGTTTTATGATGATGACATAAAAGGTACACTCAGTTAATTCATGAGTATTACTGAACAACTGAACAGTTCAATAAAACAAAGTGATATTTAATAACAATTTATTTATTGGGGTGGCTATCTCAGTGGTATGAAGTCGGCCTGTGGATCCTGAGAACCCTGGTTCGATTCCCACAGGCGACAAGCAATTTTCATAATTTCAAAAACTAACACTAACATCTGATTTAACGACTGGTAACCGCAACAAAAAAGTCGGCAAGTGGATCCTATGAACCCTGATTCGATCCCCACAGCCGACAAAATATTTTCACCAATTTAAAATTACCTTTATGGCTTCCCCACCACTAACATCTTTGGGGGCCGTGATTTTACGGCTGGTACCGCACTTCCGGATTGAGTTTTTTAAAACTTCGGGTTAAATTGTCAAAAATCGGAACTATCCCAACGTATACCTTATTTAAAATTAATTAAGGGTCTTCTCATATTAATTAGATTTTTATTGCATCAACACTATTTAAAGAGTCCAAATCGGCCTATCGATTTGACAACCCGGGTTCGATTCCTACTGGCGGCATATAATTTTCATCACATTATAACTACCTCCTAACTGTCTCCTCCTTCACTAACATCTTTGGGGGGGTCGTGATTCAACGGCTAATAACCGCATTTCACGCGCAAAATATATCACTTACCGGGATCTGTTTCGGCAGAGTGCCACACCCAGTAATGGGTAGAAGGCGTGATGATATATTTATTTATTTATGCTACTCTGTGCAATAGGAACTTAATCCCAATTACAATACAGGATCCGTTCCTCCCGAGCTGTAGTATGGTAGTCCATGTATTTTTAGCTTGAGTGGGATTAAATTCTTCTTCTTCCGATTTGACTTCCCTAACGCTACCCACACCACCGTACTACTGCACATGAATGTCTAATGCTTTAATTTTAATTCTAGTTTAATTAATTATATTGAAGTTAAATCTCATATTGAATAGTTTACAATACTGACAAACAATCGATTCGTTATTGCCCATTCAAGACACATTTTAAAGTTAAGCTTCTTGATGCAACTGCCTAAAATATTTTGAAAATATTGGTTATATTATTCTTTGAACCATTCTTAGGTAAGTAATACGAACTGTTTCGATAGTTTTGCATCATACATTACACCTCGCCAAATTAATAAATATTTCTTAAGAAACTTTACCGGAGTTGTTTTCGTGTTTGAAGTACCACAGGTGCGATCCGTAATCTGCTGACTTCAGCGGGTGAAGATTGATTGATGACCGTATCAATCCAACAACATCAAGAACTCCAAGACCGCGCGCGAACGATCACGTTTACTGCTTCAGAAAAAAGAAAACTTTCGCCAGCTCACAAATTAAATATCGCGTACGTTAAATCACTTAAAAATTATCGGTATGTCACTAAATATAGGTAACTCGTTAAATTATGAAGTCCGTTATATACCATGACAGGGTCAATAACCACAGAGATATAAACGGTGGATCAGAAAGGAAGTAATCAACTTATTTGTTTAAAAACTTCTTGAACATTGGCATCGTATATTTTCTTTTATTTATTTATTTATTTGTTATTGTACACAACAGGAACTTAATCCCAATTACAGTACAGGGTGTCCACAGCTCATAGAGGAAACCGAACCACTCAGTTAAAAATCATATTTTTTTATATAAGTAGAAGTGAGATTTGAACGCACGATCTCTTGCCTGCTAATTAAGAAACGCAAGTTTTACATGCACCTGTGATAAACATTTCTGAATTATTTTAGAGAAAAGTACTTCAAATAAAAGTGATGACAAACTAAATTTTCTACCACATTTATTTACAGAATTATAAATAAAATAAATAAATAAATATATCATCATGCGTTCTACCCATTACTGGATGTGGCACTTTTCCGAAACAGATCTCGGTAAGTGATATATTTGCACGAGAAGTACGGTTACCAGTCGTAAAATCACGGTCCCCAAAGATGTTAGTGGTGGAGGAGCCACAGGGGTAGTTTTTGAAATTATGAAAATTGAATTATGGTCTAATAATAATATGCAAGAAGTTTACAATAGCCATTATACACAAGTTGTATAAACTATTTCTTCTTTGATCAAATTTAACATCCAGATTATTAAAATAAATCTCAATATCACTCTTAAATGTAAAAAACAAAAGAAACTTACTTTTTATACCTTGCGTTCACAGTTGGTTCATTATTCTAATGAAAATAGTTTAATAATAGAGCCTATTGTTAAACTGTTTTTAGCAACTTTTATATTGTAAGATTGGCACTACTACGCAGCCAAACCTTAAATGTCATTTCAAAATGAGAACCTCAAATATTATAAAATATTCTTTTATAATATTTGATAGAATTTTTAACGTTAAATAAATATTTCATATATAAAAAAAAAAATATCATCACGTCTTCTAACCATTACTGGGTGTGGCACTCTGCCGAAGCAGATCTCGGTAAGTGATATATTTTGCACGTGAAATGCGGTTACCAGTCGTCAAATCACGGCCCCCAAAGATGTTAGTGGTGGAGGAGCCACAGGAGTAGTTTTTGAAATTATGAAAATTGTTTGTCGCCTGTGGGAATCGAAGCAGAGTTCTCAGGATCCACAGGTCGACTTCATACCACTGTGCTATACACACAATATAAATATTTCATAAAATTATTATTCAGAAAATTCAACAAAAAGTCAGTTTAATATTATAATTTAGTAAGCTATAACCTAAACTTTTTAGAAAGATGAAGAAGTCAAGAAAGTTTCTTGAATATTATAGCAGGTCCTTTATGGCTAGAAAGATTTTGTAGAAAGTAATCAACTTCATGCTTATGGCACAGTAGTTTACTTATTTCATATCAAAGAGTAACTGATAGATTTTCAGGAAACTTTTTTAACATCTCCCTCTTTCTAAAAAGTTTCTCAAAAAAACGATTTCCTTGTGTACGGGGCATTAGAATCTAAATCATGAAAATATCAATATCTTTCTTTTCAGATTTTATATTATACCTACATAATTTGCACGAAAATAACTAAATTACTATCTATAAACATGTGAAGTAAAAAGAAAAGTGAGAAAACTGAAGATGTATACCACGAAAAGAACAGACAGACAGCAGATGTATTTCTCCATCGTCTTTCTTCTGCATATTTATGCTAATCAGAGTTAGAAATCCCATTTTTTATGCAAAGGCAGCTGCCGGCGGAATGCAAGGCTGCCTCGATGGTGTCACGTTAAACTGATTCGATATCCGATTGAAGATTGTTTTTGCATTTTCGTGACGATTAAGCCAATTATCGAACTATGTTGAAGTGAGAACTGTGCTTCAATGTCTGTAAGAAGTTTTTTCAGCGTTTGAGGAAGATTTATATGGTAGGATTAACAGTTTCCTTAAGACTACTTCAACTGGACAGTTTAGGTTCAGTTATCACATCATGTAAACGCATATTATAAATCCGGAATTAATTATTTTTAATACTTACTCGTATCTTGCGAGTGCAAATGTACGTAATTAATTTCATTAATATAATTGCTAAAATAAAATAGATTTTGATTAGGAAGCTATATATTTTTAATATTAATAGTAACAAGTTTTTTCGTTGTTATTATTAAATATTGTTGAAATTAATTGAAATAATTAAATCAATTTTAAATATTCACAGCTTTTAAAAAAGCGTAAAAGTATGAAGGTATAATTTTCTTTAATTCTTTAATCGTTCTTACAAAATTATTTTCTTCATTCACATCTTTAAGTTCTGCGCAACAAAAAATTATTTAATCACTTGATTTAAAAACAACTCTCATTCAAAAACCTTACCTAATTTTTCATCATCAAAAAACTTCTTTCCTTTGCCACATTCACATTCATAACACAGATTTTAATTCGAGGTTTCATCTAACCAATTTTTATATGAGCGGTTCTCAAACTTTTCTCATACTATAACTTATTTTATTAAAGATTTATTCAGTATCTTCTGTAGAAATATGTCCACTTGATTTTGAAAGTAAATTCCACAAAAATGTAAAAATAAATAAGTAAATATATCATCTCATCACGCTTTTTACCCATTATTGTGTGTGAACCAAAAGGATAATTATAATGTGGTGAAAATCAGTATATATATAGGAGAGAAAATAATACAGGATTAAGGCATATAACAGAGTGAGAACCAAAGTACGGTAGACAGGAAGACCTAAGAATAGATAGAAAGATCAAGTAGAAGATGGTATCGGAAAAATAAATAAAAATAAAATATATCAACATGCCTTCTACCCATTACTGGGTGTAGCACTCTGCCGAAGCAGATCTCGGTAAGGGATATATTTATGCGCGTGAAGTGCGGTTACCAGTCGTCAAATCACGGCCTCCAAAGATGTTAGTGGTGGAGGAGCCACAGGAGTAATTTTAAATATAAATAAATAAATATATCATCACGCGTTCTACCCATTGTTGAGTGTGGCACTCTGCCGAAGCAGATCTCGGTAAGTGATATATTTTGCGCGTGAAGTGCGGTTACACGTCAAATCACGGCCCCCAAAGATGTTAGTGGTGGAGGAGCAACAGGGGTAGTTTTTTGAAATTATGAAAATTGTTCGTCGTGGGAATCGAACCAGGGTTCTCAGGATCCACAGGCCGACTTCATACCACTGAGCTAGCCGCCCCATTGGGAGTAATTTTAAATTGGTGAAAATGTTTTGTCGACTGTGGGGATCGAACCAGGGTTCATCGGATCCACAGGCAGACTCAGGAAAATAAAAATAGATAATTGGAAAAAGCAAACAGCAGACAGGAAGAAATGGAGTAGTATGGAATAGTATGAAAAGCAAAGACATATAAAACACTGTGAAGACATCAAAAAGATAAGGAGTAATCCACCTTGGTAAACGAATCTCCGAATTCTTGATAAAGGAACAGCTTCAGTTTCTACGAAAATGTTTAGCTTATATTATTATTGTTATATCAATTCTGTAGTATTTTTCTCTAAATAATTTATAAACAATATATAGCAAAAACTACCAAGATCTACTGAAACTCAAAGGGCAGTACTATACCTCCAAAAAGTCTTCACTTAGTCCCCACATCTCCAAAGTTTCTAATCTCCAAGTTGTTTGGAAACTGCCGCTAATAATTACACACATAGTACGTAATCCATCGCTGTCAGGTCTCGACACTGCGGACGTGACATGTACCCATGTTCCACCATTCCGACCAGCCATCCAGCATCAACGATCAACCGTCTCAACATCCCGGTGATGTGCGTGAGAGCTGGCTCGCTGCCCAGCACGATAGATGGAGATGACACCGAGGATAGAACACAGTTTTTTATTTTTTCTGTGTGCTTAATTGAATTTCAAAACATAGCGGTGCTTGACTGACACGCGTGAATATTTACAAAATTTCTTTACTGGTTTTTATGGGTAAGATTTTGATTTTGGTATTGTTGAATGATGTATGGTTTGAAGAGATATTTAAGCGTAATTGAGGATGGGATAAATTGGTTTGTTGTTTTATAATGGCAGGTATTAAATTTTATACTTTTGATTAATATTTTTAGTTGTCTATTAAGTAGAAAACGGAAATGTATAATATTTAAATTGTGCCGTTGGTATAACTGCAGCAGGAGTCATTCATTTAAAGTTGTTGTACGTACAAGATAATTGCAACTTGATATTCTACGACAAAAGATCCTATCTTGTAACTTTAGCCATTTGCATTAAAAGCACAGTTTTCCATATTTCACATTAGAAGCACGTCTATAACCTTAACAAACTCGAGCCCTCACAAACATAGCTACGTGAGAAAACAATTGTTTCACATAAAATAAATATATCATCACGCATTTTACCCATTTCTGAGTGTTGTTGTTACAGCAAAACTCAGTAGCTGAAATATTTTGTGCATAAGGAATGGTTAACAGTCGGCAAACCATAGCCCCTAAAGATATTAGTGGTGATGTTTCCATTTTAATTTTTATATTTTGATAATTTTTTTGCTAGATTTTTCATCAGCACGATGATGAACATTGTTACCATTCGAAATATTTCTAAATAAAACTATTTATACATTACTAATTGTTGTTTGTGGATCCTGGAGCCTTCTAATCTTTATTAATATTTTAAAATGTTATAAATAATTTAGTTTACATTAACCTAATTACATTTATTATCTATTTAGTTCGTTTTCAGTTCTTACTTAGAGTGTTTAACTGCAATTGCGTGAAATTCACTTTTAAAAACAAGCGCCAGAGTAATATTTTTTATCTTGTTTGTGCATGTATAAATAAAATAAGGCTTCAGAGATCCAAAAATTATTTATATATTTTTTAAAATTGGACGTTTCAAGTTTCAAACGAAACTCATCATCAGCTAAAAAATATAAAATATAAATAAACAAAATAATATACAAATAAGTCATATAAAATACCATTAACAATACAAAATAACAGAAATTAAAATAAAATGTTGAAATATGTCATAAATAATAAATAAATCAAAATTAAAACAAAATGGCGTCAAAAGTAAAAACAACTAGATATTTTTGAGTTTATATAAAAAATTTAAAGCATATTTTAAATTGCCAAATGCATCAGTTTGATAATTTAAACAAGAATTTCGATATAAATTTATGTACAGAGTTTCATGAATTAGACGATGATGTAAATGATTGACAGTACTTATAACTTCAGTTAATTTTGGATCCTAAATATTTTTATTATATTGTTTGTGCATGGTTAAGGTTTTATGCTTCCTTAATTTGTTAATGTAATTAGCGCACAATCCTAATAATTAATTAATTGCGGAATTGAATTTTCCAGCTTTAATCACGTTCTTAGAGTCTTGTAATCCTAAACCAAAATGGCGTCTATAAATATCGTAAATGTCATTAATACTTAGTTTTCTTGTCTTACAGAAAAATTATTCCACTAATTAACTAATTGCAAAAATACATTTTTTTGTTTCAAAGCACGTCTTCAGTTTCTAGTCATCCTAAACCAAAATGGCGTCCATAAAGCATATAATTCTTAGTTCTTCTTTTAAACACTAAAAAATACCTAGCAATGAATGTATTAATTGCAAAAGAACTACAACATTTTTCAAATCCCGTCTTAGTTTCTTGCCATGCTACATCAAAATGGCGTCTATAAAACAGGTAAATGATGCATAAACAAGTTAGTTAAAAATCATAAAATCACCGCGTCTAGTCGTAGACTAATTAATTAACAGCGTTTAATGCTCGTTTGTCTGCAGAAGCGTAGCTCTCGTATCGATAGAGAGTTAGTTATGTTGTGATTGTATCGTGGTCGTGCGTACGTTAACGTGAACGTAACGTAATAGGCGATGCTTGTCCCATGCCGCATGCCGCCGCTACACATGTTCACAGAACAGATGTTACGGTTATCGCAACAAATTACTGTAAAATATCGGCGTTCGGAGAAATCGATTCTATTCGATTTTCAATTAGACCTATTTTATTAGCGTACTAAATACTACACGGACATTGTATTTTATTTTGAATATTAAATTTTTAGGATATAACATTTTTAACATTGTCATAAATCTGTGGAAACGTATCGAACTCTGAAAATAAGTATCTGGATTCAAGTATCGCAAAATTTTCACCACATTACAATTACCCCTCTAGCTTTCTCTTCCTTAACATATTTGAGAGTCGCTATTTGGAAATTAATAATCGCATAATATTTTTTATACTAATTTTCGCGATTATTCAATGAGTAAAATAATTGTATATTATAAACTAGGGTTGTTGATTCAAAAGTGCATGTTTTTTCCCTGGGTGTAAATTAGAAATATGTTAAGAGGCGAATTCGAAGGCTACAATAATACGTAGTTGGTAAACAAAATTGCACATCAATATTTGTTAATAAGTAGAAAATATTTTATAAGTTTCGTTGTGATTTTGCTTATAGGTTTACATAGAATTCCTCGAATAATTTGACGAATTGATTTCCATATTAATACCCAGAGTCCATTATTTTCTCTGCTATTTATTTGTTACTTTACTCAACAGAAACTCAATCTCAATTACAGTAGACAAGACCTACGATTCATATTGTGGAATCTAAACCTCTCAGACAAAATAAAATTTTCTGCATATAAGTTGTAGCAAGATTTGAATGGGCCGGAAATATATCTCGATTTTATCGGGGTTACAATTACCGAATTACCTGTGTTACATCCTAAATTTATACATAAAGAAACATTAAAATTGATATCTTTACCAATAACATTTTCTTATGACTGTATTTTGGACTACTTCTTATCCATTCAAAACTCATTACAGATATTTTGCATGATTACTACACTTTCTTTCCCTTACAAATATGTTGGCAGTAATAATAAGAAGAATATTTTAATTTATTTTGCAACTTTTCAGCAGATAATTCAATATAATCACTATAATATCATGCCATAAACATTTACGACTATTGATGTTAACACCATTACGCTTCTTCGAAGACCACAAGAAGAAAACATCATGTCAATCATCATTTTAGGGCCTGTTCTACTCGATAATTGAGCCATTGAGCTCTCGCGGTCTCACATTTTGTTGAGCTGATGTTGAGCGTCGATGTTCATGTAGACTGCAATGTTTCAGCGCGTGCAAAGCACTCGACGATCACACTAATTATGTGTATGGTGTAATCAGGGACGGACGACTGACCATCGATGTTTGATTAAGCCATAAGGAAGTCAGTCTTGCACCCGGGAATTTTTGACTTTTTTCTTTTTTGAGTCAGTGAAGTAAACGCTTCTTGGTTTAGTGCTTGATAAGCGTAACAAGGAATGATAAATGTTATAATTATCATCAAGATTTTATCTAATTTTAGAGATAGCAGTTCCGCAATTGCAGATACCAAAGAATGATACGAATAAGTGCTCTGCAAAGATGATTTTTCAATGCTGAAATCTATTTCAATCCTACAGAAGCAAATTTATTTAGTAATTTCTGGAGAAATAAGCGTTAATCTAGTAACAATATTAAATAATAAATTCGACGCATGACTAAATAAACTGAATTAAGTAAAGTGATGTATTTATTGGGGTGAATTACTTCAAAGTAAATTAGAATCAGTAATTCTAGTACTGGACATCACCCGAACCAAGGTTCGTCAGTTCGAATCTGTCTGTCGACAAAGTATGATTTGTAGTTAAATAAAAATACAGTTACTTGTATTAATCATAATCGGGCGCTATAAGCTAGTCACTTATACATATGCTTTAAAAAGTAACATCGACTACGGAAATCGGCAATATGGCAACCTAAAAACTGCGGCTCGATGTGCCTGGTAGGCCCAGGCCCGATTCGGGCTGTAGCGCCATTGAAGAAAAAGAAGAAGAAGAATTCTAGTACTGAAAATAAAGTCAGTGAAGTAATCAAGAGAAATAAATAAGTGATCTGGTTCAGTAAATATAAGATAGATCTGATCCAAATGGCAAATGGAATATGCCTTATAAAAATCCAAAAAAATAAAAAAAATATGCAAAATTTTTGACATTTTTTATATGACATTTGTCTATCACCATAGTTACATAAAAAAATATTGAACTGTTAATGTAATTTTATTTTGTTTGCTACCATTTTGAATCGAAATTATAAAAATTCTTGTATGTAATACACTAGTCGTAAATAAAGTGTACTTAGTCTATAACTCCGTATAATGCCTATTACTCTCAACGATGAAGTTTACAACACGACCTAGGGTTGTAAACATCGGAAGATAATAGCATCTATTATAGTGTTGTTGTATGGTATTTTTCACAATTCAAATGACAGTTTATAAAAACAATATTCGTTAACATTTTGCTGTTGCCAATGCTGCTTAGGATACTCATTATCATTGGTCAAATTTGATATATTTTGGAGAGATTCAGATGTAATTATTTCACATATTCTCCTGCGACATTTCTCGCACTACCTAGGTTATTTTTTATCATTGGTCAAAGTTGTCATATTTTCAAAGAAAATTACAATTTATTTCATATATTTTCCGGGCAGTTTTTTGTTGGTGCAACTTTATTTCACTAGGAATCGACAGTCATTTTAATATTGTTACCAAAATTTGTCTTTGATTCTGTTTAATTTAGAAACAGTTGAAGGAATAGGTACACAAGAGAGATGACAGATTTCAGGTCTATTTATTTTATTTTAGTTCAAATAAAAGGAGCTAGGATAAATAGGTATCAAACACTAAAAACAACTAATTAAAATTTTCAAATTACCCATTATAAAAATTATAAATTGATACGCTAGACAAATAAGGAATACCAACTAGTAGATATTAAATCTGAGTTATCGTATCCTGAAGGTTCTTCTGCTATTTTAATATTTTATCGTTTAATTAAACCGAGTAGGTTGATACTCCACTCACATTAATTTACGTTTGAATTTATATTCTACGTTATCTCGGAAAAACTCTATTTCATGCTTTATTTAAGATTTACTTAATTTTAAATGCGTTAAACAAGAATACGTGCATAATTTGAATACGTACATTAAATGAACACGTATGTGAAATCAAGTCTCCGTAGAGTTACACGCCACGCCATCTAAAACAATTCTAATAAATCATTAACGACTAATAACAGGGTATAAATAAATATGATTAATTACCTATTTAAATTTCTATTTGGGTAACGGGTTTAAATATAATAAAACT
The DNA here is from genome assembly GCA_911728475.2 of Pterostichus madidus. Lineage (NCBI taxonomy): Eukaryota > Metazoa > Arthropoda > Insecta > Coleoptera > Carabidae > Pterostichus > Pterostichus madidus. The sequence goes on along the minus strand of OU452313.1, from coordinate 6,908,706 downwards.
GTTTTATCACATTCGCGGGAACTTTAAAGAGAATTTTAATAACTTCATCAAAATCCGCTAACGTGATCTACCAAACATGCAAAATTGTTTTTTAATGTAAGTTGAACCCTGACCTGGCCTTGTTGACCCGTAATTAAGGTCATAGGGACACACGATCGAAGCTAATCTTGCAACCCACGCAATATGGCGTCTGCACCGCCATTTTGTTTTCTAACCTTGCACCTTGGAGTAAATGTCAATAATTTTGTTGGTTACAATATTATGGCGAAGATTGTATTATGGAAATATCATTTATCAAGTTTTACCTATAAACTATTTGTGTCATATTGAATGTTTGGCATCAATCATTTTAATAGTCAAAAATCCATATGTCAAAATGCTGTCTGCAGAGTATTAAACTAATGTGTTATTAGTGCCAAAGTGGGTATAACGCTTGTGTTTTTACAGTATCTTGCCCGTGAACTTTCGATTTACGTTTCGATAAAAAATTGAACGTACAATACTGAAATATGATTAATACTTTAAACATTTTTAATACAAGTTAGTATTATTTGTATAAATGTATTTATAAACTAAAATCGTTATATTAAATTAACGGTAAATTTCAAGGTTGCCTCCACCTTTCAAAATATTTTTTATAAAGTACAATCATTGTAAATACTGTCTGCATTTTACCACAATTCAATAGGTAATTATAATGTTTTTGTATAAATTTCATTACTATAAATCATATTTTCAAACATTGCTTGTACTATAAAATAATATAAATGAATACATACTTTTACTAATCGTCCATATAATTGTATATTTTAGAATTTAGATCTTATATTTGAGATTGCTTTTCAATATAAATGCAAATGAAGATAATTTATTTTTTTTAATATTTTTAGAAATCTTGCATATATTGAATATATTGAGTTCTATTTAAATACATATTTTATGCATATTTAGGTAATTTTATCTGTAAATTATCTGCTGTCTAATTAAAACAAACTAAAGTTTGAATTAACCCCCAGTTCTAATTAAAATATATAATTAATGTCATGTCATTTATTTCGATGTAAAATAGATAGTAGAATTACATACACACATATAAATAAAATAAATAAATATATCATCACGCCTTTTACTCATTACTAGGTGTGGCACTCTGCAGAATCAGATCTCGGTAAGTAATATATTTATGCGCGTGAAATGCGGTTATCAGCCGTCAAATCACGGCCCCCAAAGATGTTAGTGGTGGGGAAGCCACAAAGGTAATTTCAAATTGGTGAAAATGTTTTGTCGGCTGTGGGGACCGAACCAGGGTTCTTAGGATCCACAGGCCGACTAGATATCACTGAGCCATTATCCCAAAACATACTCACATAACATCACGATATGAAATAATATATTTTGTATTTAGTTGTTAAGTTAAACTTTATCAGCCCAAGTCTCAAAAGAGTTTTAGGTAATCCTGAATTTTGAATAAATTAAATTAAGATAAACCATAGTTTCAAGAAAGTTTAAATAAATAAATAAATAAATATATCATCACGCCTTCTACCCATTACTGGGTGTGGCACTCTGCTGAAGCAGATCTCGGTAAGTGATATATTTTGCGCGTGAAGTGCGGTTACCAGTCGTCAAATCACGGCCCCCAAACATGTTAGTGGTGGAGGAGCCACAGGGATAGCTTTTTCAAATTATGAAAATTTGTCGCCTGTGGGAATCGAACCAGGGACTTCAGGATCCACAGGCCGACTTCATACCACTGAGCTAGCCATCCCATTAAGAAAGTTTAAATAAGCTGTAATATAATCTTGTTGCCATTCAGTTTTCGGAAAGTGATTTGGCATAACTTTTTAAAATTGGACTAGAATAAGATTAGCTAATCCAAAATTCGAGTTGGCCTGTGGATCCTGAGAACCCTGGTTTTATTCCCATAGCCGACAAACATTTTCACCACATTAAAATTACCCCTTTGGAGGCCGTGATTTGAGGGCTGGTAACTGCATTTCACGCGCATAAATTTACCGAGATCTGCTTCGGCAGAGTGCCACATCCAGTAAAAAAATTTCGCCACTAGATTCGCATTCTTATTGAAATATTCCAATAGTTAACTCAATCCTTTTTATAAATCTGCCTGTAGGATATTTCCTGGTTTGAGATTTAATTAGAAGTAATTCAATTAAATGAAATTTCGTAATTTGTCAATTCATTGTGTACTTAAATATATATATAGGCGACAAATTTTCATAATTTGAAAAAAGCTACCCCTGTGGCTCCTCCACCACTAACATGTTTGCAGGCCATGATTTGACGACTGGTAACCGCACTTCACGCGCAAAATATATCACTTACCGAGATCTGCTTCAGCAGAGTGCCACACCCAGTAATGGGTAGAAGGCGTGATGATATATATATATATATATATATATATATATATATATATATATATATATATATATATATATAAATATATTTAAATTCCAGATTAGTTAGAACTCTTTTGAGAACCGGGCTGCTAAATTTAGTAGTTGCATAAATTGAGCATAAACCTAACAAAGTATAATCTTTTCCCGTGAATTAATATTAATTTTCATGATTTTCGCAGTCCTCATTAATTCCTCGCGCTTACGACACGCAAATTACGCTTAGCGTCACATTGCACATATGAACTAGTTTAGTAAAAATCCGAAACACACATTTGCATATAATTATAACATGGCGTTATTACGATAGCACAAGCGCATAGAGCGAATCGGTACAAACGCGCCACATATTTTTATCGAATTATTACGTTCGTACAAAACGTTAGTTATTTCAAGCACAGGAACACAGCTTTGATTATGATCTCAATTAAAGTAATAATTCCGAGTTATTACTTCCGGTTGGTTGAACCGAAGCCAACTACGAAGGAGTTTATCTAATCTTTGTTCCATCTTTTATGTGCAACCAACAGACTAAGAGTCTAGTAAATGTTTATTTTTTTGCGAGATTTTATCTTTTTTTGGTTTTATGAATATATTTTCCTAAATACTAAACTACTGAACAAATTCATGAGAAATACTTGCTTTTTTGGTCTTAATTTTATTCGATTTTATCTTCTTTATTTCTTACAATGCTTTGAATTCATAATTTTTTGTTTACACAGTAATTCTGATCCGCTCTGACAATTACGTCTCTTTTGAAACTGCAGCAATCAAACAAGAATCGAAATATGTTGTTCCTTGAGAAATATAGAAAATATAAATAGGAGAAACAATAGTTATTTGCGCACCTAAAGCAGAAAATATCACTTTCTGTTCTAGGCGCACACAATATTTTTTCTACGACCATTTAAAAATCCTCACGAAAGATGAAGCTAATTTTTACCTTGCTGGTTTTCTCAATAAACAAAATAGCAATATTGGGGCACTAAATATTCTCAATTGTTTCATCAAAGTTGTTAGAGGAGGAGGAGCCACAAGGGTAATTTTATAAATAAATATAAATATATCATCACGTCTTTTACCCATTACTGGGTGTAGCACTCTGCCGTAGCAGATCTCGGTAAATGATATATTTATGAGCGTGAAGTGCGGTTACTAACCGTCAAATCTAGACCCTCAAAGATGTCAGAGGAGGAGGAGCCGCAAGGGTAATTTTATAAATAAATATAAATATATCATAACGTCTTTTACCCATTACTGAATGTAGCACTCTGCCGTAGCAGATCACGGTAAATGATATATTTATGAGCGTGAAGTGCAGTTACCAACCGTCAAATCACAATCCTCAAAGCTGTTAGAGGAGGAGGGGCCACAAGGGTAATTTTAATGTAGTAAAAATAGTTGTGGGCATCAAACCCGGGTTCTCAAATCCAGAATAGGACTCAATACCACTGAGCCACATACCTCATAAATGAAAAGTAATGAAAACAAGAGAATAATAACAGACTCAAACCACAATAAATTATGTATTTGACAGCAGAAAGATACCAATATTTAGTTAAAAAAAATATTACCAGATGTCATTGAAATGTGCCAAACACGAATAACAAAACTATTGAAGATATCATGCAATGTCAAGGTATCATAATCTTCAATTGCATATATTAAGAATTGGATATAAATCGTGAAGATTTCAAATAATTCATGGAATATATTTACATCATATTAGCAAGTTTGTCTTAAATTAGACTACAAAATACCTCATTCATCTTTTTCTCATAGCATCAATTCACCACATTCCAAAACACATACGTCACGTCAATTTCTCACGTCAGTCAAACGATCTCTTCTTCACATTCGAGACGGAACGCCATGTAGCTTGGCAGACGTTCAGGTGTTACCGGACACATAGACATTCATTCACACACACACTCACACACACAGGACGGATACAGACAGTGTTTGAAAACAACCGACAGTCGACAGGAAACAATGAGAAGAGAATCCGTGATCTAGTTCTCAGTCGAGGGGTGAAGAGGAGGAGGGTATGTGTTGGTGATATACCGTGCGAACGTTGAGAGATCAGTTGGCTGTGGTTTCGGTTTTGGTTTGAGCTGTCGATGTGAATCAACTGATAATGAAATGATACTTGGTCGTGAAATTGAGACAATGGTAATGGAGGTTGAGGTAATTGAGTGATTTTGTGATTTTAATCTTAAATGTACAATTAAGTGTTCATTTTATTGTATTCTTGGAAGATATAAGTTTGATTCCACGTGGTGTCCTTTCGTTTCAAAATATAAAATACCAGGAGCTTTAAGGATTTAAAGATTACAAGAAATTCTGAGGAATTTCATAGCAAAGACGGTCTTTGCATCTCACCAAAATTACTTTAAATATAAATATATCACCACGCCTTTTACCCATTTCTGAGTGTAGCTCTCTGCCGTAGCAATGTTCAATGTATTGAAAATTATTTGACGGCTATAGAAATCGAACCCGGATTCTCAAATCGACAGGCTGACGCGATACCACTGAGCCACATACCCCATATGATGTTATATAAAAATAAATAAATATATCATTACGCCTTTTACCCATTACTGGGTGTGGCACTCTGCCGAAGCAGATCTCGGTAAGTGATATATTAATGCGCGTGAAGTGCGGTTACCAGTAGTAAAATCACGGCCCCCTAAAATGTTAGTGATGGGAGAGCCACAGGGGTAACTTTAATTTGGTGAAAATTGTTTGTCGGCTGTGGGAATCGAACCGGGATTCTCAGGATCTACAGGCCGACTCGATACCACTGAGCCACTACCCTACAATAAATTAATTATTTTAGTGATGCTTCAAACATTGTACTTAAATATTTCAAAATTTATTTGGTTAATTTCTGTAAAAAAATTACCAAAAAATCGATTAATTAATTGCTAGCTCAGTGGTATGAAGTCGGCCTGTAGATCCTGAGAACCCTGGTTCGATTCCCACAGGTGACAAACAATATTCATAATTTCAGAAGCTACCCCTGTGGCTCCTTCACCACTAACATGTTTGGAGGCCGTGACTGGTAACTGCACTTCACGCGCAAAAATATATCACTTACCGCGATCTGCTTCGGCAGAGTGCCACACCCAGTAATGGGTAGAAGGCGTGATAATATATTTATATTTATTTATTTATATTTTTTAAGGATTTCAAGTTAGGTTTTTCTATTCCATTTATTTATTTCATGTTAGATGTCAATATTTAGCAGGATATTAGAAAATATTAAGAATTATTTTAAAAATCCATTACCCTAATTCTAAATGTCTAATATTATCTAATTAGAACGAGTTTAATTTCGGAAAATTGTTGGTAATATTGTTGCTAATTAATTAGCGGTACCTAATAATTAAAGAAGTACCTAATAATAATAAACTTTCAGCAATTATCATTAGATTTGTCAAATTTTGCATATCCAATTCAAATTAACTTTTAAATAAATTAAGTTAATTATAATCGAAACAAGAGCAAGTTATAATCTGTGTGGTCTTTTCAGGTTGAACGGTAAATTTTATTAACATTATAAATTTATATTAGATTCATGTAAGCAAATGTTAAGGTAATAAAGAACTTTAATAATAAAATATTTATTGCGTACACCAGCATTTCTCATTTTCATAGCTACATTTATTTTCTGTAACAAAAAAAGGTTTATCTATCGTAATATTAAAGTTTTATTGTGTATTCTACGTTTTCTAATCACCATACATGCATTTAAAATTAATGTTTTAAATTGTGAAATTATTTTTTTGCTTCGCATACAGGGTGTTTTTTTGTGAGGCAACTACCATGAATATTTCGTTTATTTCAAGATATACAAGAAAATGTCTTAAGATGATGGTAATAGGAATTCTATGTCACTTCCGGTTTTAGCGTAAATTGTTTGTGAGATGTAGGAATCGAACCGGGGTTCTCAAATCCACAGGCTCTGGTGTCGTCACCACCTAAATTTTTAACATGTTGTTTCTGTTACAAAATAATTATTTAATTTTTTGACCGTCTTCTCTTTTTTTTTCATAAGTTTTGCTACTTGGTTGTAAACTGGTTTATTTAAAATTAAAATATTTTGTTTTCTTTGACTTGGTAATGAGACAAAACCAAAGTCTCGAAACGTCGTCAATTATCGTACGTTTGTAAACTTTTCATTATAAAAAGCCAAGTTATCCAATCAATTGAGTAGTATACAGAGCTGGGCAAGGTACAACTACAGCTATTCTTTAAAAAAGTATCTGAGCTACAGCTATAAACTACATTTTGTAAAATATAGCTAAGCTACAACTAAAAGCTTTCATTAAAGTAGCTGTTAAATTTTAAAGCTAATTTTTGAATTATTGTGAATTATTAAATTTGCCATTGTCATATGATCAGTCTTTTGTTATAATGACTGTTATTACATATAAAAAATCGCAAATGGACAAATGTACTGTTAATTTGTTATGCTATAATTCTTATTTATATCGGAATAAATTAACAGTAACATTAACAGAAAACTCTTAAACAGTCAATGTTTAGTTCATCTAATATTTAATACAAAACTAGGATAGGTTAAGAACAAGTGAAAAATAAAATATGTTAATAGATTTTACACTATATAATAACTTCTTATCCTACAGAAATACAAAACAATAAAGAAGGTACAATTCAAATACAAAACAAAAATAAATAGGTATTTCTTAATGAACAGTGATAGCTGTAAGCTACAAAAAATAGCTTTAAGCTACAAAAAGTAGCTTTAAAAGTAGCCTCAGTTGTTATAACAATATTTTTAAGTTAATAGAAGAAAAACATAGCTCGCTACAAGCTACAGCTATATTTTTTCACATTTAGCTAAGCTACAGCTACCTAAGGTAAACGTAGCTAAGCTAGTAGCTAAGCTACAAAAGTAGCTAGCTACTGCCCAGCTCTGGTAGTATATTTATTTTTTACCTATTACTACTCCTAACTTTATTATTGTTATGTAAATAGCTATTTTGAATTTCTCAATAAAATAAAGATAAAGATTCGTGGTGACGGTCTTACGACAAACACCCTGTATTTAAATTTAGAATGTAGGTTTTAAGGTAGCATGATACAACAGTCGAATATTTTTTTGGTAAAATAGTATGTTGCATTAAAATTACCAAATTAAGCTAATAAAATGTTAACGGTACGTTTTGAACATCGTTTTATTCCATGTATCGCTTTAATGATTTAATCTCTCTAATTTAGAAATGAATTTAATTACCTCGAGTTTGATATGTGGCTGTCCAGAACCAAACCGTGCATGTACCAAGACTTCTAATTAGTTTTTTCTTTTACGCGAAATTTAAGACAAATCTTAATCTTCGTGATGCGTCAAATGGACAATTTTACCGTAGCAGAGCAGGTGGAAAAGTTTCTCCGATGTCGGTAGAGTTTTACTAACGAGCATGAAATTAATTGCTTTGGAAACAGTGTATTAACTATGTTGTAAGTATCACACGCTGTAATAAAACTCGGTACGAGCTACGTGATGATTATAAACATTAACATTTCAAATTGTCACGCGTCCAACGATCTTTCATCCTAATTTTGTATTTTCAACACGCATTTGGAAAATTGAATCATTATTCAAAACGGAGATACACACTACTAAATATTCTACTACTTAAAAATTATTTAGGAACGTTAGTTAATTGCTAGTTACTCATCTTCAGTCGGTGCTGATAATAGCAGCCTTTCTTTATGTTATTTATGTTTTCAATATAGTGTTGCAAATCGTCGCCTACGTTATATAGAAAACTTGGAATATCACGCTGGGTTCCAAATAAAAATGAGGAACAAATGTTGCAAAATTCGATGATTTTAGTAATCAGTATGACATTAATCCAATTTTCTTATCAAATTTAATTATAACCTGAGACTTATATACTCCGGTCATAAAGGATTGAGGATGCCTAGGACACATAACAAAATAGAACGAAAAATTTAAATACAATCATATTTGAATCCAGGGCGACCGCAGCTTAGTTAAGAAAGAGGTCTTTGTACCTTGAAAATTAAAAAAATATATATCTTTTTAAACATTTTTTTACAGAAGGAATCAAGTTATCGTTTTGCAATATTTTAGGTATATTTATTCACATTTTAAGAGTACAAAAATATATATTTTTTTCTTTTTTGCACTGTTTTTTTGGCCACACGAATTTTTTCAAAAAAAACATCAAAAAATGATGGTTAACATGATTTCGGCCGACTGGACATCTGAAAAAACCAATAAAAATGGCGAATTATTAACTATTAAAGTCGCTATAGCCCGGACTAACAGGAACTATTGTTATTTTGTTATTTTTTGATGAAAAAAGTTCCTGTTAGTCCTGGCTATAGCGACTTTAACACTTAATAATTTACCAATTTTTAATTTTTTTCAGTTGTCCAGACGACCGAAATCATGCCAACCGTCATTTTTTTATACTTTTTTGAAAAAATTCGTGTGACAAAAAAAAAACAATATACAAATAAAAAAATATATTTTTGTACTCTGTGTGAATAAATATACCTGAAAAATTTTGTTTCCTTCTGTACAAATTAAAATGTTAAAAAAAAATTATTTTTTTTTATTCTCAAGGTAGAAAGACCCCTAAAGCATATGACCAGAGTTCATAGGGCTCAGGTTAAAATCCCCAATTGTTCTCTTTATGCCTGAATTTAAAATAAAAATAAATAAATATATCATCACGCCCTCTACCCATTATTGGGTGTGGCACTCTGCCGAAGCAGACCTCGGTAAGTGATATATTTTGCTCGTGAAGTGCGGCTATCAGCCGTCAAATTACGGCCCCCAAAGTTGTTAGTGGTGGAGGAGCCACAGAGATAGCTTTTAATATGGTGAAAATTGTTGAATTTTGTTTCATAAATTGTTAAGTATTTACTTAAAACACCAATTAACTTTTCTTATATACAAATTTAAGTTTTTCATCTAATTTTTTTGACAGTGATAGTAATAGAAAACAAATACTTCTCTTAATTTCCATAATTTAAATTTTGCATTCAATATTATGTAAATAGTGGGTGAGTGTTTGTGTATTTCCTACAAAATAAATATTGCTTAAATTATTGTTGGAAAAAGCGCCTCTTACGGTCATATTTAGCACTTACTGGAAAATAAAACTTCTAATTTCTTCATGAAATGCGATTAACAGTCGTAAGACCTCTTCACGATTGTTTACAATGGGTAAACCAAAAGAGAATTAACAAATTAATCACCACAGTGCCACAGTATCATACTAACTAGATAACTAAAATTAGAGTGATATAGTTGGCACTCGTATAAGACAAGGAATAATGGCGTAATATTTCCACTTGACATTACTAAGCATTTTAACTTGCGTTTGGGCAAAGTTGAAAATCGTGCTCTGGTAGAACAACGCCCCACATCCACGACTAACTCGACACGGCCGCTCTTAGCGTAGATTTATCTTCTAGAATCGAGAATGCGACGGCGGAATGTGCAACTTTGCGTCACCCACGCTACGCTAACATTGTGTGCGGGTGTGTGTGTGTGTCTGTGTGTGTGTTTGCACGGAGTATGTAGAGCTACATGCACGTGAGGTGTTTTGTAACCTGCCGTTATTGGATCACGAGAAAGAGAATAACAGTTTCTGAACGGGTTATTGATGATGGCTTTGATTTAGATTAAACAAATCTAATGTAGTTAGCGCTATTTTCCCACAGTTATTAGCTAATTAATAATTTATGACAAAGATCATATCTAATCATATTTCAGACCAACTGTCATATTTGGTAAATTACTTAATACATAACCTCGTGGTATGTAATTAAGGCAAAATTAACTTAAATTATCGCGTACATGCATGACAGGTAATCAGATTACTTTCTTCCTACATTATTTTATTAGGAATAAAAACAACACTTTAATTTAAAGTTAAGATTTATTACGTTCTACAAAAAAATAGTGTCTGCTCCTTTGTAGCTAATGATACCGTTGGGACAATATGAGAATTCGTTTGCCACAAAACGAGAAATAAATGCGATATTGTCAACGGCCATGGCTGCACTCGTTGGAACTGATCTAAGCGATAACACGAGTAGTACTTGGATGGGTGACCGTCCAGAGAAAACCCGCGTTGCTGTTGACCATAATACCTAAAACGCAGATCAGGGCGGAATGGCGGCATATGACCTAAGTAGTTGGTCAGCAAAAAAGCCACAGAAAAAAAAAGCGATACAATGAGAATTCTGGAAATTTGCAATAATTGGAAAAACCTTTAAATATTATTATGTTCGGCAGTATGGTGGTGTGATTAGTTTTAAAGCATTATAATCCGAAGATTCCGAGTTCGAATCTCACTCAAGCTAAAATGATATGAACTGCTACACTACGGCTTGGTTAATATGGACCAATTACTGGGATTAAATTCCTGTTGTACCAAGTAGAATAAATAAAATGTTTGAAAATAATATACATTTACTTGTTGATAATTAGTTATTTATTTATAGTTATGTTATGATTATTTTACATTTTTCCTAGCGAAGGTACACATTTACAGGCAGATTCACAAAACGCATTAGCGCTAACACCGTTTTTAATATTATCTATAACTATGTTTCAAATTAAAAACAGATTAAAGAAATAAACTACATTTCATGCAAATTAACTCTCTTTTTAACTCAAGTTAAAATAAACTTGTTTCATACATTGAAAAGAGAGTTAAAAACGAAATGAAAATGGTGTTAGCGCTAGTCCGTTTTATCAATCGTTTCTAAATATATTTTTTTTAAATACTCTTTCAATTTTTGTCTAAAATAATTTAAAAATCTTGGAACAGAAACAGAAAACACTTATTGTGAAATATTCAAGTAGAAAATACTATTTTTCGTCTACTACGATTGACATAAAAAACAAATTGTTTGGAAATGTTTTTCTTGCCAAGGCAACTTGAACTGATACGAGAGTTCGGTATTGCTCGTCTCGTCTCGTATGACGTCAACACTATTTGAAGCAAGAAAAGAACTTATAAATTTAGGAAACTAGAAACAAAAACTGAAGTATCATCTCGTCAATTGTAGTAATATCAAAAGGAACCATTCCTTTTTCTTCTGTTGCATTCTACGACAATGGGTTGTAAGAAGGCGGATTAGAGTCACAGATCACGAGCACGTATGTGGGTTAGGGCACGTTGAATGGAAGGTCGTAATTGCGAAGGATCTGTTATTATTTTATTGTTTATTTATTCTGATGTCTTGACGTTGAACGTACCAGCACTTGTTACTTCTAATTTGTTATTCTGCATAACTGAAAGTTAACATTGGATTGGATTGATGCTGATGGACAACCAACGGGATTTGCTTGTAATCATTGTTCTGACTCGGTATTGTTCTTGAATTTATTATGCACCTGCATCTAGATCGAGAAATCTCGATGGTCCTAAAAGGATATTATATTGGACTGTTCTCTTTTAATAAAACAATTACCAAATCTCTACAAACTGAATCAACATGATTCGTTTTATACTAATTAAAGCTAAAGATTGATACAAAATTAATATTAATACAAAATCTTGGAAAACATTCAATAAGGCAAGATGAGAATTGAAACAAGTAAAATGCAATGATATATGAAGAAGAAGTTAAAAAAAAGAAGAAAGATCTAAACTGGATGAATGTCGGAATGAAATCAAATAAAGTGCGGTAACCAGTCGTCAAATCACGGCCCTCAAAGATGTTAGTGGTGGAAGAGCCACAGGGGTAACTTTTGGAATTATGAAAATTGTTTGTCGCCTGTGGGAATCGAGCCAGGGTTCTCAGGATCCACAGGCCGACTTCATACCACTGAGCTAGCCACCCCATAGAAGGAAGAAAGAAGAGGATATAATTGTTAGATTCAGGTGCGGCAACGAATAAAACGGAAACAAAACTTAGAAGGAAGAAGAGGAAAGTTATTATGCCGGGTATGCAGCAAATAGGACGAATTTATGTGCCAAAAAAATAAACAAAACACTAGACGATTCAGAAAAAATAGAAGACTAAATGAAATAAGTATTGACAATAGGGGAACCGAAACATTATTAAATATAGTAAACAAATATTAGAATAAATGTAAATATGTAATAAAGAACTTGCTGCAATGTATATTCTAAGCTAATTTAACATAAATAAAACTTTATAATACCTAATAATAAATTTATGATAAAGTTTACATACTATAAGTAATTACTAATGAATTGTCGTTACTTGAAAGATTCCCTACTATTAAGAATACAAGCATAAATAGCATACCTCCAATATACTATAAACTATTGTCTTAGCTTACTCCAAGTAACTATCCAAACAAATGAGATGCAAGTAGTTAAACGTTTTATCAGTTTTATTGTAAAACAATAACATCACGCACAATTTGTCCGCCATCTCGTCTTCAACTTCCGTGAAAAACTTCACGCGTGCAGCTAATTATAAAATGCGTAACAATGATTATACACCGACTTCGTGTCTGGGCGGATGTTATAAAATCAAGTTGCCCACGGATTATATCACACAACATACAACACGACATACAACTAGCAACAGCAACAGCAACAGGTACAACACATACGAACACGTCGTGTACGAGTATGTCTGTGGTTACGCAATGTGTAGTGTGCTGTGCTTATACATCCGTAACTCACGGCTCAATTTATTGTTTTATTTTGTTTCTCATGTACACTAATTCTAGATTGCTACTTTCTGGAATGAATTACATGTGGAATAACTATGTTTAGTCAGGAATTTGTAAATGATACATATCTTGAAAATTACGAGTTATCACCAGGAATATTTTGTTATGGTTTGTTCTTCTTTTATTTGAAAACTGTTGACTTACAAGTATGTAACTATTAAAAACTGATTACATAACCGAACGTCATTAAATTAGATATTATTTTGTTGTTATTTATATTATGAATGATTGATAATAATTTTGAGTTGAATACTTTGGTAAATTTGATTGGTTTTGAAAGTTTCAGGACTCTTGTTTTTCAGATCCTGTTTTCTGCAGTGTAGTTACAAACCATAGATCAGAGGTTCTTAACCTACGGATCGCAACCCAAAATTGAGTCAATTGGCATATTTAGTGGGTCGCGAAATATTGTCAACAAAAACAATACTTTTGTGATAACAAAAGATATGTTACAAATATTTTATGCACAACCGGGCCGAAATGCATGTGGTTTAGCCATGGAAAGCGGGCTTAAACACTTGTTTTTGGCACTAGGACCATAATAAAATAATATCCTATGGATATATAAACAAAATGACAATATTTGTTTATTGTGAATACTTGATTATACAAAATGTCATCTTGACATGTAACCTATGTACATATTTTCATCTTTTGAATATAAAATTAAATGTTATTTTGTTGTGCATAAAATATTGTATGTACCACAGGAGAAATAAGCGTTTCTAACCATGAGAATGTTATTAACCCTCGGCGCTTTGCGCCTTGTGCTAATAATCTTGCCACGGGTCAGAAGCGCCTATTTTCACCCTTGGTACATAAATAACTTTCAAAATCTTAGAAGAAATTCAAAATTCGTTACTTTATTTATCTTTCCTTGGGACACGAAATCAAAATTACTTCCCTAAACTAAGTCACGACTACCATACGTATATGCAGTCGTAATCTAATAAGAATATAATTCATATATCATGTTTTCCCACTTTAAAATTACCCCTATGGTTCCTTCTCCTCTAATATCTTTGAGGGCCGTGATTTGTTGGTTGGGCACCACATTTCACGCGCAAAAATGTATTACCGAAATCTGCACCGGTAGATTGCCACACCCAGTAATGGGTAAAAGACATGATGATATATTTATTTTATCTAGTACTTTGTTTCAAATTAAAGTATATTTGCAAAATGAATTAAATTTGACGGTAATACGTAAAAATATACTTGTTCCGAGAATTGAAACGAGAGTTGAAAACAAAATAAAAAATCTTGTGTGGTCACCACACGACTTTCTTATACACAGCATATTTCATATTAAAAACGCTGAATTGAACACTTATGACTTGCTCCTTGCGTTTGACAATTATTATTTGACATATAAATGTAAAACATGTTTTTGTTTTTTGTTTCTATTGCTACTATGATTATTGAAATATATTATTAAATATATAAATTAGTTTTTCGTCAACGATTTTTTTCACGATTCCAATACTTCCTTATACTACGTATAAGAAAATAAAAATGTAATGCAGCGAAAAATACTATATTTATGGAGTATGGCTTTTTTGTTGACGCATCTTCGGATGAGCTTGAGTCCATAATTAGCAACTCTGTGTGAATAGATGACAAATTTTATTTAAATAGATAATTATAGTTAAATTCAAACCGACTAATGAGAAAATGTAATTTACAATGTCGTAAATATTGTAGTGTCTAAAATCTAGCTGCTTACGACTAGGGTTTGTAATTTCGCAACGGGGTACTCAACATACCACTCGTGTGGCCGTGCGTAAAAACATGACACGCACACGCAACACGCACTTGCAGCTTGCCGTGCATCGGCAGCGTTCCTTTGTAAATTACACCGCGACATTAGTGTCTACCGAGAAATTTTCCACCTGAATTTGCATTTTAAATATGCTCGATTCACGAGTCCACGCAATTTATAAAAAACTGCCGTTGTAATAAATTTTGTATCCAGGGAATAAATATCGACAAAATTGTCGCTGCTATAATTTTATGACTGGCAGGGTTACATTAATATTGACAGCTCGTTTGAAATTTAAAATGCTTTTTGATATTACTATGCTAACGGTCTTTAAAATTAGATTAGTGAATTTACAATCAGTTGAAAGATATGCACATTCTCTTTAATTTGCTCTCATTGCTTCTAAATTGGATATTAATAATTTTTCAATAATTCTGCATTATTTTATAACAGATTTTTATGTAAACCTTCAAGCATTCCAGAACTGTAAACAGAAAATGAAGACCATAAATTCAAATGGATCTAAGTGCAAAAATTTACATTTTGATATAAAGAATATTTTTAAAATACAGATATTAAAATAAATATAGAGCGATTATTTATATTATTGTATATTTAAATCCGAAATACTATAAATAAAAATAATTAAATATTAAAAAATCAATTATTTATTTCAAAAATTTTCGGAGTACCAATTTTTTTTCAATTAATGGTACTTCGATACTTTTGAATTCATGGCCTGGTACCACGAGCTTGGTTTTACCTATGATATGAGCAGTGTTTTAGCTATCTTTAACATGTTAAAACCGTGTTCTTAAAACACCCAAAAACAGTGCTTGTGGTACCAACCATGATCTTCAATGTTTGTTCAAGAACTTTGAATAGTTTGTCATTACTATCGTACTAATAACCAGATTTACAAACTAAGTTTATAAATATATTTTATTGTAATTTATATAGTAATTTAAAGGAAACTATGTAACAAGGCTCACAGCCTGTTTCATCTAAATTAATAATCATCTGGCAATACGGTGCAGTGGGTAGCGTTACGGCATTTGAATCCGAAGATCCCAAATTCGAGCTAAAAATATATGAACTACCATATTACGGTAGGTGAGCCCGCACCCTGTACTGTAATTGAGAGAAGTTCCTGTTTTACAAAGTAGAATAAATATATATATATATATATATATATATATATATATATATATATATATATATATATTTTGTAAATAGCTTGTAATAATAATTTTAACTAAACTTTATATTTAGTTTCTGTTCCAGAGAAACATTGTTTTTTAATACTTATTTGTACATTGTTAAAGAAGAATCGTTTAGAAAGTGATACTTTTTCAACTGTTTTTAAAATCGTGTAAAAAGTAATAAATAGTAAAAAAAGTAAATACTACAATTTCCACTAGTTTAATTTGACTTTTTGTCACTATTTTTATTTACTAACAAAAAAAATATTAGCAACATGGTTTTGTAATTAAGGAAACGGTAAATTTATTTAAAATTAATTTCCAACAAATATTTGGTATGTTACTAGTTTTAGCGGATGTTACCAATACCAGTGGCTTTTATATCATTTTAATGGCCGTCGCTAATAACTATATAAAATAAAACAGTACTGTACAAAAAAAAGAACTTTGTTATTTTCCTGCTAATGTTTAAATTCTGTCATAAATCTATAAGTTTATATATCCTTAAAGCTATAAATAATTAACAAAAAGAAAATATTTCATAAAGTTATAAGTTTCGTTGCGATTTTGTTCATCATTAACAGATTTACGGATCTACAAACATTATGATATACATAACCAATTTTTTAAATTTACATCCATTATTACAGTATTTTATTTATTTATTTATGCTACTTTATACAACAGGAACTTAATCCTAATTACAGTACAGAGTCCAAACTCACCGTGCCACAGTGTGATACCTCGTTCAAATATTATTAGTATGCGTGAGGATTTGAACTCGTGATTTCTGTATTACGGTGGTTTTCAGAGCCATGGAAGCAAAAATCACAAATATATTCTTTCGCGACCCCCTTTTTATGTGATCAAAATTGCAGTTTGTAAAAGGCTGATTTAATAATGTACATTACAAATATAGAACCACGATTTCAGAAATTAGTAAAGGAAAAATTTCTCATTAAGGTGGTTCTATCATGACAGTCTCATAAAAGTATAGGTAACTGAAAAAGTTTATAAAAACAAGTATTTAATTTTGTGAATGGTTCAGATTATAAACAAAAACAACAAAATTTCATACTAATGTAGAAACACATGAAAAATCACATATTTCATTAAAATCTGTCGTAAATGTTAGTACCACCTTAAGGATTAATTTAAAATAATATAACACTAGTTATGAAATTGAGGATTTCAACATTCGATTCCACATATATTTCTGCGTAAATATACAAATTTAGATAATTTTATAAACGTGAATATAAACATCTAAATAAATATTACACTTTTCATTTCATTCATCCTTAAAATTTACAAAAGTTTGCAATGGGATGAATTTTTGGAAACATGTATTTTAAAATTTGTAAATAGCATTCGACGATCCTCTCCAATATATCTTCGCGACCCCGAAAGGGTCGCGACCCACACTTTGAAACCCACTGCTGTATTCGAATTCCGTAATGCTAACTATACTACAATACCGATACTATATTAAACAGGTTGATACTGTTTATTAATCACAAATATTCTTGTAATAACGTAGATTTCTTTTAGTTTGCAAAATAAGAACTGTGGTTCATATTTCATCAAGTTGCATCAATCTATTTACATCAATAATTTATTGAACCTACAATCAATTACTATTTCGAAAAGCATAGCTGCAATGCTAAGCCTAACAAATTATTTTAGCATTGACACTTGTAGTATTTTATCAACAAAGCAATAATTTATCTTCGAATAGCAGAACATGACAAACGTACGTTTCAAATCCTTCATGAAAGTGCCATGGGAAAATATTTACTCACCGTAACGTAACAAAACTTGTTACGGTCACCCACGCTATGCAAGCACACCTAACTTCACAGCAAAGGAACAAAACAATATAGCACTTGATCAAACAATCGATGATGGATGTCGCAATTTACTCTTATTGTCCTCGCGTCGGATCGAATTTGTTTTAAACTTTGTAATGACGCCATTATGTTGATATAATTCATTAGGAATGTATTCAAACTATTCAAAGGTTGAAAAACTCGAGAAAGTATGGAACAGAAGCAGTTTCTTGATGAAATATTGCCAAGATAAAGCGTCGTTGGTATTTTAATAAGGATCATCAACTGATGGGTGAGAACGGTGTTTATGGTGCCCTACACTTGACATTAGATTCGTCTTCCTTTAATTATAATGACAGGGTCAGAGTTCAGCTTAACGGGTTTTTATTTTTTACTTTGAATAATTTAGGTATTCGTCTTCCGATGTTTTCTTATTTAGACGTGCAACAATTTGTTCTCAAATGCAAAATTCATTACAAAACTTAAAAGGCATTTAGAAAAGATTGCAAATGCATTTTTGAATTCGTATAATATTATTTTTCTTTAATTAGGTATTTTTATAGTTTTTCTTTTTAAATTGTGTATTTATATTAAAATATACGAGCATTTACATCAAGATGTTGCAAAAAAGGTTGACTATTTATTTTATTAGATTCACATTTCTTTTAGTTTTTTTAATTAATATTTGTCATTTATTACATACATATTTAAATATAGATGAAGATTAATTGTAATATATTTTTTCCATGAGAAATATTTATTTATAGCCATAGTTTAATTTCCAATTAACATAGGTATCTAACGATTGTCATAATAGTCAATGAACATAATGGTAGAAAAGAATACTATTTTTGAGCATTGCTCAAATGGTTTTCTATTATTAATTCTGTTATCAATTAGTATAAAATTTAGGCGGTAGGAATATTTTATTCTTCGGGTTTGAGTTAACACAGTAAAATTGTCGGAACAGCAGAGATTCATCATCAAAAATGTAACTTAATATGTTTACATGAGTTCTTTAAATAGTCAAAAAATTTAAATACTAAAATGGAGTCAGCATTCCCTGCTAAAAAAGATAAACACCATAAACGTACTATTGTAGTCCGGAGATCCCGAGTTCGAATCCCACTCAAGCTAGAAATTATAAGAACAACCACTCTGCGGCTCGGTGAGTCTGGACCCTGTACTGTAATTGTGTTGTACAGAGTAACATAAATAAATAAATAAATAGCATTGCTGGCAATAAAAAGAAAAATATTTAATGTAATAATCAATATTCGGCAATTTAAGCATTTAATGTTCAACATTATACAGGACATAATAAATTTACTTACTTAGTAAATGTATTAATATAAATTTTATTTACTTTATGGCAAATATAACATTACTGTCAAAAGTTCGAGTGTTATTTATACCAATCAAATTTATTTACTTTGGAAGTAAATTAATTTGTTCTTTATAAAACTAACCGTGAATGATTTTATATTCAATTGCACCATAACTACTTAATATGACAAAATTTGCTGTAAAATAGCACTTTACTGGACTAGTATGATAAAATAACAATATTAGATTCCCGTCAATATTAAAAAATAAAATTAACGAGAAATGTTACTAATTAATTAATTCTTTCAATAAATAAAAGAAATAAATATATCATCACGCCTTCTACCCATTACTGGGTGTGGCACTCTGCCGAAGCAGATCTCGGTAAGTGATATATTTTGCGCGTGAAGTGCGGTTACCAGTCGTCAAATCACGGCCCCCAAAGATGTTGGTGGTGGAGGAGCCACGGGGGTAGCTTTTGAAATTATGAAAATTGTTTGTCGCCTGTGGGAATCGAACCAGGGTTCTCAGGATCCACAGGCCGACTTCATACCACTGAGCTAGCCACCCCATTCTTTCAATTATTTAATGAATTCAATTTATTTAACTTCTTTTGAGATTCTTTTAAGTCTTGAGACACTATGAACACATATTTGCACTCATTTTAATAATTTTGACAGTTTAATAATTATAAGTAACATTGTGAAATAAAAATAACAACAAAGTACACGTCGAGATACATATAAATTTTTTACATTAATATATTTTAAGAAAATAAATGGCTTCCGAGGTAGTTGCATTGTATTCAGCTTGTACATCATCGAACATTATATACCTACTTGATACTTAAATACCTATTATATTGCTTTCGTGATAATATAATGTAGACCAACTAGGGACTATCACAATTCACTAGTCCCTAGTTGGTCAAGTTGGATAGTTGATCGCACCATACCTACTGATGAGTCCCTAAAGAACAAAACGCGTCTATGGTTAAAGCTGAATTGACCAGCTGTTTGTTGATGACCTGATAAGTTGATTCAAACGTGCTGTAAAACTTTTGTGGAATTTTGAGACAAGTGATGAAAAATTAGTTTTTTCCTTTTTTTTCTTATTATTTTTTTGTTTGTAAGGCAATATATTTAGTTTTTACTTACAATAAATATAAATATTGTTTTCGTTTCAGGAAATTTAGTTTTTTAATGTTCTTTTACTAAATTATGACGTATCTCTGCCGATTCTACGGTTTTATTACAGTTGGCAAATACATTTCGACATCTGGGTGATTAAATTCGTAACTTATTAGATTACTATTTCCACCTTAATAAACATATTAATATTGATATTTAAAAATTTCATTTAAGAAATTTCAAAAATACTCTTATCATCCAAATCATAATTAGTTTTATGCAACAACAAATATAATCTACTTACAAGCTTGGTAAATTACCAACACTATCTATGATTGACAATTTCTATTTAAATTGAAGTCGTTACCAGTTGAAAACATTTGACACTCAATTGGATAGCGATCAACAATTCTATTTAAAATAAGGGACAAGACTAGCAGACCGCTAAATGCTAAATGGTACCACAGTTTCATGTTATGTAAACGAAAACATTTGAATATTTAAAACTGCTCGATCACTTTGATTTTTGATCGGATTGTTGTCTGTGAATTTATAATTTATTCTCAGTTTGTCACGAACTCGCAATAATGACTTTCAGTTCAAAGAAAATCATAACAGCTTGAAATCTAAATGCAATCATGAAATGTTATGTTTCTTCGTTGAATAACGGGGCTGTATTGGTTCTACTACAACTTTATTTTGTCTGAAATTCAGATGAGTTATCATTCTTGGAATTCGATACAATAGAAGAGAATAAGACAATAGAAATTATTCTCCTACTGTTGAACTGTTCGTCAATTTCCGAAGAATTACAAGTATTTCTTTTGTTTATTTTATATTTTACTATCTCTTTATCTTCTCCATGAAATAAATACATTTTGAAGAACAGCGCGGCAAGGCAATGTCTTCAAGAAGATTTTACAGGTTGTCAATCATAATATAAAACCGAGATAATAGAAAAGGAATCACACCATATCCATTTAAATACACGTAGAACTAATTATCCAAAACTATCTAATAAATATTCTTCCCGGGAACAAAAAGCATGGTGTAAAAACGACTCTTCTCTTGTACTATGTGTTTTTATGCACATAGTTCAACAGTGATCACGTATACGGATTCTTCTGCTGCTGTTGTTGCCGATGCTTCAGCTTCCTAATAACTAACAAGTTTGTGTCGAGGAGACGATGTATTGTAATTAACTGTTGGCGGAATACTGCGATGTTTTGTGTTGATGCCACATTGAAGAAGAAGAAGCTTCCATCGCGAAAGGAGGAAGAATATTGAAGAAAGTTAAACAGAATATAATAAAAATAAATATGTCGTCACGCCTTCTACCCATTACTGGGCTGTCAAATCAAGGACTCCAAAGATGTTAGTGAAAGGGGAGCCACAAGGGAAGTTTTAATGTTTTATCTCGTACTCGTTTTTGCAACCCTTTCCTCACTCGTATTACAATATACTATTGCATATTTATTTTTCTTTATTTGGTTTTTCATAGTTACCTATTAATCTATTTGCACAGAGAAATTGATAATAATTTTCTGATTGGTACTGAAAAGGGAATAATGACTATTATTCCCTAGTTATTATTCTCTGCGGGATTTGTACATGACATTATGTATCACAAATCACACATTTAATATAGGTACATATAATACATTAATCGTAGATAATAGAAAAATAAATAAATATATCATCACGCTTTCTACCCATTACTGGGTGTGGCACTCTGCCGAAGTAGATCTCGGTATGTGATATATTTTACGCGTGAAGTGCGGTTACCAGTCGTCAAATCACGGCCCCCGTTAGTGGTGGAGAAGCCACAGGGGTAGTTTTTGAAATTATGAAAATTGTTTGTCGCCTGTGGGAATCGAACCAGGGTTCTCAGGATAATATAATAGTATATTACATAATAAGTCAGGAAAGTGATATTTTACTTGACGAAGCGGTTGTTCGAAATACGAGACCGCAGGCCGAGTATTTTAATCCCCTGATATTTTACTTGACTCTGCGGATTACAATACTCGGCCTGTGGCCTCGTATTTCGAACGACTGCTTCGTCAAGTAAAAACACTTTCCTGATTTTTTCTGAAACCGTTTAATTTAATCGATAATTAATCATAAATAATTCAAAATGTTTAAATATCTTGATATATATTTTATTCACAGCAGACTATGTATCCAAGGCAACAACAAAAAAAAAACAGTCAGGCAAAATACAAAACAGTCAGGTAAAATCTTTACCAGACTATTTTGTACTTTACCAGACTGTTTTGTATTTTACCAGACTGTTTTGTACTTTACCAGACTGGTTTGTATTTTACCAGACTGTTTTGTACTTTACCAGACTGTTTTGTACTTTACTAGACTGTTTTGTACTTTACAAGACTGTTTTGTACTTTACTAGACTGTTTTGTACTTTACCAGACTGTTTTGTACTTTACTAGACTGTATTGTACTTTACCAGACTTTTTTGGTAAAAATCTACTTTCCATACAGAAAAATAGGCATTTATTACGAATATTCGTACGAATAAGCTTGTGTTCGTTTATATACTAGTGCTTGTTCGTATTCGACTGTGTTTATATGTACACATTCGAATTTATTCGTTTGGTGTGGACGCAGCTTAATCTAAAAACCAGTGTTAAATGCGGCCTAATATTTCTTAAGAAAACAACAACATATTTTGTTTATTGTTGCAACCTCAAATGCTGTATAATTATAAAAGAATTCTCGAAATATTTATGAGAAAATACAGTTTCATTTAAGTATTTTTGAACATCCAATGTGTATGTAAAATACTCTCATAGGAACCCAGGCCTGACTAGTTGCCGATACTTGTACCGAGATTCAAACCCATGATACCTAAAAACCAGTTCTTTGCGCCCAACACGACGTAGCGTAACCTCACAGACACACACGCAACGTAAACTTATCCACATATACGTATATCTCCAGCCTGACTCTTTTATTCCATTGACCTATAGAAGTAACCTGTTGTCATTCCTCGATCTCTGCTAATTAAACTGTTTATATGAGATTAATAATAATTAACACACGTTTCAAAGATGTCGGAAATTATAAATTTATAAATGGCATTAAGCTGTCTTCAGTCGACGCAATTTTGGCGACATCTTTATGTTATTAAATTTAAGTTTAATCATTTTACAACTAATTTATAAATGTCGAAATGTTAAAAACAAGAACATGTTTGCTTTTGAAGTAACGGTGAATTAATGCTGATAATTTTTAAATTTGTGTTGAACTAAAAGTGCTATTAACGGTTATGTAATAAATTAATGAAATTTGATGTCGTTTGTAGAGCAATTTGATTTTTGTTGTGATCCATAAATAGATGTAATATTTTATAGGTTATCTTTATTACTCAAATTATTATTATAGTGTAATGGTCTCAAATTGATAATAAACGATGTATACAGCAGTTATTAATATATAACGGAATTTTTGTCAAAAATAATGATTGTTCGAAAGGCAATAATCGTAAAATTAACTATATTTGTTCAATTTTCCAAACAAAATTACTATTAGATATATAAAATAATTCTAGTTGTCATCGTTTACTATTAATCTTCTCTATAGTTATTTTAAGAAAATTGCTTGACGCGTCTTAATAGCGCTATCAATTTTCTATTTATTTATTATTGTTTTTCATAATTATGGTAGTAATTCATAAATAAATTATTATAATTAAAAAATAAAATAACCATAACTATAAATAGGGCTATTAAATGACATGTTTATTTTCCTTTCTCCTAATTTTTGCAAAGATTGTAAAACGTAGGTTAATAATTAATTTATAAGTTAAAACTTTTGGCCCGAATATATATTAACTGTAGTTATTTGTATACCAAGGGAAAAAGGGAGAAACTTTTGCCCAATGATGTCATTTCATTACCCGAGCAGAAGGTGAGACATATAATGCTCCTGGAGAAAGAATGACACTTTCTTCACAAGGTATACATATAATTTGTTTCACTACCTTATAAAAAGTAAAATTTTCAGAAGTAAATTATAAATTTAGATAAGATTTATTGTTATTTCGATAGATGTCACCTGAATGTCACAAATGTCAAATCATATCGTTATTTTCCAGTTGGTGTGGATATGGCTTTACATTCTTCTTTACGGAAGAAAAGTTGACTTTTTTCACTACCGAACAAGTACTTACTCTTCTGTTTACAGGGAAATAAGTTAAACTTACTTCGCTAGTTAATTCTTCCTATTCTATATTTGTCTCTAGTATCATTTAAATTTACAAAAATAATACATTGATTGTTGTTTTATGTAATTTCATCTGTCAACAAATGTTTCTTAGAAGCGCAAATGCTACTTTTATTCAGATTATAATAAAATGATTTCCGGACAATTGGTGATTTTTATTTAAAGTAGTAGTCTGCCGTAGTAGATCTCAGTAAGTGATATATTTATGCGCGTAAAGTGCGGTTACCAGTCGTCAAATCACAGCTCCCAATGATACTAGTGGAGAGGGAGCCACAGGCGAAAAATTTTATTGTGGGAAAAATTGTTTGTTGGCTGTGGGAATCGAACCAAGATTCTCAAATCCACAGATCGATTCGATACCACTGAGCCACCTAGCCCATACTGTTTCTTAATACTAAGTATCTTTAGAGATTTTTTAATTTGTTCACTTGGAGTAGGTAGCACAGTGGTATCGTGTCGACCTGTGGATCATGAGAACCCTGGTTCGATTCCCACTGCCGACAAACATTTTCACCATATTAATACTACTCCTGTGGTACTCCCTCCACTAACATCTTTGGGGGCAGTGATTTGACGGCTGATAACCGCACTTCACGCGCAAAAATATAACACTTCGGTAGAGTGCCGCACCTAGTAATGGGTAGAGGCGTGGTGATGATGATGAAATTTGTTCATTGTACAAAAAGTACGACCAAAAACTAGTCTCGATTCTATCAAAACATCTAAGGTTACTCTTCCTGTCAATTTACCTATAGTTTACTTTCATCTAAGAAAGCGGGCTAACAATCCCCTTGGTTGCACTATACATCCAAGATGCTTGTTAATCAATACATCATTGCTGTCACCAAGTGCCACAACCTTCCGATAAGCTTAAAGCTGCCACTGCTGCCAAGAAGATTGTCAGCAACTCTGTTGAAAACACGAACAATAAACAAAGCTCACATCGTTGAGTTGTACGTATAAATAAAAACAAACGTCAGGCGATTTCATGCGAAACGCACAGCACACTGCAATGTTGGTGTTTCTGTTCGTCTCTGTTTGGATAACATCTTACTTGTTGTGATCGCGCAGTTGTTTTCCAACATGCAGTAAATTGCCTGTCAATACAACGTGGCAGAGAACAACTATATTTGCTCCTCATGCAACTGTCACAAGATTTGCATAAGCCACGATTATTTTTATCATTCTGAAGTGTCAAGATAGGTTATTTACATGGTTTATAAAAGACAGGTTTATGAGGTGGCTAGCTCAAGTGGTATGAAGTCGGCCTGTGGATCCTGAGAACTCTGGTTCGATTCCCACAGGCGACAAACAATTTTCGTAATTTCAAAAGCTACCCCTGTGGCTCCTCCACCACTAACATATTTGAGGGCCGTGATTTGACGACTAGTAACCGCACTTCACGCGCTAGATATATCATTTACCGAGATCTGCTTCGGCAGAGTGCCACACCCAGTAATGGGTAGAAGGCGTGATGATATATTTATTTATTTTAGGTTTATACAATCCTTCTGAATTAGTTTTCTGAATGTGTCCTTTAGTTTAGATCTTACAGCTAGGAGCGCTGATTGTATTCCGGTCGGTTTCTGGGGAATAACTATGGTTATTGATGTAAATAAACATGTTTATTGTAAGGCGTATTCCATTTGCTATTTGGATCAGATATATCTTACATTTGCTGAACCAGATCACTTCTTTATTTCGCTGGATTACTTCGCTGACTTTATTTCCAGTACTAGAATTACTGATTCTAATTTACATTGAAGGAATTTATCCCAATAAGAGTATCAATTTGCTTAATTCATTTCATTTAATCATGTTGTCTAATTTATCTGAACTGATCTAAGTGAATCAAGTGGTAAATGGAATACAATTGTAATCAGTAGTGGAATCGCACCATGTAGAATTCTATAATAGTATTCAGGCGATCATTTTCAAATTGTTGAATTAGTATACCATTCTATATAATTTTGCAGTAGAAATGTAGTTTACATCATTTGTGCATTTTATACAGAGAGTACCAATTATTTTATGTCGTTGAGAGCATCTTCATATCTCGTCTGGTTTTTAAGATATATCCTTGAGAAAATACAATATGTAATGAAGTAAATTTTATGGAAAACATAACTTTTCTGTAGTCTCTATCTTAAAAACTAAATATTATATGAAAATGCGCTCAACGGCATTGAATTTCTCTTGTCCGAATTGATTTATAAGCAAATTTCTAACAAATTTGAAGCGATTCATTTTTCTGAAAATTTTCCAAGGAGTACCAATGTAGAAAATGATTGAACAAACAGCAGCGAGCATCCTTAGTAAGAATTTATTGAATTCAAGGAAATATGTCAACGCTTTATATAATTAAATATAAAATTGAACTACCTGTCTTTCTTTTACCGTGGTAATTTAGTAATAAGCAATAAATTGACTAAATTCACAACTTGATAAAAATTACATATCGTAAATATTAATAGATTCATTAATAATGATTATTTTCAAATATGCGGAAAATTGCCACCAACGTGATAGAAAATAACTACCTACCTATACTTCACGCAACTATCACATATTTCCATAAATCAATATAATTTTCATAATATTAAAATTTAAATGTTACGATGACTAGTAAAAATCATTACTTGTTGATTAGCAATAATTAGAAAATATAATCAAAGTCGTAAATATTATCAGATACATTCATAAACAAGATAAAGATAAACAATACTATTTTGCTCTTCGTTTAAATGTCACCAACTTTCATAAATTTGTATTACATCTTGAACATGTATCCAGGAAAAGATATACTACTGTTTAGGAATTATTTGAAGAAACAAATATTGCAAATAACGCCATTATTTGGTTACATATAAGAATTTTTGAGGAAGGGTGTGTTTCAAATTACTCCCAAATATGCATTATAGTTCGCTTGTGAATGGTTATATAGGATATATTTGATCTTGACTATCATTGGCTAATCAAAATATTGAAAAGAGGACGTGTTTATAGAGCATAAAAATGTTGTACTAATTATTTTCCAAATAAGCATAGAATAATATATTGTTACGTGTTCTAAAATGCCCCATAGATTCATTTTATGAAAGTTTTCAAATATTATCTAATAAATTTATAAAAATGTGAAACAATAAAATTGGTTCAGCGCTGTTACTGTCATAAATATTTTATTCTATGTAAACATGTCTTTATTTTGCCGTTTTGGGCAACCAGTCCAAATTAAGATGAAATACGTCCTATACAACCATGAAGTAATTGCTTGCTAAACAGATTATAGAAATTTTAATTAACCGAATTAGTAGCTCTCATAATTTGCTATAAAATTCGCGTACCTTAATTATTAGGGCTGGTATTTCAATCTCTTAATAAATTTTTCTGTCAAAGAAACAAAAAATATCGCATCGAAATTATAATTTACATTATGAATGTGCTTTTTTTGTTTGTAAGGACCAGTTTTTTCATCTCAGGATAAACTGTCTAATAACAAACAGCTAGATAAATAAACAAATATCGCATCAAAATCATAGCACAAATGGTAAAATAAATAAATAAATATATCATCACGCCTTCTACCCATTACTGGGTGTGGCACTCTGCTACAGCAGATCTCGGTAAGTGATATATTTTGCGCGTGAAGTGCGGTTACCAGTCGCCAAATCACGGCCCCCAAACATGTTAGTGGTGGAGGAGCCACAGGAATAGCTTTTTTCAAATTATGAAAATTTGTCGCCCGTGGGAATCGAACCAGGGACCTTAGGATCCACAGGCCAACTTCATACCACTGAGCTAGCCATCTCATAAGCACAAATGGTAAGAATGATATTTATTGAATGCCATTATCTGATGCGATAGTTTTTCATTTATCCTGCTGATAGTTATCAGGAACTTTATTGAGAGATAAAAAATCGGTCCATGGACAAATTTACTAGGAATCTTATTATAAAAATAAATAAATATATCATGACGCCTTTTTACCCATTACTGGGTGTGGCACTCTGCCGAACAGATCTCGTTAAGTGATATATTTATGCACGGGAAGTGCGAATCCCAGCCACCAAATTACGACCCTCAAAGATGTTAGTGGAGGGAAGCCACAGGGGTAATTTTAATGTGGTGAAAATGTTTGTCGGCTGTGGGCATCGAACCAGAGTTCTCAGGATCCACAGGCCGACTCGATACCACTTTATTAGGAAATTGAAATATCGGTTTTTAGAGCCACAATTAATTATAAAATGAGTTAAAATTGGAACTGGATTGGTTTTGGTGTGCTTAGCGGTTAATCTGATTAATGAATCTGCCTGCAAGAATTTCAAAAGCTGTGAGTGGGTATATTAATTTAACTTCATCTATTTCAATAATTAATTAATTAATTAATTGATTAACAACGAAATCAAATATTGTATATTTAGCCTACATAGTTAGATAAATATTAAAGTGCATCGAAGAATGAACTGATAATCTGCGTAACGGTTGGTTCACGACAGTTTCTAAAAATGTCTTGGTCATATATTAAAATCATTGCAGCTCTAACAACAGTCACAAGTTGCTCACTTATGATCATCTAATTAATGAAGTAATTTAAAATTATCACAAAATTTTATTCGAATCGGCGTAATGTTAGAAATATGTAAATGAATTCCGTATCCTTTCAGATGTAAATTTATAGAGCATTCTTTTTCATCATTTGACCTTAATTGATGTAGAAATTCATTAAAACATATCAATTTATCTTGATTAGCGTTTTTGTCGCTCGCTCACGCAACGCGACACGCGTGTCAGATGCAAATAATCGTAGAGTTTGTCATTTCGCTACCGACCTACCCTCGAACATTTCACTGCGTAACTGTCAACCTGATTGGTTAGTTTTTAGTCAATAACCTGCAGCAACTAGTCTAGTTTAATTTTAGGTCTTTACACACCTGTGTCCCGGACGAAATCTTATCTCACGTTCATCTCGTTTGAAATACTTTAAAATGCATATCTAGAAGTTGTTTATCAACAAGGATACTTTTGCTTTGAGTTAATTAATTTTGTATTAAGTTTGCTGCACCTTTCTTGGAGCTAAAATGCTATAACTCATATGTAGTGCCATTTATTTTATTGGCTGAATACTGCTGCTAAATTTATTCGCGAAAATCTTTATGTCCGGGATTTCACAAACATCACAATATACAACAACCTAACTTGATATTTTATATACGAGGGCAAGGTGAAAAGTCCCTGAAAAATGAAACAAGAAATGATTTATTTGGTCAAAACATATTTTATTTCTCAACATAATCTCCTTGTACCCCGATACACTTCGTCCAACGTTTTTCTAATTTTTCGATGCCTTCCAAATAATACGATTTTGGCAATCCTTCAAAATAAGCGTTTCTTCAAGTTTGGAAATAGATAAAAATCACAGGGGGCCAAATCTGGAGAATATGGTGGATGACGAACCAATTAGTAGCGTAATTTATGCAATTTTGCCATTGCGACTGCGGACCTTTGCGCCGCGCGCCCGTGCGTTGTCCACAATGTGGCAACCATCTGGCAGATAGCTTTCTCATATCCAAAAATTTATGCAAAATGTTCCGTACCCGTTCGGTTGAGATGCTCGTAGCCTCAGCAAACTCGTACACTTTAACTCGACGATCGTCCAATATCATATCATGGATTTTATCGACGATGTGGTCATACTACCACAACGAAAATTAGTTCTTTTCTTAACGAGAAAAGATTCCTAATCATTCTGCATTTTGATTCGACGTGCAATTCTGTGATAATTGTCAGCTCGACCAGCGTGACGATTTCTTCACCCGTTGATTTACCAAGCAGTCCGGTGTAGCTCGTTCAATTATGCCATAGGCGGCGCAAGCAGGGCACCATGTCGTTCGCCTGACGCAAATCCCAGCGCGGTTTAAATCTTGGCGGTGTTTGTGCGATGTTGCAATACGCGATGGATTGGTTCGCGTTGCTGTTCCGTCGTTTCAAACGCTGCGGGCGATGGTTGCTTTACATGTGCGAAAGAGATCTCTAAATGGTTTTTGTAAGACTGTTAGATAACGATGGAATAAAGAAATTCAATGTGGGCTTCTCTGATCTTTCGAACAAAAAACTATGATTCATTCTGTTGTTAGTTGAAATATAATTCTCTCACGAGCAGATTCGTCAACCACTACATGTTAAGACAATTGATTTTTGGAATACAGCATCAAATATTAAAAATGAAAATGGTGCTTGTCCTGTACCACAAATAAATTCGTTGACGTTTCTCAGAACCAATTAAATGCTTCATTGTATGTCACGTGTCTGCGTTTTAACCAATCCTATCATTATTATACTAAGAATAAAGCTCTTGTGATTATTCCCATCTCTGTAGATGATTTTTTGTTTGTGACAAATGATAGGTAGTTGTCAAATAATTATTTAAAACTATTAACGCGTCAAGTAAAATGTGTGAAAAAAATCGATTTAGTTGTATTTTAGATACAGAAATACACCAACAAATTTTGGAAACAACTTCCAAGAACACATTAATAAGTAATCAATCGAAATGGACCCAGTTCAAAATCTTTTAAATTGGATGAATCGACCTCAACAGCTAAGTCAAAAAATAATCTAAATAAATATAACTAAGAGTTCGATAAATTAGAAAATACTTCTCCAGTACCTTTCTCAAACTTGTTGCCATTTGGCAATAGCCGCTCAAGCCCTACGGGCTTTCGTGACTATTGCCTGGCAACAAGTTTTCGAAAGATCTGTCAAATTATTTTTAATTTATTCCCACTCTCTTGTTATTTTATTACTGATAATTGACATGATCTATAACTCCATTTTGATTGATAAATATATAAAGTTAGATTTACATGGACAGTTGACACGGGAAAATTGTTGTCTTTTCAATGTTCTGTGATGCGATAGATTCTTATTTGGCTGGTCAACGACGATGGTGGCCTTGAAATATATAAATTTTTGAAGACCATTATCACCGTTGTCACATATAAGCAAATATTTACAAATTACTGTGTACTATCTATAAATATTTGACAAATTAAAGAAAAAAATCATCTGCATCGTTTACAATCCTACAATTTATTTATTTATTTATTTATGCTATTCTGTACAACAGGAACTTAATCCCAATTACAGGGTACGGACTCACTAAGCCGCAGTGTGGTGGCTTATATAATTTTTAGTTTAAATGGGATTCGAACTCAGGATATTCAGATTCGAATGCTATAACGCTAACCACATCAGCGTATTAGTTAAAGAGCTAGGGTGCAAAATGATGTCTTATTTATTCCAGTGACAGAAATAGATTTTTTAATAGATTATGTTATGATAAACATGAAAAAAAAGAAAATTAGATTTGGGAACGGGTGGAACTATAGATGGCGTCGATATGAATGCGCCGATTTTAAGGGTAGTTGTTGATCCCTACACCAGTCCACTTTCAGAGCTTCTGTCATCAATGAGCAACCAGCAATAATGTCTGTCAATATTTTTTTTGTTATGTTTCCGTCGTGAACAAGTAGTAATATGTCACATGATACCATAAAAATTGTTTACTTTGACCGGTTTTGTCGCGCATGCGTCACCAGCCAAAATTTCTGTCTACTATTTTTATTCCTTAATTATACCAAAGTCTATAATTTAAACTGAAAATTAGCTTGTAAATAATATGGCAACAACTACTCTTAAAATCGGCGCATTCACAACGGCGCCATCTATAGTTGCCACCCGTTCCCAAACTTAATTTTCTTTTTTTCATGTTTATCATGATATATGCTGGGTTGCAAGAAAAAAATAAAGAGCTCTTTAGTTAAAGAATTGTTTATCTAGCAACAGAATCAATAGAGATTTTCTAAAATTTATTGAACCGTTAGTTGCTAATGAATCGATAAAACTTTCATGCAACCCAGCAGTAATCTATTAAAAAATCCATTTCTGTCAGTGGAATAAATGAGACATCATTTTGCACCCTAGCTCTCTAACTATATTGCCGAACAATGTAAAGATAAGAGTATTTTGTGCTTATTATTATGCTATTTCCAGCAGTACGTTAGCGTGGTTAGCGTTACGGCATTCGAATCCAAAGATATCAAGTTCGAATCCCACTCAAGCTAAAAATATATGAACTACCACACTGCGGCTCGGTGAGTTCGGACCCAGTACTGTAATTGGGACAGCGAAAATTAAGTTAATCACGCTAATTTAATTAGCGATCTAAATCTTTGTAAAAGGAATGAGTTGTATGTGCAAATTATCGTCATATCAGTTCAATTGAAGGATAAAATCATGGCAGTGACCAGTGAGAGTGAACCATGAAGAAAGAAAATTATTTATTTATATATAATAATAATGATTAGTTATTTTCTTCTAATAGATTAAACATGTGATAATTATTGTGTGAGTTTCTAGTTCAATAGAAATCTTATATTAATTTTTAATTATTAACCTTCGTCTTGTATCTGAGCTCAATATTAATTTTGCATATTTCAAAATTCAAGGATTTCAATTTATTGTGGCCCGCTACCTAATTAATAAAAATTTTGATGTCACGGTCATATTATTTCCAACATTATTAACCAATTATGCAAAATTAAAATCAGCTAGCAAAACACGTCATCGCAAATTATCTTGTCAAATATATGAGTAAAGAAATTCACCAGGAATTTTTATTACCGATTATAAAAAAGTGTAAATTACAATCTATTGATTATTTTACATGATGTCTGTAATTAGAAGTAATTAACCTAAGATTTTAGTTTCTCTACAATCTCTCCTATAAATTTTTACAGACTACAATACATAATAAACTTGCAGCAGCCTTTTCCAATAACTGTCAATTGAAACATAACCTAAAATATTCATCATCGTTTACAACTGGTAAGCCGATGCAAATAAGTTCTTGAACAGCTGTTACTTGTATTTTCAGCGTTCAAGCGTTCAGGTTCTCAGCGGCTCAAGCTACGACGGTGTCCGTATTGCATGGTGCTCGATGTCGCAATTAAAACGCAAGTGAACCAGTTTCTTGACAGACGGACCGACAGACACTACGAATTCCGACATACATATGTATGGGTATGAATGTGTAGGTTGTCAAGGAAATTTAATTATCAAATGAAACTGGAGGAAAATTGCCAGAGATTTATTGTAGCAGATTCTGGTTCTTTATTACCTGCTGTCAGCGCAGTAGAAAAACATAAATGTTAGAGATCTTCTTGAATTTACAATTCAGCTGTAGTTGCAGTTATAGATACATAAATTATCATCACGCCATTTTATTAAAATTTCTAATTATTGTAGGTCTCTGTACAAGATATCTACGAGTACCATAAGCAGTCTACCATTGTTAACTTTTTTTGTTTCAAGAGATAAGTAAGGAAATACCATTTTTCCGAAAAATTTAATGGTATAAAATTCTTAGCAATTGAATATCATATAAGCAAGTTTTAATAAAAAATCACTTTTTTGCCAGTTGTTTTTAAATGTATGATTTTATTGACAGTGACGAAATGACGATATTTCATTAAATTTGTTGTTTGTTTAAATCTGTATATGTCAAGACGATCATTATTTTCACTAGAATGAAGATTGTCAGGTCAACGGCCATGGCTGCACTCGTTGGAACTGATCTAAGCGATAACGCGAGTTAAGTAACGTTGCGCGCGGGTAGTACTTGGATGGGTGACCGTCCAGAGAAAACCCGCGTTGCTGTTGACCATAATACCTAAAACGCAGATCAGGGCGGAATGGCGGCATATGACCTAAGTAGTTGATCCGCCAAAGAAGCCACAGAAAAAAAAAAAGATTGTCAAACACAAACATAACCTAGGTTATTCTAAATTTACAATTTTATGTACGAGGATACTAATTAAAATTATAGTAATTATTATAATCATGTTGAAAACTTGAAACATAGTAACCCAAGTTTAACTTTGTTGCCTTGATTTGTGAAAAATACGAATGTTGTATTAAAATATATGACAGAAGAAGAAATCTTTATATTTACAGTCCGATTCGTAAAACTATTTTAAATAATCAAAAAATTCAGGATTCTTACTCTAGTCTGATTTTAAAATTCAAAATACTTTCCGAAAACCAAATGGTAACAAGATTATATTAAGGTTTATTTCAAATTTTTAAGTGTTTGGTTTAGTTTCATTAAATAATCCCAAATTCAGAAATAGCTAAAACTCTTTTAAGAATTGATCTGTAAAGGTTGGTTCATGTAAGCTATAAACTTATTTAGACTTAACATGAAATCATCCGGTTCATGTACTTCCAGGACAAGCCAATAAGAGCAGGCCGATAAAATAAAATTCTACAATACCGAGATGTTGTATAGCATTGTCTAATTGTGCTAGTAACTCTATTAGCTGAATATTTGTTTCTTCACTTATTTTTAGGTAAACATTTGAAGTTACAAATATCAATGTCAGATTCACCGCCACAAAGATTGTCGACGGTAAACTCTTCTGATTGATCAACTTTTGCATTATGAGAAATTGAGAAGTTCCATAATATTTAAAAAATACAAAATAAAAACAAATCATCAGATGATGGTGTAAAAGCGGAATACGTATTAAGTGTAAAAATAAATATTTCCTACAACTGTGCGATTTCTTTGTTATTACGTAACTATAATTGCCTTGGTTACGTATGGAAAGTAGATGAATGCAGACGAAGTGCGTTTCCGAAAGCAAAGAAACACTAGTGCGGAAAGTGCTTCATTACGTAACTGTCAAAAGAAAATTGTTTTGACAGCGATTTAAATTTCGCGCCGAGCGCGGAATTCATATTTTAACCACAGACGCTTATGGAAGAAGAAGATACGGTGAACCAGCGCTAGTAAATATGCAGTAGTATATTTTGACGTTTATAAACGTAACCTTAATTTGCAGTATATCTAATCTGTAGACAACTAATAAAAAGAACCGAACAAAGTAAAATATATCGATAAATGGTTTCATTTAAAGAGTAAGTGAAATACATCATATTTATTGTTTGTGTATATTATTAATACAGTTGTTATAGTTGCTTATATTGACATAATGTAAAGTGGAAACTTTTATGCCTAAAGAAACATTGATTTCTTCCCTACCTGTTCATATTATTAACAGTAATATTATTGGTAACAATTTCGGAAGCTTCAGAAGTACCAGCAGCAGGTTGATTGTCATTGTCGAAAATAGATCCAACATAGTATGATCCGGAGCTTCAATTATCTTTGGAGGTGTTAATGATAAAGAAGAATCACTCACTGTACTATTCCAATCAAGATGATTTTGAAGAAATTATTTTGACGTTAGTGAAATATTTTTAAATAACGTAGAACAATGTGCAAGCAATCAACAAACAAACCATAGCTACGCCGTAAAACATCGTTCTCATGTAATATCATTAAAATT
Source organism: Pterostichus madidus (assembly GCA_911728475.2). Lineage (NCBI taxonomy): Eukaryota > Metazoa > Arthropoda > Insecta > Coleoptera > Carabidae > Pterostichus > Pterostichus madidus. The sequence continues at coordinate 6,872,652 of OU452313.1, read as the reverse complement.
TTATAAATTTTAATAATATTTCAGTGATTTGCTAAATCGCACAGTTGTAGGAAAAATGTTGTTTATAACACGTGCCGAAAAAGGTTACATGCTGGTGCACATTTCCGCACTCGGCAAGCCTCGTGCGTTAAATTCTGCACTTGCACGTAACGAGCCTTTTTCGGCACTTGTTATAAAAATAACTATTTTCTTTGAAACAACCAAGTGTTTTTATTTTGTATTTTTTAAATATTATCAAATATGTTTCAACAAGTGCCAACTGTTTACTCAATTAATTATATTGAGAAATTTCCATATTCTAGGGCTAAGGTACTAGTACCGTAATATATGTTTCCATAAGTTAAGCCCTAGTGTTACGGCATGATATTACTGCAAAATTTAATTCATAAGGTTACCGATTACATAACTAGCTTTTCGAGTATTTGATCAAAACAACATCACATTTTTATGTTCTTGAAAATTAAAGGAAGTTGTAATTATTATTACCATTTCCGAATACTTTCTTTGTGATAAGCTCTCTTAACCAAAATGTGTCTGAACCGTCTTGTTGATCTTCGTGTGAACTTGAGAATATCCGCTAGTAGGACATAACCGTCCTGAAGCGCTGAGCTCTGAAAACTCTGTCATTGTCTCGTTCGTCGGCCGTGGAAATCGCTTAATTAGCACTCGTAATGAGCGCTAATTGTATCCGAAATGAGACCGCTCGCCCGCGACGAAGCAACACACCGTTCAATTCTGAATACAATGAACTGTGTGTGCTGTAACATGCACCAGCTCTCATAAACTTAGTGTGTGTCTCAGTTGCTGTGTGTTGTTATGAGTTACAATGCTGTTTTAATTTCTGTTGATGACTAAAAGCAGTTATTGAACTGCTGGTTTCTAGTTAACATATGTAAATTCAACTTCTGTAATTACTTTTTCGGTTTTGTTGGTTATGTTTCGTGTTCAATTTGTCGAATTAAAATTTATTTAAATTTTGCGGTACTTTACTTATCTTGCAGATCGATCTTTACGATTGTTCGTTTACTGTTTTTTTTTCTTTGAAACATAACAATATTATGCTGAATTTAAATATAACGTTTTTACATAATACCAGTGTTTTCAAAACATTTCTTGTTTGCGAAATGTATGTTTGGTTTATGTAGTAACATTTAATCGTATAATTAACATTTATAGAAATAATTAGCCTAATATTTAAGTTTAATTAGGTAATATTCATACTGGTATGGTTATTTGTATATATATATATATATATATATATATATATATATATATATATATATATATATATATATATATATATATATATTAGGGTGTCCGTTATTTTGGCGAAGTCTGAAATTTGTTGCTCTCCCCCTCTAAATCTACTCAGAAAAAATTCAAAAAAAAATTGAGCCATCATCGCAGGTCCGAAAAATGACGTTAACACGTGCATGTAGTTTAAATGGGGAAAATGCCTTTTTTGATACTTTTATGTATAACTCTTTATATGTTTAAGCTAAAAATATTTCAAGATAACTACCGGAAAGCTAATAAAATAAGCTTTCAAGCAGACTAAAATGCAAGTAAAAAAAATTGACGGCGTAGCGTCAATTTGAGTAATACGAATTGAAGTATATAAAGAACAAAAACGTTTATATAGAAAATTTGATTAATATTTCAGTTTTTACCCCAAAAATTGATGGACCACTAACAACAATATGAAAACTACATTCTGAAATTCATATTAACTATCTTCAAATGGTTGTAATAATCACAGACATACACAATGCTGAACTGACATTTCTTCTCGGAGATGTCGTTTCATTTCTCAAGCCAAAGGCGAGGGATTCAAAGTACCTGAGAGAAGAATGGTTCTTTCTTCACGAGGTATACATATATTTCTTTTCTCTCCCATTCGGAGTAAAATTTGTGGAAATAAATTAGAAATTCAGGTAAGGTTTTTTTATTTTCTTGACTTATGTCACCTGAATGCAGTGGCGCACACAGGATTTTATTGAGAGGGGTGCCCAAAAATTGATGGATAATTATTTTTATATTCTGGAATGGTAAACATTAGAAAAATACATATTTTACATCAGTGGTTTCCAACCTTGCTGTACCTTCGCCCCTCTTTTTACATAACAAATTGTTGCGCCTGACTTAATTTTCGTAAAAATTTAATTTCATAAATACCGGTTTTATATTATAATTTATTTAATGGACTGCAAAACAATATACTGTATTTGTAACGATATTTGCTTGCTTTTAGTGCAATAATTTTTTTAAATTTAATTTCACAAATCTTGCAACACTTACGAAAAATCCAAAAAGTAGAAAACTTGTTTAAATACTTAGGGCATAAGGTTAAGTTTGATATATAAACAAATATGCTGCAGTTGTTTATCACTTTTCTAATTTTAACAACTAAAATTAAAGTTAACCATCTTTCTAATTTAGTTCATAAATGTATGAATTCTTAAAATTGTGTATAAGTGTTATAAAAAGACATTAACATTTATCTTTTTAACTACCTAGTAATTCTTAAGTTTAAAAAAGCATGCATACACCAAACATGGTCTGCAAACTAATATCTAATGTTTTTTTGGGGTTTCATTTCTTAAAAAAATCACTTGAAATTCCAATTTTCAAATTACAATATCGTGTCACTTTTATTATTTAAGATACAGGAATTTAAAAATTGATTAAAAACTACTTAATTTGTTCAGTTAATCAGAAAATAGAAAGAAATTCGTAACAGTGGGTCTCACCATTTAATTTTACGAAAAAAAAGCAATATATACAAATATTGTAATTTGATAAACTTATATTTATTAGTAATGGGGTAATGGCTCAGTGGTATCCGAGTCGGCCTGTGGATCCTAAGAACACTGGTTCGATCCTCAAAGACGACAAAACATTTTCACCAATTTAAAATTACCCCTGTGGCTCCTCCACCACTAACATCTTTGAGGGCCGTAATTTGACAGCTTGTAACCGCATTTCACGCGCATAAATATATCACTTATCGAAATCTGCTTCGGCAGAGTGCCACACCCAGTAAAGGGTAAAAGGCGTGATGATATATTTATATTTATTAGTTAAATAAAGAAAACTGATAAATTTTCTGGTAAATGAGTATTGTGATATCTTTTAATTTTCCAGATAAAGTCTCAAAGTAATATAAAAATTAAATTTTTGTACCCTTTAACTAACTGTGTTTTAATTAATAAAAAACCATCTACATTATGCAAATGTGTTTAACCATTTGCACTTGCAACAAAGTAACAAATAATTCAACTGTTAAATACGCATTTCCTTACATTATTTCTCACTTAAAGCATAATAAATCTACAACGAGTAAAATGATAAAGTCCAACTCGCATTTGATTCTAATTTCATATTAATGGATACGCTAGGCTAGCCATCAACGTCAAGTTTTTCTGAAGACAGGTAAAGTTTTAATCCGCACCAAGAGCGACATTCCTGTTGACACTTTGAGATAAGATGGCGCATACAGAGCAACTAGATCACGTCGTAGTAAATTTCACCCAAGCAAAGTGTTACTTCCGTTCGCTTCAGGCCAAGTCGAAAAGCTCTTTGGTTGGAAAAAGTTGTGCTCGGATTAGTGTGTTACGTAAATTTAATTTGCAATTATTATTAGGATATTTTAGCACGCCAATTTGATTAGTTAATATCCATATATTTAAACTGCAAAGTTAGTTAGTTTATATTTAAAATTGTCTACATTTCCGGTATTAAATCACGTTGACTGGTAGTAAGAATTCCGTTTTAACTTAATGAAATAAATATGAATATTAATGTTGACATTTATGACCTATCTTGCACAAAAATCAGCAAAAACTTCTATTTTTTTTACATTATAATTAATTCATTGTTTTTTGTAGTATTCTTTTGTACACGTGACTGTTTTCAGTTAATGTCAAATGATTCATCATTCAAATTTTGTTTGTAGCTACGGAGAATTATTCATTTGAAGTGGTTAAAAAATTTTCATTTTTTTAAATGTGTTTCTATATAGTTTAAGATACGAGAAATCGAATGGCGTTGAGCGCATCTTTATATTTTTTTAGTTTTCGAATTACAGCGATTTTTCATGTTTTTCAGATTGAATTTTTGAAACGCTATATCTCGAAAACTAAAAGAGATATCGAAATGCGGTTTGGACCAGTGTATTTCTCGTGCTTCAGTTAATATAATAGCAAATTTTGATAATTTTGAAAATTTTTCAATATTGCTCAAAATTTTCCGTTGGTAATATTTCAAAAAGTTGACGTGATAACGATAATCTGTAAACACCAGTGAATTTCTCGAGCAAAAATACGTAGGTATGTAAACTTTCAGAAAAAAATTCGTACGCATACATTTTTTATTACAGAAAAACGAAAATCGGCTAAAAATCTAATTTTTTTAAGGGGTACCCCTTAAGAATTTTACGATTTTTGGTCATTTTTCGTTTTTCTGTAATAAAAAATGTATGCGTGCGATTTTCTTCATGAAAATTTACATACCCATGTATTTTTACGCTAGGAATTCACTAGTATTCACAGATTTTTATTATCTCATGCGGTTTTTGAGATATAGCTAAAGAAAAATTTTGAAAAAATAGAAAAATCGAAAAAAATTCAATATTTTCAAAATTTGTTATTATATTAAGTAATGCACGAGAAATGCACTGGTGCAAACCGAATTTCGATATCTCATTTAGTTTTCGAGATATAGCGTCTCAAAGTAACGATTTGAAAAACATCAACAATCGCTGTAACGCAAAATTATCGTTTCTCAGTTCTGGACTTGTTGTTCCATCTCCTGATAAAGTTCCCAATAACCATCAGCGGGATAAGCAAAAAAATATTGCATTGACATCATAGCACAAATGCCATTTTCCAATGCGATATTTTTTTAATAATCCTGCCCAATAATTATTGGGAAAAACTAAAACTACAAACTTAGAATAGAACTTGGTTTAAATAAATAAAAACTAATCGAATGTTAGCCAGTAATTTCAATGATACCATATGACATGTAACTTCGACGTGCTTTTATTAATTTAAACCAAGTTTAAAATTTATGTTTAGTTGGTGCAACTGACCATTATTATCAGCTAATTAATTTTAATTATTTTCCAACACGTATTCATTTGGATACACTACTGCACTCCTGCTACCTATCGGTGAGTTTTGAAACTTGCGTGATGTCATATCAAAGGTTCAAATTATTACTTATTACCCATTCATTTTTTTAAAATAAATTAACATATTTGTACAAAATTGAACGCACTACTTTTGGATATATAAACATAGATAAATTATATGTATCCGTATTAATTTTAATTGGCATTTGAAATATGAGCTTAGCTCATGATAGTACACTATTAAGATGCTGTCAAAAAGATTTAGATGAGATTTTGATAAGTTTAATAATTTAGCAGAAATAGAACAGTAAAATATAAAAACTTTAAGAAAAACTACAGATTCAGTTAAAAAAATTGGACAAGTGACAGATGGGCGTATTCTGCATTCTATATTTGATTCAGTTAATTATTAACGTCCGTCAAACTTTTAACCAATGAAATAATAGATAGCAACTTATATTTTCTTTTTTATTTAGTATCGTCTATTGTTACGAGCCTTGCCTCACATCAGTTGACCCGAATCTTATTTTTTCGTTTGATGTTTTATTTTGCAGTTTTATTTCTCGTGTAGTTTGCAAGAGAATTAAATGAAATTTTAATGAGATATATACTAGTGTGTTGTTAATACACAGATAAAATTTGAAGTAAATCGATACATGCATCTTGGAATGACAGCCATTGGAACAGGAAGTAAACAATTCTATATTAACTAAAACTTTTTCGTTTTATTCAAAAACTGTACAATAATAAAATTTGTTTTAAATAATAAGTAACTTTAATTTAATTCTTCAAGCTCCCTACAATATAAAAATCATGATAGTTCATTAGCATGCAGAAATAGTTTTTAGCCAAAAAAATAATTGCTAGTGATACTGCTATATATTTTGTGTCTAAAGCCCCTGGCACATATAGCGTCAAAACTCCGAGTCTGCTACAAACTGCTGAAAAACTGAGAGTCACGTCCAAAACGGGTGACACATATAGAGTCGATGTTTCTGACAGTCAGAAATAAATATTTGTTAATTTTAACGTGTTATTTGTTAATTTGTATTATTTAAAATATTTATCGACTATTAAGAAATATAAAAACTATAAACTACGAAATATAACACAAAAAATTAAATTAAAAAAAAATTACATGAACTATAAATGAAATATAAAAACTTAAATGTATTATTTAAAATGTTTGTCGATTATTAAGAAATATAAAAACTATAAACTAGGATACATAAAACAAAAAAATAAATTAAAAAGAATTACTTGAATTATAAATGAAATATGAAAACTTAAAAGTTTCTAACTATGTATAAAGTAAATGAATTTAACTATAAAAATGTACAAAAATCAAACAAGAACATAAACAATAATAATTCATACGTCAAACAACAAAGGAAGATAGCGAAAAAACCAGCATCATAATGAAGTTGGTTTTCGGCAGTCGTGACTGCTGAAAATAGAGGCGTTTCTATTTTTGGCAGTCAAATGGTAGACTTGGAGTCTTGACGCTATATGTGCCAGGGGCTTAAGGTATTTCTAAGGGTATATTCAGTTAAAAATGTTGAATATTAATTGTAGAATTTAGTAAATGTCAGATACCTGCGTTTTTAGTATTATTTAAATTTTAAACAAAAAATCAGAATCGGGTCAACTGAAGTGAGACAGGGCTCGTATTATTTATTAGAGCAAAATTTTAATGCGCGTAAATAATTATCAGATAATTGTAGAACACGCCCAAGATTGATTTTAAAGTTTGGTCGCTGAGCTGATATCACAATTAAAAATATAAATGATTTCTTTTGAAATATTTGGGAGTCTCGTTTTTGGAAAGAATTTGTAAGTAAATGAAGCCTTGAGAACCTTAGGTTGCACGCTTTGAAGTTACGGGACGATAGATGTTAGAAATAGATCAAGCTTAGATATGGTTCCGTTACTACGAAACAAAAGAACAATCTGCGGAATACAATGATAAAAAGCCGAAGCAGAATCGATTGTTCTTTATTATCAGCCAAACAACTCTTCTCTGTAATTGAATTTCGATGTCCGTTATTTTTACAACTGACCAAAACCCAGTCATTAATTTTATAAATCGCACTGACGATACTTGTTACCCGCATTTTTGCTCATTTTTTACCGGCATGACCACATTAATAATAACGCACAGTGAAATTCCTCAAGATTCGAGTGAAAAGAAATTTTATTGATATGGAAATTCAGACTCTGAAATTACTTCCTGCCGAAATTCAAAAAATATGCAGTTTTACAACTTCAAATGGAAGAATAATAATTTACACATGTGATTGTAGAAAAATATACCAAATATTAGTGTTCTATTACATTTTAACCCCATTATAATGGGGTAGGTGGCACAATTTTATCGAGTCGGTCTATGGATTTGAGAACCTTGGTTCGATTCCTACAGTCGATAAACAATTTTCATAACATTAAAATTATTCCTTTGGATTCTCCTCCACTATCAACTTTGGGAGCTGCGATTTGATGGCTGGTAACCGCACTGTATGTGCAAATATGTATATATCACTTACCGAAATCTGCTATGGCAGAGTGCTACACCCAGTAATGGGTAAAAGGCATGATGTTATATTTATTTATTATTAACTGTTTTCAATTTTTATTTCTACTCTTCTGTAGTTATAGCTCATTTCCTAAAAAACTGTCAATTTATTTACAATATTTGACAAATGTGTTACTTCTTCAAAACAATTAGTGTTTGTCGATGGTCTAAAATAAATAAATATATAAATATATCATCACGCCTTCTACCCATTACTGGGTGTGCCAGTCTGCCGAAGCAGGTCTCGGTAAGTGATATATTTTGCGCGTGAAATACGGTTACCAGCCGTCAAATCACGGCCTCCAAAGATGTTAGTGGTGGAGGAGCCACAGGGGTAGCTTTTGAAAATATGAAAATTGTTTGTCGCCTGTGGGAATCGAACCAGGGTTCTCAGGATCCACAGGCCGATTTCATACCATTGAGCTAGCCACCCCATGTCGATGGTCTACATGTTCACAATCTGCTTACAATGGTGATTAGATTACAAATCCATGTTTTTATTTTTGATATTTTGCAGTTTTCGATGAACTTGGCACCTTATGCCAAGGTAATGTTTTTTAAAAGATACACAAAATAACAAAATGAAGGACATAATTTATACTTATAGAAAACTATTCTAAATTTGCCGAATATAAATTATGTACAAAATAAAAATAAATAAATATATCATCACGCCTTTACTCACTACAGGGTGAGGCATTCTGCCGTAGAAGATCTCGGTAAGTGATATATTTATGTACGTGAAATGCGGTTATCAGCTGTCAAATCACAGCTCCTAAAGATGTTAGTAGAGGGGGAACTACAGGGATAATTTTAATGTACTGAAAATTATTTGTCGGCTGTGCGAATCGAACCGAGATTCTCAAATCCATAAGTCGATTCGATATCACTGAGCCACGTACCCCATTATTTTATGAGATTAAAAATATTGATCCTTAAAGTAGTATCGTAAGTTTTAAATAATCCTGCAGATGTTGTGTCAAGAAAAGATAAAATTCCGTATTTGTTTGATGACATCAGCGCGCTAAAATCTCGTTAAATCTCTCACGTCTTGTTGATGTAACATACGATATCTCACCAAGAGCGCAAAAGCAGTTGGTTGTAATTAATGTGGACCAGTTCGGTGTCGAATTAACATGATGGTTCGATCGATCACGCTCGCCACGGGATTCCGTATCCTCGGGGGTTTGTCGCTTTGCAAAGATCTGCTTCGGCCACGCAACAAGGAAGAGTTTACACAAAAGCCATAAGGTGTAGTTTGCTAGGTTAGTTCCGTCATTGCAATAAATGGATTACAAATATATCATTACGACGATACCTAATTTTTAGTGTAGTAGTTACAGCTGCACAGTTCTGTTTTTTTCCATAAGGGCACATGGAGCACGATCTCAGGACCCCCGGCTTGATGGGGTCCTCAAAATGCTGAGGTTTCGTTTACACAGAAAAGATAGGAGCTCATTTTTTTAGTGCAATTTTGCTAAGAACTTCCGTTATTTTTTTAATTTAAATGCAAATTGAAAACTAGATGAGATTTCTAAATATTTTTTAAACAGTGAACAAAATTTTACTAAATCTAAAAAAATTTCAAAAAATACATAATGTACAATTTCTTAATTAATCCTATAAAAGGTATACAACTATTAAAACAATTTTAATGGGATGGCTAACTCAGTGGTATGAAGTCGGCCTGTGGATCCTGAGAACCCTAGTTCGATTCCCACAGGCGACAAACAATTTTTATAATTTCAAAAGCTACCCCTGTGGCTCCTCCACCACTAACATCTTTGGCAGCCGTGATTTGACGACTGGTAACCGCACTTCACTCGCAAAATATATCACTTACCGAGATCTGCTTCAGCAGAGTGCCACACACAGTAATGGGTATAAGGCGTGATGATATATTTATTTATTTATTTAAAACAACTTTAAAATATTTTAAAGAACTTTGAGGACATAATAGAAGATTTTGCATAACACAAATCCCGGAAGAAACTATCATCATTAACGTAAGTCCAATTCTCAAAATACGAGTAGTAATCCCTTCACTTATATATGATTTGTATAAAGCAAACCATAACCAATAAAGTCACTAAATAAAAATACATACTGATGTTTCTATTCACATTTTTTTTACTTTTTAACAGGGCTCCTAACTCTGTGTGCCCAAGGGCCCCAAACTATGTGTGCCTCTGTGGCCCCTCCATGGCTTAAGACGGCCCTGATCTGCACATCTCTGAAGATGGCATCCTACAATTAATGTTATTAAAGAATTCTGTATGAAAAAGATAGGACATATCTTTTCTATACATAATTCTTTATCAAAGCGCCCGAGAGCCTTACTTCCTGCTGCATATCTTTATGCTATGGTGATATTTTTTCACGTGGATAAAAATGTCCTTAATTGGAGCAGTTGTTTTCATGCTAACGGTCAATATTATCCTTTTGTTTAAGAACAAAATGCCAAGATACCTATTTTATAGAGTTATTCGTATTAAGTTGCAATACAGATTTAACAGTGTGTGTACGAAAAAATTCTTGAGTAAAAACAAATATGTAACAGCACATATCTGAATAGCATTCATGCGTCATAATAACATAGCACAAGTATTGAAGAGTTTCGAAACACGCATACAATACACACTAATACTACATTGCATGAATACAGGTCCATGGAGACTGCAACAGTGCGTTATGAAGCATACCTGCTCACTATTTCTATTTCTTTATTAATTGAGAATCAATTTGTTTTTATATAAAAGTAATTGTAGAAAATAATACCTCGATTAATGATTAATAGTTTACTACATAATTAATGGAAATCGATATTATAAATCGTGCAATTTTTCGCATACTTAACATTTTTGCTAAGTGTTTTTTTCTAATAAAATAATTACTTTATAAGCGATGAATATTACTTCCATTTCATGTTTTAAAATAATATAAATAATGATTATTAATTACAGGTTAGCTCTTATAAATCGTTAATTTTCTGTATGAATATGATGTCATACAAAATGGCGTCTAACCACAATATTTACCGTAACTTCTTTACCTAACTAACCTATCCGAATTAGACAAAAACTGGTTTTAATATTATAAAAAATTTGCTAAATTATTTAGAATTACAAAATAGTATTACTCGCTTCAAAAATTATTCATAACTAATGTGTTTAATATGTTTATCACATGAATATAATTAATTTAAAAGGAAATGAATGTGAGAAAAGATAAGCAGATAAAGAGAAACCACGGAGTCACGTGTAAGGTAAAGTAAGTAAATATTTCACGCCAATACACATTGCTATCTAATTAACCTTAATCGACTGCCGGCGCCATCAAGAAAATAACGACATTTTGTAAATACTTTAATATCTTCACATTACTTTACATGATTACAAGAACAATAGGTACAATTATATGGTTTAAAATGAAAATCTGAATCACAATACGACAGTTATATTTTAATAGAAGAAACTCAGAATTTTCATAGAAGTCAGTAGTTAGGATTTTATTTATGATTGTCATTTGTGCATGTAACAAAAATGTTAATAGTAAGTATAAACCGAAGTTTCACTAAAATATTTTATATATTTATTTACTGCGGTTTTAAACAGAAAATTAACCCCAATTCGAGTCATTTGAATGCTGCTATCCAATTTCACAAGTACCAGTTATAATTACTAATTACTATAAGATTTTGTTTATTGACACAATTGTCTGTAGATAATTATTAGAAATAATTTTTGAAAAGCAATGAGCGTTCGCCGGGATTTGAACCCAGCACCTTTCACTCGCAAGGTGACTGCTCTAACCAATTGAGCTAGAAACACTCGGCGAATACTCATGCTTTTTCGTGCAATATTTAGTTGAAGAAATGTAAAGTGACATGGGTTGAGTATTCGCCGAGTGTTTGTAGCTCAATTGGTTAGAGCAGTCACCAGTGAAAGGTTCTGGATTCAAATCCCGGCGAACGCTCATTGCTTTTTCAAAAATTATTTCTAATAATTACTAATTCCAATTGTCAATTACAATTACCGATTACTGGAAGCGGCATAAAACTTGAGATCCAAATAGATATTATATTTGTAAAGAACTTTGAAAGGACATAAATAAACAATAACAAAAAATGTAATGAAGATTTATGTCTTCTTCTTAAGCTATTTTAGTTATCATGGTGTCATGGGGTAATGGCTCAGTGGTATCCGAGTCGGCCTGTGGATCCTAATAACCCTGGTTCGATCCCCACAGCCGACAAAACATTTTCACCAATTTAAAAATTACCCCTGTGGCTCCTCCACCACTAACATCTTTGGGGGCCGTGATTTGACGGTTAGTAACCGCACTTCACGCGCATAAATATATCACTTACCGAGATCTGCTTCGGCAGAGTGCCACATCCAGTAATGGGTAAAAGGCGTGATGATATATTTATTTATTTTTTATGGTGTCAATATTTTAAACATATTGTAGTTTTATGAAATTCTAGTTGACATTTACATTATTTTTGTCAGACATAAACGAAACGTAATGATAGAAAATAGAGACAAAATATTGTACCTATCGTATTAATTGAAATAAAAAATGTTTGGAGTTTGCAAACATTTTGCTAAGAACTATTAATTGTAATTGGTAATTGTAATTATTAATTAGGTAGCTTTGAACGTAGCTTTAGAACATATACCGGGCGTATCACGAAAAGGGGGTCATTGATGTTTAACACAGAAAACCAATTTTTCTGTGCGTATTGCTTTCCAAATTATTTCAGGCAAAAATATTCCAAATAAAAGATGTAGAGTTTAAAATATAAAAAATAAAATAAATATATCATCACGCCTTCTATCCATTACTGAAAGTAGCACTCTGCCGAAGCAGATCTCGGTAAGTGTTATATTTTGCGCGTAAAGTGCGGTTACCAGTCGTCAAATCACGGCTCCCAAAGATGTGGTGGAAGACCAAAGGGATAGCTTTTGAAATTATGAAAATTGTTTGTCGCCTGTGGGAATCGAACCAGGGTTCTCAGGATCCACAGGCCGACTTCATACCACTGAACTAGTCACCCCATACGCCTTCTATCCATTACTGAAAGTAGCACTCTGCCGAAGCAGATCTCGGTAAGTGTTATATTTTGCGCGTGAAGTGCGGTTACCAGTCGTCAAATCACGGCTCCCAAAGATGTGGTGGAAGACCAAAGGGATAGCTTTTGAAATTATAAAAATTGTTTGTCGCCTGTGGGAATCGAACCAAGGTTCTCAGAATCCACAGGCCGACTTCATACCACTGAACTAGCCACCCCATATTGTAAATAAATATTGTATTCAAATTAATAAACTAAATTTATTTTCTGTGTTTTGTAACAGCAGAAATTAAATATTAAAATTTATAAAATTACTATTTAATATTGTTAACCACGGAATTAAAACAAAATAGCATTAAGTTTTCCATCAAAATCAAACAAATTCGCGATTTAATTTAGTCAAATATTTTGCCACATTAAACTTTTGCATCGTTTTAAAAGTAAGTTATGATCTGTTTGTAAATTTTACATTATTTTTGCAAATTTATTAAAAATGGAAAATAATGCACATGAAGAAAAAATACAAATAATGAAATGACATTATTCAGAGGAAATTTTTGTTATTTAAAAATAAATATAAATATATCATCACGCCTTCTACCTATTACTGGGTGTGGCACTCTGCCGAAGCAGATCTCGGTAAGTGATATATTTTTGCGCGTGAAGTGCGGTTACCAGTCGTCAAATCACGGCCCCCAAAGATGTTAGTCGTGGAGGAGCCACAGGGGTAGCTTTTTGAAATTATGAAAATTGTTTGTCGCCTGTGGGAATCGAACAGAGCTAGCCACCCCATTTAGGACTTTTCTTGCAGTTTGTTGCGCTGTACCTATAAATACTTTTCTGTAGAGATTGATAATAAAAAAATTGCACCTGTATCGGTTCTTTTTCTTTTTAAATACATACGAAACGATTTTGCATCACGCAGCGTTTATCGCAAGTGCAAAGTTGTTCTGTTTTTATCGACTGATTTCATCTCTAGTTAATTGTGATTTCGAAACGAACCTTTTATGTTCTTCATGTGTCGTTCAAAATTTTAACGACTGTCATTTCACAAGCCGTTGCACAAGTGACTTGAGATCATATGGCTTAATTATAGCAATTGAATTAGGATCGACGCGAGAAGATATTTCAGAAGCGAATCAATGCAGAGGTACTTTTATAACTTCACCAAAAGTTCACATAACGCATTTTTAATCATAAATTTCTGCGCTCTTTTTATGCAGGAGGATATTTTGCGCTACCAGATTTTGCAAATTTATTTTCTTAAGATTTATACCGCATTAAAACTGAATATTTGAACTTTAAAACTGGTTTTAATATTATGTCTTTATGGTCTTTAAATGCGTGAATAATTTACCTAAGAGTTATTTGCAAGATCAAGAGAATTCTTCACATTTTAATTACTTTACTTGTATTTAATTTTACAGCTTTGTATTTTATTTAGTACGTCGCAAAACAGAAAATTAATTTCAACTTCAATAAAGGAGATTTACAGCTTATGGAGGAATCCGAATCCCTTGAATGCAGTTCTACTTGTGACTCGACTGCGCAACCGTAGAGCTACTATTTCACATAACAAACATTAAATGGTATCATTGCACCATATTTATGTTGTTTATTAGGTTTCTGATCATCATTATGGAGAGTACAATACCATAAGAGGCTTACAGCCTAATTGTTAAAAGAGTTTTGGCTAATCCCGAATTAGACAAATTAAGATAAATCATATTCACCAAAAAGGTTTTATTATAATATAAACTTGTTACCATTTGGTTTTCGGAAAATAATTTGGAATAACTTTTTAAAATCGGAATACAGTAAGATTTACTACTCTAAAATTAAGGGTGAAATTCATAGTCGTGACTCACCCTCACCTCATTCTCAACTCACACTTAAAATCGAAGTAACTAAGGCAACTAACTCAAATTATGCAAATTCTTGAGTTAGTTGCCTTAGTTACTTCGACTTTGAGAGTGAGGTGAGGATGAGGTGAGAGTGAGTGACGACTGTGAATTTGGCCCTAAGAATTAACTAATTTCTTTTTGAAAATCGAAATGTTGCTTGGTAACTGACATGAAAAAATTGTGACACCAAGGGTGGAAAGAATTTGTCCAATGTCAAATTACTAAGGTCGTTTTACCTCGAAGTAAGAAAGTTCGAATGAAAGAAATAAAAATTTGGCTTGAAAAAATCCTCAAGTGGTACTACTTAATGAGACAATTTGCCGAATGGAGTATTTTACTAAAATTATGATACTTTTATTCGCCGTTTCCAAGGTAATGAAAGTAATTAAAAGTTTATTCATTTACAAACAGTTTTCTATAGTGTTTATCCGATGTTAAACTGACTAAATGACTTTATTATATTTGAGTTGAATTGGTGACAGTATTTTTGATAAAACTAAATTATTAGTGTGGTCGAGTGAAGAAAGAAAATGAATGATAAGTGAATAGGAATGATGTGATTGAAGGTTTGTTGTGGGTTAATGATTTCAAGTGTAATAAATGAATGAGTTTATATGGAGTGATCTATGAATGTGGTTGAAGTGAGGGTGGCTTGTTTGGATGAAAATGTTTGACGAGGGCTGATTGTTTGATGAGTGTGATGAGTGAATGTTTTATGAGTGATTTTAGAGTTCGTGCTAACCCATTTGTTGGGATATAGCGTGAAGATATGTATGACGAGTGAGCTTTTAGTTTGAAGCGACTTCTCTCAAAATTAGTTGTATCATTGCCAGTATTATTTTTAATTGATATTATATCGTGCTAATGATGTAATATTTTTAAACAACATATTGATTGTTTTTATGGATAAAAACCCCGTTAAAAACTAATATTTAACTTAGTTTAAATTAATTAAAAAAAATACACAGCCAGATTCTTCAAAAAAGTTTTAGCTAATCCTAAATTTTGGATTAACTAATCTTATGCTAGTCCGATTTATAAAAGTTAATTCGATTCACTTTCCGAAAAGTAAATGGTAAAAAGATTGTATTAAGGTTTATTTAAACATTTTTGGGAATATGGTTTAGCTTAATTTGACAAATTCAAAATTCAGGATTAGCTAAATTCTAGCTAAAACTTTTTTTGAGAATCGGATTGCTAATATAATAACAAAGTCAATGATCCACATGGCATACAACTTCGCATTTCATTTATTTATTTAAACTAAGATTAATAATTGAATTTTGGCGGTACAATTAATTACAATTTACATATTAAAATTTTTAGAAAAAAAATATGTAAAACAATTGACAAAACAGTTTATTTGCCAGACAAACAAAATTAATTATAATTCCAACTAAGAAGAAAAAACAATTTAAAACATAACAATAATTTCACAAATGACTAAGATTTGGAAGTTCATCCACCCCGTATCCTTCATCAACAGGATTCACTGAGGCGTAACATCAGACTGGTTGGAACCAGCCATCTTTATAACACTAACCATCTTTAATCCAATGTTTAATTACCCGGCCACACTCGCACATGATGTGCAAAAAGCCACAAACACATAAATGCAACATTGTATGCGTTAGTATCTCCTAAACCTAATTTAAATGCAGAATCTGTTCCGTGAACTTCGTGTTTATATCTATCAGTAATAAATATAGCCACATAATACATAGCGCACATTTTCTTATTCGTCTGAGTTAATATTCCAATGGCTTAATTGCCACTGGCAAATGTATTAATCACCATCAAGGTTGGCAGGCAAAAATGCGACTGTTTTATAGTTTATAATAATCCGGGAGCCGCCGTATTTGCAGCAAGTGCCATGTGTTGTATTCCTCATGCTTTAGTGTAATTAAAACTAATAAATTCATCACATTTTCACGAAGATAATAAATAGTTATTGTTACAATATTATAATATAAAATTTAATTAATATCGACGATTAAAAATAATTGTTTTATTGTTACAAGAACTAATTAGATTGATGTTAATATGAAATTGTTACATTGAAAATCAGAAAATATAAAAAAAGAAAACAACCAACATAAACACTGGTAAAAGGTATGCGTAGAATCGAAAAACTAAACACATTCTACCACTCTAATACAACAAATTTATTTATCTAGATCTGGAAATAAAAGCATACAAATTTCAAGCGGTTTTACACTGACTACGGAGCGGCCTTAAGGGTGGTTAATCAGCAATTATTCAACTATCAGTTATTTTTAAAAATAATGTTTCAAATAAAACTAAATAATAATAATTTCAATTGGCAATAAAAAATACTTGAAATTGGTAAGACTGATACATAAATTTATTTCCTGCTATTGACAGTGACATTTGAAAATTTAAATCAATAAATATTGTTGTTTTCCTTACCCAGATCCTTTTATTTCTTAACATTACTCACAGAGCAATAATCTAAAGTATTTCTATCACTCAACCTATTTGTACTTATTATAAAAATGGAATGTCCAATAGTATTTCCGCCTTAACCTGGCGTTGTACCAACTGTGGAATAAAAATAACCCTAGTAATGTATTGCCAACTAAAACACTTTTATTACTTTTATTTGAAGTATTTATGTCTACATAAGTTAGTGATTTTTGTCATATAAAAATGATTAAATTGCTAGTTAATCACGGTTGTTAATACTAAATTTTTTAATTTGTAATAAATTTAATGTGCAATTTTCTTGTAGGTATAGGCATTATAAAACAAAATTATCATATAAAAATCGTATCTACAGCTAGTAAATAAAATAATAGTAATTAAATATCAAAGCCAAACGTGTTATAAATATTCGAGAACGGTTCAAAGTTCATTGAAATTCCACTGCAAAGAGAAATAAAATTCAACAAAAAAGTTTACAGGTTAGTTCACCGCACGATGTATCATTAAAGTCTCCGAATAAAATACGTTTCATTCCGCGTTTCAACGCACGAAATAAACATTTTTAACCAAATCTTCACACAAATATCGTGCCATAGGTCAGGTTTATCGATAGATTAAATTATTATTACATTGAATTCACATAAACAAACAGAATAATTTACTGAAATTTAGGTTCGCCGTGCGATCTTGCATTGAAGTCTCCGAAATAACACGTTTCGTTTCGTCTCTTGCGTATCTACGGAATAAATCAGTAATTTCGAATATTGTATACCAACATTATGTTCATCACGAGGTAATAATATTTATTACAATAATATTTTATAATTAAAATCTGCAAATATTAATAGACTGATTCTTTGTTAGGTTCGCCGTTCTATCTGTCATTAAAATCTACAAATAAAATGATTTAATTCAGAATTTGAGGCAAATATCATGTTTCTATTTTTCATTCGTAGTTTGTAATATTTGAAACAAAAATATCTTATATTTTTCATTCGTCGTTTGTAATACTTTAAAACAAGAATGTCTGCTATAAAAACCCTAAATGTCAGCTATAAAAATAGGTTATTAAATTTTATCTAAAAAGAAATAAACTTTTGCAAGTTGCAGTTTGAGGCAAATTTCACATTTATGTTTGTCTCATGGACAATTATTATAGAAATGTGTAAATAACACGTGTAAAATCAGGTTATGATGTCCGATAAAGTAAGATAGAAGTAAACTTACATGTAGTAGTAGTAATAATCCAAAACTAAGCTCACAGGTCATCCACTTCCACATCAGCTGTTGAGTACTGTTACACTGCTTCACCCTAGTCGTAGTAAACGTCACAAGTCAACTGCACACTCGTCACAGCACTCGCGCACACTGCACTAGCACAGAGCATGAACACAGAACGTTGCTGTTGCTGGCGTTGGCACGTTGGCAGTGTCGCGAGCTCACTGGCAACCACCCACCGACGCGGCGCGCGGAACCCACAGACCTACATACGGGAGTCGTCCCCTCCAGAACCAGATCCCCACCAGGTGATGGCTGATGCTGTGGCTTTGGAAAGAAAGCTAACGGTACCGGTGCAAAAAACAACCCAAAAAAACACCGACTATTCTACCCACGAGGTTCTGGTGGTTGTGGACGCTTGACGGATGATCATGATTAGTTTTTCCAGATGTGTTTCGCGTTATCTGCAAACAAAAAAATTCTTTTAATAAATATCAATTCGTACATTTATTTACATTATCTTTCTTGGAATCTTCTCACAAATAAGAGCGGCCAAGATGAAAGTCCAGCGGATTATTTGCAGACGAATTTATAGGTTATGAACTTATTGCCGTGGCATAAATTTTTATATACGGAAAAGGAATTCTTAATAATGGTCATTTCAAATTATAATCTTGTGGAAACTATATAATACACACATCAGTTAACCCGAATCTTATCTTTTCTTTTGATTTTTGATTTTGCAGTTTTATTTCTCGTGTAATATGCAAGAAAATTAAATGAAATTTTAATGAGACATATGCTAATATATTGTTAATACACAGATAAAATTATAAGTCAAACGATACACAAATCTTGGAATGACAGCCATTGAAAGATGAAATAAACATTTCTGTAGTAACTAAAAAAATTTTCGTTTTATTCGAAAATTGTATATTAATAAAGTTTGTTTTAAATAGCAATTAACTTTGATTCCATAGGTCAAACTGCCTATATGATAATAATCATTATAGGTTACTTGTGTGTTGAATTAGTTTTTTTGTAAGAAAATAATTGCTAGTAATACTGTTATACAGTTTGTGTCTAAGGAATATTCAATGTTAAATTTAGTCTAAGATGTTGAAAATTAATTATAGAATTTAGTAAATGTGAGATATCTGCGTATTTAGTATTATTTATATTTTTAACGGAAAAATAAGATTCTGGTCAACTGACGGGGCTCGTATATGTTGTTCTATTTAAATATATAAATGAAAGCATATCTTGTTGGTAGTCTATGATTTATTTTGTTTATAATTTGTAATAGTGGAAAAGCAGCTTCGGATGAATCTCGTCTTTGACAGTAAAAAAAGTCAATAAAGAAATATTATTATTATTATTATTAAAATAATGTCTAAACATCATCAATTTCAATGTTTAATTATTATAAACTAAAAATGTAAATAAGGAAATCTATTATTGGTTCTTGGACTGGTGGTTTCCCCCAAAATAAATAAATAAGTAAATATAAATATATATCATTACGCCTTCTACCCATTACTGGGTATGGCACTCTGCCGAAGCAGATCTCGGTAAGTGATATATTTTGCGCATAAAGTGCGGTTACCTGTCGCCGAATCACGGCCCCCAAAGATGTTAGTAGTGGAGAAGCCACAGGGATAGTTTTTGAAATTATGAACATTGTTTGTCGCCTGTGGAAATCAAACCAGGGTCCTCAGGATCCACAGGCCGACTTCATACGACTGAACTAGCCACCCCATAAGTAAATATAAGTATTAAAAATTATAAAAGTGTTAAAAATGTGTGAATTCTAAAATGATTGTATATAATATTTAGAAATTTATAATAAATAAATCTCATTACGTCTTTTACCCATTACTGGGTGTAGCACTGTATCGTAGCAGATCTCGGTAAGTTATACGAGTATATTTATGTTCGTTAAATGCAGTTATCAGCCGTGAAACCTCAGCCAACAAAGATGTTAGTGGTAGGGGAGTCACAGGGGTGATTTAAATGTGGTGAAAATTGTTTTCACCTGTGGATATCGAACCCGGGTTCTTAAATCCGACTCGATACTACTGAGTCACCCTAATAAAAAAACTTTAAAAAGAAAAGTCGCAATAAATGAGACAATTTGCGATTAATTGTGAATTCAAGTGATATTTGGCGCCCCTTAAATTTTGTCGCTCTAGGCTATAGCCTACTTAGCTTATAGGTAAATCCGGCATTGCCCACTATCGACAAATATGTGTTGATGTATATTCATTAAAATATTGAAATGCCATAACAATTTTCTGAAACAGTTCTGCATTTTGGATGGGAATATTTTTAATGAAGTTGTAATTAAAATTTTATAATTTATAATCAACTTATTATCCAGTTATTGTCAGAAATAAATACTAAAAACTGTAGTTGTACATTATTCCCTAAATGTTTTATTGCATCCTCAATAAAACGGTGTTTTCAATTATTTATTTATTTATTGCTACTTTGTACAACAGGAATTTCATTCCAATTACAGTACGGGGTCCGGACTCACCAAGCCACAGTGTGTTAGTTCATATATTTTTAGCGTCAATGGGATTCGAACGCGGGATTTTCCGAATGCCGTAACGCTAACCACAAGTAAATACAATTAATAATATCAAATAGAATTATAGAGAGAAAAATTAGGATAGCGCCAGGATTTGAACCTGGGGTTTTTGAAATACTTTAACCAACTGAGCTACGGGTCTATTTAATCTAATGTTATTTATGTTTTTCACTCTATTTTGTTAAGTGTCAAGGGCAGCTCGAGTTGAAAGGTCCTAGATACAAAATCTGGCTATACCTATCTCAAGTTTTCTTCCTACAATTTATGTTGAAGATTTTATAAACGAGCTTATATGAATGTGAATGAAGCAAAAGTGGTAAACCAGGACAGAAATTAATAAAGTTCAGGATGAATCCGTTGATTAAGGTAGTACTAGCGTGAAAAAAATTTCTGCAGATCTGAATGAAATTTGGCGCACGTAAACATTGGATAGTCATAAGCATCCTGTTAAAATATGAAACACAGTCATCGTCTGTGAACAAATATATTCGCTTGTAAAGTTGAGTTCTTATACACGGGGCTTATGGCGATCATCACTCAGAATCGCACATATTTGGTTTGTGTACCTCTTAAATTTTGCAGTTTCATTTGACAAACTAATATGATGTTCTAGAACTATCCATGTATATTGTATCAGAAGGAGACATTTTTTTATCGTTTTGTAATGAATATATAGCCATGCAAAGCCTTATTTTTAACGAAAAATTAAGAATTCCCATTTATAATGGCAACACCACATGGTGGTATGGTATTTGAAAATTCACTAGACCAACAACTTGTTAACAATTCAGGATATTCAAATCATAATAGGTATAAAACACTTATTTTATTAAATTTTTATATTTTTTTGAGCGTAAGTTTCGTCACTCGACAACCGATGGCGCCACCGTCACACTAGTACTACCTTAAATGCTCAGTGAATAACTTAAGGGTTCGTGTTACCTCATTTGGTAAGGTATAGCGCAATATTGGAGCTGGTTGTGGCAGACGTTATAATCAAGTACATGAAAATATAAATTATAGGTTATTTTGCTACTCTGAATAACAGGAACTTAGTCCCAATTACAGTACAGGGAGCCTATAGCTTATAGTGGAATCCGAACAATTCAGACACAAACGTATTTATTTGATATAAGTTGAAGCCAGCGAGAATAGAATGAACTCTTGCTTCTTAATTAGTAAACGCAAGTTTTACATCGGTTTTATACACTGGGCTATGATTTCCAAATTAGTTTTATAGTTTGAATTTGTATTGTTAATAATTAGTTATAGTATAGAGTATAAATAATTAAATAATATTCCACTCTCCACTAGGGACGTTTTATTATACTAAATGTTCATTTCGACTGCATGGCAGTTGAAATCTACATTTTGTATAATAAAACTTCTCTTGTGAAGAAAAGAATATTGTGTTGTTTATAAACATTTATCTTCACACAGCTATAAACTTTATATTAATTATAAATTTATGTTAGAAACTCGAAGTGTTCTTCTGAAAATATCCACCAGAGGTGATAGTCAAATATCCGTTCGTCAAATTGGTGCGATTCTCGTGCTATCTCTAGTTTAATCACATCAACATTTCATGATAAATGTGCACCAACCAAGTTTCGTGTCTTCATCGGCCGTTGGAATCTGTCGGATCCGTTAAGTAGATTCCTCGCATTCTAGCTCGGCATCTAGGGCTGCAGCTATCTATCTTGAACGAGGTTTAGAAGAGTTTGGCGACGGTCGAAGCAACAGACCGTGGAGTCGGATTTTGTAGCGTGACGAAAAGACGCGACGAGGTTTACGGGAAATTTAAAATGGAGTCGTGAATTTAATTAAATACCAGAGAAGGAAGAAATTA
Organism: Pterostichus madidus; assembly: GCA_911728475.2. Taxonomy (NCBI): domain Eukaryota; kingdom Metazoa; phylum Arthropoda; class Insecta; order Coleoptera; family Carabidae; genus Pterostichus; species Pterostichus madidus. The sequence goes on along the minus strand of OU452313.1, from coordinate 6,849,863 downwards.
TATCATTTATTTAGCATGGTTATGAATTAATTAATGAAGTTGCGTCAATTAATAGGTCATTAATTTTGATGTCATTTCATTAACAACATTTAATGTTAATATCAAAATGTTAAAATACAACGCAGGAATCAAGCAATTTACTATCACTGATAACGCACTGAATATAAATTGAAAATCAGAGCTCCCAAACGAGTCAAATTAAAAGTGCTTTTACAATAATTTTAATATTTTAGCTGTATTCATTATATATTCCATAAATAATGAGAAATTAAATTGCTAAGTTTGTTAATTTGGCAACATTAAAATGTTTCTTTTCTTATACGAGAGCAGGGTGAAAAGTCCCTGAAAAATGAAAGAAGAAATGATTTATTTGGTCAAAACATATTTTATTTCTCATCATAATCTTCTTGTAGCTCGATACACTTCGTCCAACGTTTTTCTAATTTTTCGATCCCTTCCAAATAATACGATTTTGGCTTCAAAATAGGCGTTTGTCTCAGCGATGACCTCATCGTTGGAGCCAAATCTCTTTCTGCCGAGCCATTTCTTCAAATTTGGAAATAGATAAAAATCGCAGGGGCCAAATCTGGAGAATATGGTGGATGACGAACCAATTCGTAGCGCAATTCATGCAATTTTTCAATTGCGACTGCGGACCTCATATTCAAAAAATTTATGCAAAATGTTCCGTACTCGTTCGGTTGAGATGCTCATAGCCTCAGCTAGCTCGTGCACTTTAACTCGCCGATCGTCCAATATCATACCATGGATTTTATCGACGATTTCTGGCGTTGTAACCTCAATTGGACGACAAGAAAGTTCGGCGTCCTTTGTGGTCGTACTACCACAACGAAAATCAGTAAACCACTTGTGAATCATTCCAATCGATGGTGAGGAATCCCCATAATGTTTAACAAGCGATGCCTTGGTTTGCGTAATGTTTTTTCCACGCAAGAAATAATGTTTAATCAAGACGCGAAATTCACTCTTTTCCATGTTTTCAAAAATCTTCAAGGTTGCTTGCTTTCGATGGGTGTCAGAACAGAACAGAATGACATATCAGTCTGAAAATTTTAATGCGTTCTAGTTAAAGATAGTACATCACAAATGTCACATAAGATTTGCGATTGTGGCGCCATCTGTTTTATTTTTCAGGGACTTTTCATCCGGATCTCGTACTACGGTTGACTAAGCGATTAATTAACAAACATGATCACTAAAAGCTGTAGGCGTCGTTTACTGTAATTAGGATTAAGTTCCTGTTTTACAGAGTGGCAATTAAATAAATAAATAAGAAAGAAAAATTACCCAGCATTGAGATTCGAACTATAACATCTTTGAGTCTGGTAAATGGCCTCAGATTTGTTGTTATTTGATATCTCAGTGGCAATGCGTCGGATGGTGGATTTGAAAACCAGGGTTTTTAATTCCTGCAACCGATAAACTGTACACTAACATTTTTGAAGACCGTGCGTTGACGACTGGTAACCGCACTTCACGCGCAAAATGTATTATTTACCGAGAACTGCTACGGCAAAGTGCCACACCTAGTAATTGGTATAATGATATATTTTTTTATTACTTCTCGTTAATTGAAGACTTAAATAATAATTGAATTCATCAGTATAAAAAGAAACTAATAAAATTATAGACAGATGGGTGATTTTTGCATTTCTAAATTTTTATCTAGTCATCTATACTTTTTTAGAAAACAAAACACCATCAAAATTGCTTCTTAAATTAACATTGATTTAGGAAATTAACTGACATTTAATCTGTTATGCACCTGTGATTCAAAAATAAAAACTAATCTAAAAAATTAATTGTAGTGGTGTGGAGAATATATAGAGAGACATGTTCTTGTTTTTTGATTGAGTTCATTGCTGCTGCAGATGAGACAAAGCAACCAATCTTACTCTCACATCACCTTATTAATGAACCTTAACATATTTCATTTAACTAGATTTATATTAATCTGTTAATATAATTAAAACCTACATTAATATATTATCTTTCGAAAGTACCTACCTGTAAGTATACTTGAAGATGTTAATACTATAAATTAAATCTGACAAATATTTTCTTATGTATCATTAAAAATATTCTTTCTAATTAATCTACGCAAAAACCTCAAATGCATATTATATTTACTAAGAAAGTGTCAGCGAGACTAAATAAAATAATAATTATATCGCAATCAATCAAGTGAGTCATGACATCTGGACGTGAATCTCATTACAAACAAATTTTAATTTTCTTCTATATTTGCCAGTTGTGCTAAACTTTGACAAATGTCGTTTAATTTTGCTCATTTCTCCTAAAGTATTTATTAATAAGACAATAATTATATATCATCTTGATTTTTCAACATTTCTGACCGTTACCATCTTGTATTATTTATTAATAAATAGATAAATTTATCTAGATAAATCATTTAGATAATATAATTTTATCTGTTTTCTTATTTAGATATGTTTTCGTATATAATTATTTTCTTGTTAATGGTGGAATCTATAAGTTTTATAGGTCTGTAAATCTGTAAATGATGAACAAAATAGCAACGAAACTTATGACTTTATAAAATATTTTCTACTTATCAACAAGTATTGATGTGATTTTGTTCATTATTCACAGTTTATGAATCTATAAACTTATAGATTTGTCACAGAATTCCACCATTAATTAGAAACACAAATTATCTTTATTTATTTTGTGAAATTAATTTAGAGTTAGGCGACATTTTTTTGTAAGTTAATAATGAATATTTTTTTTTTTTCATTTACAAACATTTGACATTGCTAAATATTAAATGACAATAAATTCCAATGATTACATGATTTTTTTGTTTGTTTGATTTATTTATTATCTAATATATATCTAGATAATAATTGTATATCTTTATTAGATAATTTCTTCAATTATTATCAATTCTTATTCTAGATTAAAATACAATAGTAGTTATCTCGAGTCCGATTCTAATTCGTAGCAACCAAATATTTAGTTGAATGACGTATTTTTGATAACGTCAGGCGATTTAGTTAAATTTCTGGGGAATCTATTTTCTACTATTGGTAACAAAGATCACACTATATATTTTAGTGTGGTATTTCTCAAAAATTTGTCGCCGCTTTTTGTGATTTTTATTATTAACAAGTCTACTTTTTTGTTTGATATCGTAACTATGTTTCTATATTTAGTATTATTTATTAAAATAACCAAACTTTTCAAAACACGGCACTGCAAAACATACGAATAGGACGTAGCGACTGAGTTAGCGACTGGTTTAAAGCAGTTGCTAGCAGTAAGTCGCTAGAAAATGTCTAGTCGCCAATAATGACGTCAAACCGAAGTTACACTTTATCCCGCAAGGTGACTACACTATCGGTAGCGACAATGAATGACGTCAAGCCAGTGGCTACACCTGGTTGCTACGAATTAGAATCGGTCTCCTGTATCTTTTACATAATTGAAATCTATTGTTATATATAAAAAGAATATTCCATGTGTATTGCTTCCCAAATTATTTTAGATAAAAAAGCTTTAAATAAAAGTTGTAGAGTTTTAAATTCTGAATCTAAATCAATAAACTAAATATGAAAATTTGTACAATTACAATTTAATAGATTTAAAACAAAATCACAAATAAATAGGCGACATAATTCTGTCAAATATTTTGACACATTGAAGTTTTGCATTGTTTAAAAGTAAGATTTTGTTCTGTCTATAAATTTTATATCATTAACACTTTTTTTTAATTGAAAATTAATCAAATGAAGAAAAATTACAAATAATTAAATAGCATTATTCAGAGGAAAGTTTTATAGAAACGTTTATGTAAAATGAGTGCAATATAATAAAAAATGAATGTGAATAGTAAAAATCCATATGAAGTAGGTATATGTTGGTGAAATGAAACATGAGAGATTGCATGAACGATCTAGGAATAAAGGAATGGATATAATTGAAGATTTGTTTTAAGGAAGAAAGATGTCTAGTGGGCGGAATAAACGAGTTTGTGTGAAAGGGAGGAAGGCATATAGATGAAGCAAAAATAGTATTTTAGGTTACGAAAGGAATGTTGATGATGATGAAAATTCATTGCAGGATGAATCTAATGAATAAAGGTTCAGTGAATATTGCAATAATTCAAGAGTTCGTTCTACCCAATTTGATAGAACAGACCGTGATAATTTTCTCCACTTAGTTTGAATTTTTTGTTAGGGTAAAAAAAACTACCAAAAAACTGTTTTATTCTCCAAAGTATTATTAGTTTCAAGTGCAAACATCCGTATCAGAAACTCGATTCTACTTCAAATAAACTTGAACAAATCAACAAAGTGTAAGATGATATATTCGTCTATTGTCCAGTTTGTATCCTGTCTATTGATCGGTTGAAATCTTGATTCTAGTTAGCGTTAGGTTAGTTGTAGTTGTATAAAGGTGACGTTTGTAATTAATACGTTGCGCCGAAGCCGTCAACAACGTTAGAAGTAGAAGTTGTCCCAGAGAAACATGTGAAACGCTAAATGAATAATGGAGGCTGGATTGCAATATTGAGGAGGCTCGGAGAAGTGATGGTTCATTCAAAGAAACTATTAAACCAGTACACGTATTTGTGAAAATTATATATATTTGAAAGACGATAAAATGAGATGATTAATTGGGATTTTAAAATAAGAATGGGTTCTTAGTGACGAAAATCGGAACTACGATAAAGTTACAGTTACATTAAATAAATTTCTAAATAACAGTACATTAAATGTCAACTATGCCATGTATAACTTTAGTAGAAGTTTCATCTCGTGTATTCTACTGAAATGATTTGCGATATTTTCACGTTATCCGTTATTGTTTAACACAGTTAATTTGTTTTATATGTATTTAAGTTACTTTAAATAAAATAAATATATCATCACGCCTTTTTCCCATTGCTGGATGTAGCTCTCTGCCGTAACAGATTTCGGTAAATGATATATTTTTCACGTGAAGTGCGATTACAAGCCGTAAAATCATGGCCTCTAATGATGTTAGTAGAGGGGGGGGGGGGCATAGGGGTAGTGCAAATTGTTTGTCGACTGTGAGAATCGAACGCGGTGTCACAATTCCACAAGACGACTCAATATCTTTCAGATTGTCTACCATCTTCCTTTTCCTCCTGATTCTTTTACCTTTTCGTTTTACTGTCCCTTATATTACATCCATCATTAACGTATCCTTTCTAAACACTTAGCCCAACCACATTCTCTTCATTTTCAAAATTTTTTCATACAGTGTCCTTTTTCCTCCTACTCTTTCCAATACTTGTTCGTCGCTAACTTTTTCAGACAACCAAGCATTCTCGTCGATATTCACAATTCCATGGTATCAATCCTTTTCCTATCTTTTTTTTAAACTATCTATGCCTCGCACCTATACAACATAACTCTCCATATAAAACATTTCGCTTTTCTCTTCTGTAGTTACAGATTCAAGTCTCCACTCAATATTCTACTTTTCTTCCGAAACGCTTCTTTAGCCATACCAGTACGCAACTTTACTTCTTTCCAGTTTCCAGCTTCTCTAGTCGTATGTTACTTCTGATCCTAGATATTTATAACTTCCAACTTGTTCCAGTTTTTGTCCCTTTACATACATCATCATATTTATAACAAGCCCATATTCCTTCTCCCTGATTGGAAGGATAAATGAGAAGGTGAACAATACTCTTAAGAAAGTACTAGCGTGAAAAAAAGTTTTGCAGATCTGAATGAAATTTGGCGCACGTAAACATTGGATAGTCATACGCATCCTGTAAAAATATGAAACACATTCATAGTCTGTGAACAAATATATTCGCTTGTAAAGTTGAGTTCTTATACACGGGGCTTATGGCGATCATCACTCAGAATCGCACATATTTGCAGTTTCATTTGAAAAACTAGTATGATGTTCTAGAACTATCCATGTATATTGTATCAGAAGGAGAAAGTTTTTTATCGTTTAGTAATGGCTATATAGCCATGCAAAGCCTTGTTTTTAACGAAAAATTAAGAATCCCAATTTATAATGGCAACACCACACGATGGTATGGTATTTGAAAATTCACTAGACCAACAACCTGTTAACAATTCATGATATTCAAATCATAATAGGTATAAGAAACTTATTTTGTTCAATTTTTATATTTTTTTGAGCGTCAGTTTCCCCACTAGACAACCGATGGCGCCACCGTCACACTAGTACTACCTTAAGATATTGTCAGAAGAAATGCGAGTTCGAGTTTATCTAAATTTGCGGTGCGTATTAAAGTGACAGTATTTGAAAATAGTATTGCAAAATCGTGCGTCGAAAAACAACAAAGTGCGTTTGAACAATGCAGCGTTAATATTCAATCGATAAAAGAAAATTTATTGAAATTTATGTGAGGTGTACACGGCATGAAGCCGGTACTTAGTCGTACGTGGGAGTGCATGAGTATTCGCACTCGCATTCGCACTCGCACTCGCTGAGCAACTATGTGCACTGTCATCTAATAGCCGCGCTAAGTCGCCGGCTTCGCTTCCTATTGTACTAACCGGCGGTTGTAAAACACTTCACAGTTATCCTGCACCGTGCACCAGTTTACCAAACGGAAATATTTGCAGGCGGCAGGCGGCCTTTGCTCGTCGCCCAAGGACAGTATGCCGCAGTGGCGTGCAGTCACAGTCCCCAACAACACAAGGAAAATAGTCACGGGAAAAATAGAAATGACAGAGGCTGGAATATTGGGAAATACAATAAATATCCTACATAATATAACTTTATAATTTTTTATGAACGATTGGGTTTTTTGCTAAATGTTTACCGATAGGGTTTCCAAGGCGGTAAGATATATTTACAAATTACTGAGGTGTAAGTAATTACTTACTCTCCTATATTCTGTAAATGGATCATAGTCTATAGAAGATTGATAAGATAATAGCGATTTTTCATTATTATTTTGATATTCCTGAAACGATAATAATTTATCTTGGTATTTTTATGTTATTTTCATGCAATTTACTTTTTTGTCTAAGATTATTTTTGACGTTTCTCAAAATCAATTAAATGCTTCATTGTATGTCACGTGTCTGCGTTTTAACCAATCCTGTCATTATTATACTGAGAATAAAGCTCTTGTGATTATTCCCGGGAATAATCTCTGTAGGTGCTTTTTTGTTTGTGACAAATGATAGGTAGTTGTCAATTATTTAAAACTGTCAACGCGTCAAGTAAAATGTGTGAAAAAAATCGATTTAGTTCCATTTCAGATACAGAAATACACCAACAAATTTTGGAAACAACTTCCAAGATTACAATAATAAGTAATCAATCGATATGAACCCAATCCAAAATTTTTTAAGTTGGATGAATCGACCTCAACAGCTAAGTCAAAAAATAATCTAATTAAATATAACTCGAGAGTTCGATAAATTAGAAAATAATTCTCCAGTATCTTTCTCAAACTTGTTGCCATTTGCCAATATCCACTCAAGCCCTACGGGCTTTCGTGACTATTGCCTGGCAACAAGTTTTCGAAAGATCTGTCAAATTATTTTCAATTTATTCTCACTCTCTTATTATATTATTACTAATAATTTTTATAGTAAAATTTAAATTATTCAACAACAAATTAGTTTACCTTTAATAGATTATTCATATTAGCTTTCAAAATTATTTTTCTTAAGTTGAATGAATTGTTTGATATAGTTTCAAGCTAGAATAAAAATTTAAACCTCCTAAAGCACAAACTAGAACCGATATAAAAAAGTTTGTTATAAAATTGTAGATCTGAGGAGTTTTAAAAATGGTATTTAAAATACAAAAAAAATTAATGAATAATTTAAATAAATATATCATCAGGCCATCTACCTATTACTGGACATGGCAGATCTTAGTAAGTGATATATTTTCCTTGTGAAGTGCGATTACTAGCTGTCAAATCACTACTTTCAAAGATGTTAGTGGAGTGGAAGCCACAGGAAGTAATATTAATACTGTGAAAATTATTTGTCGTCTGTGGGAATCGAACCCGAATTCTTAAATCCACAGTCCGACTTGATGCCACTGAATCACCTACCCCATTAGCATTTGTACTATTATATTATTATTGTTTTTATTTGTTATCTATGCCACTGAGCACTGACGCATTGAACTTGACAATGCCCGGCTCGGCTCGTGCTTAGAAGAAAATGTAACAATAACAAAAGACATTAATTACGAAGTTATAGTATTTTTCCTTAGCTACTCGCAAAATGTCGTTCTGACGTTCTAAGCAGCGGGCGAATTCCCAAAATTTCCAAGTTGTTTGCGGTACTATATTTAGCTTTTTAGATAAAATCTGATGTCATTACTGTGTTGTAAATTGTGTGGTATGACTAGCAATTTGCTTTGTTGTACTGTTAACTTAATTGTGTGTCTGACTTTTCTAAATTGTAATTAGAATTAATTAGATTTGGTGGAAATTCACGACAATTAGGACTCTTTATTTTTGACAGCTTATAATTTAATTATACATTTAAATAAATAAACATATCATAAGTTGTCTTAATTCAAATCGAACTATATAAAAACAATTTTATAAGTTCATCTATATCTCAAATAAATAAAACAAATTAAGAACCAAAATAAGCAGAAACAAAATTAACCATGACATACTCGTATATATTTCCAAAAGTACAGCTCCGAAGTTAACAGAAATTTCACTTAGTAATCCCACTTATATTTTGAATTAAAACTTTATTTAATATAAATAAAAGCAAGCATTTATTGCTATGAAATTATCATTGTATTTGTTAAATAAATCTCACTTAAGAAATGTTTGCAAACTTCAAACTTTTCTCTTACAATTCCACTTATAGTTAAGGACTGGCCAATTACAAACTTCCTTTGTAGATAGATAATTAGTATATTATATATTTTCTTTTATTTGTTCATGACATTGACAATTCATATTATAATTACTATCAAAAATATATCATTTCTGTCACTGTACACAAACAAATTATATTCGATGACACTAAATTAAAATGAGTTCATTAATTTCATATTATATTTAATATTATTTTAAGACGTATTCATAAGTGTAAATGGAATTGTTAAGTGAAATTTCGCAAAAAATGTAAAAATATCTATTTATTCAGGGGATGAGATTTAAAAAATGCTATTTGTTTACAACCAATAATAATTCTATCTTTATCATCACACCGCTTTATATATATATATATATATATATATATATATATATATATATATATATATATATATATATATATATATATATATATATATTTATGCAAGTATGTACAACAGGAACTTAATCCCAATTACAGTACAGGATTCGGATTCGCTGAGCTGCAATGTGGTTGTTCATATATTTGTTTAGCTTGAGTGGGATTCGAACTTGGGATCTCCGGATTCTAATACCGTTACGCTACCTACACCACCATACTACATTAATATTATCTGTGATGTAACTAATTTTTTAGGGGTTATGAAAACCACTACCCTAAATAATAATTAGTGATAATTTCTTATTTTATAATTTATAAAGTAAATAGCTTATAGGAAACTCTCGGTCTATTGAGAACCCGAGTTCGATTACCACCGCCGATAGCTGATTTTTATTACATTAAAATTACCCTTGTGGTACCGCCTTCACTAAAATATTTCAAGGTCTTTGTACCGCACCCAGTAATGGATAAAAGGCGTGATATATTTGTTTATTTCTAGGTAGTTTTTTTTACTCTTATCATTCCTTGTCTGTAACTTAATATATCTAAATATCTTGAATCAAGAAATCAAATTCTTTATCTTCAATCATCAATCATAAATATTTTGACGTACCTGCATAACCTACAAAACAAGATTTTGTAAGCATTAAATTGATTAAATTTTTAATGAAGTTTGCAAAATAATTACATCATCCAATAAAAAAACTTGATAGAGCAAAACAAAAAAGTGTTCATAATATATATTTTTTTAATCTTCAGTATGAAATATTAGTTGTTTGTGCATATAATACAGCTATTTATCCATGCACGAATCATGACCACGTCCAAGATAAAAAATTCTCAGAATTAATGAAACACAACGCACCTTGAAAGAACTAAATTAATAATTATGCAGGTGCAGTTAGTGCGATAAGTGTGACTTTGCGCGGCCTTACTCGGCAATATAGGTGTTATTACCAAGCGTATATTTTGTGGCTTTTCATTATATTTATTCAACATGTATAAATAAAAAAGTACAGTTAGGTTTCCGTATTCACAGTATAACAATTCCATTAACTAAAACAGTACCGGATCAGATAATTTCACTTTTGTAATTTATACAATTCTCAAATTTAAATAGGAGCACTTGTTTATTGAAATTTCCATGTAATTTGAGTTGAAATGTACCTATACATCTAATAATACTTGTTTTATAACTTTCTTAAATAAATTTATTGTCAAATAATATCATAAAATCGAGATAGAAAAATATAAACAACACATGATTATCTTGACCTCATGAACATACTTGTTTTTAAGAATCTAAAAAAAATTAATGTTAACAACAAATAGACATTACGTAAATTTGCTAAAATTAAGTTAATTAACCCGAGATCGATTTGCACATTCGACAAATAATTTTCACTATATTAAAACAACCCCTGTGGCTCCCCCTCTACTAACATCTTCGGAACCGTGATTTGACGGCTGGTAACCAAACTTTATGCGCATAAATATATCACTTACCGAAATCTGCTTCGGCAGAGTGCCACATCCAGTAATGGATAAAAGGCGTGATGATATATTTATTTATTTTATTTCAATGGGGTAATGGCTCAGTAGCAACTAGTCGGCCCGTGGATCTTGAGAACCTCGGTTCGATCCCCACAGCCGACAAACATTATCACTAAATTAAAATTACCCCTCTGGCTCCCCTTTCACTAACATCTTCGAGAGCCGTGATTTGACGACTGGTAACCAAACTTTATGCGCATAAATATATCACTTACCGAAATCTGCTTTGGCAGAGTGCCACATCCAGTAATAGATAAAAGGCGTGATGATATATTTATTTATTTAATTTTATTTCAATGGCTCAATAGTATCTAGTCGGCCCGTGGATCCTTAGAACCTCGGTTCGATCCCCACAGCCGACAAACATTATCACTAAATTAAAATTACCCCTGTGGCTCTCCCTCCACTAACATCTTCGAGAGCCGTGATTTGACGACTGATAACCGCACTTCATGCACATAAATATATAAAAAAATAAATAAATATAAATATATCATCACGCCTGTTACCCATTACTGGGTGCGGTACTCTGCCGAAGCAGATCTCGGTAAGTTATATATTTATGCGCGTGAAGTGTGGTTACCAGTCGTCAAAGCACGGCCCTCAAAGATGTTAGTGGTAGGGGAGTCACAGGGGTAATTTTAAATTGGTGAAAATGTTTTGTCGGCTGTGGGGATCGAAACAGTGTTCTTAGGATCCACAGGCCGACTTGATACCACTGAGCCAATACCTGATACATAAATATATTACTTATCGAAATCTGCTTCGGCAGAGTGCCACACTCAGTAATGGATAAAAGACGTGATGATATATTTATTTATTTCAATCAAATGGGTTGGCATGAACACTTATTAATAATATTCATTCTGCAATTAATATCTTCGCCAAACATTTCTTAGAAGCTCGGTCATTTCTTCCTCACAAAATCTTTCGTTCACGCAATAAACCTTCAATCAAATTCATCCACTTATGCCTAGGTCATCAACACAATTTCTCAATAAAGATTATCAAAATTACATAAAATTTTATGGGCCCCTGACATTTCTGGACCATAGACAATTGCTTACTTTGCCTTGTGGTAAGTGCGGGCCTGATCATAACATAAACTTGTTTGCGCAATTACATGACTTTACAAATTAACGACAAGAATCTAGATTTATCAATCAATTGACTCAATAATAACTTTTCTAAAAAATATAAGCCATGAATTGCTAATTAAATTATTACGTAAATTAGGTTTATTATAGAGAAATTAATTATTGTTCTTGCTTAAATTACTGTTGTTAGTTTTTTTTTTCTGTGATATAAAAAACAGATTTTGAAATAAAAAATTTCATTCCAATATCAATAAATAATGTCGATAAAAACAAGTCATTTATTAATAACAGTAAATTTAGTGCTAAACTATTAATAACATTAATACTGTTTATTATTTGACGTAAGTATCAAAATTTAAACATATCATGTCAATTATATATTGCAAAAGATATTAATAATACTTATAATAAACATATCAAAAAGAATATTGATTAAACTATTAAATTCAAAACATATTTCAAAATTCATAATTAAACGTCAAAGTTAAAATGTTGTTCATTACCGTCAATATTTTTTTCTAACCTCATTTAAAACAAAATGAAAATAATAAAAAACTGAAAAATTTTGCAAAATATGTAATTAAACTAATTACTGCGCAGTAAAATTTTTATCGCAACTATAAAAACGGTTGTTAATAACTGTTCTGATACATAAACACCAATAACACCATTGTATCTTGCAAGTTAAATGTCAGAAGGGTAGATGTAAAAAGTGCTGTCGTAATTTTATTTTTCATTAGCTTGCATCTGCGTAGGTCAGACTCATAAGTTCAGAGGTACTTTCAACGATATTTAGAGTGCTTTTAGCTCAAAGTACAGTTGTACACATTCCATAATTTAAACAACTAGTAATAAAAATCTGCTACAATTATAGAGATAATTAAAATGACGAGCAGTAAAATATAACTTTTGTTTTCCCCTACATATACAAGATGTTAATTAAAAAAAACTGACCATAGATACATAACATGACAAATCAATTTTTCTTTGCCTAAAAGTTTCCAAATTGTTTTAGACAAAATAGTACGACAAATTAGTGTTGCAAAAAAATTAAATTCTGTATCTAAGTTAGCAATCAGATTTAATTTTTGACATTTCATAATTGACAAAATTAAGTTTAAAATTATTTTATAGGAATAGCTATGATATTAAAACAAAATTACAAGCAATTGTATGACATTATAATTGTCAAAAAAGTTTATGTTTTGTTATTTTATTTCAATAACAGATATTTTTGGTTGGTTCCAATTTAGACAAAGCTATAGAAATATAACTTTAATATATCTGTTTTGAAATTTACAGACTGGGCTTTTAAAATATATAAAAAAAAATGGTGACGATTATAAAGAATTAAAAACAAATTAAAATTCAACATTCAAATGAATTCACTGCAGCGTCGTCAGGCCAAATTGTGTATAATAATTGTACATTTAAGTAATGTTTATATTATATATTCTAATAAAGTTGAAATAATTACTAATTTTATTTTAATGTCTACATTCGTGAAATTACCTTAACAAATACCATTCGAGCTTCTTGTTTTCATCAGTTTAAACTTTGATTTCCTTAACTCACACTTGATTGCTTTGAGATAATATAGATTCAAGTAAATGACGGACAAAACCGCTACACCTTCGGTGTCGCGGTTTTTTTCATATTATTTGCGCTCGTCCGTTACCAAGTTACATGGGGCCCTATTTTTGAACTCATGCGGGCAATTGAAACCATAGCAACAATGTTAAAATCTTTGAATTTATGTCAAAATTTAACATAATTGCTATAGTTTCAAACATAATTCGCAAGAATACGAGCCCAAGTTTTTGTAATATAATAATTGTTCGGGGACATTTTAAAAGAATCGATTGCAACTAAAGGAAAACGAAAGACAGAGAAGATAAAAAGCAAACATGGATAATTATTTTTTGAAAGATAGAGGAGGGACAGTTTTTTGATGCTGACCAATAATTATCGCCACTGACAAAAATATGCTCATCTGATTCAGTAGTAACTCTTTCGTACTATTGTTTGTTAGACTCGGTCAAAGTAAAACCCAGCTATCTGTATTCTCGTTCAAGTACAAAGTTTCACGGACATTACTTAACGTTATCTGCACGTTTCCTTCAACCGAAAGCCGTAGAGTAGCTGATTAATGCCGCGAGTTGATTGTGTTGATTCGGTAGCGCCAGCAGAAGCGAAGAAAATAGCGGTGTTCGAGTCGAGTTAAGTAGCGATCGTGTAGGATGAGCTACAAGATGCTGATGGTAAGATGTTGCAGGTAATTTATTGGTTAATGCGTGAGAAAATATGACGAATAACTTTGTTTTTACTGCTGTGGTGAAGTATCGTTGCCAAGTTTAAAGTACAGTTGCAATAAGATTCAAATGTTAGCGCAGTATAATGTTTAGAATATAAAGAAGAGAAAATATCCTTGAAAGATAAACAAACATGTAATAGTTGTCAAATTAACTTAATTATTGTTTTACGTTTCTCAAAACCAATGAAATGCTTCATTGTATGTCACGTGTCTGCGTTTTAACCAATCCTGTCATTATTATACTGAGAATAAAGCTCTTGTGATTATCCCCGGGAATAATCTCTGTAGACGCTTTTTTGTTTATGACAAATGCTACCTATCATTTGCAATTTGCTTTTTTCTCTAAGATAGTTTTTGACGTTTCTCAAAATCAATGAAATGCTTCATTGTATGTCACGTGTCTGCGTTTTAACCAATCCTGTCATTATTATACTGAGAATAAAGCTCTTGTGATTATTCCCGGGAATTATCTCTGTAGGTGCTTTCTTGTTTGTGACATAATTAGTTGTCAAATAATTATTTAAAACTGTCAACGTGTCAAGTAAAATGTGTGGAAAAAATCTATTTAGTTCCATTTCAGATACAGAAACACACCAACAAATTTTGGAAACAACTTCCAAGATTACAATAATAAGTAATCAATCGATAAGAACCCAGTTCAAATTTTTTTAAGTTGGATGAGTCGACCTCAACAGCTTTGTTGAAAAATAATCTAATTAAATATAACTCCAGAGTTCGATAAAATAAGAAATAATTCTCCAGTATCTTTCTCAAACTTGTTGCCATTTGCCAATAGCCTCTCAAGCCCTACGGGCTTTCGAGACTATTGCCTGGCAACAAGTTTTCAAAAGATCTGTCAAATTATTTTCAATTTATTCTCACTCTCTTGTTATATTATTCAAATTAAAGTACAAGGACCGGACTCACCGAGCCGCCGTGTGGTAGTTCTTATGTTTTTAGCTAGAGTGTGATTCGAAATCGGGATCAACGAATTCGAAATCCGTAAAGCTAGACGGACAATTATTACTTTAATTTAGCGCAAAATTTTGATATAAAATTAACAATTTGTTACCTGAAACTATAATTTATGAAGGGTCAAAATAAATAATACAAAAATTCTTATTAGTTAACAATTTTAGATGTAGCAAAGAATAGAAAAAATGAATAATTTCTGACATAATTTCGAAAAATGGTTTCCTGTGCCGACCACATTTTTTTCTTATTGGATAATTATTAATTTAAAATCACCGGAAATGATTCTACAATCCAGTCTGCAGTATCATTTCGGAAATTACTCCAAGTAGCTTCGAATTAGAAATTTTAATCAATCAGTTACACCTATTGCGTTCGAATTTAATTATAATTTAATTCAGATATTAGATCATTATTTCATATTGCTGAACAATACTATTTAAATTATAGAGCCGTGATCAGCATAAATTGATCCCGGATCTCAACGTGTTATACATACAACTTGAAAAAAGATAAATTATAACCTTGATTTTTAAAAGTAAAATACAAAATAATAGAAGTATTGTCATAAAAATTTGCTGTACGCATTCAGAGAACATATATATTATTAATAGCTACAACTATATAAAAATTATGTTACTTATTATAAAACTGTTTTCATAGGATTTTCAAGGTTTTACATTTTTCATTTATATTAATCAAAATGAATACAATAAATGTGTTGTTAACATTTGTAGATTTCGACGATTGTCAATTCTCTTATAAAACAATTGTTTTATATTCGACCTTGAGGATCACCCTGCACTTTTGGTAGTGAAAACGTGTGTATGTATTTGATTAGCGTTACAAGCATTGGAATCCGAAGATCTCGAGTTTGTATCCCACTCAAGCTAAATATGTACAAACTACTACACTACGGCTCAGTGTGTTCGTCTTGTACTGTAATTGCGATTAAGTTCCTGTTGTGCATAATAGCATAAATAAATAAATGAATAAATAAACATTTATGGGGTGGCTAGCTCAGTGGTATGAAGTCGGCTTGTGGATCCTGAGAACCCTAGTTCCATTCTCACAGGCGACAAACAATTTTCATAATTTCAAAAGCTACCCCTGTGGCTCCTCCACCACTAACATGTTTGGGGGCCGTGATTTGACGACTGGTAACCGCACTTCACGCGCAAAATATATCACTTACCGAGATCTGCTTCGGCAGAGTGCCACACCCAGTAATGGGTAGAAAGCGTGATGATATATTTATTTTATTTATTTATAAACATTTATAAATAAAATAAATAAATATATCATCACGCCTTCTACCCATTACTGGGTGTGACACTCTGCTAAAGCAGATCTCGGTAAGTGATATATTTTGCGCGTGAAGTACATAATTATGCATATTTTGATCCTCAATATATATTTCTTTAATCGCCGGAATCATGATCACAAAAATTTCGGGTAAAAAAAATGTCAACATTTTTGGTTGAACCAGTTTAAAAAGCGATAAATTTTATAATATGGTTCTATATAATTCAGACTACGAGAAATCGAATGCCGGTGAGCGCATCTTCATATCTATTTTAGTTAACGAGTAACAGCGATTTTAGACTTTTTGAAAAGCTCAACTTTGAAGGCCCATATCTCTAAAACTAAATGAGATATTGAAATGCGGTTTGAACGAGTGAATTTCTCGTACCCTAATTAACTTATACCGAAATTTTGAAAATTTTTAAATTTTTTCCAAAATTTGTATTTCTCAATATTTCAAAAAAATTAAAAGATATTGAAAATCTGTGCACCCCAATGAATTCCTCTCGTAAAAGTAAATATATATGCAAAATTTCAGGCCAAAATTCGTACAGATAAAGTTTTTATTACAAAAAAACGAAAAATCGCTGTTTTTTAATTATTTTTGAAGGGGTACCCCTTAAGATTTTTACGAATTTAGGCCATTTTCAGTTTTTTTGCTCTAAAAATTGTATCCGTGGAGCAAAAATTTTGAAATTTTACATACATATGTAGTTTTTTACAAGGAATCTATTGGTGTTTACAGATTTTTAATATTATCTTTTATACTTTTTTGAAATATGGGCAAGAGAAAATTTTAAGAAAAATTGCAAAATTTTGAAAATTTTCAAAATTTCAGTATAAGTTAATTAGGGCACGAGAAATACACTCGTTCAAACCGCGTTTCAATATCTTTTTTAGTTTTCGAGATACGGGCCTTCAAATTGAGATTTTTTAAAAGTCAAAAATCGTTGTATCTCCAGAACTAAAAAAGATATGAAGATGCGCTCAACGGCATTAGATTTCTCGTAATCTGAATGATATAGAAACATATTTTAAAATTTTTCGATTTTTACTGGTTCAACGAAAAAAATTCGCATTAGACGAATTTTTGAAGATCATGATTCCGTTTGTAATGTACATGATTAAATCAGCCTTTTATAATCTGTAATTTTGATCACATAAAAAGAAAGGGGGTCGCGAAAGAATATATTTGTGTATTTTGCTTTCAAGGGGGTCATGACTTAGAAAAGTTTGAAAACCACTGACGTAGAAAAAGCGTTAAAAACGTTACCACGGAACTATGTACTCCATATGTTCAGAAATGTTTTTCAAGACTGTAATCATATGTAAAATATAGTTCATATCCTTGATGATATAACATTACACAAAATTACAACTTACTATAATATTAAACTCCCATATGTTACGACTTACGAGACCATTGCGACCAAAAGTGAAAAATGTCTCAAAAAATCCATTACCCGGTAACAACACGTCATCAGGGTTCCAAAAAACAGATGCAATGTTTGAATGTAGAAAAATGCAATAAAATAAGTTGACGTTAGTTTCCTTTTTCAACGCATGTCGTACGCTGGACCAAAAACGACACCGTTGCTCCAAGAGCGTTTTTCAGTTTTTCTAGGTTTCTCTGATGTTGATACTTTGTTGTTTTTGTCTTCTTTTGTTGCTGTCATGTTCCACATTCCACAATCAATTGTTAATGGAAATTGTTTAGAATTTGTCAACAAAGACGATTAGCTGTTTGGCTTTAATTTTGTTTTATTGAATATAAAATAAGAAGGCTTTTTGTTAAGTTAAATTTTTATGGAATCTGTAAATCATGTCACTTTTTACTATGAGAATTAAATTAAGTTTACATCGTCATACTAGTTTAATTTTTAGTAATTCTATTTCATCCCAGGAATAAGTAATGTGATAGTACATTAAAGAATGAGTTTCATAAGTGTCATTTAGCGGAACAAACTATTGACAATAATTATACAATTAATTAACATACCATTCTTTTTATTTTGAGCCTTTGGGATCTTCTTAAATAAAAAAATCGTAGATTTAAAATTTAGGGAATTTTGTGTTAATTGGTGATATATATGTGACGTTTGAAAAATAAAATTGATTAAATTTATCAACTTACTTAAAGTAAAAATGACAGTATATTCTTTTTGTTGTACCCCATCTGAAAAACCATCTACAGACAGATTCATAAAGCGGATTAGCGCTAACACCATTTTTTATTTCGTTTATAACTCTCTTTTCAATGTACGAAACAAGTTTATTTTAACTTGAATTAAATAGACAGTTAATTCACATTAAATTTAGTTCATTTCTTTAATCTGTTATAATTTGAAACAGAGTTATAGATAATATTAAAAACGGTGTTAGCGCTAATCCGTTTTATGAATCTGCCTTCTAGAGTTTACTTCCTAGCAACTCCCACCTTTTTTGACATGATATTTCAGCAGAGTCACCAACCTTAAAAATATAAATTATACTGTGCTATTATAGCACTTTAAAAAGCTATTAACGAACTCTTTCAGGTGTTTTAATAGCTTTGTTATAGACGCCAAGTAGAAACAACAAGTTTAAAAATAAACAGAACAACACCATTTTACCCATTTATGGATGTGGCAACTTTACTAGTCTTTCATAACATATTTAATTAATTGCTAAACTATACTACAAGAAATTAATCTCAATTACAGTGTTGGAAACGTACAGCTTATAATGGAATCCGAAGCACTCGATTTCAATTATAAGTTTTATGTAAATTAGATAGAGAGACCCTAGGTCTAGTAAATATCGCCCTCTGAGGGCATAAACATCTTCATAATACCCTAGGTACATAAATAACTATTATTTTACTTTTAAAACTCAGCAAATCCATTTTCTATTTGAAGTTGGCAATTTTGAAGTAATAGAATGTTACATAATAAAACAGGAAAGTGATATTTTACTTGATGAAGCGGTAATTTGAATTTTAGTCAGCTGAATCAAGTAAAAACATTTACCTGACGTATTATGTATGCCATTTTTTATGAAACCGTTTAATTTAATCAATAATTAAACATAAATAACTTGAAATGTTTACTTTTTTTATATGAATTGCATTGACAGCTGACTACGTATCCAAGGTTACAAAAAAAACAAACAGTCAAGTAAAATACAAAGCAGTCAGGTAAAATCTTTACCAACCTTTTGTTGTTGCCTTGGATACGTACTTAACTTGACTGTTTTGGTAAAAATCTACTTTCCATACTAAAATTGGTCAGGATAGTAGGCACTTTCTTGCCGGTTTCAGAAAAAAAGTGCGTTTTACACCAGTTTTTGCATATTTCATTTTAATACAATGAAGATAATTTACAATTATAATATATTTTCCTTACTTTTACGAGAATTCTAATATATTTTATGAGGCCGTACTTAACGTTTGAAAAAGAATATTAGTTAATTAATTCATCAGCAATAATCATCCCACTACCTCATAAACAAAACCATATACTAAATCTTCTAAATACCCACTTAAAACAATCTCTTACACATTATTATCACATAGTGTAACCTTAAGAGCGCAGCTAGCATTGCATACATCTTCAAAGTGCGAAGAAGAGAAGACAGCGAAGAAGATAAAATGTAATCCACGCAGAGCAGTGCATCATTCATGAAGATTTACGACGACGATAAATTCGACATAGTATACACAGCATAAGCACCTGCCATCGCGGATGTAATCTAAGGCGTTCACACACTTCGTGGGCGAACTGAACTGAGCCGCAGCGTGGAGCATAACGTTCAACGTTGAAGAATGAAGAAATGCTGATGCTTTGACAAGATGTTATGCATATATGCATTGTCATGCGGGTTTTTGTTGTTTGGATATTGGTAATACCTTTTTGTATGAATGAATTTACGCACGTTTAAGTTTTGACATTATATAAAATCTATTTAAAAGTTTGATATTGAAATAAACTTGTAAAAATAAAAGGAATATTAACATTTACGAAATACAGCATTTTATCGCTACCCTTCCACAGATATCTTTGAAGATCCTGATTTGACAGCTGATAACCGGTACTTCACACGCAAAATATGTTCTATTTTTCATCGATTTTTATGGGGAATTTTTGGTTACTTATTTTCCAAAGATTGATATTGAAATCAACTATAGAAATAAAAGGAAATTAACATTTACGAAATACAGCTTTTTTCCCGTGGCCGATAACTCATTAAAATTACCTTCCTTTTATATTTGAGAATCCGAGTTTAATTTCCACAGCCGAAAATCTTTACTCCATAATAAAATTACCCTTGTAGCTTACCTTCCACTGATATCTTTGAAGGCCGTGATTTTACGGCAGAAAACCGTACTTCACACACAAAATATGTTCAATTTTTCATTTTATGGGGCATTTTTCGTTACTTATTCAGTGACATTTCAAACTATATTTAACGTGTTTTTCTAATCTTTGTGTTATATTTCTAAATGGTGTTAAGCTTTCCATTTTTACGAAATGAATTTTTTTTGTGTGTAACTAAAAGAAGAATAGACAATTTTAAAAGTACAACATTTTCGTTGATGGTAGCATTACTATTGATGGATTTATCCGTCATTAACATAATTAATATATTATAGTAAATAAGAAAAAATAGGAAAAAACTAATTTTCCATCACTTGTCACAAATTCCACAAAAATTTACAGCACATTTGAATCAACCTATCAGGTCATCAACAAACGGCTGGTCGTTAAGCTTTAACCATAGACGCGTTTCGTCCTTTAGGGACTCATCAGTATGGTGCGATCATTTATCCAACTAGACCAATTAGGGACTAGTGAATTGTGATACCTTCTTAGCTGAACTGACTGATGTTAAACTATGTAAGCCGGTAACATGACATGAGAGCTACGGAGCAACTCGTGGTTAAAGCTGAACTGACCAGCCGTTTGTTGATGACCTGATAAGTTGATTCAAACGTGTTGTAAATTTTTGTGGAATTTAAGTGATGGAAAATTAGTTTTTTCCTATTTTTTCTTATTTATTAAGACTCAATTCCACATCGCAATTGACATTTTGTCTTTGTATTAATATATTATAGAATTTATTGATAAGTATAAAACCGTTATAATAAATTTTGCAGTTTTTTATTATTTGCAAATGAATATAGCACACTAAATGAATACACAAAAATAGATTTTACTAAACTGTGATTGATCAATAAAAAGATTATCTATATTCTCTTTAAATTATTCGTAGGAAATTTTTAATGAATTTAGTAATATACGAGAAATTCATGAGTGAAAAATGTACTTCAATTCTCTCTTAGTTTTCGAATTGAAGGTCCTCAAAATTATTATTTCTCAAATTGTCAAAAATTAACCCAAAAGCTAAAAGATGCGGTCAACAGTTTCGAATTAGCAAATCTTAATATCCATATATTGTGGTTATTCCAGTAGTAGTATATTTAATATTTATTTATAAGCAATAAACTTTTTAATGTAAAGGTGTGAAAATAGCGAGAAATTGTGTCTTTACTTTGCTATAAAAGTGAAAGCATAAAGCAAATATTATCTTCGCCAAAGGGGTGATATTAACTCAAGTGAAAGACAGTATTTATTTTATGTATCAGAAAATGTAATATTGTCTCTAGTTTTATTAGATTCTCTCTGATACGATAATAGCACATAGTTTAAATAAGGTTAGCTTGATGATTATTATGATTACCAACATAAAATATCCGATAAGCATGTAATTTTCTTTTATAATTATGTGTCTATGTCCTGCAAGTATCTCTTCCTTTTTTCTTGATTACCTTTTAATGTTGATCCGATTTTCATAATTCTAGATCTTTTTGGTTGTAACACAAATAAAATTGCAATAAATAGATAGCAATCTTAATTTAAGTATAACTACTCCGAGGAATCCAGATGTTTATCTTATAATAAGTAGTATTTTTGTATGATTTATTATTCATAAATAATATTAATACGCAAAAATCAATTTTGCAAAATAGCCAGTTAGAAAATTCTTCGAATTCTACAACCATAATTAAAAGATTAAGGTTATATAACGCAATTAGAATTAGATTTGATTAGGAGTACTGTAATTTAATTCTTATGAATTATTGCATGTTTGATCGTTAATTAATTTAAATAAGAACAAAATAATAACTACATTCGATGTTTTTTTATTGTTCATCAAGGTAACAAGTTTAATACTGCGAAATTAGAATTTGCATACAACGAAAACAACTAATAACTAGATTTATGACTAAAATAATTGCAACTTACCAGTCGGCAAATCATAGTTCTTGATGATGCTGGTGGAGGGAAGCCATAGGTGTCATTTCCGCAATCCCATTTGTCACCATAAAGCGAGCTTTAACAAAAATAAAACCCAATTTTTAAATGCATTATTCAACCCATGACAAAATAACAGCAAAAGAAATACCAATTAAATAACGAGACTGATGCTGTTTTAATATTTTATTTTGATTCCATACCTATTTACTTATTATCATTTTCAATATACACCCCTCCTCTATCCCTACAATGCTCCATGCTAATCTTCCATTGTTCGAAACAGTGCTGGAAGTCTTCTTCTGTCAGCTCCTTCAGGACGCGTGCCGATTTCTCTTTCAAAGCTCAAATATGCTATTAAGGCAAATTTCACTTTAGGAAACAGATAGAAGTTGCACGGTGCAAGATCTGATGAAGAAGGCGGATGGTCCAACACTGGGATGCTGTACTTGGCTAGAAATCTCTTGACAGACATTGCGGATTGAGCCAGCGCATTGTTTTGATGGAGAAACCATGACTTGTCCTTCCACAATTAGGGTACTTTTTTCAATAAATTATAAATTTCAGTAGCAGTTTTGCCAAGTCTCATGTAAAATTTCACAACAATTCGTTACTCTAATGTTGCATTTAACATTTTTTCGGCGAAACAAAAAAACAACTCTAATTAGAACGAATGCTACGACTATACAAATTTGTTTACAGAAGCGAGAGATACTGCATTCGAAAGAGAAAGCTTCACGCTAAAAAGCTGACGGTCGCTGGTGTTTGGCGCATGCGTACTTCGTCTGTAGCAGCGTCAGTCTCGTTATTCTCGTATTGCTTTGTTGAGGATTATTGAAAAGCACATATCCCTTGTCAAAAATTTGAATTCAGTTATAACGTCGCCATTTAGTTACAAAATATGTAAAATTTAACCAAAGATAATAAGTAAAGATTTTATCCAATAACAATAAAATATAAATATATCATCACGCCTTTTACCCATTACTAGGTGTGGCACTCTGCCGAAGCAGATCTCGGTAAGTCATATATTTATATGCGTGCCGTGCGGTTACTAGTCGTCAAATCACGACCCCCAAAGATGTTAGTGGAGGGGAGAGCCAAAGGGATAATTTTAATTTGGTGAAAATGTTTGGCGACTATGGGGATCGAACCAGGGTTCTTAGGTTCCACAGGTCGACTCGATACCACTGAGCCATTACTCCATTAATCAAAAAAAGAAAAATACAATTGTAATGTAAGTTCATATTGGTTACAAATTTGAAGTCCAATTAAATACAGAATATGCCCAAATATCGGGCCTTAATTTATATTACAAACAAATTCGATGACATGATTGTCAAATTATTTGACATGACATATAAATAGAAACTATAGCCGAAGTTACAAATATTTTTTCTTTCACGATGTTTGTCACACAAAAAAATATGTCATATAAAGGTGAACCTGACAAATCCAAAACACTCCCACATTCTAAAAATAAAAACAGGTCTAATACATCAAAGAATTACAGAAACAAGATCAAATTCCATTAGGTTGCAACCGTTAGTAGTATCTACACCACTTCTCAAATTACCACTGAATGTAATACGAAAATCTGATTCTAAATCCGACGTGGGCAGATAAATAAATCGCGAGATTCTCGCTCCTAAAGGCCCACACACACACAACAAACACATGTTGATAAAGAAGAAAACACCTACATGTATGATAACCTACTGCCATCTGTTGCTTTACTGAAGAGTGTTTTGATTAATTAAAGAAAAATAGGCGAAGTATTGCTGCTACTTTGAATTAGAAAAGCAGGAAGCTTGGTTATTATAAATGGGAGAGATCAAATATCACTTGGGTATTATATACGTTTGGTGAAATTTATCCACAACTTATTGAGCGAAATTTTTTGTGGTATTGTAAAGGATTTAATTGAAATGTTAGATTCTGAGTTATGATATCAGATAATTGAGTCAGTTATTTTAATTGAATCGCATAGAAAATGCATCTATCAATTTATGCAAATTTTGCCACACTTACAGTTTATTTATACTTTTGTTTTAATTTAAACATATACAATGAATCAATAAAATATAAAAATAGAAAAGATTGAAAAGGAAAATTATCTTTTAATATTTCAGGCATCACCAATGTTTGTATAGTTTTCGTTGCTAAATAATTTTAATGAAAACTCGACTAAGTTTCACAAAATAAGGTTTAATATCTTTATGGCGATTTCGGCTTTTACATCATTTTTAGAAGACTGAATCCAGTCCTCTGAAGATGGTGTAAAAGCCGAAATCGCGATAAAGATATTATACTTTATTTTGTGAAACTTAACCGAGTGTTAATTATTTTACCTTATTAAAATGTTTCCCCTAGTACCAACGACAGATTCAATCAGTCATATATTAAATAATTTTCGAGAAAATTTACAAATAGATCTAATATAAAGTTTAATTCTTCTTTTATTTAAAGTATTGATAAATTAATATTTATTTATTTATTTAATCTCAACTACAGTACAGGGTCCGGACTCACCAAGTTGTAGTGTGGTAGTTCATTTATATGTTTGTATTGAGTGGGATTCGAACTCGAGATTTTCAAATTCCAATGTCGTAATACTCATCACACCACCGTTCTACCGGATATATTAATATCAATCACTTGGCTCATTGGTATCGAATCGGCTTGTGGATCCTATGAACCTTGGTCCTATCCCCAAGGACGAAAAATATTTTCATCAATTTAAAATTACCCCTGTGGCTTTTCTACTACTAACATCTTTGGGGACCTTTATTTGACTGCTGGTAACCGCACTTCACGCGCATAAATATATCACTTATCGACATCTGCTTCGGCAGAGTGCCACACCCAGTAATGAGTAAAAGCCGTGATGATATATTTATATTTATTTTTATTTTACTTTCCGAAAACCAAATGATAACAATATTAGAGTTTGTTTAAACTTTTTTGCAAGTATAGTTTAGCTTAATTTGACTAATCAAAATGCAGGATTCGCTAAAACTATTTCGAGAATTAGACTGGAAAAGATTCTACAAATGAATCTACATAACATTTTAGAATACCTAATCGAATTTTATACCATCATCATTAAGACAATAAGATTCGGTAACAGATTACAGTGTGGTTGTACAGGACTTAATTTATTCTGATTCTCATTGGATGAGCAAAACGTCAAACTAACGACATGTTTATATAGTATAAAAACTTTTCAAAGTGACAGTATTGTACCAGTTTTATTGAAACACATTTTTATAAGTGCTGATGTATAATATTGGAAAGTTTAATCAAATGCTATAGAGCATTTTAGAAAATTGTACGCCATGTTTATCTGCAGGACAATTAGCGCTATCACTATCACAAAATACTAAGTAAATATGTCATCATTTTGACATTTTGATCAGCCAATCAAAATCAGAATAAAATACATCCTATGGAACCACATCGTAATATCTCATCGAATAGATTTTAGCGCTGTCATTGTCACAAGTTTTTTTTCTATAACCTTCATATTTTGACGTTTACGTCAGCCAATCAGAATCAAACTCAAGTAGGTTCCTAATAAAATCACCGTGTAATTTCTCACTAAACAGACTATAGGTCAATTATTTTAAATGATGTTCTAATACGAATTGATGGTGTTCATTTTCGGAACAATTATACGCTATGTAAAATAAGATTGTCAATTTTTCTATACATTTGTTAGCCAATGATTTGACACACTTTTGTCCGAAACGTTTAATAGCAGAACAGACACGTACATATTTGATGCCGGATGTGATAAGATCTTATTTATACAAGTATTGAGTGTATTAATTTAGTACCCTGTTGAAGACTGAAGAGTAAACCAAAACATTGGCATTATAATAAATATTACATGATTAGAGTCCAAGCAATTATTTCTGCATTAGTATTAAAATTTATGTTAGATATATTACGTGATATTAATAATAAAAATTCTTCCTTAAACAAGTTTTTGTAATAATCATAAATAAATGTTCAATCGTGAATAATTTCGCAATAAATTTTCAACAGACACATTTTATTAAATCTAGGAATAATAATTATTACCCTATCTTCACGTTTTTACACCAGGTTTAATATGCACTCGTATTATTTATTCGCTATAAAAAGATACGAGTCGAATGATAATCTGGGTCAGTTAATAAATAGCTCGCAATATTTGTGAAAAATGTGTAAGGATTTATGTTGGCTCTGATAATTGGAGGCTCAATGGGAAGTGTAGAACAATCACTTACTCTCGCCACACCTGCTCTCAAAGTCAGGAACTTTGCAGATAACTGAACTGTGCGCTGCGCTAGTCTTGCGTGCGTTTCTTTAACAAATATATTTCTATGTGTTCAGCGAAATAAATTAATAACTGTATATGATTATTTTTTGTTAGACTTGTCTCGTATGATGAACGTATGTAGGATTATTGTAACTATTTTTAGCTTGAACGCAATCGAGAAATATTAGACGTAGGTAGGAACGCAGTTTCCTTGTTCGTACGTTTTAAAATATACAAATACAATTTTACATAGCAATGCAGTTCTTATGTTTTAAACTGTAAACTATATTATTTTTTTTATCAATAAATTGTGCAAATTGATTAAACTGTGGATAGTGGCGTACCTAGGAGAGAAGGGCGGTGGATGCGGTCCGCACCGGGCGGCACATATTTTGGGGCGGCATTTTTATATTTAGTTTTAGTTGTAAAAAACAACTTGTTCACTTCATAAGTTTACTATTCGATTTCTACGAATTATGAATTACTAAATGATTTCGAATATTTTTCTTCATCGTCAAGTCAATGTAGGGTTATTACTGTCTAATGTAAATATGCCATGAAATGGTAAAAAAGTTCCCAACCTATAGTTTGTCTCAATTACAATTATTTATTTATGTTTTTTAATTTAATGGGGTAATGGCTCAGTGGTTTCGAGTTGGCCTGTGGATCCTGAGGACCCCGGTTCGATTCCCACAGCCGACAAACAATTTTCACCAAATTAAAATTACCCCTGTGGCTTCTCCATCACTATCATCTTTAGGGGCCGTGATTTGACGGCTGGTAACTGCACTTCACGTACATAAATATATATCACTTACCGAGATCTGCTATATTAACACTAAAGTTAATAATCCAGATATAGAATGAGGCAAGTATTTTATTATTGTGCTATTTTCACCACATTCAAATGCCTCTATTTCTCTCTCTCTCCACAGTAAATTTAATTCTATGATTTGACGGTTGATTATCGCATTGAACAGGCAAAAATATATGATTTACCTGCTACAGCAGAGTGCCAAAATCAGCAATGAATACAAATAATGTGATGAATGATAATAAATTTATTTATTTTCATTTTATAATTGACAATTATTGTTAGATTTTATAAAAGCTGGCCATGATCTTATTGAAGTAAAATTTCAAAGGTACAAATCATAATAAAACTTTTGTTTGTGTATCTCGCAATTTTCTTTTATGCGGTAGGATAATTGCTTATCTTTAAATAGATCAGCCAATTAAAAAATAATTCTCACGTTCTTATAAAAATCAATCACCATTAATCGTTGCATACGCACGTAACCAACAACCATACATATTAATAACCCAGAAAAAAACTATTAATGCATAAGAAGTGTAACTGCCAGGTCGCGATAACTAACACACTAGACCAGGGATTCTTAATCGGGGGTCCGCAGACCCCGGAAGGTCCGTGAAAGGATCTCAAGAGGTCCGTGAAACTTAAAAATACCTCAAATTTTAAGTGTCTTCTAGTATTTTCTTCTGTAATTAATTTTTTTACATATTTAATTTAATTTCTTATTTAACTGTTCGTCCAAATTAGATATAGTAGCAGGTAATTATATTTGCTAGATAAATATTATTTTTATATAGATCTTTATGTAATTATTTTTGGTTCGCTAAGAACAACTTGGAAATATTTTCAAAAAAAATAATCGCTTCAAGTGAACTAAAAGTTTGCTTATAAGTCAATTCGGACATGGGGAATTCAATGCCGTTGAGCACAACTTCGTATCACATTTAGTTTTTGAGATATAGCCTTCGAAAATGTTAAACTTTCAAAAAATTTCAACATCTCAATTTTTCGACTTTCCCGAAGCCATAACTCTAAAACTAAACGAGATATCAAAATGCACTCAACGGCATTGAATTTCTCGTGTTTCAATTAACTTGTTTACAAGTTTTCAGCAATTTTTAAAATTTTGAAAAATTTTCACCAAACTTTTTTCTTAAACAGTTTCTGGACAATATCTTAAAAATTAGAAGGTGTACGCACTTGGGGATTTGACCATTGGATTCAGCGGGTCAAAATACATACGTATGTAAATTTTTGTTACAATAATCGTAGGAGAAACAGTCTTAGAGCAAATTGTTTGAAAATCGTAAAAAACCTGAGGGGTACCCCTTGAAAAAATAATTAAAAATATCTAAAAAATTAAATCGCTTCAAATGAGCTAAAATTTTGCTAATAAGTCAATTCGGACACGGGGACTTCAATGCCGTTGAGCGCTACTTCGTATCACGTTTAGTTTTTGAGATAGAGCCTCCAGAAGAATTGGAATTTTTAAAAATTTCAACACCTCAGTTTTTTCACTTTTCGAGACCATATCTCAAAAACTGAACAAGATATGAAGAACAGCATTGAATTTCTCGTGTTTCAATTAACTTGTGGTATCAACTCGGAGTGCGGATTAATTATACTGTCAAAATAAATTAAGTTAATATAAAATGAGTGACATATAAAATGTCAAACATTTGTTTAATTTCGTCTTAATTCCTTGGGTTTCGATAGTTTTGAGACAATTTTCGTCATTTTCAGATCTAATTTTTGCCGTTACGCAACATGAAAAATTAATTTTGTGTATTGACTTAGCTGTAGAATTTTATGCCCTAAAACTTTTATTAGAAACTTTTTTCTTTAAAATAATTAGGAAAGTAGGAAATTACATTATTACAGCACCACTCAATATAAATTAGATATTTGAAATTTTTAGATGTTTTTATTTTCTCAATCCTTATTTATATATTTTTATAATATTCTTACTTGGGAAGCTAGGAGGGTCGCGAAAAATAATTGGAAAATTTGAAGATCCGCAATGACAAAAATGTTAAGAACTGCTGTACTAGACAACAGCACACGAGAAGGTGAATTAGATCTGCACTTTTACACGATTCGTCATGAAAACAAAGCTCTGCATGTCCTTGGACGACCTTCCCGCGACCTGACAAGTGAACAACGCTACCAGCGCAAGCTAGATAGATCCCAGGTGCCCGTGGTGCCTGCGTTTCGCAACACCAATTGAATACATTAATTAGCACAACCAATTAGATTAATATCCGTGCATATATAAATAAATAAGTTATAACAATGTTAACGGTGGATAAATCATTTTGCGTTTGCAGCAAAGACAATAGAAGAAAGTGTGCTGTAAAATGGAAATCTATGAATTTATTGAATTGTTTATAATATTATTGCTTTTATATCTTGTAAAAATTAATAGTAAATAATGCATAACATTTATTTAATTGTAGTGAAAGCTTCAGATTTTCTATATTTATTATTTTATATTTCTTCTCACAGATTTTTATTTATTTATTATATTCATAAAATAATAATAACATCACTCTTTTTATTGTCTATTATTTAGTATAGGTACCATATATGTAATTGTAAATCTTTATAGATGACAATAATGGAATGTTGGTATGTATGTTACATACAGGATGTTAAAAAAGTCGTACAGTACAAAAATATTTATTTATTTTACAAGTACTGAAAGTGAAACATTATAGGACGAGTAGGCTCGCCCTAGAAGCCTTCGACTCCATTAAAGACACTTTCAGTACGAGTAGTGTACAATTTTTTTTTCTTTAAATAGTACTATAATATTATTTTTATAGTACTAGTACCATAAAATAACTCTTTATGATACTTGTACCATAAAAGCTTATTTTCTGTTGTAACCTTAGTTACTATAACATTAATATTATAATACAATTTTACAAAAACAATATTAACTCGATATGTTTGTCAATTTGTTCGTTTTAATCTTCAAACTCCTATTTCGACAGTGAAATGAGATACTACAGAGCTATTTATATAGAAATAAAATCTCTCATCTTCCCTATTCCATAACTCGATTATTATCTGTTAGCAAGTTAATGACAACCCTGATTTTTTATGATTAATCTGCAGATTACCACCATTTCGGCATTTTCGGACCAAAATCATTTATTCTGTTTCTTCTACTTTACTTTTATGCATTCTGCTTTCGTACAAAACTGCTGGTACAGAAAAATACTACTTTTAATCACACTTCTTACGGAACTGTCAGTGAGCTGTCATTATATTATTTTTCATAATAACAGCTACGTATATTTGTAAACAAAATGCTTGAATCTAAAATAAAAATGTCAGAGTAAATTATTCTGGTCTAAAAATATCGAAATTGTAATCATCTGTAAAATAACGACGAAAAATAAAAATTATCATTAACTTATCGATCATTAGCAGATAATGATCCAGTTACAAAATAGACGGGATCATTTTGCTGTTTCCAAAGCTACCTAGGATCTCATTTTGAAAATATTAGTTTACATATTTTTCTAAGCTTCGCTTCTTATGATCGCGCAGTATTGCAGAATAAAAAAGCATGATTTATTCAACTTTCAATCTACTAGAAAAAACATTCAAAACTATTTACGCAGCACAAGGATAGACACATAAATCTTGATTAACATATTTACGTTTACAAATCCACAATATCCCTAAAAATCCGCATAAATTGCATTGAAACCATGAATCACTGTATAAATAAATAAACGGCAAAGAAGTCGAGGCGCTAATGAAACAAACACGGAGCTAATTATTTCTAATGTCAGTAAACATCTAATCCATCCGGCTTTTGGCTCGTGCGAGTGCGTAGACACGTGTGACATCTCGAGATCGCGCATCCGCTGCTCGCGATGGAATCAGAGCAGAACACACGACAAGCTGATCATAACTTCACAAAAACAAGCGTTATATGTTGTAAAGAGATGATCAGTCTTACTAATTTATACAGACAATTAAGATTTAACGATTTAAGTACTATTAATAGACAGTTAGAAATTAATTGCGTTTGAGTTCCGGTTGACGAAACGGATCTAAAATTGCAGAATCTTTTATTACATCGTAAGGTACTGAATACAATTCAGTGGAAACCTTTGTCATTTCACAAACTTTGATGACTTCAACTTATATACAAAAAAAAAAGAATCATACTATAAGCTGTAGGTTCCCATTACTGTAATTGGGATTGAGTTTAAATTTGACAGTTGCCTGACGTAGTACTATCTGCGATTGATTTCAAGTCTGATATTTCTGTTACTATACAAAGTGTTCAATTTAAGTGTGGCACCACTGCTATCTCTACAACTATAGGAGTTACAAAGTTCTCGAGATAGCAATGTCGGTACGCTAAAGTTTGACATCCTGTATAATAAATAAGAAAAAATAGGAAAACATTTTCTATCACTTGTCTCATAATTCCACAGAGGTTTTACAGCACGTTTGCATCAACTTATCAGGTCATCAACAAATGGCTGGTCAGTTCAGCTTTAACCATAGACGCGTTTCGTCCTTTCGGGACTCATCAGTATGGTGCGATCATTTATCCAACAAGACCAACTAGGGAATAGTGGATTGTGATACCGACTTAGCTGAACTGACTGATGTTAACCTATCTACGCTGGTAACATGACATGAGACCTCTGTGGAATTATGAGACAAGTGATGGAAATTTTTTTCCTATTTTTTCTTATTTATTAAGACTCAATTCCACATCGCAATAGACATTTTGTCTTTTGTTTTATATCCTGTATAATATTTAAAGTAAACTATACATAAATTTTTTTATAAAATTTTAATAGTTTTCATTATTAGTTTTCAATTAACATGTTTACATTAGCGTCATATTATAAAATTATTAATTACTGTAATTCCACGCACTTGATTGTAATTGAGTTAAAGTTTTTTCAGCAGCTTCTACAATTTAAAAAAAATTAATCCAGTCCTTGAAATAATTACTAATACGTATATTTTTTCTATACAATAAAGTACATGCAGTTACAGTAATTAATAATTTTATAAAATGATGCTAATTTAAACATATTAATTGAAAACCAATCATAAAAATTGTAATATAATATAATGGCAGTAAAAATGTTACAACAAATTTTAAATATAGTTTACATTAAATAGTTTATTTGAAATAGTAACAAAAAAAACTCGACATGAAATCAATCGCAGCTAGTACTACGTCAGGCGACTATCAGAATTCTGTTCTGCAGAGTTACTAAAATAAATATATCATCACACTTTTTCTCCATAATATTGGGCGTGGTACTCTGCCGTAGAACATCACGCCCCCCAAAGATATTAGTAGTGGAAGAACCACAGAAGTAATTTGTTAGCTTTGAAAACCGAATCCGGGTTTTCAAATTTACCCCATACACATTTTTAATTAATAAATAAATACTTTCAAAAGATCTTGAAACATCCAACTAGGATTGCCAACTTTAAAATGAAATTCATCTAAAGATCCATCAACAAAAAATCGCCATTATCTGTCATTGTCCTTCACAACACCTTTTGAAACATGCCCGAAGAATAAAAATACTATAATTCCATTTTACTTCCCTGTAACTCAGTGACTATTGTGTCTACTACTAATTAGTATTAATGATACTTGTAAGAAAATGTTCCTATAATTTCTTCTCTAAAATAAAGTTTTGTTTTTTTATTTATGCTATTCTGTACATCAGATACTTAATCC
The DNA here is from genome assembly GCA_911728475.2 of Pterostichus madidus. Taxonomy (NCBI): domain Eukaryota; kingdom Metazoa; phylum Arthropoda; class Insecta; order Coleoptera; family Carabidae; genus Pterostichus; species Pterostichus madidus. Next base: position 6,816,238 of record OU452313.1, on the reverse strand, counting down.
CAATCATAGTACAGTGTCCCGATTTTAATCTGTTTAATATACTCTATTTATTGCAGAAGATATGTAGATTAAAGTTGTGTAAAGTATTTAAATGCAAAGAGTTTTGAAGTAATTCCGCATTCTTGAAGTATCACAAAGGCATCACAAAGTTGTATTAAGGTATAAAAGATTTAGCTAATAACGTGGGCAGACACACGATTGTACTCGTAAACCTGTCCGCGCAATTGAAAAAACCTCATTTTCAATTGAATAGACAGACGCTGGGACCCCATGCGTATTTCCTCCAAGAGATGAGCACGGAAACAGCGACTCTCAACCAAAAGAGAGAATATTGCAAATTTCTATCTCTTACGCAAACACTTAATCAAGATTACTACATGGAGGTCCTTAATAGATTCTGTGCAAGAATTAGTCTAAAAGACCCGATATATTCATAGGAATAGTGTTGTTTTTACCAAAAACGCAATACAACTTTTATTATTTTATGTATAACCGAGTTGAAAAGCATGTGTTTTAGCCCTAAAAAGCGGGCTTAAATATTTCTTTTTGACTCATGGGCCAAAAAGAAATAATTCCTATGGATGCGTAAATAAAATGACAATTTTTGTTTATTGTGAATACTTGATTCTGCAAAATGTCATTTTGACATATAACCTATTTACATATTTTAATCTTTTGAACATATAATTAAATGTTATTTTGTTGTGCATAAAATATTGTATGTACCACGGGTGAAATTAGCGTTTCTGATCCTGAGCATGTTATTAAATCTGGGTGTTTTTTTATAAATAACTAATCTATAAATCTGTTTTAAATTAAAACCGATTCACAAAATGAATGAAATTTTATGCTATTTAACACTCTTTTTAATACAGGTTAAAATAAACTTATTTCTTGAATTGTAAAGAGAGTTAAAAACGTAGTAAAAAGTATTGCCACTAATCCGCATTATAGATTTGCCTGTTATGTAATATTATGTTTTTTATTGTTACAAAAGTAATGCAATTATCTTCCTAGTTGACGTAGACTATATTTTCTTGTTTTATTCTTGAAGTTCTGAAATGGAATGTAAAAGCAATATAGAATTTTCTGTATCAGAAATAATTATTATCATTTTACAAATTAGTTTAGCACGGTTAAAAGTTTAAAGAAGAAACAATTAAGAGTAATGTCCGAAGGCTGTCAACTGTTTTGAATCTCTGGCATATAGCAAGACGCACCTAATACTACGAATGCAGTTCTGCCAACAGACTTCAGTCTGGCATCCGTCATGCTTTTACCAGAGGTTAAATCATAAACACATAATTAAAGTCGCAGCAGTCAACATCTTTGTTTTGAGTTTCCATCGCCAGCTATCGACGAGATGTCTCTATCGAGGCTACAGCCGCATACGAGTCATAACTCATGCATGATTAGATCGCCAATTACAGGTTTTCATCTAATCGACTACGGGACTATACTCAGATCCCTGTAGCGAATGCATCTAATATGTTCCTGAAAATTTCTTTTACTTGTGTCTTGTGAGTTTATCGCTGGAGGTGTTTGGATTCTTTAAGATTTATGTTTGATGTAATGGTAGCCTTGTTGTTTGTTTATATTGAAAACAAATATTTACGAGTTTGGCAGCTCCATAATCTGATTTGAAAAATACTTGAAGAAACTGCCACCAGCTGTTTTGGGTGCCAAGAATTGCAGAACAATATCACTACATCTCAGTTTCATTGTTTTAAATTATTTGATAATTTTTTTCTACGACCACTACGATATTTGCTCATTTTATACTTGTCGTTGCTACGGAAATAAAATTTCACATACCTACATTAGCTTTATTCCATTTGCCACTTCAGTTCAGATAAATTAGACAAGATGACGAAATGAACTGAATTAAGCAAACTATTGCATTTATTGGAGCGAATTACTTCAAAGAAAAATTAAAATCTGTAATTCTAGTACTGGAAATAAAGTCAGATAAATAATCCAGCGAAATAAATAAGTGATATGGTTTAGTAAATGTAAGTTAGATCTGATCCAAATGGCAAATGGAATACGTCTATTTTTATATACTACGGGTTGTTACGTTGCTAGATTACTAATTTCTGTGCTTCGGCATTGAAACAACATATTCTCGTTCGCATATTGACGCTAGAATGAGTTTCATTCTTAAAACAAATTTGGGAACATATTGTTATCACAGATTGGTATAACTGCATAAATGCACAAAATATGTAAGCAATGGATAAAATAAAAAACACAATTTTAGGCGGATAACGGACAAAATCAATCGCAAATCACTGTCGCCAACTTAACTATTCTTTCTAAAAATGTCCTTAATAGAGAATGTCAACTATTTTTATAAAGAAATTATATAAAGGAAAGCCAGAACAGAGAAAATAGTATAAAACACTTGTTACAGAAGGCAATTCTAGCACTCGTCAGTTCCTCTCCACCTTTACTACTTTTAATTAGAGCATTTGTTTATAAAATAATTTATAAACAATTGATAATGGAAAATATGGGATACAAAATGTTCAAATTGTTTCGAAAGTACTTTAAATAATTTTCCTATTTGGCATTGCACAGAAAAATTACCAAACCAAAGTATTTTGAAGTGTGTTGGATCCAATGATGAAGTACAGAAATTAATATCTCTTTTAGTTTTCGAGATATCGCTCAAATAAATTTGAAGCACAATTCAATGCATCTCAAAGTACTCATATATACCGTTTTTTCAATTGCAAACAAGCAAAAGATAATTATTTTTCAAATATCACGATATTTTTGTATAAAAATCATATCTCTTTAATAAAAAAGTTAAGTTTTCATTCAGATCACTTCAGTTCCCAAAGAAATAATTTCCAAAGCATCAAATATTCCGTCAGTAGCAACATAAACATAAATACACCAAATTAAATCTCTGGATCAGTTAGATCTCACAAAGATCAGTAACGGGTCAGTAGACGCCAGTTGATTTACGGGATCATTCGATTGAACGCAAGGAGAGCGCATTATGATTTAGTGAAGCGTCGGTGGGGTTCACTTTGCAGATCACGGTCCGCGTTCAGTTCGGTTTCCTCCTATAAATACCAGCCGATGTCGATATGTCGATGGCTATCACACCAGCACCATTTAATGATACGTTCTTGCGTTCCTGGACACGATAGTGCCTCAGAGCTAGAACTGTGTGTTAGATGTTAGAAGATCTTTGTTTATTTGTGCTCGAGAATGTGAGAATAATATATGATATTTTCAGATGAATTTGATGTAAGTATTAATCAAACTCGTGATACTAAAAAATTACAAGTACTTATTTAGGGCGAACATAATAAGTACTTGTAACTCAACTTTGTTTTGTTGTTATTCGTTTTTATTAACGTTTTTGGTAAGTTAACTGTTGTATTGACTAACAATTTCTCTATTGTTAATTATTGTATGTTATTATTTAGACCTGAAGATGGTCATAACCTTGGCCGAAACGTTGTTGTAATTCTTCAATAAATTTATATACAACTTCAAGCCTTTTGTCCATTACTACCTTACAAGCAGTTTTATATTAGAACGTATTCCTGGCGTGACTCGCTTCACTCACATAAAACAAATGCTCCAGACATAATATTATATTGTAATACGAGTTTTCAATTCGTATATTACATACTATTTTTTATACTATCTTTTGAAAAAGTCTTTGATTTCAACATTGATAAGAGTTAGGAAAAGTATTATTTACAGCACTAATGCGGAAATGTATATTTATATTTCCAATAGGATATGTCATCGTACCTACAGTTACACAAAAACTACTCACAGTTTCATAAATTATTTTAAATTTTTTTCAGAGATTTTAAACGATAGTCGAAAAAAATCTTGTTTGTAATACTTATGCTGGGTTGCATAAAAGTTTTATCAGTTCATTAGCAACTAACGGTTCAACAAATTTCAGAAAATCGCTATTGATATAGTTGCCAGATAAACAATTCTTTAACTAAAGAGCTCTTTATTTTTTTTCTTGCAACCCAGCATTAGGAAAAGTATCTTTTTCAGAATACGACGTATTTTTTATCTCTACTATGCTTAGATAATAAATTGTACGCCTAATACGGAAAATGTTACTTTTCCTTGCATATTTAATTTTCTCAAATAACATCAAAGACTGTTGCAGATTTATTTTCTCACTATAATTTGTTTGCATTTATGATAACCGGAAACAATAAAGTTATTCTGTTGACATAGTAGTGTAGAAAATTATCGTTTTCCGTACGCAAATGAAAGTACTTACTTTCCTCACTGTTGTAGAAATAGTTTTTTTGTGTACCTAGAGCAGAAAGTAATTTATTGCCACTCGTGCCTGGAAATTCTTGATCGAGGCGAATTTAAAATTATTTTGACAGTTTTTCTGTTTGTAAATTCAGGCGACAGTTTTCATATATCCATAGATACGATTATACACTCTAAAGCTGTATTCCATTTGCCACTTGATTCAGTTAAATCAGTTCAGATAAATTAGACAACATGACTAAATGAACTGAATTAAGCAAACTTATGCACTTATTGGAATGAATTACTTCAAAGTAAATTGGAATTAGTAATTCTAGTACTGAAAATAAACTAAGCGAAGTAATTCAGCGAAATAAATAAGTGATCTGGATCAGTAAATGTAAGTTAGATCTGATCCAAATGGCAAATGGAATACGCCTTTAATTTACCGTTCAGCAAGTGGCAAACGTCAACTTTCTACCTGAACTGACAGTTGGAAATGTTTATTTTCTGTTTGGTCGTAGAAAAAGAAAAAATCTGATTTTTTTTAAATATTGAACGAGTTTTTGGTAAGGCTCGCTTCTCTCAACTTTTAAACAAAAATATTCTAAGCCCGTAGACGCACACTTCACATCTGCAAATCTATATGTTATATATATATTTTTGGAAAAATTTACATGATTTAATACTGCATTTTACACTTTGCCGGTGAGCGGTGTCATTAAGTTAAAGTCAATTACATTTGAAGTCATGTTTGGAATGCGCTATCGTTTGCAATATCCAAGTACACTTCAAATTCTAAGAAATTCTAATGCTAACAGAACTTGTAATAATATCTATTGATGAATAATGTGAATATAATAAATATATTACAATTATTTTTGCTATGCGAAGAAAAATGTAGATTCTATGCAGAAGTATGGCATTGTTATTCAAGCAATTTTCACGAGTAATTTGATTCAAATACCATAATTAATTATTTATAACTTATATATCATGTCGTCTGACAGAAGTCAGGTTTTTTCACATATCAGATAAGGATCTTCACAGTACAAGTGAGGAGTAATTCTTTGAAATGAGAGCTTTAGTATGTGCACGGTGAATAGACATTTTGCAAAGACATGCATCAGCTACATAACTGCAATTTATTCATAGCAGCATATCTTTGACAAATGATTAATTAAGTAGAAACATCTTACAATGTATGGTAATTCCAAGTTGTTATGAAGACATGGACATCGATCCGTCATTATTTTTATTCGAAAACGTAAAGTTTTCAAAATTTAAACTACAATGTGCATTGAAAAACCATCAATCAATGTTATGTAATACAAATTTTATACAAAGTGGTAAATATTATGCCCCGTGCACACGCGAAAACTTTTCTCAGAAACTTTTTAGAAAGAAGAAGAGATCAAGAAAGTTTTCGTCATTATTTTTATTCGAAAACGCCAAGTTTTTAAAATTCAAACTACAATATAAATAAATAAATATATCATCACGCCTTCTACCCATTACTGGGTGTGGCACTCTGCTAAAGCAGATATCGGTAAGTGATATATTTTGCGCGTGAAGTGCGGTTACCAGTCGTCAAATCACGGCCCCCAAACATGTTAGTGGTGGAGGAGCCACAGGGATAGCTTTTTCAAATTATGAAAATTTGTCGCCTGTGGGAATCGAACCAGGGACCTCAGGATCCACAGGCCGACTTCATAAAATGACTTCATACCACTGTGCTAGCCATCCCAATGTGAGTATAAAAACCATCAATCAATGTTATGTATTACAAATTTTATACAAAGTGGTAAATATTATGCCCTGTGTACACGAGAAAAGTTTTCTGAGAAACTTTTTAGAAAGAAGAAGTAAGAAAAGTCTAGAAAGATTATTAAAATTTAGCCTCTGTCGCGAGAAAGATTTTGTAGAAAGTAAATAACTTCATGCTTGTAACTACTGACAGATTTTCTAGACAGTTTTTTATTTCTTCTTCTATCTAAAAAGTTTCTCAGAAAACTTTTCCCGTGTGCATGGGGCATGCGCTATTTAAAGTTTAATAATAAAGTCTGGAGCAAAATGGAGTATAGCGAGTTTCTATTATGCGGCTAGTGCCAGTTAGGTAGTAATGATAATGAAACGTCAATTTTGACAAGGACGTTGTTCGATTATCAATCAAAATTCTGTTTTCATTTGTCCTCGATCTATCAGATGCTAATTAATGTATATAGGTACTTTAAAAAGTACCGCTGAGCTGTTCCGAATACCGAATACCGAACCGAATTGCGATCGGCTTTTATTTTGTCACAGCAATCTTGATTCGTTTCTCTGTTTTTGCTTCAAGACTTTTTAATATACGTCTATCTAATAGAAGAAATGTTTGTCTTGCATAAATCTACGCTTTGTAATGGATTATTTTCTTTTTTCATTTTATTAAGATGTTATAGAGAAGATATAAATTATTTATTCTTTTTAATAGCTACCTATAAAATAAAATAAGATATTAAAGAAAGAAAAGAGTTGTTTAATTATATAAATGTCTTTTTATCTTTCTCTCCAAGCTTGCAAAATTAAAATTTAGACCAGGAAGACAAATGTGTGATATAAAATGACAATTTAAAACAATGATTCGACGAGATAAAAATTCGTTATAGAAATCGTAGTTCAATTAAGATAAGTGATTTGATTTCAAATCGAATGAGAACTTATGTAATTATTTCTTTAAGTGTTTCGCACGTCTTATTTCAAATCGCACGTATCCTGTTTACACTTTAATACAATTTCTTTTTTACTTATTTTAAATCTCATAGAATTATTTCCTTATAATTTCAACGTAATTTCTTTTTAAAACTCAAAAGGATGCTTTGAACACTTAACACTTCAAGATTTTTGCATCGAATTATTTCAAATTTAAACTTGGAACTTTTGATCTCATGGCTGTACATTCTAGTATTCAATAAACATAAATAAAATGAGTATGTACAAAACACCATGATATGTTCCATCCTATAGGATAGCATGAACTCTTGAAATATTAATTGAACATTTATTCGTCAGATTCATTTTATAAATAATCTTAGCCAAACATTCCTATACTGGTACATCTCTTTCGCTTCATCCAAAACACATAAAGTAAATAAATATATCATCACGCCTTCTACCCATTACTGGGTGTGGAACTCTGCCGAAGCAGATCTCGGTAAGTGATATATTTTGCGCGTGAAGTGCGGTTACTAGTCGTCAAATCACGGCCCTCAAAGATGTTAGTGGTGGAGGAGCCACAAATTATGAAAATTGTTTGTCGCCTGTGGGAATCAAACCAGGGTTCTCAGGATCCACAGGCCGACTTCATACCACTGAGCTAGCCACCCCATAAATTCATTTAATGATGTGTCGAATGTATTTGAACTGATTTAAGTGAACCAAGTGACAAATGGAATACAGCTAATATTAATGTAATAGTAACCAAGGTAACAAAGTTTTACACAGTTTTACAGTATATAAAATTAATAAAGAAATTTTGTTTAATTGCCGTACTAATTTATTTATTAATGTTTAGAATTACTTAATATATTTTATTAATTTTATAAACTGCAACACCGTGTTCAACTTATCAATTATATAACACTGCAAACGTCAGAATTAAATTAATTAATTTGTTATTATTTCATTATTCAACATTGGTTACATGATTAAATAATTCATTATTATTTTTACTACAATTTTCTTGTTGACTAGTGGCACTAAAACTGTTAATTTCAAGAACCTTATCCATAATTTTCCGAATTTTGAAAAAATCTAAACATCAAAATGAATATACTACCAATAAGATTACCCATTTTTTTCTTGGCAGAAGAGACAATTGCTGTTTTTCTGTCTAAGCCAACAGGAGCAGATGACAATGTACAGGTACAGATAATTCCCGCAGCAATCATCAACAACTATAATATACTTGCATCTGTTTATGTCCTGCTGGATATAATGTATACTAATCGGAATTAATTGTCTCGGGCGTGGCAGGTCGTAGGTGGCTGCGGGCGTACACACATACACACACACGTACACATTCGCAATGACCGCCAATACCTCAGAACCCGGTGGAAACTTTTGCAATTACGCTCGTTTCTCGGCATTTCCCGACTCGAACACTAGCGAAGTGTGTTTACGGAGCTGAGATATTGAGATTAGATCGAAGGATATGAATTAAGATGGATGGAATCGTGGTTAAAGTGTTAGTTGAGAAATGCGATTTGTAGTTTTATAGTTAAAGTTTAATCCGGATCTGTAATCTGGCCAATCTGGTTGATTGGAAAGATAAGAAATGCATTGCATTCGTGTATTGTATTTATAATAAAAATATTAATTCAATTATTGTGATGTAGATCTTTAATTTAAATTAATGACCTAACGGTCAGTTTCATCAATCAAATATTGACCTTGTGACCTCAGCTAACATCGTAATTTGATGCAGGAAAATTGTACGTCACGGTTAAAAACTGTCATCTATGATGATATGCAACTCTAGAAAGGGTATAATCATAATTGAAATAAAAAAGCTACTTAAATTGGTGAGCCTGATACATAAATTCATTTCCTATGGTTGACAGTGACATTTGAAAATTTAAAATTAAATTTGAGTACATTTAGTTCTTATTCGTTTTTAGTTATACTATTCTTAAATATCCATAAATAAAATTGTTGTTATGGAGTAATGGCACAGTGGTATCAAGTCGGCCTGTGGATCCAGAGAACCCTGGTTCGATCCCACAGCCGACTTAACATTTTCACCAATTTAAAATTACCCCTGTGGCTCCCTCACCACTAACATCTTTGGGGACCATGATTTGACCGCACTTCACGTGCATAAATATATCACTTACCGAGATCTGCTTCAGCAGAGTGCCACACCCAGTATTGGGTAAAAGGCATGATGATATATATTTATTTTAAAATTGTTGTTTCCCTCACTCCTCCTTTTATTACTTAACATAACAATAATTCTAAGTATTTCTATTTCTCAAAAAGTAAAAAACCTATTAGCTGTCAGATTCCTGACATAACCTATTTGTATTTATTAGACATGTCAAATAGTATTTCCGTCTTGACATGGCGTTGGCCAACTATGGAATAAAACTATCTTCGGAATTGTATTGCCAACTGAAACTATTCCTTTTGATCACTCTGTATTACTATATTCTCGAACTGAAGGCGAGGAATAAAAAGGACCTGAGGAAAGAATGACACTTTCTTCATAAGATATACTTTTCTTTTCTACAGTTGTTATGGCGTAGGTGGCTCAGTGGTATCGAATCGGCCTGTGGATCCTGAAAACCCTGGATCGATTTCCAGAACCGACAAAACATTTTCACCACATGAAAATTTCCCCTGTGGCTCTTCCACCACTAACATCTTTAGAGGCCGTGATTTGACGGCTGATAACCGTACTTCACGAGCATAAATATATCACTTACCGAAATCTGCTTCGGAAGAATGTCACAGCCTGTAATGGGTAAGAAGATGTGATGATATATTTATTTATTTATTTTTATTTTGACGTGATAACAAATTAATATATCAACATTTAAAATGAATGTGAAAACTTATTTTCACAATTCAAATGGCAGTTCTTGGATTCTGTCAACGTTTTTCTGTTTCTTATGCTATCTAGTTTACTAATAATTAGTACTTAAATATGCAATAATTTGTAGTTTAGAACGAAATTAGAATTTAGTTCAAATTTTAGCCGGAGGAAATGCACCTTAGTCGAGTTGTTTTAAAATGAAACTAAGTAAGATCTATTTATATTAAATTTCTATATTTGCATGAGTGTAAATAAAATTTTCCATTTGCAATTTCTTGTTTATATGTAGGTATTTAATTAACATATTTTTGTAAAAAAGAAACCTGTATTAGTAGAAGAAATCTATTCAAATAACACGATAATTATACACATTTATGAATTGTAATTTTATTAAAGTGTGTTTCAAAATAATTAAGAATTTTTTACATGAAGATTATCACCTAATTATACTACAGTAATGTTAATATACGTTGATGCGCATCCAAGTAGCACTAATATAATTTTTCCAAGAAATTACGCTAAGGAAAATTACTCTTTATCTTATTCTAGAAAATTGCAACGGAATATTATATCTTTACACAAATCTACTCCATATTTTAATTACACAATCTTCAATCTTTAATCCAAAATATAATGTACTACAAGTAAATGTTTGCTAATTAAACTTACATGATTTGGTGGTTATTTTATCTTATGTTGGCAACAATAAATATTATCAAATTTGCTATTCTTATCTAAATTAAATTACATAATATTAAATAAGTAATATGTTAAATAATAGACAAGATAATAATTGCCTAATGCAAAAGGACAAAATTATATAATTCAATAATTATTTTGTTTCTTTGTTGACAACAATTAATATCAAAACCGTCAAACATTATCAAATTCCTGTCAACAAAACATTTTTATCTTTCAGACAATCTAAAAAGTTCAATTTGTTCATTTGATTTCAATAATCAAATCTCCAATTAGATTGGAGGTCAATTTTGTTGAACACAATTCTTGTCACCTATATAATAATAACTATTGCCTAATCAACTATTGTCATTTATCAAGTATACATGAACACTTATGATTAATTCATGTACTTTGTGGTAAGCTTTATTGTTTTAACCACCTGTTGCATGAATCGGCCAGTAGCGTAGTTGAAATTTGGCTATGAAAAAGAAACAGGAAATAAGCATTTTTTCTCTGAGAGTAACAAATTTTCGCATGCATATTGATGCTAGAATGAGCTTCATTCTTAAACGATTTTTGGTGACATATTGTTATCATAGATTGGTATAACTGTATTAAATACACAAAATATCTAGGCAATTGACAAAATAAAGAAACATAAGCTGTATTTCATTTGCCACTTGGTTCACTTAAATCAGTTCAGATAAATTCGACACATGATTAAATGAACTGAAATAAGTAAACTGCTGCACTTATAAGGATGAATTACTTCAAAGTAAATTAGAATCTGTAATTCTAGTATTGAAAATAAAGTCTGTGAAGTAATCAAATGAAATAAGTGAGTGATCTGGTTCAGTAAATGTAAGTTAGATCTGATCCAAACGGCAAATCGAATACGCCTTTTATTTAGACAAATATCTTGGCAACGGACAAAATTAATTGCAAATCACTGTCACCAACTTAATTATTCTACCAAAAATTTCCCTTAGTGGCAAATGTCAACTATTTTGATAAAGAAATTATGTAAAGGAAAGCCGAAACAGAGAAAATAGTATAAAACACTCGTTAAAGAGGTCAATTCTAGCACTCGTTCGTTCGTCCTCACGCCGCTGCGCGGTTCTTGTTCGAATTTTGAACTCGTGCTGGAAATGTTGCCTTCTGTAACTTCAATTTGTATATACTATTAAAATATATTTATAACAATATTACACCCTCACTATCATAATAAATTAAGAAGTTTATGTATACTTTCTTTTAAAATTGTATTACTTAAAATAATAATTAATCAAGAATAAATAAATTATTCTTGACAAAATTTGTGAGTACATCATTGTGCAAAGCACATTTTATCTGATCACGAAACAAAGTTGTAATGTCAGAACTAAAGTACTAAATTGTTTTAGTAAATAGAGCTGACTTAGTATTGAAGTGTAGGCACTACGTACGATCTAGTTTAATTAATCGTCATTAGTGAGTATCGTTTTATCAGAAAATGTGGTTTTATCAAATTTTATTAGCTTTAATGTACAGTTCTAGAGTAATTAACATCAATGATTACAGTAAGATACATAAATACCTACATTGTAAAGAATTTGATGAAAAACTAACTAAATTAACTATATACTACTATTTATAATTCTAACTATGTACAAAATTAAATAACATCGCTTATTTTAAATGCGGTAATGGCTCAATGGTATCAAGTCGGCCTGTGGATCCAAAGAACCCTGGTTCGATCCCCACAGCCGACAAAACATTTTCACCAATTTAAAATTACCCCTGTGGCTCCCCCACCACTAACAACTTTGAGGGCAGTGATTTTACGGCTGGTAACCGCACTTCACGCGCATAAATATATCACTTGCCGAGACCTACTTTGGCAGAGTGTCACATCCAGTAATGAGTAAAAGGCGTGATGATAAATTAATATTTATTTTATTTTATATATGAAAATTTAAAAAACTAAATTAAAAAATTGTAGAAACAAAAAATTTATTGATTAACTTGTACTATAATCTCTAAAATCAATCAAATAAAACAAACTAAGAAACAGTTTTTTTGACGAATCATCTTACATGTAATAAGCATACATGTATAACGAATTCAGCAATTAAATTACATGTAACGGTTTTCATGCTGTCAAAAAATATAAAAATAATTATGTTTTATCTAATGAACAATGACACATGATAGATCTTTTGGCAGAGAAGTCATGTTAACCGAATCATCTTTAAGTCCAACTTTGACAAATCACTTTACATACAATTTCTTCGAAATTGAACCCATCGAACAACTTTAACATGACATGAAAAAGAAAGAGTTAATAAATTAATTCATAGACAATTGTCCCAGTTTTGTTAAAGAATTTCATACACATCAAATCTTAAGAATGAAAAACTAATATGACGTTAGAAGACCTGGAGGCAACTCAAATATTACTACAACTTTATTTTGTTTTGTAAATAGCTGTAATAAATAAGAATTAAAGTTTTCAGAACTTATTAATACAATTATTGTATACTAAAAAAGATAGGGTGTTGATGAGATTAATGAAGCCGAAAATTCAAATATCATCTTTACGTTTTTGTATATTGTACAAAATCTTTTCAGGAAGTATTGAAAACTACAAAAGATATTGCCCCTCTTTAGTCTTCTGGAATATACGATGACCTATAATACTCCTTGCAAATGCAGCAAAGTTTAAATACTCCACAAAAAATTGATTTTTTTAAATGTTAATCTACGTGCAAAAATAATTCTTCTCTGTTTTCTTATTTTGTTATAAAGTTTCTACTAAGGAAGGAAAAACAAAATATTTATTAATTAATCGTGACGCAGGTAGCTCTTGCTGACAAAGATAGCATTAATATTAAGAGAGAAAACATAATAATGAGAACGAAGGCTTTCTTTTATGAGAGAGATGAGAATACTTTAACAAGAACGCGAAACATCTCACGGAACTAACTTCACGCTTGTTTTTTCTAGTTTTTACTTATATTATACGAAATTTGTGAAGAACTATATTATATTAGTCACGTGCAAACTGTTAATATTCAGGTAATAATAAAAATAATCTACAAATTTAAGAAGTAAACATTTATGTAATTTTTTTAGGTTCAATTAAAATGTTTAGCCTACCGAAATGGCTAATTAAATAAATATTTTACAGCACGAAAACCAAAAATTGTTGCAGGACTAGATAACTCAAATTTAATCACATTTGAACTTTAAATTGATCGCATGAAATCAATTAACTTCGAAGTTAAACTAATTTATTCATGGATATTCTCAATTTACTTCGCTTTTCGATATTGCAACATAGCTGCTTTAATTTTCTGCTTTATAATTTCAATACAAAGATTATAATTGTTCCGTACTCAAAGATGCCGGAACCAAATGAAACTAAGAAATGGTATATTAATATACTAGAATCTCCAAGACTAACCCTTGTCAAAGTATATAAATTTAGAAATTATCTCGATTTTTCATTTATAGACGCGTAGAAAATGTTCCCAAGACAGCAGTATTGTACGCAGTAACCACGTATCATTATATAACCGAGAAAACATAGTAAAACAGATAATATAAACAGTAATTCCCATTACAGGCGTCCGTAATGATTCGATCCTTCTATGTTAAATGTAAAGTTTATGAAAGTTGATTGCGGCGTGGGTGCTAAGCGCTAAACGTATGTGTAATTTCGTCGGTGCTTCGGTGGTTTACTTGTAGATTATGGAAACCGTTAATAGTAAAATAAGCGGTACTTGCAATTTCGCGCTGAAAATATTACCCGTCGTACGTGGATAGAGTAAATTGAACAACGTAATGAACATGATCTGAGGATGCCAGATAGTAGCCTAACATTGGATTTTATAAATTACATTTTAGGTTTTATGGGATTTAATTAATTTAATAAAACTGACAGCACGTCATTAGGATCGATACAATATTGCGCAGAGATCGGAGATGCAACATTGTAACACTCAAACTGTACAGTAAATTTATTTAACTGAAAACTTTTGTGATTTGACAATCAAACATGGCGGAATATTGGTAGATTTACTTATTTAAAACACAATAAGTTGTGTACAATTGACAGCAGAAAGATACCAATATTTGGTACCAAATTTCATCACAAGATGTCATTCTAATGTGTTAAACATGAATAGTACAATAGTAAGGAGGCTGAAATAAAAGCAAGGACAATAAAAAGCAGTAAGAATAAAGGAGCCTTAAACAAATTATAAAATCAAAGGAAGGGCAACAATAATTAAAATTAATAAAACTGTGATTAGACCAACTGTGTTGTACGGGTGTAAACTATGGACTTTTAATAAAAGTTTACCAAAAAGTTAGCAGTGTAGGTAAGGAAAGTTATAATAAAAATTTTCAGAGGGGAGTCTGGGAATAATAGGGGTTATTCGAGCACAATTCCTAATATGGTTAGGATATATAGTTCGTATGGAAGAGGGTAGAATCGTAAAGTAATGTTTAAAATTAGAACTGGTGTCAAGAAAAGAAAGGATCAACACAGAGGAAAATGGATCGGCGCAATGAAGGACAATTTATAAACAATGGGAAAAGAAAGTCGCAAACAAGGACCAATGACAGGGTGTGATCCATCTTGAGAGCTGAAATTTATTATATATACGAAACAACTGTAACTTAATATCAATTTCAGGACAAAGAACCCAGAGCTTATAGTGGAATCTGAAACACTGAGACACAGTCGTATTTTTTAATATAAGTAAGTCAAAATGAGCAAGATTTGAATGCCCGAACGTTTGATTGGTAGACGCAAATTATATCCACTAGACTATTAACTGTTGAATACTTATACAGTATTTCCAAATTTATTATTTTATTGTTTCAGATAGATTCTTATTTTTAAATTAAAAGTTATATGTACTTAGGATCATTGTGACGCCTCACAGGAAGTTGACGGTACGAGAATCTATGTACGCAAGTTGTAGTTTCAGGCATCTGCAATAATAATAATTAAATATTAATAATATTTTAGTACCAAACATAAAATAAGTATCATGTAATAACTGCTGGTTATAACAATATATTATTATTTAAATCACCTAATCATGCTTATACGTTATTATAAAAATATACGACCAATAATTAACTTTAATTAAGGGTTACTTTAGACCATAAATAATTTTATTATTGTAAATTTATAATAACTATTTAGGAAACGTCAAACTATTTTTGATAAAATAAAATTATATTACTATTATTTTCTTTAATTAAATTGTTGATAATATGAAAATAACAACAATGAAAATAATTAAAAGCTGGTCTTTAAATCTCTGAATAAAATTATCAAAAACAGTCAAATTAAAGAAAACATTGCACGTCGAAATCACAGTATAAATTGTAAAAAGTATAAATTGTGTTATTTTTTATTATTCAGAACTTTGGTTCTTTATTCGGAGGAACTAAGTTATTATAATATCGAAATGACCACTCAAAAATTCCACTCCATTTAATTGTTTTCAAAAGCCTTACAATTCACAATCAAATATTTAGCATTTCTGAACTTCAGTATTAAACTGACTCGACAGTCGGGAAGCACGTCCAGTGGCGTAGATACAACATTTTTATTTGGAATTGATGGAATTATTTAGAATTATTTGGAATTGTTTGGAATTATTTGGAATTCATGGAATTATTTGGAATTATTTGGAATTGATGGAATTATTTAGAATTATTTGGAATTATTTGGAATTATTTGGAATTGATGGAATTATTTGGAATTATTTGGTATTATTTAGTATTATTTGGAATTATTTGGAATTATTTGGTATTGGTGGAATTGATTGGAATTGATTGTAATTTATTGAAATTGATTTGAATTGATTGGAATTGACGGAATTTATTGGAATGGATTGAAATTGACGGAATTGCACAAAAAATTTGAGACTATCAAAATGCACTCGTGATTAATCTCTATCAAATAAATAAGTTTCAAATAAATCTAGCCTCTAGAAGTGTTAGAAAATGGCCTTAATGAATTGTGCAGTTTAATATATTAGATTTTCTACTACTTTCGTCTTACGTTAAAGATTTATCTCTAAATTTATTTAAGAACATTTAACAAATAAAAATATTTGCACATATTTTATAGCATTCTTGTCAAATTCTTATGGTATATGTTTCCATGATATAACTGTTCTCCGAAACGAAATACACCTTACATCTAAATTAAAATCGACATCATCACCGGCATTTCTAAGCCTATTCAGTTCAATATCCTATCTAGCACAGCATTTAAATCTACGATTATCAAACCAGCCATGCTTCATATCTCCGATCAATCGACCATTGTGCACAGGTTGTCCACAACAACCTTTTAAATATCACTGTCACACAACCAAGGACTGTATATCAAGCTGAGAGGAAAAGAACCCTGGTAATGTACTAGTAATTGTGTATGGTGGGTGTTGAATTCATGATCGTGTATTGGCCGACGTCTATTTTAATGGTTATTTAGTGAATGATTTTGTTGTGGTGTTAGCAAATCAACTGAACTGATATGATAGTTATTGTTGTTAGTGTTGACGGGAACGAGTTTGTTTTAGTTGAATTGAAATGGCGACTTGATAAATCAAAGGTTATAGATTTTATTTAAATATTATTATAATAATTTATACGGTGCAGTACAACCAGAGAAATACGTTTCGTAATCAGAGTTAGTTTTTGACATTTTGTAACCGATAATATAAAATTATTTGGAATTGATGGAATTATTTGGAATTATTTGGAATTATTTGGAATTGATTGAAATTATTTGGAATTATTTAGAATTGATGGAATTATTTGGAATGATTTGGAATTGATTGAAATTATTTGGAATTATTTGGAATTATTCGGAATTGATGGAATTATTTGGAATTATTTGGCATTACTTTGAATTATTTGGAATTATTTGGAATTGATGGAATTATTTGAAATTGATGGAATTGTTCACTGTTTAAAAAATATTTAGAAATTTTATCTGGTTTTATATTTACGTTTAAATTTTTAAAAAAGGCAATTCTTAGCTATATTGCTTTAAAAATTGAGCTCCTCTATTTTCCGTGTAAACGACGACCTCGGCATTTTGAGGCCCCCATCAAGCTGGAGGCACTGGGCTCATGCCCCATGTGCCTTTATGGAAAAGACGGAACTGATAATCATTAATAAAGTTAGCATAAGAAGCAGCTACTGACAGATTTTCTTTCAAGGATATGTCATTTGAATTGTGTAAATATTTTTTATTGTTCTTAAATCAGTTAAAACGGAATAAGTACTAACTTATATGATATATTGTTTGTAGCTATTATTATATTTTAAAAGTTTTCTTATTAATTGTTTATTATGCATGCATAATATGAAAACAAAAAACAATCAACATTTGGTTAAAGCGTAGCGTCCAAGATTATAGTTTCTGCATTGTACTTTCGAATGTTTTAAGTAAATTACAACTTCTAGTTAATTATATAAAATAAATATTACTATAGGAATCATTACATTTAATTCCTTTTGTATCTTCATCTATTAGGTTCAATAACAATATTATTTACCACCAAATAGTCATAACCAAAATCGATAAAATGACATAGTAAACATTTACTCCTAAAAGCATAAAATTCAACAGCACAGGTTACATTGTGGATATGCACACTTCGTCTCGATGAGTCCAGAACCCTGTGCTGTAATTGAAATTAAACTCCTGTTTTACAAACTAGCATAAATAAGAAAATAAAAATAAATTAGGTAGCGCGATTATTATTTCTCCGAATTATCGCGTTTTGCTTAGACGATATGTGTTACTACTATCTTGGGGTAAATTAGCAAAATGGTATAATCCTTGGACAAACACAACTCTTACATACTCTTACTCCTTGTAAAAAAGTATCATGGAAAATAATAACGTTTAGTTAGAAGTAGTTTCTCAAAAAGATTAGCTAATCCTGTATTTTGGATTGGCTAATGTTATTCTAGCCTGATTTTATAGTAGTTGTAGAACAGTTTTCACTGCCGAAAGGAGGAACTGACTGGCGATCTGATTAGGCGAGCCAGTCATCTCCTTGAGGCAGTAAAAACAGTTACCGTGCGTGTATTGTACAATATTTTATTTGTTACTAATTTGTAAACAAAATTAAAAATTATAATTAAATCCTGTCAGTTGCAATTGTTTCGTCAAAAATTGTTTTAAATGATATCACACAAGTATTATTGTAGCAACGCGCTTGTTTACTTACGTGTAAAATTGACAGCTGACCTGTAAAAATTTTACAAGTTAGTTGCTTGTAAAGATTCATTTCTATAGTAAATAAACAGTTTGAATAAATGATGTTTACAAATGAGAAACAAATAAAAAGTTAGTCCAAGCCACATTCCGAAAAGCAAATGATAACAAGATTATAATTTTAGTTTATTTAGAATTTTTTGGAAATATATTTTAGCTTAATTTGACTAATCCAAAATTTAGGATTAACTATACTCTGTTTTTTTAACCAGGAAGAGTAAATGCACAAGTCAGATTTACACTATAGAAAGTTTCCAAAGAAAGTTACTAGATTTTTGTTCGCGCGAAATACAAAAATTTCTTACACATCTGCACTGATTAAGTCTCATGGCATTTATTTTAAAATACAAATGACATTATAAACTCTAATTTGTCACTCCGAATATTATTAGTTCTTAAAAGAACTGATTTATGTTAATATCACAGAAATGCAAAAAACCAACAAGGAAACAGATAACCTCAAAACTTATGACTGCTCTAATAAATCAAATATAAAATCTATGTACAGTGTAAACTGGACGAAGCACTAGCCAATCAGAAGCGTCAGTTTTAGCGGTTAAAATTTAAATTACTCCTCCTGGTTAAAAAAACAGACTATAAAACTCTTGAGATTTGGGCTCTATAAGATTTTAGTTCATACGTTGTAATTTTCCATCGTTTTTCATTTTCTTTAAATTTAGATGTTCAATTTTGTATTTTATCTTTTTATCATCAGATAAGAGATAAACAAAAAAAATCTAAATATTTTAATAAATTAAACTATATTATATAATGAATTTATCAAGTTCCAATATTCCTTCACTGAACCATTGTAATGAATAATTTTATAGTATATAAAATAGTTTTTTCTGCGACTAAGTAGAAAGTAAATATTTCCAACTGTCAGCTGAGTGCAGAAAGTTGACGTTTACTGTTCACCGAGCGACAATAAGATGCTGCCACTCGACGAGTGGTGAAGCAAGAATTTCCCGCCCGAATTTCCAAACAGAGAAACTGTCAAAAATTATTTTAAAGTCTATTTAGGTTCGCGCATGGAATTTGTTGATCGAGTCGAGCAACAATCATGCAATAACTATTATGGACAATTGGCTTTATTTTTAACATTTAGTTAGCTAATTAAAATTGACTTCCTTCGCTCATATACGTTAAATAATACACTTCAAATTACTATATTCTTGTATGAAACGTAGTATAGATTGTGTTATTTTCCGCATAATGGCGGCTGACAAGAATCAAAGACACAGTCACTGAATAGAAATCGTCCCCCGTGGCTGATGACTGATTGACAGTATTCAGCGGCCACGACAAAGCCGCAGGTTAACATCATGGATTGTATCGTGTGCCCACGCAGGAAGAACGCTAAATGTTCGATGTTCCAGCAAAGAACGAACCCTTGGGCATCAGACTCAACCTAGCCGACGATTCAAACTTTAAATATATTGGATAGTTCTGACTGTTGTAAATTTGCCGGAAGGACTCTGATGAATCAGAAATTAAAACTCACAGAATTAAATAGTTTATATAATTTCATCCAGTTTTAGAATGGTATTATGCTATTTTTATTTATTTTATATTCTGCGCAACAGTAACTTAATACTAAGTACAGGCAATCGTAGCTCAGTGGATAAAAGCAAGGTAAAACTTGCGTTTCTTAATTAGCAAGCAAGAGGTCGTGCGTTCAAATCTCAATAACTTCTACTTATATCAAAAACTACGATTGTGTCTGAGTGGTTCGGATTCCACTATAAGCTGTAGGCCCCCTGTACTGTAATTGGGATTTACTTCCTGTTGTGCAGAGTAACAAATAAATAAACAATAGACGGAGTGTACAACTTTTAGTGGAATCCAATTCACTCAGACTTATGACGGAATTCTGTGATAAATCTATAAGTTTATAGATCCGTAAATCTATAAATAATGAACAAAATCACATCAATACTATAAGCAGAAAATATTTCATAAGTTTCATTGCGATTTTGTCCATCATTTACAGATTTATGGATCAATAAAACTTATGGATACACACAGAATTTCATCATTGGTCGTATTTTTCTGTAAGTTCAAATCAACAAGATTTCCTACTTGTTAGATGCATTATATTCATAGGTAATATACTGATCGCTAGGTTTATTATCGATATATCGAAGGGTTTCACGAAAATGCATTTATCTGGAAATTTTGTATAAGATGAGTTTGATCATTTATAATCTGATAATACCTAACAACTTTAGCTCGAGAAATATTATCTTTGATTACAAATGTTTCGAAAAGGAAGAATAAAGTAGGCCATTTTCTCCCGGATGTGCGAAAATGAGTTCTAGCTAATTCTGAATTTTAATAAATATATAAATATATCATCACGCCTTCTACCCATTACTGGGTGTGGCACTTTGCCGAAGCAGATCTCAGTAAGTGATATATTTTGCGCGTGAAGTGCGGTTATCAGTCGTCAAATCACGGCCCCCAAATATGTTAGTGGTGGAGGAGCCACAGGGGTAGCTTTTGAAATTATGAAAATTGCTTGTCGCCTGTGGGAATCGAACCAGGGTTCTCAGGATCCACAGGCCGACTTCATACCACTGAGCTAGCCACCCCATAATTCTGAATTTTGGATTAATCAAATTAAGTTAGAGTTTTATAAACTTTAATATCATCTTGCATCTACTTTTCGAACAGTGATTTAGTTAAACATTTCAAATTTGAACTAGAAAAAGATTTGCTAATCCAGAATTCAGAAGTAGCTATACGTTTTGAAGACTCTTTAAAATATTAATCCTTTCATCACTTGCAACAAAAATTCAAGTTAATTCCTTGTAGAAAAACTCTAAATACATAATATAAAGTCAAGTCATTGAAATGCTTGGAAGAGCGTTGAGCCACGCCGTCGTTCACGATTCACGCCCATCGGTCTATTGCCTGTAAATGTTATCTGACATTATTGGAGACGAAGACGTGCTGTGTCCAAAGCACTGATGTTTCTTCAAGACATGAATGCAGAATATTCATTGTTATTGCTTTGCTTGAAGTGCGATATTCACTTCAAAGATGTTTCCTGAGTCTGAATAAGGCAATTAGCAGGCAGATTCACAATACGGATTAGCGCTAACACCGTTTTTAATATTGTCTATAACTCTGATTTAAATTAAAACAGATTAAAGAAATGAACTAAATTTGATGCTAATTAACTCTCTTTTTAACTCAAGTTAAAATAAACTTGTCTCGTACATTGGAAAGAGAGTTAAAAATGAAATAAAAAATGGTGTTAGCGCTAATCCGCTTAATGAATCTGTCTTTTAATATTTTATAAACTTTTTTAGTGGCAACGCATCTAACTGTGAATTTGAGAATCTGACTTCTAATCCCAGAGCCGACTAATTTCAAATTGGGCAAGACGTTATAATAAAAATATCAACGTTTATCTTTTTAAATATTAATTCTTAGATTAAAATTTTTGTATAAACAGAGTTTAAAAGTTGTTGTTTTTTCATGAAGAGATAAATAAACAATAGCCGTATTCCATTTGCCATTTAAATCAGATCTAAGTTACACTTATTGAACCTGATCATTTATTTATTTTGGTGGCTAAATTCGCTCCCTTTCTTTCCAGCATTAGATTTACTTATTACTATTCATTTTAAAGTTATTCCTTCTAATAAGCGCATCAGTTTTCTTAGTTCAGTTCAGTTAGACATTTTTAATGTATCTGAACTAATTTTATCGAGTCGGCCTTTGGATTTGAGAACTCGGGTTTGATTCCCACAACCGACAAACAATCTTCACCACATTAAAACTATCCCTCTGGCTCCCCCGCCACTAATATCCTTGGAAGCCGTGATTTGACGGTTACTAACCGCACTAATGGATAGAAGGCGTGATGATATTTTTTGTTATTATTCGGTGAACACAAATGGCAAATGAAATACAGCTATTATTTAAATTATTTGCTGCAAAGTGCACTACTGAAATGTATTTTAAGTTGCCAGTTTAAAATGACAAACTTTCTTTACAAAAAGAACAACATTTCTGTAAGAAAAATAATAACATTATACTTCCGATTACAAAAATATCTACAGCGGAAGAAATAAAATTAATAAATTATCATTATGTCCGCTCTTAATTTATAATTGATCATTAATGCAGTTACAACGCGTCAAAGCATATGTTCATTAAAAATAAAGTACGTTCATTAAAAGATACTGAAGATTATTTAGTTAAATTTGAGCCTGCAAATTTAACGGGCCATTTATTTAACATCCTTTTGCACAAAAAATCGCAATCCGTTCCTAATCTCAATCATAGCCAATTAAACAGCAGATAATTTATCAAAATTTTATAATTTCACATAAATGTACTCTATCAAAACTTTATTTAACCAACGATTAACTGTAAAATAAATAATACCTTCCGTCGATAAACAATAATAGCTTGGTGCAGTATAAAATTTATCTAGATTCTAGATATCGCAGAGTTTATATCGCGCAGTTTTAGTCTATAATATGGGTCAAGGGAAATCTATATCACGATTGTTATTAATTTTTTTTCTGCGGTGCTAAGCAGTTCAGAATACTGGGCTGGTATCGTGGAACACATCTAAATTGGACAATGATTCTGCTAATTCTGAGCGACAGACGGTGCAACTTGGACTGTTGGGAGTTGAACCAAGACTGAAAGACGCGATGGCGGCCTAGGATTGGCGGAGGCCGAGCGATCGGCCCACTAATGCATGTTCTGACATTCAGCGGTTTCTGACAGAAAGTCGGAACGTTTGTTGTCGTGATTAAACGAAATGTTGTCATTATAGACGCACGCCATCTATTTAATTAATATTTTTAAAGCAAATACCACCAGAATATGAACCTAGGACCTTTGAACTTCAGGCAAAAGATCTTACAAACTGAGCCATAACATTTTTCTCAAATATTACTACATTTAATATTTTGTTTCATAAATTTAAATTAAAAATTATTATTTATATATCGAGAGAAGAATTGCACTTTCTTCACGAGGTATATATACGAGTATATTTTTTCTTCCCTTCTTGATCCGAAACTAAAATTTTCAGAAATAAATTAGAAATTTAAGGATGACTAATATTAAATCCCCACTGTTTTTCAGTTGGCATGAATATTGTTTTACTTTCCTTTCCAAAAAAAGACAAATTTAGTTTTTCACTACAGATCAAGTAAGTGACATTTAGGACCGTTTTTTTCATTTCCGGATAAAAATACTATTCTTTTCTAGGGATGAAAAGTATCGTTTTTCGCTGCCAAATGAGGGACGAAAGTCAAAGTCAAGTAAAAACACTTTCCTGGTGTATTATATATACTATTTTTTCTGAAACTGTTTATTTTAATCAATATTTAACCATATGGTTGTGGGATGTCTCCGTGGCTCTTTAATTTGTACATGGATGTATTGTTACGAACGGCGTTGAATGGGGTGGATGGTGTACATATTGGTGGTAATGTTGTGCCTGCGTTAGCATATGCGGATGATGTGGTTGTTGGGGTAATGACTCAGTGATATCAAGTCGACCTGTGGATCCTAAGAACCCTTGTTCCCTTCCCTTCTTCCCTGGACAAATATTTTCATCAATTTGAATTTACCCCTGTAGCTGCTCCACCACTATTATCTTTGGGGGCCGTGATTTGTTGGCTGGTAACCGCACTTCACGCGCAGAAATATATCACTTACCGAGATCTACTTTGGCAGAGTACCACACCCAGTAGTGGGTAAAAGACGTGATGATTTATTTTTATTTAATATTTAACCATTAATAATTCAAAATGTTTAAATTTTTTATATGAATTGTATTGACAGCAGACTACGTATCCAAGATTACAACAAAAATAACAGTCAGCTGAAATCTTTACCAGACTGTTTTGTTCTTTACCAGACTGTTATTTTTGTTGTAGCCTTGGATACGTAGTTTACTTGCCTGTTTTTGTAAAAACTTACTATCCATACTAAAATTGGTTAGAAATGTGGCGCTTTCTTCCTGGTTTCAAAAAGAATATTTATACTTATGCAGAAAACTATGAGAAAATCAATAGTGACATTACCATATTCGTATCTAAATAGTCTAGTTTTTGATATAGTTAGAGAGGAAAAATAAAAACCTAAAGAAAACAATCTATCTTAGAGAATTAAACTACCTATCTGTCTTTTATTTGATTTAAAAGAAATAGTTTTCAACTGAAATATATTTATCTGATTTTCTGAATATTTAATACTTAGTTAATAAATAAACGCGGATCTTCCTAGCATCACAGATCAAAATCTTCCACAAACAAGCAATTAATTATTTTATTACTCCATCCACACTACAATAAATTCTGCTAGAGATTGAAATACTATCTGAAAAGCTCTAACCATAAATCCCGCTTGATACAAACTATAACTATACCACAAGGATACACTGATACACACACAGGAATGTCATTTATAGCCCGTGCGCAAAGGATAAGATGCATCACATTGTTAGCGAGTTATTTACGTCTCTGTCAAGCGGAGATATGAATTCTCGATGGAAATGGAAACCCGACAAATTGCGATTGATGTTTGTGTTGTTTGATGGTTGCGTAGCAACGTGAGATATGGCGCTGTTAGTTGTGAATCGAGTATTATGAGCTAGAAACCGATGGAAAATGACTACAAATTGGAGGAGGTGATTTGCCTGATATGATAGTTGTTTGATGCAATTAGGAGCATGGGTAATGAATATTGTTAATTGACGTAAATGTTGCAATGTTAATGAATTATTTTAATGAAAACAAGCACGTAAATTTACCA
This sequence comes from Pterostichus madidus, assembly GCA_911728475.2. Taxonomy (NCBI): domain Eukaryota; kingdom Metazoa; phylum Arthropoda; class Insecta; order Coleoptera; family Carabidae; genus Pterostichus; species Pterostichus madidus. The sequence goes on along the minus strand of OU452313.1, from coordinate 6,790,637 downwards.
GTTTCCATAAATGCATCTCGAGTTTTATTTTCGATATAAAGAGTTTGGTTATAACCATTAATGTCAATTGTAAATTAGCTAATAATAGTAAACGAATAAATTTACTTTCAAGTTGAATGATTTGATAATTACGTCATTTTAGCAACTAATGAAATTACCAATTTTTTTGTTGAACCAGTTTAAAAATAGAAAAATTTTAAAATATGGTTCTATATAATTCAGATTACGAGAAATCGAATGCCGTTGATGCATTTTCATATCTTTTTTAGTTTTTGAGTTACAGCGATTTTTGACTTTTTTAAAAGCTCAACTTTGGAGGCCAATATCTCGAAAACTAAAAGAAATATTGAAATGCGGTTTGAACGAGTGTATTTCTCGTGATCTAATTAACTTATACCCAAATTTTGAAACTTTTGAAAATTTTACTATTTATTTCAAAATCTTTTGCTCATATTTCAAAAAAAATTTAAAATAATTTGTAAAGATCAGTGAATTTCTCTCGTAAAAGTACATAGGTATGCGAAATTTGAGGAAAAAATTCGCAAGGATAAATTTTTTATTACAGAAAAACCAAAAACCACTGTTTTTTTAATATTCCTTAAGAATGTTACGAATTTTGGCCTTTTTGAGTTTTTTTGCTCTAAAAATTTTATCCGTGAAGCAAAAATTCTGAAATTTTACATACATATGTACTTTTATGCGGGGAATCCACTGGTTTTCACAGATTTTCATTATCTCTTCAAATTTTTAAAATATTGGCAAAAGAAATTTTGATCAAAAATACTAAAATTTACAAAATTTTCAAAATATCAGTGTATGTTAATTGGAGCACTAGAAATACACTCGTTGAAACCGCATTTTAATATCTCTTTTAGTTTTCGAGATATGGGTATTCAAAATTTAGATTTTTAAATAGTCAAAAATCGCTGTGTTTCAAAAACTAAAAAAGATATGGAGATGCACTCAATGGCATTCGATTTCGAACCATATGAAGAGTTTGGTTATAACCATTAATGTCAATTATAAATTTCAGAAAAAAATAGTATACATAATACGTCAGGAAAGTGTTTTTACTTGTAAAATATCACTTTCCTGACTTATTATGTAATATACTATTGTCTCTATGACTTTATTCTAAAACCAATAAGTCAGAAATAATCAATTAATTAAATTTTTAAGCACAAATAAAATGGATACCAGCTAGGAATAATTCAAATTACTTTAGCAAGAACATTTCAAATAAAAGTTCGAAATAAAAATATTATATTTCCATTTTATCTATTTTTAGGCTGGAATTTTAGCATATATGTGATATATTTTTGCGCGTGAAGTGGGATTACCAATTGACAAATCACCACCTTGAAAAATTACGTATAATTAAAATAAATTGTTGGTTGCGGAAACCAAACGCAGGTTTTCATTTCCACAGACCACATCGATTACCACAAAGCTATTTACCATTCTAGACGAAAATTCTTGGAACACTCACACAGCAAGAAACATACTTTTACCAACATTTGTCTACTTCTACAGATCGTATTAATTGATTTCTATACTTTAGCACCGCAACAAATTATAACTGGACCCTTCAATGGAGTCAGAAACGAACAGAGAGTAACAATGCACTGTCAAGCAGATAAGCGTGTTTCTTTTTATCTAAACACAATCGAAGTTCTTTCTGTTCGATTTCAAGCGCGCCATTCCATCGCGCTACGCCCCAGTGATATTGATATATTTCGCTCGACTCAAGATTAAAATCATGAAATCAATCGCTAGCGTTTAACAGCAACAATAATTAATTTTCATGTCTGTAAGTTGGTATTTCAAATCTATTATTTTCTAGCATTCGTGCTGTTTCGAATGTTTCGACTAATTTAAATATTAATTGAATCAGGTGTTTAGGAAGTTATCAATTCTGATGTAATGTTGATTGAAATACTGATTGAGATATTGAAATCTGTTTCGAAAACCAGAAGAGATAATATCGGTTAACTTTTGATATTTTGACAGCTTACATTCTTTTCTTATTAATAATTTCAAAAATTATTTACAAACTTACGTACAGTTATACACAAATAAACTAGCTTCAAAAGTATCTTGAAGAAAATTTGGGATATATATCATCATCATCATCATCACGCCTTTTTCCAATTACTGGGTGTGGCTCTCTACTGAAGCAGATCTCGGTAAGTGATATATTTATGCGCGTGAAGCGCGGTTACCGGCCGTCAAATCACGGCCTCAAAAGATGTTAGTAGAGCCTCAGGGGTAATGATAAATTGGTGAAAATGTTTGTTGGCTGTGGAAATCGAACCCGAATTCCTCAAATCACAGACCGGTATATATGTTTGTTTAATTAAATTAAATCCAGGGCACTCAGGATCTACAGGCCGTCTCGATACCACTGAGCCACCTACCCCATTAAAATTTGGGATGACAGTGGAATTTGACTTTAGAGATCTTTTTTTATCCTCTTGAATATGACACTATTATTTTAACTTTGGAATATTGGAATGTTTACCTTACTATGGATAAGTTAGTTTTTTTGGTCCTAAGATCAAAAATAGCATTTATACTATAGTTGTTAAGGTGTAGTATTAGAATGTTTTCGATCGGCAATTGTTTTAATGAAAATACTTCAATATCTATCGTGTTTAATATCAGGTCGTTTAAAGGACTCACGTGCAGAATTTGGTTTGTTTTTTAATCGCCATTTGTTTAGTGCAAATGTTTCAAAACCTATTTTGTTTGGTGACGAATGAAAGAAGTGAATCCTACTTCAGTATCTGTGGAGCTTAACGAGAAGACTAGTAAATAAATATTATTTATTTATTTATCTAACACGATCTGCAGATGCAGAACATTTAAATAATTATTATTGTACGATACATACATATATCCTACCCTCATTATAAAATAAAAATAGGTTATAAAAATATCCATTGATGTTAATTAGAAATGTATATCATCAAATATCATCAAATCTAATTACAAAACACAAAACGGTTATTTGCAACGAATAAAATAATGGGTACATTATTATATTCTATAATTAAATTTATCTCCCTGTTAAAGAACACCATTTTAGATTGATATCAATAAACAGCAAATATCAGATCGACTGTAATGAATGTTATTCATACAACTAATTAGTTTTTTCTTTATTTACAGACCGTGCGAAAACATTCATCGCCTACTGTGATGTTTATCTACATCGTTCCGCTACTAAATGGTGACAATAACATTTGTTTTTGGACTTAATAAAACTGATCTAGTTAGCTGGTTCGAGAATTTTTATTACACTGCATTGGACTTGTTTTCTTATATTAGAACGGATCTTTGACACTCCTAAATATTTAAAATTGTATCTACTATTTCAATTTAAACATGGAAATCATTTTCAATTTATGTTTTCAAATTTATTACAATACTTTCAACTTTTAAGGTGGTTGTATATTCACCTTCAACCTTTTAAGGTTATGCTAGTGTAAAGGGCGAATTTTCTACATATGAAAATTATTAAAATTTTACATAAAACTCGTTTTATATTACACCAAATATTCAACAAGATTTTGAACAAATTTTGGAACAATCTAAGCTGCGTAGTAACATAAAGCAATGTATTTGAAATATCCCAGTTCTTCAATACTGCATGAACCATAAAGTTGCTCCGTGCGCATGCTCACATACAAATGGTGTCGAAAATTGTCTAGAATATAGAACACGTTCTATTTTTTCAAACAATTTATAAAACATAGCGATATATCAAACAATTTTGTGTAATGATACTAGATAATTTAGATTGTTTCAAAAATTGTTCAAAATCTTGATCAATATTTATGCTGGGTTGCAAGAAAAAAATAAAGAGCTCTTTAGTGAAAGAATTGTTTATCTAGCAACAATATCAATGGTGATTTTCTGAAATTTATTGAACCGTTAGTTGCTAATGAACCGATAAAACTTTCATGCAACCCAGCATTAGTGTAATGTAAAACAAACTTAAGTTAATAGTACGAGTAATTTAATGCTGTTGGAGTATTTTCATATTTTGTTTAGGTTTTGAGATATAGTCTCGGGAAAGTAAAAAAATCTGATGAGGTTAATTTTTAGGAAAGTTTTACTTTTCTAGAGGCTACATCGCAGGCAGATGCTCGCTGGCAATGGCATCGGCGGGTGAGCAGCGCCTCTGCTCGGACACTGATCTGCAGAATCAGTAGGGTCTTAGATGGTACCCCCTACCACCAGAGAGGTCAAGGAGCTTGTTTCTCCGATGAGAGTCTGGTAGGCTTCTGTCAACTAGTAACTGACAGGTAAATGCTGCGCTAATTGAGCGTATCTCAATTCCCCTCTGGGGTACGGATCCAAAAGAGGTTTACCTCAAAACAAATTAAACAGGTAGACACAAGTATGGCTCCAATAAAGCATGGCTCTTAGAGGGTCAAAATACCTCTAAAGCATATCAATGCACACTGTAACATCGCGGAATTCCATCCGCTTTTCTTCTTCTTTTTCTAGAGGCTATATCTTAATAACTAAACAGGATATGAAAATGTGCTTAACGGCATTGAATTCCTCTTGTCCGAATTACCTTGTAAGTAAATTTTTTGCAAAATTTTCACTATTGTTTTCTTTTGTATTTTTTTTTTATTTTAGGCTAATTTCAGACTGTTTGCTCTATAATTCTTTTTTGTTTTAGATAGATCAGTATTTAGGTGTGACATTCATTCCTAATTAAGCGGATGTTTCACCTAAACTAATGAACCTTGCTGGGTGTTGGCCGGAAATTTCAAATTATCACGTGTTATCATTACTTTCCCTAAATGAAGTAACACAGAAAATTTAGAGATATTACTTTCGGATTTACTCTAGTAGATTTAACACATTTTTGAGTCTGATACAAATCTCGACAGTATTGCAGATGCAGATAGTGCAACTGACATTTTTTCCATTGCGAATGCTTATCATCCGTCAAATTACGACACCCATAAATAGAATAGAAAAGAAGAACTCGCCGAGAGATTTTTATACTTGAAAACTTATGAAAAGTATTTGACAAATGAGTTGCAGTTATTTACTACTTTACTGCTTAGTTTTATAAAGGCCAAAATAAATTTACTTTCATAGTAAATGTATTTAAATTAACTGCTTTAAGGTGGTACTATCATGGAAGCATTTAGCCCGGATTTTAATGAAATGTAAATATGTTATTTTTCATGTGTTTCTACACTAGTATGCAATTTTTTTTAAAGTTTATCGTTGTTGAGCTGAGTAATGTAAAGTTAAAGTCGACCAAAAATGCATTGGCGTTATAGGAACTGTACCTCGCGAGGCAGCTTACTGCGTAATAAATTCATATATTGTAGTTATTTTTTAACAAAAAACTAACACACAGTACATCATGTAAAGATAAAGGTATGAGAATTTAAAAATCCATGCCTTACCGGATTAGTTTCAAAGAAATTGGCGATGAAAGTTGGATATTCTATGATTTTCAATGAAACTGTCAGAAATGCTTGGCAACGTTGCTCGGGTAGACAGAGATGGTCGCACGCGTAAACAGAGATAGTCGCAGGCGTAGACAGAGATGGTCGCACAAATGACAAAGCAAGAACTATGAAAGTTATTATTTCGATCAGTAAAATATATTAATTTTAATACAAAAAAAATTATTACAGCATTTTATATTTATTTATTTGTTGTTACAGTTGATAATAATTGCTCATTTTTCTTATGAACTATCAACAGGATATATCGATAATACAGTTTCCTTTCGTACCGATTGATAATATCATGTTGCTTGTGATTCTCGCCTTATTGCCACAGCTTCTGCTGTGTAAAATCTTACACTGCTATTGGTTGGCATGAAACTTTCACTTCCAAAAATTTTGTTATGTTACTGAATTTCATAAACTAGTTAAATAGTTTTATTTAATATATTCAATGTTATTGTTAATTATACAATATTTGCAGCGAAATGTTAATTCTGTTAATAACCTGTACCACACAAAAATGTAATAATCATTTTTATAAACTTTTTAGGTTATCTATACTTTTGTATGAGACTGTCATGATAGAACCACCTTAAATTACTGTCAAAAGTTCTGCTGTCATTGGAAAAGATAAATTAAATTTTGGAAGGAAATTAATTTGCTGTAAACATGTACTAAAAATTGTTATAGTAATAGAGCATCTGCTAATCTGATATAGTTAATTTTACAAATTATTATTATTATTTACTATACTCTTAGTAATCTCCTACCAAATCATGTAATTATATACACGAGTAAAATGTAATGTTTTCATTTATGAAAACAATAAAAATTTGGTCCGTAGCCTTCAGCAATATTCTCGTCTGCTAATGGGATTTTGCTTTTACAGATAGATAACAGGAGAAATTTCCGAGGAATCAATATAACTGATCGTTATTGTTTTGTTTTTCATATAAATATAAAACAATGCCTTGTTAATGTCCGACCTACTTTGTATAATTTGGTTTTTCGAATGCAAGCAATTTTCGGTTTTGACTCAAAAGGGGTCACATACTTTGAGATTATTTTATATTTATGTGAAACATATCGTTAACTGTTTCACTACCTACACTTAAATGTAGCATTTAATGGGGATTTTAAAAATTCCTCAGACAAAATCAAAATCAATAAACTAAAAAATGGTAACAGATTTTGTTCTTACCTTCACTTATATTTATTTATTAATTATTAAATTTAACAAATAAATATCCATAACTGCGCGTGAAATGTGGTTATCAGCCGTAAAATCACGGCCTCCAAAGATGTTAGTGGAGGGGAGCCATAAAAATAGTTTTAAATAAAAAATAAATAAATATATTATCACGCCTTCTACCCATTTCTGGGTGTGGCACTCTACCGAAGCAGATCTCGGTAAGTGATATATTTTGCGTGTGAAGTGCGGTTACAGGTCGTCAAATCACGGCCCCCAAAATGTTAGTGGTGGAGGAGCCACAGGGGTAGTTTTTGAAATTATGAAAATTGTTTGTTGCCTGTGGGAATCGAACCAGGGTTCTCAGGATCCACAGGCCGACTTCATACCACTGAGCTAGCCACCCCATAGGAATAGTTTTAATGTGATTCAAATTGTTTATCCGCTGTGAGAATAGAACCCGAGTTCTCAAATCCACAGGCCGACCAAATACCACTGAACCATCTACCCATATGCCATATTTATGTTTATTTTACTCAAAATATTGAATTTTAATTAAGGGAAACATTTGAATATCGCTAAGATTTGAACCTGGGAGCTAAGAACTTTGAGCAAATGCTTTAACCAACTAAACTACGGTTGTCAAATCTGATTTTATTCTAATTTTTCTCTCCATTTTTATTGTGTTATAATAAGTGATTGTAGCTTAGTTGGCTAAAGTTTATGACAGGAGTTCATCAGTTGTTAAGTGTTTACTTAAAATACTAATTAAACAAATTTTAGTTACTATATTTATGGACCATTTTCTATTGGTTGTGCTTTATATTAAACTCTGTTTTCAGAGAATAAAAAAAATATATAAAAAATATATCATCACGCCTTCTACCCATTTCTGGGTGTGGCACTCTGCTAAAGCAGATCTCGGTAAGTGATATATTTTGCGCGTGAAGTGCGGTTACCAGTCGTCAAATCACGGCCCCCAAACATGTTAGTGGTGGAGGAGCCACAGGGATAGCTTTTTTCAAATTATTAAAATTTGTCGCCTGTGGGAATCGAACCAGGGACCTCAGGATCCACAGGCCGACTTCATACCACTGTGCTAGCCATCCCATATAAAATATATAAATAAATATATTATGAGCATAGTAAAATATAAATAAATATATCATCACGCCTTCTACCCATTACTGGGTGTGGCACTCTGCTAAAGCAGATCTCGGTAAGTGATATATTTTGCGCGTGAAGTGCGGTTACCAGTCGTCAAATCACGGCCCCCAAACATGTTAGTGGTGGAGGAGCCACAGGGATAGCTTTTTCAAATTATGAAAATTTGTCGCCTGTGGGAATCGAACCAGGGACCTCAGGATCCACAGGCCGACTTCATACCACTGAGCTAGCCATCCCATGTTTTCAGAGAAAATACCTATAAATCATATTTAACTTAATCACTCAAAGAATAATAATTACTGCAACTGCAAAATAAATAATGGATTATTCTGTTCGCTTGTTCTCTAATTGATTGTTAATTTGTAGAAAATTAATTGAGGATTATCACTACAATTTCTATTAAATCTCCGTACAATGATTATCCCCACATAATTAATATTCTGTTATCTGCAACAAATTGGCTACATTTACCGACCATTAACTAAATAATTATTACATTTCCAGAAGCCGCGGAGCAAACACAAAAAGACAACTTCTAACGGAGCGAAGAGCGTAGGAATGCAATGATAAATGTAACTCTGGTCCTTCCAGCGAACTACAGCGAAAGCGACAGTGGCGGCACCAGCAGGACTCTCCGGAACTACATAATTAATTTTTAAAAATATTTAAAGCCTTTATTTATTTTCTAAAGTTAGACTTTTAACATTGAAAAACCGATTTTTCTTACGTAGAAAAGTATTTCAAATAAATATTGTATAGACTCTCAGTAAATATATTTTTCAGTGCGATTACCAGTTCTCAAATCACTGCACCCAAAGATATTTAGGATGCAATCTGGCAGTACTTTTATTGTTGATAATGTCAAAATATTAAAGTAAGGTGAATATCGCATTTCTCGAATTCGAATATTAATCAGATCTCGAATATTCGAATACTCCGAATAATTATTTATTTAAACATTATAAAAATTAATTTATAAATTAAATTTATAATTGTAAATAAAAAGTAATAATAAATTAATTAAATAATTAATATATGTAAGTGTAGGTAAAATATAATTGTATAATAAATAAATAATGAAATAAACTAACAATTATCTAAAAATATAAAAATAATAATATAATAATAATATTTATGTTGATTATCACTTAAGAAATGATTGAAATGAAGTAAATACGTAAACATGTACCTAAAACAAAACTCGTTTCCTAAAACTGTCAAGTGGCAACTATACAACTGTCAAATGAGTTCATCAAAGCGCCGAAGTCAGCGCTGTTTTAATTTCAAGACATATACAGAGTGATCAAAAGTAAGTGTTTCAGTTGGCAATACAATTTTGGGAATATTTTTATTCCACAGATGACACAGCACTAGGTAAAGGCGGAAATACTATTTGGCATGTCATTTTTATAAGAAATACAAATAAGTTGAATGATAGAATTACTTTAGATAATTGCTCTGTGACTAATGTTAAGAAATAAAAGGATGTGGGGAAGAGAAACAACGATTTTTATTAAATAAGAAAAAATAGGAAAAAATTTTCCATCACTTGTCTCGTAATTCCACAGAGGTTTTTTACAGCACGTTTGCATCAACTTCTCAGGTCATCAACAAACGGCTGGTCAGTTCAGCTTTAACCATAGACGCGCGTTTCGTCCTTCCGGACTCATCAGTATGGTGCGATCATATATCCAACTAGATCAACTAGGAACTAGAGGATTGTGATACCGACTTAGCTGAACTGACTGATGTTAACCTATCTACAACGGTAACATGACATGAGAGCTATGGAGCCACTCGTGGTGCCATCTACCGAGCAGTTTGCGATTTTTATTAATTTAAATTTTCAAATATCACTGTCAACAACAGGAAATAAATTTATTTACCAGTCTTACCAATTTCAAGTAGTTTTTTTTTATAGCCAACTGAAACATTTACTTTTGAACACTCTGAACATAAAATCACATCTCCGTCTGTTTTATTTAAAATATATCAACGTCTAGTAAACCGAAACGACGCCGAAAGCGTATTTTTATTTTAAAATCGTGACAGAACAGAACCCCTGTTGGGAATTATGTCGCGGCACTGGAATCTGCGTGTGCGTACACAAGAGTGCGTTTATTAATTTCAAACAAATCGGTCCGATTTGTCATCCCGAGAGAGAAATCGCCACAGGGGGTGTCACTGTAACCTGCAACCTGTCTCAGACGTTTCCCATGCTCTTCAACTTTGTTAAAACATTATTTTCCGGAAATTGTACGTTCTTGCAATGTACTTTGCACATGCTACATTCTACATTACTGCATAGTTTTGTATTATTAATATTAGCGCTGAATCAAATTCAATTAAGAGTTTGTAAATTATTGCAAACACGATGCCATTAAACATTTCTAAGAAATATATAAAGAAACTTGTTTTGCATATAGCAACATTAGTAAAATAAATAAGACATATGTACTAATAAAACGGGCATTTGTAGCAGGGACTATTTCTTTATGCTACTCTGCAAAACAGGAATTTAATTCCAATTACAGAATAGGGCTTACAATCACCCAACTAAAGTTTCCGGATTAAAACCTTATTAATAAAATATTCAACTGCGTACATAAATGCGCATAATTTTACTTATTACTACTGTAGCTAACTATACATGAACAGAACCCAGCACGTCTGAGTCGCGCGACATTTCTTAATAAAATTGCATTAAATTTATAATAATTGTTAACAGTTTGTATTTTTTTGAAAGAAAATTGATCAATCGGTTGCTCTTTTGTCTAATGACAGTTTTAAAAATATTTTAGTTACAAAATAAATAAATATATTATCATGCGTTCTAACTATTACTGGGTGTGGCACTCTGCCGTAGCAGATCTCGGTAAGTGCGGTTACCAGCATCAAATCTTGGCCCCTAAAGAAGCTAGTAGTGGGGCAGTCACAGGGGTAGTTTTAAAGTAATGAAAATTATATTATTATTTTAGTTATAACTTAAAAAAAAAATGATAAAATTGTGAAAAAAGCATAAAAAAGTGGTACTAAACAAAGTTGCAGGAAAACTTTAATCAGTATATTAGAGGACAATATTTCCTTTTTTTCTGTCAGAATGTAAAACTTTATTTTTAAACTGAGAAAAAAATGTTATACTTTTCATCTCTAGAGAAGAAAGTATTTTTTTCCCTAGAGAAGGAAAGTAAAATTTAACATTAAAAACAACGGTATGATTTGACATTAGATGTACAGGTGACATCGTCAAGAGAATAATAAATCTAAATTTCTACAGGTGGTAGGTGGCTCAGTGGTATCGAGTTGGCCTGTGGATTTGAGAACCTCGGTTCAATTTCCACAGACGATACAAAAATTTACTTCATTAAAATTACCCCTCGAGTTCCTCTTCCACTATCATCTTTGGGAACAGTGATTTGACAGCTGTTAACCGCACATCACGCCCATAAATATATTATTTACAGAGGTCTGCACGGCAGAGTGCCAGTAATGGGTAAAAGGCGTGATGACATATTTATTTTTTGTAATTTCTAATTTATTTATGAAAATTTTACTTTATGATTATATAGTAAAGAAAGTGTCATTTTTGCCTTCGGCTTGAGAAATGATACGGCACCTTAAAAAAGACCCTTGATATACAAATAACTATTTGATTTAGAAAATATTAGGTGTGAACTTAATATGAATAGGAAATTGAAAAAGCGTTTTTCGATATTAGGAGGACTAGTAGTCAATCGATTTAAGTCAAACTTGAGCAATCAAGAGGGTCAAGTAACTTCCTAGCAGGACGTCGAAACTTGAAATCATACAGTATTTATTCCACGGTATATAAACAACAAAAACAATAATTAATTTCTCTAAAAAGGAGTGAAAACCAATACAAGACAATTAGTCTGTCGCCACTTTTACCTCATTCCTCATTTTCCAACATTGTAACCAAGCATTAACGAATCCTCATCATCTCCACGAAGTCTCCGTCAAGCAACAGTGAGCACGACGGGTTGGGTTAGCTTGGTTGGCACCATCGGCAGGTGCACGGTTTTGTAGGTCGCTGTTTTACCGACGCATGGAGTAGACGAGGCGTGGTGGTGCAACCAGTGCACAGATTAGTTTCCGGTGCGATACGCTTCAATAGACGCGAAACTCTTTCCTAATTATCGGAGCACAGATCTACGGACCGTTATACGCCGAAACTTGCCTAATTCATCTAGAGTTGTGGCTTGGCACGAGCTCGAAACGTGAACAGGTTAGGTTAGTATTAAAATTGAACTAGTTACTTTTAGTTGATTCATTATAAGCGCACTTTTACAGTAATTATACTGATATTTGATATGTAGTAATGTAGCACAAATGGGTGCTGGATTTCTTCTTCTTACTTTCTTTACTTTATATGGTAAAACTCAAGTATACCCTCTTGCCGTATTTTTATATTTTGCCAAATGATAGCACTGTATAGGAGAAGTTCATGATTCTAGTGATTTTAAAATAATGATTCACCATTACTTTTCGGGCGGTTTATTCGCTTCGCTCGCGTTAGTCCCTAACCGAACCTAACCTAACCATCCGATTTATTCTTCTCCATCGTAAAAACAACAACAATCCATCTGTCAGCTATATGAGTACAACTATTCAGTATTAGAACCTGATTGTATCATGTCAAATTTCTAATTTAACGTATGCGTCAAATTACTGTCAGTCGACAAGAGGGTACACTGAAGTTTAATCTATATATAAATTTCTTACGTATTTTATTGTTTCATTCTTTTAAAAAAGATAACCATGAAAAATGTTATTAGAACTCATGTTTATATAAATAAAACAATTTTTAGTTTGAGTTCTGTGATAATTTATTAAATTCTACGTTGCGGTACTTTATTACAGAACTTATAGGGTAGGTGGTTCAGTGGTATCGAATCAGTCTGTGGATTTGATAATCTCGGTTCGATTCCCGCAGCTGACAAACAATTTTCACCCCATTAAAATTACCCCTATGGCTCCCTCACCACTAACATCTTTGGGGGCCAAAATTTGATGGCAGGTTACCGCATTTCACGCGCATAAATATATCACTTACCGAGATCTGCTTCGGCAGAGTGCCACACCCAGTAATGAGTAATAGGCGTGATGATGTATTTATTTATTTTAAAATTACCCCTGTGGCTTCCCCTCTAATAACATCTTTAGGGGCCGTGATGTAACGGTTGGCAATCGCATAATATATCACTTACCGAGATCTGCTTCGGCAGAGTGCCACACCCAGTAATGGATAAAAGGCGTGATGATATATTTATTTATTTTAAAATTACCCCTGTGGCTCCCCCTCCACTAACATCTTTGGGGGCCGTGATGTAACGGTTGGTAATCGCATAAATATATCATTTACCGAGATTTGCTATGGCAGAATACCACACTCAGTAATAGATAAAAGAAAGATGTCATGATAATATATATTTTTTAATTTTAGATCTTAAACGATAAATTGTTTTATTTTAAAAATATAAAATTATATGTTCTATGTTATTATCGAGTTAGAAAATCAATCAATACTTCTTTAATGAAAGATATAAATCCGATATGAGAAAAAATTCCCCGATTCTTAGAATGTGTTTGTTGTAAAACAATTTAGTATTTTTACCGCTCTTTCATAAGGTAAAATTGTTTTTTTTAATGAGAGGAAAAAGTTATACTTTCCATACCTAAAGAAGAATGTAAATTTTTCTCCCCTAGAGAAGGTAATTAAACTCAGTATCATGTAATCCATGACAACTGGAAAACATCGATATGATTTTATATTATGACATCCAGGACCTTATTTTATAAAATATTACTATAGAACTAAAAAACCATTTGTATCCAATTTTATAGTATTTGATTTTATTTCTCAAAATTCTCGTCGAAGTCAACAACCTAATAATGAACTAAACACCAAATCCTCAACTTACGGAAGACGCAAAGATGATCAGTTCCAAAAAAGAAGAGTACGCAATAAGCCGTTAGTGCAGTACGTAAGTTAACGTAACGTAACCTTTGAGAGAGTAAGCCGTCGATTAGCGGTAATTACTTATCACCATCATAATAATTAACTTGGGCAATGGATGTCGGCGCGCGGCGACTAATTGAATATCGGCGGTCAGCGATCAGCGCATCTTGTACATCTCGCGCAATTAGACGCGGGCCACAGGCGACCTGGGGTAAAGGTCAATGGAGATGGGTCTATGCTGATGACATCGCTATTTCACACTCATATTCAAAATATTAATTTTAATTTTAATCTCAAAACGCAGCTAATTTTGCACGATACAGTTTTAAAAGCAGTAAGTTACGTTTACAAATAGATTATTGACTGATAATTAATTGTTTAATGATTTGAAGGCTGAAAATACATAAAAATTAAACATTCGTTCGTGGAAACATAATAACTGTAATAGAAACGTTTAAGGGATTGACTTACGTCATAAAAAATGTAACTAAGTAAATAATGGTGCCGCTGGAGATCAAGAATCTATAAAAATACAAGTCATAAAATGGTTGAATATTTGAAGCAAATGTTCAATGAAAGACTATCACGAATCAACTGACAGGTCAATAATAATTATAGCCAGAAATGTGTCATATAAACGTGTATCAGTATCGTTAACATCAACATCAGAAATTATACTGTAATTTTTCAAAAAAATAAAATCAACATTAGTAAAAATAAAATAAATATATTATCACGCCTTTTACCCATTACTGGGTGTGGCACTCTACCGAAGCAGATCTCGGAAAGTGATATATTTATGCGCGTGAAGTGCGGTTACCAGCCGTCAAATAACGGCTGCAAAGGATGTTAGTGGTGGGAGAACCACAGGGGTAATTTTAAATTGATGAAAATGTTTTGTCGACTGTGGAGATCGAACCAGGGCTCTTAGGATCCACAGGCCGACTTGATACTACTGAGCCATTACCCCCATTAATCAACATTAGTAAATAAAAATAAATATATCATCACGCCTTCTACCCATTACTGGGTGTGGCACTCTGCCGAAGAAGAGCTCGGTAAGTGATATATTTTGCGCGTGAAGCATCAAATCACGGCCCTCAAAGATGTTAGTGGTGGGAGAGCCACAGGGGTAGTTTTTAAAATGGTGAAAATTGCTTATCGCCTGTGGGGTTCGAACCAGAGTTCTCAGGATCCACAGGCCGATTTGATACCACTGAGCTGGCTACTCCATTAGTAATAATGCAAAATAATTATTTATGTTGAATTAATATTCAACTTATTTTTCGCACTTCCGGAAGCAAATGACCTACTTTATTCTTCCGTTTCAAGGATTGAAATGTCACTTTTATTTCCAGAGGGATTATATTTCGAATTTAATCCCTCCGAGATTAAATTGACAGGTGAACAAGCATGAAGTTACCAAACAGTTTTGAATAATGCTGTCATTGAGAATTATTTGCCAAGTCAACATCAAAATTAATCATTAATTCAAAATATATGGCTGGAAGTGAGAAAAATAGTGTATATAACACAGGAATAAAATGCATTTACTCCCTCTGCTCATGAGTGAACTTAAAAGTTTTTTCACCATTAATGATGTAAGTCAATCTCTAATGGCCAATTGCACCAACAAAACTTACGTTTTAAACTTGGTTAAAATTGACAAAACAACTCAAAATTGCATGCCATATGCAGTAAATGATGTTGTTGTCAAACATTTGATATGGTTTTATTTATTTAAACAAAGTTTAAAATTTAAGTTTTATTTATTTATTCTAATCTGTACAATAAGCATTTAATTCTTCCTATATATTTGCTTATTGCAACTGAGTGTTTAATAATTTGTGTAGCTCATTAAAAAAAGCTGAACCTTTCCAAAAAATAATATGTTAGAAAACAACATAAATGATCATTTTATCAGTCGGTTACAAATTACTTGTAACACATAAATAATGAATGGCCTCATAATCTGATTCCTGTGGCTATCGTCACCTAGCCTCCCGGGCCAGTCCTTCCCTGACTGAGCTTTAATTAAAGATGAAAAGTGAATGTATAAGTTTTAAAATCGTGTCTGTCAAATTAAACCATGTTCATAATTCCGTAAAATCGAAATGACAACAACACAAATGAATTTTGTTGTTGGTTGATTTATTTTGATTTGATTATTTCCTGTTAATTATAAAAACAGTTCTAAAAACAACAATAAAAAATGTGTATCAGAATTTACAAAAGCCATAATCTTAAAATAATTTCTATATAACATTTGACCTCCAAGATACTTGCGTAAAAATATTAATATAAAATCGCCGCAAGCAACATTTTATTGAAATTTAATGTGGCTTGAAATTTGTGTAATATTGAAATTTGATGCAAATAACAGTAATTTTAGCTTAGAGTTGAAACATACCAGACTACGTGTAAAAATCGGAAGATAATATTATATATATACTCGGGAAAATATTCAAATTATATATTCTAGTATCTATATATTTATTTAAGCACTCTGATTTACTAGCACGTTGCGCAAGATTTTAAAATGGAATATTAAATTATTGTTATATTCCACAACCTACAATGTTACGAAAAGTAATCTAATTGCAATGCAAAATGATTTAAAATTTGAACACGATCTAACTTCATCGTTTTAAGAAAAATTTTAAATATTATTAGGATTTTAAAATAAATATGCGCTCATAGTGGCGAAAATTGGAACTACCGCAAAGGTACAGTTTGCTACTGAAAGCTAAGCACTTCAAAATAAATAAAAATGAAAGATAATAGGACTAATATTTACAAAAAAAGAATATAATAAAACGATAATAACTAATATTTTACTAATGGCTACTTGCATCATTAATACTTAAATTATAAACTAGATTTAAATAAATAAATGCAAATAAAATATTTGACAGCAATGTCCGTTAATCCACATGACATGTAATTTCAATTTGCCTTTATTTATTTAAACCACAGTGGTGTGGTCGAGTTACGACATTCGAATCTGAAGATCCCGAGTTCGAATGCCACTAAATCTAATAATATATGAACTACAGAGTGATCAAAAGGAATTGATACAGTTAGCAATAAAAAAAAAACTACTTGAAATTGGTACGCCTGATACATAAATTCATTTCCTGTTGTTGACAGCGACATTTGGAAATTGAAATTTAAATTTGGGTACATTTATTATTACATTTATTTCTAAAGTATTTCTATTACTTAAAAAGTCAAAATCCTATTAGCTGTCAGACTCTTGACATAACCTATTTGTATTTATTAGAAATGTCAAATAATATTGTCGCCTTTACCTGGCTTTGTGCCAACTGTGGAATAAAAAGATCTTCGGAATTGTATTGCCAACTGTAACAATTCCTTTTGATCATTCTGTATTAGTGCCTCATTGAAACAATGAAGTTCGTCAAATTGCTTCATTTATCGTTAAACCAACCTTAGAGTAATAAAAAAAATAACATTTTTTTATTTTTTCGAATTACTCGTAACAAACTTAGCAATTTAATTTCATATTATACATAAAATAAAAAATAAATATATCATCACGCCATTACATTATTTACCTTAACGTAACAGATCCCAAAGATGTTAGTGAAGAGGTAATATTAATGTGGTGAAAATTGTTTGTCGGCTATGGGAATTGAACCCGCGTTTTCAAATCCACAGTCCGACTCGATACAACTGAGCCACCTGCCACATTTTATGGAATAACTATATAATAAATTTAGCTAAAATTGCATGTGAATATTAAAATTATTTAAAATTAAACTATTTTAAAATATATTTATGATATAGTCAGTGGCGTACCTAGAACTTTTTCCGCCCAGGGTGGTCTCCAATTTGCCGCCCTTTCTAAGTCAATCAAATGGTACTTTTTATAAATTAAAAAATAAATATAAAATAAATATACCATCCCGACTTTTACTCATTACTGGGTGTGGCAATCTGCCGAAGCAGATCTCGGTAAGTGATATATTTATGTACGTGAAGTGCAGTTACTAGCCG
This sequence comes from Pterostichus madidus, assembly GCA_911728475.2. Lineage (NCBI taxonomy): Eukaryota > Metazoa > Arthropoda > Insecta > Coleoptera > Carabidae > Pterostichus > Pterostichus madidus. The sequence goes on along the minus strand of OU452313.1, from coordinate 6,772,792 downwards.
TCAAATCACGGCCCCCAAAGATGTAAGTGGTGGGGGAGCCACAGGGGTAATTTTAAAACCCACCGCCCTCTCCTAGGTACGCCACTGATGTTAGTTGGCTTATGGATTTGACAATCCGGATTGGATTTCCACAGCCGATAAACAATTTTCACCTTTGAGGGGCGTGATTTGGCGGCTGGTAACCGCACTGCTACGGCAGAGTGCCACACATATATGTATTTATTTGATGTTATTAAAATTTTATATTATTAATATAAAAAAAATAAATATATCATCACGCCTTTTACCCATTATATGGTGTGGCACTCTGCTCTTTGTTGTAGCTGATCTCGATAAGTGATATATTTTGCGTGTGAGGTGCGGTTACCAGCCGTTAAATTAAGGCCCACAAATATGTTAGCGAAGGGAGAACCACAGGAGTTTTTTTAAAGTGCCGAAAATTGTTTCTCAGCCGCGGAAATAATAATAAGATAATATTTATTTTTTTGTATAAAATAATATACTTGTTACACTATTATTTTTTTCCTTCTAGTGAGGGAAATCTAATTTTCCTCATTATTTCGCTAGAAAAAATTTAGTTTTCTGCGCATGCCATAAAAAAAAAACTCAAATATCTTAAGAGCTAATATTTCTAACATTTTTTAAAAACATCTCGTCTCTTGAACAAAGTTTTTGTTTTACCAGTTTTCATATTGAATTATAAAGAGAAAAAATAGGATAAAACCAGAATTTGAACTCTGGTCATATGCTTTAATCAACTAAGCTATTGTCGCCATGTGATTCAAATCTGATTTTATTCCAATTTTTCACTCCATTCTGTTATGTGCCATAGACAGCCTCGATCACATGACTCTTGCATATACTAAAAGACATGACAGAAGAGTCCTCAGTAGTGATACAGTTATTTACAGATTTTTACCAATTAAATATAAATTTAAGTGCAATTACTGTAATTACCCTACCCTTTTGATAGGTTACGATGCAATTAAGGAACAAAAATAAACACGAAATTGAAAAACTCTAAAATCGTTAGAAGCACGATGCACGCCGTCAGAATATATTAATAATTTGAATAATTTTCTGGTAAATGAAAATGCATTATAATTTAGTAGCAATTAGGCATTAGCATATCGGTTGATAGCGGTCGTAATCAACACACTAAGACTAGATAGTTTCCGGCGGAAGATTTAACTATTAGATTCGAAGCCGCGGTAGCCAATCATTTAAATGGTTTGCTGTCGTTATTTCACCCGCTATGCTATAATCATAATTTGATTTGAATATTCATTAGTTTAGTTCTTGGGCACGAGCCGATAACCTGTAGGATTGCGATGGTATAAGAATACCGTTAGATGAAAAAGTAGTCGCAGAGCAATTGAAGAATCAAATTTTCTTCATTGATTTTTTGATAAGATAATGTGTTACTGTTACTGCTCAGTGGAGGGATTAGGAGAAAACCAAATATTGCTTAGAAAACCGGCTTTGAACAATATCTCAAAAACTGGAAGACATTACTTAGAAACTTTACTAGTGAATTCAGCAGGACAAAATATGACTACATATGTATGTAAATTTTCGTTAAAATATTCATACGATAAAGGATTTTACAGCAAACAGTTTGAAATTTACCTAAAAAAGAAAAATCCTAATTATCAAAAAAAAACATTTAATAATTTACAAAAAAACTAAAATGCTGACGCAAGGAATGCAGTTTAGCGCATCTTTATATTTTGTTTGGTTTTTAAGATATAGACTCCGGAAAAGTTGATTTTACTCATTTCAAATTTTGTCCTTTCAAAAACTAAACGAGATATGGGAATACGCAAATACTCAAATCATACCGTTAAAATATTTGCAAAAAAAAAATCGCAAAAAATTTGCTTATAAGAAAATTTGGACAGGAGAAATTCAGTGCCGTGATATTGGTATCTTTTATTTCTAACGGCAACTTATATTTGTATTGTTTGTCTGTATTTATTTTATTATAAATGGTATTCATTATTTTATATTTATTTACATTTGAGTCCTCTTCCCCGTCAAATAATTCTAGATCCGCTCCTGTTACTACTATAGACATAGTTGCAGTTCGAGATTGAAAATTAAATGTTTCTGTTTTTTTTCAAAGCGTTAAACGGTAGTTGGCATTGTTGAGCTGAGTATTTTAAAGTTAATGATACGGAAAACTCTGCAAACTAAAAACAGCAAATTTCTTTAAGATGAGAAAAAGTTGGAAATTTATTTCTAATAATTAATTAATTTGAAAAAGCTATCCCTGTGGCTCCTCCACCACTAACATGTTTGGGGGCCGTGATTTGACGACTGGTAACCGCACTTCACGCGCAAAATATATCACTTACCGAGATCTGCTTTAGCAGAGTGCCACACCCAGTAATGGGTAGAAGGCGTGATGATATATTTTTTTTATTTTTTTTATAATTAATACCTTTTTTAAATATAAATAAATACATCATCACGCTTTGTACCCATGAGTGATATATTTTGGCCTCTAAGTGCGGTTACCAGCCATCAAACCACAGCCCCCAAAGATGTTAGTAATGGGGGAGATATCGGGGTAATTTTAATATGGAGTTATTTTTGCCTGCTGGGGTATCGAACTCGGGTTTTCTAAATCCACAGGCTAGCACGATACCACTGAGGTATCTACCCCATAACGTAGACATTTCTTTTAGTGCGTCTATTTCATATTTTTATTTTTCTTTAGTATTTTAATTTAGTCTACGTTAGTCATAGTCTGGTGGATACAACTTATAAACTTATGAATTATGATTCACATGCATGAGGTTCCGTGTTTAAATCTCGCTGATTTCAACTAATATTAAATAACTATTACTGTGTCCTAATCGTGACGCCTTATTATCTTTAATAATGAAATTATATTAGAATGTAGAGTAATTATGAAAACTAAAGGATGTCATTAATTTATTGATCGGTAAAAGATACTGATCGAGATATTGAATATGGGGAATACATGAAGATGTATGATTGTTTTACGCATTTATTAATATACTAAACTTTAACATTATTTTCGGCATTTTATGATCAAAATCATTTGTTCTGTTATTTCTATTTTACTTTTACATATTTCTCTTGTAAAACTATTAATATAAAATATTATTTTTTAATCGTAGTTTTTGCGAAGCAGTTATTATATTATTTTCTTCATAATAGCTACGTATATACAGTGGCGTACCTAGAACTTTTGCAACCCAGGGCGGTCTCTATTTTGCCGCCCTTTTTAAGTCAATCAAATGATGGTTTTTATAAATTAAAAAAATAAATATTCCATCACGACTTTTACCCATTACTGGGTGTGGCACTCTGCCGAAGCAGATCTCGGTATGTGATATATTTATGTACGTGAAGTGCAGTTACCAGCCGTCAAATCACGGCCCCCAAAGATGATGTGGTGGGAGATCCACAGGGGTGATTTTAATTTGGTGAAAATTATTTGTCGGCTGTGGGAATCGAACCGGGGTTCTCAGGATCCACAGGCCAACTCGAAACCACTAAGCCATTACCCCATTAAATTAATAAACATAAATAAATAATTGTAATTGAGACAAACTATAGGTGGAGAACTTTTTTACCATTGGATGGCATATTTAAATTAGGCAGTAATAAAGGTATTTTTCGGATAATATTTTCAACCCTACATTGACTTGACGATGAAGAAAAATATTCCAAATCATATAGTAATTCATGATTCGTAGAAATCGAATAGTAAACTTATGAAGTGAACTAGTTGTTTTTTACAACTAAAACTAAATATAAAAAATGCCGCCCCAAAATATGTGCCTCCCGGTGCGGACCGCACCCACCGCCCCCCTCTAAGTACGCCACTGCGTATATAAGTTAAGCAAAATACATAAAAATAACATAAAAATGTTTGGACAAATTATTCTGACCGCAGAGTACTGAATTTTGTTGATTTATAAAGTAATCATAAAATACCCAAAGTTGTTAATAACATATGATCGATTACAAATAATGATCCAATTACAGAATAAAAGAGATAATTGTAATTGTGTAATTAGAGATTTATTTTAATAATTAATTCTAAACGTTGACAGATACAGATACAAACGAGAAAAGTATATATATGAGGAGATAGACAAAAAGTAATTTATTAATAAAATTGCTACTTTGGAAAGTGAAGACCATAAATTAATAATCCTAAGTAAAACTGAGAACAAAAAATCTTTCTATCAAACAGCATTAGCAACAGATATTTAACATTTCTAGTTGACGATAATTTATATCAGATTCAAGTGTCGGTCAGGCGGATAGAAAGAGATCCCGCAATACGTTTACAGGCGACTAGACAAAGACAAGTAGAACAAGATTGGCCGGTAGAACGTGCATATGATCTGTCATTTGCATACGGAAATTGGTAATCAAGTGACTTGTACAATTTGCACGTAATTTACGTGCGCTTTGATTTTTAACGAGTTGTATACTTTAATTAAAGTTTTAGTTGCGGATGTTAATGCTTCTTTATATTTTAATTAGCACTTCTGATATTTAATGACATTTCTTGAACAACATTCATAAAGAGGATATCTCCTGCAGGATGGACACCATTCAGATCTAGAGAACTGTAAGAGCTACTACGACTTCAATAGCGCTCGAAATGGAAAATTTCACGAACCGGTCGTCAGTTTAAAATTAAGTCCAGGAAAATGCACAATCGGTTCATTATTATACTGAAAACAGTTTAATAATAGAGGTTATTGTTAAACTGGCCTTGGTAACTTTTTATTTTGTAAGATTGGCACTACTACGCAGTCACACATTAAATGTCATTTCAAAATGATAACCTCAAATATTTTAAAATGTTCTTTTATTATAAAATGAAAGAATTTTCATCACCAGATAAATAAATAAAATAGAAATATATCTTCACGCCTTTTTACCCATTACTGAGTGTGGCACTCTGCCGGAGCAAATCTCGGTAAATGATATAATTAGGCGCGTGAAGAGCGGTTCTCTGGCGTCAAATTAAAATGTTAATGATGGGAGATCCACAGGGGTAATTTTATTGTGGTGAAAATTATTTATATCAGATAAATACTTCATAATATTATTATTAAGAAGGAGATTTAACGAATTTTTAATTGTAAAATGTAATAAGTAATATTTTTATTTACTTATAGATTGATATTTGCCATAACCTTTGTCCAAAACGTTGTAAATTAATAAAATTGTCAAATGTGTTTTTGAATTTTACAATTAATTTTCACCTAAAGCCTGACAATAAGACTTACAACAATTTAAACCCGTTGTCCATTATTGTTTTCCAATTAATATTTTGGCTTATTATTATCATTATTAAAATAAATAAATAAATATATCATCACGCCTTCTACCCATTACTGAATGTGGCACTCTGTCGAAGCAGATCTCGGTGATATATTTTGCGCGTGGAGTGCAGTTACCAGCCGTCAAATCACAGCCCTCAAAGATGTTAGTGGGGGGAGGGCACAGGGGTAGTTTTTTAAAATGTTGAAAATTATTTGTCGCCTGTGTGAATCGAACCAGAGTTCTCAGGATTCACAGGCCGATTTGATACCATTGAGCTAGCTATCCTTAAACATCATTATTAATCATTCTATATTTATATAAATATATAAATATATCATCACGCCTTTTACCCATTACTTGGTGTGACACTCTGCTGAAGCAGATCTCGGTAAGTGATATATTTTGCGCGTGAGGTACGGTTACCAGTCGTTAAATCACGGCCCCCAAAGATGTTAGTGGAGGGAGAGCCACAGGGGTAATTTTTTTTAAATTGGTGAAAATGTTTGTCGGCTGTGGGGATTGAACCAGGGTTCTTAGGATCCGCAGGTCGACACGATACCACTGTGCCATTACCATTATAATAGAATATAATATAATATGTTTAGTCATATGGATGACTTTGAAGTACAGTGACAATGATAATTTTTAAAGTTAATTTTATGACAGAAAAATTTGGGAGACGCCCGGATTCGAACCGGGGACCTTCAGCTTGCCGGGCTGATGTCTAGTGGTTAAGACATCAGCCCGGCAAGCTGAAAGTCTCCGGTTCGAATCCGGGCGTCTCCCAAATTTTTCTGTCATAAAATTAACTTTAAAAATAATATATTTATTTATTTATATTTATAATAGATGAAGAACTTGATCACTGGTCGTAAAAAGTATATTATTTTCTTTGAAATGAGAGTTTAAGAAACTTATTTATGCAGCTATAATAACAGTACTGTATTGACGGTTCCGTCCGTAAAATAAGATTTACTGTAGGCATTTCTGATACAGTTGTGTAAAGTTAGTTTCGTCATGAAAACTATAAAAATTGTATACAAATATATATTTTTATTGAAACAAAATAACAGTAAAATATGTATAAAATATGAAATTATGCATGCTAAAGACTGGTATCACTACGTATCTTTTGAAACATGGGACTTACTTCAACATCATACAAAATAATTTTAGTAATTAGAGGATGAGCGTACATTGGTAAATAATCCGAATGAATTTCCAAAAATGACATAATTTCTTCCACCATTTGTTTTTGGTAAGGAGAATTAATAAATTTAGTTTTAATGTGAGCTTCTTGTTTTGAATTCAACTAGAAAAAAAACAATATTAATAAATAATCAAAAGAAATTAGGTATAGGCTATGTCATTTAGCTTGACAATTACGTCACTGAATTTATTTGTGCTACAAAATACACCAAACTTATTATCTTTCAATCATTTATATTTTCAATATTTCTCAAGAATTTAAAGTATTCTTATGTAGAATAAAAAATAAAATGAAAATAAATAAATATATTACCACGCCTATTAGTCATTACTGGGTGTGGCACTCTGCCATAGCAGATCTCGCTAAGTGATATATTTATGCGCGTGAAGTGCAGTTACTAGTCGTCAAATCATAGCCCACAAAGAAGTTTGTGGAGGGGGAGCCACAGGAGTAATTTAATATAATGGCTAGCTCAGTGGTATGAAGTCGGCCTATGGATCCTGAGAACCCTGGTTCGATTCCCACAGGCGACAAACAATTTTCATAATTTCAAAAGCTACCCCTGTGGCTCGTCCACCACTAACATCTTTGGGGGCCGTGATTTGACGACTGGTAACCGCACTTCACGCGCAAAATATATCACTTACCGAGATCTGCTTCGGCAGAGTGCCACACCCAGTAATGGGTAGAAGGCGCGATGATATATTTATATTTATTTGCAAATACAAAATGAATAATAATGAGCAATGTATGTTCTGTTTCACAAATAAATTTGAGGTGACTATTTTACGATATGAAATCGACTAACTTACTTTCTTCCAGTTGTTCTTTATTAATTTATTTACAATATCTTCTATTATAGATTTACCTCTTTCACTCTAAAAAAATATGATAAATTTGATAATATAATAATTGCAACTTAAAATCAACTTACCGTCAATAATGTCATAACAATTTCTAATCTAGCACGAAGATCAATAAAGTTATCTGAGTAGATGGCACAGAAATAAGGATTCCGGAAGTAATAGTAAAGATCTGTTATCATTCCTTTTTTAAATCTTGCAAGTAAATTGTTTAAACTTTGTTCATGTAAGCCCCACAATCTGTGAAAGTTTACTACGTCAATCTCCTAAAAAATATTTGTTAGAATATAAAAATTAATTTTATTTAAATAGTTTTCTTTTTTACTTTTCTAGTAAAACAAACAATTTGTTCTACTTTCATATATTGGTCTAGTTGTAATCTGAAATATTCTGGATCTTCATCCAATTCAATTTTCTTCAAATTTCCCGTTTCAAATACGTGACCCTACAATTTAGGGGTGAGAATTAGATCTAAATAAATTTTCATCAATAAAAATATAAACCAAATCGATTTTTGGTAAGTAATAAACTAGAGAATTATGTACCAATAAAACATTTTTTTTACCCGCTTGAATATAACAATATTAGCTGTATTCCATTTGCCACTTGGTTCACTTAAATCAGTTGAGATAAATTCGACACATGACAAAATAAACTGAATAAGCAAACTGATACACTTATTAGAGTGAATTACTTCAAAGTAAATTGGAATCTGTAATTCTAGTACTGGAAATAAAGTGAGCGAAATAATGTAGCGAAATAAATAAATGATTTGGTTCAGTAAATGTAAGTTAGATCTGATCCAAATGACAAATGGAATACGCCTATTAGTTCAATTTTTTCAATAATTAAAGAATACTATTTCGGGAATGTTTACGTTATCATGGATACGTCATCATTCTTTGGTCTCAGGACCAAAAATAGCATTTTTACTACAGTTGTCATGGTGGTACAAATAATTTTGTCAATTTATTTCATTTTAATTCGAATATTTCTGCGAAATTTTCTAAAGATGTGGATAAAAAATATATGTTTCAATCCGACTAAAAGTACTATTTCGAGTTTCGTAATATTAGTAGACTCCGCTACGCGTCGTCCGATAACCTTTATTATTCGACCCGAAAACTTGTATTTTTAGTCCTAATGAAACAAATAACTGTTATTCAATTAAGTGAAAAAATAAGGTTTTTTTAGTTAGAAAAGGGTATAAAAAGTTAACTATTCGGTCTAGGACGAAAAATACTTTTTAGCTAATACTAATACTAATTTGAATTAAAAATTTGTTTAAAATATAAAATTCCTAAAATTGAATAAAAAGTAGTATGTGGTAGAAGGACGAAAAAGCTTTTTCTCCTGATTATTGAGTGTTTAAATAAATTGAAAATTGCGGTTGTTTTATATTTTCGAGATAAAAATAATATGGAAAATGAAGTGGCATACGATATTTCTTTGAGTTTCCAATGGTACAGGCTTTCCAGGACTATGAATATCCAAGTAATGGATACCTCCTGGTAGAACACAGTTGACTAAAAGCGGTTCTTCATACTGAGGAACTAATTTATTCGTGTCTTCCTCATTAAGGATATCAAATATTTGATCTCCTTCGTTTGCAGCTAAACCTCCTGGCAATACCATTGAACGAATTTGTCTGCCAAGCTATAAAAAATAACATTTAATTGTCTGATCTGTAAGTTTTAAAATATTGTGACAATACTCTTTCTCCGATTTCATGCGAATTGTAATTCCTATGTAAAAACCGATCAGCGAAATATCTTCTAGAATATTTAGTCATTGGTCCGGCAGCAAAAATAAAAGGATCGTTTGTTCTGCAATCTGGATTGATTACTAGCTTACCATCGTAGACTAAACCAGCATTATTTATTGCTAAAATATTTCAATAATATTGTAAAAAATAATAATAATAAACTTTCTAGGTGGTAATATTGACAGATAAATAAACATTGGATATTATTTTATTTTGGCATTTATAAATTAGGTTAAAGTTCAAATTATAATTTTCTAGGTTATGTTATAAAAATATATAGCTTTTATTTTTATTAAAGAAGTGCTTTGAAGTTTAATGAATTTATTTTATTAAACAAAAAAATAAAGAAATGAGAAATGACAGCTAAACTGAAAGAATTATTAGTGTATTCCGAAAATGAACCGGTTAGTTTTTTCAGTAACCGGTTTCATTACGGAACACGGTTTTTTAAAATTGTGGTTAGTTTTTAATAACCAAACTAACCGTGCTCGAGCGGCAGTTAGTTTGGTTACTTCACAGCTGTTGTTGACAAGTTTGAAACGTGTTTGGCGGCTTTTGCAGTGTTTGTGGATTTTTGTCTTATAAAACTATATTTTTATGATGACTGATAAATAAACATGTGATACAAAATGTATTTTTATTATTTAACAGTATATATTCATATTAGATGAATTTATTATTTGTTCTGAAGCTCGTATTTACTTTTTTCTTTGTGTTATTTTTTTATCCCTATATTTAAGTTAAAGCAGGTGTGATGCAGAATACAATATTATTATAATATAAACATTTTTCCATATTAAATAAATTTCACATTTCGAAACTCATCTGTCAAGTGACAACTGTCATCGTGAAAGTGTTCCGTTATGACGTCATTCTAACCGTAACCGTGGTAAAATTGAACCGCACCGTGGTTCATTTTCGGAATATACTATAAGTTAGACATTTTTACAACTAGACAACTTGAGAACTTCAAACAAAAATATCCCTAAAACAATTGTACAAAGTTAACCTTTGTAGCACTGTTTCTGACATTAGTTATTTACTATACAAGTGTGTTAAGAGAGAAATTGCTCATCGAATAAAAAAAGGCTTAGCCCACTAGATCGCAGACCGAATTGAGAATTTTTTTTTCGTGAGCAGTACCTCTTAACGCTCGCGTGTAATATAACGTTTTATTCAACACTTCTCAATAAATGACAAAGCAATAAAAAAATTCTATATAGAAATGTCAAACATAAAAATTTTCAAAAATAATATATGTAGTAACTGTGGACATTGTTTTCTTCAGTGAGAATAAATACATTTTGCTTGCTTGTTGCTGCAGCAAATGAATTAGTGTGGTAAATTCGCGACTATATTTGTTTTCAAACGACCACTTATGAAAGTAACCATAACAACATCATAAACTACTACGGAAAGTTGAACCTAACATATACCTCGTATGTTTGTATAACGTACACTTCTAACATATCAGGTGAAGTTCAACTTATTGACAACAGATGGCGCTACGATGAAAGAAAATAATAAAATAAATGAAAAGAATTTGTATTATTATTTCAATTGAAGTTTTAACAGATTTTTCAACACATTTGCACAAATAAAACTTATTTTTTTAAATAAATAATTACTTATTTACAAATTTTTACATTATTGTCAGCGATTATGCATCTAAAGGTATTGAATAACTATTTTAATATTAAATTTTTGACTAGCTTAATTAGGATTAGATCCCCACCACCACCGGTAGACGATTACGCAGGGGTTAATTAGTCTTTAATTTACTTCATGTGTAATTCTTTTTAGTTTGTTCTTGACCGTTCTGTTGAACAGTCGTGTTAGTTAGTGATTGTGTAGTGAGTTACGTCGGAGATGAGTCGAGTGTCACTGAGCGTGTAAGCGTGTGAGCCTGTGAGTGCAATTGTTTGGTATGTTGAGATGATTTGATATCCTAACACCAAATCCTTATTCCTTTATGGCGACGCCGTCCTGTTAACTTGCTGTGTGCGAGGGGAGGCAGCCGAGTTCGCCAAACGACGTGCCAGTTACCGGCCTGGTGCCAACGGTGCCCTGCTTGAGTTCAGGAGCCCAGCTTTCGCTTGCATCTTAAGTGGTGAGGTGGTGTTTAGAGTTTCAGCTCGGCTTTCAACTCTTTCACCTGAAGCCTTGTGTTAAGCCGCTCGTGTAAGATGTCAAGTTCTCGATGTACTGTGTGTTATCGAGGTCGCGTATCATGCTGTGTGCGTGAAGCGATGTTCTGGGGCCCGTGATGTACTGTGTGTTATCCGGTGCCTGTGCCACCCGGTTGTAAAAAGTGGTGTGCGGCTCTCATACTCTAAGCTGTGTGCGCGGAGTGAGAGGTTCTCTTTATTTCGTCCTAGAATGCTCATACTGTGTTGTGTGCATATGGACGGATAATTGAGAGTTTGACCGAGAGTGTGTAGTTTGTTAGCGAGGCTATGTGGAGTGCTTGAGCTCATGGTAGTTTCTTTCTTTCCAGAAGAGCGTTCCGGCTGGACAACCAAGGACCTAATTTTAAGTGTGTGATTGTAATATTTTGGTGTAATTATACTTGTTTTGCATAATCCGTTTTTTCAGTTTTATTTTAGAGCCCACATATAATGTTTACTTTTAACCTGTTTTCTTTTCATCTTTAACATTATTTAATATTTTGACATTATGGTTAGTACAGTTGATATCACAATACCTAACCTCAAACATCAAACGTCAACGCTTACCTACAAAAACGCATCAGCTGTCAAAGTGTAAGAACAATTGGTCTTGTAGACTTTTTTTAGAAATATTTTGTGGTCGTCTGAAAAATAGTGTACATAACTCGCTCAAAAGAGTGATAACTGTGCTCGTGTACTTAAATCACTGGGTGCTGCGCGCTTCGTTTTTCAATTTGTACTCTCGCACGTTATCTTACACTTTCGATGCTTGTTATGTAATATACTATTAAGTAACAAGGATATTATTAAGGGGTGTTGAATAAAACTAATTGTACAAAATTCAGATTGTAAACGCGATATAGTAAAAATATTATGAAAATGTCTTACCAGAAAATGTATCGTAGTTTACTTCCTTGTTAGCGTAATGGAAAATAAAGTCGCAATTAAATGAAATTGCTCCTTTTCTTGACTGATATTTGACATTTGTAACTATATTTTTCAATGGGTCAATTTCCCATTCATAAAAATAATATCCGGAATAAACTTCCACTCCTATTAAATATAAAATATCATGAAAGGCATCATAAATTTCAGGATTATTAAAAGGATCCATTGATGGTCTTTCATATTCATCTGGTACAGGCTCGACAAATTTAATAATAAAATTTCCAAAACGAGATTTCTCCAAAGCTGTCAGACATCCATAAGTATTTAAACAAGAACCATATACTATTATTACAGCTGAAAAATATAATAAAAGTGTTTGTAGAAGAATTCAATAATTATTATACTCTGTTTTTTAACCAGGAGGAGTAATTTAAATTTTAACCGCTAAAACTGACGCTTCTGATTGGCTAGTGCTTCGTCCAGTTTACACTATACATAGATTTTACATTTGATTTATTAGAGCTGTCATAAGTTTTGAGGTTATCTGTTTTCTTGTTGGTTTTTTGCATTTCTGTGACATTAACATAAATCAGTTCTTTTAAGAACTAATAATATACGGAGTGACAAATTAGAGTTTATAATGTCATTTGTATTTTAAAATGAATGCCATGAGATGTGTAAGAAATTTTTGTATTTCGCGCGAACTAAAATCTAGTAACTTTCTTTGGTAACTTTCTGTAAATCTGACTTGAGCATTTACTCCTCCTGGTTAAAAAACAGAGGATAGTTATTTACGATTCCGTTTGATCTTCATATGACTACGAAGTTTGGCAAAGGCAACTTCTCCATCACTGTATTTATTAATAACAAAAACATTGTCAGGACAAGGTTCAGCAACTTTATCTCTTCGAACTCCAGTGGCATATGGTTGATGATATTGCATTCCGCACATTAGAAACAAATAATCGTATGGTACTATTGATTCTTTGCATATTGTTATGTACTTGAATTTTCTGAAAGTCACATTAAACAACTAATATACAAATAAATATATCATCATGCCTTTTACCCATTACTAAAAAAATGTATCTGGTCACTAAATTTAATGAAAATTTCAATTTTTTTGTTGAACCAAATCGGAAACTTTTGTAATATAGTTCTATATAATTTAGACTACGAGAAATCGAATGCCGTTGAGCGCATCTTCATATCTATTTTAATTTTCGAATTACAGCGATTTTTGATTTTTTTAAATTTCGTTTTTGACTGCCCGTATCTCGAAAACTAAATGAGATATTGAAATGTGGTTTGAACGAGTGTTTTTCTCGTGCTCCATTTAACTTATAGCAAAATTTTGAAAATTTTGAAAATTTTACAATTTTTTTCAAAATTTTATTTTTCAATATTTCAAAAAAAATTAAAAATAATGCAAATCTATGACCACCAATAAATTCCTGTCGCAAAAATGCATAGGTATGTAAAATTTCAGGTAAAAATTCGCACAGATAAAGTTTTTATTACAAAAAAACGAAAATCGCTGTTTTGTAATTATTTTCGAAGGGGTACCCCTTAAGAAATTTTCAAAAAACAATGATTTTTCGTTTTTTTGTAATAAAAACTTTATCTGTGCGAATTTTTGCCTGAAATTTTGCATACCAATGTACTTTTACGAGAGGAATTCAGTGGTGTTCACTGATTTTAATTATCTTTTTAATTTTTTGAAATATTGAGAAATAATTATTTTGAAAAAAAATTATAAAATTTACAAAATTTTTAAAATTTCGTTATAAGTTAACTAGAGCACGAAAAATACACTCGTTCAAACCGAATTTCAATAGCTTTTTTAGTTTTTGAGATATAGGCCTTCAAAGTTGAGCTCTTCAAAAAGTCTAAAATTGCTGTAACTTAAAAACTAAAAAAGATATCAAGATGCGCTCAACTGGATTCTATTTCTCGTAGTCTGAATTATATAGAACCATGTTTTAAAATATTTTGATTTTTGAACTGGTTCAACAACAAAAATCGTATTTTCATTATCCGACATTTTTTCGATCGTGACTCCGGTTATTAAATATATATATATATATATATATATATATATATATATATATATATATATATATATATATATATATATATATATATATATATATATTTATTGAGGATCAAAATATAGATAATCATGCAAAAATATATGAGGAATTAAATACTGAAATCCCCAATTCCATATCTAGTTTCATATTTTTTTGAGTTAACCGTAAACAGAAAGAAATATATGTAAATATACAAGTATTATATTTTTCATTTCATTAATTTTTAATATTTAAATAAAAGTTTGCAAATGGATGATTTTTTGGAAACATGTATTTTAAAATTTGTAAATAGCATTCAACGACTCCCGTTCAATATCTTCGCGACCCCCTGAGGGGTCACGACCCACACATTGTAAATCACTGGCCTAGACGGTTTGTCTGATTAATTAGAAACTATTTTTGTTTAATAGATTCCAACTAAGGCAACGTACTTTTTTACCAAAGAACTGTTAATTGTAATTCATGCTACCCAATTGAATATAATAATTACCTATTAATTGCAGTCATAAAACCATTAACATAATTCACATGAGTATGGAAACACATTGAATTCAAATGATTTCCAGTGAATCTTCCTCGATACAAAAACATATACGGAATATATTTGTAAACACTACTAGCATCTTTTAGTGTTCGGTCATAAATCAAAGACAAATTGTTAAAATTAATGTGTCTTGTGCCATCATAATGAAAGATTAGCGATTCCAGAAAAGATAGACCAGTGCAACTAGCACCTACGACGACTATTCGACTGTTTACTTCAATTCTGGGTAAACTACAAAGCCTTCTAGTTGAAATAAATAGGGAGAATAATTCTTTCTTTCGTTCTTGCATGCAAATGGGCACTTCAATGAAATCTAATTGAATATGACTAAAATTTGGTTGAACTCGATCTAACACTGGAAGCATGTCTTTTAAGATTCCTGGTAGAGGTTTTGTCCTTGTCTGTAATTATTAAAAAAAAAATAAGTTGATATTAGTCTTATGGCGATATTTATAAGATATCTTAACATCGTTCTCATGGAAATCATCAGGAAGATTTAGAAAAAAAGATTAATCCGTAATGCTATTTTTGTTACAATTTTATATTCGTGTGTTAAGGCGGCAAAAATGCGATATAATAATAATAATTAATAATAGCTGTATTCCATTTGCCACTTGGTTCATTTTAATCAGTTCAGATAAATTTGTCATGACTAAATATATAAAATAAATATATCATCACGCCTTCTACCCATTACTGGGTGTGGCACTCTGCCGAAGCAGATCTCGGTAAGTGATATATTTTACGCGTGAAGTGCGGTTACCAGTCGTCAAATCACAGCCTCCAAAGATATTAGTGGTGGAGAAGCCACAGGGTAGTTTTTAAATTATGAAAATTGTTTGTCGCCTGTGGGAATCGAACCAGGATTCTCAGGATCCACAGGCCCACTTCATACCACTGAGCTAGCCACCCCATAACATGACTAAATGAAGTGAATTAAGCAAGCTGATGCACTTATTGGGGTGAATTACTTCAAAGTAAATTAGAATAAGTCATTCTAGTACTAGAAATAAAGAGAGTGAAGCAATCCAGCGAAATAATCTGGTTCAGTAAATGTAAGCTGGATCTGATCTAAATGGCAAATGGAATGCGCTTATTGATTGTACTTAGAAAGGATACAGTACTAGAGATAAAGTCAGCGAAATAATCCAGCGAAATAAATAAGTGATCTGGTTCGGTAAATGTAAGTTAGATCTGATCCAAATAGCAAATGGAATACGTCCCTTATAAAAAATATAATTGATTTACATTTCCATTAGTGCGGAAAATACAATTTTTCCTAACTTTTCTGAATATTGATAGATTTGCGTAAACCAAATATAATTGTTAGTTATTTACCTTATGGAAGAGTTCACTTCGATTCATCTTGAAAAATAATATACACATGTCAGACAGCCTATGTACCTCTTTTAAAAAGTACTGCATATGTTTTTGAAATATCGGTGAGATAATACAAAATTCTATTAATCCACATCTGTCATATCTATGAACATTCATATCAGTATATTTGTAACATCTGTAATGCTCAAAATAGTATTCTGGATTTGTCTCAATCCTAAAAACATAGACAAAAAATTATTTTTAAAATTAATTTTTTTGGTGCAATAAGAATTAAATAGTTAAAACTATCATACTTACTTAATTATCATAATTCCAACAATAACACTACTGTTAGCCATAACGTAAGTTTTCATATCTCTGTTTGCTCCATATAATGTTCTAGTTATAGCATCAATCAGAGTTGTAACATTTGATATGTTACTTACTAAATATTTCACTTGAGAATATTCTCGTTTACTCATTTTACGAACTATTAAATTAGCTTTGATTGAATTCTTGTGTAAAACATAAACCTCGTGGGGGTATAATGTTTTTCTGCGAGGTATCGCCCTCTAGAAAGTAATTCATCTGTTAATGACCGATATGACCACAATTTCGGTATTCTGAGACCAGAATAATTTACCCTACAATTTTTGTGTTACATTCATGAATTTTGTTTACTCATATATGTAACTTTCATTATAAAAAATAATATACAGCCAGAGCTGGGCAGTAGCTAGCTACTTTTGTAGCTTAGCTACTAGCTTAGCTACATTTACCTTAGCTGTAGCGGTAGCTTAGCTAACTGTGAAAAAATATAGCTGTAGCTTGTAGCTAGCTACTTTTTTTTCTATTAGCTTAAAAATAACAACTGAAGCTACTTTTAAAGCTACATTTTGTAGCTTCAAGCTACTTTTTAAGCAGAAGGTCAACAAAGTACGCATGCGTACAAGCTAAACCCACACAAAATAATTATTTGTTGCCGGTTCTAACTGGCACTAATACGCAAAAATACACAGTAGGTGCCAGATGGTATTTGCTATTTTTGATATTTATGTACATAATAGTAAATTAACAGTCATTATAACAAAAGACTGATCATATGACAATGGCAAATTTAATTATTTCACAATAATTTAAAAATGTAGCTTTAAACTTTAACAGCTACTTTAACGAAAGCTTTTAGCTGTAGCTTAGCTATATTTTACAAAATATAGCTTATAGCTGTAGCTTAACTACTTTTTTAAAGAATAGCTGTAGCTGTAGCTTAGCTACTTTTTTTAAATAGCTTGTCCAGCTCTGTATACAGCTCACTGATAGTTTCGTAAATAGTGTGGATAGAAATTTTTTTTTATATACTGGCAGTTTTGTACCAGATCGAGATCAAAATGCATAAAAGTAAAATAGAAGTAATAGAATAAATGATGTTAATCACAGAATGCCGACATGGTAGTAATCTGCAGGTTAATAATAAAAAAATAAGGATTCTCGTTAACTTATCGATCATTAACAGATAATGATTGAGTTACTGAATAGGGGTGATTGTCCATCTTAAATAATAAAGATTAAGACAATAAAGCCTAACAAATATGTAATTTATCACTATTTGCATTTATAAACGAGTTTTTCTTTTTAATACATTTTTGAACAAAACAATACCGTATATCTTACGATATTAAACTTTGTTTCCATAATTGTTGTACGAAATAAAAAGGACTTTACTTACAACAAAATAATCAAATAGGGGAAAATGAGTTTGGTTGTGTAGTACTGAAAAGACACAAAAATCTTTGTCCTTTTTAACAAAACCTTGAAAGGCTGCTTCTAGAAGGTCGCAAAGCACCCCTTGTTCATGTTCTTCTCCAGCTGCCATTATTTCCAAACTGAAAGCTGATTCGTTGTGATATGGCAGTTTAAAATAAATCACTAAAAATACATGATTTAAAACATTGTATCAAAGAAACTCTTAATACATTAGGCGTATTCCATTTGCCATTTGAATCAGATCTAACTTACACTTACTGAACCAGATCACTTATTTATTTCACTAGAATACTTCACTCATTTTATTTCCAGTACTAGATTTACTGATCTGAATTTAGCTTGAAGTAATACACTCCAATACGTACGACAGTTTGCTTTGTTCAGTTTATTTACTCATGTTATGTAAGTTATCTGAACTGATTTAATAAGTGATCTAAATGACAAATGGAATACGCCTGTTATACAGTACTTGATTGACTTGGCATCGCAAAATCTAAATCTGACGGTTGCGATTGTATAGGAAATAGTTCGCCACCATCCTTATCTTCTTCAGGAACAGGATTAATATTAATTGCATCGGGGTCTGACGATTCTTGTATTGCTGCTAGACCATCATCAGCTAAAAGTCCTAGTTTCTCTAGATCGAAGATATCACTTATTGAGATCTCGTCGTCAAGACAGTAATCATCAAGATCATTTTCATGAGAACTAATATTACTTGGTTCTGCTGTAAGACTTTTTATAGACACTCGCTCGAAGTCTGGTTCTACCATACTAAAAATGTATAAATTTGTATATCTTTACCTTTACAGACCTACTCCCAAAAAGGTTTTAGCTAATTCAATTTTTTTTAATGCTTCAAAATACTCGTAGTAGTAGAAAATTTAGTTTTATTTTAAATATAGTTAGTTACAATAATTTAAAAACTTTTGACAGAAAAAATATAAAAGGTCAAATGTTCAATATCTTTTTTAAAATCCTATATTTGATAGATATGAAAATGTGGTACCTCACGAGTAAAAAAGGGTGAACTAAATATTATTTTATGGTCTATTTGCTGAACCAGTTTAAAGACATCATAAATAAAAATAACTAAAACCAATGACGTCATATCTTACTACATTCATACGTAAGTATCATAATCATATAATTACAGATTTCCCCCGCCTCTTAATATTCAATATGGGGTAGGTGGCTCAATGGAATCGAGTCGGCCTGTGGATTCTGAGAATCCTGGCTCGATTCCCACCGGCGACATACATTTTCACCACTTTAAAATTACCCCTGTGACTCCTCCTCCACTAATATCTTTGGGGGCCGTGATTTAACGACTGGTAATCGCATTTCATGCGAATAAATATATCATTTACCGAGATCTGCTGCGGCAGAGTGCCACACCCAGTAATGGGTAAAAGACGTGATGTATTTATAATTATTTTTTTATTTAATATTCAATCAAATTTGCAATGAGTTCTTAATTTTTCAATATAAGAATAAATATATAATCACGCCTTGTAATCTGTAGGGTGTGGCACTCTGCGGTGAAAGATCTCGGTAAGTGATATATTTATGCGCATAAAGTGTGGTTACCGGCCGTCAAATCATGTCCCCAAATATATTAGCGAAGGGTAAACCACAGGAATAATTTTAATGTGGCGAAAATTTACGGTTGTGGGAATCGAACCCTGGTCGAAGAATAAGACTCAAAATGCGCTGTTTGAAAATTGTGAATAAACATTATAGATTCACATTTCCGTGTTGCCAATACAAGTAAAATTAAAACATACATTTATCAATGAACACTTTAACAAACCGTTTGTGTTGTAATTTATGACTTATTATTATTAGTATGTAATTGAAAAAATACAAATATTTATATCAAGAGATATATTAATCTCTTTTTCAAATTAGTTAGAGAATTTTTCTTTTCTAAATTTTCCCCAAAACGATGACGTATATAAATTGATTCAGCAAATGGATCATACAATGAATGAAATTATTTACGAAGCGGATTGAATAATACTCCTTTGCTTGACAATAGCAGTATCTGATAAACCATGTAAATTTGCGAAAGGCTCCAAATTAAAAGAACCAATTAATGCATCATAATTAACAGCGTCATTTAAAAACAATACTCCCACTGCTCTTTCTGCAATCTAAAATTGAATGTATATCTTTCATAAAATGATATTAATTTATTTTACCTCAGCCACAATTAGTTTTCTTTTCATGCCAGGGAACTTTGTCAAAATTTCACTGACATAAAATTCGCCATACAATTCTTTTAGTTTTGGGGAATGGGTATCAATAATTGAAACAATGTCATCGTTATCTTCTTCCCTAATTTAAATTTTTAATAATTCATTTTTAGTCTATGTATAAGTTAATAACGGTCAGTTGCACCAACAAGAGATTAATTTTAAAATTGGTTAAAAAGCTTAAATAAATAAATATAAATAAATTGAATCTTTGAGAGCAATTCTAGATTTCATGTAACTTCGATTTGTTTTTATTTGTTTACTTACTTACACTAAGATTAAAATTAAAATTTTGTTGATGCATATTGCACCAATACGTACACTGCTAAACGAATCTTGTATTTTTTAATATAATGATGTCTTAAAGTCAAATATAAGGTTTGTACTTTTTTCGGATTCGTGTATCCAACTGGCATTACACATGTAAAGTTTTCTTCCAGGAAACAAACTTACAAATTAAAACTTATTAATAAATAGACAAATTTAATATAAATCCTCACGCCATTTTACCCATCCCTCGGCACAACACATCTGCTATATCATATTTTGTTTATATTTTGTTTTGTGTATGTGTAATGCTTAGTGCACACGAAAAAAGTTTTTGTAAAAATAATTTTAATTTCGCTTTAATATGAAATGAGTTCCTACTGTTGCATAATAATTATTTATGTATTAAGAGTGAAAACAAGCGTGGCATGGTTATTAGCACGAGGCGCTTTGCCTCCTAAAAGAGTTGTGTACACTAGAGGTGTGTAGTTCGTGAACAAACTAGTTCATATGAACTATTCCTTATAGTGAACGACACGAACTAGTTCGTGAGTTTATTAAAGACTAAAGCGAACTATTAGGATATGATTCACCAGCACGGCGGAACGGCCGATGAGGTCGAACGAAAGCGGAGAGCGGAGAACAAGTGAACGAGTGAACGAGACTCATACTTCATTCGTTCGTGGTCGTTGCTATGAACACCGCTCTGCTTCTGCTGTCTGCTGTCAAATTATACTAGAACCAGATCCTAAAAGTTCACTTGTTGTCGCTCGTGAATCACAATACAATACGATTTCCGTTCATCATATGCTGGGTTGCATGAAAGTTTTATCGGTTCATTAGCAACTAACGGTTGAATAAATTTCAGAAAATCGCCATTGATACTGTTGCTAGATAAACAATTCTTTAACTAAAGAGCTCTTTATTTTTTTCTTGCAACCCAGCATAAGTCTTAAAAATTTCGTGAACGAAAGTGAACTAATGAACTAGTTCAGTGAACTAATCTTTTTGGTGAACGAGAACGAATGAACTAGTTCACTCAAATGAACTAGAATTCTCATCTCTAGTGTACACCTCGATTGAAAACTTCTTTTTTTGCCTCATCTAACTTGCTAACTTCGGTTGCAAATTACAGATTCGACCAAAAAAGAATACTTTCCGACTTCATCTTCTTTCATCGGTTGACTATGGAAACTGAACTCAAACAACAATTTAACTAGCGAAATCTACAATTGTAGAGGTACCACGCCAAGTATTGGGTAAAAGACGTGGAGATAAATTTGTTTCTTACAACAAGGTGTATCGCCAGGTAGAACAACTACTAAATGAATTAAATAAGGAAAATTTAAATAAACATTTTCCAGTAAAGGTTTCAGAAACGTATAGGTGTAGCAAGGATGACAAGCCATGAGATGAACCCATAATGTATTTTGTGACGTCAAATTTTGTAAACTAGAAAGAAAAAACAGGTTTAATAACTATAATCACTTTGCATTGTTTATAAACATATCCCGTTAGTGTATTAAAAGTACAAGACTGCATTTGTGTGGAATTTTCTATGAAATACAAGCGCAGGTTATCGCTCTCTTCGTTTCTAATCCATGTAGAGTCGGTGCTAGAGGAATGACATTGAGTACTTCAAGATGTTTTAATCATATGAAACGTACGTCTAATGTAAGATTAATGAAGGTGCATAGAAGCGAATGAATGGATGTAATTGAAGGTTTGTTACGTGATGAGTAATTGCCGAGTGTGACGAATATATAAGCTTGCATGGAGGGAACTCTGAATGTGATTGAAGCGCGTATGAGGACTGATTATTTGTCTAAATAATGAGTGAATGTCTTATGAATGATTCTACGGTTCGTTCTACCCCATTTGATGAGATATAGCGTAATTTTATGTATATATTTGCTTCGTACTTATATAAATTCTCAATCCAGGTTTCCCATTCAGACTTTGGAAGAGCAGGAATATTTGGGTGGTCATCTAAACATATGACTGCAATAATTCTACTATCTGCATTTAATGCAACCATAGAAAAGAAACATTTCTTTCTAAAACATTTATTAAAATTACATTCTATCCAAAGCATTATTATAATATTACATTTTATAATCAGTCTCCTGATGTCCAAATACAGCATAGGTACTTTCGGATATAAGTGTTTCTATCTCTGGTATGTCATTGTCAAGTGCTCGGCGATACGAACAAATTGATGAAATGTAAGCATAAAATGATGGTTCACGCAGCTCTTGACTACATTCATCAGTTTTCGGGTCGACTGTAGTTAAATCACTTGTAGTTAATTTCAGAAATTCTTTTGCAATTGACATATTGATTACTTGCTGGAAAATGACAGTTTACTAACAACTGACTGTGGGCTTCAATAGCTACTTGATAAGTGCACAAAAATAAGTTTAAACTCTAATGGCCTGTTTTAGAAAAGACGAAGTAAATAAAATTGGTTCATTCAAATGACGGTATTGTCATATTGTGCTGTAATATAAATAATAAAGAGTCGAATTTGTTGATTTTAATACATCTACTACGGAAATAAATTTATTTTGTTTTTTATGAACCGGGCATTAAATAATTGTTATCTAACTGCAAAATAAATTTGTGTAAATTCGTATAAATGCTTTGTTTAGTGGTACTAATATTTATAAATATTTATTTCTTCTCTTCCTTCATATTTACCAGAAGTGTAAAATATGAATAAGCAGTGCTTATCACCTACGAAAAAAATACATATTAATTAATACATATATATGTGTCTCAAAACCAGTCTTAAGAAAATTGCGCCGTGGACAAAGAAAAGATTTGACATAAAGGCTGTGAACAATTAAATTCTACAGGATGATCCAATACTTCAATTTAGCACAATTATTTGAATTTTACAAGAAGTATACATTTTTAATGTCATTGCTTTCAAATTAACATAAAATTATGAGTATAATTAGATATATTCCATTTGCCATTTGGATCAGATCTAACTTACATTTACTGAATCAGATCACTTATTTATTTCGCTGGAATACTTCGCTGACTTTATTTCTAGTACTAGAATTATCGATTCTAATTTACTTTGAAGTAATTCACCCCAATAAGTTCTTCAATTTGCTTAATTCACTTCATTTAGTCATATTGTCTAATTTATCTGAACTGATTTAAGTAAACAAAGTGGCAAATGGAATACAGCTAGTGACACTAAATAATATATTATGTAACATTTAAATATTAAATAAATATTATTTAATTATTCAGACTGAAACTTACAATAATAATAATAATAATAATAATTGAAACCAGAGGCTCTAAAACTGTGTATTTTACGAGAAGTGCAAAATATTCTGCGAATTTAAAAAATATATATATTTTCCATCTGAGATCAAAATACTATGTTATATGCCATTTTATTAATTCAAGAACAGATGTAATTTACCCCCAAAAAAGTTTCAAGTGACATAACTCCTAAAGATGCAGCAGAAAGAGTCAACGGTTTTTGACTTCTTAAAATCATCAACTGTAGATCCTTTTGAACCTTAACTGGAGCATTATACCATGATGAAGAATACGCGAGTACTCCTATTTTCGAACTCTACAATTTTTAAAGATACAACAAAGATTTTAAAATACAATATTTACACTGACCTCATCTATTAAGTTTTGACCATAAAAGCAAACTAGAAATAAGAGGACGAGCCATCCAAATAGATGCATAGCAAAACGAAATGAATCAGTTATACTGTCGACCATTATTATTTGAAATCCAAGGACACTGACTTGGAAAGATGTTAAAGTCATGTGGCTAAGCATCATTGAACTGAATGCTTCATTTATGTTTGACGAATACCTAAAAATATATTTTTCACAGTACCTCTACTGTAAGTTACACATTAATGACAAAATGTAAACACAACAAGTGGAACTTTTATTGCACAGCGGTTTCCGTGGTTACATCAAGACTATAATATTTTCTTACCATTCACTGTGGATAGTAAGTAAATATTACAAATCATGGTCCTGTTTATTTTGACAGCAATTTAACAGTTTTCCATTTTTAACCTATTTTCTTTTCCATTATGGGATGGCTAGCACAGTGGTATGAAGTCGGCCTGTGGATCCTGAGGTCCCTGGTTCGATTCCCACAGGCGACAAATTTTTATAATTTGAAAAAGCTATCCCTGTGGCTCCTCCACCACTAACATGTTTGGGGGCCGTGATTTGACGACTGGTAACCGCACTTCACGCGCAAAATATATCACTTACCGAGATCTGCTTCAGCAGAGTGTCACACCCAGCAATGGGTAGAAGGCGTGATGATATATTTATTTTATTATTTTATTTCTTTTCCATCTATTTGTGCAAGTGTTTTAAAAATAGCTGACTAAATTCGAACAGTAGGTCGCGAATGTTTAGGAAATCTCGATACTTTGTGCCTCGATTTCTCTAACTACATTCTTGACCTAAAAGCTGTCACTTACAGTTCCTGGTACGTAATATACTATTTTACAATACTTGTACTGTAAGTTATCCATAAATGATAAAATTTAAATACAGTAAGTGGAACTTTTATTGCACAGTTGGTTTCCATGGTTACACCAGGACTATAATATTTACTTACCATCCACCGTGAACAGTAAGTAAATATTATAGAACAAGGTTCTGTTTACTTGATAGCTGTTAATTTTAAAACCCATTTTTTTTTCTGGCTTCTTTGGCGGGCCAACTACTCAGGTCATATGCCGCCATTACGCCCTGATCTGCGTTTTAGTTATGGTCAACAGCAACGCGAGTTTTCTCTGGACGGTCACCCATCCAAATACTACCCGCGCGCAACGTTGCTTAACTCGCGTTATCGCTTAGATCAGTACCAACGAGCACAGCCATGACCGTTGACAAAACCCATTTTTCCTTCTAATTATGCAGAAATTGTAAAAAAATAGCTTACTAACCTCGAACTGTAAGTGATTTTTTGTGGTCTCGAATGTTTAGGAAATCTTGACCCTACGGGCCTCTATTTCCCAAACTACATTCTTGGCCTAAATACTGTCACTTGCAGTTCATGGTATGTAATATACTATTTAATTTCTTATTTATTGCCATAAATAAAAAAAAACACATACACACACTTTTATCTTTTAAAATACATCGAAATCTCTCCTAACATGCAGAACCCTCTATTAAATGCTCGTCTTACCTGGTACCATGCGGAATTAATGTATTTTTCGTAATACCATACCGTTATTATGGTTTAACAAAACTAAAAACTCAAATAAAAAGGTGTCTATAAAGGCTACAGGCCGATAAGGTTTATAACAGACTGTAATTAAAGATCAAGTATTTCTAAAAAAATAACAATATCATAAAGAACTGTAATCAGAGAGAATTTATAACCAAACAAAAATAATGGTTCCTAAATGTCTAAACTTTAACACAACAGAATTTATTTCCATGACTTACAAAATAATAGCAATGTGGTATCTAACACAAAACGTAACATTTCTTCTCATCTCTCCTCCAGTTTCCACTTCGCAACAGTTCTTCACATGCTCCCCACAATCCTTTAACAACGCTACCGCATACATTAATAATCCAACTAACAACATCGTTATTGTTAACACCAAGATTGACACAATATTGCAAGTGTACATCTGGATTAAGTAGGCAATGTAAAACAAAGGGAATTCAGAAATCTTGAACGGGTACCAAACTCGAACGATCAAACCGCAAGGATCATGGTCTTTGATCAGTTGTGGAGAGTTGCGGTCTTCTTCGCAATTGGAAATAGTTAGTAGAGGAAATAAAGCGTAGCAAGTGTTGCCAATGATGCCGTAGAGAAGAATTCCCTGGAAAATAATTCAACATTTGGTGGCATGAAATTTTGTAGTGTTTGAATAATTTTAATAGCTGTTTTAAGGTGAAACTTCTGTGTAATTGGGTTTGAAGTTGGCACCACTAATCTTTTTGAAACAAGATATGATTGTTATTGTAAATTAAACATAATATATTTGTACATACGTTTCAAGTATTTAAATTTGTTATTCATTTGTAAACATCATTTATTAAAACTGTTTACTCACTATGGAAATGATCCAATGAATTTTGTCAAGCTACTAACTTGTAAAACTTTTATAGGTCAGCTATCAATTTTACAAGTGATACTTTCTGCTTGAGGTGCACACAATATTTTGTCTACGATTATTTAGAAATGCTTGAAAAAGAATTTAAAATATTTTTTTACAGTTTTTCTGTTTGGCAATTCGTGAAACAGTTTTCATGTATCCATGGATACGATGACACACTCTTGTGCTGGGTTGCATGAAAGTTTTATCGGTTCATTAGCAACTAACGGTTCAATAAATTTCAGAAAATCGCTATTGATACTGTTGCTAAATGAACAATTATTTAACTAAAGAGCTCTTTATTTTTTTCTTGTAACCCAGCATTAGACTTACTAAACCAGATCATTTATTTGTTTCGCTGGATAACTTTGCTGACTTTATTTCAAGTACTAGAATTACCGATTCTAATTTACTTTGATGTAATTCACTCCAATAAGTGCAGGAGTTTGTTTAAATGAGTTCATTTCGTCATGTTGCCTAATTTATCTGAACTGATTTAAGTGAACCAAGTGGCAAATAGATTACATCTATTGTTAGGCGTATTCCATTTGCCATTTGGATCAGATCTAACTTACATTACTGAACCAGCTCACTTATTTATTTCGCTGAATTACTTCGCTTAGTTTATTTTCAGTACTAGAATTACTTATTCTAATTTACTTTGAAGTAATTCACTCCAATAAATGCATCAGTTTGTTTAATTCAGTTCATTTAGTCATGTTGTCTAATTTATCTCAACTGATTTAAGTGAACCAAGTGGCAAATGGAATACAGCTAAGAAAAAAATAAAGAGTTCTTTAGTTAAAGAATTGTTTATCTAGCAACAGCAACTTATTGAACCGTTAGTTGTTAATGAACCGATAAAACTTTCAAGCAACACAGCATTAGTCTATTTCCCGCTCAGTCGTAGAAAAATGTATTTTTAATAAGCAAACTATGATTTCGATGCGATATTTTTTGTTTCCTTGACATGAATTTATTAGGATCTTTATTAGGAGATAAAAATATAGTCAAACTTACTTTTGTGTACGTTTGAATTTTCTTTTCAGTCTTTTCCAAAATTTCTTGTGCCTGAAACTCTGTTCCAAAATCAACAATTTCATTTGTAAGATCTCTAACTTGTTGAACACTTTTTACCAAACATTCGCACATATAAATGCAAGCCACAAGGGCACACAGCCCTATTAACTGATCAATCAAAATAGTTATATCTTCCAAATTATTCAACTGTCGTATTGCTCCTAGAATTGATGTTGTAGCGCTCGGAGCTAAAGACAAAATAATGAAAATGTGTTTTATGATGAAGACCATTTTTGAGGAGCCCTCTGATTCTTCCGGCCATAACGCCATTGCTTTTAGTAAGCGGACGTTTAGTGTTAAAGGACGCATTTTGTTAGATTGGTTATTGGAATTGCAGGAGTTTATATTTAAGAACAAATCTATTCACTTTGTTTAATTATTGATTATTGATTGAGTGATCTGCTTTGATATCTTGTGATTTATGTCAAATTATGTTTGTCGTACTAACATGATATTTATGTATCATTATTGTGTTACTGTCATCTACATTTTAACTTAAAGTTCATTATAATTCTGTTACTAATAGAACAATCAGAATATTAAGTGACAATTGTTTTTTAATAATTAAGAGTAGGTTTATCGATTTTTACTGGTTGCGTAGACGGTCAATTATCTGAATCAAGTTGATGCGTAGGTACTCGAATTTCTTATCTACTTCCTTTTTAAACTTGTATCTTATCTACAAATTAAAAATATTATAATCGAAAGACACATTTTGTCTTGTATTGTAATTTACACACAATAGTAGACAAATGAATAAAACTGAGGTAAAACTTGCGTTTCTTAATTAACAAGCAAGAGGTCGTGTGTTCAAATCTCATTGACTGCTACTTATATCCAAAAAATACAATTGTGTCTGAGTATTTCGGATTCCACTTTAACCTGTAGGTCTCCAGTACTGTGACTGGGATTAAATTCCTGTTGTGCAGAGTAACAAATAAATAATTAATAATGCCAACAGCCGACAAACAATTTTCACCACATTAAAAAGTAACCCTGTAGCTCCCCCTCCATTAAAATTTTTGGGGGCCGTGATTTGATGGCTGGTAACCGCATATTTTGCGCGTGAAGTGCATTTACCAGTCGTCAAATCACGGCCCCCAAAAATGTTAGTGGTGGAGGAGCCACAGGGGTAGTTTTTGAAATTATGAAAATTGTTTGTCACCTGTGGGAATCGAATCAGGGTTCTCAGGATCCACAGGCCGACTTCATACCACTGAGCT
The DNA here is from genome assembly GCA_911728475.2 of Pterostichus madidus. Classification (NCBI taxonomy): domain Eukaryota; kingdom Metazoa; phylum Arthropoda; class Insecta; order Coleoptera; family Carabidae; genus Pterostichus; species Pterostichus madidus. The sequence continues at coordinate 6,743,899 of OU452313.1, read as the reverse complement.
AGCCACCCATTTATCTCTTGAGTAAAAAACAATTCCAAAGTAACACTTCATTTTCGAAAACATCGTAAACAAAAATTTGTGAGTAAATAACAGACTTTGTTCTTCTCAATCGCCCATTTTCTTAGAATACTTCAATACATTACTAAGAAGTGTTTTTTTACAAAAACCAACATACGTAGGTGCATTTGTAATTGAATGAGATAATCTGATAATTATCTTTCAACTTAAAAAATATTACATTATAAAATAGTAACTAACCGCGATTTTTAATAAATCAGTGCAAATCCTAATTAATAATCTATTACAGATATGAATCCACTTATAACTCTTTAAATTAATAATCTTATTCTGTACCTCAAGCATTATCTGTATTATTTATATTCCATGGTAACCATAGTCCAATGGATACATCCGAAATAAAACTTATATTTATTAATTAATAAGCAAGAGATCGTGTGTTCAAATCTCGTGGACGTTAACTTATATAAAAAATACGATTGTGTCTGAGTGGTTCGGATTCCACTAAATCATTTATAATGTTTATTATATCTTACTTTGATGCATTTTACATATAAATTTAAATAAAAATTAACATTAGAAAAAATAAAGTACTCTAAGATTTTTGTAATCAAATTAATATTTTGTAATGATTTTTAAAGAAATAATAGAATAAATAATGATTGAGTCACAAATTAGGAGTAGGGGAATAACTGATTGTGTCTTGTCTGTTTATCTTCTAGATATGCAGATATTTTTATATTACTTATCTATATAAAGTCAATTAATAAATTTGTCTTATCATTTAAGATTTATTGATGAACCTAATTTGAGTGACTTGTGAATTACTATTCAAAGTAAGTAAATTTATTTACTAAAAAATCTTTTCAAATAATATAATTACGAGCCCTGTCTCACATCAGTTGACCCGAATCTTATTTTTCCGTTAAAAATTTAAATAATACTAAATACGCGGATATCTGACATTTACTAAATTCTATGATTAATTTTCAACATCTTAAACTAAATTTAACATTGAATATACCTTAGACACAAACTGTATAACAATTTTAATAGCAAATATTTTTTTACAAAAAAAACTAATTCATCACACAAATATAGTATAATGATTATTATCTTATAGGCAGTTTGACCTACGAAATCAAAGTTAATTATTATTTAAAACAAACTTTATTATTATCAGTGAGTATACATATTATGTATTCAGTGTTATTATACAGTTTTTGAATAAAACGAAAAAAAATTTTAGTTACTACAGAAATGATTACTTCATCCTTCAATGGCTGACATTCCAAGATGTGTGTATCGTATGACTTCTAATTTTATTTGTGTATTAACAATATATTAGTATATGTCTCATTAAAATTTTATTTAATTTTCTTGCATACTACACGAGAAATAAAACTGCAAAATCTAAAATCTAAAGAAAACATAAGATTCGGGTCAACTGATGTGAGACAGGGCTCGTATATGGCTTGAATATTACATCATTCAATTGTTTGCGTTGCACATCCACTACTTATTTGATTTTGTCATTTACATTTTCTGTATTTCTCAAAACATAAAAAACAAACTGATTTCGGTAGTTGTGTAATTTCAAGCTATTTAATTAATTAATTAATCATCAAGCTAATGAAAACTTGAAATATTTGCTACTTTAAAAATGTGTTAACGAACTTATATTTTAATTATAGTTGATCAAAATGAAAGGATCAGGGATCCTTGGAACAACGTTCCTTTCAATTCTTCTGCTCTCATTGTTGGCTAGTTCAGAAGCATTTTGCATAGACAAGAAAAATTTCTATGAACCTGATATATGTTCAGATATTAATTCTGAAGAGCTACAAAGTATTGTCAACATTTTTGTGGATACAAAATTACCTACAAAACTTATTCTAATTAACAACAACATTCCTACTATTGGAAATTCACTTTTCGCTAACAGCGAGGTTAGCCGTTTAACAGAACTAACAATTTCCAATTCTGAAGTGGAATTTATTTTAATTGGAAGTTTCGAAAAACTGAAAGGCCTGACATATTTGGAAATATCTGACAACAACATTCAAGTATTTGATGGAATGGTTCTGGAAGGATTGAAGAGTTTAAAGCAGCTTCATTTGAGAGGAAACAAATTGAAGTCAATCACAAATATGTGTTCTATTGCAACAAATTTACAAGAAATTGTTATTGAGGGTAATCGTGGTGAGATTAAGAATATTCAATCAAATGTATTTAAAGATTGTATCAACTTAGAACGTTTAACAATCACCGAGGCAGGTATTGTAAATATTGATCCTGGATTTGTAACGACTTTAACTAAATTAAAAATGTTGAATTTAACTGGAAATCATTTAAGTAATCTTAATTTTTTGAAAACTGATAAACCACTAGCAATTACATCTTTAGATGTAACTAGTAATCAAATTACTGAACTGGAAGCTGAATTATTTCAGACATCTTTGCTTAATTTAAAGGCACTTAATGTAACTAATAACAAAATATCTGTTTTCATGAAAGATACAAGTGGAAGTTTGAAACATAATTTAACTTATCTTCATTTAAATTCAAACATGATTTCTGTTATCAACAAAGATTTTCTTAAATATTTTCCTGATTATATACAAGTTCTAGATATAGATTATAACCCGATAGAACAAATTGAATCTGGTGCTTTTCAAAATCATGGAATACAAAATATAAAAATCAAAAATTCCCTTAAAAAAATGAATCATTTGAAACAAGGAATGTTTGATGGTTTAAGTAGTTTAAGAGAACTAGATTTATCTGATATCAATATTGTGTCTATCGAAAAAGATACTTTTAAAGATCTCACCGAGTTAAATGAATTATATTTGCAGAATAATCAAATAAAAGAATTGTACAATGGTACTTTTATTGGTTTAAAAAAAGTAGAAACCTTAAATTTAACTAACAATCCAATTTCTTCTATTGAAGCTGGTGCATTTTTTGGACTAAACAGACTTAGTAACTTTCAACCAAAATCGTTTTTTACTGGTGTTAACCGAATTCAAACTAGACAATTCGAAGGATTGTCATATAGTTATTTAGATGATCTTGACTTATCTAATCTTGATATTCTATTTGTATATGAATTAGCTTTCAAAGGATTATTTGGACTTCGCAAATTACGATTAAACGGAAACAAAATTGACACCCTTGTTGAAAATACTTTCATAGGGTTGGATTATTTAGCTGAACTAAATATTTCTAATAATAATTTAGCTACAATTGATAAAAATGCGTTTATGAAGTTAGGAAAATTATCGAAATTAGATTTGTCGTTCAATCAAATATCAGTTTTACATTCAGATATTTTTTATTCATTTTTAGAACTTATCACTTTAGATCTATCACACAATAAAGTAATGGTAACTGAACCTGGAGTTTTTAGACGTTTATATTCGTTACAACATCTTTTCTTAAATGAAAATAAGATAACACATTTGAAAGTTCATTCATTTAGTGGTTTAAAGAATATTGTTAAAATATATTTTGACGGAAATCAAATTGAACATTTAGATCCTGGAGCTTTTCTAGGTTTAGAAAAAGGTGCCAAATACTTTTCATCAAATCTGATAAATGCTTTGGAAGCACAAACATTGGAGACGGATACCTTCATAGGTATGAATGATTTAGAATATCTTGATTTATCAAACAAGAATATTAATACTATTAAGTCTATGGCATTCAGAGGAATATTCAATCTAAAAGAACTTTTGCTATATAATTGCAATATTTCAATTCTTCCCTCAAAAACTTTTGCTGGAACAATGATAGATGATTTAAATTTAGCTGATAATAAATTAACAAATATCGATTCTGATGTATTTGAAGATTCTAATATAATATCCTTAAATTTAACAGGAAATTTACTCGAAAATATAAGTTTTGACACTTTTGTGCCAATTCGAAATCTTAAAAAATTATATTTATATAACGCTTCAATACAGAACATCAGTAATTCCGGTAAACAACAAAATTTACACCTTATTGACTTGCATGATAATTCTATTAGTATTTTAGAACAAAACTTATTTGAAGGTATGACAAATCTCATAGAAATTAATTTAGGTGGTAATCCAATACATACTATACAAAATTTAGCTTTTTATGGTGTCGACAAACTTGAAATTCTGTCACTGTCTGTACTTGATTTTAAATTTAATAACAAAATTTTCCAAGGTCTGGAAAATGTTAATAAAATCATAATTCAAAACAGCACCATAATTGAAATAGAAAATGACGCATTTTCAGGATTAAAAGTAAAAAATTTGATTATAAATAATAACAAAATTGAAAAAATTCACCAGAAGTCATTTAATAATTTCCAATCTCTTTCATTATTAGATTTATCCAACAATAATTTAAGCGAATTGCAACTAAATTCATTCTCACAAATGCCATATTTGAACACTTTGGATTTAAGTAAAAACAATTTTAATAATCTACCTGGTTTCTTATTTTCTGGTTTAGATAATTTGGAAAATTTGCTTTTAAATAACAATCTCATTACTAATTTAAATGAAAGCGTGTTTGATTCATTGAGAAACCTACAGAACATAGATTTATCATTTAACAATTTAGAAAGGATTGAAAATGTAGGTACATTTTCTTCCTTTGGTAATTTACAATCAGTAAATTTGTCGTATAATGAAATATGGTTAATTAGAAATACTGAACTCTTCCATTTAAAAAATACACGCATATTGGATCTTAGCAATAATATGATTGACACGAATTATGATTTATTTGATGTTGGACGAGATTGGGATCAAGTTGAAATTCGAAACAATGCTTGGAGTTGTTCTAATTTATTGTCATTACTCAAATTGTTCGATGGGAAAAAGATAAAATACTCATCTGAATTAACTTATGGAGTTAATATTAGAGGAATTTCTTGTAAATAACCAAAAGACAAATCAATTTAAACATTGGTCTTATACTTTTTTTAAAAGATTATTATTATTATTATTTTTATTCATAAGCTCTCAGTAATTCAAATTCTATTTGCCACGACAAACGGCTTGATAAATATTTTACTTTTAATACCATAATAAGGAATAAAATAAGTTATTGTTTCCTTGAGTAATATTTAAAATATAAATGATAGAAACAATAATTATTTATATACTTATGTTGGGTTGCATGAAAGTTTTATCGGTTCATTAGCAACTAACGGTTCAATAAATTTTAGAAAATCCCTCTAGATTCTGTTGCTAGATAAACAATTCTTTGACTAAAGAGCTCTTTATTTTTTTCTTGCAACCCAGCATTAGACTGTTAAAATGAGTTTTTAAAAATTACGAATGTGGAATATTATTTACCGAGGCGTAAGCCGAGGAAAATAATTACATGACTAATAAAGAATATCTTCAGAGACGTCAATCTTTCAACATTTAAATTGAGTGTGGAAAGTATCTTTTTCTGTGCAACAATCGAAAAATATCTTTGTCGCGCGTTTCCAGTGGCAACGCAGGCAAAAGAAATTTCAGTAGTTAGAGTTACAAACAAAACAGAAATTTGTCATATTGACAGAACGGATCTGTTTTCAGTACATATACATTTTTAATCATTTAAGATGCAATCGTACAAAAAATTACGTGTGCATCACAAGCGTAAAGTGTCTTTGTTACTCGAGCACGGTAATGGCACCGCGAGCCGAAGATGAGAGCTGCAATAGTGGAAGAGGAAAGAAGTAGTTTAGTTCCTAATAAATTTATTTGTCAAACAAACAAAAAATAAGTATCGAAATCGAGCTCAAATTACGAAAATTATATTGTTAATTGTTGTTGTAAGACAGATAAATTTATTAAGAACTTTGTTAGAAGATAGAAATATCGACCTTGAAGTTAGTCACAGTTGTCAAACTTGTACTGGCAGTGCTCTGATTGGTCGAAAAAATTTTAACTGAAGTTGTACTCTTCAGTAGCTATGTATATAGTTAAATTAGTTTTTTACAATACTTGTACTGTAAGTATCCTATTAATGACAAAATTAAAACACAGTAAGTGCAACTTTTATTGCATAGTAGTTTCCATGGTTATATCAGAACTTTAATATTTACTGACAGACAGATTCACAAAACGGATTAGCGCTAACACCGTTTTTAATATTATCTATAACTTTGTTTCAAATTAAAACAGATTAAAGAAATGAACTAAATTTGATGCTAATTAATTATCTTTTTAACTCAAGTTAATAATAAACTTATTTCGTACATTGAAAAGAGAGTTAAAAATGAAATAAAAAATGGTGTTAGCGCTAATCCGCTTTATGAATCTGCCTGTTAGTGTCCACTATAGGCGTATTCCATTTGCCATTTGGATCAGATCTAACTTACAGTTACTGACCCAGATCACTTATTTATTTCGCTGTATTACTTCGCTGACTTTATTTCCAGTACAAGAATTAGGGCCAGTTTTTCAATCACCGGTTTACTCTCGATTAACGTTAATCATGATTAAATAATAATGGTAACCATAGTTTCTATTATTATTTAATCATGATTAACATTAATCGGAGATTGAAAAACTAGCCCTTACTGATTTTAATTTACTTTGAAATAATTCACTCCAATAAGTGTATTAGTTTGATTAATTTAGTTCGTTTCTGCATGTTGTCTAATTTATCTGAACTGATTTAAGTGAACCAAGTAGCAAATGGGGAATACAGCTCGTGAATAGTAAGTAAATATTACTTATCAAAGTCCTGTTTATTTTCACAACAATTTGACAGCTGTCAATTTTGAAACCTATTTTTGTTTTCCTTCTATTTGTGCAATTATTGTAAAAAATAGCTTACTAATATCGAACTGTAAGTGATTTGTTTAGGTCACAGTTCTTAGTACGTAATATATTATTTCTAATTTTGTATAAAGACGAACTAAATGGTACAGGCAGATTCATAAAGCAGATTAATCGCTGATACTATTTTAATGCCATTTTTAACTCTTTCTAATTCACTTAAATATCTGGTAAGTGGAGTCACTGTTACGTTGGCAATATTGTAACTACTAACGCATTTAAGAAACTAAGAATAACTAATGGGGTGGCTAGCTCAGTGGTATGAAGTCGGCCTGTGGATCCTGAGAACCCTGGTTCTATTCCCACAGGCGACAAACAATTTTCATAATTTAAAAAGCTATCCCTGTGGCACCTCCACCACTAACCTCTGTGGGGGCCGTGATTTGACGACTGGTAACCGCACTTCACCCGCAAAAATATATCACTTACCGAGATCTGCTTTGGCAGAGTGCCACACCCAGTAATGGGTAGAAGGCGTGATGATATATTTATTTATTTTATTTTAGAATAACTATAATTTTAACTACAATCTTAATCTATTGGTACATTGGTAGTCGTCTTTATGAATCCGACTGATAAGTTATAAAATATTGCACCAATCTTTGATTTTTTTCTGTAAAATAAAATTTATTGGCAAACTTGTTAATGACGCTTTGGTTATAAATTCTTATATAATTTGTACAAATATTATTGTAACATTGTATTGTTAATAAATAATAAATAATTGTTAATATTATGATTGCTATAGCATTTAATTATATGCCATATTATTTACAATCCAGTCCATATATTTGGCAGTATCAACATAAATTGAATAAGTGCTTGTATCACAAATTTGCGTGTTTCTGTCAGCAATAGATGTTGAAATTATTCCTCTCAAGTACCATTTTCCATCAAATGTAAGGAACAGTCCTCCTCCTGAATCGCCCATGCAAGGTCCTGTTCCTTGTCTCCCTGAAATAATTAACAAATAAAACTATTAAACCATTCTCAAATTATTTATTAATAAGTCAGTAATAACATTGGACGTTCCTTTAATATCTTGAATTTAGTTTTTTATCTAATTTATTTTATGAAATAAAGTTTCATCAGTTCAATTATTTTGTATGAAATACTATATTGTTCTTGTATTAAAAACCAGAATTTATGATTTATAGAAAACAAGTAAAGTTAGTTGAAAGAGGCATAAATTGTTAGTTGTTTAAGATGAAATGAATTCTATTTTGCGTCTCTTAAGTAAGTCGAGTGTTGTAATAGCGCAGTATAATTTATATTATTAAGATTTGTGACTCTGCTGAAATACCCTAATGTCAAAAAAAATGGGACTTGCTAGAAAGTAAACCCTTGATGGTATTTTCAGCAATATTACCTATTTCTAGTGGGGTACAAGAAAAAACTTATTTGATATCAGCTTTAATATAGTTTGAACCTGTTTCAACTTTATTGGAGAAAACCTGCTACTCATAAGAATTACCACACAGGAAAAATATTGTGCTACACGCTATGGAAAACGTCTTTAACTCTGACCTGGTCGGGATTAAAGTCTAGCTTTACGTACTAGTAACGTAAATAATTTTTATGTAAATATATACATTTTGATATTTAAAAGAAATAAGCTACATTCACAAATCGAAAGTAGTGTTTGTTTTATACTTTATGTTTTAGTGTATTTTTAGGTGCCATTTACATATAGTTTTGCTTTTGTCAATTTAAGTTAGTAGTGACATCTATCATAAATTTTAGAAGATCGGTAATACAGTAAGTGCCACTGTCACATGTGCTAAGTTACACATGCTGTCATATGTTGTTTGTTTACTTTCGTATTTTTTGGAAGAGTAAGGTAAATATTATCATAGTAAGAAAGTAGGTATTAAAATCTTGTTTTTATTTTCATTCATTTTGGCACTCGAATAAAAACAAACTTAGGTTATCGTCAATGCGAAGGATGATAGAAAGAGATAAGTATATATCACTACATCATTCTTCTCTTCGTCCTATTGGTCTATTCCTAAGTATAAAACGTAAAACTAAAACATAAGTTTGGAGTTTGCAAACTTTTGTGTTAAAACCAAAACTAAATACTGATTTGTGAACGGCTGCATAAGATAACATGTCTACAAGGTTGTTAAAACAAAAATGGAAAACATAAAACAAAAACTAATTTCGATTTGTGAATGTAGCTATAGAGTAAATGATATAAAAATGCGATTTACCTGCACAGAATGTTTCTTCAGTGACTAAATTTTTCAGTAGTTCAATTTCTTTACATTTTTGTCTTGTTGTTATAGTTACATCTGTTTTCATAGGTATTGTACTTGGATCTCCATTTTCATCTTTGCCCCATCCCATAATAGTTCCTGAACTGCCAATGATTCCTGCAAAATTTGAATCGTAGTTCCAGAGACATATGGGTTTTACCTGCAAAATAAAAACATCATTATAAACTAAATCGAATCTATCAAGTAAACGTGCTCAATAGGAATTAAACATATACATTGTAATGTACTTACAGCGGCCGTAAAGGTTACTTCAGTGTCCAAAAGAAGAAAAGACATATCGGCATGAGCTTTATTAGCAATATATTCTGGATGTTGCATAACCATTTTCACCATTTTCTGTTGAACTCCATTATCAAATAATAAATTGGTGTCATGTACTCCTAACCGGACTTGTATATTAACTTTGTTTTTCTTAATTGTACAGTGAGCAGCTAGAAAAACAAAGATTATTTTATAATTTTGTGGTTTATAACTTAACATATAACAGTTGTAGTCTGAGAAATCTGCATTTATGTCTAGACAAGATTAAAAACTTTTTTTGCATTGAAAAAATATTGTGTGCACCTCAAGCAGAAAGTGTCCTTGCCGTTCGAGAATGAACTACTTTCTGCTCTTTGTACACAAATAACTATTATAGAATATCAAAATTTCGGTACTCTGTGACCAGAATAATTTACTTTATTTATGTTATTTTGATGCATATTTACCTGTAAGAACATGCTTGTTGGAAATCAAATTTCCCGCGCAAAAGAATCCTCCACTTCTTGGAGAAATATCAAACAATGCTACCAACCATGGATGCCCGTTCCTTGGTATAACAGTACCATTAATGATCCTCTTCGTGTAATCATCTTCTTCTGCAGATCGCGTCTTTCGAATTAGTCCACATTCTTTGTAGTTGCTGAATTTGCTTGGTTTCAAAACTTGAGGTTTTCTTGTTGTTTCTTTCGGGAAAATAAAATATGCTGATGGGGTAACAGGTGGTTGACGAGTGGTTGGTTTTGGAGGGATATAAGGTACATATTTAGTGGGAGTTTGATGAGATATTGTTTGAGAAGGAACTGCGTAACCGGGACTTATAACGCCCGACCAATTGAAGGTGTACTGGAGCCAAAATGATGAACGAGTTGGCTCTGAAACTAATTAAAACAATTGAATTTAGTACAGATTATATGGTAGTCCATTGGAGAATCAGATCGTCGCTTACCTTATACAGGGTGTTAAAAAATAAGTGTTACAGATTTGTTGGACATAGAGAAGAAGTCAGAATCTAAAAGTTTTATACTTAATGTGCCCAAAAATAAACCGTTTCGGTTAATTTAGATGTAATAATAATTAAATCCATGATTTATTTTTATATTTTGAATAGTTGTTATATAGAAAGGGACAGCCATGTAAATTTAAATTTTAAAACAGTTTTATTCTTCACAAAATTATGTCTGTCAATTCCGCATTCGTGTAAACAATCATATCACTTTGAAATTTAATATTTTTTGTTTACTTAAAGCTACATTCACAAATCGAAATTAGTTTTTGTTTTATGTTTTATGTTTTAGTGTGTTTTTAGGTGGCATTCACAAATAGCTTTTGTCGGTTTTAGTTAGTAGTGATATCTATCATAAATTTTTAAAAATCGGTTATACTCAGAAGATCGGTAATACAGTAAATGCAACTGTCAGATATGCTAAGTTACACGTGCTGTCATAAGTTTGTTTACTTTCGTATTTTTTGGAAGAGCAAGGTAAATATTATTGTAATAAGAAGGTAGGTATTAATTTGTTATTAAACTATTTTAGATGATTTGATTAGCAAAACTACACTTAAAATCTTTTTATTTTCATTCATTTTGACACTTGAATAAAAAGAAATTTAGGTTATTGTCAATGTGAAGGATGATAGAAAGAGACAAGTATATATCACTATATCATTCTACGCTTCGTCCTATTGGTCCTATTCCTAAGTATAAAACGTAAAACTAAAACATAAGTTTGGAGTTTGCAAACTTTTGTGTTAAAACCAAAACTAAATACTGATTTGTGAATGGCTGCATAAGGTAACATGACTACAAGGTTATTAAAACATAAATGGAAAACATAAAACAAAAACTAATTTCGATTTGTGAATGTAGCTTAACACTGTCAACTTTGACATTTACATGGCTGCCCGTTTCTATGCAAAAACTATTCTAAATTTACAAAATAAAATTAGAGAGGCCTTTCAAATAAAAATGCGGAAATAAACGTTGCAAAATTTTGCCACAAGCAGCGCTTTTTATTATTTAATTTAGTAACATTTTGTTGCCATGGTTAGCTCAAAAAAACAATAATTATTTTAGATTCAAGGATGACATTTATGTAAATAATTTCGATATTTTTAACAACTTTAACTCTGACCTATTCGTGACTGAAGTCTGGCTTTATGTACTAGTATCGTAATTTGGTAAAATATTGCTCATGCAATACCAAAGATGCATTTTATAAGTTCGAATGTAAGAATTTAAGATAAAAATAATAATTTAAAATACATGTAAGAATAAATTAAGTATTTATGAAACATAAACACAAAATATGCACGTAATCGTAAATTATGCATTTTTATGCTGTATCAAATTGAAAATATTTTGTTAAATTCGCGCAGAAATCAAGTAAATATGCATTTGCATAAAAATACGTAAGTAAAATGGCATGATAACATATTTATTTATAGATACATAATACTATAATACTATTTTACCTCCTGGTCCAGAACACAAAATAATGCCATTATAGATAATCTGCGTCACCGTAGGTAAATATTTAGATTTTGGCAAAGTTATTACAAATTTTAAAGACTGCCCATTTTTTATTTTATCTATAGCATGGTCATATTCGTCTAGTTTTATTGGTCCATATTTCTACAAAATAATAACATAATTTAGAAAATAATAATCACTTTTATTATTTCAACTTACCGTTATAATTCCTTCTATACTAAAATTCGCTGAAATTTCAGCAATATTCGCAGAAGGATGTGGCGCTGGAACGGTTATGTATCCAAGCCATTCGTTTCCATTAAAAACATAATTAAATATTGATGGACATGGATTATTTGGAAACTCGAAACAATACGATGTTCTTACAATACAGAATATAACCAAAATTATTGTACTTCTGAACATCATGAAACTAAAAACAAAAATATTATTAGAGTCTGTTTATCGAAACTGAGATACAATAATAAATAACACATCTGTCAGATAACTACAAAAAATGCGTTATCAATTAATGACAGTTCATATAAACAAGTTCTTAAATAATAGATAAATTTAACTTTCTTACTGAATTTGCAATGAATTTATTTATTTATTTATTTTGTTAATCTGCACAACACGAACTTAATTCCAATTAGAATATATGGAAGCTACAGCTTATAGTGGATTTCTAACCACCAAAAACAATATTATTTTGTGGATATAAAAATAAATAAATAAATATATCATTACGCCTTCTACCCATTACTGCGTGTGGCACTCTGCCGAAGCAGATCTCGGTAAGTGATATATTTTTGAGCATCAAGTGCGGTTACCAGCCGTCAAATCACAGCAAGATGTTAGTGGAGGGGAAGCCACAGGAGTAGTGTTAATGTGGTGAAAATAATTGTCGCCAGTGGGAATTGAACCAGGGTTCTCAGGATCCACAGGCCGACACGATAACCACTGTGCCACCTACTCCATAAAAATAATTTTGTTTATTGATTTAAATGCAGAATTTTAAACACTACAACTTTTGTTTCAAATATTTTTGTCTAAACTAATTTGGAAAACAATGCGTATGGAAAAACTTTTTTCCCTATGGCCCGCTCTTCGTGATACACCCAGTAAGTTAAAATCAGCGAGATGTGAACGCACGACTTCTTGCTTAGTAATTAGTAAATGAAAGTTCGTTATTATCCACTAGGCTACGATTACCTGTAATGTAATTCACATCAAGTTTTATCTCAGAAATTTAGTCGTAAAGATATTTTACAAATAATTGAATTTTTGAATTTTCCTTATTAGATATGTAATTTTCCATCTGCCAAAGAGTTCTTCAAATTAATTGACGTTTCAGTATTTGGAGCAGGTATTTAAAAATAGATTTGTGTAATCATAAACCACAGATATTTAAGTCGCAGATAACAAAATAATGGTTAAATGGTTTTTCTTATCTTTGATACAAGTAATACAATTTTGAATAACATGACATCATTTACTTTCATAACTTTCACATGTTAATTTTGAAAATATAACTTGAATCATGCCGTCAGAGCGCATAAGGAAATCGTGCAAAAAATAATACTTTTCAAAAATGTTACAAATCGTTTTTATCTATATTCAAATAGATCATACACTTAATTTAGTTTTCCATTTTATTGTTATAAATATAAATATGTACAAATATAATATAAACAATTTATATTGCTGTTAGTAATTTATATTAACAGATAAATGATAAATCGTGCATTAGTTTATTGTAATTTTATACAATTACCTTAGACAAAATTGCAGTAAATAAAATAATTAAATATTCCACAAAAACACTTTTTTATAAAACAATTATTTTAATATCACTATCAACAATAATTACTTAATTACTTCACAACAAACAAATTCGCTGAGCTAGTTTTTATAGAACTTTTTTAATACTTCATTGTTTGAATCACTATTATATTATTATTGTCTGCATTGTCCAGAGAACAGAATAACACTGAACTCGCGCAAATATGACATTTAATTTTATAAGTATAGAAACCGGTTCTTCTGCTGTGATAAAGATACAATTTGACGTCAGGAGTTGGAAAAGGAAAATTGAGAATCTGTGGTAAACCCCAAAATGGAGAGATGGAATGTTCACTTCCATATCGCACTTCACAACAATTATATTTTTTTATTTATCATTTACATTTTACATAATAATATTACAATAAATATTACAAGCTAGATAATAATCAGAGCTGGGCAGTAGCTAGCTCCTTTGGAACTTAGCTACTAGCTTAACTACGTTTACCTTAGCTGTAGCTGTACCTTAGCTAAATGTGAAAAAATATAGCTGTAGCTTGTAGCGAACTATGTTTTTTTTCTATTAGCTTAAAAACATTGTTATAACAACTGAAGCTACTTTTAAAGCTACATTTTGTAGCTTAAAGCTACTTTTTGTAGCCCAAAGCTACTTTTTGTAGCTTAAAGCTACCACTGTTCATTAAGAAATACCTATTAATTTTTGTTTTGTATTTGAATTGTACCTTTTTTATTGTTTTCTATAACTGTAGGATAACAAGTTATTATACCTGTATAGCGTAAAATCTATTAACATATTTTATTTTTCACTTGTTCTTAACCTATCCTACTTTTGTATTAAATATTAGATGAACTAAACATTGACTGTTTAGGAGTCTTCTGTTAATGTGACTGTTAATTTATTCCGATATAAATAAGAATTATAGCATAATAAATTAAAAGTAAATTTGTCCATTTACGATTTTTTAATATTTATTAACAGTCATTATAATAAAAGACTGATCAACTGATCATATGACAATGGCAAATTTAATAATTGACAATAATTTAAAAAGTAGCTTTAAAATTTAACAGCTACTTTAATGAAAGCTTAGCTATATATTACAAAATGTAGCTTATAGCTGTAGCTCAGCTACTTTTTTAAAGAATAGCTGTAGCTGTAGCCTAGCTACTTTTTTTAAGTAGCTTGCCCAGCTCTGATAATAAGTATGAAATAGTGCTTGCTCCTAAAATATTAATTTAATCACAAAATGTCCAATATTGTACTGATAACATTTTATTATTTGACATAGATTTTATTTTGTTTGTTTTCATGTTTAATTTTTTTGCACTTCCGGAGTAAATGAATAACTTTATTTTTCCTTTTCAAGGACTCAAGTGTAACATTTATCCCGCGTGATTAAATAAAAATTTAATCCCGTCGGGATTAAATTGACAGGGAAACAAGCATTACAGTAGCAACAAGTATATTATTAACCTCAATATATTTTACGTTGTTTATGTTGCCTAAGTTACCTACAAATTTGTATAATGCTGTCATTGTGAATTATATGTCAATTCAATTTCAAAATTAATCATTAATTCAAAATGTATGTCTGGAAGTGCAAAAAACAGCGTATATACCACAGGTCTAAAGTGCATTTAATCCATCAGGGAATTATTTCCCTCGCCTGCCGCTCGTGCAATAAACTTCACTTTAAGGATTAAATTATGCGTTTTAATCTCTTGGTACATAATATACTATTAAATATATTTTAATATCAAAATTCTGATAGATAGTTCAATGGCAACGCGTTTGACTAACATTTTTGGGTCTATAACTGACGGCTGGTAACCGCACTTCACGCGTAAAAATATATCACTTTCCAAGATCTGCTACAGCAGAGTACCATACCCAATAATGAGTAAAAGGCATGATGATATATTTATTTTCTTTTAAAATGGTCTTCAATAGAAATAATCATAATTTTCTTTGTGCTAAATTAATATTTCAGGGTTTAGCAACATTACATCTGTATAAATTTGTTAGTTATCTAGGTTACAGACAAAATAGATACAGACGTCTAACTAAGTGCCAGTTTTCCATTTCCCGATAGCTATCGGCAGGATAATTTAAAAAAATATCGGAACAGAAAATGACATCTATTACCATTTGTGTTAAGATTTCGATCCGATATTTTAATATTTCGCCCGCTGATAGTTATTGGAAACTTTATTCGAATGAAATTTATAGTTCTGGACGAGTCTGTATTGCAGCGCTAATGTCGGTTATTAGTTCACGAACGATAAATTATGGTTTATGTATTTATAATTTATTTTAAATTGTGAATTAATTCGTTTTAAAATAAATTGTCTACTGTGAAATTATGATTGCTTAACTATTAGCGTCCTAAGTCAATGTTCTTAAACTAAATCGACATAAGCGCTGCAATACAGATTCGTCCAGAACTACAAATGTCATTGATAAAAACGTTGACATTTGAATACATTTAGTTAGACATCTGTATATATTTCATCTTTGTGCCTACGTATTTCATGTTTAAGATTGATTATTTATATCTTTTTACGTCTTAAAAACCTACTTTCTTTTGTTGGGGATCCCCACTCGATTTACGCTTGTTGAAATTTTCTGTATATATCTTTTTATTTAACCTTGGTTGTCATCATAAAATGATAAATTATTCAATCTTAAATTTAATTATTGCTACTCAAGACAAAATGGTTTTTCTCCTTCCTTATTTTCTGTGTTCAAAAACATTGGACCTACTTGTTGTAAAACTATTTCAAATGTTATAATTGCACCTGCAACCTAAAATTATATTATTAATATGTATTTATTTATAATTTCAATAATGTAGCATACCTTGAGACACAAATCTCTTGTTATTTCAAAATAGTTAGATCCTGTAATTGCAATAGGACACCACGATATTTGTTGAATTAATCTATCCGCCTGAAAATGAAATAAAAGCTATTGGCAAAGCAACAACGAATGCAATATGGTGTTCTTTTCTTGATAAGATCAAAATATGAAAATGTTAATGACAGGCAGGTGGTGTGGATAATGTTACGGCATTTGAATCCGGAGATCTCGGGTTTGAATCTCATTCAAGCTAAATATGAACCACCACACCATAATTTGGTGAGTACCCTGTACTGTAAATGGGATTAATGATCAGTTTTTCAATGTTATGTTTTTGTTACAACTCTCTGTCTGTTAAATATAGGAGAATACGTATAATTTATGCTGCTGCTAGTTAACATTTACTTAACAATCGATTGAAAAATCGTGCATAAATATTGTACAGAGTACAAGTACCAGTAATTTTCTTGTATTACAAAAAAATTATATGTTGCCATTGCCTTTCTATTTGACATAACCTATACATTACGTAATAGGTAATAAATCAAAATGAAAAATGGTTTTTCATTACTCTAATATTTTTGAGTTTAACAATTTGAATTCCGTAGGCTATTGGCGTAAAGTTGTATTGTCCAAAATATCTGGTTGTGACTTCTAAAGGATGGACGAATTTTACTATGAAGCAAAAGAAAAACTCCCAAAATAAGACATGATATAATCGAATTAAATTTGTAAAACAGTTTTAGATTAATACAGATCAATGAAAAGTATAAATTATGCGTGAAATGCAGTTTTTATTGCACATTACGCTAATATCCAACAGTAAAAATCATTGTAACAAGGTTTCAGCAAAGGAAAAAGAGACATTTATATATTGGAAACGTTCGCTGCATTTGTATTTTAATTCAGAGTCCAAACACAAAAACTTCACATCGTTTAATATATTATAGCATACTCGTATATGTAAAATCTTAAGACGTATTTAGATTTCTGAAAATAAAGTTTTGTGTATTTGTTTCGTTCCTAACTCTATTTATTAATTTTAATATAATGTATTTGTTATTATTGTATCATTATTTTCGATAAAAGATTCCCAGAAACATACTGTTTTAGATCTCAAAATATGTAAAACCGGCACTAGCTAAAGGCTTCGTCATCAATAATATAACTGCTGACCAAATAGACAAATAGTTTTTTTTCAATCAATTGGCAATAACACAGCTACTTAATAACATTTTTGTTAGAAGAAAGAAGTGAAAATTTACAGCCCGATTCTCAAGAAAGCTTTAGCTAATTCTTATTTTGGAGAAGGTTGAACAAGAATCTGTGTTATTTTTACTAAATCTAAGTAATAAGAAATATCGGTCATTATCATTCTATTTTTGAAAGGTTATTAAGTTCATCTTATCTATCAACAATTTAAACGGTAAACAAAAAACATCGTCACACATCCGCTATAAATACAAATTGTTTTTCTACGACCTTAACCGAAACTAGTCTTTTATGCTCGCATATGCGGATTTAAAGTCGGCTATTCATGGAATGGCTATCTCAGTGGTATGAAGTCGGCCTGTGGATCCTGAGAACCCTGGACAGGCGACAAACAATTTTCATAATTTCAAAAACTATCCCTGTGGCTCCTCCATCACTAACATCTTTGGGGGCCGTGATTTGACGACTGATAACCGCACTTCACTCGCAAAATATATCACTTACCGAGATCTGCTTCGGCAGAGTGCCACACCCAGTAATGGGTAGAAGGCGTGATGATATATTTATTTATTTATTTTAGGAAAGTAACTATTCCCTCCCTTATTTATGTTCTATTTCATACCAACCGTCAGCACAGTCTTTGATATTTATTTATTCATTCATATATTGCAGTTATTTAATATTATTTATTTGGACGACATAAAATAATGGTCGTAGAAAAAATTATATGTATACCCCTGGAGTACAGTGTCATTTCGTCCATTGTGTGATTAGTATCCTTGGCTAGGCTTCAGGTATTAAACGTCATTCGCGAGAGGAAACAATATACTCGTACTTTCCTCCTACGTTATACAAACCGGTATTGCATCTTTTTCGCTATCAAACATTCCTCAATTATTATATTGCATTATTCATTGAGGAAATTTGTATTATTTTTTTGTTATACTATTTGTATTTACGAGTATTTCATTAAATCATCAATAAATTTAGTTTATTTATTTATTTGTTATTCTGCACAACATAAAATTAAACCCAATGTCAGTAAAGAGGGTCTACATCTTATAGTGAAAGTCGAACCACTTACACAAAATTGTGTGTTTTTTATGTAAATTGAAATCAGCATATTTTTATCATGTGACTTCTTGATCTAAACGTATGAAGCCATTATTACACTGATTTCAGTTGAATTATATGGCTCATAAAACACTAGTGTTTTATATTCCATAAAACACTGTAAACAGCTTGTTACTTAGCAACCACTTCATGATCTACCGTATTTTGAGAAACTATGTGTAACTGAATCAACATTAAATATTACCATCAATCTTCTTCGATACCTATAATTATGAGTTGTGGATAAAATTTTGTATTACACTCGTGTTTTATTGGTATAAACACTTAAGAATATTAAACACTCGACCTTCGGTTTCGTGTTTAAACTTTTCTTACGTGTTTTATATACCTAATAAAACACTAGTAAAATAAATAACTATTATTTTTGAAATACTTAAAAAATAATGACAATGTGTTTCAATACAAATTTAAATGGCTACATGATATTCTGAACTCGGATCAAAACGATTTTTTTTTAATTCACACTTTTAGCTGCAGTGTATCTAAAAGTAAACATTTTTAGTGTCAATGGTTTGGGCGTAATTTCTAATATAATAATAACTAAATTATAATAGAATACACTATTATAGTCAATTTATTTATTATACATCAGATAAATGGGGTAATGGCTCAGTGGTATCCGAGTCGGCCTGTGGATCCTAAGAACTCTGGTTCGATCCCCACAGCCGACAAAACATTTTCACCAATTTAAAATTACCTTTGTGACTCCTCCACCACTAACATCTTTGGGGGCCGTGATTTAACGGCTGGTAACTGGACTTCACGCGCCTAAATATATCACTTACCTAGATCTAGTTATGGGTAAAAGGCGTGATGATATATTTATTTTTATTTATTTCACATCAGATAAATGAATATTGGTAGTTGATAATAAGTAAATAAATAAATATATCATTTGTCAACGACCATGGCTGCACTCGTTGGAACTGATCTAAGCGATAACGCGAGTTAAGTAACGTTGCGCGCGGGTAGTAGTTGGATGGGTGAACGTCCAGAGAAAACCCGCGTTGCTGTTGACCATAATACCTAAAACGCAGATCAGGGCGTAATGGCGGCATATGACCTAAGTAGTTGGTCCGCTAAAGAAGCCACAAAAATAAAAAAAATCATCACGCCTTTTACCCCAAGATTTTAGGGAAAGGAGAACCACAGGGGTATAATGTGGTGAAAATTATTTGTCGACTGTGGGAATAGAACCCGAATTCTCAATACCACAGTCCGACTCGATACCACTGAGCCACCTACCCTATATCATGTAGTGTCTGCCATTTTGTTCCTAAAGTTTTTAAACATTCTGTACAAAATCTTTTGTAAATCCGCTAGTAATAAATACAGGCGCGATGGCCGAGCGTGTTAATGCACATCTCTTAACATATTGTAACGTCACCCGAACAAAGGTTCGTCAGTTTGAATCCGCCTGTCGACAAAGTATGATTTGTCGTTAAATAAAAAATACAGTTACTAGTATTAATCATACTCGGGCGCTATAAGCTAGTCACTTATACATATGCCTTAAAAAGTAACATCGACTCAGAAAATCGGCAGTACGGCAGCGTAAAAACTGCTGCTCGGTGTTCCCGGTAGGCCCAGGCCCGATTCGAGCTGTAGCGCCATTGAAGAAGAAGAAGAATAAGTACATAATAAATACCTCAGTACCAAAATGTTCCGCTGGAATATTATACAAAGCAGCTAATATAACTTTGCTCTCATCATTGATCCATGCTGCGTGTATGCTCACAGCTGCTGTCCTTCCCACAAGAAATCCAAATGAACAAATAAAATAAACTGTTGACACTACTCCAGTTAGCGGTCTGTGAAAGCATATTATTATTTACTTCAACTTATTTACTAAATATTTATCATTACTCTAAAGTATGGAATAGTTGAATGCAAATGAAGAAAAGGTCGTTAGCGAAACATAAAGAAATAAGATGGTTGATTGTTCCGTCTAACGATTTACAAAGTACTGCTAGTCGGTTGTAATCTTCGCGAATTTCTTTCCAAAAATCTTCGTTGTGTACCTAGAACTTTCTATATTAGAGGAAAGATATAAATGATAATAATATTAGCCGAAACTGGTTATGTTATCTGATTGACAAATAAAATACTGTGAAATTTCTTATAGCAAATGAAAAACCAACAGGAAATTGGTCAACTCATTTTAAACTTTGTTTTTCCTGTAGGTACAAAATTCGCTCCCTCTCCTTATTATGCAACTTGATTAGTATTTATTACCAATTCATAAATTAATGACAATCCTGATCTTTCATGATTACTCTATAGATTACCATCAGTATCATTAGTACGTAACCAAAATCATTTATTTGGTTATTTCTATTTTAGTTTTAAGTATTTTGTTTTCGTACGAACTACTAGTATAAATATGTTAATTTTTAACCACACTTTTTACGATGTGGTCAGTGAACTGTCATTATGTATGTACACTTTTTTTCTAAAATTAATAGGGAAAATATCTGTCGCCAATTGAAAATTTTACCATTTTATTCCTTACGAGCAGAGCTGGGCAATACTTAAGTACTTTAGTACTTAAGTACCAATTTTTCGTATCTTCTAGTACTTAATACTTATACTGAAGTATATTTATTTTTGTGTTAGTTAATAATTGAAATTTTTAAGTACTAAATTTCAGCTTGTACTTAAGACTTACATTTTTGGATAGTAAACGTAAAAAATATTGAAGTACTTTTCAAATAATTAAGTATGTCAATATTACTAAAATCACGAAAAGTACTTAAATATTTCGAAACATTGAAGTACTTTGATTTTGCGGTTAATGCAGTTTTTTTTATTGTGCTGTACTGTGACGTGAACGTGAGGAGCACAGACATGTATATTTTAGTTTTTTGTTGTTGTAATAATATATTACATATTACTTTATGAACTACGTACATTTTTATTTATGTACCTATACATTAGTACACTAGTATTACATATATATATATATACAGGGTGGTGCTTCGTAACGGCATAAATATGATCTGAAAATGACAAAAATAGCCTCAAACCTATCGATAGCCATGGAATTGAAACAAAATTAAACAAATGTTTGACGTATAATCTGTCAAAATAATTTCTTTATTTATTATGTCATTTATTTTGACAGATAAAACGACAAACATTTGTTTAATTTTGTTTTAATTCCATGGCTATCAATAGTTTTGAGGCTATTTTCGTTATTTTCAGATCAAATTTATGCCGTTACGAAGCATGCAAAGTTAATTTTGTTTATTGGCTTAGATGCAGAATTTTATGCCCTAAAACTTTTATTCGAAGCTTTTTTGCTTAAAATAATTAGGGAAGCAGGAAATTACAAAATTGTGATATATATATATATATATATATATATATATATATATATATATATATATATATATATATATATATATATATATATATATATATATATATATATGTATATATATATATATATATTTGAATAAAAAATTGAATAATATGAGAGTGTTTTTCCTGTAGATCAATTATTTGATAAATTAATAAAATATATGAACTGTTTCTGTTACTAATTTTCGATATTTCGTTACAGTGGTGGAACGTATTTCAACTGCAGACTACAAGAACCAATTCCGGTAAGTTTTACTGTATTTATAGTTACCTTGGTATTAGCAACACGTTTGTTGATTTGCCTAAAACATTCAGCCATTGCTGTGCACATTAGCATTACAAATAAATCCATAAAATTCCACGCAAAAGTTGCCAAAATATTAAAAAACTGTCATAAAAAACAATAGAGTCAATATTATTCAATAACAAATATATATTTTGTCATGTTTACTTCAAGCAGATATCCTTTCCAATATCTGAATGACGTCAAAGTAAAAATCGGAGCAAAAGCTACACCGAAATATGCTTTGAATGGTTCTGAGTTAAACAGAGAACAGTTATATAATAGCGCTACTAATTTTGATATGAATAGAATATGTTCTCCTAAAAATAAAATTAGTTAAATGTTAAACTCGATGTTTGCACAAAATTTAAACCACAAATATTATTTTCACGCCTCCGTCCAGAAACACTAGCTTTTTGCATAACTCGTGCAGAAACAAGTTGTTTCCGGTCTAAGGCGGCAAAAACTTGGGACTTTGGTAAGGTTAGCATTGGCATCAACTGGTAGTCAGTGTCAGTGATGTTGTGAACATAAAAAAATCCCAAGTATCTAATATTTGATAATAAATCAATAATATCATTTAAAATGACGCGAAAATTATTGTATATCACACGTCCAGAGACTGTTTTGTCAATACTTGCAGTTTTCAAGACTCATCTTTGGCTCGGCCTATAAAAATATGCTCGCACTCGCAAAAATACAGTTTCTGGCCTATTGATACAAATAACTACTTATTAAGAATCAAATGAATTGTTTTTAATTCACGAAATTGAGTGCAATTTATTCGAAGTAAACATTTTTGCTACCACTGGGATGCTCGTTATTATTAATACCAATAATAATGAAATTATTATTGTAAACATTACAAATAGGTAGGTTATTCATGTTTACAATTATAAATAAATATATCAGCACGCCGTAGCAGATCTCGATAAAAAATATATTTATGCGCGTGATGTACGATTACCAGCTGTCAAACCACGGCATCCAAAGATGTTAGGAGGGGAAGTCATATTTGAATGTAGTGAAAATTATATTTTGGCTGTGGGTATCGAACCCGAGTTCTCTAATCCACAATCCGACTCGGTACCACTAAAAAATAATGAGTATATTAGTGGTAGCAAAAAAAAACTATATAATTTCGCCAATTAAAAAAAAATAATTTTCGTAATCGGTATAACAAATATATATTTACGGTTTAAATTTTATAACTTTAGAAGCATCCTGTATTTTTGGAAAATTATTACCTAGGGCTAAAAACATTACAATACAAGTAGTTATTTTAAATCTTCTTGACAAATTAGGTTGGTACTCATAAGTTTTCATTTTCAATTCTACTGTATACCATTTTTGACTGAAGTCATTCCATTTTTTAGCTATTCTTAAAAACAAAATTTGCGTCGTAAAAATCCCAGCAAAATATACGACTGACACTAAAAACAAACAAAAAACTTGTTTTAATATTATTAAAATTAATTCCAATTATTATACCTATGTCTTCAAAATGCATCCCAGTATTTAAATATCTTATAAAATTCATAATAAGTAAAGTTAAAACGCCAAGTATGTTTACAAGTACATACATTGTTCGAAACGAAAACCATTTAAATTTTATTTGAGAAACATCTGATGATGTGATTCCTGCAACAGGCATTAATCCACAACATTGCGCCAGGATTAAAACAAACGCAATTGAATGTTGCAAACTTGATTTTGATTTTGTTGTTGCTGATTTTGAGACCTTCATTTCATTTTTGTTTCTTGTTATTTTAATTTTAAGCTGAAATTAATGGCGTATATCATTATTAAGATGATTAGATGAGAGATTACGTTGATAATCATGGATATAAATAAATAAACGAACTTGTATGACAGGAATTATTAATGTAAATAAAGCGAAAATGGTGTGCCTTTGGCGCAAAAAATATATCACATGCCGAGATCTGCTTTGACAGAGTGCCACGCCCAGTAATGGGTAAAAGGCGTGAGATATATTTATTTATGCACAACCAGACCGAAATTCATGTGTTTTTGCCCAAAAAGCGGGTTTAAACAATTCTTCTTGGCCCTAGAGCCATAAAAAAAAATAATTCCTATAAATACATAAATAAAATGACTATTGTTTATTGTGAATACTTGATTTTTCAAAATGTCATTTTGACATACGAGGCCGGTCCCACTTTAGTTGGCCCAATTTTATGTTTTCGTTTGATGTTATATTTTACAGTTTTATTTCTCGTGTAGTATGCAAGAACATGAAATGAAATTTTAATGAGACATATACTAGTATGTTGTTAATACACAGATAAAATTTTAAGTCAATCGATACATACATCTAGAAATGACAGCCATTGAAAGAGGAAGTAAACATTTCTGTTTTAACTAAAAAAAAATTGTTTTATTAAAAAACCAATAAAGTTTGTTTTAAATAATAATTAATTTCATTCGCCAAACTGCCCACAAGATACTAATCATGATAGTTCATTTTTGTGTTGATTTACTTTATGTGAAGAAAAAAAAAGTGAGTTATACTGCTATACATTTTGTGTTTAAGGTATATTTAATGTTAAATTTAGTTTAAAATGTTGAAAATTAGTTGTAGAATTTAGTAAATGTAAGATACCTAGGTTTTTAGTATTATTTATTTTTATGGGGTGGCTAGCTCAGTGGTATGAAGTCGACCTGTGGATCCTGAGAACCCTGGTTCGCTTCCCACAAACGACAAACAATTTTCAAAATTTCAAAAGCTACCCCTGTGGCTCCTCCACCACTAACATTTTTGGGGGCCGTGATTTGACGACTCATAACCGCACTTCACGCGCAAAATATATCACTTACCGAGATCTGCTTCGGCAGAGTGCCACACCCAGTAATGGGTAGAAGGCGTGATGATATATTTATTTTTATTTAAATTTTTAACGAAAAAAATAGATTCGGGCCAACTGAAGCGGGGTTGGGCTCGTATAACCTATGTACACATTTTAATCTTTTGAACATATAATTAAATGTTATTTTGATGTGCATAAAATATTATATATACTACGGGTGAAATTAGCGTTTCTGACCCTGAGTATGTTATTAGCCCTGTTTTCACCCTTGGTACATAAATAACTCTTTTTTTTTTATATAAGTAAATGAAAAATGAAATGTTACCTACCGATTTTAATGCGTTCATGCTTTATATATTTTATTGTTACTGATAATACTGAAAGAAACAGTCGAATAAAAGTAAAATACTAATGAATTCTGTTAAGTATATTGATTTGAGTAAATGGACAGCTTAAATAAGATTAATTGATGAGCTTGATAAAAAACTGACAGGTACGATGAAAATAACAAGCATGCTTTGAAAGCTCTACAAACAATAAAGCGAGGGCGACTATTATTTGTTCGTAGTAATCGATTTACTATTGTTGCTCTTGATGAAGAACACGCGTATAATTCCTATTGAATTCCTATTGACACTTGATTATTTGATATGATAACTGGAAAATGAACTGAAAAATATGTTATGATATGAAAAAGGTAAACAGTGTAATTCAAACTTTTCATTAGAATTTCAGTGTTGCTTGAATTATTAATGAGAATTGTACATTGTTTTTTACAGTTATCTTTTATATATCTATTAATTGATCATTTGTTTTGAACAGCACAATATCCTTCTACTTCTACTGTTATTATTATTATTTATTTTTTTTTTTGCAAAGAAATCTGTGCACTTTATATAATAAAATACATGCAAGCAAGTTTATTTATGGATTTTTCAAAAGATCTTGATATTTTAAATTTGTTCCGCTGTCAAAAGTTTCTAAATACCTCCAAAAATACAGAGTGATCAAAAGGAATTGTTACAGTTGGTAATAAAAAAAACTACTTGAAATTGGTAAGCCTGATACATAAATTCATTTCCTGTTGTTGACAGTGACATTTAAAATTTAAATTTGAGTACATTTATTATTACATTTATTGCTAAAGTATTTCTATTACTTAAAAAGTCAAAATTCTATTAGCAGTCAGACTCCTGACATAACCTATTTGTATTTATTAGAAATGTCAAATAGCATTTCCGCCTTTATCTGGCGTTGTGCCAACTGTGGAATAAAAAGATCTCTGAAATTGTATTGCCAACTATAACAATTCCTTTTGATCACCCTGTAGTATATAGTAACGCAAATGTGGCAATGTGTTCATTATAAAATTAGTATGAAGTTTGGACACTAGCATCAGTGAGTGTTTCCAATCATACTAGTTTTGCAGTGGCTTTTGCCACACGTATACAATTTTTTCTTAAAATCAATTATTTGACATCTGTCATTAACTATTATATTTCACATTAATTTAAAAAAGTTTGTTCGACAATGGTTGTCTTGGAAACAACATCACAAATTATTTCTTGCCGCATTGAGTGTTGCTAAAAGATATTTTCCACACTCTTTTTGAATTTTGATATGTTGACTTTTCAACACGACCGTAGGAAAAAGTATTTTTCTACAACTGTTAAAAAAACATGACATTTTTACATCTTTATGGATACGCAAAGTTTGTGTTTTTTCTCATGTAAAAAAATAGATGATTTTTTCATTGTTATATCAAATTTCAAATTCATTGATATGTTTTTTCATTTATTTATCAAACACTTTCACATTTTCTTGGTTACCACATATAAAATTTATATTATTTTTCATTTTTTCCTACAATATACTAAGGGCCAAATTCATAGTCGTGACTCACCCTCACTTCATTCTCACCTCACACTCAAATTCGAAGTAACTAAGGCAACTAACTCAAAAATGTGTACAATTTGAGTTAGTTAAGTGTGAAGTGAGAATGAGGTAAGGGTGAGTCATGACTATGAATTTGGCCCTAAATCAATAAGTATTGTCTTATTCTTTTTTGGCAGTTGTAGAAAAAATTTTGTTTATATTTCGTGGACGAAATTTCTGTTCTTGCGCGTGAATGACTTTTTTGTTTCGACTAAAAATGACATTCTCACACGCAATAAAAAACACTCCTTTCGCGCACTTAAAACAAAATAACTATTTCCATATTTTTATTCGAAGCATTTTATTGACCTTTTTGATAACGAATGTGTCAAGATCTTTTAAAAATCCTTTATATTTAGCAATTATTTTTCTATTTTAATATACACAAAATAATTTTTCATCGTCATCAGTTTTAACAAACATTGGACCAATTTGAAACAGTATTAATTCAAATGTTATAACAGCCCCTGCAACCTAAATTTGTACTTATTTATATTTGTTTATCTAACAATTATTTTAATACGTGCCTGTAAACAAAGTCCTCTAGTTACTGCAAAATAATTCGATCCTGTTATTGCTACAGGAGATAAAGAAATTTGTTGTATTAATCGACTAGCCTACAACAATAAAAATTTAATCAAATTAATTATCCATCATTTTTTTTCATAAATAAATACTTCAGTTCCAAAATCTTCGGAGGGAATTTCGAATAAATATGTTAAAGCAATTTTACTTTCATCATTTATCCAGCAACAATAGGCTGATAAAGCTGCAGTTCTTCCCAATAAAAATCCAAATGAACATACAAAATAAATTGTGTCTATCGGGCCCCGAAATGGTCTACAAATATAATAACGTAGTAATGTATTTATGCGAGTGATTGTACCAAGGACGTTGAAAGGAGGGGATACGGCATTAAAGTCAAGACTGTGAGGCTCGGCAGATTGACAGAGACAGAAGTATTATTTCTTATACCGTGCTTAGCCCCTGCTATTGCGCATGGGTCATAAAGAGATTTGAAATTTAAACAGGACAGAACTGAATCATTCTCCCTAAAAGATTATACATTTTTACAAGGAAACTGAACTTATCAACATTTGTTATTAGTGTGATCTATCGATTAAAATCAATATTTGTAATTGTAATTGTTGAACAATATTTACTATTAATAATAAATATAAAACCTGCTAATATGAAGAGGAAGTTTGAGAATAAATATCAAATTTATGTTTTTAAACAAATCAAAACTGCAATTACTTCAACAAACATAAATGTACAAACTAAACACTTAGTTATCATCTTATCTACAAAAAAATATGTCCAATTCCACACAGCGCAACGATGAAACACAAATGAACACCTCGTGGTTATATTCACATACAACAACGCCCTCTGACAACGTCTAAACGCCACTTTTCTTACACAAAAATTCAAAATATTTGGAAGAAGAAGAGATTTGGCTAAGCACGGTGCAGAAAAACTATTGTTGTTTCTTTCCCTTGTCCAAGCCTCACTTCAAGCAATGCTACAGTATCGTAATGCCATATCCCTTCCTTTCAACGTCCTTGGATTGTACTCACTTTAGTGTGTGAAATAGTTGTACACAAATGAAAAACAAGTTATTTCCAAAAGACATGGTTACAATATGATTAATTACACCGTCAAGTGATTTACAAAGCGTTGACAGTCTAGTGTAGTCCTCTCTTATTTCTTTCCAAAATGTTTCGTTTTTTATCTGAAAAACGGGTATTTTATAATGCAGTGGTTCTTAACATGTGGTCCCCGGATCCCTACGTTGTATATACAGAGTGATCAAAAGGAATTGTTACAGTTGGCAATAAAAAAAATACTTGAAATTGGTAAGCTTGATGCATAAATTCATTTCCTGTTGTTGACAGTGACATTTAAAAATTTAAATTTAAATTTGGGTACATTTTTTTTTCTGTGGCTTCTTTTGCGGACCAACTACTTAGGTCATATGCCGCCATTCCGCCCTGATCTACGTTTTAGGTATTATGGTCAACAGCAACGCGGGTTTTCTCTGGACGGTCACCCATCCAAGTACTACCCGCGCGCAACGTTACTTATCAGTTCCAACGAGTGCAGCCATGGCCGTTGACAGGGTACATTTATTATTACATTTATTTCTAAAGTATTTCTATTACTTTAAAAGTCAAAATTCTATTAGCTGCAAGACTCCTGACATAACCTATTTGTATTTATTAGAAATGTCAAATAGCATTTCCGCCTTTACCAGCCGTTGTGCCAACTGTGGAATAAAAAGATCTCCGGAATTGTATTGCCAACTGTAACAATTCCTTTTGATCACTCTGTAGTTTGTTACATGTTAAAATGCAGTAGAGAATGAGTTGTCTTTTTTACTAGCCACTGCGATCGAAATCTTTCTGAAATCTACTAAATAATATTATAGGTACTTAACAAACTATGTACTCATATCATCTATAATCATTTTTAATTGTCCGAATGCATTTCTCTGTTAAATGATACATAGTGTTAGTATGTTAATTATATTACGTACCTCTGAATTTCTGATTCTTCTGTTAATTTGTCTAAAACGTACTGCAAGCGCAGAGCACATTAAAATTACGAAGAGATCAGTAAAGTTCCAAGTAAATGTTGCTATGATTAAAAATATCTAAACAAAACAAAGTTATTTTAATATTTACATAACCTGTTAAAGTACTCAGCCCACGCCATTTAAAATTCTATAGTAGAATACGGCGATAATTTTGAAATCGCCAAATTATTAGTTCATTCTATATAATTCTGCAATAGATATGAAGTTTAACTCTTTTATATATTCCATGATAAAAAAAACAATTATTTTGAACAATATTATAGAAAATTCTAATTTTTGCTTGATAGATGACAACGATTCTATTGTCACAAATATAATTTTATATGACGTGATTTGGGGATCATATAAACATAGATTAAGGGAGATACTATCAGTTGACTAACTTTATTAAATATCCGTCAATTATGCTTGATATCTAAGTGACGGAAAATTTAATTATTTGAAACATATTTTCGTAAATAATTCTAATACATAATTTTTAATTTTTACATTTGACAATATCCTATCAAATGTTTGTCAACTATGTAAACTTCTTCATATGACATTTTACTTCGATTCGCTTTTATTTAAGTCAGGGGCGGATCTAAAAAATTTTGACGGGAATCGCTCAAATACAAACAAATAATAAATATCATATATAATAAGTGTCTATAATAAAATAAATAAACAGAAGCTATACAAAATTAAGTTTAATATGACAAGGAGAAGTACGTGTAACATAATAAATAATCATTTGACGTTAGAAATAAAAGCTACGCGCATCATGCATCTGTAGCTAAATATCTAGTAATTGCATTTTTCGTGGATTTAACAACGCAAAAGTATTTGTAACTTCCACAGGACAATTTATATACAGTAAAGCTTGTCCCGACAAACTTTGTTTTTAACAATCTTAATGTGAAAAAAGAGTACTAAACTGAGCATATCATCACTGAAATAAAAGCAATTGAAATAACATTTGGATCAAATTCGCTAGTTGCCAGATATGCATCTATTAATATAGATGTCATCTGTAAACTTTCATATATTTATGGATTTGCGCATGCTGTAAAATTTACCAAAAATAAATAACACACTTTTATTTCAAGGGATGCCCCCTAAATCCGCTACTGCGGATAAATAAAATTAATCAACAAATATCGAGCAATAATAATAGTATTCTTACTTCCATAAAAGACGCTAACCAACCACTATAAGGTACATAAGAAAAGAGATGAGAAAATGCCATTCCGAAATATGCCTTCACTGAATTGCTTGTGGCTAATGGACACAAATTAGACTTGTATGCATTTTTTACTATAGACAAAATATGTTCGCCTATAAAATAAAATTACGTTAATTTCAATTTATATAGATAGTATTTTTAAATTACTTTTTCCTGAAAACCGGAAAGAAAGTGCCTACTTTTCTGACCAATTTTAGTATGGAAAGTAGATTTTTACCAAAACAGTCAAGTAAAGTACGTATTTAAGGTTACAACAAAAATGACAGTCTGGTAAAGATTTTACCTGACTATTTTGTATTTTACCTAATTGTTTTTTGTTGTAACCTTGGATATGTAGTCTGCTGTCAATGCAATTCATATCAATTCATTATTGATTAAATTAAACGGTTTCAGAAAAAATAGTAGGTATACATAATACGTTAGGAAAGTATGTTTACTTGACCCAGCGTATTAAATATTTGACCAGCGGCCTCGTATTTCAAACAACCGCTTCGTCAAGTAAAGTATCACTTTTCTGACTTATTATGTAATATACTACAAAATGATTAAAAGGAATTGTTTCATTTGGTAACCAATTCTGGATATCTTTTTATTCCACAGTTGGCACAACGCCAGATAAAGGCGGAAATACTATTTTACTTGTCTAATAAATACAAATAGGTTATGCCAGGAGTCTGACAGCTAATAGGATTTTGACTTTCTAAGTTGCTTATAAATGTACTTAAATTACCGTTAACAACAAGTAATGAATTTATGTATCAGGCTTACCAATTTCAAGTAGGTTTTTTTATTGCCAACTGAAACAATTCCCTTTGATCAGAGCTGGGCAATAGCTAGCTACTTTTGTAGCTTAGCTACTGCTTAGCTACATTTACCTTAGCTGTAGCTGTAGCTTAGCTAACTGTGAAAAAATATAGCTGTAGCTTGTAGCTAGCTACTTTTTTTTCTATTAGCTTAAAAATAACAACTGAAGCTACTTTTAAAGCTACTTTTTGTAGCTATAGCTACTTTTTAAGCAGAAGGTCAACAAAGTACGCATGCGTACAAGCTAAACCCGCACAAACATAATTATTTGTTGCCGGTTCTAACTGGCTCTGATACGCAAAAATACACAGTAGGTGCCAGATGGTATTTGCTATTTTTGATATTTATGTATATAATAGTAAATTAACAGTCATTATAACAAAAGACTGATCATATGACAATGACAAATTTAATTATATCACAATAATTTAAAAAAGTAGCTTTAAAATTTAACAGCTACTTTAACGAAAGCTTTTAGCTGTAGCTTAGCTATATTTTACAAAATGTAGCTTATAGCTGTAGCTTAGCTACTTTTTTAAAGAATAGCTATAGATGTAGCTTAGCTACTTTTTTTAAGTAGCTTGCCCAGCTCTGCTTTTGATCTGTATAAACATTAATAGCGAATATTTTCAGCTGTCAAAATGTATCTAAAATATTGCTTCAAATAAAAGGTAGGAATACGAATAATTGTTCAAAGTAATTTGAAAATACTATACACATACACTGTAATTAATATTCTGAAATGTTGATGATATTTACCAAGAGCCAACGATATTATGATGCCAGTAGTAATCCTAAATCTTCGTTCAATATTTGGTTGACATGGATAGTTTCTCATGAAATATTCAACGTTTAACCATTTTTCATTTAGTTTCAACCAATTTCTGGCTAACAATATGAATAACCATCCACATATTGATCCGCTTAAGAAGAAAATGATGTTTACTATAATATGAAAAATGTTACTATTTTTCCAAAAACATAAGTATAGAATTTTCTTTATAACTTCTTTTGACAGCATATATTTTCCAATATTAAACATTTTTACATTACTTCAAAGAAATACGAAGAACTGAATTACCTTCTTGTTTTAATTGTTTCATTTTGCTTTTAACTAATTTATTTAATAATGGAAAATGTATGATGACAAGTTATTTTGAAAGTAGTACAAGTTTATAGGAAATATGGATCGAATGTAATAAAGTATTTTCAAAAGATCATGATAATTATATTTTCAAAAATTTCTAAATTATTTAAAGGAAACTTGCTTCAAATCAAAGAGACAGAAAATTTAGTTCTGTCTTTTTAAAAGCACTTTTCTTGGTGATAATTTAGCAGCAGAAATTGTATAAACATTTTTGTTAATTTAATAATTATTTCTGCACTAAAAGCAGTAAGGTCGACGGTTTTGTTTAAAATACGGAGCGCAGTCGAGGCTCTTCAAAAATCATGACCTTTAAATTTACTTGCTCGTTGTACGTACAATTTTTTTCTACCAACAGCAAAATATACATTTATTTGTTTGTTTATTTGTTATTTGAATCTTTCCGGTTTTAGGAAAATGACTTTTTCCTGAAACCGATCAGAAAGTGCCTACCTTCCTTACCAATTTTAGTATGGAAAGTAGCTTTTTACCAAAACTGTCAAGTACAGTACGTATCCAAGGTTACAACAAAAATAACAATCTGGTAAAGTACAAAACAGTCTGGTAAAGACTGTACCTGACTGTTTTGTATTTTACTTGACTGTTTTTTTTTGTTGTAAACTTGGATACGTAGTCTGATGTCAATACAATTAATATTAAAAAAAATTAACATTTTGAATTATAAATAAAATAAATAAATATATCATCACGCCTTCTATCCATTACTGGGTGTGGCACTCTGCCGAAGCAGATCTCGGTAAGTGATATATTTTGCGCGTGAAGTGCGGTTACCAGTCGTCAAATCACGGCCCTCAAAGATGTTAGCGGTGGAGGAGCCACAGGGGTAGTTTTTGAAATTATGAAAATTGTTTGTCGCCTGTGGGAATCGAACCAGGGTTCTCAGGATCCACAGGCCGACTTTATACCACTAAGCTAGCCACCCCATATTTTGAATTATTTATAATTAATTATTGATTAAATTAAACGATTTCAGGAAAAACAGTATACATACTACATCAGGAAAATGTTTTTACTTTCCTAACTTATTATGTAATAAACAAATTAATAACAAAAAAAGTTATTGTTTGGGTTCTTATACAGGCTGATCAAAAGGGATTGTTACAGTTGGCGATAAAAAAAACTACTTGAAATTGGTAAGCCTGATACATAAATTCATTTCCTGTTGTTGACCGTGACATTTATAATTTAAATTTGAGTACCTTTATTATTACATTTATTTCTAAAGTATTTCTATTACTTAAAAGGTCAAAATTCTATTAGCTGTCAGTCTCCTGACATAATCTATTTGTATTTATTACAAATGTCAAATAGTATTTCCGCCTTTACCTGGCGTTGTGCCAACTGTGGAATAAAAAGATCTCTGAAATAGTATTGCCAACTATAACAATCCCTTTTGATCATCCTGTATTTCTTACGTGTTTTTAATTACTCAAAATCTTCTTTGTTTTTATTGCAATTTATTTTATTTTTTACCGTTTTCTTACTACTACTACATACTATGCTGGTGGTAGAAAAAACTATTTTAATTGTAAAACAGTTCTTGTTTTCAATCCTGATTTCTTATGTTCAAAATATAAATGAGAAATTATGAACCTATGTCTGAAAATTCCTTTTCATTGGTGAAAAATTGAATTATATATAAAATGAGAGTTATAAGACATCCAGAAATGCCGAAAACACTGTAAAACATTTTCAGCGATAACCATTTAAATTTAATATAACTTATATCTCGCTCAGTAACTCCATTTACAGGCATAAGAGCAAAACATTGCGCCAATACGATGATAAAGCCAATGGATTTGAAGAGACTCGATTTAGATGTTCCGACCATAGCTTGCTTGTTTCTCTGAATTATGGAAAAGGTATAACTTGATGGCTTCCTTAATGGATCTAGTCGTCTGTGACGTTTTGGTGTCATGATTAATATTGAATGATTTTGACGTGTTTCTTGCATTAATCAAATATTCTGTAAACAAGAAATACAATTACGATT
The DNA here is from genome assembly GCA_911728475.2 of Pterostichus madidus. Classification (NCBI taxonomy): domain Eukaryota; kingdom Metazoa; phylum Arthropoda; class Insecta; order Coleoptera; family Carabidae; genus Pterostichus; species Pterostichus madidus. Next base: position 6,708,840 of record OU452313.1, on the reverse strand, counting down.
ATGTAAATAAAAACAAACATTACGCGTATCCGAATTGTCATGTTATTAAAGAACTCTACCTTGTCTATTGTCGTAACTATTTGGACAAAAGTATTTGATTCCATAAAGAATGACACAATTAAAACAATTATTTTAATTATTAGTTCAATATTTTTCGACAGCAATGTAATGTCTTCACCGGTTTAAGAATAATAAATAAATAAATATATCATCACGCCTTCTACTCATTACTGGGTGTGGCACTCTACTAAAGCAGATCTTGGTAAGTGATATATTTTGCGCATGAAGTGCGGTTAACAGTCGTCAAATCACGATCCCCAAAGATGTTACTGGTGGAGGAGCCACAGGGGTAGCTTTTTAAATTATGAAAATTGTTTGTCGCCTGTGGCGAACCAGAGTTCTCAGGATCCACAGACCGACTTCATACCACTGAGCTACCACCCCATGGTTTAAGAATAATAATAATAATGAATAATTAATAAATACATATCTGTTTTTACAACTGATGATGAAGACAAAACAAGACTATCAAAATATCATTTTAAATCAAATCTGCAAAACATAATTAATTCCTTTTTATTAAGTTTCGTCATTTTAATGACTTAAAAATTAATATCCATCCATAATTGTGTTAACTATAAGAGTTCTAAAGGTGTGTTTAATTTTTTTAATAGATAACCAACTTAAGTTACATTTTTTGCGTAGAAATATTAATACTAACACGTTTGTTTACGTTATGAAATATTAAGCAAGGAAACAATATTTTGCTTTATAAATAACTAATGATGACATATTACTCGAATAAACATCATGAATTTTTAAGCATCTCAATTTTATAATTTAACAGAAAAAGTTACTCAACAATAATAAATATTTAATGAAATTTAACCCAATTCTAAAAGCTGCACGAACATGTGTATTAGTAACAAAAACATGCACAATAATAATAATAATAATAATACCTTTTCGAATTCAGTAACAACAGTGTAATTTCAAACACGAAGATTTGTGGAAATCGCGATTCATATTTCAACAACTCGGAGTAAAGTAGATAATATAAACTGATGATTAAAATTGTGAAAAGCTCAATAATCACTTGTTTTATGAACTTTAGAGGCGTGGTGAACTGTTCATTTCAGCTTATCAGATTGTATTGAAGGGGGATCAGATTATTAAACTGATTTTTATATGCAGTTTGATCAATATTGTTTTACCAGTGACAGCACAAAATACAGAACAAACTTTCGAAATTATTTTATAAATATTCAACAGTTGATTACAAACTAAATATATTTTTATAAGAATTTGTTGAATGACAAATTTGCATGAAAAAGCATGAGTATTCGCGGAGTGTTTGTAGCTCAATTGGTTAGAGCAGTCATCATGCGAATTAAAGGTTCTGGGTTCAAATTCCGGCGAACGCTCATTGCTTTTTCAAAAATTATTTCTAAATATATTTTTGTTATAACATCTTTATGTAATTCTGCGTAAATAAAGTATAATTGTCATATTTTACAACCTACTAAAGTCAAGTTCCCAGTCTTTAAAATACAGCTCAGTAAGATGTAGCTTGATTTTCGGCGCTGAACCCAAGATTTTTAGGGTTACAAGCCATCCTCTTAATATGTTAAACTATGTAGTTGATAATAATAGAAAACTGATGATGAAATTTATGTTTACGAATCTCGTTGACATAATGTTTGTAATTTAATTAGTACAGGGTAATCAGAGATAACTATTATAATTGGCAATAATAGTATATTACATAATAAGTAAGAAAAGTGATATTTTATTTGACGAAGCGGTTGTTGGAAATATAAGGCCGAGTATTTTAATTCGCTGAGTCAAGTAAAATCACTTTCCTGACGTATTATGTATACTATTTTTTTTGAAACAGTTTAATTTAAACAATAATTAATTATAAATCATTCAAAATGTTTAAATTTTTTGACATAAACTGTATTGACAGCAGACTATGCATCCAAGGTTACAAAAACAAAAAGAGTCAGATAAAATCTTTACCAGACTGTTATTTTTATTGTAGCATTTACCAGACTGTTAGTTTTGTTGTAGTCTTGGATACGTACTTAACTTGACTGTTTTGGTAAAAATCAACTTTCCATACTAAAATTAGTCCGGAAAGAAGGAACTTTCTTGACGGTTTCAGAAAAAAAAATTACTTGAAATTGTTAAGACTGATACATAATTTATTTCCTCTTTTTGACATAGATATTTGAAATTTTATATTTGAATACTTTTGAAATCCAGAAATATGATCGCCATGTAATTCAAAAAATGTAATCCATTTTTTCTGCTTATTTTGTTATGGGCACTTTCGATCCCATTACTTTTTTATATAACACAAAGAACAAAATAGAAGAAAAATGAGGATAAAATCAGATTTGAATTACGTGGCAACCGTAGCTTAGTTAATTAAAGAATATAACCGGAATTTAAATCTTGGCGGTATCTTATTCACCTCTTTATTATTCAATTTGATTGTATAATATTTTTATTAATCTGTGTCCCTTTCGAAATAATTTTAGATGCACCACTGGATTAATTAATGTAATTATCCGAAAAGCTGAGACCATATATTAAAAAATCATTTAATATGCAGCTTATGAAGATTAATATTTACTATATTTATTAATTACATGCATAGTTTGATAATAACTTCAAACAAAATAAGCTCGAAAACATATTTAACAAAACTTTATCTCGATTATATAAAATAATAATAATAAAAAACCTAAATCATGAGAACGTTTTATAAAATACGCAATATTATCATAAAAGGTATCCCTAATACTCTAAAATTGGATGTACCTACTTTATATTAATTTTAAATTAATATACCCCTTTAGTCAAGAGCAGGTGCACTTTAGTTATCAAACAACTTTTATCGAATAAATCTTATTTAAACAATTCATATTGTTTTATTACGTTTAAAAATAAACCTTGTTTTGTGTTGTAACAATAGTAAACACGATATAATTTCTCCTTGGTTTTCAGTTGTCCTATTTTCATGTTTTAGTACCTTTTCAGCTAAAATAACATTAGTTGTCATTTTGCATTATTTAAGTGTCAAATGGAATTATGACAGGTTCATACGTGAACAAACATTGTTCGTGGTATCCAGTAAACAAAGAATATTCTAAAATATTCAACCACTCTTTATAGATTATTGTAGAATTTGTTGTGGTAAGAAATAAATAACATTATCCTTATTAATTGGAAGTTTAGTAAATTATTTATTTTGCTTATATTTTAGTTTTGCAGATAATAGATAAACTACCGAATTTTTAATAAAGTTAAGCTAATATTCAATTTTTATTTTGTTAGATTATATTATACCTTCAAATATATAAAAAAAAATTGCTAAAAATTTATCTATAAGTCAATTCAGACATGAGGAATTCATTACCATCCTCATAAAGTCTGGAGTGACGCCGAGATCGCTACTGCCTACTCCGGTAATCTACATTCAACTGCATTATCGACATGGTTTTAAATTCGGGAGTGCTGACATCTGTTAAAAATAGCGTACACTTTTTTCATGGCATCAAGCAACCTAAAATCTACTCAGCATATACAATTTCTTTCAACTTTTTATGACTTTATACTGAGATATACTTGTTGAAATCATTAAATTTATGTATTATAATATGGTATCTATGCCCTCAGTATAATATAATTGTAATTTAACATAGTATTTAAAATTTAGAAAAAATATATAATTAACTAAGAAAATTTGTTAATAACAAACATACTAGCGATATGTAAAAAAAATAATCTCTTCATTACAGTTTATTTCACAATCATATGTTTTCTTGTAATTGAGAAAAAGATGAACAAGAATTCACGATTTTTACTATGCAACCATCTATACTTAAACGCAGCCTTATGTTTTTAAGATATATCCTTCGAAAAAAAATTATATTTTTGCTAAATTTTACCTTATTATATTTTCTACTTTCCCGAAGCTATATCTCAAAAACTAGACGAGCTATGAAGATGCACACAACAGCATTGAATTTCTCGTGTTTCAATTATCTTGTAAGCAAGTTTTCAGCGATTTTTAAAATTTTCTAATATTTTCATTATGATTATTTATTTTTAAACAGTTGTACGTGAGTTAATTGAAACACGAGAAAATCAATGCCGTTGAGCGCATCTTCATATCTCGTTTAGTTTATGAGATATAGCCTGGGGAAAGTCGAAAAACTAATGTGTTGAAATTTTTTGAAAGTTCAATTCTTTCAGTGGGTCTATCTCAAAAACTAAACTAGATACGAAGTTGCGCTCAACGGCATTGAATTCTCCGGGTTCGAATTGACTTATTAGCAAAATTTTAGCTCATTTGAAGCGATTTAGGTTTTTTGAAATTTTTAATTTTTGTCCAAGGGGTATCCCTTAGTTTTTTTACGATTTTCAAACAATTTGGGCTAAAACTCTTTTTCGTACGATTATTGTAACGAAAATTTACATACATATGTATTTCGACCCGCTGAATCCAATGGTGAAATCCCAAAGTGCATACGCCTTCTGGTTTTTAAGATATTGTCCAAAAACTGTTTTAGAACATAAAATTATTGAAAATATTTGAAAATTTTAGAAATTGCTGAAAATTTGTATACAAGTTAATTGAAATATGAGAAATTCAATGTCGTTGAGCACATCTTCATATCTCGTTTAGTTTTTGAGATATGGCCTCGGGAAAGTAAAAAAAACTGAGGTGTTGAAATTTTTTGAAAGTTCAACAGTTCCGGAGACTATCTTCAAAAACTAAACGTGATATGAAGTTACGCCCGACGGGATTGACTTATTAGCAAAATTTTAGATCATTTGAAGCGATTTAGGTTTTTTGAAATTTTTAATTATTCTCCCAAGGGTTTTTTACAATTTGTTAATATCTTTAAATTATTTAATTACATTTCTAAATAATTTAGCATTTTCAAGTATTTCCTTATTTATTATAGAGGGCATGTAAAATAAACAGCTGAACATATTTGGTTTGTGATATATTTTCCTGATAAATTCTAAAGCTACTACAAAATATATGGTCATACGTTATGACGTCAATAAATCAGAAATATCAAGTATTCTATGCCACTACATACAGATACAACTTTATTTAAATATTTATTATACATCTATAATCAGTACATTTTAATACATTTTACAGCCTGTGGGTACCTGTTTCTGATAACAACATTAATATTGGATAAATATTACATGAAACAGCCAATAATACAATATTATTTAAATTATTTACAATTTAAGGAATACAAGTTAAAGGTTTAACTGAGTCAGTTTTCAAAAATGATGGCCCCATTTGTACCAAGACTATTTCGAAAGTAATAATTGCACTTGCAACCTAAAATGAAATAATAAATCTTAAAATGGCTACAAATATTTTATTTGTAGAATTAGATACTTGTAAACACAGCCCTCGAGTTACTGCAAAGAAATTCGATCCTGTCAAAGCTGCTGGAGAAGAACAAATTTGATTGATCAGTCTGTCAGCCTAGAACAATATTTATTCATGTAAAAATAATATATTGCTTTTTTTTAATTAGGAGTAAATAAAAGTACAAAAAAGTTGAGAGTAAAATTCAAATGACGTCGGAAAGACAATCCGAATCATTATTACGAGTATATACTAAGAGAGAGAGAAGTGCATGATTTTTTCCCGAGGAGTAAATTTGCAGCACGAGTCGAAGGCGAGAGCTGCAATACGATAAGGATAATTAACTCTCATTCATTGAAAACAGAGTTAAAAACGGAATAAAAAATGGTATTAGCGCTAATCCGCTTTATGAATCTGCCTGTGAAATATTAGAAATAACTATTTAAAATTGTAATATTGTAGTTGCCATTGGTTTTATTTCTTTTTTCATATGTAAATAAATGAACAGAATGTCAGAGCGACAATTATCATTTTCCTTAGCACCGGGACTAAAATACTTTACTCCCGTCGATATTGGCAACGATAAATAACAGCATGGAAGGTTAAAATTTATTATTTCTTTAATGATTTTTTGTGTCAATGAAATAATACTTCTATCCCGGTCGTAGAAAATAGTATATTATATACGAGGAAGAAACAAATACACTTCTCTCACGCTGTGTATATATTATTTTTTACACGACCCTAAGATATATAGTGATTATTCTTTAAAATACTAGAAATAATTATTTAAAAATGTAATTTTGTTGTTGCTATTGGTTTGTTTCTTTTTTGTAAAAAATTGAACAGAATGTCAAGATAACAATAATCATATTTTCCTTAGCAATGGGACAAAAATACTTTACACCCGTCGTTATTGGCGACGATATATAACAGCATGACGGGTTAAAGTTGATTATTTCTCTAATGATTTTGATGTCATAAAAATCTAATTTCTATTCCGGTTGTGGAAAAATTATTTATGTTTAATATACTTCTTTGCAAAAATATTCCTGTGGTATGTTGAACAAAGTAGTCAATATCTCTTTGCTTTCGTCATTGATCCAACAACAATATACTGAAACCGTCCCTGTTCTTCCTAAAAGAAATCCAAAGGAATACAAGAAGTACAATGTATGAAATACATCTTTTTTTGGTCTGAAAAACAATATTTTAAATGTCGAAGTTTTATTTGAACTCATTCTACTAACTTTAAAGAATTGAACATTTGCCAACAAATGAAAAACAAATTACTGGCAAAAGATAATGTTACCATATTGTTTATCATACTGTCTAATGTTTTACAAAGATTCCATAAACCAGTATAGTCTTCACGTGTATCTTTCCAAAATTGCTGATTTTGTACCTGCAAAAGGTGAGTACCTGCTTCAGAGATGTTATCTAAATGGGTTTTGTATAATTTATAAAGATACTTATATAATTTTATCTGTATAGATAAATGATAAATCGAATGTTTAGTAACTACCTGAGTAACAGCAATTTGTTTATTTATTTGTTTAAATCTTTCAGCTACTGCAGCACTACATAAAATTATAAATGTATCTAAAAAGTTCCAATGAAATGTTGCCATCATTACTGATATCTAAAATTTGAACGAATTATTGAAAGACAGTCATTATTAATAAATTCAACTTTTATTTAGTATTATTAAGTGTCGCACCTTTGCTACTATCTCGAGAAGTATAGGACCTACGAAGTCTGTTAAATTAGCAAACAATTTATATTTTATAAGACTACTTTAAAGAGCGAAATAAGAATTATTTTTTTTTGTCCAGTGATTCTCTCAAAATGCGGGGTGCAACTTTCTTATTTTAAATAGGAACATATTTTTACTTTCTTATACGCAGTATAAGATTGGAATCGTGAAAAAAATCGTTGACGAGATTTTCGCGGAAATACGTGTTTTGATGTCCACTGAATCCGTTTTGATCATTTTCTCACTGATGTCTGTGTGTGTGTGGATGGATGGATGGATGTGTGTCCGGTCGTGCAATATCTCATGAACGAGATAAGATTTGTTAACGAAACTTGGTAATTATAAGTTTCATGAAAATACGAAGAACTGAGTTGATTTTGAATGAAATTGAAAAACCGGAAGAGGAAGTTTACTGGACACACAAAACAATAAATTCTATTTATTTCAAAAATGGAATCAGTTACGAAAAAAAGTTTCAAATAAAAGATGTTAGCAAAAATATTTGGAACATAAAATGTTATTTGCAATTTTCCTGTATATGCGTCTAATTTTGAGAAAAACTAATTTATATATTTAATAATATATTTCAATAATCATAGGTAGCAATAGAAACAAAAAACAAAAACATGTTTAACATTTATATGTCAAATAATAATTGTCAAACGCAAGGAGCAAGTCATAAGTGTTCAATTCAGCGTTTTTAAACCCGGGTCCGGGTCCAGTACGGGTCCTTTGTATTTGTTGAATAAATAAAAAATAATGAATCAAATAAGAAAATTGCATCTCGTATTTTGAAAATTACTATACTTCTCCAGATAACAATGAACATCCAGTTTCATGTCAGATGATTTATTAATTAATAAAAACAATAACATATATTACATTGTAATTGTTTCAAACATTGCGTATTTCTCAAGCTATTTGATATGACAACGAAACTGCTGCATTTTTTAAATGTGTTATTATTTCGTAGAACATAAAAATTCATAATATATACCTCTGTCAAAAATGCTTTCCAAAGGGCATAAGAAGTTACTGAGAAAACATTTGCGCAGCATAATCCAAAATATGCTTTTAGGGGTTCCTTTTGTGCTATTGGACAGCTTTGAGAAAGATGGATACTTTTTAAGATACTAAATATATGTTCAACTGAAAAATTAACAACTTATATTTTCAATAAATGAAATAAATTCATAAAACATTTACATAAAGCTAACGTTAGTATAACAATCGTTGTTATTTTGAATCTGCGATAGTTATTTGGTTGATAAGAATACCCAGCCATAGATTTTTCCATTTTCAGCCATTTTTTATTTAAAAACAGCCATTTCATAGCTAATTGTATAAATAGAACGTAGCCCAAAGCTTGACATAAATAAAATATAGTTGACACTGTAAAAGTTATATTAAAAATAAACCAATTCAAATGTTATAAATACAGAGTGATCAAAAGGAATTGTTATAGTTGGCAATACAATTCCAGAGATCTTTTTATTCCACGGTTGGCACAACGTCAGATAAAGGCGGAAATACTATTTGACATTTCTAATAAATACAAATAGGTTATGTCAGGAGTCTGACAGCTAATAGAATTTTGACTTTTTAATTAATAGAAATACTTTACAAATAAATGTAATAATAAATGTACTCAAATTTAAATTTTAAATGTCACTGTCAACAACACGAAATGAATTTATGTATCAGGCTTACCAATTTCAAGTAGTTTTTTTTATTGCCAACTGTAACAATTCCTTTTGATCACTCTGTACTTTACCTAAAGAGCCAAAGTCCATTTCTTCTCTGATAAATTTCACAAGATACAAAATCCCTGTTATCATAATTGAAAAGACTCCAAACAGACTATGGAAGGTTTTCAACGAAAGCCATTTAAATTTGAGTTTATCAATACTGGGATCTCTTATTCCATACACCGGCATAATTCCAAAAATTTGAGCTAAAGTTAAAACATTTTTCATTGCGCCATGGAAATTAGAAACATTTTTCATAGGAGTTTGAATTGCTTCTTCGACATGTACTTCATTGTTTGTCATTACGAGGACAGACACATTTTTGTTCTTATGTTTCGTAGGTTTGAATGCGTCCATGTTTTTTGTTATTTTACATGAATGACACACTTAACATTTGTTTTAGTTATTTCGCCTCTAGAATTGTATTAATCTGTTAGACTTTTTATATTTTACTAATTGCTGTAGATAAAATAATTGTTTGTTATTTTAAATAATTGAAGTTTACTGTTTCTTATAATCGAGAATGGTAAGTAAACTAATTGAATGAAGGACAATTTATGTTGAACGAATTTGAAGCTGATAGTAAACAACATAAAATGTAGGTTCACTTTGTAAATGTCTGTTTGTACGGCACGGTAAAAATAATGCGCAAAAGAACTCAATATTTACGTACTGTACTATGTCGACATGCTAATATATTTAATCTTGAATAATTCATCAAAATTCAATACAGGGGTATAAAAAGAGCTGTTTGCTTAATGTTGACAAACAACAGTAAGTAATGTGTGTTTTTTTAATAAAATATTTCACTCGTGTCTTGAGTCTTTTGTGTTTATTTGATGTCAGTGAAGATAAAAGGCGATAAAAGCTCTTGTTATTGAAAGTTCCGAGGTTTGTTATGAACGTTTGATCAATTTAATTGTCAATTTAATATGAAATCAATAAAATGTGCATGTTGATTACTGATAAAAATATGGAAATGTAATTAATGAGTAACAAACAACAGAGTCATTGAAGATAATTAATAAATATTTTATTTCACATTACAAATATAAATTTAGATTCGTGATTATAACAATAAAAAAATCTGGTGTGGTCACCACACGACTTTCTTATACACAGCATATTTCATATTAAAAACGCTGAATTGAACACTTATGACTTGCTCCTTGCGTTTGACAATTATTATTTGACATATAAATGTTAAACATGTTTTTGTTTTTTTGTTTCTATTGCTACTATGATTATTGAAATATATTATTAAATATATAAATTAGTTTTTCTCAAAATTAGACACGGACACGGACCCGGACCTGGACACGGACCCGGACCCGGACCTGGACCCGGACCCGGACCCGGACCTGGACCTGGACCCGGACCCGGACCATGACCTGGACCCGGACCCGGACCCGGACCCGGACCCGGACCCGGACCCGGACCCGGACCCGGACCCGGACCCGGACCCGGACCCTGACCTGGACCCGGACCCGGACCCAGGGTCCGGGTCCGGGTCCGGGTCCAGGTCCGGGTTCGGGTCCAGGTCCGGGTCCGGGTCCGGGTCCAGGTCCGGGTCCGGGTCCGGGTCCAGGTCCGGGTCCGAGACCGGGTCCAGGTCCGGGTCCGGGTCCAGGTCCGGGTCCGGGTCCGTTTCCGGGTCCGGGTCCGTTTCCGGGTCCGGGTCCGGGTCCGGGTCCAGGTCCGGGTCCGGAGCCAAGTCCGGGTCCGGAGCCAAGTTATGTCTTCTTTCGGAAAGAAACTAGATAATGCGAAAATTAAAATTGATATTTAATAAGTCATTTATTTGAAATTTTTTTTCGTAATAAATGGAATTTATTGTTTTGTGTCCAGTAAACTACCTCTTCCGGTTTTTCAATTTCATTCAAAATCAACTCGAATACACACACAGACATCATTGAGAAGACATAACTTGGCTCCGGACCCGGACCCGTAACCTAAAAATAAATACTTCTAAATTTGTATGTTATGGAAAATTATATCATTGTTATGATAAATTCATATTACATAGAGACATTATAAATAGTTATTTGTTAAACTAGAGAAGAAAGTGCCTCTTTTTTCCACTCGCTCATGAGGCAATTCGAGCGAGAGTGGAAAAAACTCTTTCTTCTCGTTTTAGACACCACATTTTTTTCACAACATGTTTCTAAAAACGATTGTCTCGAACCTTCAATACATTTTAAGAAAATATTAGTAGAATAAGGGCCAGTTTTTCAATCGCCGGTTTACGCTCGATTAATGGTTTCCATTATTATTTAATCATGGTTAACATTAATCGGTGATTTAAAAACTGGCCCTAAGGGTAATATTTTGTTTATTTGAATCAAAATAGTTTATATTGACATGACTAGGAGAATGAGGGTAATATTTTATTTATTTGAATCAAAATAGTTTATATTGACATTACAGTTAGTGCAATATCTGTTCTTGGATTTATCGGGTAACAGTTTGTCATTAGTACCTTCTGCAATGTGTCTTATTTCGGGATGTGTATTTGGTTGTCTAATGTAGATAGATATTTCCTATATATATTTTTTAATGTAATGAAAAAAATGTTCTCTTCATTTCTTTTACAAATATTTTTTGCTTTCGTTGTTACTTATAGTCATAGTTACATCCCCAAATATATTTATTATTTATGTTTTATTTAATATTTGAGCCATTTATAGTAAATTTATAATTTCTCCGATTTTTTATTCTGTTTTTTCTAAACATTTGACTATTATTTATTAAGGGCTACTTATCAACTTATGGCACAATGGTAGCTAGCCGGGTTGTGGAAATTAGAACCCGAGTTCAATTCCCATAGCCGGCAACTGATTTTCACCACATTTAAAATTATCCCTGTGGCTCCCTCACCACTTACATCTCTGGAAGACTGTAATTTGATGGCTGGTAACCGCACTTCAAGCGTATAAATAAATCACTTATCAAGATCTGTCCCGGCAGACTGCCACACATGGAAATGGGTAAAAGGTGTGATGATTATTTATTTAACTAGGAAATAAAGAGTAAATAAAAAAAAATGTTGATCTCTAAGGTAACCAATAATTAAAATAAAGTAGTAGTCTTGTGAATAACAACAAGATATTCCGAAAATAAAAAAAACCAAAAAGTAAACATAAATTTATAATACATGTTTCAAAAATGACGCCATTACCAAAAAAAAAAACAATAATTTTAGTTGAGACCAAAGATACTTTGCATTAATAATAATTATTATTTGTGTACATAGACAGAAGTTAAACTTTGTGTTTGTAATCAATAGAGGCAAATAAATCACATAAGTACTCATAAAAAGGAGTACCGGGGTGCAGATGAGATAACTTATGCAAATCTATTGTTTATCTACATTGTTTATTAATCGGTGTTATTCATTGACATCTTCTACATTTAAAAATTTTATTTGTTCGCATTTCGATCATCTTCCACATACTTAGTCAATTTTAATCTAGTTTTTACAGTAACTAATCAAGTAAAACAAGAAATATTAACTAAACATATGCAATATTGAAATATCTACAATTTTTATTTGAATATTTTCTCTTTAAATTTTATTGAGACACAACGGCAACAAATATATGTTGGCGTCAATGAAATAGGCAACCATTTACTCACTAAAACTTTGGTCATCCTTGATTTTTACACTGTTGGTAAAGTAGGAAATTAATTTAAATTGCTACAGAACACTGTAATAAGCAGAGCCATCTTGCGGCAAATGTTCTAATCCTAGTCTGTATTCTAGAATTATGTCTGATATACGCATTTGAAGTACGACAAAATGCAAGAGGTAATATTTTACACAGTTGCTAGTTTTCAATTTATTTAGTATATTTCCTCAAAATGTGTAATATTTTACTACATAAATCTTGTATATACGTTTAATCATAGAATATATTGTTTTAATTTACATGAAATATTCAAAACGTTTTGTCGCAAACGGCGCCTCATAAAACACCGATTTCCGCAAAAATTTCGTCAACGATTTTGTTCACGATTCCAACTAACTATTTTTAAGAACAAATGGCAACCGTATAACTTAAATCGGTTCAGATAACTGACTAATTGAATTGAAAAAACTGATTCATTAAGGGAGGCAGAGAGATGGATGAGAGCAAGATGAGTACGAATCAGAAATCAGTAGAATTAGTAGTGGGGATAAAGAGATCGAAGTAAACCAATCAAATGGAAAGACAAATAAGGAAACGGTTTCGATAAATATATTGGATCTAATCATCCGATCCAAATGCGGATTACAAAGTTGGCGGGCTTTCCAATTCAAATAACCGTAGTATTTCATTCTGGCACTAGGTAGTGCGGCGTACTGTGCTCATGTCTGTTGACATAAAACTAACCAAAAAGTGTGAAACTTTTGACTTTTCTCTAATAAAATGGTAAAAACTTGTTAATTAATGAATTATTATACAATTTATGAATACTTTTTTATATTTTAGAATATTTGTAAGAACGTTTTTACTAAGTTTAACACAAATATTACATGTGCAATACGTCCTTTTGCATCTGCAGTTAAACCTGCAGAAAATAAACAAATTGAAGATGAACCAGACAAATTATACAAATACTTAGATCTAGAATTAAGAGGAAATGATCCTGCAGTATTGAGAAGTTATGCCAAGTTTTCAACTATGGCAGCTAGTCACTTAGATGTTGGAGGCAAGAGGTACTACAATTCAACATTTTATTACTCATTTATTAATAATAAATTATGTATTTATAGTTGGGCTTTACGTAAACCTCAACATGAAAGACTAACACTTTTAAAATCAGTTCATATTTACAAGAAGCATAGAGTACAATACGAATTCAGAACTTATTTTCATTTCGTCAAATTTGCTCATCTTACGGGCTCGACTGCAACTACATTACTAGAATACTTAGAAAGAAATTTACCGGAGGGCGTTGCATTGAAAGCTACAAAAGTAAGTCAAATCTTTAAATATTGAAATAGTGACATTAAAACAATTATGAATATTATAGATCGAATTGCAACGAGTACCTGACCATATTAAGCCACCTCAATAAATTAGTAGGTAACCATAGTAATAATATAAACTTGGTTGTTGTACATTATTATATTTGTAATTTACAATTACAATAGTTATTTAACAACAGTACTTATCCATTATTTTCCTAAAATATTTACAGCCCAATTCTCAAAAGACTTCGAATTGTGAATCTGGATCCTAACGTGAACACGGCATGTTGATATGAATTATTTTCAGAATAAACTCATTTGCAGAGTTTTGTATTAATTCATAAGTTATTATTAATTATTATTATTTGCCAAATTAATTCAATTTAGACTTAAAATTTCGCTACACTGTCAAAAACGTTTTAATTAAGACGTTTTTGTATCCTTTTTATTGTCATTTTAAAACGTTTGACTAAAAGTCTAGCATTTAGACGGGCGGTAAGAAAATAGATGTCTTAATTAAGACGCCTAAACTTGCAGAGTTTTTGCAGGATACTTCGCTGAATTTATTATTTAATTCGTGGCCGACTTTTCGCGAATTATGCGTGAGCATGTTTGGAGATGACAAATGGCGTTAACTCAGTGGAAAAAAAATCGAAAATTCGTAAATTCGAAGCTTCGAAGTTTTTTTGACGAAGTTCAAAACATTCGAATGTTCGAACATTCAGAAATTCAAACTTCGGTGGAAATCAACGACGCTACTAAACCCTATTCCCAAAAAAGTTTAAATAAGCTTTAATATAATCTTGTTACCATTTAGTTTTCGGAAAGTGAACTGAATTAACTTTTTTAAATCGGACAAACACAAGATTAGCTAATCCAAAATTAAGGATTAGCTAAAACTTTTTTGAGAATCTGGCTGTTAGTGTATTTTCATGTGCGTAGCTAAAGCTCCAGATTGTGTAAAACTTTTCTGACAAACTCTACAACTAAACGGTCTTTCGCCAGTATGAACTCGATTATGAATTTTCAAAGTTGAAGATTCCTTAAATCCTTTTCCACAAATTGAACAAACGTAGGGTCTGTCTCCAGTGTGTGTTCGTAGATGTGCGTTTAGGTTTCCGGAAACTATAAATGCTTTTCCGCAAACTTTACAAACGAACGGTCTTTCGCCCGAATGTAAACGCATGTGAATTTTAAGATCGGATGAGTTAGTGCATTGTTTTCCACAAGCAGTGCAAACCACTTTCATGACTGGTTTTTGGCCGGTGTGTTTTCGCATATGGTTTCGGGCTTTTTCTGCGGTTATAAAACGGTCGTCGCAGTATTTGCAACTGTATGGTTTCTCACCTAAAACAGATACACATAATTAGTTAATTTTATAATAGTTTTTATTAAATGAAAAGTAACTTAATATTATGTTTGGAAAACAGGTAAATTAAATTTGTTCAGTATTTTATTTATTTTGATTAGCATTAAAAGTCAGGTTTTGTCATTTTCGGATAAAGTGCCCGATAACTATCGGCAGGATAATTGATGACATATTGCATCAGAAAATGGTATTCAGCATAAATAATAACCATGTTTACAATGATTTCGACACGAAATGTATTTATTTATCCGGCTGATAGTTATTGAAAACTTTATTCGAAGATAGAATAGTCGGTTCTAACATAATAAAATGGCAAAGTTTGCTTCACTTTCAACAATAAAATCCTAAAGTTCGTTGAATTATTTACTTGCTCTTGAAATTTTTTTAAACATTTAGTCAGCTTGGATATTAAATCAAATATCCATATTTTTAACAAGAGGTAAGACTAGCTTCGCTACCTATTTTTATTTTCAAAAATTTCAAACTAAGAAAAATGGATCCATAGCGGACATACTAAAAATCTTTATTACAATTATTTTTTTATTAAGTTCTGTGATTTTATTTGGAGATAAAAATACAGTCAATATCGGGATTTTGAATTCCTTTCAAAATAAAATTTGATTTCATTATTTACTAAGTATTCGCTTTAAAAATAATAATAAAATTACAAAATTTAAGTAAAAAATTGTGTTAATTATTAAATATAAGTTTTGAAATGTTTTTTTCATTTGTTAAAATCTATATAATCTGGTTGAACAACAATCTATGAACGTCAAATAAAAAAACTGAAATAAGTATATATTGGTAAATTGAGGGGCGTCCTAAGAATAATGTGAATTTAAGGATTGCAAATGGAAAGGATAGAGTTGTGTGTCAGGATATGAATGTTTGAAACAATACAGATATGGGCAGTATAGCTATCTACTTTTATATCTTAGCTACAATTACTTTAGCTATAGCTGTTGCTTTCCTGATTGTGAAAATATGTAGCTATAGTTTTTAGGACTTAATTATTATTCCTCTTGTAACTTACAAATAATGTTAAGCTACTTCTTAATTATGGGGTGGCTAGCTCTGTGGTTTGAAGTCGACCTGTGGATCCTGAGAACTCTAGTTGGATTTCCAGAAGCGACAAACAATTTTCATAATTTCAAAAACTACCCCTGTGGCTCCTCCACCACTAACATCTCTACCGAGATCTGCGTCGGCAGAGTGCCACACCCAGTAATGGGTAGAAGGCGTGATGATATATTTATTTATTTTTATTTTTACTTCTTAATGCTACTTTTTGTAGCTCAAAATTACATTTTGTAGTTTAAAGCTACTTTGTTGAATCATTTTCATAATTATTTGTTGTAGGCTCTAACATATTGACTGTAAAAAGTAGCTTAAAATGTAACAACAACTTTAACAGATTTTAACTTTAGTTTTGTTACATTTAGCTAATTGTAACTTCGCCACATTGTTAAAGATTAATGGTAGCTGTAGCTTTGCTATTCTAACTAGCTTTTCAGCTCTGTCGAAGATAAATAGCAGAAAAATAAATAATTAAAACCATTTTTGGAAAAATAAATGTTTAGTTATGTCTTTACAATCTGGAACGAATCTTATAGAATACCTGTATGTATTCTTAGATGAGTCCTTAGAGTCCCTCCATGTGAAAATCTCTTATCACAAATACTACATTTATATGGTCGTTCGCCAGTATGCCTCCTTTTATGAACATTCAAATACCATCGTTCAGCAAAGGGCATATTACAAATATCACAAGCATGTTTCTTCTCTCCAGAATGTGTTTTTAAATGTACATCTAGCTGGCTAGTAGTACTAAACTTTTTCGGACATAAAGAACAACTGAATGGCCTTTCACCAGTGTGACATCTCATATGAGTTGTCAAAACGTTACTTTCGTAGAATCTTTTTCCACATACTGTACATAAGTGTTTTTTCTCACCCTTATGTCGTCGTAGATGTTTGGTTAAATCACCTGATTCAAGAAATCCTTTATTGCAAATATTACAAATGTAGTTTCTGATTTGGGAATGGATTTTCATGTGACGTTTTAGAGCAACTAACGTACTTAAAACTTTTGAACAAGTTGAACAGGTAAATGTTTCCGAATTGGAATGTAGTTTTAAATGACGTTTTAAGGTAATAGATGATTTAAATTGTCTATTACAAATATCGCAAGATAGTTTATTATGGTTTTTTAAGTGATTATGTAATAAAGTGGTATCGGAAAATGTTTCGCTACATATTTTACAAGAGTGCTCTGGTTTGTCTTTTGTTTCATTGTCAGAGTCACTTGATACATCAGTATTTTGGTTTTCTGCATCTGTTGTATTGTTTTCTTGATTAACTTCTGATTGATTTGTACAGATAGGTTGTTTAGTTTGTAAGTATTCTTTTAAGATATAATCTGCCTTTTCGCAAGACTCTCGGAATGTGGAAAAGCTGTTTATAAGGTTATAGCAGTTATCACAAATTTGGGTCGGTAGCTGATCTTCAACTAAAATCTAAAATTTGAAAAATGAGGACTAAATTTCATAAACTATTCTTTGTTTATGTGTAGCACCTGAATTGATGCGCAATATAATATTTTATCGGTGATATTAGAATCTATTAGATATTTTTCAGCCATAGTTTCGGTTAAACAAGTCCTACATACGTTATTGAAATCTATTATATTGTTAGTCTGCATTGTTATTTGAAATCTGTTTATGAATTTAATAACGTCACAACCGAGACGATTGATCAAATTATCTGATGTGGTTGCTTAGCAACATAAAAGACAAACTGGGCTTTGTATTGGTGTTCTATGCTATAACCTTAGTTATTTTTTCTGAAACCGGCGAGAAAGTGCCTACTTTCCTGACCAATTTTAATATGGAAAGTATATTTTTACCAAAACAGTCAAGTAAAGTACGTATCCAAGGCTATTACAAAAATAACAGTCTGATAAAGATTTTACCTGATTGTTTTTTGTTGTTGCAACCTTGGATACGTAGTCTGCTGCCAGTACAAATAAAAAATTAAACATTTTGAATTATTTCTGATTAATTATTGATTGAACTGTTTCAGAAAAAATTGTATACATACGTCAGGAAAGTTTTTTTACTTGACTCAGCAGATTAAAATACGAGGCCTAAAAAACTGCTTCGTCAAGTAAAATATCACTTTCCTGACTTAGGGCCAGTTTTTCAATCGCCGGTTTACTCTCGATTAGTGTTAATCATGATTAAATAATAATGGTAACCATAGTTTCAATTATTATTTAATTATGATTAACATTAATCGGTGATTGAAAAACTGGCCCTTATTATGTAATATACTATTACGACGTTGAAATGGAGTCAAATAATTACACAAACTCATTAAATAATATATTTTTGCACAATCTACACTAGGACAAAACATTTAAAAGGTTATAACATATCTTGTAAATTACATCAATATTTTTTCAGTCCTCTTGTTTTTATATAAATATGAAATTCGTAAAATAATTTGAAAACCTATTCAGACTTAGCAATAGCAGACTTTCACGTCCTTTAATATCACGCAAAAAATTGCTAAAACGCTGCAATCGATATTTACAATTTTAAAAACATACTTATTGTTAAGCAAGAATATTATGTAATGTATACATATCTACCAAATATAATTTGGAATGTCTTATAATTAACGAGGTAATGTTGTGGTGAACATGGTAAAATCTACAAACACCACAGAAAAATGATCAGTTCATTATATTTATACTTTCGTTTAAAGTTTACACTTCGTTCCTTAATTCATAAGCAATGTTCAAAGGCAAATTTATGACAAAATTCTTGTCCTCTTTATACCTACTTCTAAGATAATTTTAATATATGTAAATGCGATATGATTGTTCAACAATTTTATTTTTAAATAGTTATGGAATTTTTAGAACTTATTAATCTACAAATACTGATCATTTTTCTTAGTATTCGCAAGCTAAAATAAGAGAAGTGCGCGGAAGGAAAAAGAACTAATTAGGAAGACAATAAATATTTCTTCAGACTTGATTTTGATTTTGGCATCTAAATAGAAAATAACTGCGCATTCCACTTCATTAAAAATATAAATAATCACAAATCTTTTTTCCGTTCGCTCCATGATTATTAAAATTGACATGATCAGATTCACAAAATTAAATTAGCAAACTCTAATAATACTTTCAATATTAATCAATTATCCTGATTAAAAAATATTATGAAGCGAATTTTACCTGACTTTTTATTGTTGGTTATAGAATCACTAGTTTTCTTTTGTGAATCAACTTGAAAATAAAAGCGAGACTAAACTATATTCGAGGGAATTAATATATAGGAATTTTTTTCGTGATGGTTTTTCTACACATGTGACAAGTTTTTAAAGTATCAGCACATTTCGAACAAGCGCCGTGACCGCACAAAAACACAACATTTCTTCTTCGTTCCATGCAGATACTACACCCATGGGTTTCTTCAATCTCCGCTATTTTGCACTCCAAATATCTCAATCTTTCTGCACTGGGCTGTCGACTCTTCGGTGGTATGACTCTTCCATCTTTTGTAACTCTCTTTTGCACACACATTCCGCATTGAAGACATTTCTTCATTCTTGAAGCACAGTCTTCACAGGCAGGTTTATGACCACAAGGTTCGAGAGAAACGTTTTCTTCCGATAATTCCGAACAGACTGAGCATTCAGCTGGTTTATTTGATACATGTCTGGGACTTGCTTCTTCTTTTGAACTGGTGGCGCTGTCATTTTTATTTGCTTCTTCGTTATTCACTCTTCGATTTGGTGTAGCTTCGCTTCGACTTTTTCTGGGATTTTTGGACGAATTATCTGATGAGTTATGACTTGGACTATTTCTAGGATTAAAATCTGTTAAGTTGAAACCTTCAGGGACTAATTTTGGAGGTTCGTTGATACTTAAAGCACCCAATCCCAAATCACCAACCAATTCATTTGACACATTTGCTGTTGGCTTATAAGCTTTCAGTAACTCTACAAGCTGAGGATCTTGTAGTAAACTGAGAGCCATTTGGTGTTTGGAGTTCACTGTTTCAATGTCACAGCCTGACTGAATAAGGTAACAAGCTATGGATAAAGCTACACGATTGTCTGTGATATAAGTCAGCTGATGATGAATCGCATGAATGGCAGGAGAATCTTCTTGGCGGATTTCTGTGTTTATGTTGGCACGTTTTATTAGAGCAACATGGAGAGCTGTGTCACCATCTTCGTCTTTAGCATTTATATTTGCTTTGAGCTTTACTAAAAGCTCTATAACAGCGCAGTGACCTTGACTGACTGCTAACAAGAGAGCTGTTTGATTCCGATTATTTCTAAGATCTACGTCAGCTTGTCCAACGCGAACTAATGTTTCCACAACATCTTTATGTCCATTTAAAGCTGCGAGATGCAGAGCTGAGAATCCGTCATCCTTCTTCACGTCTACAAGTTGCCGAGTTTTCGTTAAGAGCTTGTGAGTCGCGAAATTGTTTCCTTTTAATGCTGCGTGGTGGAGGACGTTGAATCCACGATTATTTCGTATTGTGAAATCCACTCCTATATAATAAAAATAATTTTAACATTTAAAATAATGTAACGAGGGTATAAATTACCTGGTGCTTCGCACAAAAGTTCGATAACTGGACAACTTTCTTTGCCAATCGCGTCATGTAACGCTGTATCACCGTAAGAATCTTGTATATTAACATCAGCACCACGAGACAACAACAATGACACACAATGCACAGGTTGTTTATGCGCTGCTATATGCAAAGCTGTACAACGACCTTTATTTACCGCATTTATATCTGCTCCATGTCTGAGCAACAACTCCATCACCTAACAACACATTTAAAATAAACCAGAGCTCATGATTTCATCTGAAGTAAAACTTACATCTGGTTGATTGCCGAAAGCTGCATAATGTAGGGTAGTATCCCCATCAGTGTCGACGGCATTAACATAAGCCCCGATAGTGACTAAATATCCGACTAATTGTGTGTGGCCCTGATGCGCAGCGACTTGAAGAGCGGTTTTCCCGCCACTACGCATATCTACTTGAGACGGAAGAGAATCTAACACGGTTTTAACAGCTTCTAATCGGCCTTGAGCTGCGTCGCGGACAAGTTTGTCTGCGCTGCTTGTGCCTCCAGGAGTTACTGGCAACCATTGTTGCACTATGGAAGAAAAATGATCGAAATAAAAATAATAATATAGATAATTTTTTGTAGGTCTTACTGGACGGTTCAAGTCGCTGATTCTGGTCAGCCTGCATCGTATTGGATAATTCTGTAGCACTACCAGGAACTAATCTAACACATTGAGGATTTAAAGTCCAAGCATGACCATCTAGTTGTATTCGAAGGTCACCATCACTGTAGACTTTAATAATTTTGCCCAGTTTACCTAAAGCCTAAAAAAGATTATAATTTGTGTTTAAATTAAATGTTAAATAAAACATACTCTTAAAATAAGAGAAATAATAGGAAAAAATATTTTCTAACACTTGTCTAAGTTCCACAAGTTCAGTTGCTGTGTGGAACTTATTTTTTCTTTTATTTTTCTTATTTTAAGAATTAGATCTACTTCGCAAGTGATATTTTATCTTTGTAAAAAAATACGTACTCTTTTCATAATGTCTATCCACTCGCCATGGCCTTTTTGAAGTTCTCTAACTTTAGCCTGATCATTCAAAACACAAACTACATCGCCTACTGAGAATGTGTTGGTTTTACAAAGAGCTGCTGGATTGAAAGTCCATCTGTTATTACAATCTAAAGTACAAACAAATATAATAGTCGGATCCAATTAAAACAAAATTGTAATTAAATTACCTTCGTATTGGACACGAATATCCCCTCGTTCGGTAACTCGATGCACTGTACCAACTTTCCCTGTGTATTTCGCCATTCGCGGATTCCACCCACCGTGTCCCTGTTGCATGGTTTTGAGGGTGTCAACTTCAACTGCAACTTGGACTTTGTCTCCAACGCTGTACAACGATGGTCGGACTGTGTTTGCAGCTTGTTGGCCAGCTGCTCGACTAGGTTTTACTTCTACATGATGACCTTAACATTCATCAATTAATAACATATATAAAATATAATAAAAATATTATTACTTAATGTTGGTAAGTGTTCAGGGTAATATGTGCCACCGGAAGATTCCTGAATAAATTTTAGATCACAGTTTCCTTTATGTCCTAATCGGTACACATTTGTTGCACCTGACATCCATGTTACATTTGCTACAGAACGTGCACTTTCGTTATCCCATCCACGAATATCCATTACTCGACCAGTTTTACCTAAAATTGATTTTTTAAAGACGAAAATAATAGAGATAGAAAAATGTTATACCTTCACCGCCGTCTTGATTTCCCCATTCCCAGTTATAACCACGAACTACTTTTGCCCCAACAAATATTCCTTTTAATTCACATTTTGCTGCATCTTTTCTTAATGGTAAATCGACGCTAAAATATATCTTATGTAGCAATTAATTGATAATTTAATTATAAAATAACTTACCCTTGTGAATCGGCTGAGTCAAATCTTTGAAAAGGATGCGATGAATCGTGAGCATCAGCATGATAACACAACGAGCACAAATCGTAGTCGTAGCACTGAATACATTTATATCGCATTCCAGCAATTCCATGTTTCTTACAGCCATCGCAAATTATGTTCGGATGTTTAACACCTGTTAAAATCACGATATTTTCGTCAGAACACATATTTTAATCAAGTAACTTGTCGGAAGTTTTACAATAAATGAAATTTTCCTGGTGCGTAACAGGAAAATATGTATAAATATTATGACGTGGAATAAAAAATACCGTACCTATCTGGGCATTATCGATAACTCGAAGATCAAATTGCCCTTGATATCCAACTCTATAGTTTGTACGAAAACCAGAATCCCATTGAACAACAACTGTTTTATCTGGAGAACTGGATGATCCGGCTCTTCCCACCTCGCAGACGGTGCCAGTATAACCCTCGCCTCCATCTAAAATATATATTTTCTTGCATCTTGAAAGTATATATTATTGTAAATATTTACCTTGATTTTGCCACGACCAATCGGGTCCTCTTATAACTCTTACTCCAGGAGTAAGCATTTTTGACAGTTAAGCTAACCTGTCATCTGTCATTCCCAAGTTGATAACGATAATTAAACACAGAT
The DNA here is from genome assembly GCA_911728475.2 of Pterostichus madidus. Taxonomy (NCBI): domain Eukaryota; kingdom Metazoa; phylum Arthropoda; class Insecta; order Coleoptera; family Carabidae; genus Pterostichus; species Pterostichus madidus. The sequence continues at coordinate 6,685,392 of OU452313.1, read as the reverse complement.
GAGTCATAAGTTAAAACTATTTTCACATCACGCATTCACTTAAAATACAAGTCACACTTTTCTGCGACAACATTTCTGCAGTATCATTTTCCGTCTATTGTTAGTCAATATCACTCCGAATAACTTGAGGTATTAAATCACTGGAGGTTATTTCGAGTGTTACCAAAAATTGCCATCAGCCACAAACTGTAACGTTGTTTGAGTTGTAATTATTTAATTATGATATTATTTGCGAAATGTATAATAATGGAAAGTTGTTTACAAAATTTCTCGTTCGATGTTGCAATTGCAATGCATGAAGGGATACAACGACAAAACCGCGAAATTTGGATGCCGCGTTTCTTATCTAATTTTAGTGAAGGTCGGCTGTCTAAATTTATTCTAATCAATTATTTATTTAAGCCGATTAATTATAGACTATTAAAAATCAACAAGTGGTTCTAAATATTATCGTAGAATAAAAAACATAATATTTGAGTACATTTCTTTGTTCCATGCATGATATGCAAAATATAAAACTTTATTGTTCTTATCAACTCGCGCACTTTATGTCTTTAATTTATTTTAATTGACACTAATTGAAAATGGTTTGAATCCATTTTCATTATTTTGATACAAGGAAAAGTACACAATATTGACGTAACAACGTAAGCGGCTTATCGCTAAAAAAATATGGATGGTCTTTCCTTATATCCTGTATAAATAAGCCGATAAAGAGCTGCCGATACTTCTCCGGTTTACCTGCATATGTACACGTTATAATTAGCATACGTCTTACAGAATTATAAATACGTATTTTATTTTCAAATTAAAATCAGCTTACGTTAGATAATACTTTAGCCGGGCACAGTGGCGTAGCAAGATCTTTTTCTGCCATGTATTATACAATTTCTGAGGGCTTTTCCCCTAAAAGAAAATAGCTTTCTTGAATCGAGTAAATATAATGTTGACATAACGATGCTTCCCTGAAATCAAGAAAACATTATCATCATGTCTTATACCAATTAATGGGTGTGGCACTCTGCTGTAGCAGATCTCAGTAAGTGTTATATTTATGCGCATGAAGCGCGATTACCAGCCGTCAAATTACAGCCTTCAAAGATGTTAGTGGAGGGAGTGCCAAAGGGATAGTTTTAAATGTAGTGAAAATTTTTTGTCGGCTGTGGGAATCGAACCCGGGTTCTCAAATTTACAGATCGACTCGATACCACCGAGCCACTTACCCCATACTAATTTTAAGTTACTTCTTCTATTTTTTTTATGGGGTCGCTAGCTCAGTGGTATGAAGTCGGCCTGTGGATCCTGAGAACCCTGGTTCGATTCCCACAGGCGACAAACAATTTTCATAATTTCAAAACAATTACCCCTGTGGCTCCTCCACCACTAACATCTTTGGGGGGCGTGATTTTACGGCTGGTAACCGCACTTCACGCGCATAATATATCACTAACCGAGATCTGCTTCGGCAGAGTGCCACACTCAGTAATGGGTAGAAGGCGTGATGATATATTTATTTTATTTATTTATTTATTTATTTTATTTCTGTTGGCTGGTAGGGCTCCTCTTTGCGATTCCTGCGCCCCTGGTAGACACGAAGTATTATAATGTTATTTTAATTTATTTTTGATAAGGATAAAGGGTAGTAATTAAAACAACAATTTAAGGAATATAATATTATATAATAATAAATTAAAAATCCCAACATACAAATGTCTGTCACAACATTTATAACAATTTACTAATTCAAAAATAATTTTTACATGAACAAGTAATGTAATAATAATAATAATTCACTATTTCCTTAAGTATGTGTTCTGTTTCTATCGGAAAACATATGTTAACAGTCTTTAAAACGTTTATATCATTAAAATTATAACATGTTACAAACTGCACAGTAAAAAATTCACAGATTGTATGAAATGTTTGCAGCATTAAAAAATCTAAAACCGCTAATTAAAAATAATCTTTTTAAAAATATATAAATGTTGTACTACACAATGGAAACTGCCTTATCAGGAGACCTACACTAGAAGACGTCACAAACATACAATTAGAGATTTACTTTCCAACAGATAACAACAAATATACATTTCATTAATAAACACAACGTATTTGATTTTTCCACAGATTTTATTTCACTTTAATGTAACATCGTTTCGGCCTCTCGGACATCATCAGACAATAATCATATAAGAATAGTAACATTTATTTATAGTTAAAAACTATCAAGTTTGTAACATCTGGTTAGTCGTTTACAATATTTTTCTTTAAATTAATGGAGTTAATTCCATAAGTTTCTCCGAACACTATTACTTCAAAGTACTTCACCCGGCCAGCAAAGTATAAAGATTGAATCTTTTAGAAAATTTAGAAATAAAGAATGATTTTAAGAAAAATATTTTAAACGATCAACTACATGTTACAAACTCACCCCTCCTTAATAGATTTTAATTATAAATAAATATAACTCTTCTTATTTGGTTATTGTCTGATGATGCTCCGAGGGGAAGAAACGATCGTTACATTAAAGTAAAAAAAAATCTGTGGAAAAATAAAGTACTTTATGTTTATTTATTAGTGTTAATATAATCCACCAAGTACCGAGTATGAAAACTCTATTAATTATTAAATATATATTTGTTGTGTTCTATTTTAGAAATAGTTATTAAATAATCTTTTATTTACAATTATCTACATTTTGCACAAAAATCTCACTGAACTATAAAAAATATTTTGTGGTCCTACTGGCAAACAACTAAAAATCCTAAATAGAAGTAAAAATTCACACTATAATAAATTATAAAAATTACATTTAATAAGATTTATTTACAGTAAAGTTACTTTACAAAAGTAACATTTAAAGTTTGCAACGCCATAGGCTGCACATCAATGTCATATAATTCATTTAACCTCTCTTCCGGATGGAGTCCCGTTAACGACATAACTTGCAAAGAGTCAATTTGTAAGTCTACGAACTTGGTTCCCTCACTAAAGTTAGGGTTGTCACATTTAAATTTATCACTAACAGCGCAATCGTAACCCTGTCGATGCAGAACCATCAGCGCATTCATCGAGGGGAATTGAGAGTACATTTGATCTGGTTGAGTACGAAGAGTCACTAAGTGGATGTCACACGGCAAACTTTCCGCCAATAATCTAATCACTGAATTCGGCTTTATTTCTAGGTTTAAATCTTCCATAACGAAGATCCCAATGGGGTAGTTTAACATGTTACTCATGTGATTTGCGAATAAAGATGGCTTGGAGAAATTCTCGCTTTTTGTTGATTCTGTTGCTACGTTAAAATTTCTTACTACTTCGCCATCTTCAAATGGTTGCTCCATGTAATCTACTTCTCGTTTTATTCTTCTTTCCGTATTTACTTTCTTTTTTGTTTGATGGTGGACATCTTCTATTAATACCCAGAATTTCATAACTGTTTTTCTGTTATCTACTAACCCTTCTCCCATTCCTCTGGAATCATCGTATAATGTTCTTCGGTCTAACATAACTTCTAAAAATCCTGGTTGCCAACTAGCTGCTCCTTGTGCATGATTTGTTAATAAACTAAGTCGAATATCTTCATCCTGGATATACGCCATGGTTGTTATAGGAAAATAGTTGCCTTCAATACCTATTCTATCTACTTTAATTCTCTTTTGCATTTGGAACCCGTTCAAATCTGAGTAAAATTCAGGTATGTCACCATTTTGTACATCAGTAGTTAACCTCATAAACATTTCAGTTTCTCTATTTTTGGGCGGATTTTCAAAATCAACTTCATTTTGAACTTGTATTGCATCTGACAACATAGAATTCTCCATGTGGTATATTTTTACGGAATGTACTAAAAATGGACCATATATGACAGTTACTTCGCTTGAAATGGGTCCTGAAGTGATGATGATACTAATTTGTTGGCTATATTGTTCTAAAACATCTTTGTCGGTTTCTCTGCTGTTCGGATCTGGCATAAAAAGATAAGCGCCCGAATGGAACTGCGCGCTGTGGTAGGCAGCAAAACTAATTGCACATTGCGTTACTTTTTGTTTGTGTTTCCGCGTCACTGATTTCATGAATCCTGATGAGCCGTCAATCAGCAATTTCATTTTTTGATTTTCCAACTGAATATCTCCGGGTTGAGTATTTCTAATTTTAAATTTCGAGGGTTTAAATTCAGCCTCTTGTTCAGGCGTTTGTGATTTGAAATCGTTTTGATTGTTGTTCCTTTTTGGTTGTTCTTTTCGGTGACAATTATTACAGTATATAGTTGCTTTTGATTTACTTGCCTTTTCCTCGGTTTCAGAAACGACGTAGTACGTTACTAAACTTAGTGGAGGCAAAGTTGCAATGAAAACTAATTCGTATTCATCGGTTGCCATATGTAGTTTGTTATTTCCGCTCGATGCATTCCAAACTGGATTGATTTGAAATAAGATTTCGTTTCTGTTTGAATCCATCACTCGAACATTTAAAGAAGATATTCTGAGTTCGACTACATGGTCTTGAGAATGAACTAAGGAGTTAAATAATACTACTTTACGTTCGTTATCGACTGTAATCGGTAACTTTTTCGGTAGTTTTTCGTAAGATTCTCTTTCTAAATCGCTAAGTATGATATTCTTAGTTTGATCTGTAGTTGATGGTAATGTGTCGTTCAAAAGCAAACTTTGAATTGCGTCTTGTTGAATACTTTCAGTATCTCTTAAACTTTCAAATAATTTCAGCCCGTAGTCACGCATAACAAAAGATTTGCTCGTCCCTGTAATTGCGTCATGATGTTGGAATAATCCTAAATTTCTTCTTGCTCGGACCAATTTTTCAAAATTTCTTTCAAGGATTTTAAGATGAGGTCCATAGTTATTTTGTCTAGCTTTATTTACAGCAATAGTGTAGAGTATTTCAGCGCATCTCAAACTGTTTTCCAACTCGCGATCCAGTATTTTCATAAATGGTCTTGTTGTGAAATATCCTGACCAATACGCAGGTCGACCTTCACTGAAAATATCTGAATACACAAAGAAATCTCCTTTTAAAGTTGGGTAATTGTCATAGCGTTCTAAAATGGCGTTGAAGTAATCTTTTGGAGTTCCAAAAGTAATTTCAGTTTTATACGTTTCTTTATTCGAGTTAATATAGTCAGTAAGCAAAGCATAATTTTGATACTGTTGGTCCCATTCAACTTCATGACTGTACCGGAAGTCATCGCCTATTGGCATTAAGACAACATTATGTGGAAATAAAGATCCGGTTCTTGCATATTGTGCAAGAAGTAATTCCGCTTTCTGTTTAATATTTTTGTCGTTAATGTTTTGCGCTTTGATTGAATAATCAGTGTATTCCCCGGGAATTTTTCTAAAATCGAAGTTGAGACAGATATACGGATGCGGTCCACAACTGTGTTTTATCGAGTAGATGTCAAAGGGTTGGTTGTGTGTTAACAAAGTGGTTTTCTGCGATATTTGGCTGGGATTGGACCGCGACTGCCAGTTGGGGACCCAGAGGAAATCGCCGAATTGTTTTTGCGCGAGCCACTGTTTCCACACGTAGTGTATTCTCTGGATGATCGTCCCAGTTATTCCAGACGTGGTGAGTAAATAGGGCTGTGTGCTTCCGTGTCCGAAGGGATCTATGGACCATCCTGATTTTGGTGTTATCCCCAAATTGGACTTCAGCCACTGGTGCCCTGAAAACAAAAGTTTTTGTGAAATTCTCATTAAGAACAAAAAGTATTCTTTCAAAGAAAATAAATTTTATTCAGTTGTTCCGAGCGTATTTTACTACAAACCCACTGCATAACATGTTTTTTAAAAAGAAGGAAGAACTTAACTGCCTGCTTATTCAACTAACAAAATGAGACCTCGAATTCGATTGTCATAGTCGTCAACTAATTATTCCTTTATCGGCATCTTTAAAGTTCGTGATTTGACTCATATTATGCCCAAAAATATATCACTATGACAGTGGCGAACTGACTCAAGAACTTTCCCGGTGGCATAAAGGCTGATCAATATTAGCACTTATAATTTAATATTTTTAAAATTGTTATTTATCTTTAACTTTAAAATATTATTTGCATACACTCATTCTAGGTTGCATGAAAGTTTTATCGGTTCATTAGCAACTAACGGTTCAATAGATTTCAGAAAATCGTTATTGATACTGTTGCTAGATAAACAATTCTTTAACTAAAGAACTCTTTATTTTTTTCTTGCAACCCAGCATTAGAGGTAGTTAAAATATCGTAATAAATAAATAAATCATTACGCCTTCTACCCATTACTGGATGTGGCATCTGCCATACCAGATCTCGGTAAGTGATATATTTATGCGCGTGAAGTGCGGTTACCAGACTTCAAATTACAGCTCCTAACGATGTTAATGGAGAGGGAGTCACAGAGATAATTTTTTGTAGTAAGAATTGTAAGAAACTTGATTGTCGGCTGTGGGAATCGAACCCGGGTTTTAAAATATTATGACACCAAAATTATAACAATCAATTTTAACCCTTTATGCTTTTATTTATCGTTACCAATAACGACAGTAGTAAATTATTTTAGTCCCGTTGTTATGAGTATTTTAGCCGTGGCGATAAGGAAAGAAGAAATCGTCTTGATTCTAAATAATTATTTCTAAATTTTTTAGGAAAAATCACTTTCTATCTTAGGGTCGTGGAAAAAATAGTAAATACACGCGCGAGAGAAGTATATTTTTTCTCTCGTCGTATTGTAACCTTCGCCTTCGGCTCGTGCCGCAAATTACTTCTCAGGAAAAAACCATGCACTTCTCTCCCTTAATATATAATATACTATTATTGGCTGCTATTTGAATAATTTTCTTTCTTATTTTATGCATATATAAGAATAAAAAATATATGTGAAATCTACATTTTAATTTTAAATACCAAACTGAAATCTGTTTATAAACAAATAATTTTCTTTCTCACCTTCAATAAGCTGGTCAATCATAGCATACACATGACTAGTAGCTTCATCCGTCATGACCCACCCTCCCGTGGTGATTTCCAGTCTTCCATTATGCACCAGCTTCCTCAGAGCTCGCTGTTTGCTAGGATGTGCACTATCCCACCAAGCGGACAAGAACGAAACTTCACTCCAGATGAATGTTAGGTTAGGATACTGTTGTAGTTTTGCCACCATGTTGTTGAGGATCTGTTTACTTTCATAGTGGAAGTAGTGCTCGAAGGTTTTCAGCCAGCCTGGGTCGTTGTGGGAGTGGGGAATGAGGATCACCTGAAAAGAGAAGAACGGTAAAATGTGGGTGGTACAAATTAAAATTGATGCATCTTTTGATATGTAGGCGTTGATCAATGAATTGTAGGAAAATATAAAATTAACTATGTTTTTATTTCTATTTATTTGCGATAAATTTTGTAATGTATTTAACGGTGTAATTAAAAACAATAGACCAAATTCTAAAGGCAACAATTAATATTGTTACTGCTTAAAAATAACATATTAATAATACTAGGGAATTAAATAAAATAGTAGGCGAGTTTTCTAAAGGACTTGTGCGATAAATTATTGAAACTTTACCAAATCCTTAAAAAAAGTAAAAGTAAAAAAAAAACCTCAGAAAAATAAAACTTAAATATGGTAAAGTATCACTTTACTGTCTTGTTACGTAAATAACTATTAATAAATTTAATACATACATACATACATATCTTCACGCTATATCTCATCAAATGGGGTAGCACGAACCCTAAAATCACTTATAAAACATTCACTCATTACATTAATCAAATAATCAGCCCTCGTCAAATATTCTCATCCAAACACACAACCCTCACTTTAACCACATTCATAGATCACTTCATATAAACTCATTTATTTATAATACTCCAAATCATTTAACACACAACAAACCTTCAATCACATCTATCCAATCACTCCTATTCACTTATCATTCATCTTCTTTCTTCGACGTACATAACATATGGATAAAACATCTCAAATTACTCATGCTTACTCCTAACAATGAATCTAATAACAAATCTAACAATAAATTCAATAAAGTCAAAAATCCATCCCTTATTGATCATTAATCAAAAGTTAAAAAATATTGCATTAGCATTAAGATCAATTAAAAATAATCCTGGGCCGGACATTTCGCGAGCTGTAGGTTGGGAACCGCTGTTATAAATCGATTTGGATAATTTTACAACATAATTCAAGAAACAAAAATATTGCACTCAGTTTTAATTTATTTTGTAGGAATGAAAATGAATTTTCTGAGCGGATCGATCTTGCGAGTTTGGCAGTATTAGATGTTTGTCTTCTGGAAGAAAACGTTTTTCTTTGTATGTTTGTTTTTCGTGCGTTCCGCAAAGAAACACTTTCAGCGTGTTCATTAAATTTTTACCGAACCATTCCAACTTAATTTGGCCAACCTGGAATAAAAGCCGTCCGAAAAACATAGAACGGCAACATCAGTCTTTAATTTCGCAATCAAGACGGAAGAGTCCACAGTTGGCAGTCGGAACCCCGTCAAGATCGCCAACTGTTTAGCCCTAAAAAATCATTTCCGTTTCTTTGTCGCATTTTATTCTCATTGTCCGGATAAAAGAGTTCTTCCGAGTGAAAAACACGAGCCGATTTCAAAATTTAATTATCCCGGTCGTTTCATTGTTTTCTTGTCTGGGCACAAAGGGGCTTCGCCCTGTCGCCCCCATTCGGAGAAGATTTTAACGTGGCGGGACTGTGCCCTATCAACGTATCTCCTCTTTTATGTATCACATTTATGCGTTGTTAGGTTTATTGCGCTTGTTTGAAAGACAGTTTCATTTAGACCTGTTCTATCTACTCTCGGCGCGTGGAGTTTCTGTTTCTTTTTCGATTTATCCAAGTGTTATTTCAGGAAATAATCAAAAGAGTAGTGCATGTGGTTGACTATTTTCCCATTATATTTTTAATTTCGTTTCTTGATATACTTTTACTGACTTGTTGTGTATGAAAAAGAAAACTATTTATTATAGTTTTAAACATAGATAATATGTTCTACAATCTCATATTTTATTTATTTTGTACGCAATAAATTAAATTTACTATGATACAGTGGTATCGAGTCTGTGGATTTAAGAAATCGAGCGCCCCCACATACGACAAACAATTTTCACCACATTAAAACTATCCTCTCCACTAATATCCTTGGGATCGCGGTCTGACGGCTGGTGACCGTTCTTCACTCACAAAATACATCACTTACCGAGATCTGATATTGCAGAGTGCCACACCTAGTTATGGGTAGAAGGCCCATAAGGACACATGGGATACGAGCCTAGTGCAATTTTGCTAAGAATTGCCGTTACAATTTTTAAATTAAACCAGATAACATTTCTAAATATTTTTATAAACATAGAGCAAAATTTTACTTAATCTAAAAAAATCAAAAAAATACATAATGTATAATTTCTTAATTAAAAAAAATAAATAAATAAATATATCATCACGCCTTTTACCCATTACTGGGTGTGGCACTCTGCCGAAGCAGATCTAGGTAAGTGATTTATTTTTGCGCATGAAGGGTTCTTAGGATCCACAGGCCGACTTGATACCATTACCCCATAATTTCTTAATTAATCCTATAAAATATAAGCAAGTATTAAAATAACTTTGACGACATAATAGAAGCATTTGCACAACAGAAGTCTAATTCTCAAAATACGAGTAGTAATCACTTCATTTATATTTGATTTATATAAAGTTAATAGTTAATATAGAAAAGTACATATTGATTTTTCATTCACATTTTTTTTTTACTTTCTAAAAGGGCCCCAAAATATGTGTGCCCAAGGACCCCTGCATGATCTAAGACGGCCCTGTCAATTACAGTACAGAGTAGGTTTAAATGTCAGATATAACAGTATTTTAAAGGCATATACACTTACTGGTAGGTAGACTCAAACGTCATAACACCATCCACTGCCAAATTTTAGTTTGTAACATAAAATTTTGGAATTTGTGAGAAGTGATGGAAATTTTGTTTTCCTATTTTTCTTATTTTTTAAGACACAGTTCCACATCGTAATTGACTTTTTGTCTTTATTTTGTAACATACATAAATCTAGCGCCCCTTCCGAAAAAAAAAATGGCTGGATCCGCCACTGTCACTCGGGATCGCTTAACAATCCTTCAATTGTATCCATTCATTCATTCCTCGATCGTCCACACAATCTCTCACTTTCAATTTCAATCCACATACATATGACCAGATCATCATTCCACATCTAACACAATCTAACACAAAATGCAGTGAACCACAGTAAGAAATCAACAAAACGTCATGTTATATTTATAATTAATTTGACGAAATGAGCTATAATTTATATAGTGTAATAATTAATGTAACTATATTAACTTTATCAATGCTGAACTTCATTTATAATTTAAGCAAGGGTTGGTAGTAATGTAGAAGATGAAATAAATTCATGTTAAGTGCAATTTCTTGTACAAATAGCGAAATAATCTAAAGAAGTAATTACGTAGTTTGAGAGAAAATAAATTTCAGTGACAGCAGCAAACCCAGATACAATTGTCACGCGTCTGATCGTTTCGAGCGCACGCGACGGCGATATGAAATGTTCTTTATTTATCCTCGATTAAACTTTTATTCGAACAATGGATAAATCTGGTGTAGGTATAAATCAATACAGGAAACTTGTTGGAAGACTCCAGAACTATAATAGAATATTTCAGAATTTCCCGATCCCGATACACAGTTGAAAGTATTCTATAGGAAAAAGTTATTCAATTATGTGCCAACCGCAACTGCAGTCAGAATTTATAATTAATTTCATTTATATTCGTAAACTGTCAACTTGTAAGTCTTTACGTAAAGCTGTTGCGCGGTTTTCTATTGTAAATAATATAGGAGTCGAGGATATATTTTCACAATAGTTTCTTCTTCATCAAATATTTCTTCTTTATGACAGGGGATTCAATGCCGTTGAGTGCAGCTTCGCGTCTTGCTTAGTTTAAAAGATTTAACCACAGGAAAAGTTGAATTTTAGTCAGTTTCACATTTTACACCATTAAAAAGTTATGGGGTAGGTGGCTCAAGTACCACCTTAAGAATTTATTAAAAATAATATAACACTAGTTATAAAATTGCGGATTTCACCATTCGATTCCACATATATTTCTACGTATGTATATATATATATATAAATATATTGATACTGAAAAAAATCTTTTTTATTCATTGGAGTCATGATCGCAAAAATCGTTTAATGAAAATGTGATTTTTTTTTGTTGAATCAGTTTAAAAAATTTAAAATATGGTTCTATGTCATTTGGACTACGAGAAATCGAATGCCGTTGAGCGCATCTTCATATCTTTTTTAGTTTTTGAGTAATAGCGATTTTTGACTTTTTAAAAATCTCAACTTTGAAGGCCCATATCTCGAAAACTAAAAGAGATATTGAAATGCGGTTTGAACGAGTGTATTTCTCGTGCTCCAATTAACTTATACTAAAATTTTGAAAATTTCGAAAATTTTACAATTTTTCGCAAAATTTTCTTATGCCCATATATAAAAAAATTGTCGAAATAATGAAAATCTGAAAACACCAGTGGATTTCTCGTAAAAAAATACATACGTATGTAAAATTTCAGAATTTTTGCTCAACGGATACAAATTATAGAGCAAAAATACTAAAAATGGCCAAAATTCGTAAAAATCTTAAGGGGTACCCCTTCAAAAATCTTCAAAAAACAGTGATTTTTTGAATTTTTGTAATAAGAACTTTATCTGTACGAATTTTTGCCTGAAATTTTGCATACCTATGTACTTTTACGAGAGGAATTCATTGGTGTCCACAGATTTTCGTTATCTTTTCAATTATTTGAAATATTGAGAAATAAAAATTTTGGAAAAAAATTAAAATTTTCAAAATTTTCAAAATTTTGGTATAAGTTAATTAGTGCACGAGAAATACACTCGTTCAAACCGCATTTCAATATCTCTTTTAGTTTCGGAGATATGGGCCTTCAAAGTTGAGCTTTTCAAAAAGTCAAAAAACGCTGTAACTTAAAAATTAAAATAGATATGAAGATGCGCTCAACGGCAATCAATTTCTCGTAGTCTGAATTATATAGAACCATATTTTAAAATTAACTGTTTTTAAACTGGTTCAAGCAAGAAATTGGCATTTTTGTTAATAGACTTTTGCGATCACGACTGCGATGATTAAAAAAAATATACATTGAGGATCAAAATATGCATAATTATATAAAAATATATGAGGAATTAAATGGTGAAATCCCTAGTTTCATATCTAGTTTCATATTTTTTTAAATTAACCGTAAACAGAAAGAAACATCTAAATAAATAGTATATATTATATTTTTCATTTTATTAATCCTTAAAATTTATATAAAAGCTTGCAACGGGATAAATGTTTGGAAAAAAGTATTTTAAATTTTGTAAATAGCATTCGACGACTCCCCTTTAATATCTTCGCGACCCCCTGAGGAGTCACGACCGACACTTTGAAAACCACTGTTCTACAGGATTAATAACAGTGGGTGCATATCTTTAATTTAGCGTCGTTGTATCAAAAAAGGTAAGATTTAACAATTTTTCAAATAGACATTGGCTTAAATTAAGATACAACTGTAACGCGCAAAAGAACAGCCGAATTGTTAATGAGACGCGATTTAATTCAAAATAAATACAAATAAAATAAGATGAACTTCTTGTAAAAATATATATATATATATTTAATAAAACATAAACATGAAAATATAAATGGTAAAATTTACAGAAGTTATAATATTGATAATTGAAATTAAACAAATTTGCCGAGAATGGAAACAACAACGTATGAATAAAACTATTATTTACTTAGTTACAAAATTACATGGCAAGATCTACATCTTGTCCAGACGACGAGAGCCAAACTTGTCTCGACGAAAGCCAATTTACCACTAACTAATTATTGTTGTTTCCATGGGATGTTCTGGCTGATATCTCATGCATGTGTTTACATAAAAAACATAGATGGGGTGAGTTACAAAGGTTAACTCTATCTCAGACCAATACATAGCTAATAATTACCCATATATGTAATCACATCCCTTATAACCAGACGCCACAATTCAGAAAAGCTATAAACCTGATAAATAATGATCTACGGAATACTGAAGTTAGAACATATGCTCTAATAAATTTGATAAACAAAATAAACTGTGTCAAGTCAATTTTAGAAAGATAATACATAATTACTCTATATCTCTCGAAGCTGAGTTGATAGTGAAATATCATACTTTATAAACAAAACCAAATTCTGAATTGTCCGTTTTGTTACACAACCTATGAACAATAATACTGTTTAATCTTTTTTACGGCTTTGGTTTTCACAAACATAAAGTTCACCATAAACATTTTAGTACACACCCTCATATTCAATAAGTGATAAAACACAACCAATTTAAATTTCAATAACAATACAATTTTCATACCCTACAAGAAGTAAAACAAAATACATAAAAATATCGTGTACGAATTCCCTCCGGTCCGACGAGTGCATTACTCAAAACAAACGTGAGCATCTTTCATACATAAAAATATACAAATTTGATTACCGAGCTATTCCAACAATGGCTCTAGCTCTAGTCTAAATATTTTAGGTGGGTTCAAGGAGTACGCTACACGAGTTTTTACACACAAACACACATTCTGCGCTATTTCGCGGGAGTGGGTTCTTTAGCGCATGCGCAGGACTTGAAGTGCACATTCCGTTTTGTTACCCATCGTAAAAAGTTATATTTCAGACACTTCCTGTTCCGGCGCAAAGGGCAACACATACGAGGAAAGCTAGATGGAGATAGGAGAACGTATTCAGGATTTTTCTTTATGGGAGATTTCAAATTGCTCAAATTATAATGGCTAGGAAAGTTTCATGTGTACTTACTGTCATTATGAATTAGATATTTTATTGTCTTATACCCAGGTTTATAAGACAAAATAAATTTACTTCTAACGTAAATAAATTTAAATCTTTCAAATGACAGTTACAATTTTGACAGGAATGTTTTATGCGTCGTAAGATGTATCAAATTGATGTGAATTTGTTGAAAGTTAATAAATTTACTATCTTTTACGTTTATATAATACTGAAAATCTATATGCAAAAAATTAAAGCTAGACGAAAGAAAATAACTTCCAGTCAAAATATTTCATATACCATCATATTTATTTCATAAGAAACTCTGAAAATCTGCTTACTCTCATTTCTTTTAATGATTGAAGGTTTGTTGCGTGATCAAATAATTCCGAGTGAATAGAATAGTATACCACAATAGTTTTTCTGCACCGTGCTTAGTCAAATCTCTTCTTCTTCCAAATATTTTGCATTTTTGTGTAAGAAAAGTGGCGTTTAGACGTTGTCAGGGGGCGTTGTTGTATGTGAATATAACCACGAGGTGTTCATTTGTGTTTCAATCGTTGCGCTGTGTGGATTTGGACATATTTTTTTGTAGATAAGATGGTAACTAAGTGTTTAGTTTGTACACTTATGTTTGTTGAAGTAATTGTAGTTTTTATTTGTTTAAAAACATAAATTTGATATTTATTCTCAAACTTCCTCTTCATATTAACGGGTTTTATATTTATTATTAATAGAAAATATTGTTCAACAATTACAATTACAAATATTTATTTTAATCGATAGATCACACTAATAATAAACATTGATAATTTCAGTTTCCTTGTAAAAATTTATAATCTTTTAGAGAGAATGATTTTGTTCTGTCCTGTTTAAATTTCAAATCTCTTTATGATACATGCGCAATAGCAGGCTAAGCACGGTACAGGAAATAATACTACTGTCTCTGTCAATCTGCCGAGCCTCATAGTCTTGACTTTAATGCCGTATCCCCTCCTTTCAACGTCCTTGCTAGTAACTAATGATTGCCGATATTGTAGTTATCTAAAATGACTATTAGCGCCATTCCTTAGGTGGAAGTCTAACTATAAACACAGTCCCATGGTTTCCTATATAACTTTCCGCTGCCTGAACCACAGATCATAATATACTACTATAGATAAGAAACTGCCATGTAACGCACTGGGATTGTGTTTTGCGCCATCTGAGTAGTGGAAGTCTAACTAAAGTCTTGTATATAGGCAACCCGATATGCATATTTAGGCAGCTTGTAATTTATTATTATTTTATAATTATTTATACTACATAAACTAAAAATTCATTATTACAATATAAATATTTATTAAAATATTCTCCTGTAAACAATTTATTTATAATTTGAACTGTTTAAATAGCAGTTTTATACAACTCTTGTAAACTTGAAAATATATTATGACTTCCTCATCTAAATATTATTTATTATATGATCACCTACTTACCAGTAGCAGTGCAGTTTTTTAAACAACAATTGATATTAGTTGATGACATGATTTATATGAAATTATTTCACAAATAAAAATGAATTGGATATTTGACAGATTAAAAAATTTAAAATACAAACAAATGACAACTACAGGAACAATCTAGTAACCAATGATTGCCGATATTGTAGTTTCCTAAAATGGATGTCTTCACATAAAGACTATTAGCGCCATTCCTTAGGTGGAAGTCTAACTATAAACACAGTCCCATGGTTACCTATATAACTTTCCACTGCCTGAACTCAACGAACCATAATTGAAAAATATCAATAAAGTTCCAAATTAGAATCCCTGTACCAATCTCCATAACCCTGACCAGCGAGCACCAGATGACAAATCATGAACTCATCAACAGATCGCAGAGAATTGAACATCAAACACATTCTCATTCAACTATCAACTGTCATATACCATGATCAACACAACAGCTTTGCGTAACAATATCAAATGCATAGAAATTTCAAATTACAACTCAACAACACTACACTATCTCCTAGTAATCTATACAGTACCAGTACGTGTGTAGCGACAGTAGTACTGGTGTTATATCGCTCGCTACAATGCACAACTACCTGCAGACTTACCGTCACAGTAACGCCATTACATACATCCGAACCTAATAACAATGCATCATGTCACTGTAGATAATTCGCCGTGCCATCGTGTATGTACAGGTGTATGTAGTGTGTATACAGTTCTGTCGTGATAAACGTGTGCATATGTAATGCAATGTAAGTTACTAAGCTTGAGGTAACTTGGAATGATGGCACAGCACGATGTAATGTGTAATCAGCTTCTATGGTGTGGAGGTTAGGAAAGGGGAAAAGTGGTTTGGTTCTTTATTCAGGGGTGGATTCGTAAGGATAAGTAGCGCTGATTGTCACTGGAGCCATTTCAATATTTAAATAAAATAAATGTAAATATATCATCACGCCTTCTAATCATTACTAGGAGTGGCACTCTGCCGAAGCAGATCTCGGTAAGTGATATATTTATACGCGTGAAGTGCGGTTACCGGCAGTCAAATCACGGTCCCCAAAGATGCTAGTGGTGGGGGAGCGTCAGGGGTAATTTTAAATTGGTGCAAATGTCTGTCGGCTGTGGGAATCGAACTAGGGTTCTTAAGATCCACAGGCCGACTCGATGTTAAGTAAAAAGTGGGTGTGTGATTTATATTTTTTCTTCGATCTGTTTTTGATCAACAAAATTCATTATTCCAGTACATTGTAGTCGTTGCCAGACAACAAGAAATAACCGTCCAGGAATAACTGTTTTTTTCACTCACTCGAATATGACATTACTATTTCATTAATTTCTATTTAAAAAGTATGCAATTTCGGGATTGTTATGTATCACCATGGTAACTGTACAGAAATGTACCATAAAGGTCCATGTTTAAAAAACAGATGACGTGGTGATGTCAAAATCAGTAGATCTGCGGAATTTGAGAGATAAGGAGGTAAAAAATAATAAAATTATATGTTTAATTCAGACAAAAAATGCTTAGTTTAAATGTGACAAAATCTAGCATTTTTTTTGTTATAGTTATACAAATAACTATTTTATACGATCATGATGAAATGTAGGCTTTTCTGTATTTATTCCATGTATGGAAAATAAACATTTGCCACCTATAAATAAATATTTCTCTGAGCCGGAAAAGTTACGTTTATACCTTAAAAATAGAATGATTTTTTGTGACATGTAGCAAAATGAATTTCTCGGATTCCTGTGGTTACCACCATCATTCGATAATATATTACTTTCCCTATTAGTTACACAATATGAGTGAGATATTATAGATAACCTAGAAATAAATAAATAGACGTATATGAGAGTTTATGGTGTAAATTATAGATTCTAATGCTGGGTTGCATGAAAGTTTTATCGGTTCGATAACAACTAACGGTTCAATAAATTTCAGAAAATCGCTATTGATACTGTTGCTAGATAAACAATTCTTTAACTAAAGATCTCTTTATTTTTTTCTTGCAACCCAGCATTAGTGGGACAAATGAACGTGATTATATGAGAGTAATTATGAAGAGAAATTAGTGTGCTAGAATAAGAACTTTGGCGAAGATTAATTCCAGATTAATCTAATTAATAAATGTATCAAGGCTTCATGCTACTGCTATGCTAGGTGCAAGAAAAAAATAAGGAGGTTTTTTTGTAAAAGAATTGTTTACCTAGCAACAATATCAATAGCGATTTTCTGAAACTGATTGAACCTTTAGTTGCTAATGAATGATGTAGCGTGATATGAGTATGTTAATTATAATTGAATATTGAATTTACTTTATTTGTTATGCTGCACAACAGGAAATTAATCCCAATTATATAACAGGAAACCTAGAGCGACTAATGGAATATGAACTATTGGATTACAGTTATATTTTTGGTTATTATTAAGTTGAAGTGAAGGAGATTAGAAGCTATGAAGCGCAACCGATTGTGCTACATCCACAGAGAGCAAAACAAGCTCGAATTGATCGTTTCTAAAGTAGCAATTAGCTTATTGTTATTTGAATGCAGTCCCAGAGGTCGGCAGAAAGAATTAATAGAATAAAATGGCCAATTCGTTCGTTGTGCTACAGAAAGGGAAAGCACTTCCGGTAATTTGTAATTTTCCCACCATTGGGCATCAATAGGTAAAGAGTGGGCCGTGGAAAATATCCAATTTGGTCCCCGATCGCCGGGCTAATCCCACGTGACTTCCTGTCGACGCCGAGAGTCGAAAGCAAAACTTGAAACGTTGTTAAAGTCCGAAACTTGCATCAATCTATTTGTTTTATATTCTCATGATAAATTCAGACAGCCAAGATGTAACTGAACAAAGTTTCGCGAAACAATGAAATTTTTACAAGTTTTTATTCAGAACAGAGACGGTTCCCGATCATTTTGTTCCGAACACGGGAAAACTTTTAGTTTTCTCCCAACTTCTCGATTTATGGGTAATTTATCACTGAATACGTTCAAGGCTCCTGTCACAAGTTGACCCACAAAATACCTACACAGGTAACAAACACTCCTAATGTAACATCATTCCTAGTTCCTTCAAAGCTATGAAAAACATATATTTTTGTACTCGAAGCATTCAAAATAATGTTTACATTACCTTGGAAACCGATGGAAAGTCTGATTTTGTGCACTAGTGCGCAAAGTAATTGAAAAAACACCCACATTTTATGATTCTAAATTTTGACTATTAAAACGCTAATTATACTTACGTATCTACAAACATTTCAAGGAATTTATAAATGAAATAGAGACGTTAGCTTATAACGCCATCAAACAGACATATTTTAACAAGCTTTACGAGAAAAAATAAACAATTTGTTTTCAAATAACAAATATCAATTCATGGCATACTTAACTGTCAATATAAATTCACGCTTCAAATTTAATAATTTGCCTCATTGTCGATTATATAATTTTTGCTCGTTACAAAAAGCATTGTACAAAACTCGTGCACGAAGACTTCATTTGCATCATTCCCGCAAATTAAAGCACTCGTTTCGCTCGTGCTTTAAAATTGCGCTCATGTGCAACGTATGTCTTCGCGCACTTGTTATGTAACTAGCTATTACATTACCTTAGAAACCGATGGAAAGATTGATTTTGTGCACTAGTGCGCAAAGTAATTGAAAAAACACCCATATTTTATTATTCTAAATTTTAATTATTAAGACGCTAATTGTACTTACGTATATACATACATTTTAAGGAATTTATACAAGAAATAGTGACGTTAGCTTATAACGACATTAAACAGACATATTTTAACAAGATTGACAAAAAAATAAACAATTTGTTTTCAAATAACAAATGTCAATTCATGGCATACTTAACAGTCAATATAAATTCACGCTTCAAATTTAATAACTTTCCTCAGTGTCGGTTATATAATTTTTGCTCGTTACAAAAAGCATTGTGCAAAACTCGTGTACGAAGACGTCATTTGCACCATTCGCGCACTTGTTATGTAAATAGCTATTACATTACCTTAGAAACCGATGCAAAGATTCATTTTGTGCACTAGTGCGCAAAGTAATTGAAAAAAAAACACCCATACTTTATGATTCCAAATTAAAACGCTAATTGTACTTACGTATTATATACATAGGTACATTTTAAGGAATTTATTTATTTATTTATTTATTTATTTATTTATTTATTTATTTATTTATTTATTTATTTATTTAAGTAATTAATGGCAGCAGCAATACGCTGTTATACACATATCTAAGGATTTACATTTCGTGCGTAGAATTTCTAAGTAAAATTTAACAATTCATAACATAATCATATATTTGTGTTTAGATGATGATCCAATCTCCTTTTGAAAACTGCAATAGTTCTGGCATGTATGCATTCTTGTGGCAGAGCGTTCCAGTCGTTCACCACTCGATTTATAAAAGAAATAGATACATTCGCTTATAACGCCATCAAACAGACATATTTTAACAAGATTGACTAGAAAAATAAATAATTAGTTTTCAAATAACAAAAGTCACTTCATAACAAATTTTCCTTATTGTCGATTATATAATTTTTGCTCGTTACAAAAAGCATTGTGCAAAACTCGTGCACGAAGACGTCATTTGCACAATTCGCGCAAATTAAAGCACTCGCTTCGCTCGTGCCTAAAAATTGCGCTCATGTGCAAAGTATGTCTTCGCGCACTTGTTATGTAAATAGCTATTTTTAATTAGTATCGGTCATTATCATTAAATAAAAAATAAACGACGAAGGGACAAAATTATTGTTTTCGTTTACAAGCATGTAAACTACTATTATTCGATGTTGAAAGGAAACATCGCTTGGATTAAAAGCATCATACATTTGATGATATCTTTGAGTATCCATTAATCCAGATTAATTACAAAACTAGAACAAATACCACCCGTTAGGAATAATACCTATAGATACCTATAACTAACATTAGTCTAGCAATAATATTTGTACAATTGCAGATCTTAATACCTATTTACAGAACAAGAACAGTTAGTATTTACCATCTAAATAAATACTCGTACGATACAAACTAAACATGAATAATTTCATTTCTGTATCAGATCGCTATGCTAAACATTTCAAAGAGGAAATATCAAAGACAATTTGTTTTGTTTGTTTTTGTTTAATTATAATATACTTCCGGTCTGAGTAGATCGATCCATGTTTCACACTATAAACAGCCTGCTTCAATATTTCATATGAAACAGTTGACGGACGATGTATACGAAACCATTAATTACATGCTGACTTGGTTTACTCGAAAACATTTACTACGCCTACAATAAAACCATGACACACTACTAAAATTTTCATTTCAGTATATCTGAATTTTAGAAATATTTCGCGGAATTTAACCAATGAATTATACAGGACATCGTAGTCCAGTGGATAAAAACGAAAACTTATAAATAAAAATATATATATATCATTACGCCTTTTATTCATTACTGGGTGTGGCACTCTGCCGAAGCAGATCTCGGTAAGTGATATATTTTGCGCGTGAAGTGCGATTACCAGCCGTGAAATCACGGTCCCCAAAGATATTAGTGGTGGGGAACCCACAGGGGTAATTTTAAATTGGTGAAAATGTTTTGTCGGCTGTGGGGATCGAACCAGGGTTCTTAGGATCTACAGGCCGATTTGATACCACTGAGCCATTACCCCATAAAAAACTTATGTTTCTTAATTAGCAAGCAAGAGGTTGTGTGTTCAAATCTCATTGACTTCTACTTATATTAAAAAAATATTATTATGTCTGCGTGGTTCGGATTCCGCTATAAGCTGTAGGTCCCCTGTACTGTAATTGGGATTTTATTTATTTTTATTTTATTGTAATCTTGGGAAGAGAAGACAATAATAGTATATTATACAACGACTCTATAATATAAATAAATAAATATATCATCACGCCTTTTACCCAGTACTAGGCGTGGCACTCTGCCGAAGCAGATCTCGGTAAGTGATATATTTATGCGCGTGAAGTGCGGTTACCAGCCGTCAAATCACGGCCTCCAAAGATGTTAGTGGTGAAGGAGCCACAGGGGTAATTTTAAATTGGTGAAAATGTTTTGTCGGCTGTGGGGATCGAACCAAGGTTCTTAGCATCCACAGGCCGACTCGGATACCACTGAGCCATTACGCCATAATAATGAATGCTGTTATTCTCAACGGTTTACAACTCTAGCGAGGGTTGTAATCATCGGAGGGAATAAAAATAAAAAATAAATATATCATCACTCCTTCTACCCATTACTGAGTGTGGCACTCTGCTGAAGCAGATCTCGGTAAGTGATATATTTTGCGCGTGAAGTGCGGTTACCAGTCGTCAAATCACGGCCTCCAAAGATGTTAGTGGTGGAGGAGCCACAGAGGTAGCTTTTGAAATTATGAAAATTGTTTGTCGTCTGTGGGAATCGAACCAGGGTTCTCAGGATCCACAGGCTGATTTCATACCACTGAGCTAGCCACCCTATCGGAGGGAATAATAGTATATATAGCGAGTTTATGGGGTAGGTGGTTCAGTGGTATCGAATCGGCCTGTGAACTTGGGTTCGATTCCCACAGCCAACAATTTTCACCACATGCGGTTCCTCCGTCACTAATCTTTGGGGGACTGTGATATGACGGCTGGTAATTACAATTTCTTGCGCAAAACATATCACTTACCAAGATCTGCTACGACAGAGAGCCACACCCAGTAAAGGGGTAGAAGGTGTGATGATATATTTATTTATATTTGTTTTTTCACTACATTTGTTTATCTGTTTCTGATGGTTGTAAAAGATAAACTGTAGCAGATGAAATGTTCTTTTAAAAACATAAGTTTAATCTTTTAAATATATTTTTATTTTTTTGTTTATGTTAGATACGAAAACGTTATTAGATTAGAATTGTCTTTCTTTTATCATATCCGGCAGAATCAAATTTAAAATTGAACTTAATGAAAAATTTAATTACCGAAGTCTGGAACGTAATTCTTGTCATTTTCAACTCAACAAATCCAATTTTCAAGCGCCACATCAAAAAGAAAACTTCAATTTAACGTTATTTCATTTCTAAAATAACATTTCTCCCGAGAACGCAAAGTAAATAAATACATATTTCCCCATTCACAAAGCTGTAGAGAATCAGCCTGCACTGAAGGAAAATTTCGCTACTCGCAACTTAGCATTACACGTAACGCAACGCTACGTAATGTTACGTTAGCTGACAACAGGAATTCTCAAACATTTTATTTGTAAATTTTAACTATTTTCATGAATATAAATTGCGCCGTAGATTTTATTTATAGCTTATATACATTTATTTTTAGTATTACGCCTTTTCCCTATTACTGAGTGTAACACTCTGCCGTAGCAGATCTCAGATAAGTGATATATTTATACCACCCGTCAAATCTCTGTCCCCAAAGATGTTATTGGTGAGGGAACCACAGGGATAATTTTAATATAATGAAAATTGTTGGCTGTGAGAATCGAACCTGGGTTTTCAAATTAACAGTCTGATTTGATACCACTGAGTCTTCTATTAAATATATGCATTTTTTTAAATTAACTTGTTGAATTTAATTTTAATTTTAGGTATTAGAAAATGATATATAATTTAAAAGGGGATATTTAGGCCAAAAATACATCTTTTTTGCACGTGTTCGAGTTTAGAGAACGAGCCGCAGGCGAGTTTTCTAAAGGACAAGTGAGATAAAAAATATTGTAAAATAAGTTATTTATACTATTTTTTGTATTTTGCGTTTTTTATAAATCCAAAGTTTTAAAAAATCTGTTATATTTTAAACCGAGTCAATTTGGGAAAGTTTGTGTATTAAATGTTGTGGTAGGTAACTATTATTTGCATTTATTCAATTGTTCAAAAGTTCGTGATCATTATCGCATTTTAAAATTATTTCAATTATTAAATAAAAATATAAATATATCATCACGCCTTTTACCCATTACTGGATGTGGCACTCTGCCGAAACGGAGTGGTTAGCTCAGTGGTATGAAGTCGACCTGTGGATCCTGAGAACCCTGGTTCGATTCCCACAGGCGACAAACAATGTTAATAATTTCAAAAACTACCCCTGTGGTTCCTCCACCACTAATATATTTGGGGGCCGTAATTTGACGACTGGGAACCGCACTTCACGCGCAAAATATATCACTTACCGAGATTTCAATTATTATTGTGTGTATATAACAATTTTGAGGTTATTTTAAAATTTGGATGTTCTCAGTTTGATAAGTACACTATGTCATCATTTTTGACAAGAGCTGATTATTTGATGAATGTAATGAGTGAATGTTTTTTAAGTGATTTTAGAGTTCGTGCTACCCCATTTGATGGGATATAGCGTGAAGATATATAAAACAAAATGTTGCGTATCGTAAAAAACGCTCTTTCGATACTTGTCTTGGTTTCATAATGACTTCATTATGAACATAAAATAGAAAAAAAAAATCATTTCCCCGCGCGCTGCTCCACCTTCATAATTTTATTAGTCATTAGCTATCCAGAAAAATCGTGTATACTTATTCGATTGATAATAATAACATCTAATAATTCATTTACAGGCAGATTCATAAAGCGGATTAGTGCTAACACCTTTTTTATTTCATTTTTAACTCTCTTTTCAATGTACGACACAAGTTTATTTTAACTTGAATTAAAAAGAAAGTTATAGATACTATTAAAAACGGTGTTAACGCTAATCCGTTTTGTGAATCTGCCTATTAAGTTACTATTAATAATTTCGATACATTTTTCCCTGTTTATTTAATTGTTCTGTCCCCTCGTTTGAGAACCACTGGCATAAGAAACAAGCGCCGCATCTCGCAGGTAGAACATCGTTGATTTTTCGCGGGTGATAAACATACAGACATGCAGTGCTTCCTTCCTTCCGGTTGTACTGTGTAAATAAAACAGTAGAGTACTCTGTGCTAGTAGAGATTTAGCATCAGAGCAGGCTATGATTCAATCCGGACGCGTTGGAAGCAGTGGGCTGGAAGCTCTGCAGGCATTCAACTAAGACGTACGTCACAGCTAGACGGCATTATTTACCTAGAGATAGACGAACTAGGATTATGTGACATGATTGTGATTTCTACGAATGCGACTATCTACTCGTGTGTCGGGAATTTAAAATTACATTGTTCAAATATATGATAGAATTACGACGAAATCAATACGTTTTATTAGATAGAATAATAGAGGTTTTATCACATACCAATTTTAGTCGTAAAAATATTATAATGACAATTTTCATTATAATAAAATTACCTCTATGACTCTCCCTCCACTAATAGCTTTGGGGCTGTGATTTAACGACCGGTAACCGCATTTCATGCACGAAAGTGTATCACTTACCGAGATCTACTAGCACCTAGTAATGGATAAAAAGCGTGCTGATATATTTATATTTATTTAATTAAAAATAATAATTATGGGGTAATGGCTCAGTGGTATCCGAGTCGGCCTGTGGATCCTGAGAACCCTGGTTCGATACCCACAGCCTACAAAAACATTTTCACCAATTTAAAACTACCCCTGTGGCTCCTCCACCACTAACATCTTTGGGGGCCGTGACTTGACGGCTGGTAATCGCACTTCACGCTCATAAATATATCACTTGCCGAGATCTACTTCGGCAGAGTGCCACACTCTGTAATGGGTAGAAGGCGTGATGATATATTTATATATAGGTATTTATTATATATCACAATAAAATTACCCCTGTGGCTATCCGTCTACTGATAGTTTTGGGGGCTGTGATTTAATGACCGGTAAGCGCATTTCATGCACGTAAATATATCACTAGCACCTAGTAATAGGTAAAAAGCGTGCGGATATATTTATATTTATTTAATTTAAAATAATAATTCAAGTTGAAAGTTCACCACAAAACGGTTGCCATTTCGTGATCGCGGTATTAACTATCCTCATTCCATACGACTAGCTACGTCATACTGTCATTTATACGTCACAATATTTTTTTTTTGTACATGCTCTTGGTCAGCAAACTAAGAAACACAATGTTAGCTTGTCACTATACCTATTTTACTCTGTAATGATAGCTTAATTTATCACTATTACTATCTCACTTCATACGTCTAGTTGCGTCATACGATCATCTATCTATGTCACAAGACTTTTTTATATATTTTTTTTACATAGCTTGTCACTATACCTATTTTACTCCGTAACGATAGCTTTATTTGTCGCTATTACTATCTCATTCCATACATCTAGCTACGTCACACGATCATCTATATATGTCGCAAGATTTTTAACAATGATAGCTTCTAACAACACCTATTTTACTCCGTAGCGACAGCTTTATTTATTACTATTACTATCTCATTCCTTACGTATAGCTACGTCACACAGTTATCCATATGTGTCACAAAATATTACAATATATTTTGTTTTTTGTAAATGCGCTTTGTCATCAATCCAAAAGTACAAAGATGGCTTGTCACTCTACCTATTTCACTCCACAATGGTAGCGTTCTTTAGCACTATTACTATCTCACTCCATACGTTTAGCTACGTCACACGGTTATCTATATACGTCACAAGATTCTTAATTTTTTTTCTAAATGTACAATGATATCTTATCATTGTACTTATTTCACTCCGCAACGTTAACGTTCTTTCTGACTATTACTAAAAATATTCTCAGAAAAACAAATAAATATTAAAAATGTCTTTATTAAAGCTTGTTGTGCTAAAATGAATCTTTAATAAAGTAGTTTAAAATTCGGGTGAAAAGTTAAACCAGAATGATAATTTACAAGTTGTAAAGTGACGGAACAGGCATAATAATTAGAGTCCAAAACTTGTTAAAATGCAAATATCCCGACGTTAAGTGTCCTTGGACAACTCAATTTCAGTAGGCGCTGAAACAACTGAAAGCATACGTGCCTGGCGACGCCAGCGTAACGCGATGTTAAAACACATTTTATTATTTTAAAGTTGGCAGCTCGGCTTTGCATCCCCGCCACGCCAGGGTTGCCACTACGACGACTCGGGGGTAAATATACTGTTCTATTACATTTATTTTCCTAAAAGCAAACACCAGTATTACTTGCATAATATAACTCTGTATGTAAAGCAGATATATGGAGAAATAAACAGGCATAAAATAACGGGATGAAAATATTAAAAATGCAACGCTGTTGAAAATATTCTTTCAGGCGCCGCTACGCTCTTAGGAAATCATCACGATATGAAATAAAATTCAATATTCTATATTTATTTTATATTTAGATGGTTACATTCCATTTTATTAAGAAAAAAAAACCTTTTTCCGACTTTCCAAACGTGACAGATCTACAACTACATATCTTGAAAGATGACATTTTCTGGACCGGTTTTCCATGTCCGAATAAAGTTTCTTTATAACCATCAGCAGAATAACTGAAAAAATATCGCACCATAAAATGACATTCAATATCATTATTATTACTCCTTCTACCCATTACTGTGTGTGGCACTATACTGAAGCAGATCTCGGTAAGTGATATATTTATGCGCTTGAAGTGCGGTTACCAGCCGTCAAATCACGGCCTCCAAAGGTGTTAGTAGAGGGGGAGCCACAGGAGTAGTTTTAAAATGGTGAAAATGTTTGTCGGCAGTGGGAATCGAACCACGCTCCTCAGAATCCACAAATATAGATACCACTGTGCTACTACTCCATACAATTTTCACCACATTAAAATTAGCCCCGTGGTTCCCCTTCCACTAACATCTTTGGTGGCCGAGATTTTACGGTTGGTAACCGCACTTCACGCGTATAAATATATCACTTACCGAAATCTGCCTGGCAGAGTGCCACACCTAGTATATTTAAAACTACATAAATATATCATCACGCCTTCTACCCATTACTGAGTGTGGCACTCTGCCGAAGCAGATCTCGCTAAGTGATATATTTATGCCCGTGAAGTGCGATTACCAGCCGTCAAATCACGGCCCCCAAAGATGTTAGTGTTGGGGGAGCCACAGGAATAGTTTTAAAATGGTGAAAATTGTTTGTCGCCTGTGGGAATCGAACCAGGGTTCTCAGGATCCACAGGTCGACTTGTTACCACTGGGCTAGCTACCCCATATATGATATATTTATTTATTTATATTTTTATGGGGTGGCTAGCTCAGTGGTATGAAGTCGGCCTGTGGATCCTGAGAACCCTGGTTCGATTCCCACAGATGACAAACAATTTTCATAATTTAAAAAACTACCCCTGTGGCTCCTCCACCACGAGCATCTTTGGGGGCCGTAATTTGACGGCTGCTAACCGCACTTCACGCGCAAAAATATCACTTACCGAGATCTGCTTCGGCAGAATGTAACACCCAGTAATGGGGAAAAGACGTGATGATATATTTATTTATTTATATTTTTATTTGTTTTTATAACATTTTTATATATTTCAAGAAAACAACATCGTACTTCGTTTGTTCTAATATTATTACTTGTCATGTTTTAAATGATGATGTTATTCTCTTTTCAATTGTTTATTTGGCTAGTGCGCAACATGTATATATAATATTATCATTTTGATCTTTTTATTTCGAGTATTTGAAGCCATAGCATAGAAATGGAAACATAAATAATAAATTTATCGTGCAATGGGCAATGGGCGAGGCCAACTTAAATATTGTATAATGCAAACTTTGGTGGCAGCGTTAAACATGCCTCATAATTTTTAATCGAATGTCGTTCAAAATAAACAAAAACCATAATAAACTAAATAATTACGTCATAAATTAATGTTTGATGGCTTTGATAATGTAACAGCAGTAAAAACTATTTATTTTCACATAAACCAGTAATTAGAATATTGATCAAAAATTCATTTGGCCTGATATGTTTTTGCAAGCACAGCAGCACAAATTTACATTAGTTTTGTTCGCTATAATCAAAAATGCGGCCAAGCGTGGTTTTTACCCTGTAAAAAATACTAAATGACTAAATTTAACGATATTGTGTTGTAGAAAAAACGTTTGCGAGCAGAATTATTTTTTGTTTTGAAGATTATAACGACTGTCCATAAAACGGTGTTGTATATTTTTATCACTAGTTTAATGCGTGTTAAAATGCCATGAATTTTAAAAAGTGACGTTTACTAAATATATAAAAACTAGTGGTTTATAACAAACAAAAACATTATAACATATGCGTTGTACTAGCTAAATGCTGAACTAATTTCATAATTAATTACTGCACAGCTTATATTTTCATGTAGCTAGGAAACTAAATGTTCAATTAATTAGAAAATCCTTCATAATAGATAATTAATTACGGAAAAATAGCTCCTTTTAAATCAAATTTCTAAAGGTCATAGTAAAAAATTTATTTGTTATCTTAAATGGGACATTTTTTGTCTCTGTTACTTATAAGATTAATGTCTGGTTTCATGAAAGCTTGTTGAATTAATATTCTTTCTAAAAAAAGTTGATATTTGACAGCACTTAATTTTCTCATAGTCATTTCTTATAGTTGGAGAACTGTGACATTTTTCTTTTCAGATATTCATAAAATATTTAAAGTTGAAACTTATTAATACAATTTAGTTTTCAACTGTCAATCGATCCTCAATTATTTCTCAGGAAAATGCTTCAAAGTGATAGAATATTTATTTATTGAATTTTCTATTTGAAGCATATAATTTGCAGTACGTAACTAGAATCGAAAGTATATGATAACATGTGAATAATTCAAATACACTATTTTTCAGACGACCAAAAAATATTTCTCAAAAAAGTCTACAAGAATATTGTTGTTACGCTTTGACAGCTGGCTTTGATTTTAGGCGTAGTTATACCAACTATACTAACCGTAATGTCAAAATATGAAATAATACTAAAATGTTAGTAAATAAGTAATTATTAATTTTAAAAAGTAAGATTTCTCTAAATCTTCGATTTATATATCAATACAAATTCTTTTCATTTATTTTATTATTTTCTTTCATCGTAACGCCATATGTTGTCAATTAGTGGAACTACAACTGCTATGATAGAAGTGTGGGTTATAATAACATATCAGTGTTTGTTATTTTCAACTTTCCGTAGTAATTTACGACGTTGTGGCCATCTAAAAACAACATTTGAAAGCTAGAATCTCAAGAACCATGTATCTCTGGAATAAAACATTATTTTTAACCATTTTTGTCGCTAATCATTTATGTATATATATATATATATATATATATATATATATATATATATTCATAATTTGAAAAAGCTATCCATGTGGCTCCTCCACCACTAACATGTTTGGGGGCCGTGATTTGACGACTGGTAACCGCACTTCACGCGCAAAATATATCACTTACCGAGATCTGCTTCAGCAGAGTGCTACACCCAGTAATGGGTAGAAGGCGTGATGATATATTTTTTTAAATTTTTTTGTATATATACATATATATATATATAAATGATTAGCGACAAAAATGGTTAAAAATAATGTAATTGTTTGTTTATTTAGATTATGGTATAGGAGCCGACTGGTTGTTCATACTAGCAATCATAGTTATCATTTATAAATAAAATAAATAAAATATATCATCACGGCTTTTTTACCCATTACTGGGTGTGGCACTCTGCCGAAACAGATCTCGGTAAGTGATATATTTTGCGCGTGAAGTGCGGTTATCAGCCGTGAAATCATAGCCTCCAAAGATGTTAGTGGTGGAGGAGCCAAAAGGGTAATTTTAGATTGGTGAAAATATTTTGTCGGCTGTGGGGATCGAACCAAGGTTCTTAGGATCCACAGGCCGACTTGATACCACTGAGCCATTAGCCCATGGGGTTATTTATTATTTTAAGCAATTTAAAACCATCGACGCCTGGATTTGGACCCAGAATCTCATAATATCTGGCTAAGTATGCACTAGCCAAATTCTTTCTTTGAAAATAGAAATTTGATGGATTGAGGTGATTAGTACTTACTTAAAAAAAGTAATTTTTAATTCTAGACGTAACAGATCCGTAAAGAGTAGTTATTAGAACATTAGATGCTAGTCGACAGGAAGTCATATCCTGGAATTGAAGCCGAGACTTTAAGAATCACCAACCAACTCAACAAACACCAATAAAAATTAATTAGATGTTAATGAAGAGAGTTTAGCACAATTCCTTAATTAGGTGCCAGTTGAGATCAAACCTGAAACCTCTAGGATCAAAATCCATCTCGTTAGTGCGCTGGACTACGAATAATTAGTTCCAGTACCTACGTATCGCTTTTCAACAATTTACTGAGAACGTAAAACAAAACAGAGCAATTAATTATAGGACATAATACTTTATCTTCAATTACATTGGAAGTGCTAACTATTCGTAACAAACAATAAATCTCCGCGTACAAATAACGTTTTTGTACGTCTGTTTTTGCATGAATCGCGTATGTGACTTTAACATTTCAACACACAGAATAGCTTTTATAAAATGGCGATGAAATGCCATCGCGAAACAGGGCGCGAGATTAAAATGGAACACCAATGCCACTAATATTATTTCGCACGAACGCTGAAGTAAGATTTATCGAGCTTATCAATTTCTATGACTGTCTGTCGTGACTAACTTCACTTCACATTGTGTGCAGCGTAGCAATACACGACTGTAGCTATATTCATTCGCATTTCAGATTCGTTTTATGCTCTGTTTTCACGTAGATCGTATGATGTTTGACGCGCTGCATTCTTTGTTTACGTTTAATGTCACAATGAAGCGATTATTTTTTGCGCTGGTTCTTTGAAATACGTTTTAGAGAGCTTCGTTTTATTTTCTACTTTTGGTTCGTTTTTTACTCCTTTGATATTTATGTTACTGGCAAGTGGGAATGTCTACCTAGTTGCATAAACTTTCAAACGCGGAATTCATTTTTACGATTACTACCTGCGATTTTATTCGAACTATTTGCACGGGTAGTTGAATCTATTATTGAACTTAAACCTTTTGCACTTTTACATATAAAATCGCTAGAATTTAATGTAATTCTTCTTGAAATTGCTATTCATCTTTTTCATGTCAGTTACAAAAGAACACTTCAATCTCATGGGCGTCCACAGACATTTTTCCCAGGGGTGGGGGGGGGCGTATCAGATATACATTAATTTCTAAAATAATTTTTTTACATAACATAAATACAAATACACATAACAAATAGATAAAAAAATATTTCAATTTGTGAAATAAATTACTAGCCTTCGTCGTCTGGGTTGAATTGAAGAGGAAGGACAATTTTCTAATAACTCTTCCATAAATTGACACCATTTCTTCAATAAATTCCGATTTAGCAGTTTTACAGTTTTTATTTTCTAATATTTTGTGTCTGTTTATACCTAATAAACTTAGATTACTCAATCGTTACGATAGGGAACATGTCGCTAGCTGGCCATAACAATACTGCTGGAAATTCAGTTTCACCTTGAATTTATTATCTTTAAACTTATAATTTAATTTTTATTTAATTTATATATATATATAAATTTTGCAAGCTTTGTATCGGCACAAATTAGATCTGAAAATGACAAAAATTGTCTCAAAACTATCGATAGCAATAAAATTTAAACAAAATTAAACAAATGTTTGACGTTCAATCTGTCAAAACTGTCAAAATAAATTCTTCATTTATTTTTACAAATAAAACGTCAAACATTTATTTAATTTTGTCAATTCCATGCCTATCGATAGTTTTGAGGCAATTTTCATCATTTTCAAATCTAATTTGTGTCGTTTCATAGTATACAAAATGAATTTTGTTTATTGGTTCACTTGCAGAATTTTATGCCCTAAAATTTTTATTTCAAGCTTTTTTACTTAAAATATTTAGGGAAGCAGGAAATTACAAAATTATAGTTTTACATGTTAAAGTCCTATGTTCGAGAGTCGTGGTCATCACCATAGTTAATATCCAGGGAGGGCTGCGGACGCCCATGTTCAATCTATAATAAAATCTCGATATTGCCTCTCATATTTTACTGTGTGTTCGTTTTTCAAATTATGCTCTCTCAATTTCACTCAAATATATTTTCACATCACATTCTCATTTGTTTCACACATTCCATCTAATCCGCTCCAGATTTTTTATACATTTTAAAAAACAAATCTCTTTTCTTGTTGCTTACACAATATTTTGTTTCAACAAACAATCAAATTTTCATTTCTACTGTATATTTTAACTGTATATTTTCTTTTTAAAACAATGAGAAATGAGTTAAAAAGCTTGAAACATGTCGTTCTGTTTCGATCAACTTTCAATCAAAAACAAATCGCCTTGACACAAAGCTAGTAACTGTGCGTCTTTGACAAAGAACCAAACCAAAGGGATTTCAAAAAAAACTTAAGAACATCTCTTGCAAAAAGGGACTCGTTTTATTTGCATTTTGACCTAAAATCACAATCGTAATCGTTCAAAAGAAACAACATTGTTTTTTTAACCATTTCAATTTTTAAATAGATAAGCGGTTTATCAATCCATACATATATCATCATGATTTTTATCCATTCCTGGGTGCGGCAGCTTTGCATTTATTGATCTCGATAAACTGGACATTATAAAATACAGTACCAGTCGTTATATTATGATACCTACATATATTGTGTCGCTAAAAAGTTTTTGACCGTTAAGACGGCTGTTACTATTAGTAACGTGAAATAAAGTAGTATTGTATGTACTTTTCAGGCCACTTTCAGTCTGTTTGCTCTAAAATTATTTCTGGTCCAAATATTGTAACGAAACTTTACATACATATTTATTTACACACGGCGAATCCAGTGGTCTTAAAATGCATATGTCTTTTAGTTTCTGAGATATTATTCAAAAACTGTTTCGGTAAAAAAATATAAAAATATAAAAATTGCTGAAAACTTTCTTATATGTTAAATGAAACACAAGGAATTCAATGTCATTAAGCGCATCTTCATATTTCGTTTAGTTTTTGAGAGAAAGCCTCGGGAAAGTAAAAAATCTAATGAAGTAAAATTTGGAAAAAAATCAACTTTTCCGGAGTCTATATCTTTAAAACTAAACAAAATATGAAGATGCGCTCAACGGCAATGAATTCCTTATGTTCGAGTTGACTGATAAGCAATTTTTTAGTAAATTTTTAGCAATTTATTTTTTTGAAAATTTTTTAAGGGGTATCACTTGGATTTTTTGCGATTTTGAGTCAATTTCAGATTGTTTGCTCTAAAATCCTTTCTCGTGCGAATAATGTAACGAAAATTTACATACAGATGTATTTAGACCTGCCGAATCCAGTGGTAACGTCTCCAATTGCGTATGTCTTCTAATTTTTGAGATATTGTTCAAAAACTGTTTTATGAGAAAATTTTGGTGAACATTTTTTTAAATATACAAATTGCTGAAAATTTATTTATACGTTCATTGAAGCACAAGACATTCAATGCTGTTGAGCACATTTTCATATTTCGTTTAGTTTTTGAGATATTGCCCCGGGAAAGCAAAAATTCAGATGAGGTAAAATTTGGGAAAAATTAAACTTTTCCGGAATCTATATTTTAAAAACTAAACAAAATATGAAGATACGCTCAACGGCATTGAATTTCTGATATTCAAATTGTCTTATAAACAAATATTTAGTAAATTTTTAGCAATTAAATTTCTTGAAAATCTCTTAAGGATTTTTTTTCGATTTTGAGTCAATTTCAGATTGTTTTCTCTAAAATCCTTTCTCGTGCGAATAATGTAACGAAAATTTACATACATATGTATTTACACTCGCTGAATCCAATGGTAAAATCCCCAAGTGCATATGTCTTCTAGTTTTTGGGATATTGTTCAAAACTTGTATTCTGAGAGAATTTTGGTGACATTTATTTGAAATATAAAAATTACTGAAAATTTGTCTATAAGTTTATTGAAGCACGAGAAATTCAATGCCGTCGAGCGCATCTTCATATCTCGTTTAGTTTTTGAGACAAAGCCTTGGTAAAGTACAAAATCTGATGCGGTAATATTTAGGAAAAATTTAACTTTCACGGAGTCTGTATCTTAAAAACTGAACAAAATATAAAGATGTGCTGAACGGCCCTGAATTTCTCATGTTCTAATTGACATATAAACAAATTTGTAGTAAATTTCTAGCAATTTAATGTTTTTAATATTTCTTAATTCAACTTCTCCGGACTATACGATTAAATACAAAATAATATTTAATTACAAATATTAGATTCAAACAAAATTAAATTAACACAATATTATGTTCACCTAGAATATAAATACGAGACTCTCGCGAGATCTCGTGCGAGATTCTCGCTCTCGCAATCTTTATATCAATATTTAAAGCAACACACTCGTTATATGTTAACTTTCTTGACTGTTGTTTATAAAAGTTATTTTACTGAAGTTCTTCTACCATTTTAAAACACTGTCACTATTTCCCGCTTCTTATTTGTTCTACGCGACTGTCAGTTGTCCTTACTTCCGATCGTCGTTTGTTTGTGTCCCAGTGTGCTGGATCTGTCGACAACCCACAGAACAGGCGTCAGTCTGCCGGCATGTCGACAACAACCAACACACCGCGGCTGCATTTGTGGTTGTGTTTCACATTCCAACAACGTGGTTGCCAGGAACAGTTATATATTGAAAAACGAAACCGAAAAACAAAAGTGTGCTCAGGTTTCTTGGATCAAATGACGAATGTGATACACTAGGAAATGATGAATGCTAGTAGTGATAGTGGAAATGTTTTTTTTATCTTTTGTTTCTATAAAAAAAAGATTTGAAATGACTTTTTTTTATGATAAAGTTTTGTTATGTATCATTTTATTTTGAGATATAGGTAACGAAAAGAGTTTGATAAATTATGTTACATAACTTAAGCCTTTATTTATTAAACTATTTAATTAATCGTTCTCTTAGCGATTATTACAGTTAAATAAGTAATTACACTATGCCCAGAGCTGGGCAGTAGCTAGCTACTTTTGTAGCTTAGCTACATTTATCTTAGCTGTAGCTGTAGTTTAGCTAACAGTGAAAAAATATAGCTGTAGCTTGTAGCTAGCTACTTCTTTTTCTATTAGCTTAAAAATAACAACTGAAGCTAATTTTAAAGCTACTTTTTGTAGCTTAAAGCTACTTTTTAAGCAGAAGGTCAAGAAAGTACGCATGCGTACAAGCTAAACCCACACAAAATAATTATTTGTTGCCGGTTCTAACTGGCTCTAATACGCAAAAATACACAGTAGGTGCCAGATGGTATTTGCTATTTTTGATATTTATGTACATAATAGTAAATTAACAGTCATTATAACAAAAGACTGATCATATGATAATGGCAAATTTAATTATTTCACAATAATTTAAAAACGTAGCTTTAAAATTTAACAGCTACTTTAACGAAAGCTTTTAGCTGTAGCTTAGCTATATTTTACAAAATATAGCTTATAGCTGTAGCTTAGCTACTTTTTTAAAGAATAGCTGTAGCTGTAGCTTAGCTACTTTTTTTAAGTTGCTTGCCTAGCTCTGACTATGCCTCGATCAATAATCTCCATGCTAGAGCGACAAAGACAGTTTCTGCTCGAGGTATACATAATTTTTTTTTACCTCTATTTAGAAACGTATGAAAACAAATTTAAAATAAATGTTGACAGTTTTTCTGTTTAAAACTTTGAGCTACAGTTTTCATGATCTATGAATACGATAATACACTCTTATTTTTCCATTCGGCGTGTGACTAAAACCTTATTGCTATTCAGAGAGCAGTAAACGTCAATTTTCTGCACTCAGCTGACAGTTTGAAATATTTACTTTCAATTCAATTGTAGAAAAAAGTTTTTGATATATTCAAAGTTAAAGATATTCATATCTATCTCCCTGTCCAAATTTTGGAAAAAAATTGTATTACTGTTATTTGTAACATTAACCTCTAACAGGCAGATTCATAAAAAGGATTAAATTTTGGTTTACCTAACTACAATTTTATTTCAAATTGCAACTGGTTATATTATAGTATATTACATAACAAGCATTGAAAGTGTAAGATAATGTGCGAGTGTACAAATTGAAAAACGAGGCGCGCAGCGCCAATTGATTTAAGTACACGAGCACAGTTATCACACTTTCGAGTGAGTTATGTACACCATTTTTCAGACGACCACAAAATATTTCTAAAAAAAGTTTACAAGAGCAATGTTGTTACACTTTGACAGCTGATGTGTTTTTGTAGGGTAAGCGTTAACGTTTCCGGTTAGGTATTGTGATACCGACTGTACTAACCATAATATCAAAATATTAAATAATGCTAAAATATTAGTAAATAAGTAATTATTAATATGTTGAAAAATCTGCCAAAACTTTGATTTAAATAATAATACAAATTATTTTCCTTTATTTTATTATTTTCTTTCATCGTAACGCCATCTATTGTCAATCAGTGGAACTTCACCTGATATGTTAGAAGTGTGCATTATACTAACATATCAGTGTATGTTATTTTAAACTTTTCGTAATAGTTTATGATGTTGTTATGATTACTTTCGTAAGTGGTCGTCTGAAGATGCTGTTTACAAAATAGAACAAAGGTTATTTACAAATGTGGATTTATTTTTAGAACTTCAAATGTTATTTAGATTATAATTTTTATCATGCTGCCATAATTACCGGTTATTTTTGTTAATTCTAAAAGAAATTAGAATGGTATTAGTAATTAATTTGTTTTTATAAAACTTTCTAGAAAATAAATTAGAAATTATTAATATGTCGAAAATGTTCTTTTGAAAAATTTATACTTCCTTATTACATTTAATATAGAATAGATAAATGTTTCTGAAATGGCGAATTATAGTGAATGTGCAATAATGCATGGAAATTGTTTAACGTGTTAGTAAACAATTTTATTGCATTTTTTATTTAAGTGCTACTTAAAATGGAAGTATATTTTTTCTGTAACTGCACCTATATTGCAAGATGTCACAGTCGATTTTATGAAAAAAATCCCGTTAGTACAACTGTCTTAAAAAGTTTTATACCTTTCATCGCATACCAAGAAATATTTCTTCTCAAAACACCGCTCAATTAAGTAAACAACTATTCGTTATTAAGCAAATAATTTTCTCAAAGTATGACTGCACACTAACGATGTTTTTATTGTCTATAAAACAAAGTAGAACACAAAACAAAGCCTAAACTACTCTAAAAATAGTATAATCATCTCAGTTTCGCACATTTCACGTCTAATTTACCAAAAATAACGACGTGAAGACAGAACAGAAACTTACTTTTAGCGGCGGACGGCTGGGATCCTGTCTTTGACTTTTGTATCTCTGTTCGAACCACTCGTCCCAGTATTCCTTGCTCTTCATCCACGCAGGCTGGGGAAACAAAACACTATTATAAACAAAGTAAAAAACAAAAACTAGCGGAAAAACAGAGAAATTAATGACGCGTGAATATATCCGATTCGTACACCGATTTTTCACCGTTTTTTTCTTGGGGGTAAATTTGCACGTGTTGGTTCCGGGTTCTGGTTCACAATAAAACCTTTTTTGTCGTTTTCGGATTACAGTGGACGTCATTAACTAACAGTTTTTATTTGGTGAGTAACTAATAATGTCCAGGATTTAACGCTTTTAACACAAATAAAACTAGTTTATATTTTGTGCCGACAAATTTTTACTCATGTTCCTAGAATACATTTTTTGTTTGCTTTTCTAAATATATTTTTTGAAATGTAAATATTTAACGCTTAAAACTGTAAAATATTTAAACACACAGGTCTGGCAAACTGGATTATGAATCACACAATCAATAAATAACTTATTTTATGAACAAATAATAATTGTCAGAAATACATCACAATTTTGTTTTTCTGTACCAATCGATTATTTTATTTATTTTATACTACAATAGTGTTTCTTGAAATACATTATATAATTGTTTTCAGGGACTAAAATAAACAATTATTCATATGTGACTAAAATATTTGAATCCATGACTACCATAAAACAACTAATAATTTATACCAATGCAATAGTTTGATAATAATAGCTGTATTCCATTTGCCATTTGGTTCACTTAAATCAGTTCAGATAAATTAGAAATTATGACAAATTAACTGAATTAAATAAACTGATGTACATATTGGGGTGAATTACTTCAAAGTAAATTAGAGTTAGTAATTCTAGTATTGAAAATAAAATCAGCGAATTAAATAAGTAATCTGGATCAGTAAATGTAACTTAGATCTGATCCAAATAGCAAATGGAATGCGTCTAACGATATTTCACTTATTATACGATTATTCAATTTAATTTTCTAGGGGGAGGTCGGTCGCAAAAAACTCTCAGATATACATAAATTTTTAAAATATATTTTTTTACACCACATAAATACAAATACACATAACAAATAGATAAAAAAATATTTAAATTTGTCAAATAAATTATTAGTCTTTGTCGTCTGAGTTTGAATTGAAGAGGAAGGACAATTTTCTAATAACTTTTCCATAAATTGACACCATTTCTTCAATAAATTCCGATTTAGCAGTTTTACAGTTTTTATTTTCTAATATTATGTGTCTGTGTATACTTAATATACTTAGATTACGATAGGGAATATGTCGCTAGCAGGCCATAAGAATACTGTTGAAAATTCAGTTTCAGTTTATTATCTTTAAACATATAATTTAATTTTTATTTAATTTATATATACATATACAGGATGGTGACCGCGACTTTAACATGTAAAATAATATTGTTTTAATTTTCTGTATCGTAATTATTTAAAAGAAAAAAGCTTCAAATAAAAGTTTTAGGGCATAAAATACGAAATTAATTTTGCATGCTTTGTAACGGCACAAATTAGATCTGAAACTATAATTGTCTCAAAACTTTCGATAGCTATGAATTTGACACAAAAAACTAATTTTTGACGTTAAATCTGTCAAAACTAGCAGAATAAATTCTTTATTTATTATTTCATTTATTTTGACAGATAAAACGTTAAACATTTGTAAAATTTTGTTTCAATTTCATACCTATCGATAGTTTTGAGGCGATTTTCGTCATTTTCAAAGCTAATTTGTGTCGTTACAAAGCATGTAAAATTTATTTTGTTTATTGGTTCAGATGCAGAATTTTATGCCCTAAAACTTTAATTCCAAGCTTTCTTGTTTAAAATTATTAGGGGAGCAGGAAATTACAAAATTATAATTTTACATCTTAAAGTCCTATGTTCGAGAGTCGTGGTCACCACCCTAGTTAAAACCCAGGGAGGGCAAGCGCCCCTGCTTGCCCCCTCTGCGGTCGAACATGGGAGGAACACATTGTAAGGCATCTCTGGTTGTAAATATTCCATCTTGTTTAGTTATAAGTTGAAATCAGGAAGTTTAGAACCCGGGAACATTTGCTTGTGAAGATAGAGCGCGACTATGTAACTTTAACTAGTCGTTAAGCCTGAGTCAATTATATTATAAATAAAACAGCAAAGTCATAATTTTAGCCGTAACAATGCAATATTAATGGTGAATAATTATTTATTAATTATATGTTTATTATAATTAAACCTAATAATAATAATTAAACGTGTAACAATTTGCACGAGTAAATAATACATTGTAATTTTCTGAGTGCAGTTAATATTTTAATGGATAGAATAGCTAAACAAACAAACTGAGAAAGATAAATATAAATATTTGAAACATGTGGCCAATTATAAAACTAAATTTATTGAGTGCAAACATTCAAACTTCAAAACATTTCAATTTTTCGAAATGAAATATTTATGCATTTGTTATTATTTATTTTGGCATTTTACACAAACAAAACAAGTATTATTAAAATCAGTTTTTGTGCTACCTACGTGTATTATTTTTAATTGGGAATTTCCACAAATAACTTCAATATAATAATAACAGAGATAACTATATAATAAATGGGTACACTGTACCGGATGGTGAATTGATTTATGTAATATTTGAAATACATTGTTATTTTTTTTTTCATATAGCGATATCTCGTTTCCTATTTTTTTGAGAGCAACATGCTTCATTCATTAAATTCTAAGTCTAAGGGCCAAATTCATAGTCGTGACTCATCCTCACTTCATTCTCACCTCATACTGACTACAACTAAGCATTTATTGTGACTACAGTGGATGACTCCATTGCAGATCTCCATCGATGACACATTTTCAATAATAAAATAATTTTTTCTTACAAATTAAATTGTCTAACTTAATTGTTTTTTATTGTAAGAAAGAACAAAATTAGATCTGGAAAATGAAATTATGTTTGTCTAATTGTCGGTGATTAGTTACCTAATATAAGAAGTAGAACAATGAATAGTTAGCATTACATTACATTATAATGCATTGTTTAGCAGTGCTATTAACTGCAATTACATTGTTTGCGAATGTAGCTTATTAATGATTAAATTATCTCTAAATGTCCCTAATATGCAAAACACAATCACATATAATAATAACAATTATATTTCTGCCTTATGAAGTCATTAACATAATAAAATATAATTATATATTCATTTAATTTTCTTTTTTGTAATAAAAGAATTGTTTTAGAATACCATTTTTATCTCGTACGGTAGGTAACCAAAAGTTAGGAATATTTTATCTCGTACGGTAGGTAACCAAAAGTTAGGAATATTTTTCTTTAAAGAAAATCTGGAAATATATCTTGTCAAATACGTGATCGAATTTATGATATAATATATACATAACTCATTTCGTTGCTGTCATTTACATTTTCAATAAATCTCAAGAAAATAACAACGCATTTAGTTTGTTTTTGCTTTATCGAAATTTTTAAAATAACATAATTAACAAGCTATTTGACATTTCAATATTATATAATATTGTGGAGTTTTGCGTCTCGTGCTAATAATTATGCCACGGGCCAGAAACGCCTATTTTCACCCTTGGTACTTGAATAACTATTATGCACAACCGGGCCAAAATTCATGTATTTTAACCATGAAAAACGGGCTAAAACACTAATAAAATAACTTTTCTACGACTGCTATGAAAAGTTGATATTTATGCTTTCAGTTGTCATCGCGAAGTTGATGGTTACTGAGTAACGAACAATAAAATGCTTTACCGCGCGTCTCCTATAGCAACAAGCGGTAAAATACTTTACCGCTCGCTTAGCAAAATATAAATTGTTGTTGAAATCTTAATTTATTGAAACAATACTTAAAAAATGTAAAATATAGGTTAGATTCATTTTTACACTTTTACACATATTATACATGAAGTTTGTTGCGCTATGATTTGAAGTTGAACCTGAACGCAGCTGGGCAACAGTGCCAACTTAATGAGGATGAGGGATGTTAAAATTGAAAGTGCAGTTTTGACAGTTTTGTATATTTATTCCGGAACTTGAAATGGTGTTTGATAAATTTGAAGATATATTAGATCCTGTGATATTCTCATTAGAATTTTCAGTTAGTATGTGTACGCCAATCACTATTTTCTGAGATTTTTGAGCACATTCTTTATGTGTGAAAATTTATCACAAACAATGATTGTTGATAACAAAAAATTTTAATTATTTACTTGGATACTGATATCGTCATGGTTGCATACAATACAGAAATTGGTGGAACGTGAATTGAACTAGCCCCATATTATTTTTTTTAATTTTTTAATAAGTAAAGTCGTAGAAAAAATTATGTGTGTGCCTTAAGCGTAAAGTATCTTTATTGCTCTCGCTCTATTGCAGCAATAAAGATTCACTTTACGCTCTTGATACACAAATAACTATTCCTATGGATACATAAACAAAGTAACAATTTTTGTTTATTGTTAATACTTGATTTTTCAAAATGTCACTTTGACATAAATGTACCTGTTTTAGTCTTTTGAATACAAAATTAAATGTTCTTTTGTTGTACATAAAATACTGTTTTCACCCTTGATAAATAACTATTATCTCTACAACAAAATACAGAATAATTGCTGCACAGTTAAAATTTTTAGAATAAAAAGCTTATACACGTCTTCAAACAATTTTTTACAATTTTACTTTGAGTAAGAAATTTTAGAATCAAAAATATATCTCTCCTCAATTCCTGTCCATTTCCACTTGAATTCTCAATATTTCATAAAAGCTCTGCACTCTTCATAGCATCTGATGCATCCATCCATATCCTGGACTACATACCTGGTGCATTGTATACAGTACTTACAAGTGCACAGTTTTTTTTTTATTGGACTACTTGTAGAGTCTTTCGAAACGTGTCTCGCACACGCACGTCAACCACTTGACGACGCCGTGCGGTCGTCCAGTGGCGTAGAAGAGACATTCAAGTGGGAGCATTGCACCATGGTGGTCAGTGTAGATGAATTGGGTTTAGGAATTTTAAAGTGAAGAGGAAATTGGACAATAAATTTAGTTGTAGAGGATTTATAAAGTAGAAACGGCTCTTGAGAATGTATTTATTATAGTTGTTAGTTACGGATACTTCAGATTTTGAAGGTGATTTGAATTACAATAGTTACTTTTAAATTGAAAAATTGAAGTACTGAACACAGCATTTAATTATTTAAATTTTTTGTAGAATTCTTGCTTAGATATCAAGTTGGTCTGCAGATTTGAGAATCCGCGTTCGATTTCCACAGCCGACAAATAATTTTTATCATTTAGAATTAATTATGGGGTAATGGCTCAGTGGTATCTGAGTCGGCCTGTGGATTCTAAGAACCCTGGTTCGAGCCCCACATCCGACAAAACATTTTTACCAATTTAAAATTATCCCTGTGGCTCCTCCACCACTAACATCTTTGGGGGCCGTAATTTTACGGCTGGTAACCGCACTTCACGCGCATAAATATATCACTTACCGAGATTTGCTACGGCAAAGTGCCATACCCAGT
Organism: Pterostichus madidus; assembly: GCA_911728475.2. NCBI lineage: Eukaryota > Metazoa > Arthropoda > Insecta > Coleoptera > Carabidae > Pterostichus > Pterostichus madidus. The sequence goes on along the minus strand of OU452313.1, from coordinate 6,642,088 downwards.
AATGGGTAGAAGGCGTGATGATATATTTATTTATTTATATTAGAATTACATCTCTACTCATATCTTTGAGGGCCGTAATTTTATGGCTAGTAACCGCACTTGACGCGCATAAATATATCACTTACCGAGATTTGCTACGGCAAAGTGCCATACCCAGTAATGGGTAAAAGGCGTAATGATATATTTATTTTATTTGTATTTATCCACTCGCAAAATTTGTTACAAGAACGGAAGATTCTAAACAGGACGAAAAGCGTGTTTGTATGAAAGAATTATGAATGTGGATGAAGCAAAAGAGGTGATTAATCTAATTAATGTTTCAAGGATTCGTGCTACATTGTGCTAGTTCATTTGAAGGGATATAGTGTGTATCTTAATAATTTTAGTATTGTATCTTTTGACCTGTCAAATATTTCTAAATTATTTGACAGGAAAGTTCTTCAAATAAAAGATATAGAAATAGTTATTTGTATCATTAGGTCAGAAACTATACTTTTGTACGGCAGCTTGGAAGGACCAGGGTAAAATATATTTTTAACTAAAATCCCGACTTTTAAAGTCAGGATGTAGACTTTTAAACTCGGGATTCCGACTTTTAAACTCGGGATTCCGACTTTTAAACTCGGGATCCGACTTTTTAAACTCGGGATTCCGACTTTTTAAACTCAGGACTCCAACTTTTTAAACTCGGGATCCGACTTTTTAAAGTCGAGGTTTCGACTTTATAAACTCCAGATCTGAATATTTCTGTTATTCGTCCATATTCGGAGCCGGAATCTCGACTTTAAAAAGTCTGAATCTCGATTTTAAAATGTCGGAATCTCGACTATAAAATTCTTTACAACAAAATAATAGTAATTGTGTTACTTGCACTCTTATCCAATTTATATTATATCTTATTGAATAATTGCTATCTATTCTTATATTGGTAGATTTTTCGTTAGCTTGTTTTCGTTTTTTTATGCGGCAAGATTCTAGGAAAGAATCTTATGGCAGCAACAAATGTGTCTGGTAATCTACAGTCTGCAGCCATATGTTGCACCCCCAAAAACACCACTCTTCACCCCCGCTCAAAAACATAGCGTCTATTTTGTGATGTAGCATCAGGAATGACGATCGCAGGTCAACATGTGACCAACATCGTAAAAGTTTCCGCGCATTGCGCACTTTTAATTTTTCTTTTAATAGTTTATGTTTTTGGTTTAATTTTTGCTGCACTTTCCATTATACTCAGTTAAGCTTTTTAAATAAATTTATTTATTTTATGGTGTGTTATTATTTAATTAAATAATAGTAACTATCACTCGTTTAGTTTGCTATTGAATATATCCTGCTCACGATGTACCCACTCGTGTTACAAATTAAAGAAAAATAAAAATAAATGGGCTTGGGGTAAAACTTTTATCCAGTTTTGGGTGTGGAAAAGGCATTACACACAATGGGTCTACAGTTGTCTGCATAATACATGACAATCGCTGAAGTCCTCTAGAGTCTAGACGTCTAGAGGTTGTTAAACTAGCAATGAGAGGGTAGTGAAATTCTGGAAACTGCACTATGATATTATGACATTAACAACTCTAATTTTGTTTGAAATATTATATAACGTATTTCTGAGATTATTTATCAATCGACTATTAAGTAAATGTTAATTAATGGCAATATAAATTATATTTATACTATCCGGCAGTACGATAGTATGGGTATCGTTACGGCATTCAAATCCGGAGATCTCAAGTTCGAATTGCACTGAAGGAAAAAAATATAGGAACTACCACACCGCGGCTCGGTGAGTCCAGACCCTGTACTGTAATTTAAGATTAATTTAAAGTAATATGATACTAGATATGAAGTTGAGAATTTCATCATTCGATTCCACATATATTTTTGCGTAGAAATGCATATTTTGATCTTCAAAATAATGTTTTAAATCGCCGGAGTCATGATAGCAAAAATTTCTGTTAATGAAGAAAATGAGAATTTTTTGATTGAACCAGTATAAAAATTGAAAAATTTTAATATATAATTCTATATAATTCAGACTACAAAAAATTGAATGCCGTTGAGCGCATCTTCATATCTTTTTTAGTTTTCGAGTTACAGCGATTTTAGTCTTTTTAAAAATCTCAACTTTGAAGCCCCATATCTCGAAAACTAAACGAGATATTGAAATGCGGTTTGAACGAGTGTATTTATCGTGCTCCAATTAACTTATACTGAAATTTTTAAAATTTTGATAATTTTCATATTTTTGTCGAAATTTTCTATTGCCCATATTTCAAAAACTTGACACAATAATGAAAATCTGTAAAAAGCTGTGGATTCCTCGCATAAAAATACATATGTATGTAAAATTTCAGAATTTTTTCTCTACGGATAAAATTTTTAGAGCAAAAAAATTAAAAAGGCCAAAATTCATAAAATTCTTAAGGGGTACCCCTTAAGAAATATTGAAAAAACAGCGATTTTTCGTTTTTTTGTAATAAAAACTTAATCTGTCTGAATTTTTGGCTGAAAATTTGCATACCTCTGTACTTTTACGAGAGGAATTCACTGGTGTGCACAGATTTGTATTATCTCTTCAAGATTTTGAAATATAGGCCAAAAAAAATTTAATAAAAACTGTAATATTTTCAAAATTTTCAAAATTTCAATATAATTAATTTAGTGCACGAGAAATACACTCATTTAAACCGCATTTCAATATCTCTTTTAGTTTTCGAGATATGGGCCTTCAAAGTTGATATTTTTAAAAAGTAAAAAATCGCTGTAATTCGAAAACTAAAAAAGATATGAAGATGCGCTCAACGGCATTCGATTTCTCGTAGTTTGATTTATATAGAATTATATTTTAAAATTATTCGGTTTTTAAACTGATTGAACAAAAAAAATTGGCATTTTCTATATCAGAAATTTTTGTGATAACGACTCTGGCGATTAAAAAAATATATATTGAGGAATAAAATATGCATAATTATGTAGAAATATATCAGGAATTAAATGGTGAAATCCCCAATTTCATATCTAGTTTCATATTTTTTTAAATTAACCGTAAACAGAAACAAACGTGAATATAAACATAAGCATCTAAATAAATAAATAAATATAAAATAAATATATCATCACGCCTTCTACCCATTACTGGGTGTGGCACTCTGCCGTAGCAGATCTCGGTAAGTGATATATTTTGCGCGTGAAGTGCGGTTACCAGTCGTCAAATCACGGCCCCCAAAGATGTTAGTGGTGGAGGAGCCACAAGGGTAGCTTTTGAAATTATGAAAATTGTTTGTCGCTTGTGGGAATCGAACCAGGGTTCTCAGAATCCACAGGCCGACTTCATACCACTGAGCTTTCTTTAAAGAAAAATATTCCTAACTTTTGGTTACCTGTCGTACGAAATGAAAATGGTAATCTAAAACAATTCTTTTATTACAAAAAAGAAAATTAAATGAATATATAATGATATGGCTAGATTTTATTATGCTAATGACTTCATAAGGCAGAAATATAATTGTAATTATTATATATGATTGTGTTTTGCATATTAGGGGCATTTAGAGATAATTTAATCATTAATAAGCTACATTCGCAAACAATGTAATTGCAGTTAATAGCACTGCTAAACAATGCATTATAATGTAATGTAATGCTAACTATTCATTGTTTTACTTCTTATATTAGGTAACTAATCACCGACAATTAGACAAACATAATTTCATTTTCCAGATCTAATTATGTACTTGCTTACAATAAAAAACAATTAAGTTAGACAATTTAATTTGTAAGAAAAAATTATTTTGTTATTGAAAATGTGTCATCGATGGAGATCTGCAATGGAGTCATCCACTGTAGTCACAATAAATGCTTAGTTGTTGTTATAGCCATGAAATTTAAACAAAATTGCAAACAAATGCAACTTCATACCAGTGAGCCAGCCACCCCATTTTCATTAATCCTTAGAATTTAAATAAAAGCTTGCAATGGATTGAATCTTTGGAAATATGTCTTTAAAATTTGTAAATAGCATTCGACGATCCCCCTCCAATGACTTCGCGACCGACACTTTGAAAATCACTGCTGTAGATAGAGCAATCATCTCACTTCAACATAAATTAAAAAATACAACTGCATTCATTCATTCCGGTAGTTCAACTTCCACTTAGACGTTACTTTAATTAGGATAAAGTTCCAATTATACGGAGTAGCAAATAAATATATATTAATCCTAAATAAAAAATAGAGTTACCCTAACTCTAAATCCTCTTAATTAATTTCATATAAAAACAATGATTCGTTTCTATTTATCGCCGCCACTGTCAGTTGTTTGAAGCGTTAAGCACATGTGTATCCGCGTTGTGCTACGAATGCAGTGCGAGAAATGGCGCGGTTTCTCGCAATATTTATGTTTTTTCGTTCGCGTGTCACTGACAAGCTCGCAAATAAACTTCACTGCTCCAACACTAACATATAGTGTAGTTCGTAGCAGCGAAGCCGTCTTGCTACTGACGTTGCTTTCAACTAGTGCTGTCGTTCCATGTTGGATTTTAAATTGTGACAGAAGCAATTGCAGCTTTTGAGATTTATCTTTATGTAAGAATTCTTAAACTCAGTTAATACCAGATAATAAATTGAAAAATATATCTTTCCATCATTGAATTATGTATCCCAGATTTTGATAAGTATTCGTCTGAATATTGCTTCGAAATCATAGCACAAATGGAAAACTTGATACTTTTTTAATTTATTAGAAAGTTTATTTATCCATCAGCAAACTTTACTTGGAGGTAGAAAGAGTATATTTTGTACTGTGTATCTATTCCTATAGGTACTCGGATAAATTAAAAGATAAAAAATATGTTAAATAAATGAAAATAATAATAATAACAAAAATGGAGAGAAAATTGGAATAACAACATCAGATTTGATTACATGGTTACGGCAGCTTAGTTGATAAGAGCATTTGAAGAGAATTCAAAGGTCCCAGATTCAAATTCTGCTAATATTCCAATTTTTGTCAGTAATAATATAACAATAGAGTGAGAATAAATTTAACAGATATATCGAAAACTTGTTTTTGACAGCTGTTGAGGTCGATTCATCCAACTTTGAAATTTTGAACTGGATTCATATCGATTGATTACTTATTAATGTATTCTTGGAAGTTGTTTCCAAAATTTGTTTGTGTATTTCTGTATCTGAAATGGAACAAATCGATTTTTTTCACACATTTTACTTGACGCGTTGACAGTTTTAAATAATTATTTGACAACTACCTATCATTTGTCACAAACAAAAAATTACCTACAGAGATTATTCCCGGGAATAAACACAAGAGCTTTATTCTCAGTATAATAATGACAGGATTGGTTAAAAGACACACGTAACATACAATGAATCATTTCATTGGTTTTGAGAAACGTCAAAAAATAATCCAGAGAGTGAGAATAAATTGAAAATAATTTGACAGATCTTTCGAAAATTTGTTGCCAGGCAATAGTCACGAAAGCCCGTAGGGCTTGATTGGTTATTGCCAAATGAGAACAAGTTTGAGAAAGATTCTGGAGAATTATTTTCTAATTTATCGAACTCTCGAGTTATATTTAATTAGATTATTTTTTGACTTAGCTGTTGAGGTCAATTCATCCAACTTAAAAGATTTTGAACTGAATTCATATCGATATTTCTGTATCTGAAATGGAACTAAATCGATTTTTTTCACACATTTTACTTGACGTGTTGACAGTTTTAAATAATTATTTGACAACTACCTATCATTTGTCACAAACAAAAAAGCTTCTACAGAGATTATTCCCGGGAAGAATCACAAGAGCTTTATTCTTAGTATAATAATGACTGGATTGGTTAAAAGACAGACACGTGACATACAATGAAGCATTTCATTGGTTTTAAGAAACGTCAAAAAATAATCTCTAATAAAATTATAGTAAAATAAGATTATTTGAGCATGTGGAACATATGTTGAATGGAACATTAATTAAACAGGTGTTTAGGAGCGAATAAATGGATGTGATTGAAGGATTGTTGTGTGATAAAAGATTTCGAATGTGAGGAATAAACGAGCTTGTACGGAGGGAAATATGAATGTGGTTGAAGTGAGGGTGGTGTGTTACGAATTTGTTTGAAAATAAACGAATGAAATGAAAGGTATTTTGATAGTTTTTCACTAGTAAATTTAGTAAGTAATAATTTTGTCACTGTAATTAAATCTTCTTAGTTGCCAATAAAATAAATGCTATTTTCATAAACGTCAATTGAAAATAAGCTATCGAAATGTCAAATTCCCGATGTGGAAATATTTCTACACAAGAAATTTTTATTAAAATTGAAAAGAACGTTCCAAGAAATACCAAGAAATCTAAAAATTATACTTGATGATCTAAGTGCGTAAAGTGCGATTACCAGCCGTAAAACTACGGCCCTCAAAGATGTTGGTGAAGGGGGAGCCACAGGAGTAAATTTAAATTAAATACATATAAATATATCAGCACGCCTTCTACTCATTACTGGCTGTGGCACTGTGCCGAAGCAGATCTCGGTAATTGATATATTTATGCGCGTGAAGTTCAATTACCAGCTGTAAAATCACGGCCTCCAAGATATTATTGTAGGAGGAGCCACAGGGGTAATTTGAATGAGCTGAAAATTGTTTGTCGGTAGTGGGAATCTAACACAAGTTCTCAAATCCACAGACCGACTCAATACCCCATATAATATAGTTCGCGAACATAAATAACTGCAGATTTTATTCGCACAGCATAAAAAAGTTTCCTTTTTAAACATCTTCACCCTCATTTCTTAAAGATTCACTCCAAGCTATAATATTTCACCCTTTAACGAACCAAGACATCATTATAAAAACATTTTAAAATTCAATCCTCCACAACAACAATATCAAAAAGTTATCCTGGTTCATCCCCATAAAACTGCTCGCAAAACATCGCAGCAAACAATAAACGCCGGAGGCAACACACAGGACTTTAGCGGAGAATGCCGCCGCGACGCAAACCCAAATTTAACCGCAAGCGCGAAGTCGCCAGAACAGAGTCCTTTCGACGTTCGCCCACGGCCGCTGGAGGCGAACAGATAGTGGAGGAATTGTCCTTACACATGGAAAGGATGGAGGAGTGGAAACTTGGAAGGGATAGAGTGAGAGTGCAGTTGTGGGAGGTTACTTTGGGTTTTGGATTACCTCATCCAATTTGCTTGTGAAAGAAGACATTAGTTTTAGGTAGATTTGTTAGATAGTTTGACAATATTTTATTATTTTTCTGGAATAAGATATACGAGTATGTTTTGTTTCTGTATTGGGGTAGGTGGCCAGTGGTATCGAGTTGATCTGTGGATTAGAGAACCTCGGTTTGATTCCCACAGCCGACAAACAATTTTCACCTCATTTAAATTACCCCTGGTGCCCCTCTCCCACTAACATCTTTGGGGCCATGATTTGACGGTTGATAATCGTACTTCTCGCGCTTAAATATATCACGTACCAAGAACTGCTACGGCAGAGTGCCATACCCAATAATGGGTAAAAGGCATGATGATATTATTATTATTTTGTTTCTGTCCTTTACATTTTTAGTATGTTTTACGGGTAGGCAACGGCTTATAATTTTCATATATTACAGTGTCAACCCCTGGATTGCACTATATAAAATTATATAATAGAATTTAGGCATTAATTTTGAAATCATCAGATATTAGTACATTCTAAATAATTTTGTCATAGAAATAAAGTTTATCTCATTTTTACAATACTTGTAATGTAAGTTACCTATTAAAGATAAAATTTAAAGTGGAACTTTTATTGCACAGTGGTTTCCAGGGTTATATCTGGACTTTAATATTTACTTATTGTCCACCCTAAATAGTAAGTAAATATTACATATCAAGGTCCTGCTTATTTTGCAACAATTTGACAGCTGTCAATTTTGAAACCTATATTTCATTATCTTCTATTTGTGCAAGTATTGTAAAAAATAGTAAACGATAGTTAAATTTTTAGTTTGATATCATCTGACAATATCGCATCAAATATTTGATAGCAATGTAATCTTCTTCATATGACATTTCATTTCGATTTACTTTTATTTATCTCAATCAGACATAAAATTTAAGTATAGTTGATGCAAACGAGCATGAAGTAGATAAATCAGTTTCAATTTCCATCGAGTGGAAATTAGGAAAAACAGAACGTGCAAATCACCCCGAGGGAACAAATTCCATAAACTTCTGTTTCAATAATTGGGAACAAATTCAAGAAAATAAGAAATGTCAGCAGTTTCCCAAACGTTGGAAAACGGAAAGCAGAACATTTAAAACCATCCATTATTTTTCCCGTTTGGAACCTGTCCTAAAAGACAGAAGACAATCAAATACATCTGTTCCTTTGATCAATACATCACATTTGATTTCCTCCTTTCTACCCTTCAGCATTACGTGGCCTGTCACGTTCAAGGTCGCAGCACTCTTCGTTTTCTCACATCCTTACGGTTCAAACTGCCCTTGACATAGACTAGACCGAACACCCCTCCTGCTGCTGCTCCCAGGAAGCATTATACGTCACGGTTCCATCATCTTCCGCTGTTCCGCATTCCTGCTTCGTTTCCTGCTGCACATGTCCCTGGCGGCAATCGATCGCCCCAACTACCCTCGACAGACATTAGCACGTAGAAAGGAGGGTCTCCTCACCTCAGTGCCAGCGATAGATACTTTCAGTTCTCTGAACACACTACAATTCGATTGAAAGGAATCGGATAGTTTTTGTTTTTATTTTCACCTACTACGAATTAGGTGGGTGTCATGTCAAATAGCATGACATTGTTTGTAGTGCTGATTTAATTTCGGTCGTTTACATTTTTAATATTTCTTTACTAAACAATAATTGCATTTATTGTTACGTTTGGTGTTGCCATTTGAATCAGATCTAACTTACACTTATTAATATGTATGGCGTACCTAGAACTTTTGCCGCCCAGGGCGGTCTCCAATTTTCCGCCCTTTCTAAGTCAATCAAATGGTGGTTTTTATAAAATAAAAAAATAAATATAAAATAAATATATCATCACGACTTTTACCCATTACGGGGTGTGGCACTCTGCCGAAGCAGATCTGGGTAGATGTTAGTGGTGGGGGAGCCACAGGGGTAATTTTAATTTGGTGAAAATTGTTTGTCGGCTGTGGAAATTGAACCGGGGTCCTCAGGATCCACAGGCCAACTCGAAACCACTGAGACATTACCCCATTAAATTAATAAACATAAATAAATAATTGTAATTGAGACAAACTATAGGTGGGGAACTTTTTTACCATTGGGTAGCAAATTAAAATTAGGCAGTAATAAGGGAATTTTTTGAGATAATATTTTCAATCCTACATTGACTTGACAATGAAGAAAAATATTCTAAATCATATAGTAATTCATAATTCGTAGAAATCGAATAGTAAACTTATGAAGTGAACAAGTTGTTTTTTACAACTAAATATAAAAAATACCGCTCCAAAATATGTGCCGCCCGGTGCGGACTGCACCCACCGCCTCTCCCTAGGTACGCCACTGCGCTACCAAATCAAATATTTATTAAATATTAAATATCGTTTTCATATAGGTAGATCATGCTGAATAACATATTACATTGCAGTAAGTAAATAAATAAGTGAACTGCTAGAAAATTATCTTATTCAGTCTGAATTCTATTCCATCCCACTTATTAATTACAATATAGAGAACCCAAATTAAAAAAATATATATATTAAAATTCCACAGAAAAGCTAATAATTTACTAACATGTCCTTTTGGGCTCTTATGGTGTCCCCTCCTAATAAAAATGTGCCGCGACGGCACTGGCGCTTGGCTAGGTTCCCTGTCGATGTCTCCTATACCGTGCCTAGTCCTCGTAGAGAAGTAGAGCAAAAGAAGCGAGGAATTTTTATTTTTTCTTGATTGAGTTTCAGGATTTATTATCGGCGTAAATCTTGGTTAAGTTTATTGTTACGGTGGTTTTTGGTAGTAGAAAATCGAGATGAGGGTTTAATTATATTTATGTGGTTAAAGAGGGGATGAAATAAATTTAGATATCGCGGGGAATGTCAGTATTATCCTAAAGTTAAAATGAGATATAAAATACAATTAAGATTGATAGTTGAACATGGTCAAATGATCATTATTTCAAAAAATATATATGTATATTATCGTGCTATTTTACCCATTTCTGCGCGTTATTAAACCGTCAAAATCATGGCCCTCCCAACAAATTATGAAGGAGGAGTTTAATGTGAAGACAAACAGCTGTCGGTATGGGAATCGAACTCGGGTTGCGATTAAAATAATATTTTCTACTGAAATCTGCTACCAGAGTAGGTAACTAGAAATTTTTGGTATACGCCGAACAAAATAAAAAGTTGTATTTCTATACTTCTGTACATACCGGGTGTGTCACGAAAAGTTGACTATATGCTAACATGAGAAAATAGTTTTTTCGCGCGCATTTCTTTTTATTATTTTATTTTAAACAAGTTGTAGAGCTTAAAATTCTGTACCTAAATCAATATAGTAAATTTATTTGCTGTGTTTTGTAACGGCAGAAATTAAATATAAAAATTTACAAAATTGCAACTTCATCGTATTAAAACAAAATAACAAACAAATGCGCGACTCACTTCTGTCAAATATTTTGACACATTGAAGTTTTGCATTGTTTTAAAGTAAGTTTTTGATTTATCGGTAAATTTTACAGTATTTCAAAAAAAAAATAGAAATGGAAAATTATTCGCAAGAAAGAATATTACAAATAATTAAATGGCATTATTCAGGAGAAAGTTTGACAGGATAATTTAATGCATTTGTTTGTTATTCAGTTCTAATTCCGTGGTTAACACTAATTAAATTGTAATATATTCTATCATTTCATCTGATTGGTTAATGGTAATAACTTGTGCGTTTAGTATAAATCACTAAGGGCCAGTTTTTCAATCGCAGGTTTACTCTCGATTAATGTTAATCATGATTAAATAATAATAGTAACCATCGTTTCTATTATTATTTAACAGTGATTACTATTAATCGGTGATTGAAAAACTGGCCCTAAATTCACTTGCGTTACTTTTTACTTTACGTCAAGCGTTTTATCTTTTGCGTTACTTTATTATAAATCCAGCTTTAGTCATCTTTTGCCTTCTGTTTTTTACCTTGCTGCTTTCTTTACTTTACAATAAATCATTACTAACTTTAGTACACGCTCAACTTTTTACGTTAGCGATACGATTCGTTATAAATCCAGATTTAAAGCTGCAAAAATATAACCTAATATGACATTTAAAATACTAACTACAACTTTAAATTTACAAACAACTTTATTCTGTTTTGTAAATAGCTTTGATACCAATAATTTCAATCCGAAATTATATTTGATTTCACATATAGAATAATCAAACACTTGATGTAGTTTTGCAAAATGTATTAATCAAAATATATAACAAAATTGTTCATCGATTTCGGCTTATTGGGCCATCATCAGAAGCAATCATCGAGTGAAGAATATACAAAGATGTTTCTGCTTAAATACTAATACACAGTAACAAGGATTAACAGGATAATTTATTAATTAGAGTCTTAGAACTATCCAAATGAAACAAACCCACTTAATTTGATTTTAATAAATTCAAATTTAATCCTCTAGGGATTTGCTGGTAAAAAGTTAGATACTGACATATTAAAAAAATAATATAACATTCAATAATACAGAGTGATCAAAAGGAATTGTTACAGTTGGCAATGAAAAAGCTACTTGAAATTGGTAAGCCTGATACATAAATTCATTTCCTGTTTTTGACAGTGACATTTAAAATTTAAATCTGAGTATATTTATTATTACATTTATTTCTAAAGTATTTCTATTACTTAAAAAGTCAAAATTCTATTAGCTGTCAGACTCCTGACATAACCTATTTGTATTTATTAGAAATGTCAAATAGCATTTCCGCCTTTACCTGACGTTGTGCCAACTGTGGAATAAAAAGATCTCTGGAATTGTATTGCCAACTATAACAATTCCTTTTGATCACCCTGTATAATGTCATATTTTTTGCAATTACTGTTTTCCCCGTTGTTTGCTACATATAAAATTGGATAAATAGTAAATTTATTATTCCAATCATTTATAGGTAGATAAATTATTTGAAGTACAGAAAGATTGTTAAATGAATAAGAAAAATGATCAACGTTTATAATGACATTATCTAGAAATATATCTAGAAAAATGGTGACATTCTGTACGTACTATTCTATTATATTAATGCTAGAGTATAAAATTTGGTTCTGGGAAAATAAGAAAAATTATAAAAAGTGATTGATGAAAATGAAATTACAGACAGGTACTGTTTGTTCATGAAATTATCGGGAAAGCGATTTTGTTTGAATATTGAAATGTTTACTTGCATTAGTCCATAGTAAATTTAATTTAATAAACAAATTCGAACCAATTTTATTTATTTAATGGCATATATAACTATCATGGGGTGGCTAGCTCAGTGGTATGAAGTCGGCCTGCGGATCCTGAGAACCCTGGTTCGATTCCCTCAGACGACAAACAATTTTCATAATTTCAAAAGCTACCCCTTATGGCTCCTTCACCACTAACATCTTTGGGGCCGTGATTTGACGACTGGTAACCGCACTTCACGCGCAAAATATATCACTTACCGAGATCTGCTTCGGCAGAGTGCCACACCCAGTAATGGGTAGAAAGCGTGATGATATATTTATTTTAGTTATTTATAAAATATAAAAGAAGCAGTAACACTTTTATTATACCAATTCCCGGAGGTAGAAAAACTTATTAAACAAAATTATATTTAATGATATCTCAAGAGCCTTAAACCGTGAAAACTGAAACTTTCAAGATAAAAGTGATCAAATTTTGATGTATTTTGATAAGTTATTAATTTTCATATAGTAATATAAAACTTTAGAGAAATAATTTTTAATTAAAACTGACGCTCAAGCGTAGACCATACACTATAAAACAGAGTTATGGAGTCATTAACTTAGTACAAAATATTTTTAATAAAACTTTATGTCGTTAATTATTTTCCTGAGTCACCACAATCAGGTCACAGATAAAAGTTGAAGAAAAACTTCACTACGCTTGCTATCTCACCTAGAAATTTTCATATTTTCTGAAATTAAAAACATAATTCCCGTCTCGGCCGAAATTATGCGTCGTTCTAAATCAAACCTGGTTCTCTTTCATCTTCACCAACCCCTTTCTGCACCCTTGGCACCCCTGCACCCTCTTGCGTTCGCACGTCATCCGGTTACGTCTTAACGCAAGGGATAGAAAAACGCTCCATGGGCTCCAATTCCCAAAGGGATATCGCTTCTACGCCACTGAATTGAATTAATCGATTGGTGAAATTGATACTCTATGTGGTTTGGTTTGTGGTTAGTGGTTAGTGTAGTAATGAATATTTTTATTTATTTATGTGGCCTTAATTTAAAAATGTTGTAGGTATCGTGAAATTGTGATCTGTTTATTTTTGTACTGACTATTTTTATTTAACAATATTCATTATCATACATATTTTAGTTTTGTCTCTTGAATTTTGTATTCAATTGGTATTTTTAAATAAGAATGCGCTTATAGTGGTGAAAATTGGAACTACGAACTACGACAAAAGTGTACTTTGCTACTAATCTAATAAGTAATAAAAAATAATAATACAAATTAATGACAATAGAATTCATATTTACAATAAAGAAGGTAATAAAACTGTAATTAAGGTATATTAGACAAGAAACTAATTTCTACTAAAAAAGCCACATTATTAACAGAATCTTTGATTATACTAATATGCTTAAGGAGTCTTTCTGGTTTTTTGGGGTAAAAAAAGGAGATTTCAAATTATTTTTTATATTTAAATCAAAACCATTTATTAAATAGCAATTTTTTTTATAGACATTAATAAATATTTTAAGGAATATATGTAAAAAAAAATATTCTCCTGAATTTCCTTTGATATTAGGCCCTATGTGCGTGCTCAAAAACGATCTAAAAGAAAAAAAACCAAACGGCATTTGAAATCATATACTTATAATCTTCTTTGCCATCTAAGGAAAAGTTTTGAAAACTAAAATTTAAAAAATTAGAGTTGTTCGAAAAATGTGTGCTGATCTTGAATTCTGAAAAAAATAGCAGGCTTTTAAACATATTATTCAAACAACTGTAAGTTTTAAATTTTTACTTTTCCGTAGATGACGAACAAGATATACTCGTAAGTATATATTTTCAAATGCCGTTTGGTTTTTTTGTTTAAGGTTCACCAATGAGGAGCCTTAGTTACTTTGATTTAAGTGTGAGATGAGAATGAGGTGAGGGTGAGTCACGACTATGAATTTGACCCTCAATCTGTCAAAATATATTCGCAATCGCAAAAGTACCGTTTCCAGCATAGTAATACAAATAACAATTAATGACAAATTTGTGTTATTATTGTTAAGTAATTAGTTAAATATGCTCTATGCAAAACAAAATGTTGATTAAGATCTTCGCGATTCTAATAAACATGCATTGTTATCCATGATAAATAATAAATTTCATTTAACTGGTTAATTAACTTAATGGGGTGGCTAGCTCAATGGTATGAAGTCGGCCTGTGGATCCTGAGAACCCTGGTTCGATTCCCACAGGCGACAAACAATTTTCATAATTTAAAAAAAAACTACCCCTGTGGCTCCTTCACCACTAACATCTTTGGAGGCCGTGATTTGACGACTGATAACCGCACTTCACGCGCAAAATATATCACTTACCGAGATTTGCTTCGGCAGAGTGCCACACCCAGTAATGGGTAGAGGCGTGATGATATATTTATTTTATTTTATTTATTAACGTAATTATAATTAACCGATAAATGCCCATCACTATGAAAAAGTAATAATAACAATAAATAACTAGTAAATATAAATATTACTGTCTTCAGTCATAAGGTAACATTTTCTCTCTAGAGGTACCCGATCCGATTAGGTTTACTGTAACTTTTTGTAATAAAAGATTCGACACAGACCGATAGCAGTGCCACAAAAAGGTAAAAACAGTAACACATTTCCCTAACAGAAACCTATTCTAATGAGAATCCACCCCAATGGCACTCATCTTCACAGGGGGAGCACTTCCCCCTCTCTCCTCCATCCCTAGCCTTCCAGGATTACTTTACGGTGGATAAACGGGGCGCAACGTTCTTTGTTATCCTTGGAATTTTATGGAAGAATTCCGTCTTCCTTCTTCTTCTTGTCGCGTTCCAGCTCGTCCCAAGACGGTTTTAATTTCCCGCGAAAAGTAATACTTGTACGCGTTGGAGTGTGGACGCTGTAGGCTGTCTCTCTCTAGTGCAGAGAATGATAGATATGTCTGTTGCTTGTTAGTGTATTAGTGACTATTGTGATGTGGTTTATTCACTATATTTAGGTGTAGTGATGCGTGAAATTGTATGACTGTGTGTTAGTATTATTGTGAATGGTTGATGTAATTTTTATAGACTGTTTAGCTAATGAAGCTTATTTGAATTGTGGTATTTACGATGCCAATGTACTGGTGGTATTTTAATAGACTCTACGCTATTTTCAAATAGAATGCACATATAGTGCGGTTTGAATTCAATGATTGATCTCGTAGTTTATGATGCCGAAATAAAATGTAAAAATCTAAAAATGTATAATATCATGTAGAATCAAAGTTTGCTACTGTCAGAGATGAGCAAGCTACTTAAAAAATGTAGCTAAGCTACAGCTACAGCTATTCTTTAAAAAAGTAGCTAAACTACAGCTATAAGCTATATTTTGTAAAATATAGCTAAGCTACAACTAAAAGCTTTCGTTAAAGTAGCTGTTAAATTTTAAAGCTACTTTTTTAAATTATTGTGAAATAATTAAATTTGCCATCGTCATATGATCAGTCTTTTGTAATAATGACTGTTAATTTACTATTATGTACATAAATATCAAAAATAGCAAATGGACAAATGTACTGTTAATTTTTGATGCTATAATTTTTATTTATATCGAAATAAATTAACAATCACATTAACAGAAGACTCCTAAACAATCAATGTTTAGTTTATTTAATATTTAATACAATAATTTTATACAATAATACAGGTACAATATTATAATAATTACATACCGAAAGCAACAATTCATTATTTTAGATTAAAATTTACTATTATTTTTATCTTGATTTGATTTTTACTTAATAGAAAATATTGCACTGTACTGTACATTCCAGTTCCACTTGCGCTTCTATACCATCTGGCACCTACTGTGTATTTTTGCGTATTAGAGCCAGTTAGAACCGGCAACAAATAATTATTTTGTGTGGGTTTAGCTTGTACGCATGCGTACTTTGTTGACCTTCTGTTTAAAAAGTAGCTTTAAGCTACAAAAAGTAGCTTGAAGCAACAAAAAGTAGCTTTAAGCTACCAAAAGTGGCTTTAAAAGTAGCTTCAGTTGTTATTTTTAAGCTAATAGAAAAAAAGTAGCTCGTTACAAGCTACCGCTACATTTTTCCACATTTAGCTAAGCTACAGCTACAGCAGAGCTGGGCAAGCTACTTAAAAAAAGTAGCTAAGCTACAGCTACAGCTATTCTTTAAAAAAGTAGCTAAGCTACAGCTATAAGCTATATTTTGTAAAATATAGCTAAGCTACAGCTAAAAGCTTTCGTTAAAGTAGCTGTTAAATTTAAAAGCTACTTTTTTAAATTATTGTGAAATAATTAAATTTGCCATTGTCATATGATCAATCTTTTGTTATATTGACTGTTAATTTACTATTACGTACATAAATATCAAAAATAGCAAATACCATCTGGCACCTACTGTGTATTTTTGCGTATTAGAGCCAGTTAGAACCGGCAACAAATAATTATTTTGTTTTGGTTTAGCTTTTACGCATGCGTACTTTGTTGACCTTCTGCTTAAAAAGTAGCTTTAAGCTACAAAAAGTAGCTTTAAAAGTAGCTTCAGTTGTTATTTTTAAACTAGTAGAAAAAAAAGTAGCTAGCTACAAGCTACAGCTATATTTTTCCACATTTAGCTAAGCTACAGCTACAGCTAAGGTAAATGTAGCTAAGCTAAGCTGCAAAAGTAGCTAGCTACTGCCCAGCTCTGAGCTACAGCTAAGGTAAATGTAGCTAAGCTAACAGCTAAGCTTCAAAAGTAGCTAGCTACTGCCCAGCTCTGGCTACTATCACGTGTAGAAAATTTCACATTAAATGAAAATATGTTCCTTATTTCACATTGCAGTTTTAAAATAGTCTCACTTCAATTCTACTCTTGAATTTCGATAACAAAACATTACATCTCCTTTTTCATTGAACACCGTGCTATACATCATATCGGTATGACACCCCTAGGTATAATAAATTTTTATTTAAAATTCGTTGAAAAGTTCCTAAAAATTTAAAAAAGGTATGGTATAATATAATATTAATTCTCATTGTCATATTGAAATACGTGCGTGCAAACTTGAACAAATAATTTCATCATGACGGAACATTTTCCAACAATGCCTTTAGAAAAACTGGTAAAACATTGATAAAGCTGGCTTGGCGTAATTTCAAGTGTATTTTGTGTTCGGTGCGAAATAAAGCATCCGCACGATCTCGATAACCAAACCGGCGCTTAGGGTTCGTTCTAACGTCCTCGCAATCTCGCTTAGCGCTCAACGAGCGAACGAGAGCTGAACGCACCCGCGACAAGTGATTGCGGAAACTTTCATAAATTATGAGCCTCTATTAAAACACTGTTCGCTGATTATTAATCGAAAAGTTTATAATTAATATACCACGGAATTTTGTTGCAAGGAAATTTGTATTTTTATCATCGAGTTAACAGAGTGTAATTAGTGCTATTTATTGATTTATTCATTAATTTCTCCACTATAAATTTGATAGCGTAAGATTTATTGACACTTTTAAATTTATCGCACATAAAATTTATATACGAGTACTAATAAAATGTCCACTTTTAAAAGGTCATTGCTTTAAAAGTCTCAAATTAAAAGAGATATACAGTTTGTATTTCCCAAACTGACAAACTAGAGTGCTCAAAAGGCATTAAAGACAATAGACGATATTATGAAGAAATATTATTTATTATTATCCAGATGACGTAGACGAACATTTAGCGAATGAGTGCATTCAGTTAAAATCTTACTTACTACAGTCTAAGCCTGAATCTTACACTAAAGCTGGGTTTATAATGAAGTAACGCAAGAAGCAACGCAAAAGTAGTAGGTAAGACAACAAGTTAAAACTTGTGATTTAAGTAGAACCATTTATATTGAAGTAAAGCAATCAGTAATGTAAAATAAGCAATGTAAGAGATGGTCAACTTTCATCTTTCTATGTTACTTTACCTAACATTTCTTACCGCTGGCCAATCAGAAGTCAGCGTTTTAAACTTCGCATTGTAATCTCTATACCGACCGTGAAATATCAGCTGTCACTGTCAAATATTTTGATTGATCTAAATTTTTCAAAAATAGACAGAAAAGTAATACAATTTTTGGAGGCCAATAAAATTCTGTATGACAAAGTCATCAAAAGATTTTAATTTTTTTTAAGAAAAAACAGCAATTGTATATCGAATTAGGAAATCTTATGAAAACAAACTGCAAGTTTTTAAGGTAATATTATTATATTAATACATTTTGGTTTGTATTTATTTTTTAGCTGAATATGTCCAACGTCGTTGGAAAATTATAAGAGAAAGGAAAGAAATTGTGACATACCTCTGCTTGGCCAACAGTATTAGGTTTTATTTCTCAGTATAAATCAGTAGTTTGCATGCGTTACTTTTTACTTTGCTTTATTTTACTTTTCCTCTTACGTTACTTCATTATAAATCCAGCTTTAGTCATATTATATAAATAAAATATTTTATTGTCCTATTTTTTTTCCTATACCTACATCACTATAGAAAAGAGTTTTTTGACAAAATAGCAATTAGTTCAGTAATTACGTAGGCCTCTAAATACAGAGTGATCAAAAGGAATTGTTACAGTTGGCAATAAAAAAAACTTGAAATTGGTAAGCCTGATACATAAATTCATTTTCTGTTGTTGACAATGACATTTAACATTTAAATTTGAGTACATTTATTATTACATTTATTTCTAAAGTATTTCTATTACTTAAAAAGTCAAAATTCTATTAGCTGTCAGACTCCTGACATAACCTATATGTATTTATTAGAAATGTCAAATAGCATTTCCGCCTTTATCTGACATTGTGCCAACTGTGGAATAAAAAGATCGTGTTGCCAACTATAACAATTCCTTTTGATCACCCTGTAGTATTAGCCCAGGGCCCCACAAATTCACGATCCGCCCCTGAAAATAACTATTACAACATACCTACAATGATAAAATAGTATGCTCTCCAGAACTGTACGTAACAACAAAGTGAAACCTAATAAAATCATCTTCATCAATGATTCACCTAACCCTAGATACATTTCTAATGTAAATGAAGCCTTGCAAGTGAACTGATTTGATTGCGATTGTTGAAGATCAGTTACCGTTCACTTGCAAGAGGCAAACACAGTGAAATTCTATCCTTTCAACTCGAACAACTTGGCTCCTGCTCTTGGCTGCAGCTTAAATGTTATAGATCGTTCTGTTCTGGAAATGGAAACATGTCTATTGTTTGTTGATTTGGAAGGGAACATCGGAGAAGAGATTAGCATTTAGTTGTTGCAGCGCAGGATTTGTTGTTTTATTCATCGTTTCCTTGAAGAAAAGGATTACAAATGGGAATCAGACTAATCGGAAACTGTTCTAGACATAATACTTGTTTTTTAGACTGTCAATACTACTAAAAATACACTTTGTTTATTGTTTTTACCGTTGAAACATCGAATTGAATTCTGCATTAACGAAGCTGCAGTATTCTCTTAGAACAGAAACTGCCAACAAATTCAATTTTTAGCTATCTAAATTTACTTTATTTCACCAATATATTCGACGTAGATATCTTTTATATTTCTATCAGACCAATTATCAAAAAAAAAAGTTTTAGCTAATCTTGAATTTTGGGGTAGATAATCTTATTCTATAGTCCATTTCATTTTATAAAATATCGATGATTTACTTGCATCTAATTGGTTATATTAGCAAAAATTATAGTACCTAGGCATTTTTGTCAGCACAATAAACTTAACCTATTAAAAAGGTAAAACAACGTATATTCTAATTTGAAATGGGCCGAATAAAATGGCGTATAATGGTCATAAACAACATCTTACTTCTGGAGGAAATTTTATATCGAAATGTATATTTCATATAGCGTCAAATTTTGAACTAAAAAAATTGCAGTGTAATCTACTATTTTCAAATTAAAATTAAAGATGTAGAAGGTAAATTAAATAAACAATTTTAAGTTATTGGCTTATTTAATTAATTCCTTAATGCCCAATATTATAAAGGACAAAATAAATTTACGTCCATAGTAAATTTAATTTAATCAACAAATTCGAATCAATTTTATTTATTTAATGGCATATATAACTATCATGGGGTGACTAGCTCAGTGGTATGAAGTCGGTCTGAGGATCCTGAGAACCCTGGTTCGATTCCTACAGCCGACAAACAATTTTCATATTTTCAAAAGCTTCCCCTGTATCTCCTCCACCACTAACATCTTTGGGGGCTGTGATTTGACGACTGGTAACCGCACTTCACGCGCAAAATATATCACTCACCGAGATCTGCTTCGGCAGAGTGCCACACCCAGTAATGGATGATATATATATATATACAGGGTGTCCCATATAACATTATGATCTTGAAAATCTCGAAAACAATGCATCGTAACAAAAAGTGTGCCGAATCAAAACCTTCATAGTTTCTGGGGGGACATCGGATTTTGACAAAATGGCCACCTGACCTCCCCAGGGGGGGCGGGAAAGGGGGTCAACTTAAAAATCTTAAATGGGAACCCCTATATTTTACTGCAGATTCGGAAAGGGCATCAAAAAAATTGTTGGTTTTATTCGGAAACTTTTTTTGTACTCCCAACGTAATGTTATATGGGACACCCCCGGGTGTACGATTACAGCGCCACCTGTACAAAAAAAGTTTCAGAATAAAATCAACAATTTTTTTACGCTCTTTCCGAATCTGCAATAAAATATAGGGGTTCCCATTTAAGATTTTTAAGTTGACCCCCTTTCCCGCCCCCCCTGGGGAAGTCGGGTGTCCATTTTGTCAAAATCCGATGTCCCTCCAGAAACTATAAAGGTTTTGTTTCGGCACACTTTTTGTTATAATGCCTTGTTTTCGAGATATTCAAGATCATAATGTTTTGTGGGACATCCTGTATATCAAAAGTTCGACTGTCATTTTAAGGAATAAATTTGATTTACTTTGAGAGTACATTTATTTGTTGTTTAAAATACCGGACATTAGTATAATATTTGTTCAGTATTGTATTACCTTCTTTATGGTAAATATTAGTTCTATTATCATGAATTTTTATTGTTTTTAATACTTAGTGATTAGGTTAGTAGCAAACTGTGTCTTTGTCGTAGTTTCAATTTTCGCCACTATCAGCGCATACTTATTTTAAAATCTCATTAATTCTCTTAGGAAATATCGTCCTAATAACAGGGTGCAATTAATCAAAAATTAATTTTCCTTCCAAGTTCTAATCCTTCTAAACTCTCCGCCTATGGTTCCTAAATCACCCTAAAACAGCATTGCATCCTGTCACCAACGCATTGTCGTGTAGTTTGTCTCTTCACCACTTTCTCAGTGGCACAGTGGCAGCACTAGTACTTCCACCCTCTCTTGCATCTCCGGGTGAATCCAGCAGCACTTCGTTAATGGTTTATGCATGTGCACAACAAGGCTCGGGCGCCATTGTTGGCAAACAATGCTTGTGATTTAATTGTTGATGTACTACTGCCGACCAGATTTACGTAGGACAAAGAAATGCTTTTGGTTTATTACCCTGCTGGACTTGGTGGTGAATAGCACCATAAACACACAGCATTTTATTGCATGAATTTGTTGTGGAGCTTCAACTTAAATCTTCCAAGATTTGGGGTTTATTGCTGAGATATGCGGTGCATATTAATTTGCTTAGTAGGATCATGACAATTTTACAAAGATTGTACAACCCTATTTTTTATATTTATGGGGTAGGTGGCTTAGTGGTATCGAGTCGTCTTATGGGTCCTGAGAACCCTGGTTCGATCCCCTAAGCCAACAAGACATTTTTATCAATTAAAAAAATTACCCCTGTGGCTCCTCCATCACTAACATCTTTGGAGGCCTGATTTGACGACTGGTAACCGCATTTCACGCGCATAAATATACTACTTACCGAGATCTGCTTCGACAGAGTGCCACACCCAGTAATGGGTAAAAATTTATATTTTTATTTATAGATATTTTGTATATTTATGGGGTAGGTGACTCAGAGGTATCGAGGCGTCCTCCGTATCCTGAAAAGCCTGGTCCGATTCCCACAACCGATAAACATTTTCACCACATTAAAATTACCCCTGTGGCTCTCCCCTCTTACATCTTTGAGGTCCGTGATTTGACGGCTGATAACCAAACTTCACGCGCATAAATGTATCACTTATCGGGATTTGCTTCGGCAGAGTGCCACACCCAGTAATGGGTAAAAAGTTGTGATAGTATATTTATTTATATTTATTTTTTATATATGTGGGGTAGATGACTCAGTGGTATCGAGTCGTCCTACGGATCCCGATAAACCTGGTTCGATTCCCACAGCCGACAAACATTTTCACCAGATTTATATTACCTCTGTGGCTTCCTCACCACTAACACCTATGGGGGCCGTGATTTGACGGTTGGTAACCGCATTTTACGCTCATAAATATCTCACTTACCGAGATCTGCTTCGGTAAATTGCTACACCCAGTAATGGGTAAAAAGGCGTGGTGATATATTTATTTTATTATATTTTGTATACTAGTTTTATTTTTTAGCTATCAAACTTTCTTTTTTTTGTCGATTGGCATTAAAAGTGGGTTTTTGTTGACAATTGACAGGCTGTAAAAGTGTTGTCATGAAATTATCGCAAAAAAGATTTACTTAAAACAAATTCAATTTAGCTGGATTTAACCTACATTAAATACTTTAATTAATACCACTATAAATTTGGCTGAGAGCAGCCCATCATGCGTATAAATATGTTATCAAATCGGATTTGCATAAATGCTTATTAGCCCAAATGTTATTAGCAAAATTCAAATAATTTTAGAGATCTTACAAACGTACGGATTTATCCAATTTGGAAAGATCAATAAATGCATTATTAAATTATAATACCACTTTTAGTCATAATAAAACTAATTTGTAATTTGTAACACGTAATAATTCTAATTTATAATTTACAAACAAATTAATTTGCAAAATTATACTACACAATAATTAAATTAATGCTAACATATTATGTGAATTTCTAATGCAACAATTGTACCTGCACAATTTAGTAAATATAAACAATCATAATTACAATGTTTAATGAAACATTTTAAACAGGTATTACATAAATAATATAATACGATATTATTAAAATTAATCAAAACAATTGCAATAAAAATTCCAAAACCATCCAGATTATTAATAGTGATGCGGTTTAAATGAGTGTATTTCTCGTGGTCTAATTAACTTATACTGAAATTTTAAAATTTTGGAAAATTTTACAATTGTTTTTTTTAATTTTTAATTTTTTTATAGTTCAAAAAATTGAAAAGATTATAAAAATTTATGAACACCAGTGAATTTTTCTCGTAAAAATACATAAGTATGCAAATTTTTAGCCAAAAATTCGCACAGATAAAGTTTTTAAATTTGAAAAAATCAACTTGCCTCCGCCAGGATTTGAACCCGGACCTTCCACATGGGCCGCGAACGTCCTACCACTTAGACCACAGAGGTGTGTCTAAATGCTGGCACTGACAAGCGATTTTTTCTATGTGTCGAGTTTGTAAATATCACATGCGCGAAATTGGTTGCTTCGACAGTACACATGATACGAACGGATGACACAATGAAGCGAAACTTCAAATATTAAATATTTTAATATTATATTATTTTTATATATAATTGTAAATGACTTAAAGTCAGGTGAATGTTAATTAAATTTGAAAAAATCAACTTGCTTGAGTGGGATGGCTAGCACAGTGGTATGAAGTCGGCCTGTGGATCCTGAGGTCCCTGGTTCGATTCCCACAGGCGACAAATTTTCATAATTTGAAAAAGCTATCCCTGTGGCTCCTCCACCACTAACATGTTTGGGGGCCGTGATTTGACGACTGGTAACCGCACTTCACGCGCAAAAAAATATATCACTTACCGAGATCTGCTTTAGCAGAGTGCCACACCCAGCATTGGGTAAAAGGCGTGATGATATATTATTATTATTATATTATATTATATTATATATATATTATATATTATAATACTTGAGTAAGCGGCAAACTGCAGAAAACTTCTATCCTTTTGCCTAGCAATTCTATCGAAAATCGAAACAATCACCTACGCTTTGCAACCAAAGTAATTAAAAACAAATAAATATCGTAAAACCACAGACAACCATTTCCATTCAACTCTCCATTTACTTTTTTCCTGCAATAATTTGGCGAGTGAAGCTCTCGTGCATACTCTATCCCATTCCGTTCTTTACGTTTCTGTGCCCATGCAATGTAATTAGCCGTTATCAGATGCCGGGTAAAAAGTCTCGTTACGTTATGTTGGCGTTACGTTACTGAGCAGTACAGGTATCCAGTTTATTTGCGTTATCTGCTCGGGTGAAACACCCATCTCTTACTGGAGTGATTTTATCTGTCTGTGTACAAGCAGGAAAGAAATGAGTGGACGCAGGAATGGAAATACGTAGTGGACTTGCTTAATTAAATTGTGGACGTGAGAAGCGGTTTATTTTCAAGCTTTTTTTACCAGAATCTAGGGACTTTTTGTTCTGTATAATTTCTTTACTACACAAATTAGGCATTTTAATATGGTTCTTATAAAATGTAGTACACATTAATTTAGGTATTTTCGCATTTTGCTTTTTTTTTAATATATCTGTTGCGCTATTGTTATCTGTTAAGGATCGATAAATTATTGACAATCATTAAGCTGCGATCACAACTATTCAATTTGTAATTAAAATTACCAATTACAATGAATAGTCACTGACAGGCAGATTCACAAAACGGATTAGTGCTAACATCGTTTTTAATATTATGTATAACTCCGCTTCAAATTAAAACAGATTAAAGAAATGAACTAAATTTGATGCTAATTAACTCTCTTTTTAACTCAAGTTAAAAAAACTTCTTTCGTACATTGACAAGAGAGTTAAAAATGAAATAAAAAATGGTGTTAGCGCTAATCCGCTTTATGAATTTGCCTGTATTTGTCTTATATCAAATAATGTTAGCATTCATATCGACAAAAATAAGACATTAACGACCGATTTTATCAAGTTAAATTTTAAACTTAGATTAAATAAATAAAGGCACATAAAAATTACATGTCAAATTGTATAATTAACATTACTT
This sequence comes from Pterostichus madidus, assembly GCA_911728475.2. Taxonomy (NCBI): domain Eukaryota; kingdom Metazoa; phylum Arthropoda; class Insecta; order Coleoptera; family Carabidae; genus Pterostichus; species Pterostichus madidus. The sequence continues at coordinate 6,616,469 of OU452313.1, read as the reverse complement.
TTATTTATTTAAACAATGTTTAAAATGTAATGTTTGTTGATGACACTAGTCATAATTTTATTATTTGAAATACTTGTAAACTTTAAACTTTTCAATTAGACGCATTCAATTTGCCATTTGGATTAGCTCTAACTTACATTTACTGAACCAGATTACTTACTTACTTCCAGTACTTATATTACTGACTCTAATTTACTTTGAAGTAATTCACCCCAATAAGTACATCAGTTTGCTTAGATCATTCATTTAGTCATATTGTCTAATTTATCTGAACTGATGTAAGTGAACCAAGTGGCAAATGGAATACAGCTATTAATATCCATTTTATTATACAATGCACAATTTTCACGATAAAAATGTCAACAGTATTGTTTGTTCAAATATTTATTGTTTTGGTAACGTAGCTACAAACATAGGTAACTTACATTGAATAAAAATTGTAATATATGAATAATTCTGACGATAGATGTTAAATGACAGTATTTGATAAATATTTAAGTATAATTCGTCAGTAGCGCGAAAAATATAATAAGTAACACGAAATATACATACATCTTTATATCCTCGACAGTTAACTATTGTCTTCAATTGTTACCCACGATTTTCGATTTTTTTTTGACAGTGACAACTTAAATGTCATTGAATTTAATAAAATTACAGTATTTATAAAATATGGAGGCGATAATAACTAAAATATTTCAATGAAAATGATGTAGGCCTGTATTACACTATTTTTAATTGATCTATATCTCACTAATTCAATTATGGTACTATTAATGATTGTAATCTGGATTGTAATCATAATTACTTAGTTTAATTTTCATGATTACCCCATAGATTACCACCATTTCGAAATTATGTAACAAAAATCACTTATTCTGTTATTTCTATTTTACTTTTAGGGATTTTACTCTTGGAAGAACCCTTAATCATCCTTTATACAAAGCTGTCAATGAACTGTCCGTATTTTGTTTCAATAAGGAATTTGAGAAAATTAATATTTATTGCATTAGAACCATGAAAAATAAGGTTATTTGTACAATGAAAATTGTTGTATACAATAAGTGCTTTTCCTATATTGGAGTAATAAAAAATAGAGATCGTTATCACTGCGTGATAAATTAAATAAGTGTAGGGCAATAAGGGTAGCTACCCTATCAGATTGGTAATCAAATAATTTATTAATCATTCACCAAACAGAGGGTCGTATTACATTTGGGGAACGATGAATCAATCAAATCAACGTTTACAGTTTGTTGTACTCTGTCGAAATTACTTATTCATGAGAAACAAAATCACGCCGATGTCATCAGACTCCTGAAAGTGTCTATAAAATTCAACATGAAACATTTTTTATACATAAACATTAAATAGTTTGCAACATTACATCGAAACAAAAAGTTGATTAACTATAAATACACATTTGGTAACAAAACTGAAATTTTTGTTTTCCACTATCGCAGATGCTTCAAAATTATATTAGAGAGAATTCTTGAAATAAAAATAATTGAAACTTTAATTTTTTGTTTCTTTTGTTTGAAATAATTTTCTTAAAAACAATATAGATACGTTTTATATAACGGTTTCTGTTTATGTAGAATAGATAAAAAGAATGCCTACTTTTTTATATTAATTTTTTGTAGTTTATGTTCACAATTAGTTCATTATTATATTAAAAATATTTTAATAATAAAGGCTATTGTTATTGTTAAATGTCATTTCAAAATGATAACCTCGAATATATTAAAATGTTTTTTATTACATTTGAAAGAATTTTCAACGTCAAATAAATATTTCATAATATTATTAAAGAAAACACAATAAGAAGGTGAATTTAAAACAATATTACAATTTGGTACGCTATAACCTACGAATTTAAATTAATCTTTATTCTCAGATTTTATATTAATATATCATCACGCCTTCTACCCATTACTTGGTGTAGCACTTTGCCGAAGCAGATCTCGGTAAGTGATATATTTTGCGCGTGAAGTGCGGTTACCAGTCTTCAAATCACGGCCCCCAAAGATATTAGTGGTGGAGGAGCCACAGGGGTTGTTTTTGAAATTATGAAAATTGTTTGTTGCCTGTGGGAATCGAACCAGGATTCTCAGGATCCTCAGGCCGACTTCATACCACTGAGATAGCGACCCCATATTATATTATAACTACATAATTTTTTTGTGGAAACCAGATCACCGAAACAGCAACTGTCACTAGGACTGGCATTTTTTTAATAAATATTAGAAATTAGTACGCGAGTTTATCAAACTACATATTTTAGTTCGTTTCTCTATTTTTACAGCTTTAAAATGATGTAATTTATAGTGAATAAATTTAGTATTGTCATATTTGTTTGCCAGACATTTATAAACCTTTTAAAATTAATTCAAAGAAAAATGCTTGTAACAAAAATATATGTATTTTTATATGATGCATTTTTCTCTACAATAATTTAGAAATATTTTTCATGGTGTATATATTAGACTCTTTGGAAGTACTTTAGTAAGTAAGTTATATCAACAAAAATTAAGTTCAATTTTAAGCATAAATAGGTTTTCGACTCGAAATTGTGCACACAGTTAAAATGCTAGTTCTGCTCTTACCTGAAATTCGAAGTCCTTGTAAACTTGAACAGTATCAATATCCGCCTGCGCCTGCGCCGACTTGGGACACGTGGTTCCGAGCATGCGCTTCCTATGTCGCGAGTGGAGGGGGGCAGAAATAATATCTCTGCCAGACTGTGATTGGTTGTTGCTTTGCGTGACATCTGACGTAAGATTCGCGTAGTATAAACAAAGTAAAACCGTCAGCAAAACTGCTACGATGGCAAAAGCCCGCGGCGTTAGTCTTCGAAATATTTTAGCAACCATTTTAATGAGTAATTCGCTAATTATTTTAATTATTTTTAGGCTAAATTGTCATGTAGATGTATAGAAGATTTGTTTGTGATTGATTACAGAGGGCATTATTATTAATAATAAATTAGGTTATGTTTGATTTTATCAGTCTTTTGGACTTGTCATACATAAACAAAATTTGATACAAAATTTTTAAATAAAATATAAACTTCTAATATCAATTTTAAATTACATAGTTTGGACACGATTTAATTTACTTAAATTTAATATGCAAGAGGTGTAGACTCTTCTCTTGATTTGTTCATATCTGAAACAAAAGAAATTCATTTAGTTCACTAATATTAATACTAATAGTCAAGTAACAGAACAATCCGAACAATTCGAATATTCAAATAGTTAATGAGACCGAATAGTCAAATAATAATAATGAACGAATAGTTCGGGCTGCGCTTAGTCAAATCGGATACGAGGAATTCAATACCGTTGAGTGAATTTTCATATCTTGTTTAATTTTTAAGATATAATCTCCGGAAAAGTTCAATTTCCAAAAAAATTAATTATCATATTTTTGGCTTTACCGAGGCTATATCTCAAAAACTAAACAAGATATGAAGATGCGCTCATCGGCATTGAATTTCTCGTGGTTCAATTGACTTGTAAACAATTTTTCAACATTTTTGTTTTTCAAAAAGTTTTCACCGTAATTTTCTTATCGAGCAGTTTTTGGACAATATCTCAAAAACTAGAAGACATATGCACTTCGGGCTTTTACTATTGGATTCAGCGGGCCAAAATACATATGTATGTAAATTTTCGTTACAATATTCGTACAAGCAAGAATTTTAGAGCAAACAGTCTGAAAATAGCCTAAAATCGAAAAAAATCCAAGGGGCACCCGTTAAAAAATTTTCAAAAAATTAAAATCTCTCAATATTTTCATATAAGTCAAATCGGATACGAGGAATTCAATACCGTTGAGTGAATTTTCACATCTTGTTTAGTTTTTAAAATATAACCTCCGGAAAAGTTCGATTTTCCAAAAAAATTACCTCATCATATTTTCGACTTTTAGGAGGTTATATCTCAAAAACTAAACAAGATATGAAAATACGCTCAATGGCATTGAATTTCTCGTGCTTCAATTGACTTTTCAACAATTTTTAATTTTCCAAAAGTTTTTCCGTAATTTTCTCAGTTTCTGAACAATATCCCAAAAACTAGAAGACATATTTTACCATTGGATTCAGCGGGTCAAAATACATATGTATGTAAATTTTCGTTACAATATTCGTATTATTTTGCTAAACATTTTGTGGACCGCATTTATTATTATTGTTATTTAATAAAATTGTTTCTGACCGCACTAAATTCTTTATTAGGCTGTAGCTAGTTTGGCACACGTACTGTAGACTATTGAGAAGCACTGGAATAAGTTATTCGCAACGATAGATCGCTGTCAGACAAACGATGTCCGTGGAAATATAAAGTCGTTATGAGTTATGGGTGCAATATAAAATGCACATTTAAACTTTATGATTTCTAAAGCATTTACGTGCGAATCATGAGAAAATAACTGCTATCTTATCACGAACAAAAAGTGATAATAAAAATATGGTGTAAATTTCTTCCAACACGCTACTTTCAAATAAAATCAGATTAATTTGACAGACGTGTTTTACCTTACACATAAATGTGATGTATTCGCAAAACTTATTTTCACGATGTTTTCACGTCCTATCTTATTGTTATAATTAAATAAATAAATATATCATCCCGCCTTTTACCCATTACTGGGTGTGGCACTCTGCCGTAGCAGAACTTGGTATGTGACATATTTAAGCGCGTGAAGTGTGGTTACTAGCTGTCAAATGACGGCCTTCAAAGATGTAAGTGGAGGGGAAGCCACAGGAATTAGAGAACCTGGGTTCGATTCCCACAGCAGGCAAACAATTTTGACCACATTAAAATTATCCTTATGGTTCATTAACATCTTTGAGGACCGGGATTTGACGACTGGTAACCATACCTTTCGCGTATAAATATAAACAATAAATAAAATAAATATATCCTCACGCCTTTTATCCATTACTAGGTGTGGCACTCTGGCGTAGCAGTACGGTTGCCAGCCGTTAAATCACGGTCCTCAAAGATGTTAGTGGAGGGGAAGCCACAGGAATGAGAGAACCTGAGTTGGATTCCCACAGCAGGCAAACAATTTTTACCACATTAAAATTATCCTTGTGGTTCATTAAAATCTTTGAGGACCGTGATTTGACGACTGGTAACCACATTTTTCGCGTATAAATATAAAAAATAAATAAAATATATCATCACGCCTCTTATTCATTACTAGGTGTGGCACTCTGCTGTAGCAGTACAGTTGCCAGCCGTCAAATCACGGCCCTCAAAGATGATAGTGGAGGAGGAGCTACAAGGGTAATTTTAATGTGGTGAAAATTGATCAAACCGGTTTAATATTTACGGTTCACTTAATATTCTCATGCTGGGTTGCATGAAAGTTTTATCGGTTCATTAGCAACTAATGGTTCAATAAATTTCATAAAATCGCTATTGATACTGTTGCTAGATAAACAATTATTTAACTAAAGAGCTCTTTATTTTTTTCTTGCAACCCAGCATTAGTCTTGAATATTGTAGGAAAAGCCTCATTTTCCGATTTAGGTTTCTTAAAAATATGTCGGATCAATCCAGTTTCGTTTCATGTTCCAGTTCAGTTCCAGTCCATAATTTAAAAACGTTTGACCCAGGAAAATATACTGAAGTGTCAAGTTCATTTACAAACACCTAAATTAAAATAAACGATTACAAATAAACCGTACAGCGACACTATACAAAATTCGCAAACATCGCAATCAATTTAAAAGTGATTTACCTAAAACAGGGAAATCTGGAATAAATTCCACGTTCTTATCTGTCGTAACCCAGCACAACAGCGAGTAACATTAGTAATTAATTTGTATTATTCTCGCAAATTTCTCTGCGGTACATGGTTTACAGGTTTACACTCTGTATGCTGAGTGTTCATTATTCTGGATGGAGTATAGAGGCCCTTCAACCCGCCCTAGAAGGGTTGATGTTGATGCAAAAAGGAGATAGACAGTAAATTTAGAGGGTTGCGGTCCTGTTTGTTAATATTCTAATAGGGATCAGCTATTTTATGACACTGGATTCACTTACCACTAACACTTACACCACTCAATTGTTTTCAGCAAAAAGTAGATGATATTTGAGAACCTGAGTTCGATTCTTCCAGCATGCATCACATAAATAAATTAAATAAATAAATATATCATCACGCCTTCTACCCATTACTGGGTGTGGCACTCTGCCGAAGCAGATCTCGGTAAGTGATATATTTTGCGGGTGAAGTGCGGTTACCAGTCGTCAAATCACGGCCTCCAAATATGTTAGTGGTGAAGGAGCCACAGGGGTAGTTTTTTGAAATTATGAAAATTGTTTGTCGCCTGTGGGAATCGAATCAGGGTTCTCAGGATCCACAGGCCGACTTCATACCACTGAACTAGCCACCCCATAAATAAATATATGGGAAGAAAAAAATCGATAAAATTAAAACTTGTATATATATATATTTTTTTGGCAATAGCTGTATTCCATTTGGTTCACTTAAATCAGTTCAAATAAATTTGACACATAATAAATTTTTGAAAAAAACTATGAGTGTTCGCCGGGATTTGAATCCAGAACAATTCTTCAACTAATATTTAACGAAAAAGTATTAGTACTTCGCCGAATGCTTGTAGCTCAATTGGTTAGAGCAATCATCTAGCATATGAAAGAGTCTGGGTTCAAAATCCGGCGAATGCTCATAGCTTTTTCAAAAATTATTTCTAATTTTGCTTTTTCAAACGCTATTTGGATTAGTCATTATCATTGGTCAAATTTGACATATTTTGTAAAGATTCAGATGAAATTATACTTAGTTCACATATTTTCCGGACTTCACCTTGCGTTAGTCGCGCTGTAATGACATTTCTTTCTCAATCATAATTTTGAGGTTAAATCCCAATAATAATTTATCAATAAATCAATATGTTTGCTAGTTTGACGTTGATTCAATGCAGTTGTAAAGTAAAATATGATTTTGTATTTCTTGTCATGAAATAAACGCAGGTAATTCCAACTGTCAACCGATTGAAAATCTATTTCAAACCTATCAAAGCAGTTTGACATATTCATAGAGTCATGTGCCGTGTTGTGGTGAGAACGTCAATTATTTCCGATAAGTTTTAAATAGGAAACTCTATATCTAGATTGGTTTTATAGTTTTGTATGCACCGCAACCACAGCTGGCAGATACGTTTATAGATACCATCAGATGCATGATGTCTTTTAATTGTTTGTCATGCGAAATAAAAATACAAATACTTGAAGTTGTTGTTTAAGTATGAGAAAGCAAACAAATGAATAACCAAATGGCATATAATTTCAGCAAATATTTCCATTTTTATAGTTGGTATAATCATGAAACTGATGTAATCATAGGGAAAATTTAAATTAAGTTTTAAATAGCATGCTTGATTCTTGCTTGCTAGATCGAATCTGGAAACAATAAACAACATTTCTCTTGTAATATTCATACATATGTATTATTTTACAACCATAATTTTAATTTGTATTACTAGTTAAACATCAAACATACGTTCTATATGCAATCTTTGAACTTTGTACAAACGTCGTTCCTCGAAACGAACTTACAACGTTATTACCTATATCCATTAAAATATCTTTATGTTTAAAATGAAGATACATATTTACAACTTATAGTAAGTCTGCCTTTATTTTTCCTTATTTACTTTAATATTATTGAAAGTAATACCATAAGAGGTTAGGTTAAACGAACCAGTTTTTATTTGCAAGAATGGCAGTGCGATGGTTTAGATAGCGTTACGGAATTCAAATCTGGAGATCCCGAGTTCAAATTCTACTAAATATAAATGAACTAACATACTTCGGCTCGGTGAGTCCAGACCCTGTACTGTAATTAGGATTAAGTTTCTATTGTACATAATAGAACAAATAAATAAATAAATATGATTGCTTTGGTAATAACTGACAAAAGAAATTGACAATCGAAAGTGGAGATATTTTCCCCTCTATTCTATAACTGAATCATTATCTCCTACTGAGCGATAAGTTAATGACAACCCTTATTTTTCATGATTAAATAAAAAATAAATAAATATATCATCACGCCTTCTACCCATTACTGGATGTGGCACTCTGCCGAAGCAGATCTCGGTAAGTGATATATTTTTTTCGGCAAAAAACAACTCTAATTAGAACGAATGCTACGGCTATACGGATTTGTGTACAGAAGCGAGAGGTACTGTATTCGAAAGAGTAAGCTTTACGTTAAAAAGGTGATGGTCACTGGTGTTTGGCGCATGCGTACTTCGTCTGTGGCAGCGTCAGTCTCGTTATTTAATAGCCACACCTCATAAATATCAAAATTGTAATAAACTGTAAAGTAATAACAAAAAATAAAAGTTGTCATTAACTTATTGATCATTAACAGATAATGATCCACTTACAAAATATAGGAGTTTGTCTATTGTAAAATTGCTCGATTTTTCTTTACTCCAAAATAATCTATAAAAAAAAAACTTAATCCAATTACAATATAGGAGCTAGACTCACCTAGCGGCAGTGTGGTAGTTCATATAATTTTTACCTTGAGTGGGATTCAAACTCGAGATTTTTGGAATCGAATGTCGTAACGATACCTACACCACTGTACTGTCAGACAATTTGTAACATTAAATATTACCGGGAGTTAACACAACAAATAAAGTCTATAGAATGAAATTTATAAAATGCTTGAGGACTTGGCGAAGTTTTGTTGTATCAATTTGTAAGTATTTACTTACAAAATACGAACTGAAAACTCTCAACAATTTTCTGTAGTCAGTATTATCCTGGTCTCCCTGTCATTCAAAGCAGACTTTGTCGTCGTTCGTCGTTTGTTTGTTGACGATATAGACCTCAATATAGACGCTGGGTAGCTCGCATCGTACAAATGTCAGTGTCGTTGACTTCGAAGGGGGCTATGACGATGGGCGTTGTAATTGAACTGTGTTTTGCCAGACGGAAATTCTCACTTAGTGTTGACATTCAAAATAGCTCCATGTCATTTAGTGCTGCGGTGCCCGGCCGCCCGATTTATTATCTTTTAATAGAGGGTGCGGACATCTGCAGAGACCTGCGGAGAATTTATCGTATACTTGTACAATGTGTGTTCGTTCTTCTTGCTGCAAAACGTACGTGGGTTTTGTTTGGTTGGAACATACTGTTTCAGAACTAATTGCAGGTACTACAACTTGCTGAATTAAATAGCAGCTTTACTAACGATAAAGTTCAGGATTTAAATTCGAAATTTAACCATTACTGCAATTTTAAATGTGTATCATTACGTTTTATTATAATCGATTTTTAATGCACTTTAAACGGTAAATTTACGGATGGACTTTTTATCATGACCTGAATCTTTAATGGTCAGTTGCACCAACAAAGTTTAAATTTTAATCGTGGTTTAAATTGACAATATCGAAGCGAACTGTTGACTGCAATGTTAACTTCCTGTACTTTATTTCATATAAGAGTGCAGTAGATTTCAATACTGTTCAAATGTCTTCTGTTTGAACACGTTCTAAAATATATCCATTTAACAGATTCAGTCAGTTTTTAAAAAGCCACAAATGTAATAAATGCAATCCTACTCATTTTATAACGAAATAAATACTGCAAAACATTTATAAAATAGTATGATATATTTATATTGCGTCATTTAATTAATTGAAATTTTGCAATTTCTATGCAAAAATATCGAATAACAATCAGAGGCCAAATAAATATTGACGTTTTTCAATTGTAAATCCAGGAGAATATATTTGAAGTTTTTAAAGAACTACAAATATTCATACTTTTCTTTTTACCTTACATGTATGTAGATAGTAATTTAGTAATTTTCGTGCAAATTATATAGTTGTAATATAAAATCTGAAATGCAAGATGTTAATATTTTCATGATTTAAAATTTTAGGGTATACAAATAGATTAGTAAATTGTAATATCATATTAAATTGACATCTTATATATATGTAATAGTTTTGCATTTATTTGATAGTAAATATACATAAGTAATTTTCCAAGAATAGTTTATACAATGATGAAAAAACACTGATTTATTGTCTTCATCGTCTGCAGCATTCGTTAGAAATAAATATCTTTTCTCAGCACTGCTGACATACAAAGATATCAATAACTATTCAAACAACAATACTTCTCACATCAAATACTTCTTCATACCTGCATACTTATCTATTGAAATATGATGCCTGATGCATTCGAATCAATTTACTAGAAAGCAAAACCTTTCACGTAGTATTTTCTTCATCAATAATACACAAAAACTTTATTGCTTTTGTAGAGAGACAAAAATAAAACTTAATACAAATGTTCTTTTTGCTTAAGGTTTTCTTGTTGTAAACATGATTTTATTGATTTTTTTTATTTATGACAGTTAAAAAAATGAAAATATCAGACTGATGTTGAGGTAATGGTATCAAGTCGGTCTGTGGATCCAAAGAACCCTGCTTCGATCTCCACAGCCGATAAAACATTTTCACCAATTTAAAATTACTCCTGTGGCTCCCTCACCGCTAACATCACATCACGCGCATAAATATATCACTTACCGAGATCTGCTTCGGCAGAGTGCCACACCCAGTAATAAGTAAAAGGCGTGATGATATATTTATATTTATTTATATAAAATAGAATGTAAACTTGTAAGAAAACGAGCTTTATCAAAAGTATAGCAATAAGCAAGTTAAATGCTTAGTTCGTTCATTTTAACACTCGCCATTACGGGGCACTACGAGCAAAAGGAAAATAACCCAATATCACGGTTCAACAATAACAAAATCAATACAGTATCAATAACTTCTCCAGACAAGTTTCATGAGCGCAGATAAAATCTATACCAATACCGAGATATGTTCATCGCAAACAACATTCGCCTCTAAACCGGCCGATTTAAAGTCCATACGAGGCAGCAAGTAAATGACAATGATTTACTGGAGTGCATAATGACACGATGACGGAAACAATGGAGGATTATTGTTATTTTGTTTGTGTGGCGGAGTTGATAGGCAATTTTAAAAAGATGATTGCTTCCTTGTACTCAAAGGCTATTGGCGGAAGATTTATAAGCGGTTCATGCATGAAATAGGGCAGGTTTTGTTTTACTTGATTGAAGTATTGATATGGAATAAATTTGTGTTTTATTACTGGAAAACTAGGACTATTTTTGTCTACTCCAGGGGCTTGCAAACTTGCTAAACCTGCGGAACCCTTCTCATTTAAAGTATAAACCAAGATTATGGTTATTTTTAACTAGGGTTTTGGTTATTTTGCAACTAACGCATGTAAAATGGACTGAAGTGATCTTGTTAATCTATTTGATCGTTGAAGTAACTAATTAGAGTTCGGCATTTTCTAAAAATTTTATATCAAATTCGATTCGATCAAACTCAATCCAGGACTTGATCTGATTCGAAAAGGAGCAATTCGAAATCCGATTTGAGGTTTGAAATTTTGATCAGACACCCAGACGTGCCATCCCTAAAGTTTTTCCTATGTAACCAAATTATAACGTACATGCGAAAAAAAAGTAACCATTTGTGGGATGGCTAGCTCAGTGGTATGAAGTCGGCCTGTGGATCCTGAGGTCCCTGGTTCGATTCCCACAGGCGACAAATTTTCATAATTTGAAAAAGCTATCCCTGTGGCTCCTCCACCACTAACATGTTTGGGAGCCGTGATTTGACGACTGGTAACCACACTTCACGCGCAAAATATATCACTTACCGAGATCTGCTTCAGCAGAGTGCCACACCCAGTAATGGGTAGAAGGCGTGATGATATATTTATTTATTTATATTTTATTATAGGTAGACCTTAATTAATAATTTTATTGTGTTTAGAGTGGAATTGGAATTTATATGTTTTCTTTTTTTCTCAAAGTGGATATCTAAAAGCTGTGCATGATGGTATATTCAAACTTAGAATCGTATATTTTATGAGATTTTCGGATTGGATATATCAATCGGATGTTTTATCCAACTTTCGGATCGGATATTTTATCCAACTTTCGGATCGAATATTTTATCCGACTTTCGAATCGAATTTTTTTTCCGACGTTTGGATCGGATCTGATTCGAGAAAGTTCTTGGCCCGATCTGAAATCCGACTTCGGATCGGATTTGGATATCGGATATTTTGCCGACCTTTAGTAACTATACCATGAAGTAATATACAGGTGTACACAAATTATTTTAGAATAAATAAAAAATATGTAGATAAATTTTTTAAAAAATAATTTAAAAAATGTATTAAAATTTTGATAGGTTGCCGAATCTGAAAATATTCCATAGAATCGTAGAATTTGTTTGAGAAACAGTTTGAATATAACTGGTATAAATCGATAAAATATGAATATTTGAAGTTAGTTTCTTGGGGATGATCGTAAGTATATAAAATTATCTTATTGATCATTCGTCTAAGTTATTTTTAATATATTTAAGTAAAATTGTAATGATATGACTATTAAGTAAATATACACAACATTACTATAGGATTATCCCAGGATTATATACAGCTACAAGTAAAACATTTGAAACAATAGAACAGTACTAAATTATGTACATATTTTTTATTTTGTTTATAAATTTTACTAATCCAGTTAGATACTTTATAATTGTTAAATAACAACTAACAAATTACATTTTTTTAATGGGGTGGCTAGCTTAGTAGTATGAAGTCAGCCTGTGGATCCTGAGAACCCTGATTCGATTCCCAAAGGCGACAAACAATTTTCATAATTTCTAAAACTGCTCCTGTGGCTCCTCCACCACTAACATCTTTGGGGGCCGTGATTTGACGACTGGTAACCGCACTTCACGCGCAAAATATATCTGCTTCGGCAGAGTGCCACACCCAGTAATGGGTAGAAGGCGTAATGATATATATATATATATATATATATATATATATATATATATATATATATATATATATATATATATATATATATTATTTTTTTTTAAATTACATTTTTCTACTACCAATGTCAAATACATGTCATTTTAAAATACTTTCTAATGTCAAAAAGGACATTATTTTTGCACGTTGTCCAAAAAAGAGATTTCTTGCACGTTACTATTAACAACATAATTAAATAGTTGATACGAAACTTTTTTACGAATCTATCTATAAAAATATATTCCTGCTCATTAAAAGTTACAAAAAACGAAATAATTTTTCAATTACATATGAATGCAGATAATCATAATCGCAAATCATCCATAATGAGTATAACAAACGAATAACGAATCTATTTATAATGAGGTAATATATTAGGTCGCAGGGAAGAGCGCCGCTAAAGCAGGGTCAGCAAATATCGAATTCGCGTTCACGTACTGCACATAACATTGGAGTTGTTACATTATCCTACATGTTGTAATAACGATCTCGCATAATTGTACAATATTAATTCGCTGTTATATACATCATTTCTGTGCTTCGAATTAATGTTTTGTACAAGGTTACTACAATTACCTATACTTTAAACATATGTCAGGATGAATTAAATATTACTTTATTCATAAAAATATTACACAATAATTCCAAGTAAATTACTTCATTTTGAAAACACCTTGAATATTTATCATCGTATATTTTTAATGTTTCTAAATTATTTTCAAGAAAAATTGTTCAAATAAAGGTTTTTTCCGCGAGCTGGAGTAAAAGTCGATTACTATGGCATCAAAAACGTGACAGAAAATTCATTTTAGCCTATTGTGCATTTGTTAACAAAAATAAGTATTTTCTTCCGTTGTGAATGACGATAGGAAAGAATAGTATATTGTAACACAAGTGTGGTAAGGCTTTCATTGCAAAGTCTGAAAGTTGGCATATGAACGTTATCGAGAATTTCCAATCATACGAGTTTTGCAACAGCCATTGCCGCACGAATGTTGGAATGTTACGTACTATTTTTTTCTACGGTTCTAAACTTGTATTTCTTAAAATCAGTATTTGATATCTATTATTTACTGTTATATTTCACATTACAAATAAAAAGAATGTTCCACAATGGTTGCCTTGGAAACGAGTATTGATAATTTTAGACGTATTCCATTTGCCATTTGGATCAGATCTAAAGCTGGATTTATAATGAAGTAACATAAGAGGTAAAGTAAAATAAAACAAAATAAAAAGTAACGCAAGCAAATTACTGATTTACATTGAGAAGCAGAACCTAATACTGTTAGCCAATCAGAGGTATGTCGCAATTTCTTTCTTTTTTCTTATAATTTTCCAACGACGGACATATTCAGCTAAAAAATAAATACAAACCAAAATTTATTAATATTATAATATAACCTCAAAAACTTGCCGTTTGACTTCAGAAAATTTCCTAATTCTTCCTACAGTTGCTGTTTTTTCTTAAAAAAAGTTAAAATTTTTTAATGACATTGTCATACAGAATTTTATTGGTCTCCAAAAATTGTATTACTTCTCTGTACATTTTTGAAAAATTTAGATCAATCAAAATGTTTGACAGTGACTTTTACGGTCGGTAATAGAGATTACAATGCGAAGTTTAAAACTCTGACTTCTGATTGACCAGTGGTAAGAAATGTTAGGTAAAGTAACGTAGAAAGATGAAAGTTGACCATCTCGTGTATTGCTTATTTTACATTACTGATTGCATTACTTCAATATAAATGGTTCTACTTAAATAATAAGACTTAACTTGCTGCCTTACCTGCTACTTTTGCGTTACTTCTTGCTTTACTACATTATAAATCCAGCTTTACTTACATTTACTGATCCAGATCACTTATTTATTTCGCTGAATTACTTCGCTTAATTTATTTTCGGTACTAGAATTAATTATTCTAATTTACTTTGAAGTAATTCACCCCAATAAGTGCATCAGTTTGCTTAAATCAGTTCATTTAGTCATGTTGTCTAATTTATCTGAACTGATATAAGTGAACCAAGTGGCAAATGGAATACAGCTTATGTCTGCTGGTACGATGACTTTTCAATACGACCGTGGAAAAAGTGTATTTTAGTTCCGTTGCTAAGAATATTTTACTTCTGTTGCTAAAGGAAGAAAATATCAAACAAGTTTCAATCATTCTTGATTTCAATTTTATTCATATTCCGGCAGAACGACGATGTGGGTAGCAAATATCCCGAGGTCGTATTACACTCAAGCTAAAATTTATATGAACTACTACACTGCGACTCAGTGAGTTCGGATCCTATATTGTAATAGGGATCAATTCCTGTTGTACAAAGTAACACAAATAAATAAATAAAAACATGTATTCAGACTATTCAGGAAATGAGTACTAAGCTTCAGATAGAACGATTCTTTGATTAATTTTGAATTGGCAGTCCTAATACAAAATAATACATCCTATACGAGTATAATATACTATTATTTTATCGGTTTATCTCTAGAATGGGGTGACTAGCTCAGTGGTATGAAGTCGGCCTGTGGCTCCTGAGAACCCTAGTTCGATTCCCACAGGCGACAAACAATTTTCATAATCTCAAAAACTACCCCTGTGGCTCCTCCACCATTAACACCTTTGGGGGCCGTGATTTGACGACTGGTAACCGCACTTCACGCGCAAAATATATCACTTACCGAGATCTGCTTCGGCAGAGTGCCACGCCCAGTAATGGGTAGAAGGGGTGATGATATATTTATATTTATCTCTGGTATCTTATTTTCACGAATATTTGACTATACCAGCCCTAAATCACTTCATTTGGCCCATAATTCTTTTATCGTTAAAATTTTAAATAAAACTCACTAAAAACGCAGGTATTTTACATTTCATAAATTTTATAATTAGTTTTCAACATTTTTCATTAAATTTAACATTAAATATACATTAGGCACGATATGTGTAGCAGTATTACCAACATATTGTTTTTTTTTTTACCAAAAAAAAACTAATTCAACACACCAATGGACTATCATGATTATTATCTTGTAGAAAGTTTGACGGATGAAATCAAAGTTAATTATTTTTCAAACAAACTTTATTGTTATAAAGTTTTTGAATAAAACGAAAAAGTTTTAGTTAATACAGAAATGTTTACTTCCTCTTTCAATGGCTGTCATTTCTAGATGTATGTATCGACTGACTTCAAATTTTATCTGTGTATTAACAACATACTAATATATGCCTCATTAAAATTTCATTTAATTCTCTTGTATACTACACGAGAAATAAAAATGCAAAATCAAACATCAAACGATAAAATAAGATTCGAACTGATGAGACGTAGGGATAGTGTTAACTTACAAGCTGATTCATAAACCAAGTTACTCAGAATAACCAGATTTAATTTCTTGAACTCTTGTTTCATTCTTCCATTTAATGACACAAATTTAAGTTAATCTAAATTAAGAAGACTCTTAGTTAGTAGACGCTTTTACTCATTCTCTGAATTAAATTAGAAATACTGTCTAAGTTGCTGGACTTTAAATTTAAAATTGAGATTTAACCGTCAGTGCAATTTTCATAAAATAGAAACATTAGTGCTGCACTGACAAAATTCTATTTCATTCTTCTGTCAATGACAATGACAAATTCGTTGTAGCAACCTTTTAGACGAAATTGCATGCAAAATTATTTACAAGTCAGGTTAAGATGAAACAAACGTGTCTTGTTTACGTATCACCTCGACAAAATTCACCCCTTGGATATAATTTATTCACTTGCATATATAATTTACAATCAGTTTTTTTATGAAGGTTTATCCCTGTTTTATTTATGATACCAGCTTTCTTTTGTCTTTTTATTGTCGACTTGACAAATGTGCTTTCAAAGAAATACCTCATCTTTTGTTTTACTAATTCAAGAGGTGTCTTAATAATTAAATATCAATAGAATGGTAGAAACGAATAGGTTTTATTCATTATTCTGGTCAGGTGTATTGTAAAACGATTTCTTATTTTGAATTTTAAATTTGGATACATTCAGATGCATCTTTGTTAGTCGTGTAGATATAGAAATGCGATCTATGCTAAACAATTAAACAATAAGTTTACAACTGGTGGTAGTCGGTCTGATTACAATTGCACGCTTGCGGAAAAGTTTACGAACTAACATTGCAAACTAAACTGCAAAGAATAATCGATGAAAACGAGAATTTAATATCACCATAGAAACATTTCAAATGATTACAAATTTTATTGAATAATACTTCAAAAAGAGTTTTGGTAATAAATAATGGATGTGACACTATACCTTAGTAGATCTCGGTAAGTGATATATTTATATGCAAGAACGTTGAAAGGAGGGGATATGGCATTACTATACTGTAGCATTGCTTGAAGTGAGGCTTGGGCAAGGGAAAGAGACAACAATAGTTTTTCTGCACCGTGCTTAGCCAAATCTCTTCTTCTTCCAAATATTTTGAATTTTTGTGTAAGAAAAGTGGCGTTTAGACGTTGTCAGAGGGCGTTGTTGTATGTGAATATAACCACGAAGTGTTCATTTGTGTTTCAATCGTTGCGTTGTGTGGAATTGGACATATTTTTTTGTAGATAAGATGGTAACTAAGTGTTTAGTTTGTACACTTATGTTTGTTGAAGTAATTGTAATTTTGATTTGTTTAAAAACATAAATTTGATATTTATTCTCAAACTTCCTCTTCATATTAGCGGGTTTTATATTTATTATTAATAGTAAATATTGTTCAACAATTACAATTACAAATATTTATTTTAATCGATAGATCACACTAATAATAAATGTTGATGATTGTTCTGTCCTGTTTAAATTTCAAATCTCTTTATGACACATGCGCATTAGCAGGGGCTAAGCACGGTACAGGAAATAATACTTCTGTCTCTGTCAATCTGCCGAGCCTCACAGTCTTGACTTTAATGCCGTATCCCCTCCTTTCAACGTCCTTGTTTCTATGCGTGAAGTGCGGTTACCAGTTGTCAAATGACAACCCTCAAAGATGTTAGTGGAGGGGAAACCTCAGGTGTATTACATATCTCAAAATCAAACTGTGTTTACTGAACGCTATCCGGTAAAAACAAAGCACTTTTGTAATGCTAGCATTGGCGTCACTGGCTATTATTGTCAGTCACAAGGAAAAGTACAGTTTTTTGCCTAGTGGTACAAATAACTATTATAGGTTACATGGTAACCTTGAATAGTTTTTAAGCAATATGAAAATAACAAAAATAATAATAAACAGAGCACAGCGTTACTATAGTAGCCGTAATCTGATTGGCTTAAAAAGTGTTGAATAATGGCATTACTAAAAATTACTGTTACAATTGCTTATTGTAAAACGTATTTTTTATATCATTTTTATTTTAAAAATTCTATTCAAAATTTTCAAGTCAGTGACACTGACATTTGATATATAATTTATTTTGACTTATATTAGTTACGTTGGGGTTCAAATTCATAATTATCTAGGTTATCTTATAAAACAAAAAACTCGTTCATTTTTAATAAAGAATTGTTTTGCTGTTTAATGTAATTATTTTATTATAAAAAAATAATTGCAACAATTTTACATGAGCAGAGCAATGACAGCTATAGTCATAGATTTATGTTTGACATTTTTACAACTAGACAGCTCAACAACTTATCCCTTATCCCTAAAAAGAGTAGTACAAAATTGAATTTGGTAGCATTGTTTATGACTAAAACAGTTGCACACAATTTACTTTGTAAACTCAATATAAGAACAATATTTTTCATCTTTCAAATTAAAAAATTAATACGAGTAGAGATGAAGTATTATATTGAATAGAATTGTATGAATAAATATCGAATATATAGGTACATTTTTGTTTGTGTAATGAATAATTTAGTAATAAGATATAACAATATGTTATTTTCATTTAATTTCCTTTTAATAACAGTTGAGTGCACACCTCTATTTATTATGCCAACACGTCATATCTAATTTAGTATATACTTCTGTGTAAAAGGTCTTTCTCTTTAATTAATTTTACAAAGATCATTCCCTTTGTGTAGCAGCTAATTTTCAAAGACAACAACAGATAATTAACTTTTCACAAATTTCATTTTCCTTGTAATATCTGACAAATATTATGACGTCTAAGTTTTCATATTATAATTTTATATGAAAATTTAATATTTTACAAAAATATTATTTGCTTTGAAAGGGTTATTCATTAATCTAGTTTCATTGAAATGTCACACAATAAAAAATATGAAATTTATTTTAAATTGATGGTGGTGCAAAAACAGGAAGTTCTAAAAAATTTATAGTAAAATAAATAATAGATGCTTTTTTAATAAAATGCTGTCAGTCGTATTTAAAAATGCATTAGCTGTTATAACAGATTTAATAGACTGAATCGTATTTTATTTATTATATGTTCGCACTGATATTTATTTTTAATACCATATATTTACTCATATTTAGTATTGATCTCAAGATATGTAAACATCTTACTAAACAAACAAGATAAAATCATTTTACTTACTTTACATAACTAAACAAATTTAATGATACGCAAACAAAAGTAAAGTGAATTTTGCCTTGGATCAACATTTTAGCCTAAAGTTACTGAAACTCTAATATAACAAAACCAGGATTAAAAGATAGACAAGTTCAATAATAGAAAAAAAGGAAAAAAAATATTTCCAACACTTGTCAAAGTTCCACAAAATCAACTTATTAGGTCATCATCAAAGGCTGGTCAGTTCAATAACCTACCAGTTTGATCAGGATTACATTACTTTGAATCCGAAGATGCGCCGCGTTCGAATCCCGCTCGAGCTAAATATAAATCAAGTATCATAGTGCGGCTTGGTGAGTCCGAACCACTGCAACTGGAATTAAGTTCCTGTTGTACAAAGTAGCATAAATAAATAAATAAATTGCTCACTGTAAAAATTGGTCACTAGATGTCAGCAGTGCATCATTCCTCTCGATTTATTAAATATTTTTTGTATTCAATCATATACTCCAGAAAAGTTGATTTTCCCCAAATTTTACCTTATTTTATGTATTTAAAAAGTAAACGAAATGTGAAGATGCGTTCGACGACATTGAATTTCTCGTGCTTCAATTAACTTATAAATAATTTTTTAGCAATTTGTTTATTTACAAAAAATGTTCTTCAATATTTTGTCATACAATAGTTTTTGAACAATATCTCAAAAACTAAAAGACAAATTCACTTGGGGACTGTACAGTTAGATTCAGCAGGTTAAAATATATATTTATGTAAATTTTCGTTACAATATTCGTACGAGAAACAATTTTAAATGAAACAATCTGAAATTGTCCTATCATCGAAAAAATAAAAAAATTGTTTATAATTTTCTTATAAGTCAATTTGAAAAAAAATGAGGAATTCAATGCCGTTGAGTGAATCTTCATATCTAATTTAGTTTTTCAGATATGGATGCTGGAAAAGTTGATATTTCCCCTAATTTTATCTCATAAGATATTATATTTTGCTCATGCTATATCTCAAAAATTAAACGAGATATGAAGTTGCGCTCAACGGCTTTGAATTTCTCGTGCTTCAATTAACTTATAAACGAATTTTCAGTAGTTTTTAAGTTTTCTTTTGAACTATTGAACAATATCTTCAAAACCAGAAGACATGCACTTTACTATTGGATTCAGCGGGTCAAAATACACATGGTATGTGTCAACTTTCAGTAATAATATAACAAGAGAGTGAGAATAAATTGAAAATAATTTGACAGATCTTTCGAAAACTTGTTGCCAGCCCGTAGGGCTTGAGTGGCTATTGCCAAATGGCAACAAGTTTGAGAAAGATACTGGAGAATTATTTTCTAATTTATCCAACTCTCGAGTTATAGTTAATTAGATTATTTTTTGACTTAGCTGTTGAGGTCCAACTTAAAGATTTTGAACTGAGTTCATATCGATTGATTACTTAGTAATGTTTTCTTGGAAGTTGTTTATTGGTGTATTTCTGTATCTAAAATACAACTAAATCGATTTTTTTCACACATTTTACTTGACGCGTTGACAGTTTTAAATAATTATTTGACTACCTATCATTTGTCACAAACAAAAAAGCATCTACAGAGATAATTTCCGGGAATAATCACAAGAGCTTTATTCCCAGTATAATAATGACTGGATTGGTTAAAACGCAGACACGTGACTTACAATGAAGCAATTCATTGGTTTTGAGAAACGTCAAAAAATAATCGTTATAATATTCGTACGAGAATGAATTTTAGAATAAACACTCTGAAATTGCCTAAAATCGAATTTACTAAAAATTAGCTTATAAATCAATTAAGAACTTAATGCCACTGAGTGTATCTGCATATCTTCTTTAGTTTTTCATATATAGACTTTGGAAAAATGGAATATTTTCCAAATTTTATTCATTTCAGATTTTGTACTTTTCTTATGCCGCAATAAGTTATTAAAACGTAATAAATGATAATTAGTTTATAAAATTGGTGAATGTAAGAACTAATTTATACTAAATAAATGTATGTTCTTTTATTTATACTATCTTTTATGTTTCTAACAACCCAACTTGCGATTAAGCTGCTTCCAACTTTCACCTCAAAAAGGTAAGTTTTTATATTTTTACAATATTTTATGTACTCTACTTCAACTACACGCACCAAATTAATTTTGGCTGAACGGACATACAAAAAAAATGTTCCTCATGAATTTCAAGTCCCCAAATAAAAACAAATAGCACATTCCACACAACAAACAAGAAACACTTATTTACTTCACGTGCACAGTCTCCTAGCAACAGAACGTCAACAAATCATTCCTAACAGTTGACAGGTTAATTTCCACCATTTGTCGACGATAACATCAGCGAGAGCGATGACGAAAACGTACGCGAATCGTTGTCATTTTTGTCGGTTTTCTCTCGTAATTACCTACGCGAGGAATCTTACATAGAACGGTAGGTGGCGGTTGCGGTTCGGAAAGGGAAGTCTTTAAGTCATTTGTAAGGAATTAGTGGCTTGTCATCGGTTACATACTCGGGAATTGGGTTTTCACGGGCTTCGTAAACCATGAATGTCGATAGAAACTCGATACTGGTTTCTGCTGTTATATTTATTGCGGTATTAAATGGAAATTACGGGGATAATTATGACAGATTTTTGATAATCTTTATGTAACAAGGTGGTTTTTGAGTTGACTGCAGATATTCTATTAGTTTGCTTTCCTATTTTGTGCGATAAGATTCTCAGAAAAATCTTATCGTGGCAACGAATGTGTGTGATCATCTGCAGTCTTCGGCCATGTGTTGCATCCCCAAAACACCACCCTTCACTCCCGCTCAAAAACATAGCGTCTGGTTTTGAGCGGTAGCATCAGTCAAGCCAGGTTTGCTCTGTCGGCCGGTCAAGATGTGACCGACGTCGAATTCGTTTTCGCGCTTTGCGCGCATTTAATTATCATTTAGTTAACTATAAATATTTCTAGTTTTATTTTATTATATATTAACTCGTATTATAGTAATTCATGTTTAATAAAGTTATCTATGTTATCTATGTTTTAATGGTGCGTTCTTACTTAATTAATTAATAGAACCGCGAATAGTTTTATTCACATCGAATAGTTCGCGCTCGCGATGCTCAGTACCCGCTTTGTTACAACTAATTCAACCGAATTTATTTATTAGAAATAATTTTTGAAAAAGCAATGAGCGTTCGCCGGGATTTGAACCCAGAACCTTTCATTCGCATGATGACTGCTCTAACCAATTGAGCTACAAACACTCGGCGAATACTCATGCTTTTTCGTGCAATCATTAGTTGAAGAAATGTAAAGTGACATGGGTTGCGTCAAATCTGGGTTCAAATCCCGGCGAACGCTCATTGCTTTTTCAAAAATTATTTCTAATAAGTACCAACAGACAAATTGTCAATCAACAAAATTCTTACAAATTTATTTATAATCATTTACAAAAGTTTGTTCAGACAGTATTACATTATAAATTAAATTTGTTTTCTGGTGATTGACATTAAATGAGGACTTTTGTTGACAATTTACAGGCTGTGACAGAGGCGTAGTCAGGATTTTTGCTTGGGAGGGGTTTAATAGAAAATAATTTAATTCAAGTATACACACATGGAATAAATAATGATTAAATTAAAACACACCGTGGGGAAGGTGGCTCAGTGGTATCGAGTCGGCCTGAGGATTCTGAGAATCCTGGTTCGATTCCCATAGCCGACAAACATATATCATCACATTAAAATTACCCGTGTGGCTCCCTCACCATTAACATCTTCGGGGGTCGTATTTGATGACTGGTAACCGCACTTCATGCGCATAAATATATCACTTACCGAGATCTGCTTGGCAGAGTGATACACCCAGTAATGATATATTTATTTATTTGATTTAAAACAAACATCTAAAATTGCCTCATTAAACAAATAACTGTTGTAACTTATTATAAATATTATATTAAAACAAATTAATATAAAAATTAAGTATAAACAATTTTATAAACTCATAAACAGCCCTTTGTTGTTTCTACTTCTGTCAGTACAACTGTCAAAATAAACCTGCATTCTAAATTAATAATAGTACCAGTTATCTGAAACAATTAGATTTGTTCATTTCACCGATTGGTTAGCAGCTGCAGAAGTTTTTCTCGTCATTTGAGTTGTAATAATATGCAAATTTTTAATCAAAGCGTATAAAAATTAGTCATTAACGCCAATATTTTATTTATAGCCGGTCGTAGAATAGCTATAAAAATTTACAGATGTGTTAGTGCTAGTCATTATCGTAATTGAAAGTAACAAATCTATTATCTGACAATAAAAATGTTAAATAAAATGAACATATAATTATTGAAGTATTAAGGATAGTAAGTGTTGGTTGAGAATGATTTTGGAGATCTCCAAATATGTACATTCGATACAGATAGGCCACTTACTGACCGCAATACTTATTACGTTTTTTGAACGATTGACTTAAAACAAACTAAAAATTAGAAAATATTTGACAATTATTTTGACATTTACAAAAAAGAGTCGTCATTTTTAAAATATGTTTTTACAGTTGCTATGGGGTGGCTAGCTCAGTGGTATGAAGTCGGCCTGTGGATTCTGAGAACCCTGGTTCGATTCCCACAGGCGACAAACAATTTTCATAATTTCAAAACCTACCCCTGTGGCTCCTCCACCACTAACATCTTTGGGGGCCGTGATTTGACGACTGGTAACCGCACTTCAGGCGCAAAATATATCACTTACTGAGATCTGCTTCGGCAGAGTGCCACACCCAGTAATGGGTAGAAGGCGTGATGATATATTTATATTTATTTTTTATTTTGTCATCATGAAAAAATTTTTAAATTATTTTTTTTTTCGTATCCGCCCAGGATATTAGTCCTTTCGAATTACTTTGTAGACCGTAGCAGATCACGGTAAGTGATAAAATTTGCGCGTGAAGTGCAGTTACCAACCGTCAAATCACGACTCCCAAAGATGTTAGTGAAGGGAAGGTTTTAATATGTTGAAAATTGTTCTCAAATCCACAGGCCGAATCGATGCCAGTAAACCAGCAACCCTATCAAATCATGAATAATTTGTTATTGATTATCTCAAATATTACTTACTAATTAAATAAAATAAAATACATATATCATCACGCCTTCTACCCATTACTGGGTGTGGCACTCTGCCGAAGCAGATCTCGGTAAGTGATATATTTTGCGCGTGAAGTACGGTTACCAGTCGTCAAATCACGGCCCCCAAAGATGTTAGTGGTGGTAGAGTCACAGGGGTAGCTTTTGAAATTATGAAAATTGTTTGTCGCCTGTGGAAATCGAACCAGGGTTCTCAGGATCCACAGGCCGACTTCATACCACTGAGCTAGCCACCCCATACTAATTAGTATGTAGTAAATTTATTGTAAAATAAAGACAAAAAGTCAATTACGATGTGGAACTGTGTCTTAAAAAATAAGAAAAATAGGAAAACAAAATTTCCATCACTTGTCACAAATTCCAAAATTTTTTACAGCACGTTTGAATCAACTTATCAGGTCATCATCAAACGGCTGGTCAGTTCAGCTTTAACCATAGACGCGTTTCGTCCTTTAGGGACTCATCAGTATGGTGTGATCAACTATCCAGCTAGCCCAACTAGGGACTAGTGAACTGTGATATTTTTACAAGCTGAACTGACTGATGTTAAAGTAACTACGTCGGTAGACAAGACATGATTTTGGAATTTGTGACAAGTGATGGAAATTTTGTTTTCCTATTTTTCTTATTTTTTAAATTTATTGTCTTGGACAGAAAACTTTTTTTACAATACTTGTACTGTACGTTACCTATTAATGATAAAATTTAAACACAGTTAGTAGAACTTTTATTGCACCGTTGTTTCCATGGTTACTTCAGGACTATAATACTCGTATTTACTTACTATCCACCGTGGACAGTACGTAAATATTATAGATCAAGATCTTGTTTATTTTGACAACAATTTGACAGCTGTTAATTTTGAAACCTATTTTTCTTTTCCTTCTATTTGTGCAGGTATTGTAAAAATAGCTTACTAACCTCGAACTATAAGTTGGCTATTTAGGAAATATCGAGCTAAAACTGTCACTTACAGTTAAAAAGCCAATAGTACAAAAATATTATTTGATTTCGAAGATATTTCTTGTATAAATTTCACATTATTAAAATCCAGAATGTAGATATATTTACGAACAGTACACTAACTTATCTAAGTTAAAATCATATTTAACCACCAAACAAAAACCTGAAAACAGGTCTATAATTTTCCTTTCCTGAAACCACAAACCATAAAACCTTTTCAACACAACTTACGGTCAAATGAACACAACACATTGTTTCAGCAGGGGTTGAACGTTGAAAGGAACTGTCACTGATTATTTAAACCCTAGAGGGTTTTAAGATGATATCACCCCCCTTATATCAACTCTGCCCTGTTCCATTCAACACATATACACACATCATACATGAACCCAAATCGCGAGAAAAATTATCGCAATCTCTGTCCGACTTGGTAATTAAGGGATGGTGGTGTAGTGCTGTCTTCGTTTAGCTTTTGCCGATATTTCAGCGTAATTTGTACGGGGCCTAAGCAAACACTGGGGTTGAATGTATGTGTGTTTGTTTGTGTGATGTGCAAGGTTTGGGTTATGTAAATGTTTCATTAAGGAATTAATTAATCAAGTTTTTTGGACAGGTTGAATATGTGAAATTGAATCGCTGCCGTATACGTGTTTTTGTTATTTGGGCTACTTTGATTTTGATGTTGAATTGATGGTATTTGATATTTATCTTTGTTTCTTTTCATTTTTCTTTAAATAGCAACAAAATTAATTTTTTTCAATACTTGTACGGTAAGTAACCTATTAATGACAAAATTAAAACACTGTAAGTGCAACTTTATTGCACAGTGATTTCCATGGTTATATCAGGACTATAATAGCTGTATTCCATTTGCCATTTCTTTCACTTAAATCAGTTCAGATAAATTAGACAACATGACTAAATGAGCTAAATTAAACAAACTGATGTGCTTATTGGGGTGAATTACTTTAAAGTAAATTAGA
This sequence comes from Pterostichus madidus, assembly GCA_911728475.2. NCBI lineage: Eukaryota > Metazoa > Arthropoda > Insecta > Coleoptera > Carabidae > Pterostichus > Pterostichus madidus. Next base: position 6,589,896 of record OU452313.1, on the reverse strand, counting down.
ATCAGTAATTATAGTACTAGAAATAAAGTGAGCACAGTAATCTAGAGAAATAAATAAGTGATCTGGTTCAATAAATCTAAGTTAGATCTGATCCAAATGACAAATGGAATACGCCTAATATTTACTTTCCACCGCGAACAATAAGTAATTATTACATATCAAGGTCCTGTTTATTTTGACAACAATTTGACAGCTGTCATTTTTGAAACCTGTTTTACTTTTCCTTCTATTTGCGCAAGTATTGTAAAAAATAGCTTACTAACCTCGAACTGTAAATGATAGTCGTGGAAAAAGTAATTTATTAAAAATTTCTGTTGAAATGGTTAAAAATTTTAATTTAAAAAATATGTTTCTATATAGTTTAAGACACGTTGACGCATCGTCATATCTTTTTTAGTTTTCGAGTTACAGCGATTTTTAATGTTTTTCAAATTGCAACTTTGAGACGTTATATCTCGAGAACTAAAAGAGATATCGAAATGCGGTTTAAACCAGTATATTTCTCATATGCTAATGAACTTTATAGTATATTATAAAAAAAATTACGGCTGGTAACCGCACTTCACGCGTAAAATATATCACTTACCGAGATCTTCTTCGGCATAGTGCCATACTCAGTAATGGGTAGAAGGCGTGATGATATATTTATTTATTTTCTTTAAACGCCCTGTCGCGTTATTTAAAAATAATTATTATTTGTGTCTAGTATGATATCAAAACACATCATTACTAAATAAATTTGACAGATGGAGCTTATAATTTTATAAATTATGCAGCAACTAATTTACTCCAAGTAATCATACCTCTAATTTATATGGAAGTAATATCAATTATTATTGTTGTAATTTGAGCGTATCAAATTCATGTCATTTAAATTGACCACGTATATTAGGTTAAATGGATTAATTTAGGTCATTTACTTAAGTCATTTCAGAAAAAAAATTAGGTCATTTTTTGTAATTATCTACCCGTCACGTTAATGCATAAATATGTTATGATTTTTCCGCAGCGGAAAGCGTCATTAAAATAGCGCTGTGTGTTTGTTTCGTTGGCGAAAATTTAACGAGTAGCATATAATCCTCTTAAAGTTTGAATCCTGCGGGACCACCTCTGTTAAATATCTTATAACTTTTGTTTATTCATAGAATATTTATCTCTGGATTCTTTAAACACGAACGGTGCACAACTGAATATTTCAGAGAAGTAAATAATTTATTTGACTTTGTTTCAAGCTGAAGTATTAGCGTTTGATTTAATTTTAAAAGTTAGACTTAACTCGGTTTATTTATCAAATATTTAACAAAGACTGTTTATTTTGTTACTTGACTTGAATAGTCGTTATTCCCACTTCTGCACCAAATCAGAAAATCTATTTTTCTGTACAAATAAAAATATATATAATGACTGGTACGTAACTATGAAAAGCCAAATAAATAAAAATAAATCTGCTAAAATTTTACATACATACATATCTTCACGCTATATCCCATCAAATGGGGTAGCACGAACCCTAAAATCATTCATAAAATATTCACTCATTACATTAATGAAATGATCAGGCCTCGCAAACATTATCATCCAAAAACACTCCCTCACTTAAACCACATTCATAGATCACTCCATATAAACTCATTTATTTATTACACTCGAAATCATTTATCACACAACAAACCTTCAATCACATCTATCCAATCATTCCTATTCACTAATCATTCATCTTCCTTCTTCGACATACATAACATATGCATAAAACATCTCAAATTACACCACGCTTACTCCTAACAACGAATCTAATAACGAATCTACAAAGATTAGAAAAGATGAAAGCGATATATGAAAGAAAAGTTCACACAATGCAGTAACTGCAAATGAAACAAAAAGATAAGAAAAATGACATTTATCTATAGTTACATCACAAAATATTGCAATGTTAACGTAATTTTATTTAAAAGGATATAATGAAATATTTCTTTTTTTTTGTAAAACATGACTTTATTGTTAAGTCAAAAATAACATTGTGACGACGTTTCGGACTGGATTTGTACCATTATCAAGTCGAATCTTTACATTTTAAAGATAGTCAGTCAACGAAGTAACAACTTCTTGACTAATACAAAATACAAAATGTCTATTGCGATGTGAATTGAGTCTTAAAAATAAGAAAAAATAGGAAAACCCAAATTTTCCATCACTTGTCTCAAAATTCCACAAAAGTTTTACAGCACGTTTGCATCAACTTATCAGGTCATCAACAAACGGCTGGTCAGTTCAGCTTTAACCATAGACGCGTTTCGTCCTTTAGGGTCTCATCAGTAGGTATGGTGCGATCAACTATCCAACTGACCAACTAGGAACTAGTGAATTGTGATACCGTCTTAGCTGAACTGACTGATGTTAAGCTATGTACGCCGGTAACATGACATGAGAGACAAGTGATGGAAAATTTGTTTTTTCATATTTTTTCTTATTTTTAACTTCTTGACTATCAGAAGTTGTTACTCATTCTCAGTGAAAAAGGTCCATTAGGTGCATGTTTACCTATTTAGATTCCGGTACCTTTAGCTGCACTCGCTTATCAATTGTTCAAATAAAATTTGACAAATATTCACGCAAAAAATTTCAATCTTCAAGTTGCCTCCCTATTCCAGGTTTCAACAATCCTATTCTAATATAAGTAAAATTCTGAAAAACCCGTGCAATCTCTCGTATTTTTTTCTCAACACGTCAACATACGTACATTGAGAAATTCCCAGATTTCTTGTATTCCTTCATGTAAATTGAAATCCTGACTGTTACACGGCAAGCAACAATGCAAGCAGGAGGGTCGCTGTATTCCTTCGGGACCAAAAGACCTTCGAGGGGGCGAACGGTGAAGTTGTGTGGTTTCCTTGCTTCGTTGTCACTGTGCTGAGTGCATTTTATTTGCCAAATTCAATTTGACAGAGTTTCCCGTGGACTACAGGTCGATTCTTTCGCTAAAATTAAATAGCCCACGGCTTCCAGGCAATGGAATTCTAAATTAGATCCTTTATTGCGAATTTAAGGCTCAGTAATACTGTTACTTCGTTCCTAAAGCTTTTACATTTATCTTTTATTTCTTACTGATATAAGAAAGAATTATTTGTATTACTATCATGGGGTAAGTAGGCTCAGTGGTATATCTAGTCGGCCTATGGATTTGAGAAGCTCGGTTCGTTTCTCACAGCCGACTATTTTCATCACATTAAAATTACCTAACTAACATCTTTAAGGGGCCTTAATTTGGCGGCTGGTAACCGCACTTCACGCGTATAAATATATCATAATATATAAGATTAAATATATCATCACGCCATTTACCCATTTCTGAGTTTGACACACTACAGTAGCAGATCACAGTAATAAGTGATATATTTATGCGCAATAAGTGCGGTTACTCGCCGTCAAATCACGGCCCCTAAAGATGTTAGTGGAGGGGAAGCCACAGGGATAGTTTTAGTGTGGTGAAAATTGTTTATCAACTGTGAGAATCGAACCCGGGTTCTCAAATATATAGGCCGACTCGATACCACTGAGCCACCTACCACAGATGACGATTATCGATAAAATTGATTTATCTACTTTTGCAGTTAAAGTGTTAATGTATCTACCCTTGCTGTTGCTATTTTATCTACTACAGAAGCTGTATTCCATTTGCCACTTGGTTCACATAAATCAGTTCAGATAAATTAGACAACATAACTAAATGAAGTGAATTAAACAAACTGTTGCACTTCAAGGTAAATTAAAATCAGTAATTCTAGTACGGGAAATAATGTCAGCAAAGTAATTCAGCAAAATAAATAAGTGAACTGGCTCAGTAAATGTATGTTAGATCTGATCCAAATGAGAAATGGAATACGTCTAGAGTGATCTAAAGGAATTGTTTCAGTTGGTAATATAATTCCGGAGATCTTTTTATTCCACAGTTGGTACAGCACCTGATAAAGACGGAAATACTATTTGACATGTCTAATAAATATAAATAGGTTATGTTAGGAGTCTGATAGCTAATAGAATTTTCACTTTTTGAGTAATTGAAATACTTTGGATTATACATACATACATACATACATATCTTCACGCTATATCCCAACAAGTGGGGTAGCACGAACCCTAAAATCACTCACAAAACATTCACTCATCACGCTCATCAAACAATCAGCCCTCGTCAAACATTTTCATCCAAACAAACCACCCTCATTTCAACCACATTCATAAATCACTCCATATAAACTTATTCATTTATTACAGTTACTTTGGGTTATTATGTTAAGTAATAAAAGGAAGGGTGAGGGAAACAACAATTTTATTTATGGATATTTAAGAAAAATATAACTAAAAACGAATAAGAACTAAATGCACTCAAATTTAATTTTAAATTTTCAAATGTCACTGACAACAACAGGAAATGAATTAATGTATCAGGCTCACCAATTTCAAGTAGATTTTTTTATTGCCAATTAAAACAATTCCTTTTGGTCACTCTGTATTTTAAGTAGAACAAAGCATATTTAATAGTCTGCTATAGAAAAAAATAAATTAAATTTTCACATTAAAATATTTATTTTAAAGTTATACGTATATATTTCTGAAAATACACATTGTAATAACTGTTCCACTATAAATTTCAGTTTATCACTCATTAAATATAATTAATAAACTTATTTTATAAATTCACAACTTTAAATGGTATAAAACAATGTTTCAAATGCAATCATATATAAATAATATCTCACGCAACTTGTTATAAAATAAATAAAACGTAACAATAACATTGATAAAAATTCTCAAATCACACGATTTCCCTAGACGTAAGTTGTGCATAAATATAAATATTTAATAATGAATAACTAAACGAAATTAAGTATGATGAGTTTTTACTTCTTCTATTATATTTTCAATATTATCTTCATTAACTTGTAAATATCTTTTAGATTGTCGACTGAAATAATAAACTTCGCCTGAATAAATGTCAAACCAAAGCGCATGAAGGTGTAAATCATGTTTCTCCAATCGTGGTTTCAGAAAACCATAACTGGCAACATTTTGTAATTGTTGTAAAGTATTAATTTGAGACAATTTATCTATTTCAGGAAAATGATCTGTATCGATATATGCATCAAATTTTCTCATTGCTGTTTCTGCTTCAAAAGATATTGGTTCTTTATTGTTTAATTGTAATTGTTGGAATTTTTCTAAACTTGGATTCGCGTGAGCGAAAAGCCACGCTCTTAAAGGTGAATTTCTTCTGTTTTCCTGTTAAATTATTTACATTTTAATAGTTTAAATTTAATTTTATATTATTTTTTGACGTTTCTCAAAACCAATGAGCGTGTATACGTTTTAACCAATCCTGTCATTATTATACTGCGAATAAAGTTCTAGTGATTATTCCCGGGAATAATCTCCGTAGGTGCTTTTTTGTTTGTGACAAATGATAGGTAGTTGTCAAATAATTATTTAAAACTGTCAACGCGTCAATTAAAATGTGTGAAAAAAATCGATTTAGTTCCATTTCAGATACAGAAATACACCAACAAATTTTGGAAACTACTTCCAAGAATACATTAATAAGTAATCAATCGATATGAACCCAGTTCAATTTTTTTTAAGTTGGATGAATCGACCTCAACAGCTAAGTCAAAAAATAATCTAATTAAATATAACTCGAGAGTTCGATAAATTAGAAAATAATTCTCCAGTAGCTTTCTCAAACTGGTTGCCATTTGGCAATAGCCACTCAAGCCCTACGGCTTTCGTAAATATTGCCTGGAAACTAGTTTTCGAAAGATCTGTCAAATTATTTTCAATTTATTCTCACTCTCTTGTTATATTATTATTGATTATTTTTTGACGTTTCTCAAACCCAATTAAATGTTTCATTCTATGTCACGTGTCTGTGTTTTAACCAATCCTATCATTAGAATATTAGAAATAAACCTCTAGTGATTATTCCCGGGAACGATCCGTGTAGATGCTTTTGTTTGTGACAAATGATAGGTAGTTGTCAAATAATTATTTAAAACTGTCAACGCGTTAAGTAAAATGTGTGAAAAAAATTGATTTAGTTCCATTTCAGATACAGAAATACATCAACAAATTTTGGGAACAACTTCCAAGAATATATATATATTAATAAGCAATCAATCGATATGAACCCCGTTCAAATTTTTTTAAGTTGGATGAATCGACCTCAACAGCTATGTCAAAAAATAATCTAATTAAATATAACTCGACAGTTCGATAAATTAGAAAATAATTCTCCAGTATCTTTCTCAAACTTGTTGCCAATTGGCAATAGCCACTCAAGCCCTACGAGCTTTTGTAACTATTGTCTTGCAAAAAGTTTTCGAAAGATCTGTCCAATTATTTTCAATTTATTCCCACGCTCTTATTACATTATTACTGATTACTTACTAGTGAAGAAAATTCGGCATCTTGAAATTTTATTAAAAGTTTCATTGCTCTGCAGTCACTGTGACCGCAAATAATAATATCCTTTATATTATTTACAATACACCCTAGTTCAAGGACTGCAGGTTCATTTGATGTTAGTTCGTCAAGAAAATGACGAGAATGCGGAATTACATTCCCAGCATTTCTCACTGAAAGTTTTAAATCATTTAAATTTTAGCGCTCTTATAAAAACTCAACTGTTTTATTTACCTACGTACATATCACCTACATTTGTTTCTGTAAATCTGGATGGTATCATTCTACTGTCAAAACAGGTAAAAAATACTGCTTTTGGCTAAAAAGAAGTCATCATATATTAATTTACCAATAGAATTTAATAGAGCAACAGAGTTCTCGATTTTCAAGTTTCTGTCATGTTTTAGAAAATAATAAAATATTAATTTATAATTTAATCAAATTACCATTGGATGATCTCGTACATCTTGGAATTGTTTAACCAGTTTTTTTAAGCCGACTTGGCGATATTTCATGACACCTCTCAATATTCCCTCCATTTTCTAAATGAATTGGTCATTGAAGCCCACAAAAACTTTCTAGGATTTCCTCCTACTATTTATTTCTCAAAATCAGGGTTTATGCATTTATCAGTATTTATTATCGAAATACAAAACATACATTTTAATAAAATATTGAATACAACTGTCAAAAACTGTCACTTTTTTTACTATTATCAGTGTGCGAAGTAGGTCATTTTTAATTTTTTCCATTTCAATGACAACGAGGTATGTCTTTCGTTAGATACAGTAAGGTTGCATAGGACGTATTCTTTTATTTTGATTTGTTGATGAAAACGTGAAAATGTTGACATATGTCGGCTGTACGGTGGTGTGGATAGCGTTACGGCATTCGAATCCGAAGATTTCAAATTCGAATTCCATTCAAGATAAATATCCATGAACTACTATATTATGGCTCGGTGCGTCCAGAATCTGTACTGTAATTGGGAATTGGGATTAAGTTTGTACGCAGTAGAATAAACAAATAAACAATAAATATAAAGTGTCACTTTTCAAAACTGACAGAAGTTTCGAAATGTCACACTTTTCGCAACTAGTTGGAAAATGTAATACTTTTCGTAACTGAAATAAATCTTTTGTTGACTTTCGTTACTTTTTTCTTCACATCACTCTTGATATTTTTTATAAGCCAAATCACATTTTGCTTCAGGTTTTTCCGGTATTACAGATAATAATGCATTTTTTGTCGCTTATTCCATATTATCACTTGGTTGAATTTCGGAGATGTGTAAACAATATTTAAAATTAACAACTGAAATAAGCGTACCTACTCGATTTTCAATATATTTCATGAAATAAATAATTAGTAATTAATGGGGTAATGGTACAATGGTAGCAAGTCGGCCTGTGGATCCAAAAAACCCTGGTTCGATCCCCACAGCCGACAAAACATTTTCACCAATTCAAAATTACCCTTGTGGCTCTCCCATCACTACCGAGATCTGCCAGAGTGCCACACCCAGTAATGGGTCAAAGGCGTGATGATATATTTATTTATTTATTTAACAATTAGTACAGTTATAATTTCCGAATATATAGAAACGTATTTGCTATCAAATATTGTATAAAAGCTAAATGACTGAAATATACTTATCATATTCTAAGTTTTCGTCAAAGTGATAATTGTGACAAATATTTGTATATTTAATCAACTAATAATAAATTTAAAATCGGACGATTCTGGTTGTGATGATTCTGAATAGATGTATCTATAGTATTTTTTTTTTGTATATACATATGAATTAAATATGAAAAACATGGTATCACAATAATTCTATTAAAATTAAAAATACACCCCTGTGTTTTTACTTAGAGTTTCTTACAAATCTAGTTCCTCATAGCAAAATACATAAAGGTCATATTCGTTTCAAACCTTTTTCGTACGCACACTTACGGAAAGAAACCACAACCATATAATAATTTAAACGTCAACTTTCATACTCTTGTGCGACTATAAATTGTACTTTTTAAACTACAGAGTGATCAAAAGGAATTGTTACAGTTGGCAATAAAAAAAACTACTTGAAATTGGTAAGCCTGATACATAAATTCATTTCCTGTTCTTGACAGTGACATTTAAAATTTAAATTTGACTACATTTATTATTACATTTATTTCTAAAGTATTTCTATTACCTACTTAAAAAGTCAAAATTCTATTAGCTGTCAGACTCCTGACATAACCTATTTGTATTTATTAGAAATGTCAAATAGCATTTCCGCCTTTATCTGACGTTGTGCCAACTGTGGAATAAAAAGATCTCTGGAATTGTATTGCCAACTATAACAATTCCTTTTGATCACCCTGTAGAAATAACAATGGCAGCAAAAATTACCAATTGTAAAATGTTTCAAGGAATGGCACAAAACAAATATATACTTAAATACATAATAAATAACGTAATATGTAATTATTTTATATAAACTATTGTTTGGCCTAGGTTCTGGTGTATAAATAAATTATTTTATTTGTCATGTACGAGTAGCTACTGGCAAAATAAAAAAATAAATGTGTGAATGTAAATAGAGATGTAAAATTTTTGGGTTTTTGTTAAATTTAATTAATTTTCCTGGTGCAATTGTTAGCAGTTTGAACAAAGATTTTTTATCAAGTTTCAATTTAGTTTACATTTCCGTTTTTCTGTTACGGTTCAATAAAGATAATGCGGGCTGTATTTGAAATGCTGGCGCTGTGAATCAAATATGTTTTATTTATGTTCTGCTTTGTAATTCGTAAAATTGGGAAATGATGGTTTGTTATTTCAAATTATATATTTTACAGAAAAACAAAATTGATGTCATTGACTTTTAACTTTTAAAATATCCAATGTTCTATAAAATTATTTCAAACACAAAATAAATAACTTCAGAGTGATCAGAAATAACTGCTTCAGTTGGTAATAAAATAATGTACTTGAAATTGGTAAAACTGATAGGTACATAAATTTATTTACAGATGTTGACGTAACTTTTGAAAATTTAAATTTTAGTGCATTTACACTTTTCCTTTACTCACATCCATTTATTTTTTAAGGCACAGTAAGTAAACAGTGATCAGAAGTTGGCAATAAAAAAACTACTATAAATTGGTAAGACTGATACATAAATTTATTTCCTATTGTTGACTGTGACATATAAATTAATAAAATCGTTGTTTTCCTTATCCACATCCTTTTATTTCTTAATATTATTCACAGAGCAATAATCTAAAGTATTTCTATCACTCAACATGTTTGTACTTATTATAAAAATGTCAAATAGTATTTTCGCGTTTACCTGGAGCTATGTCAACTGTGGAATAAAAAGATCCCTAGAATTGTATTGCCAACTGGAACATTTACTTCTGATCACTCTGTATTTCTATTACTAAAAATCCTTTTAGCTGTCAAGTCCTTGACATAACCTATTTGTATTTATTTTAAAAATGAAATGTCAAATAGTAATAATAATAATAATAATTCTTTATTTAGCACATGACATATAAATCGAATCAAATGTTAGGCCAAGTCAATACAGTACAATGAAGAATAAAAAATATAAATATAGCACTAATTACAATTCAGAAATGAATTAATACAGACGTACATATACAGATTAAAATAATACAAGGATAATCATGAAATATATGAGTATACATAAATAAATCATTAGAGGATTCATATATTAAAACTTAAATGTATCACAATGTAAGAATTCGTCTAAAGAATAAAATGCATGATTTAATAACATATTTTTAATACTGCTTTTAAATTTAAGTAAAGGTAAATTTCGAATATAAAATGGTAATTTATTGTAAAATTTAACACAATTATAAATATAACCTTGTTTAAATTTTTCGAATTTGTGTCTGTGTATTACGTAGTCCCTGTTAGTCCTGGTTTCATAGCTATGTGTACATAGAAATTGGGAAAATTTGTCAGGATACATTTTAATGTAATTTAAGCACTCTTGTATATATATGGAAAATAGAGTCAGAATTTTTAATTTGACGAAGAGAGGTTTCCAATGCTTACGAATATGTTTTTTTATCTATTATGCGCACTACTTTTTTTTGTATTTTAAATAGTTTATCACACTTGGCCTCGGCAAACCATAGGATAGTCCCGTAACTTATTAATGATTGAAACAGTCCATAGTAAGCTATCCTGAGTACATTGATCGACACTTTAAGGCTAAGATTACGGAAGAGAAAAGTTAGTTTAGATAATTTAGCTTCTAACTTGTTTACGTGTGGTATCCATGTTCCTTTGGGGTCAACTTCAAGACCCAATATTCTAACAGGATCATTATCGTCTACCGTCATTTTTTTGTTAAATATAAGGATGTTGGTCTTTTCTTTATTTAAAAGGAGCTTATTGATATTAAATCAATTTTTTGCATTAAGAAGTGCATCGTTGCATTTATCTTGTAACTTATCTAACTCTTTGTCTTCTAAAAAGAAAGTAGTGTCATCCGCATATAAAACTAAATCATCGCATGTAGATGATGAAGGAAGATCGTTTATGTAGATGATGAACAACAGAGGACCGATGACTGAGCCCTAGTGGAACAAAAACATCCCCAGAATTGTATTGCCAACTGAAACAGTTACATCTGATCATCCTGTATTTATTCTTAAAAAAATAAATAAATATATTATCACTTCATCACGCCTTTTACCCATTACTGGGTGTGGCACTCTGCCGAAACAGATCTCGGTAAGTGATATATTTTGCGCGTGAAGTGCGGTTACCAGCCGTCAAATCACGGCCCCCAAAGATGTTAGTGGTGGAGGAGCCACAGGGGTAACTTTTGAAATTATGAAAATTGTTTGTCTCCTATGGGAAGCGAACCAAGGTTCTCAGGATTCATACCACTGAGCTAGCCATCCCATTTATTCTTGTACTTGTAAATATTCCAAACATAAAAAATGTTGAAAAATGATTTTATATAGCTTTTAAAAGATAAAAACAAAAAACAATTGGTTGTGTTGACACAGGAATGTGAATCAATTGTTGAAGAATTCAGTCATTATGTGATTGATTCGCGTGTCATTTTGTTTTTCAACATTTTTTTTTGTTTTGAAGAGAGAGATTAATGCTTTGTTTGATGCAGATATGATTCATATTTAGCCAGTAATTTAAAAATCAGACGAGTGTCATTAGATAAATGTGCAGGATATTCATATCGTATCCTGCATCCGGCGAACCCTGTTTCAATATCATACCAGTATTGAAAGTGAAATATTATCTTTTCGCTTTTAACATTCTTGCATTTGATATTTTATATACATAAATAAATACTCATTCGCGTATATTCAAACGTTTTATGAATTCCTGAGTTTGACAGCACGTCGTTTGCACCTGTCGATCGATAGACAACATATTTTGATATTAAATTAATTATAATATTATTATAGGCACACTTATGTAATACTAACAATGGAATTTGTTATGAGTACAGAATAACCGTAGCATAAACAAGTTCTCCTATAGATTTTACTCAAATTATCAATGTTATCATGTGTTTACTCGTTAATTGGTAGATCAGAAAAGTAAACATTAATTGTAAACGCATTTTGACGGAATAGGTTAATGTATGACGAGCAAGGGCGGATCTAGAAAATTTCCAAGAGAGGATTTTACCTTTTTTAAGAGAAACATATAATTCTGACAAACAATTCTGTAATTTTTGTGTGGAATATATATTTGTATGTATTCTGTATTCTGTTCTTAGTTTTTAAATTTTAAACTCGGCAAATGTCTGACTATCCAAATTTTGAAAGATTTTCAGAGTTGTTGCAGAGTATTACAAAGTTTTTCAGTGATCTATAAGGGTTATCTATAACGGTTATCAAACTCAAATAAAAATAACACTTATAAATACTAACAAAAAATTAATAAGCTCCAAAAATTAATAAGCCCCAAAAATGTATAAGGTGTGGATCCGCCTTTGATGGCGAGTGTGAATGGGGACGAATGCTAGAAGACTGGGTATGTATAATTTGAGATTGTTTGGATATGTGAAAAATATTCCGAATAGAAGATTGGTAAAATAGAGGGTGAGAGATTGCGTTGACAACCTGTAAAAAATAAATGGTTTGTTTCGTGAACGTAAGCGCTTTTCTTGAAAGATTTTAACTAATTCCTCTAATTCATTTCAATGAGACAATCTTTATTAAAATAAGATGCGTTGATAGATCGATCATAATAGGTATTTATGTATTAAGGGTGAAAATAGGCGTTTCTGGCCTACGGCATGACTATTAGCACGAGGCACAAAGCGCCGAGGTCTAATAACATGCTCAGTCAGAAACACTAATTTCACTCATGATACATACAATATTTTATGCACAACAAAATAACATTTAATTATATGATCAAAAGAATATAATATGTACATAGGTTATATGTCAAAATGACATTTTATAATATCAAGCACAGATCATAATATACTACTATAGATAGGAAACTGTCATGTTATGCACTGGGACTGTATTTTGCTCCATCTGAGTAGTGAAAGTCTAACTAAACTCACGTATATAGGCAACCCAATATGCATATTTCGGCAGATTGTAATTTTTATTATTATTTTATATTTATTTAAACTACATCAAATAAAAAATCATTATTACAATATAAATATTTATTAAAATATTCTCTTGTATACAATTTATTTACAATTTGAACTGTTTCAATCGCAATTTTATCCAACTCTTGTGAACTATATATTATGACTTTCTCATCTAAATATTATTTATTATCTGATTACTTACTTACCAGTAGCAGTGCAGTTTTTTACACATCAATTGATATTAGTTGATGACATTATTTATATGAAATTATTTCACAAATAAAAATTTATTGAGTATTTGACAGATTAAAAAATTTGAAATATATACAAATGACAACTACAGGAACAATCTAGTAACCAATGATTGTTGATATTGTAGTTATCTAAAATGGATGTCTTCACATAAAGACTATCAGCGCCATTCCTTAGGTGGAAGTCTAACTATAAACACAGTCCCATGGTTACCTATATAACTTTCCGCTGCCTGATATCAAGTATTCACAATAAACAAACATTGTCATTTTATTTATGTGACCATAGGAAATTATTTTTTCATGGTTCTAGGGCCAAACAGAAGTGTTTAAGCCCGTTTTCAGGGCTAAAACATATGAATATCAGTCTGGTTGTACATAAAATTTGTTATATATTTGTTTGTTAAGCACTTTTGATCTATAAAAAACTGATTCTCCATGTATTAACGTAGTACAAAAAATGCAGTACATATTTGTTCAAATAAAATTCTCATTTTAAAGTAGAAATGTTGAAAAACAGTGCGCTTGTTCTTGTGTACGTGCATTGTCGACAAGTCTTTGGTGTAAGCGGTGAGAACGAAGAGCAGATCTCTCAGTGGATGAAGGTAAACGCCCCCGATCACCGATCAGACGTGACCGACTAAGGACGCACGGGTTTAAATGTTCTGTAGTTCGCCTCGTGATTCGTGATTCGTGCTCCGTGCTCTCACGTTTACGTTTGTGGAAATTGAATGCTGAACGGGAATTAAAAGATAACTTTTTCCCTTACTTATGGGGTGGGTGGCTTAGTGGTATCGAGTCGGACTTTAGATTTGAGAACCTGGGTTTGATTCCCATAGCCGATAATCAATTTTCAACACATTAAAACTACCCCCGTGGCTCCTCCGCCGCTAACATCCTGAAGGACCGTGATTTGTCACCCACAAAAATATATCACTTACCAAGATCTGTTACAGCAGAGTGCCACACCCAGTAATGAGTAGAAGGCGTGATGATATATTAATTTATTTATAATTTAATTTGATAAATTAATAAGTATTTACTTAGAAAATAATCTTACGGTATACAATAGGATTTACCGAGATCTGCTACTGCAGAGTGCCAGCACTTGTAATGGGTAAAAAGCTTGAAGTTGTGTTTATTTATTTGAAAATTCCAGATAGACACTGTTTTCAATTCTGTAGACTATCATTTTAAGTGCGTTTCTTATTAAAACATTGTAATTTTAAATGGACAAAAAACAGGCGTAGATAACTTTTAACAGCAGTTTTTCCAGATAAATAATTACATATTCAATGAATTTCTTATCGAGTCGGACTGTAGATTTGAGAACCTGGGTTTGATTCCCACAGCCGACAATCAATTTTCAATACATTAAAACTACCCCCGTGGCTCCTCCGCCGCTAACATCCTGAAGGACCGTGATTTGTCACGCACAAAAATATATCACTTACCAAGATCTGTTACAGCAGAGTGCCACACCCAGTAATGAGTAGAAGGCGTGATGATATATTAATTTATTTATAATTTAATTTGATAAATTAATAAGTATTTACTTAGAAAATAATCTTACGGTATACAATAGGATTTACCGAGATCTGCTACTGCAGAGTGCCAGCACTTGTAATGGGTAAAAAGCTTGAAGTTGTGTTTATTTATTTGAAAATTCCAGATAGACACTGTTTTCAATTCTGTAGACTATCATTTTAAGTGCGTTTCTTATTAAAACATTGTAATTTTAAATGGACAAAAAACAGGCGTAGATAACTTTTAACAGCAGTTTTTCCAGATAAATAATTACATATTCAATGAATTTCTTATCGAGTCGGACTGTAGATTTGAGAACCTGGGTTTGATTCCCACAGCCGACAATCAATTTTCAACACATTAAAACTACCCCCGTGGCTCCTCCGCCGCTAACATCCTGAAGGACCGTGATTTGTCACGCACAAAAATATATCACTTACCAAGATCTGTTACAGCAGAGTGCCACACCAAGTAATGGATAGAAGGCGTGATGATATATTCATTATTTTATTTTTATTTTTCCAGTATCTCTCTTTAATAAATTTGCAATCATCAATAAAT
This sequence comes from Pterostichus madidus, assembly GCA_911728475.2. Taxonomy (NCBI): domain Eukaryota; kingdom Metazoa; phylum Arthropoda; class Insecta; order Coleoptera; family Carabidae; genus Pterostichus; species Pterostichus madidus. The sequence continues at coordinate 6,574,491 of OU452313.1, read as the reverse complement.
AAATAAATTAAATCAAAATCAATATCTGAATTTCACAATTCAGTAGCGTCATCACTGGGCCAGTTTTAAATCTACACAAAATATTTACTTTCTTAAATTTTACTGTATTCGAATCCGAAGATCACGAATTTGTATCCCACTTAAACTAAAAATATTTGGTAAACGGCTCAGTAAATTCAGACCCTGTACTGTAATTGGGATTTAATTCCTCTTGTACATAGTAGCATAAATAAATAAATAATTTAACATTACGGAAACACTTATATAATATAAAATAGATTTAAATTTAAACGTAGTTCAAATGTAGCAGGAATGATTAAATTTGTAAATGCGCATTTATCTTTAATTACAGTTTAAATTTTGACAGCAATTTTCATTTTCCATGTTTGATTCACTGTTGTATTTTTAAAAATAATAATACCGGCCGTTAGTTACATAACCAATGACTTTACAAGGTTATGAACGTTACTTTGGATACGAACTATTTAAAGAACGTTCAAAATTTTATGTCTTTTTACTATCGGTCCTTACTTAATAATTTGTTCACAATAATTTAAGAACAATACTCATAGTTATAAAACTATTTAACGAATCGTTATGTAAATGATCCTTAAATTATGACAGTTATTATGTAATCTTTTATCTCTACAATGAAGCGTTAATGTTAAAGAATTGTTATGACCAGGCAGCAGAAAGTTATATAGGTAACCATGGAACTGTGTTTATAGTTAGACTTCCACCTAAGGAATGGCGCTAATAGTCTTTATGTGAAGACATTCATCTTAGGTAACTACAATATCGGCAATCATTGGTTACTAGATTGTTCCTGTAGTTGTCATTTGTAAATATTTCAAATTTTTTATTCTGTCAAATATCCAATTAATTTCTATTTGATATATAATTTCATATAAATAATGTCATAAACTAATATCAATTGTGTAAAAAACTGCACTGCTACTGGCAAGTAAGTGATCACATAATAAATAATATTTAGATGAGGAAGTAATAATATATTTTCAAGTTCACAAGAGTTAGATAAAACTGCGATTGAAACAGTTCAAATTATAAATAAATTGTATACAGGAGAATATTTTAATAAATATTTATATTGTAATAATGAATTTTTATTTTATGTAGTTTAAATAAATATAAAATAATAATAAAAATAACAAGCTGCGTAAATATGCATATCGGGTTGCCTATATACATGACTTTAGTTAGACTTCCACTACTCAGATGGCGCAAAATACAGTCCCAGTGTGTAACATGGCAGTTTCTTATCTATAGTAGTATATTATGATCTGTGGTTATGACAGTGCAATTAGAATTATATTTGATAATATTTCTAGAAAGAGGCCAGTCAATTATTTGCCTAGGTCTCAGAAAAATTATAAGACGATCCTGCATAATAACAAGGTAAAAACAGTATAACATAACATAAGATATTTTTAAGGTTTTATAGTTTCAATATTTTGTATGTTTTCTTTTTGCATAAACATTATTTCCAACTATATTCATAGTGTTAGATTATTGCCACATTTGGTGCTATTTTGACAGATATCATTTTGATCGTGCTCGAAAATGGATGATGGCGATGTTATGTTAGTAACTGCTGTTAAAAAAAAAAAATGACAAAACGAAGTAGATGAAAAAGTAAACCCCGAATATTAAAACAAAATTGTTTAAATTTTTGTCACATATAAACAAACACTTGTCAGAGAGATTCCGATAATGACCGAGAATGCCCGAAAGAACATAGCATAGCACAAGAAATTAAATTTGGTCATTTTTTATATCATGTTATGTTACGCTATGCTATGCTATGTAAACTATTAATCCAGCTTAACAAGTGATATGATAATTGCCAATGTATTGACATAAATCATGAGTTGTCATGTACACTCGCTGTATTTTTTATTTGATTTTACACATTTTTCTCTAAAATAATTTAGTAATATTTGGTAATAGAAAATACACAATTCAGAAGATCTTAACATTAACTATTTACTTTAATGACTCTTTATATTCATAAATTTCTTAAATAGAACCACTTTAAACATGACATGGTTTGTCCGTACTGTTTCGAGAATTTGTAATCATCAAAAACAAATAATCAATTCCTTTTCTAAACAGTTTCTCTGTTCTATCCTCCACTTTGAAAATGGTAAAAGATCGTGGCTTCATGGCACGTACTATCGAGTCATAGAGCTCTTCGTTTCTCGTTCGATCACAGATCGTGTCCCAGCAACAGAGAAACACTAAGAACAGCGAACACTCAAACAGCGAGACGCGGTACATGAGATCGAGACCTGTTTACTTTACAAATTAAAAGAAAAAAGCAGCACGGCCGCAAGCCGAGAGTGGAGACCGCCCGTGCAGAAGGCACAGACAAGAAACGGCGACGAGGAACTGAATTTGCCCAGAGATGATTTGCACCCTGACGATTAGAGATGAATTGTCAAATTAGAGGTAATTTTTTTTTTTTTTTTTTTTTTTTTTTTTTTTATTATTCGATTATATTTACAACTGGCCTTAATTTGAGGCCAACAAGCAAATCAGATACAATATGTATAACATGCGTGAGGGTAGCTCCCACTGGAGTTTCCTCTTAGTTTTTTACATCAGAATAATTACGTAAATTTTAAGTCTAATGGGTTAGTTCTCTTTAGTCTTCTGATATCGTCTTCGTTGTTCAGGAGGTTCACAGCGAGTTCATTAGGGTGGTAATTAAGTTTATTTTCGTGTGATTGAGCGTATTTTTTTATTTGTTCGCGCACATGTTTTATTTTAAAGTCTTTGTGTATAGTTTGGTTGTTGACATACCAGGGAACGTCGGTTATCATGCGTAGAGTTTTATTCTGGAAACGTTGAATAATGTTTACATTTGATTTTTTTGCACACCCCCATAACTGTATGCCGTATGTCCAAATTGGTACTAATATAGCTTTGTATAGTAATAGTTTGTTTTGCAATGTTAATTGAGACTTACGACCTAGGAGCCAGTACATTTGTTTAGTTTTTATATTTAATTGTCTTCGTTTGGCTTGTAAGTGGATTCGCCATGTTAGTCTCTTATCTAAATGCATGCCTAGATATTTAACTTCGTCTTTTCTTTCTAATTGTTGGTTGTTTAGCATGATTGGTGGGCACGTCGATTTTTTGGTCGTAAATACAATATGGGTAGTTTTTTGTTCGTTGATTTTTATGCGCCACTTTTCCGCCCATTTCTGTACTTCGTTTAGTGCGGCTTGTAACAAAGCTGATGACATAGTTGGTTCTTCATGAGATGCGAGGATGGCTGTGTCGTCGGCGAATGTTGCGGTTGTGACGCTATCTAGACATGGTAGGTCTGCCGTGTATAGTTGGTAGAGGGCGGGTCCTAATACACTCCCTTGCGGCACTCCTGCTTTAATTAGGTGCAGCTCAGATAGACTCTCTTCGTACCGTACTTGGAAATGTCTTTCGCTTAAGTACGATTTAATGATGGTGAAGTATTGATGTGGTAGTTTGGATTTTATTTTATAAAGGAGGCCTTCGTGCCACACTCGATCGAACGCTTGACTTACGTCAATGAATGCTCCAGAGCATATTTTTCCAAGTTGGATGCTTTTCTCTATTTCATTTACCACGCGATGTACCTGTTGTATTGTAGAGTGCTGTTGTCTAAATCCGAGGTAATTTGAGTGTGGTGAAAACTGCCTCCATTTGACTTGTTATCACTTATAAACAAATAATTAAATTTGTTATATTTATTTCGGGGCGACAAAGCTAAGGGCCTTTAAGAGAGCCACAGCCCGCAGTTTGGGACACGCTGTTTTAAGAACTCTATTTAAAAACAAATGGGAAGGCTAGCTCAGTGGTATGAAGTCGGCCTGTGGATCCTGAGAACCCTGGTTCGATTCCCACAGGCGACAAACAATTTTCATAATTTCAAAAGCTACCCATGTGGCTCCTCCACCACTAATATCTTTGGGGGCCGTGATTTGATGACTGGTAACCGCACTTCACGCGCAAAATATATCACTTACCGAGATCTGCTTCGGCAGAGTGCCACACTCAGTAATGGGTAGAAGGCGTGATGTTATATTTTTTATATTATATTTAAAAACAATAATTTTATCATTTATCAGTTAAGTTCGTCTACTTGAGCTAATTTTTTTTTATTTACACCCCCAACATCATGGTCCGAATCAGCACAGTTTAAACCATGCTCTTGCCGGTAAGGCAACCTTGAGTATTGGTGGGTCTACCTAGGGGTGTTATTCGGGGGTAGGGGGTGCTGCAAGGGGATGCCTTACAATTTATAGCGTTTACCATCGCTTCCTTGGTTGCTTTGCTTGGCGGGGCTCTTAGCTGCCGACTCGGTGACTCGCTGACTACCGACCGAGATATTCGATATGTCGTGGAGTAATTTAATAACTGTTTTTCCTGTATTTGTTACTTTTGCTTCTGATGGCGCTGGATTGAATTTCAACTGTTTCAGGATAGAAGGGAGTTTTAATGGGGAGGGGGAGAAATATATACAGGGTGTCGAGAACTGTAAGAGCTACAATTTAGATTGAATTAGACAAAAGATTTTCAAAAAATTACATAGGTCACTAGATATGAACAAAATTGTGGAAATTTATATTTTTTTTTCAAACAATTTTTATTCTTAAATAGTTGTAGATAAAAAAAAGAGTCAAATAAAAATTGTGGATACTAAAACCCTCTTCACACTAGCTAATTAGAAAATAATTTAGCTACCCTTTTTATTAGAGAATTAGTTTTTTTTGATTTTTTAGTAAATATGTTTAATAGTAGTTCAACAAGTTTTAATAAAAATTTATGAAATAAGTAATCAGCCTTAGTGTTTATTTTACATATGAATTAATCATACTTTATTTACGTAAACAAAGAAAAATCAAATTCACAGGATTCTTGATTAAAATTAATCATTTATAACTTATTGGTCATATGGGGTAAGTGGCTCAGTTGGACTGTGAATTTGAGAACCCAGGTTCGATTCCCACAGCCAACAAACAATTTTAACAACACTAAAATTACCTCTGTGTCTCCCCCTGCACTAGCATCATTGCGAGCCATGATTTGACGGCTGGAAATTCGGTACCGCACAGTGCCACATCCATTTTAAATTAATCGTAAACAGAAACAAAAGTGAATATAAACACAAACCTTATTGAAAAAATGTCCATTCTGCACGCGTGACCTTCAAAAGAACTTGTATATTATGCCAAATACGATAGATTTTCAAGCACTTCAATAAAACAATATCGATAGAAAATTTAGAAGTGCCAAAATGATTGATTCCAATATTAGTTATCTATTTTCGCATTGCCGTAAACAAAATTTTCTTAGTTTTACTATATATTATTACCGAGGACAAATTTCGTTGGGTTTACCTGCATACTTTATAAAACTTGTCAATTTGACGTTTTGTTTTAAAACCAACTTCAATAGTGGACTGTTAAAAATGTATTGTTTAAATATACATATTTGAAATCTGTCAGTATCATAAAAATGTCCCTCATTCCTCCAATATACGTAAAATATTTCAAAACTATCCTAAAATATAAATGCCCATACGGCTTTTAGTATACGGATTAGGTAATTATAGTTTTATTATTATTTATGGGGTAGGTGGCTCAGTGGTATCGATTCGGCCTGTGGATCCTGAGAATCCTGGTTCCATTCCCACAGCCGACAAATATTTTCACCACATTAAAATTACCCTTGTGGCTCCTCCACCACTAACATCTTTGGGGGGCGTCATTTGACGGCTGATAATCGCACTTCTCGCGCAAAATATATCACTTACCGCGATCTGCTTCGGCAGAGTGCCACACCCAGTAATGGATAAAAGGTGTGATGATATATTTATTTACTTTATTTATTACCTACTTTATTGTTAATATTAGTTCTATTATCATTCAGTTTTATTTATTTTTAAGTACTTAATTATTAGGTTAGTAGAGCAAGCTATACCTTTGTTATAGTTCCAATATTCGCCACAATAAACGCATTTGTATTTTAAAATTCCAATAGGCGTATTCCATTTGTAAGTTGGATTAGATCTAACTTACATTTACTGAATCAGATCACTTATTTATTTTGCTGGATTGCTTCGCTGACTTTATTTCCAGTACTGGATTACTTATTCTATTTTACTTTGAAGTAATTCACTCCAATAAGTGCATCAGTTTGCTTAATTTAGTTAATTTGTCATGTAATCTAATTTAACTGAACTGATTTAAGGGAGTCAAGTGGCAAATGGAATGCAGCTAATATCTTAGAACGAGTAGTACGTGCATATTAAAAAATGAAAAGTATAATCATTTCATGTCCTTGTTATTGTTAAAGAAGTGGAAAATATGTGAAACTGACAAGTGATAATTAAGTATCGTAGGTACAAGCAACAATAAAATGTTAACTAATCTTGTTTTCATGATTTTATGTACTGTCAATATATTTTATTGCTTTGAAGAATTCATGTAAAACAATCAATGTAATTAGATAAAATACTAAACTGTCTTCAGCAATGTTTCTTGTGTAAACCTTATCTATTTTTTTGGAATTCTTATATTTGTAAATCTGTACGTGAAATGTTTGATCATCGGCATTAATAATTTAAAAAGGAAACGAAAAGGAAAGACGCTTAAATTCGTTTTTCGGAGATTAAAGATTGATTAGAAAATGAATGATGTTTGAAGCATCTTACATAATAAATTCTAATCTTTTCCTCACTTCAAGAGCGTGTTTTTTTTTACGTTTTTTATTTGATACAGTAGTATTACACATTTTTTCAGTTCCTTTTTTTGTTGAAATAATTTTTTGTGTCATCACGTCTGTTCTGATGTCTAGGTTACTGGAACTGACGTGTTTAGATTTTTTATATCTTCTTTTTCTCGAGTTTATTTATAACCTAATAGGCGCCTCAGACGCAGTTTTTAAGAACTATAAACTGTATTTTTATAGTTGTTTTCTCTTCTGAAATGTTCGTAACCCGGCACTTTCGACGGAATATATGTGTGAGCGAAGCTACATCAATAATAATAAAAGTTCTTTTTAGGATCCAACCAAATTTATAAATAACTGCAGTACTGAACAGATGCGACAACAATATATCTGATTTCGCTACGGCATTTCCTGAAAAATCAATCCTTGAAATCTTACTGAATTATTATTAAATTACCATATTTATGGGAAAAAACCTTTCAGGAAAATTATCAGATTGTCATTACTCAAAATATTATACTTGTTTGTTTACTTCGTTACTTGTTTCCTTCTTATTTGTTACTAAGTTACTTGTTTATAATTTCGTTCTATTTTTTTTTTTGCACATTAAATTGCACAAAAATGGTTAAAAACAAGTAAACAATCTGAAAAATATAATAAATAAATAAACATATCATCACGCTTTCTACACATTACTGGGTGTGGCACTCTGCCAAAGCAGATCTCGATAAGTGATATATTTTGCGCGTGAAGGGCGGTTACCAGTCGACAAATCACGGCCCCCAAAGATGTTAGTGGTGGAGGAGCCACAGGGGTAGTTTTTGAAATTATGAAAATTGTTTGTCGCCTGTGGGAATCGAACCAGGGTTCTCAGGATCCACAGGCCGACTTCATACCACTGAGCTAGCCAATATATAACTAAAAAAATTAAATAAACATATCATTACGCTGTTTATCCATTACTAAGTGTGGCACTCTGCCATAGCAGATTAATACATTCTAAGTGGGGTACCAACCGTCAAATTACGGCCTTCAAAGATATTAGTGGAGGGGTGGCCACAGGGATAATTTTAAACCTAGGTTCTCAAATCAACAATCCAACTCGATACTACTGAGCTACCTACCCATAATATATATAATAATACTATATTTTATACCAAGGGACTAAAATCCATAATTTAATTCTGAGGAAAATAATTATTTGAGGGATTAAATGGACTTTAGTCCTGTGGTAAATATACTATTTATTGCAATTCCTGTCATACATTTTGAATTAAAGATTAATTTTAATATTGTCTTGACATATAATTCACAATAACTGCATTATATAAATTTTTTGGAAACAAACAAAATGTCGTTACGGTATGCTTGTTTACCTGTCAATATAATCCCGGCGGTATTAAAAGTAACACTTCAGTCCTCGAGAAAGAAGAATAAAATAAATCATTTACTCCCGGAAGTGCGAAAAATAAACAGCTCGTGAATTCATCGTCACTCTCAAGATTAAATTATTCACTTTACTCCCTTGGTATATAATATACTATTCCACAGCAGACAACTGGTTTTTCCACAATAGAATTGTCTCTCCGGAAACATCTTTGGGGTGCGTAATTTGACGACTGGTAGCCGTATTTTACACGAAAATATACATCATTTATCGAGTAAAATGATGGAAGAATATATCAACAACAAATTTGTTTTGTATTTTTTCCGAAAGATTATTAAATTAAAAAATTATTCTTGTAAGCTAAGAAAACCAATTTATTATTAATTTACAAAGTTCGTAAACTTTTTAATTATAAACTAATAAATAACAAAAAGTGAAAACCAATAACATTTTTAATTAAATTAAATCACAGCTCGTCTTAAATTTCATAATTAAAGCAAGAGAATTTTATTAGCAAAGAAAAGCGATAAATTTGTATTTCAAATTTATGTGCGTGAACAAACATTTTTCCAATAACTTTGCAATTACAATTCCCAGAGTGATCCAGCTATACATAACAAATATTTCTACGGATTTGCATTTAAAAACATTTGAAATAAACTCGGTAAAGTACAGAAAGTTGAAAACAGGTCAAACAGAGGCGAGTAAAAGGTTGAGTTATAAATTTATCCCTTGTAGAATTTATAGATGAGTATTTTTAGATCCAGTGGTTTAGAAAATAGAACTAAGATCGGAACTTTCATGTTTATAACTCATGCTGACGTCATAAGTTTCCTATACACAAACAACAAAATCAATGTGGACATTCAAAACATCAAAACAGTTGAATAAAACCGTACCTAGTTGTTTCATTGATTAATTTGTTGTTGCATTGTTGAGAATTAAAAATATAGCGTGTTAAAATGATTTTTTAAAAGTGCAGATTAAAAAAAAACTATTTCCTTTCTTTTCTACACTAACAAATAAATGAAAAATATTCTCAGTAATAATATAACAAGAGAGAGAGAATAAATTGAAAATAATTTGACAGATCTTTCGAAAACTTGTTGCCAAGCAATAGTCATGAAAGCCCGTAGGGCTTGAGTGGCTATTGCCAAATGGCAACAAGTTTGAGAAAGATACTGGAGAATTATTTTTTAATTTATCCAACTCTCGAGTTATATTTAGTTAGATTATTTTTTGACCTAGCTGTTGAGATCGGTTCATCAAACTTAAAAGATTTTGAACTGGGTTCATATCGACTGATTACTTATTAATGTATTCTTGGAAGTTGTTTCCAAAATTTGTTGGTGTATTCTATATCAGAAATGGAACTAAATCGATTTTTTTCACACATTTTACTTGACATGTTGACAGTTTTAAATAATTATTTGACAACTACCTATCATTTGTCACAAACAAAAGCACCTTACAGAAATTATTCCCGGGAATAACCACAAGAGCTTTATTCTCAGTATAATAATGACAGGATTGGTTAAAACGCAGACACGTGACATACAATGAAGTATTTCATTGGTTTTGAGAAACATAAAAAAATAATCATAATAAGATCACAACACAGAAACTTTTAATTCATAAAGTTTTAATTACAATAATTACAAAGAATAAACTTTTTGTTGTAAAATAATTACAAAAATGCTAAATAAAATTTACCTCAAGTAAAACAAAAAATAATCGCTTAACACTAGAGACAAAACGTACACTAGCTACCCTGAAAGAAAAGTTCATTTGTTCAGGTCACGAACATAACAATAAAAAACAAAGAGAACTTAAAATAAAAAAGCTGAACACAGTAGGCAGAGGTAAACAAAAGAAGAAGAAAACAATATTCAAAACTAATATATCCGGCAAGCAGAAGAACTGAATTTAATATAACACAGTATGAGAAATAAGGAAAGCAATGTGTTCCCCTCTCCTCCAGAAAGGGGGGTTCAATAGAGGGGAAAATAAATAATACAGTTATACCGTAAAAAAATTAATTTCCGGCTTCGACGGGACGATTTTTTCGACTTAACGTTATTTACAAAGAAACGAATACGGATTGTTGTACCCCTCAGGTTTAAACGAATTTATTTATTTTTGACTGGCTTGAAATGTATTCGAAGAGACAGAACCGGCTTTTAGCTTTTTCTCTTTTTATTTTTTACTATTTTCGTCACACATGTCAGGAGCAATACACTGGAATTAATTTGTATTTCAGAATATTTTATGCTTTTAATTATGTCTGACGAATTGATTGCCGAAGGAGACTCGAGTTCTACTTTTTTATTGATGGAATTTTCAAGTCGCCCGTGAAAATGTAATGTAGATGAGAAATCAATAATGAAAGCCATTTTGTAGGTTTTCATTTTTAATTGGATTTCGAGAACTAAATTTGTGATTAAATTGTATGATGCGTAATGGCCTACTTAAGATACAAGAATAAATTTAAAATAAAAAAAAATATTGAACTTACCGAAATATGTCACTTCAAACCTTATACTATGAGAGTTAAATCGTACCTGTAACAGAAAAAAACAATAATATTAACTGTTATCTACGTGCTTGTATATTTAGATAAAAGTGTGTTTATCAACGTTTGATTGATATTTTTATATTTTAATCAATTGCATTTTTCCAAAAAATTATAATTTTAATTATTTGTATAATGGCTAGTTGCACAACTTTCACTAAAAGTTTAAGAAATACTTAAATGAAAAATATCTAATCGAATGTTTGATAGCAATATTAAATTACTCATTTGACAGTTCAATTCAATATGATAGTGTTCATTTGAGAAAAACTTAAAATTTAAGATAGAACGATGCACATGACTTAAACAAAAATTACAAGTATTTTATTTTATCTTATTGTGGGCCACATAAATAATAATCTATTTGGCTCAGTGGTATCGGGTCGGCCTGTGAATCCTGAAAAACCCGATTCGATTCCCACAGCCGATAAACAATTTTCACCAAATTAAAATTACCCTCGTGGCTCCCCCTTTACTAACATCTTTGGGAGCCGTGATTTGACGGCTGGTAATCACACTACACGCTCATAAATATATCACTTACCGAGAATGCCACATCCAGTAATGGGTAAAAGGCGTGATTATATATTTATATTTTATTTTTTTTTAATTATCCCTGTGGCTTCCCCTTTATTAAAATCTTTGGGGGCCGTGATTTGACGGCTGGTAACTACACTACACGCTCATAAATATATCACCGAGGTCTGCTCCGGCAGAGTGCCATACCCAGTAATGGGTAAAAGGCGTGGTATATATTTATATTTTTTTTAAATTACTCCTGTGGCTCCCCCTTTACTAATATCTTTGAGGGCCGTGATTTGACGGCTGGTAACCGCACTACACGCTCATAAATATATCACTTACCGAGGTCTGCTCCGGCAGAGTGCCACATCCAGTAAGGGGAAAAGGCGTGTTTATATATTTATGTTTATATTGTATTTTTTAAAATTACTCTTGTGGCTCCCCCTTTACTAATATCTTTGGGGGCCGTAATTTGACGGCTGGTAACCGCACTACACGCTCATAAATATATCACTTACCGAGGTCTGCTCCGGCAGAGTGCCACACCCAGTAAGGGGAAAAGGCGTGTTTATATATTTATATTTATATTGTATTTTTTTAAATTACCCCTGTGGCTGCCCCTTTACTAACATCTTTGGGAGCCGTGATTTGACACTACACGCTCATAAATATATCACTTACTGGGATCTGCTACGACAGAGTGCCACACCCAGTAATGGATAAAAGGCATGATTATTTATTTATATATTTAACCAGCCAGGTAAATTTTTCTGTATAGTAAAGCAGCAACTTTAATCTAATTTTATTGAAGTTATGTGAATGATGGAAACGCTCTGTATATTTAAAATTTGATGTTAACATTGTTATTATAATAAAATTTACAAAAAAGTTGTGTAACGATTTTTCAGACTACACAATCTGCAAATCACATCATAATTTCACGAGACAACCTTCATTAGGCCAATTTTTGTGGACCGTTCATTTGTGTCCAATTTTCATCGTATTCTGTCAGCACATTTAAGCCGGGCTCAGGGCTTTTCATCCCCCGAATCTTGTCTTGTTTAGGGTTAATTTAAATTTGCCCTTGTACATCATACAATCCATGCCGTCAATGTCATATTGCTTTTACATTCTTCTCAATATACGAGGCGTGTTTTTAAAGTAAGTACCGTTTTGAAATAAAAATAAAACAAGTAGAATTTTCTTAGCAATTTTATTTTTAAATGAAAACCTGTACTTTAAGGTAGTAATAGCGTGAAAAATTTTTTTGCAGATCTGAATGAAATTTGGCGCACGTAAACATTGGATAGTCGTACGCATCCTGTTAAAATATGAAACACATTCATCGTCTGTGAACAAATATATTCGCTTGTAAAGTTGAGTTGAGATACACGGGGATTATGGCGATCATCATTCAGAATCGCACATATTTGGTTCGTGTACCTCTAAAATTTTGCAGTTTCATTAAAAAAACTAGTATGATGTTCAAAAACTATCCATGTATATTGTATCAGAAGGAAAAAGTTTTTTATCGTTTAATAATGGATATATAGCCATGCAAAGCCTTGTTTTTAACGAAAAATGAAGAATCCCAATTTATAATGGCAGCACCACACGGTGGTATGGTATTTGAAAATTCACTAAACCAACAACCCGTTAACAATTCATGATATTCAAACCATGATAGGTATAAAACACTTATTTTATTCTATTTTTATATTTTTTTGAGCGTCAGTTCCGCCACTCGATAACCGATGGCGCCACCGTCATACTAGTACTACCTTAATCTACTTTTCTACATAATTTCCACCAATATTAAGGCATTTATCTTATCGTACAACCAGCTTTTGAATACCATCCTTGTAGAAATCTGCCGCCTGATTAGACAACCATTGCAATACGGTCTTCACTACATCTTCATCGTCGTCGTGGCGCTGACCACCCAGATGATTCTTCAAATGCAGGAATATGTAATAGTCACTAGGCGCTAGATCGGGGTTGTATGGAGATTTTTTCATCAACTTTGTGCACCAAATCGTCAGTAATGACTAAAGGTCGTCCACTTCGTTCCTTATCATACACATTCGTACGGCCATCTTTAAAAGCTCTCACCCATTTTCGTACCATCCCATCGCTGTCTTCTCCATACACTTCTCTGATCTGATGAAGAATTTGAGTCGCTTTCCCGCCTTTAGCACTACGAAAACGAATCACAGCGCGTAGTTCACAATCGGCGGGATTCTCAATCGGAAGAGGCATTTCAAGTACTCACAAAAGATTCATAAACACGCCGAATGATTCTGTAATGACATCTGTGGCTTGCCAACAGAGTGCGGTACACAGTGTGCATGTGCCAAATGCCGATCGCGGCGCTGCAGCAGCAGAATTTCAAAACGATACTTACTTTAAAAACACGCCTCGTAATTCTATCTAAGATGGACCCAGAGCTGGGCAAGCTACTTAAAAAAAGTAGCTAAGCTACAGCTACAGCTATTCTTTAAAAAAGTAGCTAAGCTACAGCTATAAGCTATATTTTGTAAAATATAGCTAAACTACAGCTAAAAGCTTTCGTTAAAGTAGCTGTTAAATTTTAAAGCTACTTTTTTAAATTATTGTGAAATAATTAAATTTGCCATTGTCATATGATCAGTCTTTTGTTATAATGACTGTTAATTTACTATTATGTACATAAATATCAAAAATAGCAAATACCATCTGGCACCTACTGGGTATTTTTGCGTATTACAGCCAGTTAGAACTGGCAACAAATAATTATTTTGTGTGGGTTTAGCTTGTACGCATGCGTACTTTGTTGACCTTCTGCTTAAAAAGTAGCTTTAAGCTACAAAAAGTAGCTTTAAAAGTAGCTTCAGTTGTTATTTTTAAGCTAATAGAAAAAAAGTAACTAGCTACAAGCTACAGCTATATTTTTTCACAGTTAGCTAAGCTACAGCTAAGGTAAATGTAGCTAAGCTAGTAGCTAAGCTACAAAAGTAGCTAGCTACTACCCAGCTCTGGATGGACCTAATCCTTCTTACCCCAGCATACAGTATAAATTTCTTCTCAGGATTATCCTGAGAATTCTTAATTAAATAATTCACAAAGCGTGCTTTTTACATCAACAAATTCAAAGAGTACTGCTGTTGGTGCTTTTAGATGAAGCTTTAGTGGTGCTTGAGAGCGTATGTTGGTGGTGGTATGCTAACTAGATTATACAAATAAGGATTGCCATGAATATGCATCTTGGACTGTCACTTTCGCATGTTGAAGTTAGATTTCAGGTTGTTGCTGGTTGACAAGTTTGGGGGTGGAATGGGGCTGGACACCGAAATTGGGTGCTTGTAATTTGTAATTTGTTGCCGTTTTGTAGTTTCGGAAGTTTTACTAATTTCAAAAGTTTTTAAAGGGTTGAAATTAGTTATGACCTGAATAAATTGTTAATTTTATGTGCTCCAAATTATTTTAAAACTGATATTTAACCAGGTAAATTATATATTGATTTTGTATCAGTTGTACGTGTATTTTAATATCTAGTTATTAATTTTATAAATTGAACAAAAGCTAATAGTGAAAAATACAATTAAACTATTTTTAGCTTCATGGCAAACTTGAAAACAAGTATACCTAATATTGAAAAACAATCATATTACCATTAACTAATTAATGTTTGTTACTTAAATTGTCTATTTAAAATTTACTCATTACAGTTAAGCTGGATTTATAATGAAGTAACGTAAGAGGTAAAGTAAAATAAAGCAAAGTAAAAGTAATATAAAATTTGATGAAAGGCCTTGGGGATCCTCAAAATTGGGTAGGAAATAAATAAATATCGTATTTATTTCATAACAAATGTAATTCGTACGTTTCGAATCATCAAATTTCACAAGATTTATGGATCCAATTTAACCTCACTATTTAAAAGTAATATAAGCAAATTACTGATTTATATTGAGAAGCAGAACCTAATACTGTTAGCCAATCAGAGGTATTTTTTAATGACGTTGGACATATTCAGCTAAAAAATAAATACAAACCAAAATTTATTAATATAATAACTTCAAAAACTTGCCGTTTGTTTTCAGAAAATTTCATAATTCTTCCTACAATTACTGTTTTTTCTTAAAAAAAATTAAAATCTTTTGATGACTTTGTGAAACCGAATTTTATTGGCGTCCAAAAATTGTATTACTTCTCTGTCGATTTTTGAAAAAATTAGATCAATCAAAATGTTTGACAATAACAGCTGATATTTCACGGTCGGTAATAGAGATTACATTGCGAAGTTTAAAACTTTGACTTCTGATTGGCCAGCGGTAAGAAATGTTAGGTAAAGTAACGTAGAAAGATGGAAGTTGACCATCTCTGGCATTGCTTATTTTACATTACTGATTGCTTTACTTCAATATAAATGGATCTACTTAAATCACAAGTTTTAACTAGTTGCCTTACCTACTACTTTTGCGTTGCTTCTTGCGTTACTTCATTATAAATCCAGCTTTAGATTAAAAAATCTCATTTTAGTTTTAAATAGAAACGACTTAAAATTTTTGATTATTTTTTTGCTTATTGTAATCTTTTATTGTTGTAATCTTTCATTTTTATCATTTTTCATTGTTGTGATCTTTCATTGTTGTAATCAAATAGAACCACTAGCGTATTAATAGTATGTATAAAGGAGAAGGTGGCGATGGCACAGTGGTATCGTGTTGGCCTGTGGATCCTGAGAACCCTGGTTAGATTCCCACAGCCGACAAACATTTTCACTACATTAATACTACTCCTGTGGCTCCTCCTCCACTAACATCTTTAGGGGCCGTTATTTAACGGTTGGTAATCGTTCTTCACGCGCAAAAATATATCACTTACCGAGATCTGCTTCGACAGAGTGCCACACCCAGTGATGGGTAGAAGGCGTGATGATATATTTATATTTATTTATTTTATTTAATAGTACGTCTAAACGTACTGTAACTTCGGTGGTTATTACTAAAATTATTGATATTACTTTTTATGTTGTAACTGTATAATAGTTTTTCTTCTTAAATATAATTTTTTTTTAAATGAAAATGTAGCCCACAATATCCGAAATTATTAAAATTTAAAGAAGAATATTTCAAACATACACAAAAGACATATATAATGCAACTTTTATTCCTTTTAATTGAAGAATTTGTTCTAAAATGATTTAGTAATGCTTGACAGCGAGAAAATATAAAAATATCTTTGACCTATAAATACCTAATTTTAGATATTATATAATATTATAATATCATCATTGAAAAATGTATGTTGACAATAACGTAACTAGCAATAGTATGCTTGACAAATTAGTGTAAATTACTTAGATATTCTACATAGAATTATAATAATAGACATTAATGTAATTCTTGTACATTAGCTTATATACTAATCTCCTCAATTTTCTTTTTATTACAAGTAATATGTCCGATTACTTCAAATTAAAAGCACTTTTTCCCCTTCAATCAATATTTCAATCATATGCAGGTTCTTACATGTCGTCAACATGAACGACAAACATTATTTCTTTTTGAAAATAAAAGTGGTTCACTAGAAAATCAATTTCATTATGGAATATAATTAATGGCTGAAATGAAAGTGACGGAATGTGACAGGATTTTTTTATGTTTTTTGTAAAGTTTGTTAAAATTGACATTGAGTATTTTTTGACGTACTTATAAAAGAGAATATTTTTAGTTGTTTTCAAACATCGACGAAACTAGCGTGATTGTATATTTGTTTAATTGATATAAAATGCCTAACATATTTTTGGGTCTAGTATCTGGTACGCCTTTTTCCTGTTCTTGGTTTTGTAGTTGAAAAACTACCAAATTATTTTTTGTCAATTTCAACACTAATGGTTTTAGAACATAACCAGACTTATAAACAATAGAAAACGTTTTTATGTTACATATTTTTATCATTTTTACGTGAGATATGATTATTTTAATGAGTACCTGTTAAAAAATTTAATTTTAAATAGTTATAGTATTATAGCAATTTTTTATTGTTCTTTCGTGTTATTTCCTTGATAGTATTATCTTTAAGTAAACAACTTTTAGTATTTATACTTAATATTGATAGATATAAATAACTTTTTTTAATAACTTGATGGAACACGATTGTGAAATACTTAATATTATATTGATTTTTTAGTCCAAATAATCGGAATAATCAAACAATCATGTAAACATTCGTTACGAACAAATTCATGAAACAGATTAATTACCTAATCACCCAATTATTATTTTTATCTTAAATTTTTTTAAACCTGATATCATTATTTGTTTATATAACTTCTTTTAGCTCATGTTAAATCGAAGTTAGTGAATTTGCTTTCTTAATCACTTAAATATGATATTAAAAATTTATTAATAATAACAATAAGTAATAATAAACAGTGGTATCGAGTCGGTTTGTGGGTTCGTAAACCTGGGTTCTATTTCTATAGTCGACAAACAATTTTTACCACATTAAAACTACCCCTGTGGCTTCTACACCACTAATATCCTTAGACCTTAGAGGCTGTGATTTGACGGCTGCCACAGCCAGTAATGGGTAGAAAGCGTGATGATGTATTTATATTTATTTATTTATTTGACAAAATAATATATCATCTCGCCTTTTACCCATTACTGAGTGTGATACTCTACCGTAACAAATATCGGTAAGTGATATATTTATGCACGTGAAGTGCGGTTACTAGACGTCAATTTACAACTCCCAAAGATGGAGGGGAGGGGTGCAAATTGTTTGTCATCTGTGGGAATCGAACCCGGGTTCTCAAATCCACAGGCCGACTCAATACCACTGTGCCACCTACCCATAAAAACAATAAATAATAAAACATAATTGTGGTGATTACAGCAACATTCAGTAAAAAACTGAAGAATACTAAATATATATATATATATATATATCAAGTTGGCCTGCGGATCCTAAGAACCCTGATTCGATCCCCACAGCCGACAAAACATTTTCACCAATTTAAAATTACCCCTGTGGCTTCCCCACCACTAATATCTTTGGGGGCCGTGATTTCACGGCTGGTAACCGCACGCGCATAAATATATCACTTACCGAGATCTGCTTCGGCAGAGTGCCACTCACACCCAGTAATGGGTAAAAGGCGTAATGAATATATATATATATATATCCCCTTCTACCCATTACTGGGTGTGCCACACTACTGAAGCAGTTCCCGGTAAGTGATATATTT
This sequence comes from Pterostichus madidus, assembly GCA_911728475.2. Taxonomy (NCBI): domain Eukaryota; kingdom Metazoa; phylum Arthropoda; class Insecta; order Coleoptera; family Carabidae; genus Pterostichus; species Pterostichus madidus. The sequence goes on along the minus strand of OU452313.1, from coordinate 6,556,038 downwards.
ATGAGCGCTTGAAGTGCGGTTACCAGCCGTCAAATCACGCCCCACAAAGATTGAGGGGGAGCCACAGGTGTAGTATTAATGTGGTGAAAATGTTTGTCAGCAGTGGGGATCGAACTAGGGTGCTCAGGATCCAAAAGCCGACACGATACCACTGTGTCAATGTCACCTTCTCCTTTATACTCGTACATACTGTTTATACATTATATAGCGCGCTAGTGGTTCTATTTGATTGAAAAAAATAATAAAATGTTGAACTTTCGCAAAATACAGGAAATTGTGCTAAATTCGCTATATTTTACGATTATTCGCAACACAAAAATTGCAAAAATAAATCCCTGCCGGTGTAATCAATGCAGGAGAACATTAGCCATCCGATATAAACAATTCCTGTTCCCGATTTGAAACCGGAGCGGGACGAATCGGTTCCGGATCAGCCGAACATGTAATCTTGAATAATGGGGGGCAGCCACAACCCCAATCAGTGCGAGGCAGCCATAGCCGTGCCCACGGGCTGCCTGAAGGGCACTGCACTCATGAAATTTGTTTTATTGAATGTGCTCACTCGGATCACTTGCTCTGATCAATTTAGAGCCAATTACAGTTCAGTCAATTTTCAGTTTATTGACCCAGATCGGCTTTGTTATTTAAACCTACATGGCTGCCTTGAATTACAAACATTTTCGAGTCGAACCTTTTTTTTAGTTTATAAGGAATTTAACGATTTTGAAATACAAGTAAAATAAGAAATTAATTTGTATATTTTTCTGTCAAACATTTCAAAGTATTTAAGAAAGTAATATTTATTTTTAAATGTTAAATCACTTCACATAATGTACGTAAATGAATGCTCAAACAAAATAGAAATATCAAATTAACAATTATTTTTACAATACCTGTACCGTAAGTTTGCCATTTGGATCAGGAGACCTATTCTACTTCGCTAACGACTAAATTTAGCGACTGTTTGACGTCATGTTTGGCGACTTTGATACTGGCACCATCTATTGGTATAGTTAAAAAGTACAGTCCTGACGTCATTGTTGGCGACTGGTCGCTTACGGAGTCGCGTATGCAGGCGACTAGTACAAGGCTGTTGCGAAGTGTCATGGCGTCAGTCGCTTAGCATTTTTTGGTTAATTTGTTTTGAAGTTAGAAAAGTTTTATATTTTATGTGCACTGTATATTATTATAAAATGTAAATACGAGTAGGATCTGCCAATTGTTGAACAAAATCCAGTTGCAGATGTACATTACCGATAATTAGGACAACAATATCGTCGTTTACACATTAATAAGAACTTTTACACTAGTATTCATAGTCGTTCGCCAGCGGTTCGCCAGCGTTTCGCCAAGTGTATCGCTTATGGGCGCTTCCTTAGCGCGTCGCTGGGCGAACGACTATGCATACCAGTGTTAATGTAACAATGTTTATTTAAGATGTTGTTAAAATTCATATTATTTATTTTAAAAATATTACTAATTGTTTGAAAATTACTATAAATTCCGTCAATTTGTGATATGTCAAGTTTAAGCAATAACAAACAAATATTTGAGTTTAACAAAAAAAAAAACAAATATCAGCAAGTGGCTGTCAGAAATTATAAGTACCAACACGAAATACTCCGTGGTTCCGGTTAATACCAACGTAAGAAATTAAAATCCCTATGACATTGGTTACATCGTGACGTCATTGACTTGGCGACTGAATCTAGTCGCCAAGCAGTCGCCAAGAATTAGAATAGGTCTCCAGATCTAACTTACATCTACTGATCCAGATCATTTACTTATTTCGCTAGATTACTTCGCTGACTTTATTTCTAATACTAGAATTATAGATTCTAATTTACTTTGAAGTAATTCACCCAAAAATGTGCATCAGTTTGCTTATTTCAGTTCATTTAGTCATGTGTCGAATTTATCTGAACTGATTTAAGTGAATCAAGTGGCAAATGGAATACAGCTAATGACAAAATTTAAACACAGTAAGTAGAACTTTTATTGCCCAATTGCTTTCCATGGTTATATCAGGACTATAATATTTACAGTTCACCGTCAGTAAGTAAATACACTGCTAAAAAAAAAAACCGGTCACCCAAAAAATCTCAAAAAAACGTCACTCTTCAAACCCCTGTCAGTTTGTCAGTTTTGAAACAAATTGGATGCAATTTTTTTACCAAAGTCGCCCAAAGTCTAGTCTTTGAAAAGCTGTGAATAGATTTTGACTAACCTCCCTTAATCTTCCCCCCGCCACCCCCAAACGAGAACCACTTTTTTCCTGAAAAAAAGGTGATTTTCCAAGTTTTCTATGGGAATCACCAGCCGTCAATTGACAAATCTGTTTACAGACAATGAAAATATGGACATTTTTGTTACTCGAACGTAAAACTGCATCAAAATCGGATGACTTTAAAAAGTTATGATTTTTGAAAAAAAAGAGACATTTGCAGAGGTTGGCATTCAATTGTCCGTAGTACATAGACACTCGAACACATACGGACACTTTTTTCAGGAAAAAAGTGGTTCTCGTTTGAGGGTGGCGGGGAGAAGGGAAAGGGAGGTTAGTCAAAATCTATTCACAGATTTTCAAAGACTAGACTTTGGGCGACTTCGAAAAAAAGTTGCATCCAATTTGTTTCAAAACTGACAAACTGACAGGGGTTTGAAACGTGACGTTTTTTTGGGTTATTTTTGGGTGACCGGTTTTTATTTTGAGCAGTGTATTACATATCAAGGTCCTGTTTATTTTGACAACAGTTGTTGATTTTGAAACATCGAACTGTAAGTTATTTTTTAGGTCGCGCATGTTTAGTAAATCTCGACTCTACGGGCCTCGATTTCCCAAACTACATTCGAACTAAAAACTGTCACTTACAGTTCATGGTACATAATATACTATTATGTTACAAGGAATATAAGTACATTATAATATTCGAGGAGGTATGAACTTCGGCTACGCAAGCTTCACCGTACAAGAATAGTTGTAGTACTTACATTCCGAGTCGCTTATTATATTTTTCGCACCACCGGCAGCAATTAACCTCAAATAATGTTTAAATCTTTGAAACTTTACAATTAATACCACACCCAAATATGGGAAAAAGGTACGATGATATATTTATTTTTTTATTTAAAATTTAAGTTTCGATGGTGCAAACGGGCATTACTAACTCCTTTTTAATTCTTGATTGAAATTATTGATAATAGAGCTATTTACAAAACAGAATAAAATTGTTCATAAATTTTAAATAATTTTTAGTTATTCAAATTTCATATTAGTTAGTATTTTTACTGATTGAACACTTGCTACCATAAATATAGGTTAATTTTGTTAACTAATTAACAAAAACTTTTGTCGTCTACTGAAATCTACAAAATTTACAGAACAAAATATAAATTTTTAGGTTAAAGAACAATTTTAAAAATAGCATTAAAGATAAGTGGATGTTCTGTTTCGCTCTTTTCGTTTTGCACGTCTATGATTGAAGCATTCTCTTGATTTAACCTCAAAGTACGCTAATTACATAGTTCACGATCACGAATCACGAAGCGGTTACAAGTAAACGCAGAAAACCCTACAGTTATACAAGATGTAAATCCACAAACATACAAACACACCACCGGCCTGTAACTTGTTCGAACCTTCAAAGTTCTTCTAGCGGCAATATTGTGCTTACGAATCATTTAAATATTATAATACGGAATGTCTTTAAGAGATATTTTAATGTAATTTAAATATAATTCATTTTAAAATTATTACTTACGCAGGTATATGTTTACATTACGTTAGTAGTATGTTTGTTGTTAGTGTAGAACAATATTAATGCAACATTGTTTATAAATTTGCTTACAAAAACCAGCGCTGAACAACATTCTCTTCCTTTCTTATCCTTTTGATTTGCTTTCTGTTCTTACTATAGTGTCTGATTGCAATGGAATAATTTCAAATAAAAAGACGTGGTTAAAACGAAGATGGTGTGTCCTGATGATAATGTTTGACGGAGACTAATTATGTGATGAATCTGATTAGTAGATTTGAGCCAGATATAAATAAAATCCATATAAATTTAACATGCATTTTTCTCAGTTATTTTGTTATATTAAGGGGTAAGGCCACTCTAAAATTAAAAAAAAATGCATTTTTTTTGCTTAAATTATAGTTTAAACCCTTAGGAATAAGGGACAATTAATTTAAATGCCGCGCGGAAGTATTTCAGAGGGGAAAAAGGCCGCGCGCTAAGCGACAATTTTATGGCGCAGGCATTGCAGATTAGAGGTAAATACAATATTTCTATGAAAAATATATATATATTTTTAATTTGATTTTGATATTTACAATCTGTTAACATTAAACAATAAGTAAATTTTTTGGCGGTTTAAGAGGCGGTGGGGGGAATTATTGCTCAGTGGCAATATTCCCATGAAAAATATGATTCGAAACTTTAAACGCGTTTTTTTCGAAATCATATTTTCAAAATCGGGCGAAAAGAAATCTGAAATACTAATTGATGGATCGTGCTGAATCTTTTTATTTCTTATTGTAGATATAAAATACTCAAAAACTACGGGAGCTTTTTTTTTAAAAGTGCTTCATTCGTTTTTATGGTCGTTTTTATACAGAAATTTAGTCCCGAATAATGAATTTTTTTTTCAAACGTGCGTCATTTTGTTAAATATCAAAATTTTCAAAATCCAGCCCGTAGTTTTTTAGAGTATAATTACTGACGATAATTTTGAATATTTTCTTTAAACAAAAATTTGAAATAAAGTTTAAAGAGCACTAAATAAAGATCCAAAAACAGTTCTTAAGCAGCACGTTTAGATTTCGTTAAAAAAATCTAGAAAATGACCCTTTTTTTCCTTGCCTAGAGTGGCCTTATCCCTTAAGATATGATATGTTTATATCGTTGAATTCAGAAAAAATACTATCGAATAACCTAAAAAACATATGTTTCCATTTAAAGTAAGAAAGTTGTGTTGCGAAAAAAACTATCTTTATTAATTGCAATCGTCTTGTAAAATAATGGTTCTTTGCTAATTTAGCCAATCTTGTAGCTCTTATAGTTCTCGAGATAGCAATAGTAAATAAAAATAAATAAATAAATATATCATCACGCCTTCTACCCATTACTGGGTGTGGCACTCTGCTAAAGCAGATCTCGGTAAGTGATATATTTTGCGCGTGAAGTGCGGTTACCAGTCGTCAAATCACGGCCCCCAAACCTGTTAGTGGTGGAGGAGCCACAGGGATAGCTTTTTCAAATTATGAAAATTTGTTGCCTGTGGGAATCGAACCAGGGACCTCAGGATCCACAGGCCGACTTCATACCACTGTGCTAGCCATCCCAATATAGCAATAGCAATAGTGGCACACTTAAATGGAACACCCTGTATATTTTTTATAATCGAATTTTCTAATGCTAAAATACGATTCAATATTGACAATTGGCTTGGTTTAGAAATTGTGTATGTAGTCTTGGATTCTTTGCACTCAGTTCTACTGATGATGAAAACTTACTAGATTTTTTCTAGTTACTTATGAAAAATTAGTGGTTAAATTAATTTTTAAGTTGAAATCCACGCTATTAAGAAACAGTTGTATATAAAAAATCCTATTTATCTCAGGAATACAGCGAACGGTTCCTGCTAAAAATTCATGTCCGATTCCGACAAACAAATATCGCCAATTTAATTAATTCAAAGTGAATTCATTTCCGGTACGAGGTAAAACGCTCGCCGGTAGAACGTTTATAACAGAACCGATAACAATGTAAATCAATATAAGCTTTCAATCAGACGCAAACAATGAACAGTCGGGGACATAGCACCAACACGAAGCTAGCAGTAGCTACAGCCACGAACATCCCGTGCTCGTCACTTGTTTGTAGCCTAACAACCGAGCCAAATAAATCGTAGTTGGCGCGCATTTTTCATCCTCGTGCGAGGACAGAAAAAGGAACAGAAATGTGCAAATTGCGGACGAGAGAATGCGGAATAACGGAATGTAGATGTGGATGGAAAAGTGAATTAGGTTTTTGTGGTTAGGAAGGGTAAATTATCGATTGCGGCCGAAGATGAGGAAAATATTTGTGAATGCAAATGGGAGTTTTATTTTATGTAACGAGGGGACATTTGTCAACTTGTTGTTTAATGTTGTTTCAAATGACATTTGATTGAATTTTCTTCCGTCGCAGCACACAGAACAATTGATTGTTTTGTAGGTTTACCAACAAAAACTTGAAGGAAAACAGTTCTTTTTGAGTTAATCAAAATAACCTAGTATTACTTATAAAAGTTAACAAAAAGAAAAAAACAAATTTTCCATCATTTGTCTCAAAATTCCACAAAAGTTTTACAGCACGTTTGCATCAACTTATCAGGTCATCAACAAACGGCTGGTCAGTTCAGCTTTAACCTTAGACGCGTTTCGTCCTTTAGGGACTCATCAGTATGGTGTGATCAACTATCCAACTAGACCGACTAGGACCTAGTGAATTGTGATACCGAATTCACTAGGCCCTAGTTGGTCTAGTTGGATAGTTGATCGCACCATTCTGATGAGTCCCTAAAGGCGAAACGCGTCTATGGTTAAAGCTGAACTGACCAGCCGTTTGTTGATGACCTGATAAGTTGATGCCAACGTGCTGTAAAACTTTTGTGGAATTTTGAGACAAGTGATGGAAAATTTGGTTTTTCCTTTTTCTTATTTTTAAGACACAATTCCACATCGCAATAGACACTTTGTCTTTTGTATTATAAAAGTTAACATTTATGTACGCGATTTTGTCCACAAAGTTAATTATTTTTCGTACAATACTATTTTATTTTATGTTGCTATTAGCGACGGCCATTAAAATGGTTTTAACGAATATTTGAAATAAATTTGAAACTAGATTATCGTTTCTATAATTACAAACTCATATTTATAAGTAATAGTGCCGGTATTATCATAACTAATATAACAAGTGATATAAAAATTGCCGATAATATTTTGACATAAATTATGAGCTGTATTTCCTATTTCCATAACAATGAATTTAAATTCATATCAAAATATTATCTGATAATTATCATATTAGTAATTATATTTTGCGTGAGAATTTAACAAGCAAAAATATATAGCAAGATTTGCCATTTCGATTTTTTTCAATTGATGTTTATGAAAATGACATTTATATTATTACTAAACAAGTTTTCACAAGTGAAAACTATCAAAATTGCTTTTATTTCATTGATTCATTTTCAAACAAATTCTATTGGTTTCCACATATATGTGGTTCATTCTCAACCACATTTATTTCTAAAATCTACTTTAAAAAAGACAACAGTAAATCACTTATGAGAAATTAATATTGCTGTCAAAATTTAAACTGTAATTAACGATAAATAAGTATTTAAAAATTATTGTACACTTTGTCCTTCAAATGTGTTTGCTGTTCTTAGAATATCGTCTGACTAGTGACTAGTGATCGCTATTACTTAAATTTTAACAGCTCTATATTAGAAAAAGTTATTTGGATTAGATAATCTTATTCAAGTCTGATCTTAAAAAGTTAATTCAAATCACTTTACAAAAACCAAATAGTAATAAGATTCCATATTAGTTTATTAACCTTTTTTAGAATATGATATGAAAATAAAATAATTCTCCATATAGATATAATATAAAATAGTAGGTATATATTACATACAAACTGAAGATGATAGATAATAACAAATTTATGCGTGTTACTAAATCATAAACTAACGCTTTACTTGTTGAAGGTAAAATAAAAGTTGCACCGATAGTTCTTCAAGTCCTTGACGAACTCTTGCGCAATATATATTTTCCAATAAAGTTGACAGTACGGTTTTAAAAATACATGAGAATAATATCAATATTAAATGCAGAAGCGTTTCTCAAATTGAAAAACGTGCAAAAAATGCGAAGCGTGGGATAACTTGGTATTGTGAAAGAACGAGCACGTTTACAGGGAGGTGTTTATTAAGAACCCAACTAAAGTAATAGGAAAAAGCATTTTAATTTTTCCACCGTCTGCGTTCCACCAGCACTTACCAGGAAAAACCCGCGAGATAGCCGGAAAAACGGGAAAGAAGACGTGGAAAAAAGAGGAGTGGTGTTTTTTCTTAAAAGCGTTTTCATCTGCGCGCGTGCGGTTTGTATTCATGTGATTTACTCTTTTTTCGGGTTTGGAAAAGTGTGTGTCTGCTGCTGTATCACAAAGGACATTGTTTGCAAGTCGTGGGAATTCGCGGCATTCGTATCTCAGTTGGCCACGGTGGGAGTCACTACGATCCCCGCGAACCGGGAAAAACGAACGACAAACGAACCAAATGCTACTTACTGTTTTATTGCATACAAAAAATAAAGACTCTTTGGCATCTCGTTTATTTTTTGCTTGTCTTTTATGCATCGGATAATTACTTCTTGTTTAATTAAAAATGCTGATAAACTTGACAAACTTCTTTTCGATGATACAGATGGAAGCTATTGTTATTACTTGTACTTAAAGCTAGTATTAGAGACGAAACTTTATAATTGTTGACCTCGGGGTTCTTTTTCTACACACTTTTAGTTCAACGATGTGTTAATTATCGATAACTTTTCAACATTTCCTAGAAAGGCAATAATGGTATATGGAACCCGTTTCCAAATCACTTTCATCAATATTCATACACTTTGTTCCAAAGCATTTATTTATTTATACTATTTATTCTGTACAACAGGAACTTAATTTCAATTATAGTACAGGGCACTAACATCTTTGGAGGTTTTGATTTGACGGCTGATAACCGCACTTTACGCGCAAAAATATATCGCTTACCGAAATCTGCTACGACAGAATGCCGTCCCCTTCACTGTGAAAAAATGATTACCAATAAAAAATATCAGATATTACGGTCAAGAACTTATTTTAATAAATATATATTAAAAACCTCTAACACTTGAATCTCCCATTGGTTGATAATAAAGATGAATTTGCCGGATTTGAATATTTATTCTTATAAAATTGAAACTTTGAGAAGGAAAACATTTTTTAATTTAACAAAATGATCCTGTTCATATTTACTTTTCTTTCTGTTGGTAGAATATTGTGTTCGTATATTACAAAATAAATTCCGTACTCTCTGAAAGCACAGAATTCAAATTCCATTAAACAAACGCTAAAGCCAAGTTGTCAGAAGCTCTGGTTTTAAATTAATCACATTTACCACTCCACTTTCAGCTCTCGAACATCTCTCCTTGGTAGGCTTACGTGATAGTTACTGGGCAAGACGGGTTGGTAATCCTTCAAACCACACGCGTACCACCCGCTACCGCGCCAGCGGAACATGACTTTAGCGATGTAATGTATTCAATCTCGTTGTTAGATGTCGGCCTGATGCGTCTAATGTTCTACTAGAGTTAGCGGATCTGCTAGATTTAATAATATCTGATGCGAGATGTCTCATCTATTAAACAACGTGATGGAGGTGTTACTAATTCTACTTTGTGCAAGCTTTGTTGTGGAAAAGATCTAAAGATCTTAGGAAGTCATTATAATGATAATTATATACGAATAAAATCAGCTCGGCAAAATAGACGACATATGTTTGTAAATCAGTGAAGTAATATTCCAGGACTAGGACTCGTAAAATAAATTAATAAATATATCATCACGCCTTCTACCCATTACTGGGTGTGACTCTCTGCCGAAGCAGACCTCGGTAAGTGATATATTTTGCGCGTGAAGTTCGGTTACCAGTCGCCAAATCACGGCCCCCAAAGATTTTAGTGGTGGGAGAGCCACAGGGGTAGTTTTAAAATGGTGAAAATTATTTGTCGCCTGTGGGAATCGAACCAGGGTTCTCAGGATCCACAGACGGACTTGATACCACTGAGCTAGCTACCAGGATTCGTAGACTTTCTGTACTGTAATTGGGATAAAGTTTTAAAATAAATAAACGTTAATTACAAAAAATAAATAAATATATCATCATGCCTTTTACCCATTACTAGATGTGGCACTCTGCCATAGCAGATCTCGGTATGTGATATAATTGTACGCGTAAAATGAGGTTACCAGCCGTCAAATCACGGCTCATAAAGATGTTAGTGGAGGGGAAGCCACAGGGGTAATTTGAATGTAGAGAAAATTGTTTGTCGGCTGTAGGAATTGAACCGAGTTTCTCAAATTCACAGACCGACTCGATACCACTGAGCTACCTATCCCATAATAATAATACTCGAAAAAAAATCTGGTGGGATGCAAAATTTCTAAAATTAATATAAAAAAAATATATATCATCACGCCTTCTACCTATTACTGGGTGTGGCACTCTGCCGAAGCAGATCTCGGTAAGTGACATATTTTGCGCGTGAAGTACGGGTATCAGTCGTCAAATCACGGCCCCTAAGGATGTTAGTGGTGGAGAAGCCACAGGGGTAGTTTTTGAAATTATGAAAATTGTTTGTTACCTGTGGGAATCGAATCTAGGGTACCAGGGTTCTCAGGATCCACAGGCCGACTTCATACCACTGAGCTAGCCACCCCATATTTCTAAAATTAAACTGGTTAATAAACGATATTCCCGACGGTTTCTCTAAAAATGTCAAACATTCAATATCGTGTAAAGCGTGTAAAATTAGCATTACAGTCACCCTGTCTGGCAACGGTACTACGTCACAGCACAGCCCCTACTCTTGTAGATACATCAATTACCCGATAATCAACTTTGTCAGCGATTTCTAATTACAGAAATCAATAACTTGAACGTAAATCTTATCTAGATTAGCAACTCTATACCACAGTACGTGCAACGTAACCATAGAGTAATCAGATATAAATGTAATTAGATTCCAACAGACCGCTACGTATGTTGTTCACAGGTTTATCCAGTGGCGCATCTACACTTTCTGAAGCCCCCAAATTAATTGATCTTGAGGCCCCCTTAACACAGGGTTGAGAGATTTAAACCATGATTTAAATTTAATAATTTAAATATAAATTAATAATTTTTATTATTGTATCTGTGCAAATGTGTTGAAAAATCTGTTAAAACTTCAATTCAAATAATAATACTAATTCTTTTCATTTATTTTATTATTTTCTTTCATCGTAGTGCCATCTTTTGTCAATCAGTGGAACTTCACCTGATATCAAGACAGGCGGTAGTTGTCGACGCCAAGATCAAGCAGCCTACGGCCGGCGACACTGACTGTCTATATTACAGTAACGAAGACTTTGAGCCAATATTCGAAAATTGCAATTCCATTTATCTTTTTATTAGCCGATAAATTAGTCACGTTAAACATATAATAATTTACTACATACCACCCTTGTTTGTATTAGATACAATTTTTGTATTAATTATTACTTTACAAGCTATTATTTCCCTATATAAGATTTTTTTCAATCAATTTTTCGTTCCTCTCGACGCATTTTGTTTGGCTTTTCGCGACTTGTCCGACTAGCGGCAGCACCTTACGCTCAGTTCGACAACTTCGGCTCTCGAGCTCGCTTCGTTGTCGATCGGAAACTGATGCAAAACCAGAAGTACAAAACTAAAATTTATTGACTTTTGACATTGCGAGTTACCAAATTTGTGTAAAATATATGTTTAAAGTTCATATGCAAGTATTTCTGTATTCAAAAATATATAATCAAGACAGGCGTTAGTTGTCGTCGCCAAGATTAAGCAGAAAACGGCGACACTGACTGTCTATATTACAGTAATATAAACTTTGAGCCAATATTCGAAAATTGCAATTCCATTTAATGTTTTATTAGCCGATAATCGTCTTTGGTATCAATTAAAAGGTCTTTTGAAGTGCTCGCGTGCAAAATTTAATACTTTTCGATCGTCAATTGTTATAGTGAAAGTGCTTCAAAACCCATCGTCTTTGGTATCAATCGAAAGGTCTTTTGCAGGGCTTACATGCAAAATTGGAATTTTATCGATTAGCAATTGTTTTAATGAAAGTACTTGGAAACCTATCGTGTTTGGTATCAAATGAAAGGTCTTTTTAAGGACTTGTATGCAGAATTAGAATTTTTTCGATCGGCAATTGTTTTAGCGAAAGTGTTCCAAAACCTATCGTGTTTGGCATCAAATAAAAGGTCTTTTTGAGGGCTTGCATGCAGAATTTAAATTTTTTCGATCGGCTATTGTTTTAGCGAAAATTTTCCAAAACCTATCTTGTTTGGTATCAAATGAAAGGTCTTTTTAAGGGCTTGCATGCAAAATTGGATTTTTTTCGATCGGCAATTGTTTTAACGAAAGTGTTCGAAAACCTATCGTGTTTGGTGTCAAATGAAAGATCTTTTGAAGGGCTCGCGAGCAAAATTTAATACTTTTCGATTGTCAATTGTTTTAGTGAAAGTGCTTCAAAACCCATCGTCTTTGGTATCAATCGAAAGGTCTTTTGAAGGGCTTACATTCAAAATTGAAATTTTATCGATTGGCATTTGTTTTAATGAAAGTGCTTCGGAACCTATCGTGTTTGGCATTAAATGAAAGGTCTTTTTAAGGACTTGTATGCAGAATTAGAATTTTTTCGATCGGCAATTGTTTTAGCCAAAATCTATCGTGTTTGGCATCAAATAAAAGATCTTTTTAAGGACTTGCATGCAGAATTGAATTTTTTTCGATCGGCTATTGTTTTAGCGAAAGTGTTCCAAAACCTATCGTGTTTGGCATCAAATGAAAGGTCTTTTTGAGGGCTTGCATGCAAAATTTGATTTTTTTCGATCGGCAATTGTTTTAACGAAAGTGTTCGAAAACCTATCGTGTTTGGTATCAAATGAAAGATCCTTTGAAGGGCCTGCGAGCACAATTTAATACTTTTCGATCGTCAATTGTTTTAGTGAAAGTGCTTCAAAATCCATCGTTTTTGGTATCAATTGAAAGGTCTTTTGAAGGGCTAACATGCAAATTGGAATTTTATCGATTGGCATTTGTTTTAATGAAAGTACTTCGAAACCTATCGTGTTTGGTATCAAATGAAAGATCTTTTGAAGAGCTCGAGTACAAAATTTAATACTTTTCGATTATCAATTGTTTTAGTGAAAGTACTCCAAAACCTATCGTATTTGGTATCAAATAAAAGATCTTTGGAAGGGCTCGCGTATAAAATTCATACTTTTCGATCGTCTATTGTTTTAATGAAAGGACATCAAAATCCATCATTTTTTGTATCAATTGAAAGGTCTTTTGAAGAGCTTTCTTGCAGAATTGGATTTCTATTGATCGGAAATTGTTTTAGTGATAGTAATTCAAAACCTATCATATTTAGTATATACTAGCGGTCGCCCTGGCTTCGCCAGGCCTCACGCTAGCTCCGCGGACCCTGAAGTAGGATTCACTTTTGTAGGACAGTTGACACGCGAGCTCTTCAAAAGACCTTTCATTTGATACTAAACACGAAGAATTTTGAAACATTTTCACTAAAACAATTGAGGATCTAACATTATTAAATTTTGTACGCGAACCCTTTAAAAAATCTTTCTTTTTGATACAAACGCGATAGGGCAAATTTCAACTTTTTTATTTCATTACAATTTTCTTCTAAAGTTTTTTTATACACCAATACTTTAAGTTTAAAACAGTTGATGGTTGTAAAATATTTATTTTTTAATTCATTTGAACTTTCTTTCAAAACTCTTTCATATCACACCAAACTCGGCATGACTCGGAATACTTTCAGTTTGAAACAATTAACAGTTGTAATATTGAATTTTTTTCTTTATTCCATCTACAAGTTCATTCAAAACTTTTTTATATGACATTAAACCCGGCATGATTCCGAATACTTTAAATTTAAAACAATTGACGGTCGAAATATATATATATTTTTTATTTCGTCTGAAAGTTCTTCTAAATCCCTTTCATATGATATCAAACACGATATGATACGGAATACTTTAGGTTTAAAACAATTGAAGGTCGTAAAATTTCAAATACGTGTGTTATTTCCGAAAACATATTGCTAAACTAACTTGTTATAAGAATTTGTTTATTGACACAATTGTTTGTTTGTAGATATTATAAATAATTTTTGAAAAAGCAATGAGCGTTCGCCGGGATTTGAATCCAGAACCTTTCACTCGCATGGTGACTGCTCTAGCATTTCTTCAACTAAAAGTTGCTCGAAAGGCATGAGTATTCGCCGAGTGTTTGTAGCTCAATTGGTTAGAGCAGTCACCATGCGAGTGAATTTTTTTATAGTATTTATTAAGTTTGAAACAATTACCTATCGTAAAATTTCAACTTTCTATATTTCATCTAAAAGTTCTTTTGAAGCCCTTCAATATGACACTAGATACGGTACGATACGGAATACTTTAAGTTTGAAACTATTGACAGTCGTAAAATTTCAACTATTTTTTTATTTCATATGAAAATTCTTCTAAAGCACTTTCATATGACACTCAACACAATATGATTCGAAATACTTTATGTTAGAAACAATTGCTTACTGTAAAATTTCAACTATTTTCATTTTTCTGAAAGTTCTTCTAAATCCTTTTAACATGACACCGAACACGATAGGTTTTGTTGCAATTTCACTAAAATAATTGCCGATTGAAAATATTATAATTTTGCCCACGTGCCCTTTAAAATAACTTTCGTATTACCGATATAAAATTTAAGAGTGATCAAATGATTCCAATTCGAGTTATTTGGTTTTTCTTAATTGTACTCTGACGTGGATAAAATTTGCTTGGTTTTCTGTATATTATTACTGCAGACAAATTTGGTTGGGTTTACCTGTATACTTTATATAACTTGTCAATTTGACGTTTTGTTTTAGTGAATTGTCAAAAATTTTCTTTTTAAATACACATGTATAAAATGCTTAATGATAATAAAAACGTTGCCTCATTCCCCCAATATGTGTAAAATATATCAAAAGTTATCTAAAAAATTAAATACTTCAATAATTGTTAATTAAAAATGCGATATGTCCACATACAAATGTCAAAATTAGAGTAGGTGTTCTTTTTTAAAATTTCAAAGCCTCCACACTCTTTGTCTGTATATTTTATAAAACTTGTCAATTTGACGTTTCGAATTAAAACCAACTTCATAGTGGACTATAAAAATTTTTCTTTTTAAATACACATATTTAAAATGTTTAATTATAATAGAAACGTCCCCTCAGTCCCCCAATGTGCGTAAAATATTTCAAAACTACTCTAAAACATTTAATATTTAAATAATTTATAATTAAATATGCGACATGTCCACAGACAAATGTCAAAATTACAGTAGATGTTCTTCTTAAAAATGTCAAAGCCTCCACACTCTAAGTTTAAAATGCATGTTTTTTCAAGTTTTCTCGCACATCATGTGCACGAAAAATCGGAGACTATCAAAAGGCACTCCCCATAAGTAATCCCTATCAAATAAAAAAAGTTTCAATTAAATCGGATAAACCGTCTAGGCTGTAAAATTGTTAGACTGATCGTGATGAATCTATATATAGGGAATTAAGCCGTTTAGTATATAAGACTAGCGGTCGCCCTGGCTTCGCCAGGCCTCACGCTAGCTCCGCGGACCCTGAAGTAGGATTCACTTTTGTAGGACAGTTGACACGCGAGCTCTTCAAAAGACCTTTCATTTGATACTAAACACGAAGAATTTTGAAACATTTTCACTAAAACAATTGAGGATCTAACATTATTAAATTTTGTACGCGAACCCTTTAAAAAATCTTTCTTTTTGATACAAACGCGATAGGGCAAATTTCAACTTTTTTATTTCATTACAATTTTCTTCTAAAGTTTTTTTATACACCAATACTTTAAGTTTAAAACAGTTGATGGTTGTAAAATATTTATTTTTTAATTCATTTGAACTTTCTTTCAAAACTCTTTCATATCACACCAAACTCGGCATGACTCGGAATACTTTCAGTTTGAAACAATTAACAGTTGTAATATTGAATTTTTTTCTTTATTCCATCTACAAGTTCATTCAAAACTTTTTTATATGACATTAAACCCGGCATGATTCCGAATACTTTAAATTTAAAACAATTGACGGTCGAAATATATATATATTTTTTATTTCGTCTGAAAGTTCTTCTAAATCCCTTTCATATGATATCAAACACGATATGATACGGAATACTTTAGGTTTAAAACAATTGAAGGTCGTAAAATTTCAAATACGTGTGTTATTTCCGAAAACATATTGCTAAACTAACTTGTTATAAGAATTTGTTTATTGACACAATTGTTTGTTTGTAGATATTATAAATAATTTTTGAAAAAGCAATGAGCGTTCGCCGGGATTTGAATCCAGAACCTTTCACTCGCATGGTGACTGCTCTAGCATTTCTTCAACTAAAAGTTGCTCGAAAGGCATGAGTATTCGCCGAGTGTTTGTAGCTCAATTGGTTAGAGCAGTCACCATGCGAGTGAATTTTTTTATAGTATTTATTAAGTTTGAAACAATTACCTATCGTAAAATTTCAACTTTCTATATTTCATCTAAAAGTTCTTTTGAAGCCCTTCAATATGACACTAGATACGGTACGATACGGAATACTTTAAGTTTGAAACTATTGACAGTCGTAAAATTTCAACTATTTTTTTATTTCATATGAAAATTCTTCTAAAGCACTTTCATATGACACTCAACACAATATGATTCGAAATACTTTATGTTAGAAACAATTGCTTACTGTAAAATTTCAACTATTTTCATTTTTCTGAAAGTTCTTCTAAATCCTTTTAACATGACACCGAACACGATAGGTTTTGTTGCAATTTCACTAAAATAATTGCCGATTGAAAATATTATAATTTTGCCCACGTGCCCTTTAAAATAACTTTCGTATTACCGATATAAAATTTAAGAGTGATCAAATGATTCCAATTCGAGTTATTTGGTTTTTCTTAATTGTACTCTGACGTGGATAAAATTTGCTTGGTTTTCTGTATATTATTACTGCAGACAAATTTGGTTGGGTTTACCTGTATACTTTATATAACTTGTCAATTTGACGTTTTGTTTTAGTGAATTGTCAAAAATTTTCTTTTTAAATACACATGTATAAAATGCTTAATGATAATAAAAACGTTGCCTCATTCCCCCAATATGTGTAAAATATATCAAAAGTTATCTAAAAAATTAAATACTTCAATAATTGTTAATTAAAAATGCGATATGTCCACATACAAATGTCAAAATTAGAGTAGGTGTTCTTTTTTAAAATTTCAAAGCCTCCACACTCTTTGTCTGTATATTTTATAAAACTTGTCAATTTGACGTTTCGAATTAAAACCAACTTCATAGTGGACTATAAAAATTTTTCTTTTTAAATACACATATTTAAAATGTTTAATTATAATAGAAACGTCCCCTCAGTCCCCCAATGTGCGTAAAATATTTCAAAACTACTCTAAAACATTTAATATTTAAATAATTTATAATTAAATATGCGACATGTCCACAGACAAATGTCAAAATTACAGTAGATGTTCTTCTTAAAAATGTCAAAGCCTCCACACTCTAAGTTTAAAATGCATGTTTTTTCAAGTTTTCTCGCACATCATGTGCACGAAAAATCGGAGACTATCAAAAGGCACTCCCCATAAGTAATCCCTATCAAATAAAAAAAGTTTCAATTAAATCGGATAAACCGTCTAGGCTGTAAAATTGTTAGACTGATCGTGATGAATCTATATATAGGGAATTAAGCCGTTTAGTATATAAGACTAGCGGTCGCCCTGGCTTCGCCAGGCCTCACGCTAGTTCCGCGGACCCTGAAGTAGAATTCACTTTTGTAGGACAGTTGACACAATATAAATTCAATTATTACAAATCTAAAACATTTCTGCATATCTTTCCAACCAAAGACCTTTTAATTGATACTAAACACAACAAAATTTCACTAAAACAACTAACGATTGAAAAATATTCAATTCTGCTCGCGAGCTCATCAAAAGACCTTTTACTAGATACCAAACACAATAGGTTTTGAAGAACTTTCATTAAAACGATTGATGACAGGAAAAATTCAATTATGCACACGAACCCTTCAAAAAATCTTTCTTTTTGATACAAACGTGATAGGTCAAATTTCAACTTTTTTATTTCATTACAATCTTCTTCTAAAGCCTTCTTATCCGACACCAATACTTTAAGTTTGAAACAGTTGACGGTTGTTAAATAATTTTTTTTTTTATTTCATTTGAACTTTCTTTCAAAACTCTTTTATATCACACCAAACTCGGCATGACTCGGAATACTTTGAATTTGAAACAATTAACAGTTGTAATATTGAATTTTTTTTCTTTATTCCATCTACAAGTTCTTTCATAACTTTTTTGTATGTCATTAAACACGGCATGATTCCGAATACTTTAAATTTAAAACAATTGCTTATTGTAAAATTTCAACTTTTTTCATTTATCTGAAAGTTCTTCTAAAGCCCTTTAATATGACACCAAACACGATAGGTTTTGTTGCAATGTCACTAAAATAATTGCCGATTGAAAATATTATAATTTTGCCCACATGCCCTTTAAAATATCTTTCGTATTACCGATAGAAAATTTAAGAGTGATCAAATGATTCCAATTCGAGTTATCTGGTTTTTCTAAATTGTACTCTGCAGTGGATAAAATTTGCTTGGTTTTACTGTATATTATTACTGGAGACAAATTTTGTTGGGTTTACCTGTATACTTTATATAACTTGTCAATATGACGTTTTGTTTTAGTGGATTGTCAAAAATTTTCTTTTTAAATACACATATATAAAATGCTTAATGATTTTAAAAACGTTCCCTCATTCCCCCAATATGTGTAAAATATATCAAAAGTTATCTAAAAAATTTAATACTTTAATAATTGTTAATTAAAAATGCGATATGTCCACATACAAATGTCAAAATTCGAGTAGGTGTTCTTTTTTAAAATTTCAAAGCCTCCACACTCTTTGTCTGTATATTTTATAAAACTTGTCAATTTGACGTTTTGAATTAAAACCAACTTCATAGTGGACTGTTAAAAATTTTCTTTTTAAATACACATATTTGAAATTTGTAATTATAATAAAAACGTCCCCTCAGTCCCCTAATGTGCGTAAAATATTTCAAAACTACTCTAAAACATTTAATATTTAAATAATTTATAATTAAAAATGCGACATGTCCACTGACAAACGTCAAAGTGACAGTAGATGTTCTTCTTAAAAATTTCAAAGCCTCCACACTCTTAGTTGAAAATGCATGTTTTTTCAAGTTTTCTCGCACATCATGTGCACGAAAAATCTGAGACTATCAAAAGGCACTCCGCATAAGTAATCCCTATCAAATAAAAAAAGTTTCAAATAAATCGGATAAACCGTCTAGGCTGTAAAATTGTTAGAATGATCGTGATGAATCTATACATAGGGAATTAAGCCGTTTAGTATATAAGATTAAAAGATTTTTAGATGGACAGCCGTGTAGAATTTAAAAGTCTTAGATTCGTAATAATTCAATTTATATTGTGTCTATTGTCTTACTGAAGTTAATTCTATATCAGTGTCCGCGGAGATTAGCGTGAGGCCTGGCAAAGCCAGGCCGACCGCTAGTATTTATTATTATTCCAATACGTGATTGTAGTAATAAGAGCATTACTATACAAGAGCTTATTAATAAACAATTGGTTGTGAAAGAAAATGTAGAAGCTCAATGTTCAGAATGCATGCACTCACATAAATTACATAAAACCGAATTAGTTTCTTTTGGCACAGTATTAATTTTCCAAATTCTGTTATTTGAAAATGAAAATGGATATATTCGGAAACTAACTGATACACGTAATATTTAAAACGTTTCAATGGGAACTTAGTTGATTCAAGGATATAAATAAAAAGTGCTATATTTCACCATGGTACTTCAATGGCTGAGGGACACTACACAATATGATTAAAAAAGGAAAATCAAGGATGCTTGCAAATGATTCTCACGTTGGAAAACAAACTTCGCCAAGAAACTCTAAACATGCTTATATATTTATTTTAGAACGAATTTAGATTTTTATAGAAAGATGTAATAACAATATACCAATACCAAATATCATTTATAATATAGGGTCAAACTATTGTATAAAAAAAAAGTGATATCTTCCAAAAAAACAATTACATTGTTAAAGGTACGCCAAGATTGCGCAGATTCCTTCCCCAAAAATTGTAATATCTATATATTACAGATTTAAAAAAAAGTGATATCTAATTAAGCCAAGAAAAATATTCGAATTTAAAAAACCTTATCGAACAGTTTTAAAAATATCGGGTCAAATAAAAAAAAAATTAATTAAAAAAAACCTTGGCGACCCCAGTGTTTAAAATGTTACCAGTTTAAGTAACATTTTAAACACTGGGGTCGCCAAGGTTTTTTTTAATTAATTTTTTTTTTATTTGACCCGATATTTTTAAAACTGTTCGATAAGGTTTTTTAAATTCGAATATTTTTCTTGGCTTAATTAGATATCACTTTTTTTTAAATCTGTAATATATAGATATTACAATTTTTGGGGAAGGAATCTGCGCAATCTTGGCGTACCTTTAACAATGTAATTGTTTTTTTGGAAGATACTACGTTACACTAACATACGAGGTGTATGTTAAGTTCAACTTTCCATAGTAGTTTATGATGTTGTTATGGTTACTTGCATAAGTAGTTGTCTGAAAATAAAATTAAATAAATTGAAATGATCATCACCATGGATACGTCATCTTTCTTGGACATGGAACTATGGTAAATTTGTGCACAGTTACCATGGTGATACACAGCAATCCTGAACTTGCATACTTTTTGAACAGAAAATAAGTAAATAATAGTGTCATATTCTAGTGAATAAAAAAGTTCTTATTTTCTAATTCTTCTGGAAGGGCCTATAAAATAGAGCCCTAAAACTGACAGTATTACTAGTTTCCGTTAGATCCGTCACTGAGTTTATTTCTGGCCGTAGTACATGTCGAGGTACATAACGTAACGTAACGTAACGTAACACAAGCTTGTAGCTGTTCTGTTTCGCTCTCAGGAGAACTGACGTCATGATGCGTTTATCATAATCCGGTTTCACTTGATTCCTTTCAACGCACGCACTTGAGAGGGAATTCGCTGATGGTTTTGGGAGATCACTTGATTTGAATTACTTTAGATTGGTTATAGATATGTGTGTGATGTTGTTTGATGTACTTTGTACTGGAATTTCTCATGGGTACTTTAAAATGATCGAGATTTAGAGGTATGCGTGTTATGTTTCACCAGCGTTTCTCAAACTCTCTTTCATTCATTTCAACGATGTGATATTTATAACACAATTTTGCTAAGAGTGCCAATCGTAGCGATTGGCACTCTTAGCCAAATGAATAGTTGACAGGCCAGTGTGAATTTAAAAATAATAATAGTTTATTTAAAAACACTTTCTACTAAATGTTTTGAAAGTTTTCCTACGTAAATGTAATAATAAGCAATATGACATTTTAGTATTATAAATTCGCACCTCGTGCTAGTACTCATACCACGGACCAGAAACGCTTGGTTTCACTATATTTTTTAAAAAAAGAAGCGAGCAAATCTAGCCTAAATGCATCTTGATTTTAAATATCATTGCATTAATAGATTTAAATTACAGAATGACAAAATACCGATTGGCAATAAAATGCACATTTCCTTTTATCTTTAAGGGCTCTTTACGCCTCTAACATTACCTCTAATTTTATTTTCTGCTGGGAAGAAAGATACTAAGAACAACATTTTGTATAACTTCTTCTATGATTAATATAAAATGAGATTTTACCTATTCTGTTTGTACTAACTTTTACGACGGCTTGGAAGGACCAGGGTAAAATATATTTTTGACTAAAACCCGACTTTAAAAAGTCGGGTCTCGACTCGGGACCCGACTTTTTAAACTCGGGGTCCGACTTTATAAACTCGGGACCCGACTTTTTAAACTCAGGACCCGACTTTTTAAAGTCGGGGCCCGACTTTATAAACTCGGGACCCGACTTTTTAAACTCAGGACCCGACTTTTTAAAGTCGGGGCCCGACTTTATAAACTCGGGACCCGACTTTTTAAACTCGGGATCCGACTTTTTAAAGTCGGGGCCCGACTTTATAAACTCGGGACCCGACTTTTTAAACTCGGGACCCGACTTTATAAACTCGGGACCCGACTTTTTAAACTCGGGACCCGACTTTTTAAACTCAAGACCCGACTTTTTAAACTCAAGACCCGACTTTTTAAAGTCGGAATTTTAGCCAAAAATATATTTTACCCTGGTTCTTCCAAGCCGTCGTAAAAGTTAGTACAAACAGAATAGGTAAAATCTCATTTTATATTAATCATAGAAGTTATACAAAATGTTGTTCCTAGTATCTTTCTTTTAGCAGAAAATAAAATTAGAGGTAATGTTAGAGGCGTAAAAAACCCTTAAAGATAAAAGGAAATGTGTATTTTATTGCCAATCGGTATTTTGTCATTCTGTAATTTAAATTTATTAATGCAATGATATTTAAAATAAAGATGCATTTAGGCTAGATTTTATATATATGCACAACCGGACTTTAAAAAGTCTTAGAAATTCAATACTTGTGAGGTCGTGCGTTGAAATCTCACTGATGTCGACTTATATAAAAAAAAAATGCGATCACGTCTGAGAGGTTCAGAGTCCACTATAAGCTGTAGGTTCCCTGTACTATAATTAGGATTAAGTTCATTTTGTGCAGATTAACAAATAGATAAATAAATTATAGTTATTTATGTATCAAGGGTGAACACATGCTCAGGATTGTTCAAAATATTAAAATATGTTCATAGGTTATATATCAAAATGACATTTTGTTAAATCAAGTATGCACAATAAACAAAAATTCTCATTTTATTTATGTATCCATAGGAATGATTTCTTATGGCCCTAGGGCCAAAAACAAGTATTTAAGCCCGATTTTTAGGGCTAAAACACATATATTTTGGTCCGGTTGTGCATAAATATATATTATTTTTTAAATATCATATAGCAGCGAATTAATTCCTAGAGACCTACAGCTTAGAATAAATTCAGAACCGCACGCTAAGTCAGCAATACTGATCCAATGTTACCGAGTGTGTGCTAATCATTAAACTAAAATTACTCATTACTTATATCGACTTATGCTTCTCTTTAATTTTCCATGTTAGTGTGTAACTCAAAAAGTTGTTAAAATTAAGTTTGAAATTTTGCAAAGTTGTAGCGAACAAGTAGCTTATAGTAAAATAATAATAATAGTGATAATAGACGTCTAGAAGAGTAATTTGCATAAAGTCTCGATTCAGATCTACCTTTAAACTATTCGTCTATAGTTTCTTGCCTGTATAATTAATTCACTTTCTTAGGGAACATTCAAAGTTCCAAAGAACAAAACTTACCATAATTACAAATTCTTAAATCACCTGAAGTTAATAACGGCATAGTTATCTTCATTAGGGTACGGAGTCATTGTAGTAGGCGATCGATACCTCCAGGGTAATCGCAATCCTGGAGGTTGGCAACGCGGTACCTTCACGCGAGGAAGCGATTTAAAACAGACTACAGAGAAGAGAATACAGTCACATTTCTGCTCTTACTATCGAAATCTCTCTTGCTTTTGTCTACGTTTCTACGCGATGCTCGTATGTAGCATCCTTCCGACTCCTGAACAATCGTCTTTTGTTTGGAGGTTGCAGGTCTACCAACCACCGCATCTTTCGTCTTTTCAAAACGCTTGCTAGGCATAAATTTTCATGGAATTTTTTAACTCTTCTCGTTGAAAATAAACATCAAAAAGGGGAATTGTTTTCATAAAGAATTGTTGCTGGATTCCAGACATTACACAAAATTTTGCGTTTCTACATTTCTGCTCATTATTT
Source organism: Pterostichus madidus (assembly GCA_911728475.2). NCBI lineage: Eukaryota > Metazoa > Arthropoda > Insecta > Coleoptera > Carabidae > Pterostichus > Pterostichus madidus. The sequence goes on along the minus strand of OU452313.1, from coordinate 6,532,162 downwards.
GGGAGTTTTTATTCCAACTCTGTCACCATTACTTTCATCGCTATTTTAGAGGAAATAAACACTAGACGCTTTTTGTATACTTTCATCTTTAATAATTAATATTAGCTTATTCAAACATAATTAATGAAAAATAAAAAATACAAAGTAAATCTTTTTTGCATGATCAGGTTTTTTAATGTTTATCGATAGGGTTTCCATGGCAGTATGTTATGTTAAAAAAATTACGTCTTTCTTGATTAGTTTTTAGACCGAAAAATCTGTTTTTATCGATCTAGATCGGAAAATACTAGAGGAATCGGTAAAACTTTACTGGGGGTCTATTCTAATGCATAGCGGGATGTGGCTGTGGCTACGGCTATGATATTTTGCGTGACAGCTATTGTCAATTGTCTTCATAGCGGGACTTAGTAACTAATTAAGAAATTATATTTTTAATGTTGGTATTAAAAATATAATATAGTTGTCAACCCTTTTATTTATAAATAAATATTCATGTCAAATTGTCAAATTTGTTCAATTTCATGATATAAATGCAGTTTCTATTTGAGTTCTATATCTGTCATTGAAGAAAATTATTATAAATAAACCAATCAGAAAAAATGAAACATCGAATGAGTATGGCTACGACCATAGTGGGACCTATCCAGCTCCCGCTATAAATTTGAGATATGGTTAAATGATGACGTCAAACAAACTTTTTTATTTATACCACCAGGTGGATCCTTGTTGTTTGACGATGTGGCTACCATTGCCACAGTGGCTATATCAATTAGAATAGACCCCCTGATCGCGAAAGTGCAAAAAATTATCAAAAAATGAATATTTTTATGATGATCAGTTTATTTATTTCGCGTCAATATTTTTCAATCGTCAGATTATGAATAGTACACACTGAAAGTATTTTTACAGGAAATACAAACTCCTCAAACTTGTTTACAGCTCGCTCTCGAATACTCTTGCTTACCCAGTAAAGTATCAGTTTCCGGTCTTGTTAGCTAAATATAAATGTAACTTCGCTTCGTGGTAATATAGCAACTATCAATACATAATGACAATTAAAATTTTTTGAAACGTTAAACTATTTTTCAAATATTTCTAATTCCTTATAGTAGTGTCATCACAAGATTCAAATTAAAACTGACAAACCAAATTTTCGAAATGTCGTCGTCTTTTTCAAAAAGCCTAGATTATTTAATAAACATCCTATGGGATGGCTAGCACAGTGGTATGAAGTCGGCCTGTGGATCCTGAGGTCCCTGGTTCGATTCCCACAGGCGACAAATTTTCATAATTTGTAAAAGCTATCCCTGTGGCTCCTCCACCACCAACATGTTTGGGGGCCGTGATTTGACGACTGGTAACCGCACTTCACGCGCAAAATATATCACTTACCGAGATCTGCTTCAGCAGAGTGCCACACCCAGTAATGGGTAGAAGGCGTGATGATATATTTATTTATATTTAATAAACTGGTGTGTTTTTTTTACTATCCTTCCCCAACAATTTTTATGGCTTAAGCATCTTTAAAAAATCTCTGGAGTTCATGGAGTTGGTGGCACAGTAGTAACGAGTCGGCCTGTGGATCCTGAGAACCCTGGTTCGATGTTCACAGCCGATAAAACATTTTCACCACATAAATACTACTCCTTGTGGCTCCCCCTCTACTAACATCTTTGGGCGTGATTTGACGGCAGGTAACCGCATTTCACGCGCAAAAATTTATCACTTACCAAAATCTGCTTCAGCAGAGTGCCACATCCAGTAATGGGTGGAAGGCGTGATGATATATTTATATTTATTTTTAAAAAATCTCTGGATTTCTTCATCAAATAAATACCTATTAATAATTCTTTTAAAATATAGAAGAAAATTTATGATAAGTGGATAAGTATACATTTAAAAAATCCTAACAATATTTGTCACAAATTTCTGTCCGTGTCACTTCATCAGTCAATGGTTTCCAGAGTTCGAGTGACTTTTCTGATATTTCTCACTATTCTGGTAATTAATACTACTATTTATGGACGGGATTACGGGCACAACGAGACATTAGCGCGGCTTTAGTGCAGCTTAGTGCTCGCAGAGTCCAGCTCGTGCCCGGAATCGTTCCGGGGAAGCAAGAGCGTTGTTACGGTTTTTATTCCGGTAAATCAAGCTGTCACGCCAAGTGTGTAGCATAGTGTGGATTGGAGCAGGATGAATTATATGTTTAGTAGGTACTTTGGTGTTTCGGGTTTATGTCGTATGAGAGAAGTTTTTATTTAGTTTGAACTTTGAAAGTAGAAGGAACTGGTATGATGAAAGTAAAAGTGGCGTTAATAAGTTTATCGACTTATTAACGTAAAAGTTTTGAAAGGAAATGGGTTGTATTACATGTGCGCGAATATCAGCTTGTTGCAGAGATCGGAACCCAGAAGAATATTTTTTTTCTGTAGCTTTTTTAATTTTATTTAAAGATTCCCAATCTTGCACTGTTATTTTTCAAATGGATTCCAAAATAGTATAATATGATACTAGTGTATAAGTAACTTTTTAAAGCACATGTGACGAGTTGAAGAGCACAACACGAAGCGAAGTGTTTATAACGGCACTAGTGCTTTAATAGTATATTAAAGAACTAGTTTCATAAGGCAGTCTGTTAACGCACGAGTCCAAGTTTTGCAAGGGGCGAGTGCGATAACGGGCCTTATGAAACGTGTCGTTTATACTATTTTTTCTATTGAGGTAATTTTATAATTCTGTTAGATTTAAAAAAACTGCGACTTGTCAAAAATATAAGTTTTTGCTTTTTATCAATTTTTGTTGGTTTGTGGCTTCTCATAACAAAAACAATAAAAAAAAACAATTTTTTTGACAATTAATCAATGTTTTTTTCTATATTGCGAATGTTGCGAATTTTGTATGATTATAGCATATTTGTTTAGTCATATTTCGACATCAACAATTTACAATTTTGAGGTTATATGTCATTCATCTGTTAGATTTAAAAGCAATCATACCACTCCTACAAAATAAAATGCGCCAAAAACAGAACTCTATAGATCTCTTTGACAACGAAACCGAAATAGAAAAAGGCGTGACACATGTATAATACGCTCTTTTCTATTATACCGGCAACATAATTTAGAAAATGGAGCTAGAAAGCAGCATTTTCATTTTGATTCATTTCATAATTTTGTGTGTATGTAACTTGACGTAATATATTTAACATAGAGATAGGTTAGCATTTATTATTTACCTTACTATCGTTTATGGATCGTTGTTTTGCAATTTGTTATGATAAATATGTATGAAAAAAAGAGCAAAATAATGTTCTTGTTGCTTAGCAACTTTAAAACACGGCAAATTTTAATGTTGCGTTTTCGAACCTTTTTTAGTTTGATAAACAAGGGTTATTGTGCAGGTATAATAAAATAGTTATTTGTGTATTAAGAGCGTAAAGTGATTCTTTGTTACTCGAGCATGGTAATTGCAGCGCGAGCCGAAGGCGAAAGCTGCAATAGTACGAAAGATATAAAGACACTTTACGCTCGTGATACACATTTACTTTTTTCTACGATCGCATCTTAAATTATTAAAAAACTTATACGTACAGAAAATAAATTCGTTCTGTCAATATGACAAGTTTCTGTTTTGTTTGTATCTCTGGTAACTATTGAAATATCTTTTTCGCGCGTTGCCATTGGAAACGCGTGCAAAAATAACTACTGATATATCTTTTCCGCGTGTTACCATTTTTCGATTGCTCCACAGAAAACGTCAACTTTACGTTGACAAATGAGAGTGTAATTGGCAACTTTTCATAGCAGTCGTAGAAAAAATATTTTTTATGCCCAGGCATTAAAGCGACACTTCGCACACTGTCATCTGCCAAAAAAATCACACTAGATTTGTTATTTACGTTAGATTCGTTGTTTTGCAATTTGTTGTGATAAATATGGAATGGATTTAAATAATAAATATATCATTACGCCTTTTACCCATTACTGGGTGTGGCACTCTGCCGAAGCAGATCTCGGTAAGTGATATATTTATGCGCGTGCCAGCAGTCAATTCACGGCCCCCAAAGATGTTAGTGGTGGGGGAGCTACAGAGGTAATTTTAAATTGGAGAAAATATTATGTCGACTGTGGGGATCGAACCAGGGTACTTAGGATCCACAGGCAGACTCGGATACCACTGAGCCATTACCCCATGGGATGGATTTAAAGAGCAAAATGATTTTGTTGTTGCTATGCAACTTTAAAACAGGGCGTATTTAATGTTGTGTTTGCTCATCCTTTTTAATTTGTTTAACAAGGATTGTTGTGCAGATATAATAAAAAATATTGTGCCTATATACCCCGAAGAGTCTTAATACGGTACTAGTAACCAGATCTTTTGAAAATGCCCTTGCATGCATATTACTTAAAAATGTTTAAACAGTTTCAATTTTATGCTTTTCCATGAAATGTTTATTAAATTTTCCTAGTAAAAATGCAACCATTATAAATATTTTTGCTACAACAGGGTTCTATAAAAGCTATTAACGTAATTAAAAATGAGTTTAAAACTCTTTCGCGTGGTTAATGAAACATTTTGAAACCTGTATACCTAGCAACTTTTTCACATAAAATTTAATTTTCTGTCATGCATTTAGGTAAAAATAAATTACCTAAAATTTGATTTAAACCACAGTATATTATTCTGGAATTTCTGTGTGATTTAAGCTAATTTAAGTTGAAATAACTCGTTCATTTCGTGGAATAAATTTCATTTTGCTTTCCTTGCTTTGTCTAATATTCGTTACCATATATTAGTGAGGCCAAGTGCTCAATTAAAGACACAAAATTTCTCTTCTCTGGAGACAATTACATTACAATGATATGTCCTCTGGGCCTCTACATCCTCGAAGACATATACCACGAAAACCTACAAATTAACTCACTCGATAGAATCGTTATTATTCTTAGACTGTTAAATAAATTGGGCCATCTTATTTCGGGTTGCCAAGTAGGCATTTTTGATCCGGATACTTCGGATTCAGCATGTTTCTCCGGACTAAGGGTTAGTTACGCATTTCTCCGAATTAATAAGCTTTTTATAAACTTTTTTTATATAATTGTTAAGTATACAGAATATTCCATATATAAAGGAGAAATATTGAGACTCTTTATAATTTCAAAATTGAAAACAAACAAAATACAGAGTGATCAAAAGGGATTGTTTCAGTTGGCAATACAATTCCGAAGATCTTTTTATTCCACATTTGGCACAACGGCAGATAAAGGCGGAAATGCTATTTAACATTTCTAATAAATACAACTAGGTTATGTCAAGAGTCTGACAGCTAATAGGATTTTTACTTTTCGTGTAATAGAAATACTTTAGATTATTGCTATGTTAGTAATAAAAGGAAGGATGAGGGAAACCAATTTTATTTATCAAGCTCACCAATTTCAAGATTTTTTTATTGCCAACTAAACCAATACCTTAATTTAACAAAAATTTAAATTGAAATGGTTCAATTTTAAATATGTTTCCATATAGTTTAAGGTACGAGAAATCGAATGCCGTTCAGTGCATCGACATATTTGCGATTTTTCATTTTTTCAAATTGCAACTTTGAGACGTTATATCTCGAAAACTAAAAGAGATATCGAATTGAACCAGTGTATTTCTCACGCTTTAGTTAATATAATAGCAAATTTTTTAAATTTTGCAAATTTTTAGATTTTTTTCAAAATTTTCCCTGGCGACATTTCAAAAAGTGGACGAGATAATGAAAATCTGTAAAAACCAGTGTATTCCTAGCGTAAAAATACGTAAGTATACAAATTTTTACGATAAAATTCTCACGCATACATTTTTTATTACAGAAAAACGAAAATCTGCTAAAAATTGAAAATTTTGAAGGGGTACCCCTTAAGATTTTTACGATTTTTGGTCATTTTTCGTTTTTCTGTAATAAAAAATCTATCCGTGCGATTTTCTTCGTGAAAATTTACATACCCATGTATTTTTACGCAAGGAATTCACTGGTGTTCACAGATTTTTAATATCTTATGCCATTTTTGAGATATAACCAAAGAAAAATTTTAAGAAAAATTTTAAAAATTTTCAAATTTTTCAAAATATGTTATATTAAATAATACTCCAGAAATACTCTGGTTTAAACCGCATTTCGATATCTCTTTTAGTTTTCGAGATATAGCGTCTCAAAGTTACAATTTGAAAAACATGAAGAAGCGCTGTAACTCGAAAACTAAACAATATATGAAGATGCGCTCAACGGCATTCGATTTATAATGCCTAAAATTATAAAGAACCATATTAAAAAAAATGAAAATTTTGAATTCTTTCAGTAAGTAGTTTTTAAAATCATAAATTTGAGAAACAGTATCTCAACAATGCGATTTAAAGTAGTCTATTCCTAGGTCTAGCTAGATATTACATTTTACTTATTTAGTTACTATTAAAATCATGTTTAAAATATTTATGTGACAAATAAACGTTATATATTTCAGTTTCATTACAATGTAGCTAATATAATTTTTTGATGACTTTTAAAATTAATTTTAAAGTAATCACATAAGAGAAGTGAATTGTGTTAATTGGTTTAGAAGCAAAATTTAATTATCATTCACTTTTATTTGAAACATTTTCCTAGGGAAGAAATGATAGTGGAAAAATTATTTCCCATGTTTATCTCCTATGCTTCAGTTTTCATGAGACCCTGTACAATATGCTAAAGGTAGTGACAAATTATATTTCGTTTAACGTTACAAGGACAAAGCAGTACCGAATCATCTTAATAACAATTGTGAATCCAGCATCTCAAATTTCCATTTCGTCACTAAAGCCAAAAATAATATAATTTCATTCAGAAGAAATGAAAAAATAATACCTGAAATTCCCATTATGAAACAAGGTCGCCAAAAGATAATTTCCAAGAGAAAAATACACAGAAGAAAAAATGTATGTATTAAGCAGGAAGCCAAAAAATATTTTACGACGACAGAAAATTATGCGCGTAAAAATATTTCTTTATGGATTAAAATACTTCAGCGTATTAAATTCGTTTTTATGCTCGTTCGTCTCTCGCTTATATACGGAGGTAATTTCGTATGAAACTGTTAAGACGCGAAACATAAATCTAAATGAAGCGAAAAGCATATCAGGGTGGAAATAAATGGCCTACGATTGAACATAAGTAGACGGAGGGTGATTCAATAAGGGCTTCTGATTACTTCACATTTTGGGAAAAGATGTAAATACCAATGAGACGAAAAATGTTCTCTCATGAGGTCTGATCGTTACTTCTATCTGGATTGCATCATACAGTAAAATTTTCTATCACGTTTTCTTTTCTTTGTTAGTTTCGGAATGAAATGAAACTAGATTAGATGGAAGGAAATTCAATTTTCGTTATTTATGCTATAGACTAAAAGTGACACTTATTACGAGTTTGTAAGTTACGTTGTTGAAATTGCTATCAAAATTTACTGACGTATTCGCGATTGACACATGGATGGAACTAATGTTTCGACGAGAAAACATGGCGGAATATTGATAAACCCTGTTATTATTTTACCAAAAACTGACAAATTGAGTAAAATTGACTAATTCAAACAATAAAATCTGTACATTTGTAGTACTAAATTAATTTTTACAATACTTGTACTGTAAGTTACCTATTAGTAGGCGTATTCCATTTGCCATTTGTATTAGATCTAACTTACATTTACTGAACCAGATCACTTATTTATTTCGCTTGATTACTTCGCAGACTTTATTTCTAGATTATAGATTTTAATTTACTTTGAAATAATACACCCCAATAAACGCATCAGTTTGCTTAATTTAGTTCCTTTAGGGCCGGTGTCTGAAAACAAATTTAACTGGTCAGTTAGTTTAACTCTTCGATAAACTGTCAAATGGGGTTCTGAAACAACATATTGGTATTTAACTGACCGTTAAGTTAACGCGGCAAATTGGTCCAGTTAAATTATATGACGCATGCGCAGTTGTTTCATAAATTGAAAATAACGGCTGACAGTGACAGTGCTCATCTTTCCTAACCTTGTTTTAAAAACCAATTCGTTAAGCCGCTGTATTAGTTTCGTTTGGCTTTGTTGGTGATTGAAAAAAGGTTTAAAAACAAAGTTATTACTAAAATCTATTATTTTGAGAACTTTAAAAATTCCTTCCAACATATTTTTAACTCCAGTGCTTGTGTGATTTTACCTATTTATCAAAACTTGTTAGTATGCAGCGTCAAGAATACTCGAATTCTAGTTCATCGTCATATGAAGAACTATTTGACATTGTGGAGGCTGTGCAGAAAGTCAGAGTTTTTAGAGAAAGACGTAATCCCTTTATCTATAGTGATGCGGAATTTAGAGACAGATATCGTTTCTACAAGAATAACAAGTTATGTGCCCTGTCTGATTTTGCGAATTAAATTCTTTAGCAATTTGTTGCCATGCTAAACTTTTTTTTGCGATTGTGACGGCATCACTTTCTTTATTTTCTATTATAGCTTTATATTTCCCCGTCACCAACTCAAAAAGAACATTCTTTTTCAGTTTCTGTGAAGTTTTTTCCACGAATTCGCTTTTCTTCCATAATTCTATTACAATTACAAACCACAAACACGAAGTACAATAATTGACGTCAAATTAATTATTTTGAAGTTTCAAATTGACGTCAAAAATTATCGACATTTACCGACAACGATAGTAACGCCATCTATTAGATTCAAGAATAAATGTGAGTCCAGGATAGAACCATGAGTTAGTTATCGAACATATAAATTAACTGACGTTTGTTTCCAGAAACCCGATGTAATTTTAACCTTTCTATAAATTTAAGCGACAGTTAGTTAACATGCCCGTTCAATATTTTTTCAGAAACCGGCCCTTAGTCATGTGTCGAATTTATCTGAACTGATTTAAGTGAACCAAGCTAATGACAAAATTTAAACACAAGTAGAACTTTTATTGCATAATGGTTTCCATGGTTACATCAGGACTTTAATATTTACTTACTATCCACCGTAGACATTAAGTAAATATTACATATCCAGGTCTTATTTATTCTGACAACAATTTGACAGTTGTCAATTTTGAAACCTATTTTTCTTTTCCTTCTATTTGTGCAAGTATTGTAAAAAATAGCTTACTAACCTCGAACTGTAAGTGATTTTTTTAGGTCACGAATGTTCTGGAAATCTCGACCCTTTGGGCCTTGAATTCTCAAACTACATTGGCCTAAAAACTGTCACTTACAGTTCATGGTACGTAATATACTATTATGTAGTAAAAAAACAAAAAATTTTAATAATGTAGATCCTATCAATATATTGAGAAAATAGAGAGTAGGTGACTCAGTGGGTTTGAGTCTCACAGCCAACAAACAATTTTCACCACATTAAAATTATCCCACTAACGTAATTAGGGGCTATGATTTGACGGCTGGTACCCCATAAAAATAAGATGTAAAATAACCAGAAGGAATAACAGTCCTTAATTATTCTTTGCACGAAAACATATTCTGCAAAAGGAAACTTACTGTTTTCAATTTCCATTCAACAGAATGAACAGTAAGAACATTAGCAAATCTATTATAGCTTCAGTGTGTCCATTCTCCATATGAACTGCTGTTCGCATACAACAAACAATCCTCCTGGTGGCAGCTATTCAATTAACCGTTGACCGGCCAAGGTAATTAACGAAAGGGGCGGTCCCAGACGCTATTGTGAGAATTACCGGTGACAAAAACGTTGCTCGTACACTCAGCAATGTCACTACTTGCCAAGGGTGGGGGAAAGGACAAAGGAAGTTGCGGAGGAGAGTAAAGAGTGACGCTTAAAAAGCTGCTGTCACAGCTGTTTGATGCTGTTCGATATTCCATGAAAGTTTACCAGGTTATATAAAAACTAGACAAATAGTGATTCGCATATCGTAGTGAAATCAGTAGTATGTGATTTTGTTCGGTTCTATTTTTCTTCGCACATGACGTGTTTCATTGAATATTGAATGGAATTATATAGATGTAACATCAGTTTTAATGAAATATGCTTTGAAGAAAGCACCCTTAAAATATCTGCTTTTTAAACTGGCAAATTAATATTTAAACTAAAAAAATCGCTTTATAAAAAAATAGTAGGAACGATTTACTTACATACATATACAGGGGAGTTAATTAAAAAAATTGCCATAGACGGTTAACATGGAAAACAAATTTACTTGTGCAAAAGTTTCTAAATTATTTTATACAAAAATACTTTAAATAAATTCCGCATTTAAGTTAGTAATCAGATTTAATTCTTGACATTTCATAACTGTATGAATAAAGTATTCAGTTTTTTGAAAACAGGTCCTTCATAGGGATAGCCATAGAATAACAACAAAATTACAAAGGAATATATGGCATTGTAACTGTCAAAAAAGTACGTGTTTTGTGATTGTGGTGTATTTAACAGTATAAAACGGAACAATATTTTTTTTTTTAAAAAGCATCAGTTTGTGTTATTGAACGAAAATCGCAAAACACAATATTTTTTACCAGATGAATTCAATGCCTTTGAAGGAATCTCGTTTAGATTTTGAGATATAGCCTCAAAAAATAGAACACATGACGAAGTAATTTTTTTGGAAATTTCAGAGGCTCTCTCAAAATCTAAACAAGGTATAAAGATGCGATCAAAGCTATTGAATACCCCGGTGTGTTTGAAACAAATTTTTTAATTAATTTTAAGCGATTTAATTTTTTGAAAAGGGTTGTTCTTGGGATTTTTTCGATTTTAGGCCAATTTCAGACTGTTTTCCCCAAAATTATTTCCGGTACGAATATTGCAATAAAATTTTATTTACATACATGTGTATTTTGACCCGCTGAAACCAATGAGAAAGTCTCCAAGGATATATATCTTCTATGTTTTGCGATTTTATTAAAAAATTGTTTTAAGAGAAAATTTTGGTGGAATTTTTTTTAAATATATAAATTGCAGAAAATAAGTTTATAAGTTAACGGAAGCATGATCAAGTTAATGCCGTTGAGTGTATCTACAACCAACTATCACAAAATTCCATACGATTTTTTGATTAAAAAGAGCATAAAAGGCGCAAAATATAAGAAACAGTATAAGGAATTCATTTCATAATTGTCAATTAAGAAACTCCTTTAATTTACTATTACCATAGTTATTTAATACCTAGTTAACGAATGCTTTAATAGCAAATCTTCTATTGATAAAAACCTGTATTTGCAATCACAATAAATTGCTCAAATTCCACTCAGAGAGAAAAACAAAAAGAAAGAGAGAAAGACAACTGATTTATGAGAATAGGTAGTTCGTTTGATTTTGAATGTAGTTTTTAACCTCGGCTCAATCTGTCTCGATTCTGTGAGCCCGATACTCGTGTAGATAACTGTACAAAAACTAAATACTAATCTCCAAAGACGTGCGTGAAATCCATTAGAGTTTTCTCGTCCTCGGCAGATCAGCGCGACTGCAACGCGAGCACAGAGATACACGGATATCGTAGATTTTTCCTGAAGAACCTGTAACTTTTTGCGCACATTTTTTCAATAGTTTCATTACTGAGATCAGCTTCAGTGGCTTCATCATGGCGATGGGCCTTTGCGCTTTTCGCCGACCTCTTGTTTGTCTCTCTTTGTCTGTCACCTGTAATGAACCGGCTGCGTGATTTTGAACTCTACTTTCGTGCAGGAGATTTGTCATTTTAAAAAAGTTTTTATTCAATTTTCGCGCTTTTCAACTCATTATGAACTTAAAACTGAAGTTAGAATCTTTTCACTTTTTCATTTTAAATTTATATTCTTTTTGATAAACTGCCTAAAAACTCTGCTATACTTCTCCTCAAATGGCCTGATTATTACGTCATTTTTAAAACATGACAACAAACAAAAAACTTTGTTGTTTTCTTGAGAAATATTAAAAATGTAAATGAAAGAAACAAAAATGAGTAACGTGCTTTGTATAATAATATAATAGGTTCTTATTTCTTTTTCTATTCATATTATTTTTATTTTTCAGGACACCAAGTCTGCAGATCAATTTACACATCTAGAGAAGTAAGATTTTTATATTTTTACAATATTTTATTCCTAAAGATAAAGTTTATGAATTAAACTAAGCTCCGTATTCTGTAACTTAATCATTGATTGTTACCAATCGATAAATAAATTGCAACCCTTATTTTTCATTATTACTCTATAATTTTACGAACATTTCGGAAATTTGTGATCAAAATCATTTATTTGATTATTTCTACTTTACATTGAAGCTTCTTGCTCTCATACAAAATTGCCAGTATAAAAATATTACTTTTATACAAACTTACTTTTTTTGAAGCTATCAGTGATATGAAGTCGGCCTGTGGATCCTGAGAACCCTGATTCAATACCCACAGGCGACAAACAATTTTCATAATTTCAAAAACTACCCCTGTGGCTCCTCCACCACTAACATCTTTGAGGGTCGTGATTTGACGACTGGTAACCACACTTCACGCGCAAAATATATCACTTACCGAGATCTGCTTCGGCAGAGTGCCACACCCAGTAATGGGTAGAAGGCGTGAAGATATATTTATTTGATATATTTATTTATTTATTTTATTTTTAAAAATAAAATAAATAAATATATCATCCTTCAATTTACTTAAATAAATAAATAAATAAATATAAAAATATCATCACGCCTTCTACCCATTACTGAGTGTGGCACTCTGCCGAAGCAGATCTAGGTAAGTGATATATTTTGCGCGTGAAATGCGGTTACCAGTCGTCAAATCACGGCCCTCAAAGATATTAGTGGTGGAGGAGCCACAGGGGTAGTTTTTGAAATTATGAAAATTGTTTGTCACCTGTGGGTATTGAATCAGGGTTCTCAGGATCCACAGGCCGACTTCATACCACTGAGCTAGCCACCCCATTATATTATTATTTATTATTTTATTTTTATATTTTCGCAATTCAACAACTTTTAAATGAATTGTAATATTTCGACTTGGTAAAATCAAAATATGATTATCTCTATTTGAAGCAATTGTTTCTAAAATAATTTCTAAGCATTTAACTGCGGAAAATATGCAACAGCAGGATGTTTTAAAACTGCATTCCGTCAATAATGTATGTTAGTAATGTATGCATACCTATTTTAAAGTTCCACTTCAGCTATGAAATCCGTACAAAGATTTACGCGTTCAAAATGACATGTTTAGTGTACAATTATTTATGTGTTGTGAATTTGTCACTAGAGTTTGACATTTCTTCAGCAAACTGTAACACTCAGGACGTTTGTTTTACAAATATTTTATCGTCATGACGTGTGTTCAAAATAAATATGAATCTGACAGACAGCTACAATTTTATGAACTTGTTTTACAGTCTTATATTTGTTATTGTTCGTTTTGATTTACGGCGTGAAAACTCTCGTTCATGTTTGCTCTTTACCGGCGTTGCAATTTCTCCCACCAGTGGCGTACCTAGGAGGACCGGCACATATTTTGGGGCGGCATTGTTTATATTTAGTTTTAGTTGTAAAAAACAACTTGTTCACTTCATAAGTTTACTATTCGATTTCTACGAATTATGAATTACTAAACTCTGTTTTTTAACCAGGAGGAGTAAATGCACAAGTCAGATTTACACTATAGAAAGTTACCAAAGAAAGTTACTAGATTTTTGTTCGCGCGAAATACAAAAATTTCTTACACATCTGCACTGATTAAGTCTCATGAAATTTATTTTAAAATACAAATGACATTATAAACTCTAATTTGTCATTCCGTATATTATTAATTCTTAAAAGAACTGATTTATGTTAATGTCACAGAAATCCAAAAAACCAACAAGAAACAGATATCCTCAAAACTTATGACAGCTCTAATAAATCAAATGTAAAATCTATGTACAGTGTAAACTGGACGAAGCACTAGCCAATCAGAAGCGTCAGTTTGAGCGGTTAAAATTTAAATTACTCCTCCTGGTTAAAAAACAGAGTACATATGATTTCGAATATTTCTCTTCATCGTCAAGTCAATGTAGGGTTGAAAATATTATCGCGAAAGTTTCTTTATTACTGCCTAATTTAAATATGCCATCCAATGGTAAAAAGTTCCACACCTATAGTTTGTCTCAATTACAATTATTTATTTATGTTTATTAATTTAATGGGGTAATGGCTCAGTGGTTCGATTCTAACATCCGACAAACAATATTCACCAAATTAAAATTACCCCTGTGGCTCTCCCACCCCTAACATCTTTTGGGGCCGTGATTTGACAGTTGGTAACCGCGCTTCACGTACATAAATATATCACTTACCGAGATCTGCTTCGGCAGAGTGCCACACCCAGTAATGGGTAAAAGTCGTGATGATATATTTATTTTTTTAATTTATAAAAACCACCATTTGATTGACTTAGAAAGGGCGGCAAATTGGAGACCGCCCTGGGCGGCAAAAGTTCTAGGTACGCCACTGACTCCTACATATGGTTTCAATGATACTAGGGATTTTTCATTAATTATCACTCATTGTCAGTACATCAAATTTAATTATTAATAATAAAATTTAATAGTCAATTAATTTTACATGTACATTTACTTTGTTTCCTCTATTCATATTTAATTTATCGTAATTAATTTTAATATGCTCAGTCATTTCAAAGGGAATTTATATCCATCTAATTTTTCATTTTATATCGCTATTATTTTAATTTAAAATTAAATATTTAAATAATACAGCAATTATAAAATGATAAATATCTTTTGAAAACATTATTAACATGTTAATTGATGTACAATATTACGTCAAAAGTGTAAATGAATGCTTTTGAGCATTTCTCGCCAAAGCAGACAATATGGCTTTTACATTCATGGTATGCAGGAATATTTAACAGCATCTTGTTAATCTTTAATCAAATTAAACCGTGTACGTTACGTGTGCGTTATCACTGCAACATATGCATGTTAATTAACATGTAAATAGATAATAACAAGACAAATTGATCCAAGATTAGAGTAATTGCTAGCATATTTGATTTGATTTGCTGACGGATAATTTAAAACAATAACAGCAGTGAATTAACTAGAAGATGAGCTAAACATACACAGAATGTAGCGTAATCAAAGGGAAATGCATTATGGGAAATATAGGAAATGGAAATTATAATAGGACTATCAAATTGTTGACTATAGGAGTTTCACAAATTTGAAATCAAATAGTTATTTATGTACCGAGGGTGAAAATATGCTCAGGATAAGAAACGCTAATTTCACCTGTGGTACATACAATATATTATGCACAACAAAATAACATTTATCTACAACTCATATATAATAAAGACATTATTACATTGATTTCAGTTGAATTATATGGTTCATAAAACACTAGTGTTTCATATACCAGAAAACACTGTAAACAACTTGTTACTTAGCAACCACTTCATGATCTACCGTATTTTGAGAAACTTTAGGCGTATTCCATTTGCCATTTAGATCAGATCTAACTTACATTTACTGAACCAGATCACTTATTTATTTCGTTGAATTACTTCACTGACTTTATTTCCAGTACTAGAATTACTTATTCTAATTTACTTTGCAATAATTCACCCAAATAAGTGCTTAAGTTTGCTTAATTCAATTCATTTAGTCATGTTATTTAATTTATCTGAACTGATTTAAGTGAACCAAGTGGCAAATGGAATCTACTTTAAACATTACGACCAATCTTCTTCGATACCTATAATTATGAGTTGTGGATAAAATTTTGTATTACACTTGTACATATTTTAATCTTTTGACCATATAATTAATACTTAAGAATATTAAACACTCGACCTCCGGTCTCGTGTTTAAACTTTTCTTGCGTGTTTTATATACTTAATAAAACACTTGTATAATAAATAACTATTAATTATATGTTCAAAAGATTAAAATATGTACATAGGTTATATGTCAAAATGTTATTTTGCAGAATCAGGTATTCACAGTAAACAATAATTGTCATTTTATTTATATATCCATAGGATTTATTCCTTGTTGGCCCATGGGCCAAAAAGAAGTGTTTAAGCCCGCTTTTTAGGACTAAAACACATGCTTTTTGGCCCGGTTGTGCATAAACTTCTTTTAACGTTTTGTACAAGCATTTGTTTCTATGTGAGCGTATACTGTATAATTTGTATTTGCAATAAATTTAAATAAATAAATATATACATCGTCACATCGTTTAGTTATTACGGGTTGTAAAACTTAGCTATAAGCGAACTCGGTAAGAAATTCATTGAATATGAAATTATTTATCTGGAAAGACTACTGTTAAAAGTTATCTACGCCTGTTTTTTGTCCATTTACAATTACAATGTTTTAATAAGAAACGCACTTAAAGTGATAGTCTACAGAATTGCAAACTGTGTCCATCTGGAATTTTCAAATAAATAAATACTGCAGTAGCAGATCTCGGTAAATCCTATTGTTTACCCTAAGATTATTTTCTAAGTAAATACTTATTAATTTATCAAATTAAATTATAAATAAATAAATATAAATAAATAAATATAAATAAATAAATATAAATAAATAAATCTAAATAAATATAAATAAATAAATATAAATAAGTAAATATATCATCACGCCTTCTACTCATTACTGGGTGTGGCACTCTGCCGAAGCAGATCTCGGTAAGTGATATATTTATGCACGTGAAATGCGGTTACTAGTCGTCAAATCACGGAACCCAAAGATATTAGTGGAGGGGAAACCACAGGGGTAATTTTTTTAAATTGGTGAAAATGTTTGTCGATTTCGTGAATCGAACCAGGGTTCTTAGGATCCATAGGCCGACTTGATACCACTGAACCATTACCCCATTAAATTAAATTATAAACTGAAAAATTAGAAAACCGCCAGGACACATACCAAAAATAAAGAGAACAATTGAAATAAAATTAGATTAGAATATCAGAGCCGTCGTAACTTAATTGAATCAAGCAAATGACCGCAGTTAATAGGTCCCAGGTTCAAATCTCGACTGTATCCTAATTTCTCTCTTTATAATTTAATTTAATGGATCCTGAGAACCCTGGTTCGATTCCCACAGGCGACAAACAATTTTCATAATATCAAAAACTACTCCTGTGACTCTTCCACCACTAACACCTTTGGGGGGCCGTGATTTGACGACTGGTAACCGTACTTCACGCGCAAAATGTATCACTTACCGAGATCTGCTTCGGCTGAGTGCCACACCCAGTAATGGGTAGAAGGCGCAATGATATATTTATTTTTTTATTTAATTTCACTTACTGCTCCTCAATACTTAAATAACTATTATTTATTAATGACCTTTGAAACAATTTATTTATTGTTAAAATAATGAAAACCTCACAATAATATATGAGGACACAATCAGCAAATTCGTAGAACGTCACACCGTGTCCTTTTTCCGTGGCCACACGTACCACTAATGGCACACATCCTGTGTTGTACATACATGGTCATGTCTCATAGCAATTGTTTGCGCGGCGGCACATTTCGTTACCGGTGACCACAGCCATCGTTGTCCGCCAACCGGTAACCGCTGCATCGCTCGTCACGATGTGCAAGTGCAATGCAGGTGATTTACCTGGCCGCGCGCTGCGGTCGGTGCGGTGTCCGTTGGCAGAGTTCAAAGCCGCGATGCCAATTATCTGCGGTGAGAGACTAAGAATGAGGGCTGCTTGTTATTTGCAGCAAGGGTGATTTATTTGGTGATAGGAATGATTTGTTGATTGGAAATTGTTTTCTTATTATTTCTTGAATGGTTTGTGTTGAGATCGACCAGTGGGAAGTGCAAGCGAAACATAACTATATTATAATTTAAATAAAAATTTAATTTTGGTTAAGTTCTGATTTATTTTATAAACATATTGACTACGCGCCGTCTAGAATTCTATAATAGAATGCAGGCGATAATTTTCAAATTACCAAATTAGTACTACATTCTAAATTATTTTTTATGTCAAATTTATAATGTGAATTTTGTGCAACTGTTTTTGTTAAAAACAGTACTACAAAGTTCAGGTTTATAGAACTGTTTTAGGAAATATGTTTTTATAACGTTGTCAAATTGTAAAATAAATACATATATACTCACGCCTTCTACCCATTACTGGCAGTGCCGGATTTACGTGACATGGGGCCCTAGCCTGAATACATAGAATGGCCCCCTCTATGTTGCCGTGAAAATAAAAAGTAAAATAAAACTATAGGAGTAAGATTAAAATAACATGTGTTTTATTATAAATACAATATCTGCGACGCAATTAAAACATCTTTCTTCGCACTTTTTGCTTAACGAAATCTTCAATGACCTGTATATAATTATAATT
Organism: Pterostichus madidus; assembly: GCA_911728475.2. NCBI lineage: Eukaryota > Metazoa > Arthropoda > Insecta > Coleoptera > Carabidae > Pterostichus > Pterostichus madidus. The sequence continues at coordinate 6,513,779 of OU452313.1, read as the reverse complement.
ACAATGATTAATTCTCCATTAATATTGATTAGTTTTTTCGTTCATAGTTTCTCTGTTAAATTTATTGACGTATTAGTAAAATTTAAATTTACTAAAATGTTCAAAACTAGTTTAACTCCAGTGCGGGGCCTCCCGAGCTCGGGGCCCTAGGCTGGAGCCTTTTCAGCCTAATGGTAAATCCGGCACTGATTACTGGGTGTGGCACTCTGCCGAAGCAGATCTCGGTAAGTGATATATTTTGCGCGTGAAGTGCGGTTACCAGCCGTCAAATCACGGCCTTCAAAGATGTTAGTGGTGAGGGAGCCACAGGGGTAATTTTTAAAATGGTGAAAATTGTTTGTCGCCTGTGGGAATCGAACCAGGGTTCTCAGGATCCACAGGCCGACTTGATACCACTGAGCTAGCTACCCCATACTTTGTTGTCAAATTGTAAAAATGTAAAACATTATTCTTTCAAATTAAATTATAAAGAGAAAAATTGGAACACCGTCAGGATATGAACCTGGAACCTTATAAACTCCGGTCATATTCTTTAACCAATTAAGCCACGGTCACATCCCAATCAGATTCCTGCTCATCTGATCTAAGGTCCCAGGTTTAAATCCTGACGGTATCTCAATTTTTCTCCTTATAATTTCAATTGATTAATTATTACGTATTTATAATAATTACATTATAATTCTTTCAGTTTTGCTGTCATTATTCAACTCATAAAATTACTGCTATTAATTTGTTTTATAAAATAAATATATCATCACGCCTTCTACCCATTACTGGGTGTGGCACTCTGTCGAAGCAGATCTCGGTAAGTGATATATTTTGCGCGTGAAGTGCGGTTACCAGTCGTTAAATCACGGCCTCCAAAGATGTTAGTGGTAGAGGAGCCACAGGAGTAGTTTTTGAAATTATGAAAATTGTTTGTCGCCTGTGGGAATCGAACCAGGGTTCTCAGGATCCACAGGCCGACTTCATACCACTGAGCTAGCCACCCCATACTGTGAATTTATAATAAAATATATTCATTAAATTGCAAAACACTTCTCTATTAAAAATTAAAGTTAGGTATATAGTTTTATAACATAACCTAGATAATTATAAAATGAACTTGAACGCTAATCTAACTAATAAATGACAAAATAAATTAATTTCTAATGTTTATTGATCTGTCAGTGTTACTACCTTGAAATGTTATTTTTGTTTTTTCTGTGGCTTCTTTGGTGGACCAACTACTTAGGTCATATGCCGCCATTCCGCCCTGATCTGCGTTTTAGGTATTATGGTCAACAGCAACGCGGGTTTTCTCTGAACGGTCACCCATCCAAGTACTACCCGCGCGCAACGTTACTTAACTCCCGTTATCGCTTAGATCAGTTCCAACGAGTGCAGCCATGGTCGTTGACAAGAAATGTTATTATTATTATTATTATTATTTTCTTATTAAAATTGAATTATAAAAAAAAGAAAACCTAAAGTACCGCCAAAATTTTAACCTGGAACCTACGCACTCCAAAGTTCATAAGCCCCAGGTTCATATCTTAGCAGTATCACACATTTTTTCTTTATAATTAAATCTGATTTCATCAATCGCTACTTTAAAACTGTTTTTGTTTTCGAGTTATTGTTTGTGAAAGGTAACTTTTTTAAAATTTTGTCCTTGATCGTCTTTTTGTTGTATATAATTTATATGCTATACAAATATATGCAAACAACGTTATTGTTACCATTGGCAACGCTCATATTTCTATATTATCTTTTTAATTTTAATATGAGAAATAGTTTTTAATTGACACAATTATCAATCAATTGACAGCAACAAACTGAATATAATAAAATCAAGTCCTTAGCAAATTCAGCAAAAAACTGCAGATAAAGAAGAAAATAATTAATATAAAAGTGTGTATCAACAGCGATACAATTAAAAATACATATAAAAAGTTGCCAATTTATCCGAGGTCGTCAAGGATTGTAATTCCCCAAGTGCAATATAATTTATAAAAAGCATGGTTGCAAATTTAAAAACTGTGTTCTTCACTTCTCGTGAGCACATGACATGCTTAAAGAACATGATTATGTAAACAGCTATAAAAAACTGTTTCTTGCAACAACAACAAAAAAACTTCTTCCACAGTAAAGCATAATTAAAGAGGTTAAAGTCAAGCAACTAATTTTAAAATGAAAATGTTTATTAATTTGACTTTCATTATTTTAACGGAATTATTATTCACTAGACTAGAGCGCTGTAAATATATTCAGAGGGATTAATTGGCAATATAATTCTGGATATATTTTTATTCCACAGTTGGCACAACTTCAGATAAAAGCGGAAATATTATTTGACATGTAAGCTTAATGCAAATAAAATAAATATAAATATATCATCACGCCTTCTACCCATTACTGGATGTGGCACTCTGTCGATGATAGATCTCAGTAAGTGTTATATTTTGCGCGTGAAGTGCAGTTACCAGCCATCAAATCGCGCCCCCCTAAGATGTTAGTGGAAGGGGAGCCACAGGGGTAGTAGTTTCAATGTGGTAATAATTGTTTGTCAGCTATGGAAATCGAACCCACTTTTTCAAATCCACAGGCCGATTCGATAGTACTGAGCTACCTACCTCATATGATGTTATATAAAAATAAATAAATAAATATATCATCACGCCTTTTATCCATTACTGGGTGTGGCACTTTGCCGAAGCAGGTCTTGGTAAGTGATATATATTTATGCGCATGAATTGTGGTTACCAGCCGTCAAATAATGGCCCTCAAAGATGTTAGTAGAGGAGGAGCTTTAGGGATAATTTTAATGTAGCGAAAATGTTTGTCGGCTGTGAGAATCGAACCAGGGTTCTCAGGATTCACAGGCCGACTCGATACCAATGAGCTACTTACCCCATATGATGTTATATATATATATATATATATATATATATATATATATATATATATAAATAAATAAATATATCATCACGCCTTCTACCCATTACTGGGTGTGGCACTCTGCCGAAGCAGATCTCGTGATATATTTTGCGCGTGAAGTGCGGTTACCAGTCGTCAAATCACGGCCCCCAAAGATGTTAGTGGTGGAGGAGTCACAGGGGTAGTTTTTTTTTGAAATTATGAAAATTGTTTGTCGCCTGTGGGAATCGAACCAGGGTTTCCAGGATCCACAGGCCGACTTCATACCACTGAGCTAGCCACCCCATGTATATGTACGTATATAATTTTTTTATCAGTTAGGATCAAACTTGAGCCATCACCTCTACTATCCATTCTACATTCCCAGTAATAGATATCAATTAATGGTGAAGGTGTTCCGATTATTAGAAGGAAATTGTGAGAACGTCACAATGAAATATGATTATTTCAAAAGTTTGTATATGAAATACTTCGAAAGAATATCAATCATTTAGGTTTGTGTGGCTGTGGCTGTCAATAAATTATGTAGCAGCCATTAAGGCATGTCTTTAATTGTAGTTCTTAAACCATTAATCGTGTCTTGAACTGGAAATCTGCTCCAGCGAAATTAGCTCACTGACCGCTACCCTAAAAATCGATTATGAATTTTCACTTTCATAATTTTCCACTTGGAACACTGGACGACTTTCTTTGTAAAATAACACGTGTTGGACAAGTGTAGACGAAACTTGTTAGGGCTGGAAACTGGAAATTACGAAAGGTTAAAAAAGTTCGTCCGATGAAAGGATTCACTTTTACATCCGTGCTCAAAGGTAGATTGCAAACGGCGTCAAAGAAATACATACAGAACCTTATTCGATATAATGAATTTCATTGCAGATCAAACGCTGCCGAAATGTCAATATTTTTGATTCTTTATGTCTGCACTCTTTGATTAATCGCAGTTATTTTCAACATAAAAACGATGAGCGAGATATCATAAAAAGTTTATTCATCTTTCATTCCATTTTATAATATAAACCTTTTGCTGCACGTTTAAATTATATCCTTCAGGAACTCGGAAACGGAAATAATATGAAATATGGAATTTCCTTTCAAACGAACACATTTTTATAAATAAGAATTTCTCAATTATTTATAGGCATACATTTTTATAAACCATTGACTGCTAACAATTTAATTTTCTAAATTTTATGTCTAGTGTTTTTCCGCAAATTAATTTAAACATTATTATGAAGCATTGAGAAGCGTTTCACATAAGATATAATATTTTTTTCTATCTCGGTGTTATTACAGCTCTATAAACGCACTGTAAACATATCGCCAAGGAGATCTGTAAGCGCACTGTTTTTGGTGCTTTTTATTTTATAGGAGTGGTATGAATGTTGTTAAATCTAACAGATGAATGACATATAACCTCAAAATTGTAAACTGTCTGTGACGTAATATTACTAAAAGAATATAGTATAATCATACAAAATTCACAACATCACAATATAATATAAAACATTGATTAATTGTCAAAAAATTTAAATTTTGTTATTATTTTTGTTATGAGAAGCGCTACCAACAGAACTAATAAAAAATACCAACTTATATTTTTGACAAGTCGCAGTTTTTTAAATCTAACAGAATTATAAAATTACCTCAATAGAAAAAATAGTATAAAGAACACATTTCATGAGGCCTGTTATCGCACTCGTCCGTTGTAAAACTTTGTCTCGTGCGTTAACAGATTTCCTTATGAAACTAATTCTTTAATATACTATTCTGTAACCATTAAGTAATACGTTCATTATATGTTACAGTTAAAACAATAATAATTAAATGTCAAACACTGTTTGCTACTTAGCTACCTAATATGTATTTTTTTAATTGATTGTTTTTGCACACCTTATTAGAAATTTGATTAAATAATTATATATATAATCTAAAAATTTTCACAATAGTTATTTGTGTTTCTAGAGCAGAAAGTAATCTATTGCCGCTCATGTATGTATGATTGTTGATCGAGGCGTAATCGAGAGTAACAACCATGCAAGAGCGGCAAGGACACTTTCTGTTTCGTGACAGTTTTTCTGTTTTGGAATTCGCTTGAAACTGTTGACAGTTTTTATGTATTTATAGATATACTCTTACTTTACCGCTCGACGAGTGGTAAACGTCAATGTTCTGCACTCAAAAGTTAGTTGGAAATGTCTTATTTTCTGCTCGGTTATAAAAAATAGTATATTGCAAAATAAATGTTACATTTGGTCATTGTAACATGTGTTTTTCATACTAATTTTCCTCTATCGCATTCTTTAGCTATTATTTCAAAAAAATTAATTAAAAAAAAATAGTAAAATTTCAAGGTGGTAATACTGCCAGATTCAATAAACATTTGACATTTAATTTATTTTGACATTTATTAATTAGGTTCAAATTCATTATTATCTAGGTTATGTTTGTAACAAGGTGGTTTTGAGTTGACTGTAGATATTCCGTTAGTTTGCTTCCATGTTTTGTGCGAAAAGATTCTGAGAAAAATCTTATCGTGCAACGAATGTGTGTGGTCATCTGCAGTTTTCGGCCATGTGTTGCACCCCCAAAATACCACTCTTACCCCCGCTTAAGAACTTAGCGTCTTGTTTTGAGTTGTAGCATCAGTCAAGCCAGGTTAGCACCGTCGGCCGGTCAAGATGTGACCGACGTCGAATCCGTTTTGCGCTTTGCGCGCATTTAATTATCATTTAGTTAACTATTAATGTTTCTAGTTTTATTTTGTTATAATTTTATTCGTAATATAGTTCATTAATTTAAATAAAGTTATCTGTGTTTTATGGTGCGTTATTACTTAATTAATTAATAGTAACCACAATCATTTCATTCACAATCTAATAATTCACGCTCGCGATGTTCGTACCCCCTCGTGTTACATGTTACAAAACCAAATACCTTTCATTTGTAATAAAGACCTGTTTTGCAGTTTAATGTAAATTATAAAAAAAAAAATGAGCTAAGCAATGGCAGCTAAAATGATAAAATTTATGTTTGTCATTATTACAACTAGACACCTTAATAACTTAACAAAAAATATCCCAAACACAGTAGTATAAAATTGAATTTTGATGCACTGTTTTTTACAAAACCAGTTGAACAAAATTCACTTTATTAACGCGATATTGGAAAAAAATTATTGTAGATATTTTCTTGAACTCTTTTATTGAAATGAGGTAATTTGTAGTAAATACTAATTATATGCAATTTAGTACAGGAATTATTTACCGGACACTTTCGATTCATAATTTTCAATGTTAAACTTTATATCTCGTTTTATTTATGACATCCGATATAATAATTTTATACATTTCACCACATAGACTACAGTTTACTGCCGCAAAATTTAATTTACACTTGACTCTTACCTAGCTGTAAAAACTGACGCGAAACTCGACGTCTTACTAATATAATTTAAGCAAAAAACAAAGTTAGTCAACAGATGAGCAGTTAAGTCAATAAAAAATCACTTCTGCAAACAAATCTTGGGTTCAAATGAATCGAAAACGTTCAATGAACATTACCATTACCTTTTCTACTCGTAAATATGTTAAAAAGAAAAAAAATCCTACACGTGAGTTAGATCAGTTCGTAGCTAAAATGCAGTATAAAAGCAATATAAACGAGAACCTCTTTCCGTGAAATAGCGACAATACTTTCTCGAAACGTTTCCATAAATAAATAAGCAAACATTCACCCATTCGTTACCACTTCAGTCAAATACAAGCGCTTGTGGAGTCCATATATCGCGACAATACAGCTCGGCTTCACAATGCACGTACGTATATGGCATATACAGGTTTCTGTTGGGCTCAGACATAAACATAAGACAGTCGGGCGACAGCAAACTGGAGATTGTAGTGTAGTTGTTTCTCTCGTGTCTGCTGTTGATGCTCACTGTTCAACTCAACTTACTTCTTTACTTCTTCAGATAACATTTAAGAAATGTTGTTATTGTTTACTTGGAGATATTTTTATCTTTTGTTTTGTGAAATATGGAATTTTAAATTATTTTTGTTTATAGACCAGTACTGGGTATTTTGAAGGGTCAAAAAGGTAATTTTATCTAGAAACGCAAGTTCAACAAAATTAAATTAAAATAAATGCGACCATTCTTTTGATAAATTCCAAGATTTTTATGCGTTACATACTATTTTTTATCCGATCGAACTATATTATTATTATTTATGGAGTAGGTGACTCAGTGGTATCGAGTCGAAAAAGTTTTAGCCAATATTGAATTTTAGATTAGCTAATTCAATTCCCACAACCGACAAACAATTTTCACATACATACATACATACATACATACATACATACATACATATCGTCACGCTATATCCCAACAAATGGGGTAGCACGAACCCTAAAATCACTCATAAAACATTCACTCATCACACTCATCAAACAACCAGTCATCGTCAAACATCTTCATCCAAACATACCACCCTCACTTCAACCACCTTCATAGATCACTCCATATAAACTCATTCATTTATTACACTCGAAATTATTATCACACAACAAACCTTCAATCACATCATTCCTTTTCACTTACCATTCATTTTCTTTCTTCAACGTACATAACGTATGCATAAAAAATCTCAAATTACTCACGTTTACTCCTAAAAACGAATCTAATAACGAAACTAACAACGAATCTACAAGATTAGAAAAGATGAAAGCGATAGTCTGCAGTTATATATGAAAGAAAAGACCACACAATGCAGTAACTGGAAATGAAACAAAAAGATAAGAAAGGGAGGGAGCGTCGCCCTGCGCTTGTTTTTGAAAGTGAAATTCACACTACGTAATAACTGAAAACGAATTAAAAGATAAGAAAGGAAGGGAGTGTCGCTCTACGCTTGTTTTTGGAAGTGAATTCCACACAATTGCAGTTAAACACTCAATGTAAGATCAGAAAAGAATAAAAAAGATAAGAAACGAAGGGAGTGTCGTCCCTACTACGTTAAAATTACTCCTGTGGCTCCTCCTCCACTAACATCTTTAGGAGCCGTGATTTGACGGTTGGTAACCGCACTTCACGCGAATAAATGTATCACTTACCGAGATCTGCTACGACAGAGTACTACACTAGTAGTTTGTTTTGGACAGCTATGGTGGTATCCTAAGTTTTTGTTTTTTTTGTAATTCTATTTCTTCCTCATTTATATCTCATTTACCCTTTCGAGTGTCTATTTCTGTAATTCAGCTGTATTTAATTTTATAAATATATTAAATCTATAGTCTTGAGAGGCTGGCATGATGCAGTAGCGCACCTAGTCTATTTTTATGCAATTATTTGACAAGTCTTGAATTTGATAATTTTACCATATTTTACATTGCAACAAAAAAATGATCTCTCAATTTATATCAATAAAAATATGTATATTTATACAGAAAATTATGCGGAATGCAATGGTGACTTCTCTAGTTCCGTATCTAGGCTAGTTTTTGACATATAGGGCAGTTAGCGGAAAACGGTCAAAACGAGATGAATTTTGAGCAAAATTTTACTTTTCTGAGGCTATATCTCAAAAACTAAACAAGATATAAAAATACGCTCAACGGCATTGAATTTCTCGTGTTTGAATTGACTTATAAACATATTTTCAGCGATTTTGATTTTTTGAAAATTTCTTAAGGGGTACCCCTTAAGAATTTTCGATTTTAAGCCATTTTCAGACTTATTGCTCTAATAATCTTCCTCATCCGAATATTTTACATACATACGTATTTAGAGGCACTGAACCCAATGATGAAATCCCTGAGTTCGTATCTCTTTTAGTTTTGCAGATATTGGCCTTAGAAATTTGTGTACATCGAAAATTTTCTTCAAAATTTCGAAAATAAAAAAATTGATGAAAATATGTGTACAAGTCAATTCGGACACGAGGAATCCAATGTCGTTGAACGCATCTTCATATCTTGCTTCATTTTTGAGATATAACCTCTGGAAGAGTAATTTTTTCTAAATTTTACGCCATTTCACATTTCTCAATATTTATCTATTATCTGTATCGATCGGATAAAAAGCAATGTTTTTTCTAAGAAAACCACACTGCAAGTTCTAATTTAGGGCCAGTTTTTTAATCGCCGGTTTACTCTCGATTAACGTTAATCATGATTAAATAATAATTGAAACCATAGTTACCATTATTATTTAATCATGATTAACATTAATCGGTGATTGAAAAACTGGCCCTTATTTGACTAAAATGTTGTTTCGATAAGAAATATTTTTGTCGCAATTTTGGAATCAATATTGAACTTATTCTCTTATATATGTTTATTTGAAGTTGACCTTTTTACTGTTACAGTATTGTATTTTTCCAAGAGTTAATTAAAAATGCAGAAAACGGATTTTTAATAGAGTTGTATAGTTTCCCAAGGGATTTTCAAATGCAGGCGGAAGTTAATAACCACAATAATTTATTTCACTGTTGTCGTAGCTGACATATTGTAATTATCCTTAGAGAGAATAAAATTATTTACCTGTAGCGTAAATCAAAATTTTAAATTATAATATTTTGTTTTCTTAGAACTCAGATAGAAGGTAATTTATATATATGAAAAGTTATCATGCAGTTAATAACTTCGGTTATTTTATAGTAGCAATAAAAAATTGATTACATTATGTATGTAATCTTTATTTAATTTATAATGCGCCTATCAATTTAATTTTATAATGAATTCCTATTGGCTTCCGGGTTTGTGTTCGTCATAATTTTTGCCATACTTCCTTCAAATATTTTCTTCAATATGATATACTATATTTCGATTAAATTTGAGATCTGTTAGACTTATTCTGTTTATTTTGAATACTTGATTTTGCAAAATATCATTTTGATATATAAATGAACCTGTTTTAATCTTTGAATATAACAGTAAATGTTCTTTGTTGTGCATAATAGTTATTTCTGTATCAAGGGTGAAAACAGGCGATTCTGACCCGCGGTATGATTATTAGCACAAGGTGCAAAGCACCGAGGACTAATAACATGCTTAGGGTCAGAAACGCTAATTTCACCCGTGGTACATATAATATTTTATGCACAACAAAATAACATTTAATTATATGTTCAAAAGATTAAAATATGTACATAGTGCCAAAATGACATTTTGTAAAATCAACAAAAATTGTTTTTTATTTATGTATCCATAGGAATTATTTTTTAAGACCCTAGAGACAAAACCAGTGTTTATGTCCTCTTTTTAGGGCTAAAACACATGAATTGGGCATAAAATATTGTATGTGCCACGGGTAAAATTAACACCTCGTGCTAATAATCATGCCACGCCTTTTTTCACCCTTGATACATAAATAACTAATTTGACAGGTTTTTTGTTTTGAAATTCACTTGGTAATGATGATAGTTTTCATGTTTCCATGGATATGATGATATACACTTACTTTATCGCCCGGCTGACAGTTGGAAATGTCTACTTTCTGATGGGCCGCAGAAAAACATTTTTTTTTTATTCTAAAATATTTAACTTAGCAAAAGAAACATATTGTAATTGAGTTTAATTTAATTTAATTCGAAAATAAAATAAATATATCGTCACGCATTTTACCCATTACTGGGTGTGGCACTCTGTCGTAGCAGATCTCGATAAGTCAAATCAGGCCCCCAAAGATGTTAGTAGAGAGGGGCCACAGAGGTAATTTGAATGTAGTGAAAATTGGTTGTCGAAGTTCTCAGAATCCACAGACCGACTTTATACCACTGAGCCAATTTAATTTTGAATAATTATATTTATATTTTAAGACAGAACACGTTAAAAAATATTCCATTTATTATCAGTAGGATAAAGTTACAAATAATAATCTGTAATTTTTTTTCACTTATTTAATTTGATTGATAACTTTATCTGTCATTTTATCCCAGCATTTATCTCCACTTCGTCCTAATACCAATTAATAATTTAAAAAATAAGAAGCCAGTCTTTCAGAATTTTTCGTTAACTAAAGATCAATTACGAAGTTTATTATGCCTGCTATTTTAACACTATTAGGGCCATTTTTCAATCACCGGTTAATTTTAATCACGATTAAGTAATAATGGAAATCCTAGTTTCCATTATTATTTAATCATGATTAACATTAATCGTAAACGGATGATTGAAAAACTGGCCTTCAGTTTATCCTTTTAGTGTATCCTATTGTTAACCAGACTTTAAATGGTTGAGTCTCAAAATAATTGCGGTGTTTATTTCCCATTTTGCTCATTTCTCAAAACAAAATCTCTCCCGTCTGGCAGGTAAGTTCCACCCTGTTGTCAACAACAGTAATCCCCGTCTCGGCGGGAGAAGTATTACAATTTAACAATGTTAATGTTCAGAGCCCCAACTCTGGCTTGCTTGCGGTTCGCTTGAGGTGAGCAAGCAGCAAGCACCGTGCAGCCAAGGTTCGTGCTCTCGAGCTGACGCTGCACTAGCACGACAACGTCACCAGGGACTGGATATAAATTTACTTAGGGGTGGAAGGCCACCGTTGCGACCTACCAGGAGCACTAGGTCGCTAGGTGTTTCACGGAGACGTGAAGGATAAATGGAGAATTAGAATTCCAAAGGAAACAAGTATTGGAAATTTGTTGAAGATGATTACTTACAAAGATTTATTTATTTTACGGTTTAAAACAGGGTTGAACACTGAACCGATTATTATTCTTGAACCGAACCGTTCATGTAGGACTGGGTAATTGAAATAACCTGTATAAATGAATCGTTTCGAATGATATTTTCTAAATATTTATTTTTGCCATTGACACAAAAGTGCTATTTTTTACACAGTCTGTGAAGAGTCAATATTAATGCCTAGGCATTAAATACTATATTATATACCAAGAGACTAAAGTAATAATTTCATCCTGAGGGTGAAGTTTATTTCATTTGAGGGATTAAATGCCCTTTAGTCCTGTGGTATATATGTACACTATTTTTCGCACTTCCAACCATTCATTTGAATTAATGATTAATTTTGATATATAATTCACAATGACAGCATTATACATTTTTTAGGTAAATTAGCTAACATAAACAAAATGTTATATTTTGTGTTTTATAAAATACTTGTTGGTGGGCTGGAGAATAATTCATATTGAAAATCTTATTAGATTATAAATGTACAATTACAGAATTTATACTTATCTGCCTTTTTCATAATATAATAAATATAAATATATCATCACATCTTTTACCCATTACTGAATGTGGCACTCTGCTAAAGAAGATCTCGGTAAGTGATATATTTTTGCGCGTGAAGTTTGGTTATCAGTCGTCAAATCACAGCCCCCAAAGATGTTAGTGGTGGAGGAGCCACAGGGGTAGCTTTTGAAATTATGAAAATTGTTTGTCGCCTGTGGGAATTGAACCAGGGTTCTTAGGATCCACAGGCCAACTTCATACCACTAGCGACTCCATATAAATATATAAACACGCCTTTTACCTATTACTGAGTGTGGCACTCTGCTGGAGCCGACCTCGATAAGTGATATATTTATGAGCGTGTAATGAGGTTACCAGTTATCAAATCACAGCCTCCAAAGGTGTTAGTGATGGGGAAGCCGCAAGGGTAATTTTAATGTGGTGGAAATGTTTGTCGGCTGTGGGAATCAAACCAGGGTTCTCAGGATCCACAGGCCGACTCGATATGACTGAGCAATCTACCCCTATAGGTATATATATATATATATATATATATATATATATATATATATATATATATATATATATATATATATATATATATATATATATATACATATACAGAATGGTGACCGCGACTCTCGAACATAGGACTTTAACATGTAAAATCATATTGTTTTAATTTGCAGTTTCTGATCTCATTTTGGTTAGAACATATGATCGAAGTTCATAAAGTCCTAGGTTTTAATCCTGGCGGTATTTAAATTTTTCTCTCTTTAATATATTTATTTTATTATTTAAAGTTAATTACTATTTGCATTGCTGTATTCAGCATCGGGTTTATTATTTTGCCGTCTTGATGCTATCAAATTTTTATTTCTCTAATGACGATAAAAATTTAAATTATCCTAACGAAAAATAAAAAATAAATAATTGTTATTTAATTTTTATTATAGAGAAAAACTAAAATCCCAGGATTTTAGCCTGGGACCTTTGAACTCCGGTTAATTCCTGTTTCCAACTTCCAACACAACTACGGCATGCATGTAATTCAAATTTGATTCTGATTACTATAATTTTTATTTCTATTTTTGTTATTCGTATATGTCAAACGTAACTCTCTCTACGAGTAAAAGAAAATTAGATTTCATCAATTATTAAGTATTTAATTACAAAAAATACTTATTAAATCATCATTTAGTTTCTAGAGCATTATAAAAACTTATTTAGATATATTAATTTATATTTATTTTCTGTTTATTAGACGAATATATTTATTAGGAACTTTGTTAGGAGATTGAAATATTGGTCTTTAAATAACCCTTTTTAACTGCAAAATGAACTTGAATCTATAAATAAGCTCTAATGCCAATGGCACACTGGTCGAGGAGCATGACTGAGCGTCGAGGAACTCATCGATGAAACAACAGAACGCACCCTGACTGATAAAATAAACAAACACGAAAAAATAGCACAAAGCAAAACCAAAATGACAGCCCACGCTAACATGAAATGAGACACAATAATACGTGTGAAATGAGACACAATCGTTTCATCGACGAACTCCTCGATGGAAATAGAGGCGCCTCTATTTTTCATCGATGACGGGTGCGTTCTGTTGTTTCATCGATGAGTTCCTCGACGCTCATTCATGCTCCTCGACCAGTGTGCCATTGGCATAACAAAATAATAGGTTTATATACGACACAATATTATTTTCTTTACTAGGGACTGACGATGACTGCATGCCAATCGAAATGTACATTTAGTATAATCAATCTTTCCTATTGAAGAAAATAATATTGTGTTGTTATAAACATTTATCTGCACACAGCTCTAAACTATATATTAAAATAATGTGTAACAATTAATTTGTTGTATAATTTCGATAACTACTGTAGAGTGACACTCTCAAAAACGGGAAAATAGCAAAAATATATATTTATTTATTTTGCATTTCTTTTGATGCATATCAGGTATTATTGGTTTAATTCATAATTTTGTCCACAGATGTCGTTAGCGTTACCGCAGCGAATGACAGTGGTGTGATGTGAGGTCCGTCTCCTGCAGAATTAAAGTAAGTTTTGTTTGTTTTTTTACTTTTTATATGAAAATGTAGTTGTTAAAAGGTGTACATTATCAATATAAAATTTAGATTATTTACTCCAATATAAATTAAGTATTAACAATACGATTAAAATTAGAGATGAATGTTAGGTTATGTTTATTGTTCATTTAAAACAAATTATGACATGAATAACAAATTCGGTTTAAAACTTTTATTACTTTAGATGTAAACGGTTACTGAAACACTAAAACACTAGAGCATCTTATAGATTTAAAACAATTGTTGAAACACTTTTCAAGTTTGAAAAATCTTCCACTTTATGGGCAATAACTCTAAATCTTATATTCCGTAGCTACAGTATGATGGGTTTTAATACGTAAGGAAATAAATACAAAATACTTATTTAGTTTAATGTTTCGAAGCTCGAGCGCAACAAATTGGCATGGTGTAAAACAAAATACATATCATAAATAACCTATAAAATTGACACATAATTTATTACAAATAAATAAACATCGGAACGATTACATATTTTTCATGTTCATGGCCAGGTACGATTCGAATCATTACAGCGAAACAACGGATATACTTTCATTAAAACAAAAAGAAAATCGCATAAAACAAAAGTAAAACGCTCGTAAATGTCGAACAGCAATCGGCTCCAATTGGCAAGAAAGGCAATAAATGAGCGGCAAAGCAAAGAAAAAATAATTGAAATATAATCAAGGGTCTTGCGCTGATCCAAGGCTGATCGAATTAAACCACGTAATTATTCGCTAAATGACGTAGTGTTTTGTAATGAAACATTAATGCTCTGTGCTTATCTGCTCGCCGACATCTTTATAATTTACCTTGGATTTATTGTCAATTCGTAATCTCTTTGCTGGGTTAATAATTGTCATTATTTTGTTCAATGCAATGTTCATAAAAATTAATAAATGTTATTGCCATTATCTTAATGATTCATCAAAAATTTACTGCTTGCCAAGGGTATTCAGGTCCTTTTAATTTTATAAATTAAACAACAAAAATGTAAATAAAAATTTATTGCTTTTATAATAAATAAAAAATGACAAAAAAGCGAAAAGAACAAAATTTTTCGAGAGAGAGATACAGACAAGAATTCTCGAACTTGATAAATTCGAAACCATATTTTAAAATAATTCATTAAACATGATATGTTGCTCAATTGTATCGAGCCGGACTGTAGATTTGAGAACCCGGGTTCGATTCCCTTAGTCGACAAACAATTTTCACCACATTATATTTAATCCTGTGTCTTCCCTTCCGCTAACATATTTAGAACCGTGATTTGACAGCTGGTAATCGCACTTCACGCGCATAAATATATCACTTACTGAGATCTGTTTCGGCAGCATACCCAGTAATGGGTAGAAGGTGCGATGATATATTGATTTATTTATTATTTTACATTTATGGAATAGATAGTTCAGTGGTAACGCGTCTGACCTGAGTTTGATTTCCACAGCCGAGTACTGATTTTCAACACATTAAAATTACTCTTGTTGCCTCCCTGAACATCACGCCTTCTACCCATTACTGGGTAGAAGGCGTAGCAGATCGCGGTAAGTGATATACTTGCGCGTGAAGTGCGGTTACCAGCCATAGAGGTAGTTTGAATATGGTGTAAATTGTTTGTCGGCTATGGGATTCAAACCAAGCTTCTCAAATCCACAGACCGACTCGATACCAATGAGCTACCAACCTCATATTTAATAATAAATTGAAAAAAGTAGTAGTATTTATTTCTGTAAACATAAATAAAATAAAATAAATATATCATCACGCCTTCTACCCATTACTGGGAGTGGCACTCTGCCAAAGCAGATTTGGGTAAGTGATATATTTATGCGCGTAAAGTGCAGTTACCAGCCGTCAAATCACGGCCCCCAAAGATGTTAGTGGTGGAGGAGCCACAGGGATAATTTTTTAAATTGGTGAAAATGTTTTGTCGACTGTGGGGATCGAACCAGGGCTCTTAGGATCCACAGTCCGACTCGGTTACCACTAAGCAATTACCCCATAAACATACAACAAGAAAATCAAAATATTATGTCAGTATTATGATAATGACAAAGATAGTAATTAAAACGTCTCAAAAATATGTAAAACATTTTACATGTAAGCGTTGTCATGCGACCATAACTATGAATATATTTTTCACAGAATAAGTTGAAATAATTCTCTTTTAATCTCGTATGAATTAATATATTTTTATTATTGTAATAAATATATGATGATACAGGTATTTTATTTAATTTGTTTGTCCGCCGCAGCAATTAAACCTGTCAGAAAACTAATTTAATTTGCTTAATAATTCAATTAGTAAATATTTTTACAGAAAACACAATATATTTTTTTGATATAGCGTTGCATTTAATTTAATCTCACTCTGTTAAAATAAAGGGAATAATGTGAAATAATGAATTTACATATTAAAATTTTAATTTTAATATTTATACTACAATATGGTGAAACTTAGTCAGTATAATTGGAATTCAGTTCTTACTGTACAGAGCAGCAAAATAAAACATTATAAACAAATTAGGCGCTGGTACATTAATTATTCATTGAAGTATCGAACGTTCACTTCTTTTACAGTCATTTATTTTTCGCGCCTCCGTTCGGAAACTACAGAGTGATCAAAAGTAAGTGTTGCAGTTGGCAATACAATTCTGGGGATCTTTTTTTTCCACAGTTGGCACAACGCCATGTTAAGACGGAAATATTATATGCCATGTCTATTTTACAATACAAATAGGTGTTAAGTGATAGAAATACTTTAGATTATTGCTTTATGAGGCAAATTAAGAAATAAAAGGATTTGGGTAAGGGAATGAACGATTTCTGTTAATTTAAATTTTCAAATGTCTCTGTAAACAACAGGAAATTTAATTTATGTATCAGTCTTACCAATTTCAAGTATTTTTTTATTGCCAACTGAAATGCTTACTTCTGATCACTCTGTTTGCGTTTACCAAACGCTGTCCGGTAAAAACTAGGGACTTTTGTAATGTTAGCATTGGCTTCATTGGCTGTCACAGTTAGAGGCTAGAAATGTTTAACAATTTTAGAGGTATTTTGTTCATTGAAAACTCAAATGTAATTATAATTAGATTTGGAGTTGCTTATTAAATAATATTTATAGTGTAATAATATAATATATATATATATATTTATTTAGCTTTAAGATAGATCAAAATTCAGCTGGGCAAGTCCAACTAGTAAAAGTATGAATGTTACAATGCTTTTAGACGGACTGTCAATTTAATACGTTGAGTGATTGGGGGTTAGAGATTTTAAATTAATAATTCAATTTAAATTGGTGCGAAAAATCTTGTGTATCACATGTCAAGAAACTGTTTTATGATTATTCGCACTCGAAAAAGTACAGTTTCTGGCCTAGTGACAAATAACTATATATGGACCGTTTATTTTTTATTATTAGTGGTGTAAGTCCATCTTCTCTTGTTACGAAAAAAATTAACATATTAATAGTTAAACAATTTTTCTTACCGGCCAATTTTAAATTGGACAAAGCATGGACATTTTTTAAGAAATTAAATACTAACTAGTTATAAATAAAAAGTTTACACTAAATTAAGCATAAATTACGTGACATCTCATTTTTTGTTAAAAATGGACTTACACCACTTTAAAAATAAACGGTCCATTTATTTATTTATGCTACTCTGCGCAAAAGGAACTTATTCTCAATTACAATACAGGGTCCAGACTCACCGAGCCGCAGTGTGGTAGTTAATATATTTTTTGCTTCAATTGGGTTCGAACTCAGGATATCCAGATTCAAATGCCGGAACATTACCCAAACCACCGTACTGCCGTAATATAAACAACACAATGTGACAAGTGACATAATACTTTAATTTGTGTTTAAAACTAATTCAAACACATTAAAAATATAAGTTTACCATTTATCTTAATCTCAAGAAACCCAAGACTATTCCTGAGTAGTTTAAATTCCATTACAAACCATAGTCCCCCTGTACTATAACTGGGATTAAAGTCTTGTTGTCCAGAGTAACAAATAAATAAAGAAAAAATAATCAGAATAAATAAAACTCGGTAGATCTTCTCCTACAAAGATGGAAAAATAACTCTAACTATAAAAATATGCCAAACCCAATTACTCTACACGCATTTCTTTGAAATGATAAAGAAAAAGAAGTACCATCTAACAAGATGTTCCAAAAGAAAACAGTTTTTAAAAAGCTTTTAAAAACGACAAACGCGGACTCAAAGTATAAAATATGCCCTTCTGTTTTTAACTTTGTGGACACATAATTGTACTTTTCACTTCGTCACAAAAAGAACTTGCTGCCGCCATTACCCGGAGGAGCTAATAATTTATCTTCCTGTATTTACAGTGTCGCTCGTTAAATTCGTGTAAACTGCCGTGCATTTCACATTTTATCGCGCAGGACATTCCTCGGAAAAATCACAGCCTCGTTCCCTGCTAATTTGCTTAATGCGAGTAAATTCATTTAGAACGCTTGACTTTTTATGTGAGTGAATAGCGGCCACCCACTTTGAACATTCCCATCTCGGGTATTTTAGACAAACTTTGCTGTCGTGTTGTCAATTCACCCATAGCCGAAAGGTACGAGGGCAGGGTGAAAAGTACCTGAAAAATAAAACAGATGGCGCCACAGCCGCAAATCTCATGTGACATTTGTGATGTACCATCTTTAACTAGAACGCATTAAAATTTTCAGACTGATATGTCATTCAGTTCTGTTTTGACACCCATCGAAAGCAAGCAACCTTGAAGATTTTTGAAAACATGGGAAAAAGTGAATTTAGCGTCTTGATTAAACATTATTTCTTGCGTGGAAAAAACATTACGCAAACCAAAGTATCGCTTGTTAAACATTATGGGGACTCCTCACCATCGATCGGAACGATTCACAAGTGGTTTACTGATTTTTGTTGTGGTAGTACGACCACAAAGGACGCCGAACGTTCTGGTCGTCCAATTGAGGTTACAACGCCAGAAATCGTCGATAAAATCCATGGTATGATATTGGACGATCGGCGAGTAAAAATGCACGAGACTGCTGAAGCTATGAGCATCTCAGCCGAACGGGTATGGAACATTTTGCATAAATTTTTGGATATGAGAAAACTATCTACCAGATGGCTGCCGCATTGTGGACAACGCACCGGCGCATAGGTCCGCAGTCGCAATGGCAAAATTGCATGAATAGCGCTACAAATTGGTTCTTCATCCACCATATTCTTCCCCTGCGATTTTTATCTATTTGCAAACTTGAAGAAATGGCTCGGCGGAAAGAGATTTGGCTCCAACGATGAGGTAATCGCTGAGACAAACGCCTATTTTGAAGGATTGCCAAAATCGTATTATTTGGAAGGGATCGAAAAGTTAGAAAAACGTTGGACGAATGTATCGAGCTACAAGAAGATTATGTTGAGAAATAAAATATGTTTTGACCAAATAAATCATTTCTTGTTTCATTTTTCAGGGACTTTTCACCCTGCCTTTGTATTAGAAAATGGTGGTTGAGAATGTTAAATGTTTAAATGGAATCAGCAAAAAATATATTAGTTACACAATATTCAAATTATTATGAAATAAATATGGAATATATCAATAACTATTTCAAAGAAATATTGGATGAATTTGATTCTGCACTGGAAAAAATAATACCACAGAAGTCAAAAAAGATTTATGAAAAACAATCACGATTTTGATTTGTTTGAATAGTTGTTGTTTGACAACTTTAAACGCCCTAGGGCTATAATAGCCAAATTACGCTCGCTTTTAAGGGCTAAAATAAATTAAGTTTTTTGAAACTTCTAAATATGATCTACCAACATGCTAAACAATAAAGTCATAATCAGATACGTCCCGTACAGTCCATGCTGTACAATCTCGCCGAACGAACTATAATAAAATTTTCTTTTTATAACAAATTTTTATAGAGGCCGAAATGGGAAAGGTTGAATTGGAAAGGCATGGTTTGAGTGACCCACGTTTACCCTAGCCCTAATTCGCACTTTGTGTGCTAAGAGTGCTGTGTGCATTGTTTTGTTTTCAATGAATTCATTTGTTGTTTGCATTTGCGGTTACCAAAGGGGTAATTGCCTTAAATGCATGTTTTTGCTATGGAAAATTTTCGCACACTCAAGGCTGTAGCGATGTATAAATGTTATTGTTTATTACCTAATGATTCTCGTATCTTTTGTGATCATTTTTTAATACAAAAGGTTTATTTTTATTGTTGTAATTCTGTTTTGTTATTAAATCATGGCATTACGATAAAAGAAATATAAAAAATGCCCAGAGACTTAAATTTAACAAATTCTGTGAAATTGTACACTTTTGTTCATTTTGTAAATTCTAAAATTACCCACTATTCCACTTTGTAAAGTTTGTAAGTTTTCTGAAAGTCAAGTAATTTCAAACTTGTTCGCATTTATTTTTTCTTCAGCGCTGCATTAGTTCGTTAATAATTAATTCATAATTACCTCCCAGGGGCACAAAACCGCAAAAACATTAAAACAAATTATTACACTGAAAAATACTAAAAAATTTGAAGCATGACATTTTAAATTAGCAAAACCATATATAAATAAAAGGTCTGCTTTGTGGCGTAATATTTATAATTGGCGATTCTATTGTGACATAATTTCATTACTGCTGCTTTGGGCTAGAAATTTTGCAGTGGCGCAGACAACAAATAATATATAAATAAATAAAAATAAATATATCATCACGCCTTTACTCACTACGAGGTGTGGCACTCTGCTGAAGCAGATGTCGGTATGTGATATATTTATGCGCGTGAACTGCGGTTACCAGCCATCAAATCGAATACTTTTACATTAAAATTACTCCTGTGGCTCCCCTTCCACAAACATCTTTGGGGAGGTCATGATTTCACTGCTGGTAACCGCATTTCACTTGCAATATATATGGGATGGCTAGCTCAGTGGTATGAAGTCGGCCTGTGGATTCTGAGGTCCCTGGTTCGATTCCCACAGGCGACAAATTTTCATAATTTGAAAAAGCTATCCCTGTGGCTCCTCCACCACTAACATGTTTGGGGGCCGTGATTTGACGACTGGTAACCGCACTTCACGCGCAAAATATATAACTTACCGAGATCTGCTTCAGCAGAGTGCCACACCCAGTAATGGGTAGAAGGCGTGATGATATATTTATTTATATATATATATATATATATATATATATATATATATATATATATCACTTGTCGAGATCTGCTACGGCAGAATGCCGCATCTAGTAATGAGTACAAGGCATAATGATATAATTTTATTTAAAATTTGTATCAAATATGGCACCGACTATTTAATATGACAGTTGGTATTAACATTTTAGTTTACTTATAAAAATAACCTGCAATGCAGTTCTACCACACTAAAAATTTAATTATATATTTCATAATGTTTACAATTTAATTTATAATGAACGTATTACTGATTATTAAAATATTCATGGGCAATAATTTAATTAAATAAAAATTCTTGTACGCCACTGAATTTCACCCCCACCCTAACCGATCACGGACAATTTTCAATTATTCCGGTTGGAACAATGAATACGTTGCAACATCAAAACATCGCCAGCGCTAAACATTTGCCGATAGAACCGAACGATAGCAACGATAGCAACGATAGCAACGATGGGCTGATGGCAGTACAACATATTGTACCTGCACTTTGTACTTTGTACATACATACATACATACATACATCGGCTGTACTCTGCACGCTGCAGTCAATTCAACAATGCAGCTTCCGTTTTATTAAATTTAACTAATTATTAAATGTTATCGGATGGACGCATCGTTGTTGACTGATTAGTTGCGTGGACCGTAACGGGAAATTGTTGGACAATAGGTAATGGACAGAGTTGTTTTTTTTATTTTTTGTTGTTGGTTATGCCGGTAATTTGCACTTTTTTAAAGCTGAATCAGCATTATAACTAATTTGTTTATTGCATTTGTAGACTTTTTAAAAGGACAACTTTTTTAATTTTCAAAATAATTTTGAAGGTTGAAAGTATGCTAATGAATTTGAAAACATTAAATAAAAATTTTAACATCATTTTCTATTTTTATTCACAAAAACAGTTGGGAGAAAGGTATATTTATATGTTTAACGTAAATTTTTATTTAAATTTGAGTAAAATATTATTTTAAAAAGCCAAAAATATAATTTTTATTGTCTCACTACATTTATAAATATGTATACAGATGGCTAGCTCAGTGGTATGAAGTCGGCCTGTGGATCCTGAGAACCCTAGTTCGATTTCCACAAGCGACAAACAATATTCATAATTTCAAAAGCTACCACTGTGGCTCCTTCACCACTAACATCTTTCTGGGCCGTGATTGGACTACTGGTAACCGCACTTCACGCGCAAAATATATCACTTACCGAGATCTGCCGCGGTAGAGTGCCACACCCAGTAATGGGTAGAAGGCGTGATGATATATTTATTTTTTATTTATTTTATTTATACAGATTTTTTAAATTTTTATAATGACGTATAAAGCTCAGTGGTATCGTGTGAATTTAAAATAAATAAAATAAATATATCATCACGCCTTATACCCATTACTGGGTATGGCACTCTGCCGAAGCAGATCTCGGTAAGTAATATATTTATGCGCGTGAACTGCGGCTACCAACCGTCAACTCACGGCCCCCAAAGATGTTTGTGGTAGGGGAGCCACAGGGGTAATTTTTTAAATTGGTGAAAATGTTTGTCGGCTTTGGGGATCGAACCAGGGTTCTTAGGATCCATAGGCCGACTTGATACCACTGAGCCATTACCCTATACCAGGGATGGCGAACCTTTTTTGATGTCCGTGCCACAAAGTCATAATTTTTTTTTTTAATAGGTAACGTGCCACAATAAAATTTCATTCGAAATGTTAGCTTGGTGAAACTATACGTAAGTATAATTAAATAAACAAATAAAAGCAATTCTTCTTTAAACAATTTTTTATTAATCAATGTTTTACAAAAATCAATATGCTAGAAACAAAATTCACGTTAAAAACAATTGTTTAGAAGGCGAAACTGGATACGCAAAAATTTTATCTAATGCGCATCTTTATATAGGTACTTCAAGAGAATTCATGCGATATTTTAATAATAAAATATATAATTTGACGGTTCTAGTTAACATACTAAGATTTTTAATTCATTTCTATCAAAAAAAATAACTTATAAAAAAAAATAATTTTGTTGCGTGCCATTGGTTCGCCATCCCTGCCCTATACGTATGAATTTGAGAACTCAAATTCGATCCCATACCTGACAAACTTTACACCACATTAAAATTACCCCTGTAGCTTCATCCCCTTCACTAACATCTTTAGGGGCTCAAGTGCAATCTAAACCATTCACATACATTCTTATTAATATAATTTAAAGTCATCGAGATTATTAATGAAAGAACGTAAACAAAAAGTAGGATTGGCTAAACCTTTCAAAGAATTTAGTTAAAAAAGTTTAAATCTAAAATTATTTAAAACAATATCATTAAATCACTCTTTGAAGTTCCAATTCCGCAAACTCATTTAAAATTTGAAAACTCTGCAATAAAATTACCTCCCAAAGTTCGGAGAAAAAAATCTAATAAGATTCGATAAACTTCGAAAACAGTCAAAAACAAACGAACGAAAAATCAGATCAACAATCAAATGAAATAAACCAAGATCCATCTCCAAATCGCATAATTCGCAAATCAGAATCTCGTAATCATCACCGCAAGATATTCGCGAAAATCTATCCCTTCCCTTGTTTCCCGCGTTTTGATTGGCTGGGACTGTCGCAACAAAACAACAGACTTCGGTCCTAATAATTACAGTGGAATTAGTAATTAGCAATTCCGTTTAACTAATTAGAAACAATCACAGCGAAAGCACAGCCCCCTGGTATGATAATTGGTGGCTGTATCTCGATTTCAAAGAACAGAATATGATTGAATGCCGTCCGAGAGAAGAATCTCTCTCTTTGTCAGCGGTGCAGGAATTTTGAAGTTTAAACCATTGTTGCCGTCTCTCTTTAGCGGTGGCTTTGTTCTGATGATATTTTGTTTTTTAATTGTTTTGTTATCGGGAGAATACCTTGGTTTATTATTTTTATTCAGCGGATATTTTTTGAATTTTTTGGAGATAAGGCTTTCCGGTATTACTCTCATTATTATTTAATGAGGTTTTTAGATTTTTTAACCCATTTCCGGT
The DNA here is from genome assembly GCA_911728475.2 of Pterostichus madidus. Taxonomy (NCBI): domain Eukaryota; kingdom Metazoa; phylum Arthropoda; class Insecta; order Coleoptera; family Carabidae; genus Pterostichus; species Pterostichus madidus. The sequence continues at coordinate 6,489,317 of OU452313.1, read as the reverse complement.
AAATATAAATACCTATAAAATGTAATATTTTTTATGCTTGAAGGTGAAAAGTAATTAAAAAAAATATGAAGGCAACATTTTATCAAAATGTTTGAATTCCAATTTAATTGTTTTTATACTTCTTTGACAAAATTTGCAATCAGTGTAATAAATCAATTCAACGTTTTACAAAGCTTTACAAATGTGAAACAAAGGCGCACTTATTGTGTCATCAAAATATTTTTCGGTTTACATAAAACATTTCACATTTCTGTTTGACATATTTCGTAAATATACGATATAATATTTGATAATTATTAACCAAATTGTATAAAACATTAATTTTTATGTTGTAATATACATTTTCATTTACTTAAATCAAATGTATTATGCCCGCTATTAAAAAGGACATAATAATAATAATGGGCTAATGGCTCAGTGGTATATCAATTCAGCCTGTGGATCCTAAGAACCCTGGTACGATCCCCAGAGCCGGCAAACATTTTGACCAATTTGAAATTACCCCTGTGGCTCTTCCATCACTAACATCTTTGGGCGCCGTGATTTGACGGCTGGTAATCGTACTACGCGCGCATAAATATATCATTTACAGAGATCTGCTTCGGCAGCGTGCCACACCCAGTAATGAGTAAATATTGGTTAAATTAAACGGTTTCAGAAAAAATAGTATGTATAATACGTCAGGAAAGTGTTTTTACTTGACTTAGCGGATTAAAATACTCAGCCTGCGGCCTCGTATTACAAACAACCGCTTCGTTAAGTGAAATATCACTTTCCTGACTTATTATGTAATATACTGTTTTCTACGACCGAGCAAAAAATAGATTTTTTCCCAACTGACAAATGAGTGCAGAAAATTGACGATTGCTGCTTCCCAAGAGTATTAAAGAGAGATGTTAAAAAGAATTTGAATAAATATACATTTTTTTAAATCATCACTCGAATATGTGTTGTAGCAAATGTTACACAAAAAAAAAAAAACCTTTATCCAGGATTCGCGTAGGAGTCTATCGAGGGGGAGGGGTCGGCGAACTGACATTGAAAGGATATTTTTATCCTAGCATTGAGAAATGGAGCTCTGCCCTTAGTTACCCAAAAGAATGAAGTAAATTTAAATAAGATTCACATTCGGGTGTAAAATCGAAATTGAATAAATGGTGGTATAATTCAAATCCATTTCCTAATCTAGTTAAGAAACGCGATCTAATAAAATTACCCGATCGCACACGACCGGAAGATTTATCACAGACTCGGCTATCTGACGGCCCCATTCATCCAAATGAGTGTCAATTAATAACATTTTATGATGTGATGCGGCTAGCCACTTCCCAGTGCCTAACCCTTATACACGATTCTAATACGTAGCGCCATCTCTGTCGAAGTAATCTACATGAAATGTCCAAATATTCACTGGGATTATCTAGTGCTTATTGAAATTCAAGTGTTTCAATATTAAGGCCAGTTTTTCAATCACCGATTAATGTTAATTATGATTAAATAATAAAGGAAACTATACATAAATATATATAAATATATCATCACGCCTTCTAACCATTACTGAGTGTGGCACTCTGCCGAAGCAGATCTCGGTAAGTGATATATTTTTGCGCGTGAAGTGCGGTTACCAGCTGTCAACTCACGGTTCCCATAGATGTTAGTGGTGGGGGAGCCACAGGGCTAGTTTTAAAATGGTGAAAATTGTTTGTCGCCTGTGGGAATCGAACCAAGATTCTTAGGATCCACAGGCCGATTTGATAGCACTAAGCTATGGTTTCCATTATTAAACAATCAGCGGAAAAATATTTAGAAAGGTAGTTATTTGTTAATTAAAATAAAATAAATATCTCGTTACGCCTTCTACCCATTACTGGATGTGGCACTCTGCCGAATGTGGGTAGTGATATATTTATGCGCGTGAAGTGCGATTGAAAACCGTCATATTATAGTCCCCAAAGATGAGGGAGCCACAGGGGTTATTTGAATGTAGTGAAAATTGTTTGTCGGCTGTGAGAATCGAACCTGAGGTTCACAAGTTCATAGTCCGATTCGAAACCACTGAGCCATATTACCCTGTATAGTTATTTGGTAAGGTTGTAAAATGTTTGATTATTGAACGAAACTTAACCTCAATTTAACAAACTGTCATAAAGTTACTTAAACTATGTATTTGTAGAACTGTCAGAATAAATTTGTAATATTTATCATGAATTTTAAAAATATGGAAAGAATGGAATTAATCTGAAATATTTTCATTACTAATACAAACATTAAACGCTGATACTCTTTGTTAAACAAATGAATTTAATGAACAAACCTATCTAAAAGTTAAACGTATACCTATTTTCATTTGTTCTGTAAAATATGAAAACATAAAAATGAATCTATAGCTAGTGTAAATATTGTTATTAGTTTTTGTAGCTGCAACATTGCAAAAACATGTTACATGTTCCTAATTAAAACTGACATTTAAAATTGCATCCAAAAGTTACAAACACAATAAACATGTGTTTGTATATTGCAGGTAATTTTATTCATTAGAGAAAATTAAATAATTGAACGACATATTACAAAATACATCTATATTTGTTGTTTTGATACATGTAGCACGTATCCAGAATCGTGTATTAATTTATATTTTTATCCACAGATGTCGTTAGTGTGTAACAACGTTGAAGTGACGTTTGTGTTGTGATCCAAGGAGACTTCTCTTATTAAGGTAGGAATATCTTAATTGTTATAATTTTTATATGACAATGTTGTTGTTAAATCTTTTATTAAAAGTTAAATTATCGGCTTTAATTTGAAGTATATTTGAGCAATGCTGTTACGAATGTTAATACGCGTGTTTACAGGTTACATTTTTTAGGTTATTGGTATCATAAAAATTATAGTAAATAAAAGAAATTATGAGATTTTTTGATAGAGATTTCATAATACGGGTAACAGTTCTAGTTCGAATTCCATTCAAGCTAAAAATATATGAACTACGACATTGCGGCTCGGTGTGTGCGGACCCTTTACTGTAATTGGTACTAAGTTCCTGTTGTACAGAGTAGCATAAATAATAAATAAACTTAAGGAGTAGGTGGCTTAGTGGTTTCGAGTCAGATTGTGGATTTGAGAAGCCGGGTTTAATTTCAGATAGACAGATTTCAATACATAAAAATTATTCCTGTGGCTCCCCTTCTCGGGCATAAATAAATCACATCTGCTGCGGCAGAGTGCCACATTCAGTAATGGGTACAAGATGAAATACTAGTATTTATATAACTGTTTTGAATTTTAAATTTATATAAAAATACGACTATAACTGAGAGCTTCGGGTTCCACTATTGGAATATTCAACAACAAAGAGATGGCGTTGATCACGATATGTAAAATTTGAGACAAATGTCAGTTGTTCTCCGTAAGCTTACCATTGCTCTCACTTGTATTTCTTTTATTTTTGTTTGTCTGTTTTTTAACCAGGAGGAGTAAATGCATAAGTCAGATTTACACTATAGAAAGTTACCAAAGAAAGTTACTAGATTTTTGTTGGCGCGAAATACAAAAATTTCTTACACATCTGTACTGATTAAGTCTCATAGAATTTATTTTAAAATACAAATGACATAAACTCTAATTTGACACTCCGTATATTATTAGTTCTTAAAAGAACTGATTTATTTTAATGTCACAGAAATGCAAAAAACCAACAAGTACGGTGGAGTGGGTAGCGTTACGGAATTCAAATCCGGAGATCCCGAGTTCGATTCCCACTCAAGCTAGAAATTATAATTACAACCACTCTGCGGCTCGGTGAGTCCGGACCCTGTACTGTAATTGGGAATAAATTCCTGTTGTACAGAGTAACATAAATAAATAAATAAATAAATAAAACAGATAACCTCAAAACTTATGACAGCTCTAATAAAATCTATGTACAGTATAAACTGGACGAAGCATTAGCCAATCAGAAGCGTCAGTTTTAGTGGTTAAAATTTAAATTACTCCTCCTGGTTAAAAAACAGACTATAGTAATATTTTTTTATTAATTTATATAGAATATGATTTTGTTGTAGGTTAATCGTATAGATTTTTCTTAATAGAAATTAGTTCTTTTAATATAATATTAGTTACCTTCATTATTGTATGGGGTGGTTAACTCAGTGGTATGAAGTCGGCCTGTGGACCTTGAGAACCCTGGTTCGATTCCCATAGCCGACAAACAATTTTTATAAATTCAAAAGCTACCCCTATGGCTCCTCCACCACTAACATCTTTGGGGGGTCGTGATTTGACGACTGGTAACCGCACTTCACGCGCAAATTATATCACTTACCGAGATCTGCTTCGGAAGAGTGCCACACTCAGTAATGGGTAGAAGGCGTGCTGATATATTTATTTATTTTTATATTATTGTAAATGTTAGTTCTATTAGCATTAATTTTTATTTATTTTTTTACTACTTAGTTATTTAGTTAACTGACATTTGTCGTAGTTACAATTTTCGCCACTATGGGCGCATACTTATTTTAAAATCCCAGAGTAACAAATAAAAAACTGCCACAAAGCAGAGCTGGGCAGTAGCTACATTTACCTTAGCTGTAGCTTAGCTAACTGTGAAAAAATATAGCTGTAGCTTGTAGCTAGCTACTTTTTTTCTATTAGCTTAAAAATAACAACTGAAGTTACTTTTAAACCAATTTTTGTAGCTTCAAGCTACTTTTTACAAAATAATTATTTGTTGCCGGTTCTAACTGGCTCTAATACGCAAAAATACACAGTAGGTGCCAGATAGTATTTGCTATTTTTGATATTTATGTACATAATAGTAAATTAACAGTCATTATAACAAAAGAATGATCATATGACAATGGCAAATTTCATTATTTCACAATAATATAAAAATACTTTTTTTAAATTTAATAGCTTCTTTAACGAAAGCTTTTAGCTGTAGCTTAGTTATATTTTACAAAATATAGCTTATAGCAGTAGCTTAGCTACTTTTTCAAAGAATAGCTGTAGCTGTAGCTTAGCTACTTTTTTAAGTAGCTTGCCCAGCTCTGCCACAAAACAATCTTTTGCAATTAATAGTACGATTCATAAAACAGATTGCCTGTTACTACCATTTTAGTCCTTATTTGAATTTAACGCTTATTATACGAAGTGTTACATGTTTCTCAGCAAGAATACATTCTAATATGATGTTTGAAGAATTAACTGTAACCTCAAAATGACTTTTATTTCTCGGAAGCAGATTTAAGTTCCAATTTTAAGTCTGTTTCTGATTCGCAAAAATAACTCATAATTATAGCATCAAGTACCCAGACATCGTAAATACAACCTATTATGATGTTTGCATCCCTAATGATAACCTGTTTTATAAATAGCTATATTTCCAATAATTTTAATCCTGAATAAACACAGAATTAACAATAATTGAAAATGAAATCCTCTTCGAATCTACGTAGAAATGTATTGTACAATATGCGAATTCTAAGAAAGCCGATTACCCTTTCCGAAAATAGCATAATTCTTTAGTTCATTAATCCTCCGCAATGCCCTCCATTCGACTTACACTCCATTTACCTGAAATCCTGAAAACCTGCAAACCATTTCGCATTTAGTAAGTTGGCTGGGCTGGCCTGGCCCCTACCACAAATGTTTGCGGTTAGGAAAACTCCCGTTTAGTCTTTGATGCGTGCGGTAACTAATTTGAAAGCGATGTAGGTGGCTGGGTGTCAGTTGGAGCCCTTTACCAATGCAGTGGCGGCGGATAAAGGGATTGTGGGGGATATGAACATGACACATGCGGGATCTGAATGTTCTACTCCTATCTACTCAGTATTACTATTGTATGTGAATACGGGAACGAACGTCAGATGTAGATTTCCTACTTAGTATAGAAATAGGAATGCTTTATAGGTTTATCTAGCCGTCTGTGACGTACAAGTTTCATACAAACTGATGTATGGAATATGTTTGATAACTCACAATATTTTATTATGCGAATTTCTCTCATCATACATGGTTGAAGATAGTTATAGGCAGATTGTTTTCATACATTTAAATAAAAGGAATGTAGTAGGTTCCTTCACTATAGTTACAAAATGGAGAATGATTTATTTATTTTAACACTATAAGAGATGGCGTTGATCACGATATGTGAAACTTGAGACAAAGTTACACTCAGTTGGTCTCCATAAGCTTACCATTGCTGTCACTTTTATTTCTTTATTTTTATTTTATTTTGTGTTTGCTAGTAGTGGTTTTTTATTAATTTACTAGCTATTACCCGCGACTTCGTTCGCGTGGTCTACAATTTAATGCGAGTACCCGGCATGCGTTGCATTGCAACTCAAAGAAAGAAAGTGTTTGTGTAAAGCTGTCCATGTGAGAAGCATGGGTTTTCCAAATTTAGTCCACACACTTGTAGCGATTGTCCCTGTGCTTTGTTGATGGTTCTTGCAAATGCGAGTCGTATCGGAAACAGCAAACGTCTGAATTCGAATGGCATAGGATTGAAGCTTTATTATATCTATATGTTAAGATTGGTTCTCGTCTGTACCTATACCAAATTTGAATCGAATCAGTGCAGTACTTTTCAGGATAGCTAGCGGCCATTTTGTTTCAAGATGGCGGACTGAAGCTTTATTATACCTATATGTTAAGATTGGTTCTCGTCTATGCCTGTACCAAATTTGAATCGAATCAGTGCAGTACTTGTCAGGATAGCTAGCGGCCATTTTGTTTAAAGATGGCGAACTGAAGCTTTATTATACCTATATGTTAAGATTGGTTCCCGTCTATGTCTATACCAAATTTGAATCGAATCAGTGCAGTACTTTTCAAGATAGCTAGCGGCCATTTTGTTTCAAGATGACGGATTAGACTTGTGCTAAGTTAGAAACCTTCGCGGGCGTGCGCACATCAACTTAGCAAAGTTTCATCGCAATCGGATGAATGATATAGGAACAAACAAACAAACAAACATTAATTTTTATATATATATAAATAAAGAATATAGTTCTATACTTTGTAAAATTCGTTTTTTTTTTGGAAGAATATTAGTTGATTATAATTTTATTATAAATATTAATTCTAGTATCATTAATTTTTATTTATTTTTTAAGTATTTAATTATTACATTAGTAGCAAAATGTATCTTTGTGGTAGTTCCAATTTTCGCTACTATGAGCGCATTAATCTCAGTACTCAGCAACTTAAAGATAATTTTTTTTTACACTTTTGAATTTATAAATATTATGACTGGATTTCAGGCTTCAAGGAATGAGCTCTAAAAGTTGAAAAACACATTTACATAATTAAAATTTAATTTTTAACAAATATGTAACATTTAAATAATTGTATTTAATTATTGGTTTAGAATGGCTACAACCTTGGCCGAAACGTTGCAAAATTAAATGTAAAATGTGTTTTTAAACTTTTACAACACATTTCTTCAAGCCTGAAATCCAAGCATAATATTTAAAAACTATAATATTAGGATTACTTAAAAAATGTCTTATTTGAGTTTTTATTACCATTAATATACATATACAGGGTGTTAAACAAAGGGTCTTAATTCTAAAACAATTTTTTTCCAAAATTCACTAAATTTTAACCTGATTTCTTGAACATTTTTAGAGCCACTGGTCAACAATAAATGTTGTTTTTTTTTATTAATACCGCCCTAAGCAGTGCATTCTCCGATTTCTAGTTTTTCTTAAAAAAAAATAATATATAAATATATCATCACGCCTTCTACCCATTACTGAGTGTGGCATTCTGCCGAAGCAGATCTCGATACGTGATATATTTTGCGCGTGAAGTGCGAGTACCAGTCGTCAAATCACGGCCTCCAAAGATGTTAGTGGTGGAGGAGCCACAGGGGTAGCGTTTTAAATTATGAAAATTGTTTGTCACCTGTGAGAATCGAACCAGGGTTCTCAGGATCCACAAGCCACTGAGCTAGCCACCCCATAAATAGTTTTTCTTAATATTTGTTAATGATTTTCAGCTTCAAGCTGAAGGCAAAATTTCAGTGAAACATTATAAATAAAGTTCTATTCTTCACCAACTGTTTATGTAAAACTAATTCCAGGAGCTCATAAAAAATAATTACCTCTATAAAGAAATTACATTATGATAATGCAGAGCACAATTATTAATTTCTAAGAACAAGAACAAGACTTCGAGCACGAGACATCTTCCACCATGCGTCTCGTTATTAATTTTAAATTTATTATCATGCGCTTCTGTTAATTAAAGACAAATAATTAATTTTTTAATTACGCGGATGGTGCAGTGATAGTGTTGATATTCTGCACAGTTTCATCAATTAATGAAACCTAAATAGTTTCTGAATATGGCGACTATTAACTATGAATTATTAATGAGTATTGTGAATTTTCAAGTGATGAATTGTTTAATATTTAAATTTTGTTTCTTGAAACACACGAGGATAAATTCTGCGAGTTATGGAATACAGGGTAATTAAAAGCAAGAGTTTCAGTTGGCAATACAATTCTGGGCATCTTTTTATTCCACAGTTGGTACGCCAGGTAAAAGCGGGAATACTGTTTAACATGTCATTTTTATAATAAGTACAAATAAATTTGATAGAATTAATTTAGATGATTGCTTTGTGAGTAATGTTAAGAAATAAAAGGATGTGGGTAAAGGAAATCAACGATTTCAATTAATTTAAATATTCAAATGTCACTGTCAACTACAGAAAATAAATTGATGTATCAGTTTTACCAACTTCAAGTACCTAGTGTTTTTTTTTTATTGCTAACTAAAATACTTACTTCTGATTACTCTGTAATATATTGAAAAAGAAATATTACAATTATTCATTGTAACATGTGTTTTTCATACTATGTTTCCTATATCGCATTCATTTGCGTTTATATCAAAAATTTATTTAAAATAATAAAATTTCAACATTAGGCGTATTCCATTTGCCATTTGGTTCAGATCTAACTTACATTCACTGAACCAAATCATTTATTTATTTCGCTGGATTACTTCACTGACTTTATTTCGAGTACTAGAATTACTCATTTTAATTTATATTGAAGTAATTCACCCCAATAAATGCATCAGTTTGCTTAATTCAGTTAATTTCGTCATGTTGTCTAATTTATCTGAACTGATTTAAATGAACCAAGTGGCGAATGGAATACAGCTATGGTAGTATTGACATATTCAATAAACATTAGAAATTTCATTTATTTTGACACTTATTAATTAGGTTAGAGTTCAAATTCTTACAACTAGACAATTCCACAAGTTCAGAAAAAATATCCCCAAAAACAGATGTACAAAATTCATTTTGTAAATGCGATAAAGGAAAACATATTTATACAAAGTCTCCTTAGAAATTATCAATAGAAATACTAGCTTAGCCGTAACAAAAATAAATGAGGAAGTTTGCATGATTGAATATCGTAATATGAGAATAATAAAAAACAAATACATATTTTTTAAATTCTTTTCAAATTGCATGTAATGGATCACAAAACATCCTGTGTATATAATATATAATTATTTAAATTAGTTTATAAATAGAATGGTTTTCCCTATTCTGAAACTCTATATCTAACAGTTTAATTAACAGTTTCTGGTTTAATTATTTGCAGAACTTGTAATTATTATAGTATCTAAATGGAACAAAATTCTGTGACATGAAAGTTATCGACTTTATATTTACATTTTACATATTATGTTCTAATAATAAATAGAAAAATATTTGCACTTGTAGTTAGTTCCAATTATTTACGTTGAACAAACTATTTTTATAAATTATTTATCATGTTATTAGAGTCAACAGATTTTCCAACTGTCAGTTGAAAGCAGAAAATTGACATTTCACCCGAATTTCCAAACAGGCAAATTGTCAAAAGTTATTTTAAATTCTTTTTCAAGCGTTTCTTAATAGTTGTAGAAAAAATATTGTGTGCACCTAGAACAGAAAGAATCCTTGCCGCTCTTGCATGAAGATGCAATAGACTACTCTAGGTACACAAATAACTATTCCATTTCTAATGGCGTTTATCATTTCCGACTCCACTATCTAACTGATAATTTAGCACCATTCTTTATAATTTCTCGTTAACCCAACAAAGAAAATCATTTACGTCTCCCATACAATCGAACCGGTATTTCCGATTGGCGATTTCCTCCCGTCCAGTTCTTGAATAACTCGTAACTCGTTATTGCTTCGATACAGCGGTGGCTTGGCTTCGCTGGGCCCCGCCATACTCTAGGGCTGCCGAGGGCGGTGGAGGTTATCTAAACATCGTTTCCAATCTGGCGCACTGAGCAAACCCAAGAACTTATTCTTATCCAAAGGGCTGCCAAACACTCTCGTTTATTGAAAGTGCGAGACGAGATTCGTAGATTTTGCTTCGGGACCGTCTGCGACGCGATTAAATGCGGCTGAGAAGGTTTGGGAGCCTCCCGGTTCGACCTGTTCAGATTTAGGTCCTGCTATCGCGACAAAAATTTAAAAGAACTTAAATAACAAAATATATAACATATTTGGTAAAGTATAAAACAGTCTGGTGTAGACTTTACCTGACTGTTTTGTATTTTACCTGACTTTTTATTATAATCTTGGATACGTAGTCTGCTATCAATAAGATTCATAAAAAATGTAAACATATTGAATTATTTAAATAAAAATAAATAAATATATCATCACGCCTTCTACCCATTATTGGGTGTGGCACTCTGCCGAAGCAGATCTCGGTAAATGATATATTTTGCGCGTGAAGTGCGGTTACCAGTCGTCAAATCACGGCCCCCAAAGATGTTAGTGGTGGAGGATCCACAGGGGGTAGCTTTTAAAATTATGAAAATTGGTTGTCGCGTGTGGGAATCTAACCAGGGTTCTCAGGATCCACAGGCCGACTTCATATCACTGAGCTAGCCACCCCATAAATTATTTATGATTAATTATTGATTAAATTAAACGGTTTCAGAAAAATACTATACATAATACATCAGAAAAGTGTTTTTACTTTCCTGTTTTATTATGTAATATACTAATATTCTGTAAAACGTGAAATGGCGTAAAATTTGGAAAAATCTACTCTTCCAGAGGTTATATCTCAAGAAATAAGCAAGATATGAAGATGCGCTCAACGGCATTGGATTCCTCGTGTCCGAATTGACTTGTACACATATTTTCAGCAATTTTTATATTTTTGATATTTTGACCAAAATTTTCGATATACACAAATTTCTAAGGCCAATATCTTCAAAACTAAAAGAGATACGAACTCAGAGATTTCACCATTGGATTCTGCGCGTCGAAGTACGCATATATGTAAATTTTTAGTAAAATATTTGGACGAGGAAGATTTTTAGAGCAATAAGTCTGAAAATGGCTTAAAATCGAAAATTCTTAAGGGGTACCCCTTAAGAAATTTTCAAAAAGTCAAAATCGCTGAAAATATATTTATAAGTCAATTCAAACACGAGAAATTCAATGCCGTTGAGCGCATTTTTATATCTTGTTTAGTTTTTGAGATATAGCCTCCGGAAAAGTTAAATTTTTGCTCAAAATTCATCTCGTTTTGACCATTTCTCGCTAACTGCCCTATGTGTCAAAAACTAGCCTAGATACGAGCCTGGAAAATGCACCATTGTATTCCCCATAATTTTCTGCATAAATATACTTATTTTTATTGATATAAATTGAGAGATAATTTTTTTATTGCAATGTAAAACATGGTCAAATTTACAAATTTTAGGAATACCAAATAATTGAATAAAAATACACTAGATGCGCTACTGCATCATTCCAGCCTCTCAAGACACTATAGATACAACATATTTACAAAATTAAATATAACTGAAATTTTGTTTGTACCACGACCCTTAAGTGAATTTAAAGGTGGCTACGCCTCATGTTCCAAATAGAATCTTCAACCTTCAACCCTTATCACTCTTGGTATATAAAAATAACTAATATTTGACATGGTAAATTATTAGCAGTCAAACATTTTTAGATAATTTCATTTATTTATTATCTTCACTCACCGCTCAGTGCTATCAAGTCGATCTGTGGATCCTGAGAACCTCGGTTCGATTCCCACAACCGACAAATAATTTTCATTACATTAAAATTATCCCTGTGACTCTCCCTACACTAGCATCATTAGGAGACGTGTTTTGACGACTGGTAACCGCACTTCACGCACATAAATATATCACTTACCGAGATCTGCTTCGGCAGAGTGCCACACCTGGGTAAAAGGTGTGATGATATATTTATTTATTTATATTTTCAGTGGTATGAAGTCGGCCTGTGGACCCTGGTTCGATTCCCACAGGCGACAAGCAATTTTCATAACTTCAAAAAAAACTACCCCTGTGGCTCCTCCACCACTAACATCTTTGGGGGCCGTGATATGACGACTGGTAACCGCACTTCACGCGCAAAATATATCACTTACCGAGATCTGCTTCGGCAGAGTGCCACACCCAGTAATGGGTAGAAGGCATGATAATATATTTATTTATATATTTTTATATTTTCACTAACCTTTGTTAAATATTTATTTTAGAGTTACAGTAACAGATCAGTTAAATTCGATTTAATTGATATTTTTCATTTCACCAACGGTTATTACTAAAATAAAAATGCAAATTAACAGATAAATAACGATAAATTAACAAAGAGATAATAAATAAGAAAAAATAAGAAAAAATAGGAAAAAATTTTCCATCACTTGTCTCGTAATTCCACAGAGGTTTTACAGCACGTTTGCATCAACTTCTCAGGTCATCAACAAACGGCTGGTCAGTTCAGCTTTAACCATAGACGCGTTTCGTCCTTCCGGACTCATCACTATGGTGCGATCATTTATCCAACTAGATCAACTAGGAAATAGTGGATTGTGATACTGACTTAGCTGAACTGACTGATGTTAACCTATCTACAACGGTAACATGACATGAGAGCTATGGTGCTATCTACCGACAAAATCGCAAACTGCTTGACAGCTATTGAAATAAAACAAAAGACAAAATGTCTATTGCGATGTGGAATTGAGTCTTAATAAATAAGAAAAAATAGTCAGTCAGTCAGAAAATTGCTGACAATAAAGCTGAAATATTACTTTATAACATGCTAAAAACCCAAAGCGATTGCATTTATTCTAATGTCCTAAAAAAATTATCAAAAAATACCTTTTTTTTAGCAAGCTCAACGGGTGTCCCCCCTCAAGTTAATTATACTCAAATGCAAGATTAGTTAAAGCTTGTTTCAAAATGTGGCCGTTATTTAAATTTTCTTACAATAGTAATGTTATAATGCATATTTTCTATTATCCTTGATTTTCTAATTGTGAAAAGAGCGGGAAAATTTTCTAATTCTTAAAATTCTGAAAGCTCCCTTGATTATCCCAACACAATACAAAAGTACTGTTAAATTCATATAAACGAAGAAATCCAGTATATCATGAATTCGTAATAAATCCTTATCTGCGATCCCATCCAAGATGGCGGTGAGTTCAGGTTAAGAAATCTGCACAAAGGCGGCGTACTTTACGGTTTTCTTTTTTATTATATGCACGCATTTTCATCCGTGCACCGTTACGCAGTCGGCAGGCCCCGCCAGTGACGGACTGGCCCGCAGGGAAATCGCGATATTGCCGTGCGAATTTCACGGTGCCTGAATTTTCGACGGCGTCGTTGAATGGCGTTGGGTCCTTTTTTAACCTGGAGTGAACGCTTGCTCGAGGTGGTGATTTGAATTTTAATGTCAGCTCGCGACTGAAAGCGCAGCAGTGAATAAATAGACTGTGGGAAAATGCAGATGGAGATTCGATGGTTTTCAGGTTTTTAAGGTTTGTAAGAATAATCATCGTTGAGTGATGATTAAAATAATTATTTATGGTTGTAGTTGACTAACTTTTTTTTCAATATCAGATGTACTTAATAGATTTTTTACAATACTTGTACTGTAAGTTACCTATTAATGACAAAATTTGAACACAGTAAAGCTACATTCACAAATCGAAATTAGTTTTTGTTTTCTTCTTCTTCTTTACTGGCGCTACAGCCCGAGTCGGGCCTGGGCCTACCGGGCACACCGAGCCGCAGTTTTTTACGCTGCCGTACTGCCGGTTTTCTGAGTCGATGTTACTTACTTTAAGGTATATGTATAAGTGACTAGCTTATAACGCCCGAGTATGATTGATACAAGTAACTGTATTTTTTATTTTAACGACAAATCATACTTTGTCGACAGGCGGATTCGAACTGACGAACCTTGGTTCGGATGACGTCACAGTATGTTAAGAGATGTGCATTAACACGCTCGGCCATCGCGCCTGTTAGTTAGTTTTTGTTTTATGTTTTCCATTTTTGTTTTAATAACCTTGTAGACATGTTATCTTATGCAGCCATTCACAAATCAGTATTTAGTTTTGGTTTTAACACAAAAGTTTGCAAAACTCCAAACTTGTGTTTTAGTTTTACGTTTTATACTTAGGAATAGACCAATAGGACGAAGAGTAGAATGATGTAGTGATATATACTTGTTTCTTTCTATCATCCTTCACATTGACGATAACCTAAGTTTGTTTTTATTCGAGTGTCAAAATGAATGAAAATAAAAACAAGATTTTAATACCTACTTTCTTATTATGATAATATTTATCTTGCTCTTCCAAGAAAATACGAAAGTGAACAAACAATATATGACAGCATGTGTAACTTAGCACATCTGACAGTTGCATTTACTGTATTACCGATCTTCTAAAATTTATGATAGATGTCACTACTAACTAAAATCGACAAAAGCAAAACTATTTGTGAATGGCACCTAAAAACACACTAAAACATAAAGCATAAAACAAAAACTAATTTCGATTTGTGAATGTAGCTTAAGTGTAACTTTTATTGTACAATGGTTCCCATGGTTACATCAGAACTTTAAACATTTGCGACCTAAAAAAATCACTTTCAGTTCGAGGTTAGTAAACTATTTTTTCAATACTTGCATAAATAGAAGAAAAAGAAAAATAGGTTTCAAAATTGACAGTTGTCAAATTGTTGTCTAAATAAAAAGGACCTTGATATATATTTACTTACTATCCACCGTGGATAGTAAGTAAATATTACATATGAAGGTCCTGTTTATTTAGACAACAATTTGACAGCTGTCAATTTTGAAACATATTTTTCTTTTTCTTCTATTTATGCAAGTATTGTAAAAAATAGCTTACTAACCTCGAACTGTAAGTGATTTTTTTAGGTCGCGAATGTTCAGGAAATCGAAGTCCGAAGGGTCGAGATTTCCTAACCTACATTCTTGATCTAAAAACTGTCACTTACAGTTCATGGTACGTAATATACTATTATTACATTTGCACCACATTAAAATTCCCGTTTTGTTTCCCCCTCTACTAACATCTTTGGCGACAGTGATTTGACGGGTGGTACCCGCATTTCACGCGCATAAATATATTACTTACCGGGATTTGCTACGGCAGAGTGTCACACCCAGTAATGGGTAAAATGCATGATAATATATTTATTTATATATATTTTAGCTGTACTTAAATTATTTAAAGAAAAGTTGAAGAACACTTATATAATCGAAATTGAAAGGTGAAACTTTTATTTATATTTATTTTCTGTCCGTTACAACATTTTCAATTTAATCCTGACGATGTTTGAATCTAAAATGTACATTGGTATTAATTAGTTGGTATAATATTGATGAAGTGAACAGTTTACTAAGTAATTAGAGTTAAAATTTAATTATCAGAGTAATTAAACTTTAAAGTACATTATTAGAAATAAATAAAATATATCATCACGCCTTCTACCCATTACTGGGTGTGGCACTCTGCAGAAGCAGATCTCGGTAAGTGATATATTTTGCGAGTGAAGTGCGGTTACCAGTCGTCAAATCACGGCCCCCAAACACGTTAGTGGTGGAGGAGTCACAGGGATAGCTTTTTCAAATTATGTAAATTTGTCGCCTGTGGGAATCGAACCAGGGACCTCAGGATCCACAGACCGACTTCATACCACTGAGCTAGCCATCCCATACATTATTAGAAATAAGGAATATTTTAAATATTCAAACATTTTGAAGTACATAATTAAACGATGATGGTCAATTCGTTACAACTCAGAAATATCATCATTTGAATATTTAATTTCAAATTTGGTTTAAATTAAATTGAAATAAATAAATAAATAAATTTACCATCACGCCTTTTACCCATTACTGGTTGTGGCACTCTGCCGAAGCAAATCTCGGTAAGTGATATATTTATGCGTGTGAAGTGCGGTTACCAGGCGTCAAATCACGGCCCCAAAGATATTAGTGGTGGGGGAGCACAGAGGTAATTTTAAATTGGTGAAAATGTTTTGTCGGCTGTGGGGATCGAACCAGGGTTCTTAGGATCCACAGGCCGACTTGATACCACTGAGCCATTATATATATATATATATATATATATATATATATATATATATATATATATATATATATATATATATATAAACCCAGCATTGGTAACCAGAATTTGAATCGCAGGTTATAAATAAATAATAAATAAAATAGTATAAATAAGGATAATATAATTTTATTGCAATTAAACACATATATATATATATATATATAGTAATTTTTGTATTAAGTGTGCGAAATGAGTGTTTTTTTGTTGTATGAGAATGTCACTTTTGGTCGAGACAAAAAAGTCATTCGATCGCGCCAAAAAACAATTATTGATTTATTTAAGTTAATTGAAAGGAAAAAATCTAAAATAATATATATTTGATGTGTCGTAACCAAGGAAACGCGAAAAACATTTGATAAATATATTTTTTTTAAATGTCAAAGATTATGAAATTTGATATTTCAATGAAAAAAAAAGTAATTTTTTCACAGAGAAGAAAACACAAATTTCGCCTATCCAGAGTAATGTAAAAATGTCATGTTTTTTTGACAGTTGTAGAACAATACTTATTTTAAATCTAAATTATTTTTATAGAATGAAATCTTCAAATTCATGATTTTTCTTTGTGTTCCAACTTAAACTTTTTCTAGATTAAAATTCTCCTCGATTCTCGTAATCCTGATGTCATAAATTCCAAGATATTTTTATCCAATTCAGTTCTTAATTGAAAACTAGTTCTTGTTTCGGAAATACCACAAGTTTTTATTTCACCAATTTTACTTTTTTCAACTAGTTTACAATCTTTGTTCTCTCGTTTGCTAAAACGTTGCGATAGATGAAATTCATGGTGACGGTTCTGTCGTCCATTTATAATTCCGTTACCGATGCAAGACACAAACACTGTGACCTCACCACCTCACCCATATGTGGAGTAAAGTGGATCGTAGAAGCGAGAGCAAACTACGCACACGTAGAGTGAAATAGTACTCGTACGCACAGTATGAATCGTCAACATCGTACGCACTCACACGTCCACGACATTTACGCATTGTCTTGTGTTATACTCTCAGCATACACCTATGTTAATGACGTATTGTACGAGTAGTTCCGGTTAGAGAATCTTCACGCCTACTGTGGTGTGCAAATCGTCTTGTTAGAGTTATTTAAACTGATCAAAGATAATTGTGAACCTACGAGAAATCTTCTGTTGTTAAATTTTTAATATTTTATGCAACTGTCAAAAATAGTACGGTATTTTGTAACAAAGTTCTTTTTTTATAGAATTCTGTCTATAGAATTGGCGTTTAGTTGGCTGTTTTAAGTTCGTAAATAACTGTTTAATAAAAAGATTTCATTAGTCATAGGTTGCCTAGCAATGAGTAATTAATTACTTTACGCATTGTTTGCTAAAATGTGGAAACAAATATCTATCTAACTATTTCATTATTTTACAGAATCATATTTAGACTTATAATGGTATGAAGTGGCCCTGTGGATCCTGAGAACCCTGGTTCGATTCCCACAAACGACAAACAATTTTCATAATTTCAAAAACTACCCCTGTGGCTCCTCCACCACTAACATCTTTGGAGGCCGTGATTTGACGACTGGTAACCGCACTTCACGCGCAAAATATATCACTTACCGAGATCTGCTTCGACAGAGTGCCACACCCAATAATGGAGAAGGCGTGATGATATATTATTATGATTATATTTAGACTTATAAAACAATTTTCCAGTTTTTTTAATATAAGTCTGTTGCATAATAATTAATTGTATACATAAATAGGGTTTGACAAATTATAGGATAAACTTATTGGCCAAGGCAGACGATATTCTAAAAACGTACAAATACATTTCAAATATTTAGTATTTTAGAAGTTTTAGCAGATGTTGCCAATAGCATCGGCCAATAAAGTCTTTTTAACAGGCGTTGCTAATAGCAACGTACAATAAAATATAAAAATAAATAAATAAATATATCATCACACCTTTTACCCATTACTGGGTGTGGCACTCTGCCGAAGCAGATCTCGGTAAGTGATATATTTATGCGCGGGAAGTGCGGTTACCAATCGTCAAATAACGGCCCCCAAAGATGTTAGTGGTGGGGGAGTCACAGGGGTAATTTTAATTTGGTGAAATATTATTATATAAATTAAATTAAATTTGTAAACAGAATTGTATATAATAAAATTTAAAAATCAAGACTAGGTAGGTTTCAAAAAAGTAAATAAGTTTATTCACTATACATATTTCGGTCGACTAGAATTGTATATGTAAAATATTATGTTTTTGGCGGATATGTAATAAAAATTATTTCCCTTTATTAAGATTTTTGGGAATCATATCTTGACAGATGATAACCGAACTTTGCGTACAAATATAGTCTGACTGTGAATTTGACAATCCAGGTTCGATTCCCACAGCCAAAAATAATTTTCACCACATTAAAATTACATCTGTGTCTCTTCCTCCACTAATCTATTTGGGGGCCATGATTTGACAGCCAGTAACTGCACTTTACGCTCACAAATATATCACTTACCGAGATACGCTACTACATAGCGCCACATCCAGTAATGGGTAAAAGCCGTGAATATATATTTATATTTATTTTATTTTATAAAGCATTTTCATTACTCTTGACTTCCCTCTTCCTCATATATTAGTTGGCTACGTCCATATATAAACAAAACGCACACACAAACTTCTGTAGCCGTAAATATCCATTCCCGCTTACCGCACAAAACGGGGCCCAACATGAGGCCAAATTCAAACTCCCAACTCTCGCGCACTTCCCCGGAGCGAGACCCGGAAAACAGCAATAACCGTGAATTTTTACGCTCGCGTGAAAGACGACAACGAGGACATCGCAGGAGCCGTGGCGAGACAGAATTCAGCTGTTTTGTAGAAACCGACAAACTTCTGAAAAGGGTTTCTAATATAGGTTTCCCTCAGCTTAGGGTATTTGAGGGTTTTTATTATTAAATGGAGTTTTGAAACGCTTGAGAATTCTGGAATTAAAGGACATTTTAAGAAATGATTAATGATCTGTTTATTGAGTTCTTAATAGTGTGGTTATGAGTTTGACCTTCTGAACTTGGAAAAAGTTATAGTGGAAAGTTTCAAGTTGTCGTTACTGTAAATACTGATATCAATTTATAAAGCTCGACAAAACAAAGTAAAACCCTGAGAGGGGTGTCTTCGGAGGTCGCTACTATCGTTGGTACAGTCAGTATCAAAAGTTGAATTTAAATTTGTGAGATAAGACGGCGTGTAATTCTTTTCCTTCATAAAAATAGTATGTGAAAAGAATAATAATTATGATAGATTAATAATAAATAAATATATCATCACGCCTTCTACTCATTACTGGGTGTGGAACTCTGCCGAAGCAGATCTCGGTAAATGATATATTTTTGCGCATAAAATGCGGTTATCAGCCGTCAAATCACGACTCCCAAAGATGTTAGTTGAGGGGGAATCACAGGTGTAGTTAATGTGGTGAAAATGTTTGTGGAAATCGAACCAGGCTTCACAGGATCTACAGGCCGACACGATACCACCTACTCCATAATAATAAATAAATATATAATTAATAAATTTTAGGTGTTGCTTCAAACAATCAAACAAAAATTATTGTCGAATAAAAATCGAAAGTATCAATAACCTAAAAAATAACAAATGAATTTGAGATAGCACAAGGAAAATTAGTACCACAGAGCTTTACGAAAAACATAATTGTAATTTATCAAATGTATTCTGTTGTCCAACATTTATCCATAAATCACGATTTTCATTTGTTTGAATAGCTGTTGCTTGGCAACTTTACACGCCCTCGGGCGATAATAGCCAAATTACGCCCGCTTTTGAGGACCAATAAACAAGTTTATGTCAAAATAAAATACATAAATAAATATAACATCAAGCTTTACTCTCATTAAAAAGTGTGACACTCTCTCGTAGCAAATCTCGGTAAGTGATATATTTTGTCCGTGAAGTGCGACTACCAGCCGTCAAATCACTCCTCAGTCCCAAGTTATTACACTGGAAGGGTATTCTACAGTCTATGCGTTACCAGGGAGTTATCTACCCTATAATAAACTAAAATATTTATATTGCTCAAATTAATAATAAATATTCGTAAAATATTGCACACAGCCCAGTCTGCAAATATTAAAATTCCATGAATTCAGATAGATTAAAACAACTGAAACCACTTTTCAAAAAAAGTTTATTTGTTTGAATTTTAAACATGCAAAAACATTCGCTAAAATTGAAGCGCCATTTTGTTCATAATATCCCAGTTCGTAGTCATTATACGTGACCCACACGATATTTTATTAAAATAATATTATTAATTATACTTACAAATTCATTCTCTTTTCATTTATTTGTTAAAGCATTGCCATAAAATGAATGCAAACATTGAAATTTAAATTCGCTTTTATATGCATGAGTTTCTACATTTCCAATGAATACGACATAATAATTTGTTTATATTTACTCATCAAATGTGTACTTACACTCACAGTGACCTAAAAAGGTCACATTTTAAATTCGATTTGCTGTCACTAAAAAAATACAACGTTTTAAGTGCAATCAATTATGCAATCAATTATGTATTGGTGACAATTTTGCATTTATTTTATATTAGTTGCAAAGCTCTTGATAATGATTTTATCGAAATATTTTAATTAATTTATCTATTTTGTGGTATTAAACTAGCGCACTGTACTTAAAAACATAGGTAGATAGTATTGTTTTGTATTTTTTGAATACTGGGCTGATAAAGTAAACTAAAATTAATTTAAAATAATACAATTATTTTAAATATGTACAATTAAGGACTGATATTTCAATCTTCTAATAAATTTATGTGACAAACAAAAAATATCGCTTCGAAATCATCGTTCAAATTATGAAAATTATTTTTTTGATGCGACATTTTTTGTTTGTTAGGATAAAATATACAATTAAATAATAACGCAATAGTATATTATTCAACGAGCGTGTTATGATAGCCATTATTCATGAGAATGAATGAATAATTGCCATTATACTCGAGTTGAATACTATTTTTTTATCACGACCATTCAACAAGATCTTGCACTCTTAGGTCGTAATTTGAGGAAAATAATAAATGTTAGAGATAAAAAAGTCAACATTGAGTAATTTTTAATAGTAATGTAACTGATAGTGAATTGCTCCACAGAAAACGTCAACTTTACATTGAAAAATTAGAGCGTAGTTGTCAACTTTTCATAGCAATCGTAGAAAATATTTATTTTTATAACAAGTGCCGAAAAAGCCTTGTTACGTGCAAGTGCAAAAAGACTTGCCGAGTGCGGAAATCTACACGAGCACGTAACCTTTTTCGGCACTTGTTATAAACAACATTTTTCCTACAACTGTGCGATTTAGAAAATCACTAAAATATTATCAAAATTTATAAAATTTTAATGATATTACACGAGAATGCTGTTTTACGGCGTTGCTATGGTTTGTTTGTTGATGTAAATTCAAGATAATTTCTTCAAAATCGTCTAAATTGGAATACTACACTGAGTGATTCTTCTTTATCAAATACATGTTGAATCTATTCTTGACAATGACAATCAACCTGCTGCTGGTATTTCTAAAACCTCCGAAATTGTCAATAATATTACTGTTAATAATATGAACAGGTATGGAAAAGATCAATGTTTATTTAGACAGTACAAAAGTTTCCACTTCACATTATGTCAATATAAGCAACTGTAACAACTATGTTAATAATATACACAAACAATCAATATTATGTATTTCACTTACTCTTTAAATAAAACTATTTATCGATATATTTTACTTAGTTCTGTAATTTTTATTAATTATCATATTTAATAATGATACACTTGAGTTCTTGTCTGCTCAATGTGATGTGTACAGATTAGATATACTGCAGTTTAAGGTTATGTTTTTAAACGTCAAAATATACTACTGCATATTTACTAGCGCTGACTCACCGAATCTTCTTCTTCCATAAGCGTATGTGGCTAAAATATTAAATTCTGCGCTCGGCGCGAAATTTAAATCGCTCTCAATGAAACTTTCTTTTGACTGTTGCGTAAAACACAAAGTACCGTCGGCCCGAAGGTTCCTTCTCTTACAGAAACGCATTTGGTCTGCATTTGTCTCCTTTCCACCCGTAACCAAGGCAATAATAGTTACGTAATAACAAAGAAATCGCACAGTTGTAGGCAAAATATATTTTTAATAAATTTCGCAACGACTTAACATACATTTATTATTGTCATTATTTAAATTATTGTAAATAATAATATGCCTAGTGTAGAGATTGCACAAAAGTTGTTCATTAATCACAAAAGAGATTAGCTGTTTGTTTAAGTGAAACATGTAGCGATAAGACCCTCTAACAATAAATTAAAGTATAGGTAACCACAAAATAACATTATTCAGTTACCCTTGTAACCGATCTGCCGTAATTACCCTCGTACCTAACGCCAGATATTTTAAAGTCTAGAAAGGTCATCAGCGACCAACAACGTACAAAATACAATTAACAACTACGATTTATCCGCGCTAACTCCATCATTGCTTCGCAAATCGCGAAATCGCATGTTGTAAATCTCCTTGCACCCTTCGCTCAGCCAAACATGCATCGCAGCAATTAAAACCCGACCAGAGAAAATATTACCGGAGAAGGTTTCTTCCGTCACGGCGAAATACATCCGAAACAGATCATTTTACGAGGTGTGGCTATTAAATAACGAGACTGATACTGTTTTAACATCTTATTTTGATTCAATATCTATTTACTTTTTATTACTTTCAATATACACCCCTCTTGTATTCCTACAATGCTCCATGCGAATCTTCCATTGTTCGAAACAGTGCTGGAAGTCTTCTTCTGTCAGCTCCTTCAGAACGCGTGCCGATATCTCTTTCAAAGTTCAAATCTTGTTCCTATTCAGGCAAATTTCAGCTTAGGAAACAGATAGAAGTCGCACGGTGCAAGATCTGGTGAATAAGGCGGATGGTCCAATACTCGGATGCTGTACTTGGCTAGAAATCTCTTGACAGATATTGCAGAATGAGCCAACGCATTGTTTTGATGGAGAAACCATGATCTTCCACAATTCGGGTACTTTTTTCAATAAATTATAAGTTTCAGTAGCAGTTTTGCCAAGTTTCATGTGAAATTTCACAACATTTCGTTGCTCTAATGTTGCACTTAACATTTTTTCGGCGAAACAAAAAAACAACTCTAATTAGAACGAATGCTACGGCTATAGGGATTTGTTTACAGAGCGAGAGGTACTGCATTTGAAAGAGAAAGCTTCACGTTAAAAATCTGACGGTCGCTGGTGTTTGGCGCATGCGTACTTCGTCTGTAGCAGCGTCAGTCTCGTTATTTAACAGCCACATCTCGTATATCGTCAAGGAGATATTCTGTTTTCTCTAGAACTGTTAAACCCCTAGTCTAGATCAGTGGTTTTAAAACTTTTCGGAGCCATAACACCCTTGAAGATATAAATAAATATAAATATATCATCACGCCCTTTACCTATTACTAGATGTGGCACTCTGCCGTAACAGATCTCGGTGATATATTTATGCGCATGAAGTGGGGTTACCAGCGGTCAAATCACGATCCCAAAGATGTAAGTGGTGGGAGAGCAACAGGGGTAATTTTAATGTGGTGAAAATTGTGCAAATTTCTCCCCTTGGAGATAAAGATAAAAAAAAATTCTTTCGCAATCCCCTTATTTGTTATGTGATCAAAATTACAGTTTGTAAGAGCCGGTTTAATAATGTGCATTACAAAAATAGAAACTCAATTTCAGATTTTAGGAAACAATTAAAACCGAAGCAGGGAAAATATAGCTGGAGATGGTTTCTTCCGTCACGAGGAAATACATCCGAAACAGATTATTTTATATAGGCTAGGAGAAATTCTGTTTTCTCTACAACTAGATTATTTACCTATAACTAGTTGTATTCACAAGGCTCCTAACGTCAGTTGAGAGGCTTGAAAAGTAAACCTTAATTATAAATGCACTTTTGCAGCTTTAACGAATCCAATTTGCTGTTGGTATGAGACCAGCACAAACGTAGTACTTGAGTATCGTTTGGATTTTTCTAAAATTCTCATTAATAATATAACAAGAGAGTGAGAATAAATTGAAAATAATTTGACAGATCTTTCGAAAACTTGTTGCCAGGCAATAGTCACGAAAGCCCGTAGGGCTTGAGTGGTTATTGCCAAATGGCAACAAGTTTGAGAAAGATACTAGAGAATTATTTTCTAATTTATCGAACTCTCGAGTTCTATTTAATTAGATTATTTTTTGACTTAGCTGTTGAGGTCGATTCGTCCAATTTAAGATTTTGAACTGGGTCCATTTCTATTGATTACTTATTAATGTATTCTTGGAAGTTGTTTCCAAAATTTGTTGGTGAATTTCTGTATCTAAAATACAACTAAATCGATTTTTTTCACACAGTTTACTTGACGCGTTGACAGTTTCAAATACTTATTTGACAACTACCTAACATTTGTCACAAACAAAAAAGCATCTACAGAGATTATTCCCGGGAATAATCACAAGAGCTTTAGTCTCAGTATAATAATGACAGGACTGACGCAGACACGTGACATACAATGAAGCATTTCATTGGTTTTGAGAAACGTCAAAAATAATCTTAGACAAAAAAGCAAATTGCTGTCCATGGTAATAAAAAACTGAAATGTTAATCGTATTATTTAATTTCATGTTTATGTTTATATTTTACTTTTTTTGTAAATCAAAATATATATAAAGGCTAACACAATTATTGTTAAATGTTGGAAGATAACACGTGATCTTTTTTATTTGCAAAGCTCAATAGAGTTATCCAAAATTATTAAATGGGTCATAAGTTTCCGACGCTTGATCTAGACTATAACAATAATTGAAATTCATTCCTTTCTGCTTCTAAATAAATAAATAATATTGGAAGTAGATTCCACAAAAAATAAAAATATAAATCGCGAGTTCCGCGAACTTCTAAAGCATTCTGCACGAATCCCTAATGAACAAACCGTCAAAACTTCCAGCACATGCAATTAAAACAGCAGATTCGTGAAATAAAAACCTCGAAGGGGTTGTTATTACGCGATAGCATCACCGGGCGTTGCATTTACCTTCCGGACACTGCGGTGAACTTATCATCGGCCGCTGATCGCGACACGGCGATTCACCGGCACCAGCATCGGCCGAGGAATGCATGTTAAGTTACCGAGGAGAACAAGAGCGGCAAAAAGAAAAGCGTATTGAATCTGCATACTGGAACGGGTGGAACGCGTGTCCTGAGACCTGATGCTCCAGGGCGTCATATGCGGAAGGGTAGAATTTTAAATTGAGTTTTGATTTGGTTTAAAGTTAGAAACTATTTTTGTACGGTTACGGTTTGATTTGGTTCTGGATGTGATGTTTATTTGTTTATTTACTACGAGGACTATGCGTCAGTACGTCTGGAAATTAAACTCTATTACAGTACAGGAAACTTATAGCTTGTGGTGGAATCCGATCCACTTGAATGAAGTTGTATTTATTTAGATTTCGTTTATAAAAAACAATTTTATGCACAACCGGGCCGAAAAGCATGTGTTTTAGTCCTAAAAAGCGGGCTTAAAGACTTCTTTTTGGCCCTAGGGCATAAAAAAATAATTCCTATGGATACATAAATAAAATGACAATTTTTGTTTATTGTAAATACTTGATTTTACAAAATGTCATTTTGACATAACCTAAATCTGTGATTTGATTATATAAATTTAGCTAATATATAATCATCAAGCTCATCCTCGTATATCGAGAATTCGATTCACGGGCTATGAACCTCAAACCTCATCACGATTGCTCACACAGTCATACCAACCTCACATTGAGGGAATCCCTACATGAATAATTCATCCAACATTGATATGATCTAGAATCTAGAGCAACCGTACCAGCATACATACTGCTACGTTCTTACGCTTACGGCAGTTTCTTACTTGCCAACTTCCTATATTTCGACCATTCCCAAATCAACCTCTAACAAAATTCCCTTTAACTATACATAAAATTCTCTATCGTTTAATAAAAATAAATAAATAAATATATCATCACGCCTTACACCCATTACTGGATGTGGCACTCTGCCGAAGCAGATTTCAGTAACTGATATATTTATGTGCGTGAAGTGCAGTTACCAACCGTCAACGACGGCCTAGACTAATAATTAAAGTTTGACGTTCAGGTAACACAGGCTGTGGGATCGAACAAGGGTTCTCAGGATTCACAGACCGACTTCATACCACTGAGCTAGCTACCCCATAAATTATTTATGATTAATTATTGAATAAATTAAACGGTTTAAAAAAACTACTATACATAATACATCAGAAAAGTGTTTTTACTTTCCTGTTTTATTATGTAATATACTAATATTGTGTAAAACGTGAAATGGCGTAAAATTTGGAAAAATCTACTCTTCCCGAGGTTATATCTCAAAAAATAAGCAAGATATGAAGATGCCCTCAACGGCATTGGATTCCTTGTGTCCGAATTGACTTGTACACATATTTTCAGCAATTTTTATATTTTTTATATTTGGACCAAAATTTTCGATATACACAAATTTCTAAGGCTGGTATCTATAAAACTTAGAGATACGAACTCAGGGATTTCACCATTGGATTCTGCGCATCGATCCAAAGGCCGACACGATACCACTGTATATATATAAAACTATATAAGAAAAACTATAAAAATAAATAAATACATTTTGAAATTCATTTGTTTTTGGCATCGAAAATATATTCTTCATGTAATTCTTTCAATATGCCTTTTGAAATTTAGAACTATAGAAAAAAGCCAGAGCTGTACGAAACTGAACTCGCTATTTTTTTGTGACTCGAGATAGGAATGGTGAAATTGAGAATTTTCCTCTTTCACGGAAACCTTACGGTTGTGGTACATAACGTCGTCGAAGTGTGAGCAGTCGAGCACCGCAGTAAGTTAAATGCGTCGGCTGATTTAATCGTCCTGGCGTCTTAGAAAAATGGGCACGTTCTAGAAATTGGCACGATCCCTATCTTTTAATCAAACGGTTACCAGTAACGAGCACGATTTTTTACTCCGTTGCGCGTCTACTTTATTTGGTTTCTGTCTGGATACAGGAGCTAGAGAGCTAGGAGGGTCTGTGCAGATTGCAGAAGATCCATGTGATCTACTTAGGCACTTACTTTCGCTTGAGATACCACCCACAACTTACAAATGAAAACACTCGCACTTATTTCAGGATATTTCACCCACTATTTCCTGACGGACGGATTTCACTCTGATTTTATTTTTTTACATTTTAACCTTGCAACTTTTTAAACTTTTTACTAAATTAATGCTGAACGATTGTTATTGTTTCTTCGTAAAATCAAACTTTTGATAATGAAAAATCAATCCGAATTCGAAATTTTAGTTTACATGTGTCAAACTGAAATTGGCATCTTGATCTTTTTGTAACAAGATGTTATTATAAAGTAAAAATATTATGTATTGTAGATATTTTTCTGATATAGGACAAAAGCACTGTAAAAAATTTGAAAACATTAGCAGCTACAGTTACGAGGAATGTATATTTACAAATATTTATTCCATTTTAACTCGACTTTTTTTAAAAACAAAAAAGAAATTTTTAATAAACAGTTAGATACACCTATATATATACAGGGTGTTTCTATACTTCGGGATTAAATTTTAAGGGTAGATATGATTATGATATACGGAACAAAAAGAATTTTTCGAAAATTCGCTAAATTAAGTGTGGTTTACCCCCTCAAGTAAACATTTTTAGTACCACTTCTAATGCCTGTTTTACACTGAGCAAGCGCAACCTGCAATTGCAACTTGCAAGTTTTACGTTCAACTAGTTGAACCAAATGTTGCAGAGATATTATTTTCACTTTACATTCAGCAAATTGCAACTGCAATATAATATAAATTTATTTACAAATTTTTGTCGTTACTAACTTCATATTATACCAGCTTAACATCTTACATCACTTGTATTATTGACATTTGTTTCATATGTTATTTTGCATTGATATAAAAATTTATTCTTATAACTATTTGCTCAATTATTTGCAATGCAGTAAATCATTTTAATATCCTTAACCCAACTTTATCGTTTTTGACATTTATAATAAGTTGGTATCATTCTAAGAAACTTAAAATTACTAGAAATAACTAACAGTGGCCTTGCAAGTCTTGCAAAAAATAGAACACGTTCTAATTCGTGTAAGAGGTTGATGCAAGATTGCTTCTGTCTCTTGCACTTGCAATTTCTGTATTACACTCGTTCAATATTGCTTCCACTTGAAAGTTGCAGTTGCTCTTGCAATACTGCTCTGTGTAAAACAGGCATAATACATCTATTTATATGTATATGGTTAAAATTCTGGAACGTCCTTTGCATCAGGGGGAGATTACTGGTTCAAATTCCGGAGAAATATTTGGTTTATTTCATCGATAGTTGCTCTACGCCACTACACATTTCAATTTCAAAATTTTTAAATGTATGCAATGAAATATAGAAAAATTACTTGTTAATTAATTTTTAAAACATACAAAAAAGAAATTGCCAAAACAGTCAAAATGTTCCTGTTCATAAAAAAGTGATTTGTCTTCTAAATCTTGTTTATAGGTACAAGAATTAAGTGGTATGGCCCTTGGACGCGATTATCATATTTTGTAAGATTTTTCCTTCAATATTATTAGACCATGATCAGTTTTAAAAAAGTTAAAAATGTAAAACATTATAACATATTCAATCAGTTTGAAATGTCCATTTATTTGTCTTATATTGAAATAAGTAAATTTAGTTCATTTTACGTGAAATGTCAAGTGAGATCACTTTTTTCGCCGAGATATAATTCTTTTTGTCGCGCTGTATTTATTTTTAATTTATCCTGTAAAAACTATAACGAAATGTCAATTTTTACATAAAAATAAATAAAACTTAAACCTAAATTAATATTTTCTTGGTAATAAAAATAATTTAATTTTAAAACAATAATATTTTTATGATGTCAAACATATTTTATGTAGTTGTTTACTAATAATAAAAATAAGGTAATTTAAATTTTATACAGTTCAGCATTTTATATTATTTAATGACTTTAAATTCATTAAATATTAAAATCATTTTAATCTCGTTTATAACATGCACATATATTTATTTATATTATTTTTATGTTCATATTTTATTACAGTTCATTTTTTCACTATTGCTACAAACAAAATACTGGGGTAAGTTGATTTAATTATCTTGAACATTTCGCGTCGCATATATTCCGCTGTTAAACATTACTTTCAAAGTTATTTGAAACTTTTAATAAGCTGAATGATATTATTGTTAAGATTGAAAATCTATAATTGTTCAATTTCTGACTTTAGATATATATCAAGTGTGGAACTTTTATTTTACATTTACTTATGCGATGTTTCGGCCAATGGTCGTGGTCATTATCTAGCAATTACATTGTAAATTACAATAATAGATAAATATAAATACATTTTTCATAAAAAATTAAAGTCGAAAGTTTTTTAAAAAGTTCACGTTGAGGTATATACCTCAAGAGTCAATTAGTAACAACTTTTACGAGAGCATACTTTTCTGTTATTTAGATAGCCATAAAAATAAAACATGTATCATTGACAAAATAGTTTTAAACTTGTGATAAAAGTGTCACTTTATTGCAGTAACAGATCAAAGGAGTGATGATATATGTTTTTTTAGTTATTTTTACTTTCTTATACACAGTATAAGGAAGTATTAGAATCGTGAAAAAAATCGTTGATGAGATTTTCGCGAAAATACGTGTTTTGAGGTCCACTGAATCCGTTTTGATCATTTTCTCAATGATATCTGTCTGTGTGTGTGTGAGTGTATGTGTGTGTGTGTGTGGATGGATGGATGGATGTGTGTCCGAGTCTGCAATATCTCATGAACGAGATAAGATTTGTTAACGAAACTTGGTACTTATAAGTTACATGAAAATACGAAGAGTTGAGTTGATTGGGAATGAAATTGAAAAACCGGAAGAGGAAGTTTACTGGACACACAAAACAATAAATTTCATTTATTTCAAAAATAGAATCAATTACGAAAAAAAATTTCAATTTTGATGCTATATCAATTTCATTGATCAAATAGTATATTTCTATTTCTATTAATATATGGGATGGCTAGCTCAGTGGTATGAAGTCAGCCTGTGGATCCTGAGAACCCTGGTTCGATTCCCAAAGGCGACAAACAATTTTAATAATTTCAAAAACTACCCCTGTGGCTCCTCCATCACTAACATCTTTGGAGGCCATGATTTGACGACTGGTAACCGCACTTCACGCGCAAAAATATATATAACTTACCGAGATCTGCTTCGGCAGAGTGCCACATCCAGTAATGGGTAGAAGGCGTGATAATATATTTATTTTTATTAATATAAGTTTATTTATATAAAATTTTGTTAGGAAGTTGCTTATCTGTAATGAAAATAAAAAATAAAAAATATTAAATATACTGTGTATAAGAAAGTCGTGTGGTGCCCACACCAAATTTTTTATTTTTTAAATCAGAATTTTAATCCGAAGATCTCGATTTGAAATCCCACTAAATCAAAAATGTGACCTATTACAGTGCGTCTCGGTGAGTTTGGACCCTGTACTGTAAATGGACATAAATTTCTGTTATTTTTTGTACAGAGTGATCAAAAGGAATTGTTACAGTTGGCATTAAAAAAACTACTTGAAATTGGTAAGCCTGATACATCAATTCATTTCCTGTTGTTGACAGTGACATTTAAAATTTAAGTTTGAGTACATTTATTATTACATTTATTTCTAAAGTATTTCTATTACTTAAAAAGTCAAAATTCTATTAGCTGTCAGACTCCTAACATAACCTATTTGTATTTATTAGAAATGTCAAATAGCATTTCCGCCTTTATCTGACGTTGTGCCAACTGTGGAATAAAAAGATCTCTGGAATTGTATTGCCAACTATAACAATTCCTTTTGATCACCCTGTAACATAAATTAATAAATAAACAAAATTGAAAATTCAAGGTAGATATCATTAAATATGATCGGCAATTCAGACGGAAGTTATTGACCAAATATAATCTTTTTTGTAGTCTAAATTTTAATATTCTAGTTATGTCACTTATTATCCAATTATAGTTGTATATAAATACAAATTAATTCATGCATTTGTTCAGATGTTCGTTACATAATCTCTATTTTACTTTTTGCCGCTACGCAATCAAGTTAATTAGCTGTAATTGTTTTTAAATGCTGCCGCAGCAAACCATAATTCATTTCATTTTAAAAACCAAACAAAAATCAGGAAAAAACAACTCTTTCACCGAGAAATTTAAATATTTGACATATTCAAAAAGAGCTTAAAAATTATTGCAAATTCATTCAAATAAGGCAATAATTTTCACATCATATTCCGGTTTGGCAACGTTGCCAAATTACCGAATTACGTTCATTGCCAAACATCTGGACATCACTAGCACACTCACACATTGACAACGCTGTTGTGGAGATTGTAGATGATCATTCCGACTGACTGGCCGTGTGTGTGTTTGTCTGTGTATGTGTTTGTATGTGTGAGTTGGTCTACCGTAACGGGCGAAGAGTGAGAGGAAGCCATGTCCGAAGAGTTGCTGTCCTTGTCAAGGCTGTCGGCCAGTTTACATCGATGTCCATTCGATTTGTATATACGTTTGGACAAAGAAATATCGGGTGAAAGTTATTAAATTTTCAATACGTACTTTTATAAAATCCGGCAATCATGAAAATGTATTGATGGTTGTGGAAATGACCACTTGAATTCCAATCCCACAAATGAAAATTTAACCACTAAAAAATTGCCTCTGTGGCTTCCTATCCACTAACATATTTAGGGGGTGTGATTTGAAGGTTGGTACCTGCATTTCATGTAGAAAAATATCTACCAGAACCAAACGAGCTCTCACATTTTTTCTACTTTTACTGCAAAATTGTTACTACCGAAATTATAGTTATTATTATGCTTTATGGGGTAATGGCTCAGTGGTATCAAGTCGGCCTGTGGATCCTAAGAACCCTGGTTCGGTCCCCACAGCCGACAAAACATTTTCACCAATTTAAAATTACCCATGTGGCTCCCCTACCATTAACATCTTTGGGGGCTGTGATTTGGCGGCTGGTATCCGCACTTCACGCGCATAAATATATCACATACCGAGATCTGCTCTGGCAGAGTGCCACACCCAGTAATAGGTAAAAGGCGTGATTATATATTTATATTTATTTATTTTATTTATTATGCTTTCAATTTATGGTCGATATTTCAATCTCCTGACAAAATTACCAATAAATGTATCTACTACGAAACAAAAATTATCGCGTCGAATCAAATAAAATAAATATATTATCACGCCTTCTACTGGGTGTGGCACTCTGCCGAAGCAGATCTCGGTAATTGATATATTTTGCGCGTGAAGTGCGGTTACCAGTCGTCAAATCACAGCCCTCAAAGATGTTAGTGGTGAAGGAGCCACAGGGGTAGTATTTTGAAATTATGAAAATTGTTTGTCGCCTGTGGGAATCGAACCAGGGTTCTCAGGATCCACAGGCCGACTTCATACCATTAAGATAGCAACCCCATAAATTATAAATAAATAAATAAATATATCATCACGCCTTCTACCCATTACTGGGTGTGGCACTCTACCTAATCAGATCTCGGTGATATATTTTGCGCGTGAAGTGCGGTTACCAGTCGTTAAATCAAATTATGAAATAGTTATTTGCGATATAAGTATTGCAATGTATCTATTAACAATACGAGATGGGAAAAAATTGTCGAACAAAGCCGTAAGCCGACTTTGCTAATCCATCAAGATTGCAATACGTATACCGTACAATGTTTTACCTTATTTCAGTGTATATGCGATAAATTATTGCAAAATTGTCATTTCTTTAAATTTGATAATTTTATTTTCTGTTTTTATTTGAGGCGTGACTAGTTTGATTAAGTTTTCAATAAAATCTAGATTTCATTGTTTGTTTATTATCAAAATTCATTACAGCTCTTGTGTCGTAATAGAACTCATTATGACACGATTTTTAGTATTATAATTACGTTATGAAATTAGGTAAATTATATTAACTGTCATTTTTTTATACGCTACCTTTTATTTGATTATATAGTAAAAGACGAAAAATGTAATTTTTCATACGAATGCAGGCAATTCCGGACGAGTAGAAGTTGAGTTCGTCAAACTCGTAAGTGCGAAAAGGTTTTTTGTTATCATACACTATTTCTTTAAAGAATTTTTTTGGGTCAATTATTATTTTCTGGACAGCAATATAACCATATATCTTCTTTGCCATATATAAATATGTTTCACACTTGATTATCGTCTCTCACTTCAACAATTTTCTTCAAAGATATTACAAATATAAATTTTTTTTTTTTTTTTTTTTATTATTCAATTATATTTACAACTGGCCTTAATTTGAGGCCAACAAGCAAATCAGATACAATATGTATAACATGCGTGAGGGTAGCTCCCACTGGAGTTTCCTCTTAGTTTTTTACATCAGAATAATTACGTAAATTTTAAGTCTAATGGGTTAGTTCTCTTTAGACTTCTGATATCGTCTTCGTTGTTCAGGAGGTTCACAGCGAGTTCATTAGGGTGGTAATTAAGTTTATTTTCGTGTGATTGAGCGTATTTTTTTATTTGTTCGCGCACATGTTTTATTTTAAAGTCTTTGTGTATAGTTTGGTTGTTGACATACCAGGGAACGTCGGTTATCATGCGTAGAGTTTTATTCTGGAAACGTTGAATAATGTTTACATTTGATTTTTTTGCACACCCCCATAACTGTATGCCGTATGTCCAAATTGGTACTAATATAGCTTTGTATAGTAATAGTTTGTTTTGCAATGTTAATTGAGACTTACGACCTAGGAGCCAGTACATTTGTTTAGTTTTTATATTTAATTGTCTTCGTTTGGCTTGTAAGTGAATTCGCCATGTTAGTCTCTTATCTAAATGCATGCCTAGATATTTAACTTCGTCTTTTCTTTCTAATTGTTGGTTGTTTAGCATGATTGGTGGGCACGTCGATTTTTTGGTCGTAAATACAATATGGGTAGTTTTTTGTTCGTTGATTTTTATGCGCCACTTTTCCGCCCATTTCTGTACTTCGTTTAGTGCGGCTTGTAACAAAGCTGATGACATAGTTGGTTCTTCATGAGATGCGAGGATGGCTGTGTCGTCGGCGAATGTTGCGGTTGTGACGCTATCTAGACATGGTAGGTCTGCCGTGTATAGTTGGTAGAGGGCGGGTCCTAATACACTCCCTTGCGGCACTCCTGCTTTAATTAGGTGCAGCTCAGATAGGCTCTCTTCGTACCGTACTTGGAAATGTCTTTCGCTTAAGTACGATTTAATGATGGTGAAGTATTGATGTGGTAGTTTGGATTTTATTTTATAAAGGAGGCCTTCGTGCCACACTCGATCAAACGCTTGACTTACGTCAATGAATGCTCCAGAGCATATTTTTCCAAGTTGGATGCTTTTCTCTATTTCATTTACCACGCGATGTACCTGTTGTATTGTAGAGTGCTGTTGTCTAAATCCGAACTGGTGAGGTGGAATTAGATTCTCGTCTTCGATTATTATTTTCAATCTTTTCAGTAGCAATTTTTCAAAGAGTTTTGCTAGTGAAGGTAGCAGTGATATTGGCCTGTATGAAGTTACTTCGTGAGATGGTTTGCCTTTTTTGTGTATAAGAATGACTTGAGCAAATTTCCATTGCACTGGGAAGTAAGAGGTTCTTAAGATTGAATTGAAGATTTGTGTTATTGCAATGATTGCTTTTCTAGGTAGTTCTTTTAACACTTTAGCGTTTATTAGGTCATAACCTGGTGCTTTTTTGTTGTTTAGGTAGGTGATTTCTTCTATTATTTCGTTGGGTGATATATGCT
Organism: Pterostichus madidus; assembly: GCA_911728475.2. Lineage (NCBI taxonomy): Eukaryota > Metazoa > Arthropoda > Insecta > Coleoptera > Carabidae > Pterostichus > Pterostichus madidus. Next base: position 6,453,817 of record OU452313.1, on the reverse strand, counting down.
TAATGGGCAGGCTTAGTTGTAGGGGGGAAGACAGGAAGTCTTGAATATGTTTATTTTCGCTGTCTGTTGTCGTGGAAGGATTTGGTTCGAAGACTTTCGCGAAGTGATCTGCGAATGCATTAGCTTTTTCTTCATCTTGTTTGGCCCACGTACCGTCTTCTTTTTTGATTGGTGGTATATGCTGTGTTTGTTTGTTCAGCTTTTTTGTTGCCTTCCATAGCGAGTAGTCATATTCTGGATATGGCGAGAGATTGGCGAGATAGTCCTGAATCGTATCGTTTTTTATTTTTTGTATCATTTTCTTGATTTCTTTAGATAGGTGATTTAGTTTGGTTTTGTCCTCTGGATGTCTTGTTAATTGCCATTTTTGTCTTAGATTTCTTTTTATTGCTATTTTGTCCCTTAAAAGTTTGGGGTAGTTAGTGGGGATTTCATTTTTATTTTCTGTTGTTGGTGTGGAGTACCATGCTGCTTTTTGGATGAGTTTGATATTGTTTTCTACTGCTTGTTCGATTTCTTCTGGTGTTACTAGTGGAATCTGTAGGTTGGTATTATCGTCGAGATATTTTCTGAAGGTTTCCCAGTTTGTTTTTTTATTATATAGGCTTGGTCTTTTCCCTTTGTGTATTATGGTGGTACTTACAGTGAGTATTACTGCAGAATGGTCTGAGGTTAAGTCAAGACACGACTCGATACTCGTATAATTTGGTGAGAGACCTTTTGTGATGAAGAAATCTAAAAGGTCTGGTATTTTATTGGGATCGGTAGGCCAGTATGTTGGTTTGCCAGTGCTAATGTGATTGTATCTTTTCGTTGTTAATGTTTTTTGTAGTTCTGTTCCTTTGGGGTTTATTAACCTTGAGCCCCATTGTGTGTGCTTGGCATTGAAATCACCTCCGGCAATAAATCTGTCTCCTAATGTTTTGAAGTACGCTTCGTAATCTTTTTGTTTTGTGTTGTGTTTGGGTGGACAATATACGGCTGATATGGTAAATGAACCTTGTAGTTCTTTTATTTTGATGCTGGTTGCTTGTATAAGTTCTTTTTCGTATTTGTCGATTTCGTAGTGTTGTATTTTTTCGCTAATTATTATTGCTGTTCCCCCGTGTGCTGTACCGTCAGGGTGGTTTGAGTAGTACGTTTTGAATTTGGTGATTTTAAAGTAATTTCTCTCGGTGAAATGGGTTTCAGATATTAGCATTATATCTATTTTTTGCAGGTTGAGATATACTTCTATCTCCTGACGATTCTGCGCCAGGCCGTTGGCATTCCATAAAGCGATTCTTAACGAACTAGTCATTTTGTTTGTTGACAATGGCGGTGAGAATATTTATTATCATGGTATTTTGTTGCATTAGTTGATTAAACATTGCTTCGAACTTATTTAGAAATTGTGTTAATACTGTACTGTTTTCTGTTTGGTAAGTAGGGTTGTTGTTATGCTCGTGGTTCGCAGTGTTCCCTGTTATTTGTGAGTAACTTGTGTTTTCTCTTATTCTTTGGGACTGATATCTATTTGGGAGGCTATTTGTTTTCTGTGGGTTGTTTAATGGAATTTTGTTCCTTAATTTTTGCAGCTGTTGGTATACTACGCATCCTTTGTAGTTCGCTGGGTGCGGGCCAGAACAGTGAACACAAAGTGCTGGTTCGTTTTTTCCTTTGGTGCAGTTTTTAGTTGGATGATTTTTCGCGCATTTTACACAATAATATGGCCTAGTGCAATAAGATTTGGTATGCCCGTATTCTTGGCATCGCATACATTGTGGTACATCATTTTTCTTTTTCGGTGGTTCTACTGTAATTTTCGAACCTAATAAGTATTTCAATTCGTATATTTTTTTGTTGTCTTCTCCTGGTTCTTGGTCTATAAAGAACATTGGTAAGGGCTCTTTGGTTTTCCAGCTTTTTAGATTTGAAACATTCCTGATTTCAAAACCCTGTTCTTCCAGGGCTTCCTTTATTTCATCCGTTCCTACAGAGGGGTGAATATTCTTAATTACAGTTCTGTATGCCCTTTTTTCTCTTGGTTGATACGTATGATATGCTATTCTGTTGCTATCTAGAATGTGAATTAATTTGCGATAGGCATCTGATATTGTTGTATTTATTTTTATGTTATTGTTTGATAAAGTTTTGCAGACAAACTCTTCAGGCTTTAGTACTTTTTTTATGCTAATTAACATTAAACTATATTTTGTAACATTTTGTATGTAGATAGGTGGAGGTTTTGGGATCTTCGTAGTTTCGTTTGGTTCACTTGTCTGTGAGTCGTTGGCTAATACAGAATATCTGTTTGGGTTGTGAATTATTGCTGTTGTTATTATTTCATTTGTACGAATAACCTTTTTGGGTGACCTGTTATCAGTTTCAGTTCCTCTGTTTCTTTTCCCTGGTCTTCTTAGTGGCACTGTTTGCCAGTTATTAGCTAGTTCAGGGTTTGCTGGAATTTGAGAGTACATGAGTGTAGTTTGATTATTTTTAGAATTTGTAAGTGTTGGTGAGTCTAGATCGGTACGATTATTCTCATAATTAAGATTTATTATAGACTCAATTGAGGATGTTATTGGTGACACAATCATGGGAGTATATCTTCCATTTAAATAAATGGATTCAGTAACTACAGGTGTACATACTGTTGTGGTGTGTACTGTTGTTGATGGTTGGCTATAGTAGGGTGACGTCGCTATAGTTGTTGTTTGAGTGTAGGCCGTGAATACAGGACCTCCGCTTGTTTCTTGCATTTCACTCAGATTTTGTTTGTCCGGAATAACTTTCGAGTTTTAGTTTTGCTACGGTTGGCAACACTGATTTTAAGTCACTAGCACTATGCAAGGTCACGCTCCCGCGCGTTTAACCTCTGATGTTTTGACTTATTTGCCGGTAACGAATCGCTAATTTATCACTAAAACTCACAGATATTATCACTGCACTTGACTGTAGTAACCAAATAATAGTTTATGGTTACTTTACAATGCTTGGGAATATTATATCACGATATTTTTGTACAAAATTTAACTAAATTGGAGAAGCAGAAAAATGACAGCTTCAACCTTGAAGTCACTTTTGTGAAAAAAAAAAAAAAAAAAAAAAAAAAAAAAAAATACAAATATAAATAAAAAATAAAATGTATGTTTTGTACCACAAACAAATTCAAGCGATTTGCTATTGTCTCTATAGTTGAGTTTTTGTTTCGAAATAAAAATTTGATTTAAAAAAAAACTTGTATCTGTGAAAAATCGGCCATCATCATTACTTGTCGATAACTTTCAACGGTAATGCAGAACCAATTTGCAGGAAACAGTGTTATAAAAATCCATTCTCTCCGGTTAATGTGCAAAATTTATCTTTTAAAATGAACATAAAATTTTATGCAGCACTCTGATGCAAGTCGAGATTTTTCATAATCCAGTTTTTCTTCTTCGCAAGCTGATGAGAGCAAGTTTTGCGTTCACTTAACAAACTCCTCGAAGATGTAATCAAATTTCAACCTGGGTAGCTTCTTCAGCGGTGGAGAAGAAGGGGGCGGAGTGGAAAAACAAGGCGCCTATAAAAGTTAACGCCGACTCGTACTGTTCGGAAAAGGGACATAAACAACTTTTACTTCCGGTTTAAACAGGGATGGGTAACCGCAGGGTCGGATTCAGGGGAAGGATAAGCTGTTAAATATAAGAGGACGAATTGGAAACTGTAAAATCGACCGTTATAAATACTTAAGGCCTCATAAAATTGCGGTAAATCAAGACTATTTTCTGATGGACCGTTTTAAATTTTTAATGAAATTGGTTTCAAATTCCATTTATTTTTACTCCATTACCTCATGTTATTAATATATCTTCATAATTTTTGTTTTGCTTCACCACGTAGCACTTGGAGCGTTTGAGATCTGGGTTCAAGTCCTATCTAAAGGCGTGTTCTCAAAGTTGATCAATTAAAACTGTCAGTTTATGCATACGTTTCGAATAGATAGGTAAAATAAAATTAATTAATTAATATATTATCACGCCTTCTACCCATTACTGGGTGTGGCACTCTGCCGAAGCAGATCTCAATAAGTGATATATTTATGCGCGTGAAGTGTGATTACCAGCCGTAATATCAGGGCCCCCAAAGTTTTTAATGGTGAGGGAGTCACAGAGGTAATTTTAAAATGGTGAAAATGTTTGTCGGCTGTGGGAATCGAACCAGGGTTCTCATAATCCACAGGTCGATTCGATACCACTGAGCCACTTAGAATTAAAATGGCGTCAAATGCCTTTCTGGCCACTTCAGAAATTATAGCTGTATTCTTTTTGGTCCAAATCTCAGTTCATCTCAGACTTCAGATAAACTCAATATATTGTTGTTCTTTTTGTAACAACTGAACTGAGATGAACTGAAAGAACTCACATTCCTCCTTACTGATGCTGCACCACCCGCGAAATAAACTCAAAATGATCAGAATTACTCAGTTCAATGGAAGTTAACTTTTTGACATTTGCATAAAAATTTGTTTAAATTATAGTTACGGAAAACGTGTTATAGACGTAATAGTATATTACATAACAAGCATCGAAAGTGTAAGATAACGAAAGAGTGTACAAATAGAAAAACGAGGCATGCAGCACCGAGTGATTTAAGTACACGAGCACAGTTATCACACTTTCGAGCGAGTTATGTACACTATTTTTCAGACGACCACAAAATATTTCTAAAAAAAACTTTACAAGAGCAATGTTGTTACACTTTGACAGCTGATGCGTTTTTGAAGGTAAGCGTTGATATTTGACGTTTGAGGTTAGGTGTGGTAATACCAACTGTAGTAACCATAATATTAAAACATTAAACAATGCTAAAATATTAGTAAATAAGTAATTAATTATTTTTAAAACTAAGAATTATCTGTGCAAATATGTTGTAAAATCTATCAAAACTTCGATTCAAATAATAATACAAATTCTTTTCATTTATTTTATTTTCTTTCATCGTAACGCCATCTGTTATCAATCATTGAAACTTCACTTGATATGTTAGAAGTGCACGTTATAATAACATATCAGTGTATGTTATGTTCAAGTTTCCGTAGTAGTTTATGATGTTGTTATGGTTACTTTCATAAGTGATCGTCTGAAAATAACATTTGGTATCGTAGAAATAAAGTTAAACAACAATTATAATTATGCATATATTTATTTTATTCATAGATTCTAAAGTAATCTAAAATTTGTAACACTAATGATAATGATAAAATTGTCATAAATAATATTAGATAGTACTTAAGTAATTAAAATAACAAGTTTGAGTAGACAAGTACAATTTCAGCGCAAATGAAATGAGCATAAATTTGCAGAAATTATTGTCACGTTGAAATTAATAATTAGTAACATGGTCTCGTTGTCATAGTAACTTCTCCGTAGAAATAAACATCTGATCTCGAGTAAATTTATCAGAAGTCATAGAATATCTCCCACCGAGTTCGGTAATTGCTTACAACGAGTTGAACCACAAAGTTTAGAACTTGCTCCAAATTTACACTGAATTACGTGGAATCGTAGAATGAACAAACATTTTATCGACGTGAATTTATATCATCAGTATTTGATTCGCCGATATGTCCTTTCAAATTAAACCAGTCGGAAAATTTGAAAATTACACCAGGATTGAAACAATTTTATTTTAACGATTTGTAAACATTCCTTTCTGTCAAAATTAAAAGCTTGTTCAAAGGTTTTAAACAAGGCAATAAATATCATATTATATTCTTTTTGTGAATAATTAAATTTAAAAGCTACCAGCTAAAGAATTTGAATTAAAATATCAAAGAAAGAGAATTCATATTTGAGATGCTATCTGTAATAATTTTTTATGCGTGCGTAAATTTTAAACAACAAACGACATTAATATGTAATTATACAGACATAATTACAATATATAAAAAATTCATCCGTAATAAAAAGCCAGAACAATATAACATTAATTTCACAATGAAAAAATATTGTTGCGCTCAAAGCTGATGCCAGAGCTGGGCAAGCTACTTAAAAAAAGTAGCTAAGCTACAGCTAAAAGCTTTCGTTATAGTAGCTGTTAAATTTTAAAGCTACTTTTTTCAATTATTGTGAATGATTAAATTTGCCATTGTCATATGATCAGTTGATCAGTCTTTTGTTATAATGACTTTTAATAAATATAAAAAATCGCAAATGGACAAATGTACTGTTAATTTATTATGCTATAATTCTTATTTATATCGGAATAAATTAACAGTCACATTAACAGAAGACTCCTAAACAGTCAATATTTAGTTCATCTAATATTTAACACAAAAGTAGGATATGTTAACAAGTGAAAAATAAAATATGTTAATAGATTTTAAACTATATAATAACTTGTTATCCTACAGTTATAAAAAACAATAAAGAAGGTACAATTTAAATACAACACAAAAATTAATAGGTATTTCTTAATGAACAGTGATAGCTTTAAGCTACAAAAAGTAGCTTTGGGCTACAAAAAGTAGCTTTAAGCTACAAAAAGTAGCTTCAAAAGTAGCTTCAGTTGTTATAACAATAATTTAAGCTAATAGAAAAAAAAACATAGCTATATTTTTTCACATTTAGCTAAGCTACAGCTAAGGTAAACGTAGCTAAGCTAGTAGCTAAGCTACAAAAGTAGCTAGCTACTGCCCAGGTCTGGCTGATGCCATGCAATAATATTCTGAATTTTTTTTATTTTTATTAAATTTTATATATAAAGTTAGTATAAAAGTTACGTAGTCTTTAGTGTACAATTTATGCCAATTTTCCTGTGATATATCATCATAAAATAGTTGAGACCGCGTCTGTTGTGGCCAGAGAAAACAGCGAAAACAGTTTAACATACTTTTCATTGTTTGGGAGTAAATTACACTAGTTTTGAAAACAAAAACCGTCATGACACACTAGAAAATACACGTGTGTCTAAAACTCTAACCTCACATAAACAATTGCACTATTACAACCAGTGGCGGCGCATTCAAACAAAACTGTTGGGCCAAAATATATCTTTTAAAGTATTAAATAAAATAAAAATCAATATATCATCACCCGTTTTACCCTATAGAGGGTGACACTCTGTCGTAGCAGATCTCAGTGATATATTTTGTGAAGTGCGATTACCAATCGTCAAATCACGTCCCCCCAAAGTATTCTTGGAGGAAGGCACAGGGATAATTTTAATGTGGTAAAAATTGTTTGTCAGGTGTAGTAATCGAACCCGAGTTCTCAAATCCGTAGTCCAATTCGATATCAAAAAATAAAAATAAATATATCATCACGCCTTCTACCCATTACTGGGTGTGGCACTCTGCCGAAGCAGATCTCGATAAGTGATATATTTTGCGCGTGAAGTGCGGTTACCAGTCGTCAAATCACGGTCCTCAAAGATGTTAGTGGTGCAGGAGCCACAGGGGTAGTTTTTGAAATTATGAAAATTGTTTGTCGCCTGTGGGAATCGAAACAGGGTTCTCAGGATCCACAGGCCGACTTCAAACCACTGAGCTAGCCACCCCATTTAATAATACCTTTATTATGTATCTAATGGGGTAGGTGGCACAGTGGTATCAAGTCGGCCTGTGGATTTGACAACTTTGGATCGATTCCCAAAGCCGATAAACAATTTTCACCATATTAAAACTACTCCTGTGGCTCCCTTCCACTAATATCATTGAGGGCTGCAATTTGACGACTGGTAACTGCACTTCACGAGCTAAATACTTACTGGAATTTAGTACGTGTTTTACCCATTACTTGGTGTGGCACTCTGCCGTAACTGATCTCGGTAAGTGATATATTTATGCACGTGAAGTGCAGTTACCAACCGTCCAATCATGGCCCCCAAAGTTGTTAATGGAGAGGGAGTCACAGATGTGGTAAAAATACGATACCACTGAGCCAACTACTACAAAAATATTTAACAGCAGAAAATTCATCAATATATTTTGAAAATTCTAGAGTAATTTAAAATTATTGATATTATTTATTTATTTATTTATTTATGGGGTGGCTAGCTCAGTGGTGTGAAGTCGGCCTGTGGATCCTGAGAACCCTGGTGGGATTCCCACAGATGACAAACAATTTTCATAATTTCAAAAACTACCCCTGTGGCTCCTCCACCACTAACATCTTTGGGGGCCGTGATTTGACGACTGGTAACCGCACTTCACGCGCAAAATATATCACTTACCGAGATCTGCTTCGGCAGAGTTCCACACCCAGTAATGGGTAGAAGGCGTGATGATATATATTATATATTTTTTTTATATTTATTTATTTGTTTGTTTGTTTTTAGAGTTCCTAATAAATTTTGTTTCTTTATATTTTGGCATGATTTCGATTTCGACGCTAATGAAACCATCCATCCACATAGTGACTGTGACAGTTTCATTCTTCATTTGTTCTCGCTCACAACACTTTAGATTCGCGAAACAAGAACAAGAACAGTTAGTCGAGTTCTATTAGTGTCAATTTTACGCCGAATTTCCATATGTTATTGCTTCTCTGATGGAGAAATTTTCTCGAAAACGATGTCACTGGAATACGACAACTTAAATCGCTTAAACAAAGAATCCATTTCGGTTCTCGGTCAATCTGAAATTGAATTTTGTTTTAATGGAACATTGTTTCCAATGGATTATTGCCAGAGATAAAATATTCTAAATGGTTTTATTTTGTTACTGTATCTCGTTTGTTTTTATGGAAATTATTTCATTTTGTTTTTTGTTAATTGTACTAATGGAAATAAATTATTTTTTTATCGATATCTTTCCCACCGGCCCTGTTTTTAATTAAACAAAAGCATGTTTTTATGATTAACAAACAACAAATTAACAATTACCCACTAGAATAAAAACTGATTATAAATAACTATAGTTTTACACTTACTTTTCCGCTAACAAAAATCATCAGTGTTTAAAATATTAATATTATTGTAAAATTTTCAAAATTTTCCAAATTTCGGTATAAGTTAATTAGGGCACGATTTAAACGGGTGTTAAATCTGAATCATTCTGTTTTAATATCATATATCATACATTAGACGAAACTTCCGTATCATATGAAAAATAGAAGCTCTCCTATTTCTTCATAATTGTTTCATATCGAGTGTCATATGAAAACATTTGCACTCGCATGTACATACATTTGCAATATTCTCATATAATATAATAAATCTGCTTGTTGAATTAATAATTTTTTTTTTCAATTCGTCGTTTACAAAGTTAATTTTGAGCAACTTTTTTGTCAAAAACAGTGCGACATAATTCAACTTTGTACAACTGTTTTTAGAGATATTTTTGTGTACTGTTGTCAAATTGTCTAGATGAAAAAATGCCAAATATAATTCTTTCAGTTTAGCTGTGACTGTTTAACCATATAAAATTGCTGCAATTATTATTTTTGTATAACAAAATAAATTCATTAATATGCAAAATACTTCTTTATTACAAATTAAGAGTATTTAGTTTTATTTATTTATAGTTCGATTCCCACTGACACATATACATTAAGATTATCTCTACGGATCCCCCACCACTAACATCTTTGGGGGCCGTGATTTGACGGCTGGTAACCGCACTTCACGCGCATAAATATATCAGTTACCGAGATCTACTGCGGCAAAGTGTCACATCCAGTAATGCATAAAAGGCGTGATGGTATTATTTATTACCAAAATTCTTTTTGAAGTATCATTTGAGGAGTAGAAATTCAAAACGTAGTTTTCACACAAAGTTTGAATAAATTTTGAATAAAACGCAATAAACTGTTTCTCGTTACGTAAACTGAGTACTTTTATGTGCAATTTGTATGATTGTTAATCACATGATATACGCAAATTTGTCTAATTAAAATCAATATTGTTCATTCCATTTATTCATTATACCCAAATACATTTTTAAAAACTGCGTTTTGAACGTAAATTAAAAGAAAATTTCGTTTTAAAAACATAAATGAGATTAAAACTACATTTTGTTAATCAATAATAAATTTTATTTAACAGCAATCTGCCATGACATAAAAACCTGTTTAACGTTTAACAGGTAAAAGTTACGTTTTGATTTTCATATATGGTTGTAAATACTGCGTTTTGATATTCCATTCAACTTTGAAAGTCTTATAACTCGGCAAAAATTAAGTTTTTAAAATAACACATTTCTTTACTACAGGGTGATCAAAAGGAATTGTTATAGTTGGCAATACAATTCCAGAGATCTTTTTATTCCAAAGGTTGGCACAACGTCAGATAAAGGCGAAAATGCTATTTGACATTTCTAATAAATACAAATAGGTTATGTCAGGAGTCTGACAGCTAATTGAATTTTGACTTTTTAAATAATATATATATACGTTAGAAATAAATGTAATAATAAATGTACTCAAATTTAAATTTTAAATGTCACTGTCAACAACAGGAAATGAATCTATGTATCAGGCTTACCAATTTCAAGTAGTTTTTTTATTGCCAACTGTAACAATTTCTTTTGATCACTCTGTAGAAAGAAACGGATTTGAAATATATATTGCCATCTATATCTTTTTTTTCGAAGTTTCGGTCAAAACTGCATTTTGAATTTCTGCTCATTTGATAAAATTTGTAATCACTTAACAATAAAATGTTTCTATGGTGATATTAAATTCTCGTTTTCATCGATTATTTTATTTTTAGTTTTATAACATAACTTAGATAATATTGACTTTGAATTCTAACTATTAAATGTCAAAATTAATCAACTTCAAATGTTTGTTGATCTGTCAGTATTACCACCGTGTTGTTTTATCATTATTTTTCTAATAAATATTTTAAGATAAAAGTAAATATGATATAGGAAAAATGGTATGAAAAACAGGTGTTTCAATAACCAATTGTACTATGTTCTTATTTTTCAATACACTGTTTTCAAAATAACGTAGAGATATACTTCAAATATCAGATACGGCAAACTAAATATTCTATCACTTATTTGAAACATTTGACCAATCTTCAAGATCTCTCGACCATACTATAGCCTGAACCGACGTTCACAGCACCAGTCAATAATTTATAATAATGATAAAAAAAACTCACTACAGTAAAATTCAATAAGAACAAAAGCAAGTCAAGATAATATACTATAAAATTTTTTAAACGTTCCACACTTATTCATAAATTATTTTTAACATTCAGATCGCGATTTGGTTTGTAATTAACGTCAAGAACTTATCAGAAAGAAGCATCTTATTGTTCTATAAACATACCGAGTTACCTCGTATACTCGTATCGATAAACGAACAGAATATGTATAATGGAAACGCGCTAGGAATATATTTGTCCAGTAAACATCATTAATTTTCTACCTGGTGACTGTATGTCATCTTGTTATTTTTCTAGTAACTAGGGAATATTAAATGAATACCTGCTTTGTTAGAAATATAATGAATACACTCAATTTAGAAATAGAACAGTTCAAACAAGAAATATCTACCGAGTGGGTTTTTTTATCCATCACTTTTCTGACAGATTAGTTATTATTGTATTGATTAATGGACCCTTATGGTCTGTTTTTATTACTTTGTAGTAATTCTCTTCGTTTTAGATATACTTAGGTTGAACTATAACTTATATTACTGTTTAAAAATAGATAAAAATAGATAATACTTAACGAATTTGAAGTTTGATGCACGACAGTGAAGCCTGAGTGTATCAATCAAATGAGTGAAAAAATATGTTTTTTTCACCTATTTGGATATGACATAATATTTCAACTTTTTTAACAGTAAAAGAACGCTATTTAGGAATGTTTACGTTACCGCACGGTAACGTCATCGCTTTTTGGTCTTAGGATAAAGAAATAGCTTCAATAAAATAATTTTGCCGATATGTTTCCTTTCAATTCAAATAAATCTGTGGAATTTTGTAAGGGGGTAAAAAAATAATATATTTCAATCGTACTAAAAATACTATTTAGAGTTTCGTAATATTGCTATCTTTATTACTCGACTCAAAAACTTGTATGTTTAGTCCTAATGAAACAAATGACTATTTATTACATGTTGTACACGTATTGATATAAAATTGATTTTACGAAAATATAATAAATAAATAAATATATCATCACGCCTTCTACCCAACACTGGGTGTGGCACTCTGCTGAAGCAGATCTCGGTAAGTGATATATTTTGCGCGTGAAGTGCGGTTACCAGTCGTCAAATCACGGCCCCCAAACATGTTAGTGGTGGAGGAGCCACAGGGATAGCTTTTTCAAATTATGAAAATTTGTCGCCTGTGGGAATCGAACCAGGGACCTCAGGATAAAAATTTTAAATAATTTTAACGGGCGTCAAAATATCTATATTACATTGGAAAATTTTGAATGATTTACAAGAAAATAAATAAATAAAAATAGTGAAAAAAATTAAAAGTAAAGTAATGAAATTGTAGTATTTATATTTTTCACTATTTTTTTTGTTTTGGTAGCTAGCTCGGTCATATCCTACGGATCCTGAAAACTCAGGTTCGATTTCCACAGGCGACAAACAATTTTCACCATTTCAAAACTACCCTTGTGGCTCTCCCACCACTAACATCTTTGAGAGCCGTGATTTGACGGCTGGTAACCGCACTTCACGCGCAGAATATATCATTTACCGAGATCTGCTTCAGCAGAGTACCACAGCCAGTACTGGGTAGAAGGCGTGATGATATATTTATTTTAACTTTTACATGACTTAAAATAGTTGAAAAATGTAATATTTCCTAAATGATTTTTGGTTAAAAAAAGACTACTTTTATGATCATTACGCAAAAAATATATTTAATGTGAAAGCATTGCAGTTTTATATTATTGTCTGGTTGGCTGATACAATATTAGTAAAATTTACAGGATATATTTAATTAATATAAAATATTATATTATTAAAGTATTATTACATATTTAATTTAAAATGTAGACGGTATATTTAATTAAATACATAATGCGTTCGTGAAAAATTTAATATATTCATATAAAATATATTTGAAAGGCAAAACGCACTTATACATCTAAAAATATATATTTAATTTAAAATATAGGTTCAAATTTGTATAACATTAAAAAGAATTGATTGGTTTACAAATAAATTGAATAATTTCAGTTTATAAATTGAAAACAATAAAATTATAAATAAAAGCGATACCCGATTTTATTACAAATGTTATAGAAACCGAATTAAAAGTAATTAAAAATGGTAATAAAAAAAAAATTCAATTAATTTTTAAAATCCCATTTTATTTATTTCTCGGGCAGGAACTACATTAAATTCACCATAAAAATAAAAGTAATGAAGCATATTATTATGAAAATTCTATTTCTTGACTATTAAAAAAGCAATAAAGTTTATATTGCTCTTATAAAATTCATATGCAGCCAATTTTAAAATATTACTTTATTGGTAAACAAGATACATAAATTTGAAGACTGATTAATCAGGTTTAAAACTTGTTAACTCTGCACACTTTTAATGGTGATCAAAGTACATGGAGAATCTCTTCTGTGCAGATTTAAATTTCAAGGGTTTTTGAATATGCAATACCCTTAATATGTACTTAGAACTTGCAAACTTGCTGCTCGATACATAAAAGGGTTAAGTGTCAATTTCAGCAAAATTAGAGTAGAAACATATTAGAGATTCGTGCAGGGCATACCTTTATTAATCTTCCAATTTCTAATTTGGCTATATTCCAATTTTAATTTAAGCCAAACTGGCTTACAAGATTTAAAATATACCTATAATTCATATCTCTACATCTTTACAAAAAATAAACAATTTTTAATTCAACAACAATCAAATTTATATTGTTTTCTCTCACAACAACAATGTATAATTGAACCAAAAATTGATATAAATATATTGTCATCCCTCTTACCTTATATTGAGATAAAGTCAAGCTGCAGTAGAGTTCAGGATAACAGTCCAGGTAAAAAATAACAAAAAATCACTCGTATAATAATTGAAACAGAAATGAAACAGTGCGTTTATCTCAAAGTTGTTAAAATGCGTCTACACCAACCGCCATCTCAAATCAAACTGTTTTGTTTGCAGTGTGCCATGCAAGGCGAGAGAGATGCATAACCCCCTCTGAAACTGCTGTCAAATCGATACCTATTCGCGGGAAATTCAAACCGCTACAAATTACCACAAAACAAACATAAATAATTCAAATAAAATACGCATTACTTATTTAACAATATAAATATTATTTCATACTAATTTTTTGTACATAAGAACAGCATTATTATTACATCTATTTTGACATATACAAAGGAACATAACCTATATTTCTAAAGATATGTTTTGACGTCTGCTGATACTTTTAACAAAATTACGCTAAAACATAACGAATGGTTAATCGTATTTAGAAACAGAACAGAAGTATCATGTTGTTTGTTATGCTTGTTCTGGTTTTGGTACGGCGAAAATAAATCTGTAAGTTACAGCAGCGAAAGCAGCACCCATGAAAGGACCAAGCCAATATATCTGCGTAAAAATAAACATTACTCATTCAGCAACAGCATAATACATATATTTTTAATGTTACAGACGTTAGTAACGTTTCGATTATGAAATGATTTACAGTTCCGACCACAAAGAGGAAAATTAAGTTACTCTTCAACAAAAACAGGAAGAATGTCATACTACATCAGTTTTTGGATGCATTTAAATCTTAAATTTCGTACAACCAGAAACCAGTTTCGTAGTAGCAGCATCACTAGTTGAATGCTGATTTATCAATATTAGATAAAGTGACAAACAAGATATGTGTCTCTTTAGAATAAATAAGCACACCTATCTTTTGATGTTGAAATAAGTAAGCTCTCAAATTGCTACAAAATGGTAATCTTACCCATTGTCCATTCCAGTCGTTGTTGATCAAAGCAGGTGCAAGACTTCTAGCAGGGTTCAAACTAGCACCAGACCATGGAGCCTAAACAAAACAATAACGAATCAGCTTTCTTAAAATCTTATATAGAGTTATTGAAACTTACAGCAGCCATAGCCATACCAGTAATGATCAAACCCAACTTAATTGGTACTGAATCCATTTTATCTGCATTTCTATGATCCCAAATACCACAGCAAACTAAAGCTAGCATATATGAGATGGCTGCTTCTGCCGCCATTGCCTAAAACAGACATAGCATAGTATATTACAATTCGATTCTCAAGAAAGTTTTAGCTAATCTTAAATTTTGGATTTGGTATCATATTCTAGGTCGTTTGTAAAAAGTTCATCCAAATTTGTTTCTGAAAACCAATGATTAGAGTTTGTTTATCTTTTTTGAAAATACGGTTTAGCTTAATTAGTCCAAAATTCAGGATTAGTTAAAAATCTTGTTATATTAAACAAAACTGAAATTTAAACTTAGTTTAAATAATAACGAATATTTGAAAGCATTATCAATTATTTCGTATGACATGTAACCTTACAGGCAGATTCATAAAAAGGGTTAACGCTAACACCATTTTTTTATTTCGTTTTTAACTCTCTTTTCAATGCATGAAACAAGTTTATTTTCACTTTAGTTAAAAAGAGTGTTAATTAACATCAAATCTAATTCATTTCTTGAATCTGTCTTAATTTGAAACAGAGTTATAGATAATATTAAAAACGGTGTTAGCGCTAATCCGTTTTATGAATCTGCCTGTTAATTGTTAAGATATGTAATAAGATTTCCAAGAAACACATAATTTCTTTAATTCTAGTAATTTTAAATCGCTGTAGATGGCTCAGTGGTTATCAAGTCGGCTGTATTTGAGAACTCGGGTTCGATTCTCACAAGGCGTATTCCATTTGCCATTTAGATCAGATCTAACTTACATTTACTGAATCAGATCACTTATTAATTTCGCTGAATTACTTCACTGACTTTATTTCCAATACTAGAATTACAAATTCTAATTTACTTTGAAGTAATTTACCCCAAGAAGTATATTAATTTGTTTAATTCTGTTCATTTAATCATGTGTCAAATTTATCTGAACTGATTTAAGTGACCCAAGTGACATATGGAATACAGCTATTGTCGACAAACAATTTTTATCACATTAAAATTACCCTGTTGACTCTTGCCCCACTGATATTTTTGGGGCCATTATCACCGAAATCTGCTGCGGCAGAGTGCCACACTCAATTCTGGGTAAAAGGCATGATGATATATTTATATTTATTTATTTATTTATAAATCGGTAAAAAAAAATAAATCGGAACACTTGTAATGTGTCCTGTCTTACCTTTCTATCTTTTTTCAGATGTTAATTATGTAAAATTTACCTGAAAAACGCTAACATTCGGATTAGGAACAGTACTGCATATTCCTGGACCATTTGGCTCACGTTTCAAAAAGTATCTTGAGGGCGTAAAAGCCTGTAATGAAACGTAATAAATAATTACTGTCTTTTAGTATGTATTGTATACAAGCTGAATAGAAGTATGGAGTAATGTTATAATATATTTTTTTTAAAAGATAATATAATAAAAATCATTTAGTTCCATTTAAAAACAAACATATTTTGAAGTTTTGTTGTATTATCTCCGTCTTAAAATCAAACAAAAAATTAGTTTTATACCAAAACATGCATCATAATTTCCCATTGAAACAATATTTAATTTTATTTAATATTATGAAAAATCTTTTGAAGCCACAAAATATACAACAATTATTAACATTTCTCCACACATAATATTCACTATATGAACAAAATATTTACTTTTAACAAAGCGAATCCTATAATAGCTCCAAAACATTGTGCTACTAAGTAAATGGGAAACTTTAATAAATTTACATGTCCTAAAATTACTGCAGTAATTGTTACTATTGGGTTTACATGTCCCCCGGAGATGTGAGCAAAAGTCTGAAAATAAAATAAAAATCATTATTTTTGTGATAAACTGACTTGTATAATATCACGCTATTTCCTATTAAATGAGGTAGCTTGAACCATTATCCTATAATTATCCCTATCTTGGAACATTACTTTCCCTTTCATTCACATTCATATTATTTTATTAAGTTCACAAATTTATTTTTAACCATTTTTCTATACGGGGTAATGGCTCAGTGGTATCCGAGTCGGCCTGTGGATTCTAAGAACCCTGGTTCGATCCACACAACCACCAATTTAAAATTACCTCTGTGGCTCCTCCACCACTAACATCTTTGGGGGCCGTGATTTGACAGCTGGTAATCGCACTTCACGTGCATAAAGATATCACTTACCGAGATCAGCTTCGGCAGAGTGCCACACCCAGTAATGGGTAAAAGGCTTGATGATATATATGGACAAATTTGAAATGAAATGCATAAAATTTTAGAAAAACAATAACATTTATAATATATTATAAATATGTTGACTAATTTATTGTAAAATACAAAAATATTTTGCCTGTACACCGGCAACCAACGAAGCATGTCTGTAGTGTTTGAAACAGATCTTAGCTGCCTAGTGCTTTCCTTTTAGAGTTGGACAAAGCAGTGTACAACCTTTGATTATATACTTAATAGATAGACAAGCAAATTGAATTTTCTGTTCCGATTCATGACTGATTATTTGGTTGCATCCCTTAAAAATGTAGGCGTTTAACCTGTAGTTTGACTATTCGGATTCATTCGGTAACATTCGTTAGAAAGTCATTCGTATTTTGAACCACTTCACACTGATGCTGGATTTCATGAAAGTTTTATCAGTTCATTAGCAACTAACGGTAGTTCAATAAGTTTAAGAAAATTCCTATTGATACTGTTGCTAGCTAAACAATTATTTAACTAAAAAATATCTTTATTTTTTTCTTGCAACCCAGCATTAGTTTAGTAAGGGCCAGTTTTTCAATCGCCGGTTTACTTTCGGCTAGCTCAGTCGGCCTGTGAATCCTGAGAACCCTGGTTCGATTCCCACAGGCGACAAACAATTTTCATAATTTCAAAAACTATCCCTGTGGCTCCTCCACCACTCACATCTTAGAGGGCCGTGATTTGACGACTGGTAACCGCACTACACGCGCAAAATATATCACTTACCAAGATCTGCTTCAGCAGAGTGCCACACCCAGTAATGGGTAGAAGGCGTGATGATATTTTTATTATATTTATGATTAAATAATATGGTGTAAAGGCTTAGTGGTTTCGAGTCGGCCTGCGGATCCTAAGAACCCTGATTCGATCTCCATAGCCGACAAACATTTTCACTAAATTAAAATTACTCCTGTGGCTCCCCCACCATTAACATCTTTGGAGGCCGTGATTTGAAGGCTAGTAACCGCACTTCACGCGCATACATATATCTGCTTCGGCTGAGTGCTACACCCAGTAAGGGATAAAAGGCGTGATGATATATTTATATTTATTTATTTTTTATAAAACTTTATTTTGATCTTGACGTACCTCAACGATACCCATGACAGTTATGCCAAACACCCACGCGATTTGTTGGAGTGAAATGGGTGATCCTGCTAACGAAGACATGCACCCCATGCATCCGAAGAAAACGAGACATCCTGTTCCGATGAATTCTGCTATTGCGATGCGCGATAAGTCGATTATTTTTTCTTTCAGCGTCGTGTCTGTTGTCGCCATTTTTGTTTTCACTTAGTTCATTTCTTGATTTTTATACATTATAGAATTAGATTAAATCTTGCATTATAAAAATGTCAACACTTACCTGAAAATTCAAAACAATTAACTATTTATTATTGTATGCGAGTTGTTATAGCAACGTTATGTTCTGTTTTTCATGTGACATGTGACGGATTTATGAATTGGTAACCCTGGAGATGTCAATTTGACATTTATATGCATGTCTTTTTTAAAAATAAATAATTATTATTACGCTTTTTATCCAATACGGATTGTGGCCTTAGTAGATCTCGGTACGTGATATATTTATGAGCGTGAAGTGCGGTTACCAGGCGTCAAATCACGGCCCTCAAAGATGTTACTGGAGAGGAAGCCACATGAGTAATTTTAATGTGGTGAAAATTGTTTGTCGTCTGTGGGAATCGAACCCGGGTTCTCAAATCCACAGACCGACTCGATACCACTGAGCCACCTACCCCATATAATTTTTTTTAAAATTTTGTTATATCCATCTCCGAATTAAGTCCCCGTTAACTATCAGCCGAATAATTGAAAAAATATCGCATCAGAAAATGACATTCATTATAATTATTACCATTATTGTGCCACGATTTCAATGCATTTATTTTGTATTTATCTCGCTGATAGTTATTGAAAACTTTATCCGGTTCTGAACCACCTCATAATAATATAAGTTTAATTATGATGGATGATGAAAATCGAATAAAAACAGTTTAATTTTTAATATCTGCAAGACCGAGGTTCACTCGGGAAATAACGAAAGATGGAAAGTTTAAAATGAAAAATGAAGTGCGGTTACCAGCCATCAAATCACGGCCCCCAAAGATGTTATTGGTGGAGGAGCCACAGGGGCAATTCTAATGTAGTGAAAATGTTTGTCGGCTGTGGGAATCGAACCAGGTTTCTCAGGATTCACAGACCGACTTGATACCACTGAGCCATCTACCCAATGTAGGTATTTGAGATATTTACAAATAATATCAAATATTTATGGGGTAATGGCTCAGTGGTATCAAGTCGGTCTGTGTGGATCCTGAGAACCCTGGTTCGATCCCCAGAGCCGACAAAACATTTTCACCAATTTGAAATTACCCCTGTGGCTCCTCCACCACTAACATCTTTGGGGGCCGTGATTTGACGGCTGGTAACCGCACTTCACGCGCAAAAATATATCACTTACCAAGATCTGCTTCGGCAGAGTGCCACACCCAGTAATAGGTAAAAGACGTGATGATATATTTATTTATATTTATTTATCAAATATTGGTATTAGAGGTATTTACAAAACAGAATGAAATTGATCTTAAATTTGGAGTTAGTAGTTAGCGCTACATACATCATATTAGGATCTATTCTTACCGCCCTAATACTTGATTATTTTTACAAATTAAAAACAAAGTTAAAAATGGAAACTAAAAAGTTCTACTAGTGGCTAAACTATCTTGTAATTCTGCCTATAAAATATTAATTAGATTGAGATTTGCTATAATATTTTCTTTTCATTTTACGACTCTGAAGTTCCATCTTGTACTACATCGCAGTTCTCACCAAACATGTAAGTTTTTCCTACAAATACTATGCAATAACTATATTGAAGTATATAATCCCAATATTTTAGTACTTATGGCCGAATATTGCTCAAAATTGTAACTGACATTTCATTTTAAAATACCTCCACATAGTGGTGATATTTGTTGCAAAGAGAAAGAAACCAAGCACTTGAAAATATTGACACATTTGTTTGATCCTGTGAAGGGAAAGGAAATTAGATAAATTAAGGATAATACACCGATGGAACAATATTTAAAATGAAATCCATATTGCATGTTTAACAATAAAAATATAATTCCATATACAATATTTTGTACAATCGTGCAAAATCACAAATACATTAATTTTTACAAATACAAAGAAATGTAACCTATATCTTATAAAGATATGATTTTAAAACACTCCACAGATTTTTTTAGTAAGTAATAAAACTTAGTATTAATCAAATCTCTACGTGACAATTATTCGCTATTCAAATAATTGAACAAATATAAAACAACAACAATTCATTTCAAATTGTTGTCACGATACAAATATATACAATCAAGTTTTGAATTTTCATTTGTTTAGTAGGTAACAAAATACGTCAATAAAAAGTATATTTACATCTAAGTCAGTGATGAGTGTAATGTAGATAATTTTTGGCACTTATCTAACTGTATCTAGATTTCAAGGGTTAGATTGTGACTTGTCATGATTGGTGAGGTTGAGAGGAATGTCTTCGTGTTCGTTGGCTTCTGGTCCGGGATCTGGCCGGCTGAATAGAGCTTTGTAACCTCCAGCGCCAACTACGGCAGCTAGTAGAGGGCCTACCCAGTAGATCTATATAAAAAAATAAACCAAATTAATTATACAATTTTTAAAGGATTTGGTTGTAAATACGTTCGTCAATTTTCTCTCTTAATCGGTTCATAATTATTTTGGAGACAAATGCTTTAGAGGAAAATTTATAATAGTCATTTAACTAACTAAACTCTGTTCACTGAAACTATCAGATATAATTCTTATATTAAAATTAGTCTTCGATCATTCATAAATAAATAAATAATAGTTAATTAATGGTTACCTGCACTGATTTCGCATTACTAACATAAATTAAAAATGTCAAATGATACTTTTGACAGTAATATTTCATTACTTATTTGACAGTTAATTTTGATTAGATATTGTTGTTTGGTTAGTAACGTTGGTAATATGTTAAATTAGGAACGTAACTGTCACAATATTCGCATGAGAAAGAATTTTAGAGCAAAGAGTCTGAGAATAGCCTAAAATTCCGAAATTTTCAAAAAATACACATTGATGAAAATTTGCTTATAAGTCAATTCGGACACGAGGAATTCAATGCCGTTGAGCGCATCTTCATATTTTGTTTAGTTTTTAAGATATACACTCCGGAAAGGTCAATTTTCTAAAAAAAATTACCTCATCATAATTTCGACTTTCCCGAGGCTATATCTCAAAAACTAAACAAGATATGAAGTTGCGCTCAACGGCATTGAATTTCTCGTGCTTCAATTGACTTGTCAACAAATTTTAAGCATTTTTAATTTTTCAAAAAGTTTTCACCAAAATTTTCTCATCGAGCAGTTTTTGATCAATATCTCAAAAACTAGAAGACATGTGCATTTGAGGATTTTACCTTTAGATTCAGCGGGTGAAAATACATATGTATGTAAATTTTCGTTACAATATTCAAACGAGGAAGAATTTTAGAGCAAATAGTCTGAAAATAGCCTAAAATCGAAAAAAATCCAAGGGGTACCCCTTAAGAAATTTTCAAAAAATGAAAATCGCTAAAAATTTGCATATAAGTCAATTCGGACACGGGGAATTCAATGCCGTTGAGCGCATTTTCATATTTTGTTTAGTTTTTAAAATATAGCCACGGGAAAAGTTCAATTTTCTGAAAAAAATTACCTCATCATAATTCCGACTTTTCCGAGGCTATATCTCAAAAACTAAACAAGGTATGAAGTTGCGCTCAACGGCATTGAATTTCTAGAGCTTCAATTGACTTGTAAACAAATTTTGAGCTTTTTTAATTTTTCAAAAAGTTTTCACCAAAATTTTCTCATCGAGCAGTTTTTGATCAATATCTCAAAAACTGGAAGACATATGCATTTGGGGATTTTACTATTGGATTCAGCAGGTCAAAATACATAAGAAAGTAAATTTTCGTTACAATATTCCAACGAGGAAGAACTTTAGAGCAAACAGTCTGAAAATAGCCTAAAATCGAAATAAATCCAAGGGGTACCCCTTAAGAAATTTTCAAAAAATAAAAATCGCTAAAAATTTTCTTATAAGTCAATTCAGAAACGAGGAAATCAATGCCGATCAGCGCATTTTCATATCTTGTTTAGTTTTTAAGTTATAGCCTCCGGAAAAAATCAATTTTCCAAATAATCGGTTGACCAAATATTCGTTCGACAATTTCGGTTAATTCTAGTTAGCATTTTGCTACAACTTAGCGCTAGCTAGTATAATGCTATATGAAGCAAAAAATTATAGTTTAGCAAGATTTTATAAACGCGTCACATGCTATACTTTTTCTATGGTAAAATTTAAATATCAATATAATCAATGGTTATTCATCTATTTAAAATTAAGATAATATTCTTACCCAGTGTCCGCTCCAGTCGTTGTTAATCAGAGCTGGTCCGAAGCTCCTAGCAGGATTCATACTAGCACCAGTGTAAGGTCCCTAAACAAAATAATCATAATTTAGCCTTTGAAAAACTTGACGAAAATAGTTATAGTAACTTACACCAGCCATAGCTAAGCCAGCAATGGTCAAACCAAATCTAAGTGGGACTGAATCGTGTTTATCTTTATTTCTGTTGTCCCAAACACCAGCACAGACCAGGACCAACACCAGAGTAATCATAATTTCAACAGTCAGCGCCTAAAATCAAAACAGGAATTAAAATCTTGTAAAACTATTTCATTTGTGAAGAATGGCGCATCAAAATATCTGGACAAAGATGAAGCAGCAAATATCTTGTTTATTTAGTGATTTAGCGATTTTATTCGCATAACATGATTTATTCTATAACATTTGTAGTAAATAATTGCCGATGTTCATATATTATCATACCACTTCATCTTTCCTATATCCCAATATAGACTCGTTCAAAACTAGTATTTTCATAGATAAAAAGCGGTGTCATTCGAATACATTTAGTTAGATGTCTACATATATTTTATCTGTGACCATGCATCGAACTAGGCACTAACACACCATTATAAACACCCAATCGAGCATTTGTCGATACATTCTTGTTTTGAGCAAAAGGAACATATTTTTGTTACAAATTTGAAAAGTAGATGAAATCAGTGTCGTACCTAGGGGGCGGGGAGGAGGGGTCCGCATCGGGCGGCAAATATTTTGGGGCGGCATTTTTTATATTTAGTTTTAGTTGTAAAAAACAATTTGTTCACTTCATAAGTTTACTATTCGATTTCTACGAATTATAAATTACTATATGATTTCGAATATTTTTCTTCATCGTCAAGTCAATGTAGGGTTGAAAATATTATCTCTAAAAATTTCTTTATTACTGCCTAATTTAAATATGCCATCCAATAGTAAAAAAGTTCCCCACCTATAGTTTGTCTCAATTACACTTATTTATTTATGTTTATTAATTTAATGGGGTAATGGCTCAGTGATTTCGAGTTGGCCTGTGAATCCTGCGGATCCCGGTTAAATTCCCACAGCCGACAAACAATTTTCACCAAATTAAAATTACCCCTGTGGCTTCCCCACCATTAACATCTTTGGGGGCCGTGATATGACGGCTGGTAACCGCACTTCACTTACATAAATATATCACTTACCGTGATCTGCTTCGGCAGAGTGCCACACCCAGTAATGGGTAAAAGTTGTGATGATATATTTATTTTACATTTATGTTTATTAATTTATAAAAACCACCATTTGATTGACTTAGAAAGGGCGGCAAATTGGAGACCGCCCTGGGCGGCAAAACTTCTAGGTACGCCACTGGATGAAATTTGTTGTATTTAATAGCTATTTACATAACAAGTGCGCGAAGACATACTATGCACATGAGCGCAATTATAATTTGCGTGAATGGTGCATATGACGTCCTCGTGCACGAGTTTTGTACAATGCTTTTTATAACGAGCAAAAATTATATAACCGATAGTGAGAGAAGTTATTAAATTTGAAGCGTGAATTTATATTGACAGTTTAGTATGCCATGAATTGAGATTCGTTATTTGAAAATAAATTGTTTATTATTTCTCGTAAAACTTGTTAAAATATGTCTGATTGAAGGCATTATAAACTAATCTCTATACTTTTTTTACAAATTCCTTAAAATGTACAATTCGCGTTTTAACATAAGAAATTTAGAACCACAAAAATGCGTTTTTTTTCAATTACTTTGAAGCACTAGCAAAATCAAACTTTACTTCAGTTCCAGGGTAACGTAAACGTTATTTGGAATGATGCGAGTACAAAAAGTAAATTTACCTGTAAAGATGAAATAGCAGGATTAGGAACAGTACTGCAGACTCCGGTAGCTTTAACAGTCACGTTCAGAGCTTTATCGAAATCCATCGGTGCATTAAAGAAATGTCCAGGAGTTACAGCCTATAATACATAATAATAAAAAGCAGTTAGTCATTTGTCTTTAAGATCTGTAAGGAAGAATATTTACTTTTAATATAGCGAAACCTAAAACAGCTCCGATAACTTGAGACACTACGTAGATAGGGGCTAAAAGGTAGGGAGTGACACCAAGAATAACAGCAGCTACTGTTACTGCTGGATTGAGATGAGCTCCTGAGATGTGCCCGAAAATCTGAAAGTAAAAAGAAAAATTATCACTAATGAATTCATTTCCATTTGTTAATAATTATTTGTATCATCGAAAATTTATTTTATAATATAATAATGGGATGGCTAGCACAGTGGTATGAAGTCGGCCTGTGGATCCTGAGGTCCCTGGTTCGATTCCCACAGGCGACAAATTTTCATAATTTGAAAAAGCCATCCCTGTGGCTCCTCCACCACTAACATGTTTGGGGGCCGTGATTTGACGACTGGTAACCGCACTTCACGCGCAAAATATATCACTTACCGAGATCTGCTTTAGCAGAGTGCCACACCCAGTAATGGGTAGAAGCCGTGATGATATATTTTTTTTTTTTTTTTTTATATGATAATACGGGGTAGGTGGCTTAGTGATATCAAGTCGGTTCTAACCTTCTTTTATTTGAAGCTTTTTTTAATAATTTAGAAACTTTAAAATAGTAAAAAAGATACGCACATTATTAGTAACATTACCAAGTTGTTCTGAAAATTCTATACTATAAAATAATAAATAATAGTTATTTGTTAGGCGAGGTAGACGGCATTCTGAGAACGCCAAACACGTTCCCAGACAACAGCAGTATGTATGTGTATGTACTGCAAATTAATTTTTATTTTATCTTGGTTGAAATCTATTTTCAACAAATATTTTATATTTTAGCGTAGTTATAGCAGATGTTGTCAATAGTAAAGCCGTTTTAATGACCGCCCCTAATAGCAACGTAAAATAAATTAATATTCTACAAAAAAAAATTAATGGGATGGCTAGCTCAGTGGTATGAAGTCGGCCTGTGGATCCTGAGGTCCCTGGTTCGATTCCCACAGGCGACAAATTTTCATAATTTGAAAAAGCTATCCCTGTGGCTCCTCCACCACTAACATGTTTGGGGGCCGTGATTTGACGACTGGTAACCGCACTTCACGCGCAAAATATATCACTTACCGAGATCTGCTTCAGCAGAGTGCCACACCCAGTAATGGGTAGAAGGCGTGATGATATATTTATTTATTATTTATTAAAAAAAAATTACTTCGTGAATAGTTGCATAAATAATATCACTATATTAATCATTCGAAGAATAATCTATATTATATTATTATTATAAAAATAAAAATATTTTCAACACAAAAACCTACAACTGATAATTCATATCAATAAAATTAAAATCATATCCTGTTTTTCATTTTTGATAAATGTTAATTTACCACAAGACTTGTTTATTTAAAGGACCAGGATTAAATTCCAGGTAGCCGTTATTTTCAAAATTATTTTTTGTTAAAACATACATACGAGCTCAAAATCACATCAATTGGCCCTATAATTATTCTTTCGTTAAAAATTTAAATAATACTAAAAAAGCAGGTATCCTACATTTACTAAATTCTACAATTAATTCTCAACATTCCTAATTAAATTTAATATTAAATATACCTTAGACAAAAAAATGTACAGGTATAGCAGTATTACCAACATATTTTTTTTTTACAAAACCTAATTTAACTCACAATAGGACTATCATGTTTAATATCTTGTAGGCAATTTGACGGATAAAATCAAAGTTAATCATTATTTAAAACAAACTTTATTATTATACAGTTTTTGAATAAAATGAAAAAGTTTTAGTTAATACAGAAATGTTTACTTCCTATTTCAATGGCTTTATCGATTGACTTAAAATTTTATCTGTGTATTAACAACATACTAGTATATGTTTCGTTAAAATTTCATTTAATTTTTCTTGTATACTACACGAGAAATTAAACTGCAAAATAAATCATCAATCGAAAAAATAAGAATTGGCCACTTGATGTGATGTAGGTCTCGTACAATCCCATCAAATAAGGTAGCACGAACCCTAGAACCATTCGCTGAACATTCACTCATAAGATGCATCAAATAATCCTTTTATTAATTTTAATATTATTACCAAAATATACAATACTTCCAAAACTGCATGTCTCTAATTTGGGAAAAAATAATAATATTAATCTATGACTATTGTGTGATTTTTGCTACATAATGCTATGTATAAATCCGGCAGGTAATAAGAAGGGAATAATAGTCATTATACTCTCTTCTGCAACAACCAGGAAATTATTATGGCGAATCATTTTCTATGCAAATAAAAATCATATAGACTGGTAGGTAACCATGAAAAATCAAATAAACAAAAATAAATATGCAAAAAAATTGACATTTCTAAATGACATTTCTCTATCACCATAGTTACATGGTCACGTCATAAAATATTACAATAGGCTTATTCCATTTGCCAGTAGAATCAGATCTAACTTACATTTACTGAACCAGATCATTTATTTATTTCTCTAGATCACTTCGCTGCCTTTATATTCAGTACTAGAATTACTGACTCCAATTTACTTTAAAGTGATTCATTCCAATAAGTGCATTAGTTTGTTTAATTCAGTTCATTTAGTCATGTTATCTAATTTATCTGAACTGATTTTAGTGAACCAAATGGCAAATGGAATACAGCTAATGTTAAAGTTTTTTACTTAGTTTGGGATTATTATGAAATGAAATTATTAAAAAAAAAAACCTGTAAGTAATACATTAGTACTAGATGAAGCATCGTATACAACTCCCTATAATGGCTATTATTCCCTCCGATGATTACAACCCTCTCTCGCTTTCCTCGCTCATGTTGTAAATAATAACATCCATTATAGCGTCGTAGTATAATATACTATTATTATTTATTAATGAAGGAATATAAATAAAGGACATAGGCTTAAGTTGTTAGTCGTTTGTTGAAGATAAGTTGACAACGTTTCGGCTAAGGATATAGCCATTAAAACATACTACTATTATTTATTAATATTCATAATTTAAAATTTCATAAATTTGTTTTACTATGATAAATGTGGCGTTGAACTAAAACAAAATAAAGAAAAATATATATAATTAAAATTCGAAATCCTTCGATTAACAATCAACATTAATAATTAAATTATTATTGCATTAAATATGTTTATTGCTCTTTGAACATATCATTCAAATAAATAATTATATAAAGTTATAAATTCTGATAAATAAAATGTAAGCCGACGTCGAAGTTCAAACATGATAAAATATCAACGCAAGCTTGGCATTTGACATGTATAACCCCTAACAAATGATCTAATTTTAAACTTATACCCAGTCTTATAAAGGACAGAATAAATTTACTTCCATAGTAAATTTAATTTAATCAACAAATTCGAATCAATTTTACTTATTTAATGGCATTTGTAACATTACTGTCAAAAGTTCGACAGTCGTTTGAATGAATAAATTTTATTTACTTTGGAAGTAAAATTTGTCGTTTATAATATAAAAAAAATAATTATATCATCACGCCCTTTATCCGTTACTGGGTGTGGCACTCTGCCGAAGCAGATCTCGGTAAGTGATATATTTATGCGCGTGAAGTGCGCTTACCAAATCAAATCACGACCCCAAAGATGTTAGTGGTGGAGGAGCCACAGGGGCAGTTTTTTAAATTATACTTGACTTGATACCATTAAACCTTTACCCCATATTATTTAATCATAAATAAAATAAAATAAATATCATCACGCCTTCTACCCATTACTTGGTGTGGCACTCTGCCGAAGCAGATCTCGGTAAGTGATATATTTATACGCGTGAAATGCGGTTACCAGCCATCAAATCACGACCCCCAAAGATGTTAGGGTGGAGGAGCCACAGGGGCAGTTTTTGAAATTATACTTGACTTGATACCACTAAGCCTTTACCCCATATTATTTAATCATAAATAAAATAAATATCATCACGCCTTCTACCCATTACTTGGTGTGGCACTCTGACGAAGCAGATCTCGGTAAGTGATATATTTATGCGTGTGAAATGCGGTTACCAGCCGATAGATCACGGCCTCTAAAGATGTTAGTGGTGGGGGATCCACAGGGGTAATTATAAATTGGTGAAAATGTTTTGTCGACTGTGGGGACCGAACCAGGGTTTATAATACCGGACATGTAATATTTTTAATTTCTTTGACTTTCACTCTTTATATATTAACAAAACTATTTCTAAACCAAATGTTGTGTTATAAATACACAGAGAGAATACATTAAAATCAAATTGGTAGTGTAAACACAGTGTGGGCTCAGTCTGCGAAATGAGACGTAATAGTAGTTCTTTTTTTATCGCAGATACTTGTAGGTTAACGACTTACAAAATGTCAAAATAAAAATAAAATTTGATACATGTTCGCAAACACACAGGTACATGGCTATACACTTTAAGAAAAGAAGACTATTTTTCTATATTTTCTTCTGTCTTCTTTCGCACAAAAATAAATTGTTTTAAGTAAAAAACAGAGACATATTGCGAAAATAACTCATATCTGATTTTTTTCTGTAACATTACAACTACAAAAAATTGTGTGTTTTTTTTTAGATTACTATGAAAATCTGTGCAGATCTAAAAAGTGCAATTAATTCACTTTAATTGCTTTAATTATTGTTGCAGAATAATAATAATAATTGTTGCTTTCCGCCACATTAATAGGCATATTAACATGCCATCCTTTTCTAGGTGTGGTGGCTTCGTGATTATTAAATATTTTTTTGAGTAGTAATAAAATAAATTTATAAAGAATATGATAACAAACAAATTTTCTCTGTATTCTGACTCAATTTGTTTTTAAATAAATTTATAATTTCGTATCACGTATATTTACTAATATAAGCTATAAATATTATTAATAAAATAAGGCTTTAGAGATCCAATATAAATTATTTATATATTTTAAATTATCAAACTGATGCTTTTGGCAATTTAAAATATGCTTTAATTTTTTTTAAATAATTTCAAAAATATCTAGTTATTTTTACTTTTGAAACCATTTTGTTTCTATTTATTATTCTGACATATTTCAACATTTTATTTTAATTTCTGTTATTTTGTATTGTTAATGGTATTTTATATTACTTATTTGTATATTATTTTGTTTATTTATATTTTATATTTTTTAGCTGATGATGAGTTTTGTTTAAACTTGAAACGTCCCAATTTTAAAATATATAAATAATTTATATTGGATCTCTAAAGCCTTGTTTTATTAATAATAATATTTTTGGATCCTAAATATTTTTATTATAAGCTATAAATAGTTTAAAAAATTACAAAAATGGAAATAATAAATTATTTTAACAATATTAAATTTACATGAAGTCAGAAATTAAAAATTTTAACATTTATCAGGCAGATTCACAAAACGGATTAGCGCTAACACCGTTTTTAATATTATCTATAACTCTGTTTCAAATTAAAACAGATTAAAGAAATAAACTAAATTTGATGCTTATTAATTCGCTTTTTAACACAAGTTAAAATAAACTTGTTTCATCCATTGGAAAGAGAGTTAAAAACGAAATAAAAAATGGTGTTAGCGCTAATCCATTTTATGAATCTGCCTGTAAATGTCTAAGATGTTACATTTTACCATTAGACAAATAAATTTTTCATTTCCGATTCCGCGTAAGTTTAATATTGTCAAAATTATTTATCATTTTTATTTTTGTAAATTTTTGATCTATTTATAGCTCCTGATGATGACCCATGTGGGATTTGAAACCGGTTGAATGAATTTTTTCAACAATGAAGTGACTGATTTCCAAGAAACGTTTTTATTCTTCCGTAATTTTATTTAGTTTCGAATTATTTTGATATGAAATTATAAAAAAATCTTAATACATTTGCCGTAAATAAAGTATTGTATAAAATTCGCTATAATAGCTATTATTCCCTCCGTTGTATTGAGGCGGCCAGTGGATTTGAGAACCCGGGTTCGATTCCCATAGCTGACAAACAATTTTCATAACATTAAAACTATCCCTGTGACTTCCCCTCTATTGACATCTTTGAGGGTCGTGATTTGACGACTGGTAATCGCACTTCACGCGCAAAATATATCACTTACCGAGATCTGCTACTCGTATGGTGTGATGATATATTTATTTATTTTAAACTGATATTTGTTAAAAACAGTCGCTTTGGTCGCTCGTGTTGTAAATTTCATCGTTGGGAATAATAGCACCCATTATAGCGTCGTCGAATAATATACATACTACTGTACCATCTAAACGCACGACTTTCTTTCCCCGATAATTTTTAAGGGGCTCATGAAAAGGTTTGATACAGGTCCACCAATTTCTGCTTCTATCTTAATTTTTTAAATTAGAAAATTTACAAACAACCCATTGGGGTTGTTTGTAACTTTTCTAATATATTTATTTATATGTCAATCTTAACCTTTTGATCAAAGAAACATCACAAGGATGCGCATAGGCCACACCAAACTCTCCCATAGCCATCTGCTATCAAAGACAGACCCCCCAACATGTGAAAACTGCAACACAACCATGACCATCAAACACATAATAGAAACCTGCCCAAACTACGCACAGAAACGAAACCAACACAACATCTCCACAGACCTGAGCAGCGCACTTGCCAACAACAAACAAGCCGAAGAAAACATCATATTATTTCTCAAAGACACTAACTTATGCAACGACATTTAACAACACAACACAATACACTTACAAACACCAACATCAAACAATTACAAAGCATAATATATAGTAAATGTATAATATCAAATAATGTATAAATACAAACCTAAATAACTATGTAAACAATGTACCAGGGTTCAAATAACCTAGATGTTGAAGAACCCTTAAATATACACATTAAAAAAAATAAATCTTAACCTTTTACCCGATGTTTTATTATTTCACGGCTAAAAATATGTTTTTTTTTTAAATAACGTTTGCTCATTCTTTGAGGGGCTAAATTGATATTTCAAGATCATCAAAAGTTTTATATTAATTCTTAAAATTATATTATATTAGCATCGTTCTAACAACTGCGGCCGAGTTGTTCGAATTCCACTTTTCTACCTTATATTGTAATTAGGATTAATTTGTTGTTGCACGGCGAAGTAAAATAAATAACTTCCTCTACATCAGACTACAAAGGCGTATGTATATTGCAAAACTAAATTAGCAACGTTATTAATGAATAATTAAAACATACCTGAATACAAAACATGACAGCCAATCCGAATGTCCATGAGATTTGTTCGTGTGGAATGGGAACTGCTGCTAAGGAAGTCATACAGCCCATACAACCTACGAAGACGAGAAGTCCCGTGCCAATTAGTTCTGCTGCTCCGACACACACCTTGTCCATCATGGACATCTTTGGTTCTTCTTTATTACCTAGAACACAAAAAAAGAACACGTTTAGTTCTGTAGTGTGTTTTAATAAGCAAAAAATAATGTAGAAATTCAATAATGGACTTAGACTTTATTGAAGATTCATTGACTACGTTTCGGCCAAGGTTTCGGGCAAACATTTAACAAATGGAAAAAAATGTTTGCTCTGAACTTCATCACTCAACTTTCAATATTTTTATTTGTTGTATTTACATCATTATTTTTAGTGAGTTCATTGTTTTATTATGATGTGACTACAATTTTTTAATTGTTACAAAATTGTTGTTTTTATCATGCAGACCTGAAGATGGCCTTAACCTTGGCCGAAACATTGTCTAAGCCTAAGTCCATTAGTGAATTTTCACTTTTAGTTCAGAATATCTTTAGTGATCATTAAAATAATATTAAAATGAAGGCATCATTTATTTAAAATTGAAGTAGGTACAATAGCAAATCAGAGATTCAACTGAAAATAAATCATTAATTTGTTATAATTCCAACAAGAGTATGAAAGTTGACGTTTAAATCATTTACAGGCAGATTCATAAAGCGGATTAGCACTAACACCATTTTTTATTTCGTTTTTAACTCTCTTTTCAATGTACGAAACAAGTTTATTTTAACTTGAGTTAAAATGAGAGTTAATTACCATTAAATTTAGTATATTTCTTTAATCTGTTTTAATTTGAAACAGAGTTATAGATAATATTAAATACGGTGTTAGCGCTAATCCGTTTTGTGAATCTGCCTGTCAGTGGTTGTGGTTTCTTTTCACAGGAACCAAGGGTCTATTTTCAGGTACCCAGTCAAATGTTGCATTTGAAAATTACAGAAAATCATTATCATATCAGGCTTTAAATAGATGGGTCACAACAACACAGAAATGTATTTAAAATTTTCGTACCGTTGGGAACTTAGTAATACTCTATAATTTATTGTAACTGCTACGAAATACAGTATAGAAACTATACTACTGAAATATAATTATCATATTCTAAGTTCTTGGCAAAGTCATAACTTGTGACAAATATTTGAGTGCTTCTCATAAAATATTATTAATATCAGAATATGCCGACCGTGGGT
Source organism: Pterostichus madidus (assembly GCA_911728475.2). NCBI lineage: Eukaryota > Metazoa > Arthropoda > Insecta > Coleoptera > Carabidae > Pterostichus > Pterostichus madidus. The sequence goes on along the minus strand of OU452313.1, from coordinate 6,420,470 downwards.
GCCAAGCGATTCTTCGTTTTTGACGTTTACTTACACCAATCAGAATATATATATATATATAAGGTAGTACTAGTGTGACGGTGGCGCCATCGGTTGTCGAGTGGCGAAACTGACGCTCAAAAAATATAAAAATTGACTAAAATAATTGTTTTATACCTATTATGATTTGAATATATGGGATGGCTAGCACAGTGGTATGAAGTCGGCCTGTGGATCCTGAGGTCCCTGGTTCGATTCCCACAGGCGACAAATTTTCATAATTTGAAAAAGCTATCCCTGTGGCTCCTCCACCACTAACATGTTTTGGGGCCGTGATTTGACGACTGATAACCGCACTTCACGCGCAAAATCTATCACTTACCGAGATCTGCTTTAGCAGAGTGCCACACCCAGTAATGGGTAGAAGGCGTGATGATATATTTATATTTTTATTTATGATTTGAATATCATGAATTGTTAACATGTTGTTGGTCTAGTGAATTTACAAATACCATACCACCGTGTGGTGTTGCCATTAAAAATTGGGATTTTTAATTTTTCGTTAAAAACAAGGCTTTGCTATATAATCATTACTATACGATAAAAAACTTTTTCCTTCTGATACAATATACATGGATAGTTCTAGAACATCATACTAGTTTTTCAAATGAAACTGCAAAATTTTAGAGGTACACAAACCAAATATGTGCGATTCTGAGTGATGATCGCCATAAGCCCCGTGTATAAGAACTCAACTTTACAAGCGAATATATTTGTTCACAGATGATGAATGTATTTCATATTTTAACAGGATGCGTATGACTATCCAATGTTTACGCGCGTCAAATTTCATTCCCATCTGCAAACAAATTTTCACGCTAGTACTACCATAATACTGTATTCATAACGAAATCGAACTATAGTTAAGAATAAATAAGAAAAAATAGGAAAAAATTTTCCATCACTTGTCTCGTAATTCCACAGAGGTTTTTACAGCACGTTTGCATCAACTTCTCAGGTCATCAACAAACGGCTGGTCAGTTCAGCTTTAAGCATAGACGCGCGTTTCGTCCTTCCGGACTCATCAGTATGGTGTGATCATATATCCAACTAGATCAACTAGGAACTAGAGGATTGTGATACCGACTTAGCTGAACTGACTGATGTTAACCTATCTACAACGGTAACATGACATGTCTTTTGTTATAGTTAAGAAACTGGAACAAATGTATAACGTGTAACTGTCACATACATATTTCAAACTTGATTTTAGCAGTAATGAAATAAGTAAAATTTAATATCTAGACTGATTCAGAAACAGAGTTTTCTTCAACTATTATTTGAAACTTTTTCCTGTAAATAATCAGGCAAACAATACTTGCGAAATATGTATTTTCCATGTTATAAATAATCAATGTATTCACTACAAAATTGCAGATCAAAGTGCGTGTAAATAAGTAGGTAGTTAGCATTTTAACACGACTAAAACCTGCCATAAACAAACCATGTTCGCATATTTTAAATATTTACCAGCAAGTAAAACCTGTTCGGAGACCAATACAAGTGATATTATTTCTGTACAAACAAACTAACATTCCTGTTGAATTTTCCCTTTTTTATCAGTATCTTCAAACTGACAACTATTAATGTTTGAAATTGGTGATAACCTCTTCACTTACATGTGGATTACTCGTATATTGTTTATTTTAACTGCAGTCGTTATGAAATTTATCTTGTTTTCATCTTGTTCTATTTATTAATAAAACTGTCCAGAATTTATATCAGAAATATATACTGCTACATCATATTTGCTATAAACATCAACTATTATATGTCATTAATAAGCATTTTATCTGCAGCTGCATGTATAATTATGGTTGTCATGTTTTTTGTAATTATTACTGACAATATTTTTTTTATGGAGTGGCTATCTCAGTGGTATGAAGTCGGCCTGTGGATCCTGAGAACCCTGGTTCGATTCCCCAGGCGACAAACAATTTTCATAATTTCAAAAGCTACCCCTGTGGCTCCTCCACAACTTACATCTTTCGGGGCCTTGATTTGACGACTGGTAATCGCACTTCACGCGCAAAATATATCACTTACCGAGATCTGCTTCGGCAGACTGCCACCCCCAGTAATGGGTAGAAGGCGTGATGATATATTTATTTATTTTATTTTCATATTTTTGTAAAATAATAATAATAAATGGTATTCGAGAATCTGGGTTCGATTCCAACAGCCGGCAAACAATTTTCACCACATTAAAACTACCCCTGTGGTTCCCCCTCCAGTAAAATATTTGGGGGGCCGTGATTTGATGGGTGGTAATCGCAGCACTTCATGTACAAAATATATCACTTACCGATATCAGTTTCGGCAGAGTGCCCCACTCAGTAATGGGTAAAATGCTTAATGATACATTTATTTGTTTATAATTGTTTTAAGCAAAAAAATCAAGTAAAAGTTTGAGGGCATAAAATTCTACAGTTAAATAAATAAATAAAATTAATTTTGCATGCTATGTAACGACATAAATTAGATTTGAAAATGTCGAAAATTGCTTCAAAACTATCGATAGCCATGAATAATTGAAACAAAATTAAACAAATGCTTGACGGTTTATCTGTCAAAACTATCAAAATAATTTCCTTATATTATTATCTTCATTTATGTTGACAGTTTTGACAAATAAAATGTCAAATATTTGTTTAATTTTGTGGCAAATTTCGTCATTTTCAGATCTAATTTGTGCCATTCCAAAGTATGCAAAATATATATAGAATTTTATGCCCTAAAACTTTGATTTGAAGCTTTTTTGCTTAAAATAATTAGGGAAGCAGGAAATTATAACATTAGCTGTTTTCCATTTGCCACTTGGTTGGTTCACTTGAATCAGTTCAGATAAATTAGACAACATTACTAAATGAACTGAATTAAGTAAACTGCAGTTATTGTGGTGAATTACTTCAAAGTAAATTAGAATTAGTTATTCTAGTACTATAAAGTCAGCGAAGTAATCCAGCGAAATAAATAAGTGATCTGGATCAGTAAATCTAGTTATTTCTGATCCAAATGGCAAAAGGAATGCGCCTATTAGCAGCCCATTTCTCGAATGAGTTTTAGCTAATTCTGAATTTTGGATTTGTCAAAATAAGCTATACCCTAATCCCAAAAAACGTTTAAATAAACTTTAATGTAGTTTTCGAAAAGTGAATTGAATTAACTTTTTTTAAATCGAAATAGCATAAAATAAGCTAATCTAAAATTCAGGATTAGCTAAAACTTTTTTTAGAATCTAGCTGAATGATTTTACATGTTAAATCCCCATGTTCAGCCCTACCTTGCACCACCCGATATGTCATTATTAAGCATTTTACCTGTAACTGCATATATGAATATGGTTGTCATGTTTTCTGAATTTTTATTTGTAAAATATTAAAAATAAAACTGACAATTTTTATGAGAAATAAATTAAATGCAAGTTAGTAAACATTAGTTGTGGCCAAAAATAATATATTTTTAGACGCACAAATAAAAATTGTTCAACTTGAAAGATACTTCTATTAATAGAAAGAATAATACATAAAAATCATTGAATTATTGCAAATCCTGGTTATTCAAAGATGAAATAATATTTTTGCAAAAGTCTGGTCAGTATTTGAGAGCACTGGCCCAGTTTAACAAAAATAGATCAAAAATAAAAGACAGAGAGAGTGAAATAAAAATATCTCGCTCGACTTTCGCATATATTATCACCACAAAAACATCAATGTTATTTGTATCAATGTATCTATTACAAAATATTCTAAGAATTTTGTAGATAACAAACTAATATCATATTTGTGAGTTTGATTATCAGTGATGACATTTTTTTCGATTTTTCTCATAATTCTTACAACACAGTTGATAAATGATTGATTGAGTCCACGATCTTATTTTCTTATTCTTATCGTCAAGATAGTAATTTTTCATTATTGAATATAAAATCTCATAGGATGATAAATATTATTTAGAAATTATCTCTGTGACTTACAAGTGACCTATTTTAACCTTTTTTAAAAAAAACATGGGTATAGTTTTCTTGCATTAAACTATCAAAAATAAATAAATAAATCATCACGCCTTTTACCCATTATTGGATGTAGCACACTGTTCAGTAAGTGATATATTTATTTATATTTTTACCCTTTACTTGATGTAGCACTGTGTCGTAGCAAATCTAGTTAAGTGATATATTTATGTGTATGTACACAAATCACAGCCCTCAAAGATGTTAGTGGTGGGGGAGCCACAGGGGTAATTTTTATGGTTATGAGGTGGCTAGCTCAGTGGTATGAAGTCGGTCTGTGGATCCTGAGAACCCTGGTTCGATTCCCACAGGCGACAAATAATTTTCATAATTTCAAAAGCTACCCCTGTGGCTCCTCCACCACTAACATCTTTGATTTGTGATTTGACGACTGATAATCGCACTTCACGTGCAAAATATATCACTTACCGAGATCTGCTTCGGTAGAGTGCCACACCCAGTAATGGGTAGAAGGCGTGATGATATATTTATTTATTTATTTTAAAATTGTTTGTCGGTTCTGGGAATCGAACCCGAGTTCCCAGATCCACCATGGCACCATTATCTTTTTTCAACTATTTTAAAAATGACTTATTGCCAGAATTACCTAATTTGGTATCGAGTGGACCCGTGGATCCTGAGTACCCTAGTTCGATTCCTACAGTCGACAAACATTTTCACCACATTAAAATTACCCCTGTGGCTCTTCTACCACTAAAATCTGTGGGACCGTGATTTGACGCTGATAACTGCACTTCACGCGCATAAATATATCAACTACCGAGATCTGCTATGCAGAGTGCCACACCCAGTAAAAGGTAAAAGGCGTAATGATATATTTATATTTATGTATTTATTATGATTACAACTCTCGTTTTCTTTGCTCGCTCGTGTTGTAAACTTCATAGCTGGGAATAATACTATCCATTATAACATAGTTGTATAATATACTTTTAAAGTCTTGTTTATTTGTATCTCTTTTACCCTTTCGTGTATCGAGATTTAAAATAAAAGATGATAAATATAATTTAGAAATAATTTCATAATTTCAGTATCTCAATAGTATAACTTGGCCTATTTTAATCTAATTTTAAATTCACGAACTATATTTTGCCTTGAACTACCTCGGTGAACTAATGTAAAATTGTTTAATATTTAATGAGATACTTTGAATACGAAAAGTACTATATTAAGTACAGTCAGTTCGTTTTCATCCATAATTTTAGTTGAAATATTCTTAAAAATAAATAAAATAAATATATCATCACGCCTTCTACCCATTATTGGGTGTGGCACTCTGCCGAATCAGATCTCGGTATGTGATATATTTTACGCGTGAAGTGCGGTTACCAGCCGTCAAATCACGGCCCCCATAGATATTGGTGGTGGGGAAGCCACAGGAGTAGTTTTAAAATGGTAAAAATTGTTTGTCGCCTGTGGGAATCGAACCAGGGTTCTCAGGATCCATACCACTAAGCTAGCCATCCCATTAATAATATATAATAGTAAAATATGTTTATTACTATGCATAATATTTCATTTTATTTATATATGAGTGTTGATAAAGTGAAAGGGCATTATTTATAATATTTATCTTGAATTTATTTTATCAGGGACAGGACAGGGCAAGTCAAAAAAAGTGCAATTGCAAAATGAATCAAAACATGTATTTTATGCAATTATGTTAATAATAGAGAGATATTTGCTGTTTCATTTCCGATGCCATAAACTGCAATGTACATTGCAACATTATTTAACAATAAATTATTTTATCTTTACCTGCAAAAGTAATGTATTAATCTTTTCATTTTAAAGTTTATCATAAATATTATATATCAAATTACGTAATTAGACAGATTATCAACATATATATTTCAAATTAGATATATTTATGGAATTATAATCTTTTTAAGTAAACACTAAGTTTCAGCTATTAAAAATCTGTTTGACAAATTGTTTTTACATAATTGAGCACAATTACACTAATTACAGTTATTTCTAAATGGCGAAAACATAGTTTTATCATAAAAATTCCAGATAAGAAATTATACCTTTTATATAACTACAAATGGAGAAATAAACAATTATTTTTTTACAGTCAAGATATTTTGTTAAAAAGTGAAGTATTTGGAAACACTTAAAATAAACATAAGATCGTTTTACTAGACAATATTAAATTTATTTTTAAAATTTTGCAATAAATTTAGCAAACAGAAGCGCACGTTTAACTTTTCAATAACACAATTTTAAAATAAATATATCATCACGCCTTTTACCCATTACTGGGTGTGGCACCCTGCCGAAGCAGATCTCGATAAGTGATATATTTTCCCCGTGAAGTGCGGTTACCAGCCGTAAAATCACGGCCCCCAAAAATGTAATGAAGGGGGAGCCACAGGGGTAATTTTAATCTGAATATTATTAATGGTGTAGATGACTCAGTGATATCGATTCAACCTGTGGATTTGAAAACCTCGGTTCGATTCCCACCCCTGTGGTTTCCCATCCACTAATATCTTTGAGGATCGTGATTTGACGGCTGATAATCGCACTTCACTCGCATAAATATATCACCGCAATCTGCTACGACAGAGTGTCACGCCCGGTAATGGGCAAAAGGCGTGATGATATATTTATTTATTTATTTACAACATTAATAAGCGATTCGCGAAAATATTTGCATCTACTAAAATAAAAAAGAACTATTGACATCACAAACTTAAAATAAAATCACAAAGCAAATTTATCCAATAGCATGCCATGGTCCATGATTAATAATAGTCAAAAGTGCAATTTTTATTTATCTTCAGACTTTGATTGCTACAATTTAATTAATAGAAAGATAAACTTGATTCTTCATTACTCAGAATTAACTGATATTTTAAGTCTAAAGTCACAAACAACTATACATCTAACTAAATGAAATTATATGGCAACATTTTACTCAATGAAATTTGTAGGGGTAGGTGGATTTGACGGCTGGTAACTGCACTTCACGCGCATAAATATATCTCTTATAGAGATCTGCTTAGGCAGAGTGCCACATCCAGTAAGTGATAAGAGGTATGATAATATATTTATTTAATTTATTTAAATTTGTAGTTCTGGACTAGTCTGCATTGCAGCGCTAATGTCGATTTAGTTCATTAACATTACATTAGGGCATTAATAGTTAAGGAATTATTATAACACAATACATAACTTATTATAAAAGGAATTAAATACATAAGCCTAATTTTAATTAATGAAATAATAATTAACATTAGCGCTACAAAACAGACTTGTCCGAAACTACAAATTTCATTGATAAAAAACGTTGCCATTTGACTACATTTAGCTAACCGTGTCTGTTCGAGAGTTCTGTTTAATATTTTCAGATGATCTTGAAACGTTAAAACTTTTAAATATTTGCATCTATCAAATCCCACATTCTAAAAATACGAACAATTCTTTTCCGCCTTCCTGTAGCAACGATTTCGATACGTGCTCTAACGATTTTGATGTAACTTGATTTTCTGATGTTTTCGGCCTCAGAAAATGATCTAGCTACTAGCTAGGTCTCATCCTCTGGAAAATTCATTTTTCTACGACTGCTATAAAAAGTTGATACTCATGCTCTTATTTGTCAACGTAAAGTTGACGTTTTCTGTAGAGCAATCGAAAATTTTTTGGCGCGCGTTTCCAGTGGCAACGCGCTAAAAGATATTAGATGCGCGCTTGTTTCAATAATTACCAGGGATAAAAACAAAGCAGAGTCTTATCATATTAACAGAACGAATTTATTTTAGCGCTTTTATTTGAACTCTTTTATTAATTTAAGATGCAATCGTAGAAAAAATTATGCGTGAATCGCGAGCGTTTCCCATAATTTCGTTGTTCTGAAGTAAATTTTCTTAGAGAAAAAAAAGACAGTCGAACAAAAGTGGTTATTAGTGTATTTTATTTGAAGTAAATTTCTATAAACTAATTGATAAATGTTAGCGGGAAATATAATTTAAAGTTTGAGAAAACCAAATTTATTTCACTCGTAGATAATTTTTCTTATAATTTTTTTTTTATAAACCTTTCAATCTTTTCGATAGTATAGAATATAGATTAACCATATATAAATTAGGTTTTTGAAAGAATGAAATTTATTTTATCATTTATTTGTATTTGATAACAATACTACGCGTTGATTGGAAGTAGAACTGTTCAATAATAATGAAATAGCTAGTTTTCAACAATAATTAACGTACACTTTTGGTGATTGTCGAAGCAATAATTTATTCGTTATTATATGAAAATATTCCGATATAAGGCTATTCGCAATTCAAATTAATTTTATGATTCTTATGCATAGTTCTGTTTATTTTTCACGTCATTGTACAAGAACCACTCTTTTGACTTTTAATTTTCATCTTTACTTAGGAATAAGAAATTAAAGACAATATTTGCAGAGGTTGTTTAAATATTTGTTTTTTTTTTATTAAAATGAACAAAACAAGGCAATATTTATTTTTAATTAAGCGCAGGATCACCTAATGAAATTTATAAATATAGGAACAATAATTAGATATATACTTATATATCTAGATCTAGATTATATATTTAATAAAATTAATTAGGTGTAGTAAATAAAATATGCAAAAGAGGTTATTTATATTTACGCCTACATTTAGTTGAAAACATAATTTATCAACTAGTAGACACTATCCTATATTTTATATTTTTATCGCATATTTGAATTTTCCTGTTGCAAAATATGTTTTCAAATAAATGTTCATTTAAATAAACGTCACAAAAATATGCATTAAATAAAATTATATAAATAAATAAAATAGCGTTGCAAAATTATTTATAAATCAGTATAAATTAATTCAACAAATAGCAAGAACAATAAAACCAAAACTCAATCTAATAAATAAAAATACTAGCAGTAAAATAGAATTTAACATACCGCGCGCCATATCACAAACAAAACACAATCAGCCCTTGAAACCGCTGTCCACGTCTATGTGCTCGAACCCACAACAACAGACTAACTCCTGCCAAGCAGTTGGCGCGCTGAAGTAGCGATAGTAGTAACGGGCTAGTCACTAGTTTACTAGATTATAGTTCAACCCACAATCGCACTACGCTGTCGCGAACTATATCACTATCGCTATACGATATAGGCGTCACTATAACTCTACGTTACAATGACCGCCTGCGTCTAACTAACTAGTGAGAGTATTATAGTTAATAGTTTAGTAGGTAGGACCAACCGGTTAGCGATAAAATTAATTTTGGTGAGGGAAAAAAATGAATGAAACGAAAAGTTGCGTGTTACAGATCAGAATTGCAATATCAAGTTTTGCGAATTAATTTAGATTATGTAGACGGTATGTTGTTCTTTGACCGAATAACGCAAACGGAATAATCATACAATCATTTTATTTAAATTTATCTATAAATATTTATATCAAAATTAAAACCTGTAGAAAAATTTGCAAATGCATAAATTATGAATATACTTTTGGTTAGTGTATTTTCGTAGGTAGTAACTGATGCTAGGTTTATTATTAATATATCGAAGGGTTTGACGAAAATGTCTCCCCTATTCTGTAACTCGATCATTATCTTTTAATGATTGATAAGTTAATGACAACCCTTATTTTTTATGATTAATCCAAAGATTAGGACCATTTCGGCATTCTGTGATCAAAATCATTTATTCTGCTACTTCTATTTTATTTTTATGCATTTTGCTCTCGTATAAAACTGCCAATATAAAAAATATTATTTTTAACCACACTTTTTACGGAACTATCAGCGAGCTGTCATTATATTCTTTTTTATAATAGCTACGTATATTAGTAAACAAAATGCATGAATATAGAATAAAAATGTAAAGGTAAATTATTCTGATATCAGAATACCGAAATTGAGATCATCTGAAAAATAACAATAAAAAATATAGATTATCATTAACTTATCGAACATTAACAGGTAATGGGATAATAGGGATATTCTTTAATTATAAATGTCAAAATTTATTCGAATAAAAAATTGCCTCCAACAAAAAGTATTTCAGTGAAAATCACGATATATACGATAAACAAAGCTAGAGGTGTATTTGTAAAGAATATTTCTCGAACCAGAATTTATTAATTAAATAAAATTTATTGTAAAAAAGTTACTATGGTATATCGAGATGTAAATATATTCGAGAGATATATATATAGAAGGTGTGACAAAATAAATATAAATATATCATCACGGCCCCCAAAGATGTTAGTGGTGGAGGAGCCACAGAGGTAGTTTTTGAAATTATGAAAATTGTTTGTCGCCTGTGGGAATCGAACCCAGGTTCTCAAATCCACAGGCCGACTCGATACCACTGGGCCACTTACCCCATCATATATATATATATATATATATATATATATATATATATATATATATATATATATATATATATATATAATATATTTATTTATTTTATTTATGGGGTGGCTAGCTCAGTGGTATGAAGTCGGCCTGTGGATCCTGAAAACCCTAGTTCGATTCCCACAGGCGACAAACAATTTTCATAATTTCAAAAACTACCTCTGTGGCTCCTCCACCACTAACATCTTTGGGGGCCGTGATTTGACGACTGGTAACCGCACTTCACGCGCAAAAATATATCACTTACCGAGATCTGCCACAACCAGTAATGGGTAGAAGGCGTAATGATATATTTTTATTTTATTTTTATTTAAATGTGCTATTTCAGAAATATATGATTTTTCCTATATACAGTTCTTCCATAAAAATTATAAATATATTTCCTGTCAAATTCATCACATTTTACATTACATTTGTTACCCAATTATGGGTGTTTTAGTTCTACAACTGATACAAGTATTTTTTGTTTATTTTGTACAATTACAGACTGACGAATTTCACAATAATTGTGATTAATATGAATAAATTTCCAGTGCTGAAATAAGATGACGCAGATAAACTAAAATCAAGGATCTCTAGGATTACAAGCCATCATTGGAATGCATTTAATTATCTTCACCGGCAAATGTATTTTTTTACTATAATTTATATATTTCCCGTATCCGTGTTGTTGTACTTATTACGAAGAAGAATACATGCATCGCTAAACTAAGTAATGGCTATCTACTGGCCAAATGATAAATAATGTGTTTTCAAGACTAAATGTATGTTAATAGCACATTTTAATTGATATTATATAATGTATGTAATCTTCTTAGCAATTGTTAGTTGTGTTGATAATTACGTAAAATTGCAATAGCTGCTTGATTTATTATTTAGTTATTATCTAGATTCTTATTACGACATTTCTTTAACCTTTAAAAAGATTGCATTATTGATATTGTATATCGCAAATTGATAAAAAGTTTATAATCTGCTGAAGTGGGTACCTACGTAATTAATAAAAGGGCATTTTTAGAGTACTCAATTCCGTAGATATTTTTTTATGAATTCCTAGCTGCGGATCAAACAAATCTAACAATTTTATGTCAAAGATAAGTGAAAAAGATAAAAATTTCATAACTTTGAATCTGAATTTTTCAATAATAAATTGTTGAAGCTTATCTCAATGTCATTAACGAAAAGTATGTCTAGTGAAGTAAAATAAAATGACAGCTATTGCGATAAATATGAAATATTAATATTTTCGATAATTCCAGTCCATTTACTCTTATTCTTAGTGATCTCTCTCGCCTCATTCACGTTCCAAAATGTCTTCACGTCTGACCCAGTATTTATTTATTCTCTTCAAATTTAAATATCGCTTCTTTAATAAGTACAACGCATAGAGTATACAGTATGTGAAATAAGTTCCTTTACTATCGTTTGATTACTTTATTAAGTCATCTCAATAATAAGAGATGGCGCGGAAACCTATATGTCAGAAGTAGTAAAAGGAGCATTTTTATTTAACTTACAGGCTGTAGTATTTCTTATATTTTTAGTATTTTCTAAGTTTTTATTTATAATTTAAGTAGATTATAGTTCAATACCTACTGACTGAATCCTTTAATTTCGAAGATCAAAATAAAATAAAACGTTGTATGTAACACAGGCATAATAGTTAGAGAGGTAGGGTGTAAAATGATGTCTCATTTATTGCAGTGACAGAAATGGTTTTTTTTTTAAATTACCTCATGATAAACATGAAAAAAAAGATTATTAGATTTGGGAACGGGTGGCACCTATAGATGGCGCCGATGTGAATGTGCCGATTTTAAGAGTGGTGACTAATTTTCAGTTCAAATTATAGACTTTGGTATAATTAAGTAAAAAAAATGATAGAGAGAAGTCTTGGCCGGTGACGCATGCGCGACAAAATCGGTCAAAGTAGACAATTTTTATGGTGTCGTGTGACATATTACTACTTGTTCAAAAAATTATTGTCAGAAATTATTGCTAAGTGCTCATTGGTGACTAGCTCTGAAAGTGGACTGGTGTAGGGATCAACAACCACCCTTAAAATCGGCACATTCACATCGGCGCCATCTTATAGTTGTCACCCGTTCCCAAATCTAATTTTCTTTTTTTCATGTATACCATGACATAATCTATTAAAAAATCCATTTCTGTCACTGGAATAAATGAGACATCATTTTGCACCCTAGTTCTCTAACTATAATCATGATTATAGCACTCGTGAAATTTAAGGTCTCCGCTACGCATCGAGCTTTAAACATTTCCTCAATACTATAATCTTTTAATTATGCCCTTGAAACATAAATAACTATTATGGGGTAGGTGGCTCAGTGGTATCGAACTGGACTGTGAATCTGGGAACCGGGATTGGATTCCTATAGCCGAAAAACAATTTTCACCATATTAAAATGGGATGGCTAGCACAGTGGTATGAAGTCGGCCTGTGGATCCTGAGGTCCCTGGTTCGATTCCCACAAGCGACAAATTTTCATAATTTGAAAAAGCTATCCCTGTGGCTCCTCCACCACTAACATGTTTGGAGGCCGTGATTTGACGACTGGTAACCGCACTTCACGCGCAAAATATATCACTTACCGAGATCTGCTTTAGCAGAGTGCCACACTCAGCAATGGGTAGAAGGCGTGATGATATATTTATTTATTTATTTTATTTAAAATTACCCCTGTGGCTCTCTCTCCACTAACATATTTGAGAACCATGATTTGACGCACTTCACGCGCAGTAATTGATAAAAGCTTTTATTTTATTTATAATAACCAAATTGAATTTTAATGATTCAAATCATGCAAAAAATCTGGAAATTTTCATATGCTTTTTTATATTTTTACTCATAAAGATAAAAACTAAATGCATAATCCTATAGTTTATTAAAGATAATTATAGTAATAATTCACTAGATGACTCTGAATCCACAGCTAGTTATAAATCAATCTTGGTAAAAAATATCATCTTGTTATCTCGACCAAGTCTCAAAGACATTCTGAGTGTTTCGTCGCGTTTAATGCAAATAACGGAAAAAAATGTTATGACAACAATGCGTGATCCGCGACATTAGTCAGAAAATGCCAAAATATTTTTAGCAACCCCATAGTAAAGTTATTTTTATCTTCATAATAATTGACTAATCAATTTGAACCAAATATCTTCCCCAAAATAGAAATGATTCTGTCAGAATTATAATTTATGTTTATGGAAGAAATTTTGTCGTTTTGAAAACGAATTAATGTGGACAAATATTTAACAGTTTCAAAAATTAATCATAAATAACGTTGCAGTAAATTAAGCTGGATTTATAATACAGTAACGTATCAGTAACTTAAAAAGTTGAGCATGTGATAGAGCTAGTAATGATTTATAATAAAGTGAAGTAAGTAGCAAGTAAATGACGCAAAGCAAAAGAAAAACATCTTTTTTGTGTTCTTAACCCTTGGCATACAATGACGTCTGGGAGACGTCATCCATTTCATTATTAATTTATTATTTTATAATGTTACTTAATTACTGTCCATTAACATTATATATTAATCTAATTAAATATTATACAGAATGTAAATTTCGAAATAAAGAGTTCTACAGGGTGATCAAAAGGAATTGTTATAGTTGGCAATACAATTCCAGAGATCTTTTTATTCCACAGTTGGCACAACGTCAGATAAAGGCGGAAATGCTATTTCACATTTCTAATAAATACAAATAGGTTATGTCAGGAGTCTGACAACTAATAGAATTTTGACTTTTTAAGTAATAGAAATACTTTAGAAATAAATGTAATAATAAATGTACTCAAATTTAAATTTTAAATGTCACTGTCAACAACAGGAAATGAATGTATGTATCAGGCTTACCAATTTCAAGTAGTTTTTTTTATTGCCAACTGTAACAATTCCTTTTGATCACTCTGTATTTCTAAGCTTGCATATAACTGTTCAGTTGAGCGAGATTAAATAGTATTCTTCAGTCGCAGCAAATTCCATTTTATTTGTACGTCAAGGGGTTGAAGGAAAAGAGCCATTTTCCAAATCCACGTAGTAACATGCGATTTTACTCATTACCAACATTTTACTCATTTTATTCAATTATTTTTTATGGGGTAATGACTCAGTGGCATCGAATCTGCCTGTGGATTCTAAGAACCCTGGTTCGATCCCTACAGTCGACAAACATCTTCACCAATTTAAAATTACCCCTGTGGTTCCCTCACCACTAACATCTTTGGGGGCCGTGATTTGACTGCTGGTAACCGCACTTCACGCGCATAAATATATCATTTACCGAGATCTGCTTCGGTAGAGTGCTACACACAGTAATGGGTGAAAGGCGTAATGATATATTTTTTATTTTGTTTGTTTACTTGTTACTATGCATGTTGATGTTGCTATATTCCCCCAAGGAGACAATTTCGATTAATTGAAAAAATATAAATAAATATCATCACGCCTTCTACCCATTGCTGGGTGTGGCACTCTGCTAAAGCAGATCTCGGTAAGTGATATATTTTGCGCGTGAAGTGCGGTTACCAGTCGTCAAATCACGGCCCCCAAACATGTTAGTGGTGGAGGAGCCACAGGGATAGCTTTTTCAAATTATGAAAATTTGTATTGAAAAAATGTTTTTAGAAATTTATTTTAAATGGTTTAAATTTCAACTTTTCCATTACTTACACAAAAAAATTGCAGTTCAATGCGTAAGAAAAGTAGATTTTCAAGCTCGTGTAAAATTTATGCACTCGCTATGCTCGTTCTTTAAACTTTTACTCGCTAGAAAACTACCACTTTACTTGTTAAACAATCTATTATTATCTTTTTGTTTTGGGTTGTCTAAAATACTCTACCTCTGACTAATCAGAAGTCAACATTTCTGCGTAACCACAGACGACAAACAATTTTCACCCCATGAAAATTATCCCTGTGCCTCCCCCTCCAATAACACCTTTGAGGGTTGCGATTTAACGGCTGGTAACCGTACTTCATGCTCATAAATATATCAGTTACAGAGATCTGAAACGGCAGAGTGCTACATTTAATAATGGGTAAAAGGTGTGATGATATATTTGTTTATTTTATTTCTGATTCTGTTATAAATTTCTTACATTGTAATTTGTATAAATTTTCTGTTGTTACTTAAAATTTGTAAAGTCTAGAAAAGTTTTTGTAAAAATAAATGAGTTACTGTAGACAATTTGAGCATATATTTGTTCTGTCAACATGGAACTCTCTCATTGAAGGTAATTTTCTAATTACTTTGTCAAATGCCAAACTTCTTAATTGTACGGCTAATGAACAGAACGTAAACTTCGTTATCAAGTTGGTCACATTGTTCAGCTCACATCCGGTACGTAAGGGTCATTTTTCGTAAACTTCAAACACTACTTTTATCTTTTATTCATTATCAATTTATGTTAACTTTTGAGGATATTTTGTAATCATATGGTACCTATTGGTATATCATATTTTATTTAAAATAAAATATTTCCTCACGCACTAAAAAATTAATAACATACAAGGCGTTAAAAAGGGTAAAAATAGTATATTATGATACTAGTGCATAAGTAAGTCTTTAAAGCACGTGTAACGAGTTTAAGAACACGTCTTTAAAGACACTTATACACGTGTATCATAGGCTATTTTTTATTATACAGCATCATAATCTGGAAAATATAGCTGAAAAGCAGCATTTTCATTTTGATTCATTTCATAATTTAGTGTGTGTGATTTGACGTACATAATATCGTTCACTTGGAGATAGATTAGTATTTGTTGTTTATGTTACTATATGTATTCATTGTTTTGTAATTTGTTGTGATTATAGCTGTATTCCATTTGCCACTTGGTTCCTTTAAATCAGTTCAGATAAATTAGACAACATAACTAAATGAACTGAATTAAACAAACTGATGCACTTATTGGGGTGAATTACTTCAATGTTAATTAGGAAAAGTACTTCTAGTACTGGAACTAAAGTCAGCGAAGTAATCCTGCGAAATAAATAAGTGATCTAGTTCAGTAAGTGTAAGTTAAATCTAATCCAAATGGCAAATGCCTAAATATGGCTGGATTTAAAGAGTAAAATGATTCTGTTGTTGCTTTAAAACACGGCGTGTTTTAATGTTGCGTTTTCATACGCAGTTTAATTTGTTAAACAAAGATTATTGTGCAGGTATAATAAAAATCTGTTTTATGTTCTAATTCTCAGTCAAAATGTTTTTTCTACGACTAAGCAGAACTGGCTGTTATGTGCAGAGTGGTAATAAGATTTTGTCGCTCGTCGGGCAGTAAAGTAAGAGTGTGTCTATAAATATATGAAAACTGTCAATAATTTCTAACACATTTCAAAACAGAAAAACTATCTAACTTTTAATTATTTTTGAAGCGTTTCTAAATACTTGTAGAAAAAATATAGTAGCAGAAAGTGACCACTTTCTGCTGGAGGTACACAAATAACTACTTTATTATTCGCAAAATTAAGGGTGTGACCTTTGATGTGTACATTTTAGTGGCACTGGTCGACCCAAATTTTTTAATAAAAAACAGTTTGATTCCGAACATGGGTATAATAAGATTTTTTTCTTATCATCGTATGACTGAGACATTCCCCAAATATTGCCCCCTATTTTTCGAACACACTGTATACCTACTCAATTATAAAAATAAACTATCAACAAATCTTTCTTTTCCAATTAAAACTACAAAAATATTGTCTCGAAACTAAATTTTACGGCTTGTTAACGCTGAAAAATATCTAATAGATTCTTTAAATAAACTTTACAGTTTATCACAGTTAGTTAAGATTTATAAATAGGTGAACATAAACAGACTAATTCTGCGTTCCATTTAAACAAAAACAAAAAATGAATGTCAAAATTCAAGGGTGTGTTGGTGACGCGAACACGTACGCTTGCTCTCGGTAATCTATTCACGCAATTTGGCATGAATATAGTACATACATCAGACTACACGTGTAAGAGTTCTGGCCACTGATGAGTGCCGAATCTTCATTCAAAATTTATTTAGGTTTAATTTTAAATTTGCGGCTTTTATTTCTGGAAGATCTGTGTTTCTCAAAATGTATTTCATTAAAAAATACTCATTGCTGGTTTCATACTTTTATTAACAATTAATTTATAAATAATATTTGTAATTTTATTATATCTATTGTTATTATTTTTTAGTTACTTTATGTTTATTAAGATTTAAAATAATAGTGCCAATCACTCATTTCATCAATCTTATTAATATTTGTTTATATTTTTTAAACAGGAATAACTGTTTGCCTAAGGTCCGGAAGAGTCATGAGATGACCCTGAAAGTGGAAAACTAAAAATAGTGCAAAATGGTGGAACGATATATTTGTTTCTGATCATCTAATTATATGCAATTATTTATAAATTATTTTACTCCTAAATGTTCCGCATGATTAACTGTGAGACATATGTGTATTGCTGGTTATCTGACATAATCTCGCAAATCAGCAGAAAAAATATATTTGATCAGTTTTAAGTTTATAAGAAATTCAAAGTAATTTTTCAAATAATACTTCTTGATATTACAGAATAATAACGCTCGTACATGAAATATAAGCGTGAGAATACACTTGACTATTTAATTTGATTAGAAAAAATCTGTTTATTCTTCATTGCAGTATTATTTATTTTCTTATCTTATCAATTGTCTATCTCAATCATAAAAAAATACAGTAGTAATTAAGTGAATGAAAGTACGAAAAAAAGTAAACATAATTTACATTATCACCAACAGTAACAAAACTAAATTACAGGTAACTTGATTAGTCGTTGTTTACACATCAAAGTTTAAAGTGGGCTGGTACATTCAAAAGGCAAATTCCAAATTTTTGACCGATTAAAAATAATCTTATAATCAGTACCCACTGTTTGTATTTGAACCAAAACTTAAGTCTACGTATGACAATACGTCATAATTTCTTACGTATTTTGAATAATACCTAAGTAATTTGAAATAACTGATAAAGAGTATAAATTTGTTGAAATGAAATTAATAATAAATTATTTTAATCTTTTAAATACCCGGCTCAACGAAGAGGAAAATATATATCTATAATTGTTTTAATATACTAGTGTATATTTATTTGCAAATTAAATCTGACGGTTTAAATATCATTTTCATGACAAACAATTCGAATTGTCATTTGTTTTAACCTAGACATTGAATAATATCAGGTAAATATAGGTGTCACAGGGTCATTTTACAACAATAGCAAGTAATACGGCGTTATCACAAATTTTAAAATGTATCCATTATATATGCAATAATAAACACTAGTTCGAAATAAAAATCTTTTATCCAACACTGACACATAATACGTCTGTTGCTATAGTTATTTGAAATAAATAATGTGCATCATTAGTCACTCAGTGAGAGAATAATAGAGAAGTCACAGTATCATAAGAATCATACCATGGCTGCTTAGTAATTTCTGTGTTTTATTAATATCATATCAATTGTCTTGTCAGTGTCAAACAATAAACGAACATATAAAAACGGTTTAAGATGTTTTAAGAAAGGTGTTGGATAAAACGTTGTATTGGACTTGTGTAAAATAAAATAAAAGAAAACTAGCAACCCTCTTTTCGGGCATTGTGATTAAATTTTTTCTTTCGTGCCTAACGTATCATAATCCACACTAGTATAATAAAAAATAAGTAAATATATCATCACGCCTTCTATCCATTACTGGGTGTGGCACTCTGCCGAAGCAGATTTCGATAAGTGATATATTTTGCGCGTAAAGTGCGGTTACTAGTCGTCAAATCACGGCCCCCAGAGATGTTAGTGGTGGAGGAGCCACAGGGGTAGCTTTTGAAATTATGAAAATTGTTTGTCGCCTGTGGGAATCGAACCAGGGTTCTCAGGATCCACAGGCCGACTTCATACCACTGAGCTAGCCACCACATAAATATAATAAAATTATATTATTTTAATTTCGCTTTAATACGTTTATTCGTTGGCGTCCACGGTTTATACAGGTGCTGCCATTATTTCTCATTGTTTGAGTTGTAATTATACACAGAATAATTTTTACTCAAGTGTCTAGTTAAACTAGCAATATATGCATATTTAAATGTACCATAATAATAAGATGTAGGTTAGTTGAAAGACGAATATTTTTTTTACTCCGATTTTTATCTTGTCTTCGATACGGTATCTGTATTATTGGAAAAAATAAAAAAAAATATTAAATAGACATCCTGGATTTCGTTCATGGACCAAATGAATTAGGGATTAGGAATGATAATTTCACAATACAATTAATTA
The DNA here is from genome assembly GCA_911728475.2 of Pterostichus madidus. Taxonomy (NCBI): domain Eukaryota; kingdom Metazoa; phylum Arthropoda; class Insecta; order Coleoptera; family Carabidae; genus Pterostichus; species Pterostichus madidus. The sequence continues at coordinate 6,400,679 of OU452313.1, read as the reverse complement.
ATTATAACTAAATATATAAATATATCATCACGCCTTTTATCCATTACTGGGTCTGGCACTCTACCGAAGCAGATTTCGGTAAGTGATATATTTTGCGCGTGAAGTGCGGGTACCAGTCGTCAAGTCATGGTCCCCAAAGATGTTAGTGGTGGGGGAGCTACAGGGATAATTTAAAAAAAATAAATAAATATATCATCACGCCTTCTACCCATTACTGGGTGTGGCACTCTGCCGAAGCAGATCTCGGTAAGTGATATATTTTGCGCGTGAAGTGCGGTTACCAGTCGTCAAATCACGGCCCCCAAAGATGTTAGTGGTGGAGGAGCCACAGGGGTAGCTTTTAAAATTATGAAAATTGTTTGTCGCCTGTGGGAATCGAACCAGGGTTCTCAGGATCCACAGGCCGACTTCATACCCTTGAGCTAGCCACCCCATAATTTTTAATTGGTTAAAATGTTTTATCGGCTGTGGGGATCGAACCAGGGTTCTTTGGATTCACAGGCCGACTTGATACCACTGAGCCATTACCACATAAAGGAATTAAGAAATTAATTCACCATTGTAAATACAGACGCCTTAATTTACCTTTCACGGACTAATAACCGATATTAGCGCTGCAATACAAACTCATCTAGAACTACAAATTTCATTAATTAAAAGCGTTACAATTTAAATACATTTAGTTAGACTTTTAATTAGTTTAATTCTCGTTTTTGAACGAAATTAAATTGTGAAACCAAAACAAGTAAAAATAGAATATCAAAGATTTGATTCAATATAGTCGATTCCTAATCAAACATAAATGTTCTTTGCAGATGTACTAGTAATTCTGTAAAAATGTGTTTTTTTTCTATTATTTAAACGTAGCTTAATTGATTAATAATGCAATGTTAGATAATCGACGTACTTAAAAACAGAAATTATAGTAAAATTGTGACATTAAATAAACATTTAAAATTATTATTTAAAGACACACTAAGTTAATAATAAAATAATGTTTTGTCTTGCTCAAATTATATTATAGTACTTCCTGTCTAGAAAGACGAACACGAAATCTTAATATCTTGTTCACCATAATTATAAATTAATAAGGCTTTGAAACAATTTATAAACGTTGCAATTAGAATATAAAGTCTTCATTAAAATATTTATATTAATTATAAAATATTCTTAATAACATCATTCGTAATCAGTGAGCTGTAATTAACATATTTAATTACTTTCTTCTTAAAGTAATTGAAAACTATATGAAGAGAAATGTAGAGAAATTAATTACTCAATTTATAGATAAAAATAAACTATAATAATAATAAATATCAAAGTAACCTGTGATGAATGTAGGAGCGGCAATTTTTATTGCTTCAAGGAATACAAATGTCAAAAGCCGGCCCTGCATACTTCAGTGTTAATAAATACAGACGTGGTAGATTAAACTAATTAATTTTATCCTCTCCTACACCTTGGATCGATTACAGAAATGCCACCATAAAATAAATCATAATTTCATTGTGATTCTCACATTTTACATCACAACGCTGATCGTATTATTGTCAAATGCGTAAATAAAAACATATTATTTTTTCTTTGCCTGAACTTTGTTCTATGTGAAAATAATAGTTGTCAAGTTAAAAACCAATCAAAAGATGGAAAACTTATATACTATATATGTCATCGTTTAATGTGCCTTTGAAGGTTGTAAAACTTTTAAATGATTCCATCAAAAATTGGATGACATGAAGAATACTATAATTTTTGCTGTTAAAAGTTATTGAACAATTGAAACAAGTCAAGAAAATTGCTGTATTATTTGCAATTTGACATTTTTATTCCAAAGTTAAAGTGGATAAAAAAGTTAGGTAGTAGAATGAATAAACATTTTTGTTAGAGGGATGCTGCAAGTTATAGTTTTGAAGCAAATTGAACCAGATTAAAAATTCTTTACAGATTATAAATAAATAAATAAATATATCATCACGCCTTCTACCCATTACTGGGTGTGGCACTCTGCCGAAGCAGATCTCTGTAAGTGATATATTTTACGCGTGAAGTGCGGTTACCAGTCGTCAAATCACGGCCTCCAAAGATGTTAGTGGTGGAAGAGCCACAGGGGTAATTTTTGAAATTATGAAAATTGTTTGTCGCCTGTGGGAATCGAACCAGGGTTCTCAGGATCCACAGGCCGACTTCATACCACTGAGCTAGCCATCCCATAATTATTTTAAATAAAAATAAATATAGATATATCCTCACTCCTTTTACCCATTACTGAGTGTGGAACTCTGCCGTAGCAGATCTTGGTAAGTGATATATTATGCGCGTGAATGCGGTTACCAGCCGTCCAACAAATGAACAAATCGTAATATTTTTGTTTATTTCTTTCATAGTTCCTGCTGTAAAGATTAGAATAAATAAATAAACAACAAGAATTTAATCCCAATTACAATATTGGATCCGGACTCCCGAAGCAGCAGTGTAGTAGTTCATATATTTTTAACTTGAGTGGAATTCAAACTCGGGATCTTCGAATTCAAATGTCGTAAAGCACACCACACCACACCACCTTCAATATAAACATACTCGTATATTATGAGCTTCTTTTCGTCGCTTCGCTTTTGTCGCTGTTCTCACCGTTTATGGTCGCTAGAACATAAACTCTCCCTAGCAATGAAAAATAAACAAAATGGGAGATTAACAGTTATGTCATTAGGTTGCTGGGTAATAAATAGTTTTTGACATTTAATTAGAATTGTTTTAAAATGTCACTTTCAAGGTTTCGATATGAAAATAATGATACAATCGGCAGAATTATTGCAACAAAAATAAATTCTGTCCGATTATCCTTCGAGTATTGATAAATAACTTATAATTTTATCACAATTTCCTCAAGCACGTTTTTTTAGACAACAGCAACGTGCTTTCAGTGAGTGATATGATTGTGACTATTAATGCCCTTGCGATAATTATAGCTAATAATTCATTGATAGTAAACATCATCGGTGATATAGTTATTGCGTGTTATTAATTTTCACAATTTTTTATTATTTTGCTAGCTCAGTGGTATGAAGTCGGCCTGTGGATCCTGAGAACCCTAGTACGATTTCCACAGGCGACAAACAATTTTCATAATTTCAAAAACTACCCCTGTGGCTCCTCCACCACTAACATCTTTGGGGGCCCTGATTTGACGACTGGTAATCGCACTTCACGCGCAAAATATATCACTTACCGAGATCTGCTTCGGCAGAGTGTCACACCCAGTAATGGGTAGAAGGCGTGATGATATATTTATTTATTTATTTTTTTATAAAAAATACTAGTAAGAAATAAAAAATTGTGTGCATCACGGGTATTACTTGATGTTTATACCCTTTGGGCGACTTACAAACATAAACATCGCCCTTGGAGAGCATAAAAATCTGCATAATAAATAAAAATAAAATAAAATAAATATATCATCACGCTTTCTACCCATTACTGGGTGTGGCACTCTGCCGAAGCAGACCTCAGTAAGTGATATATTTTGCGCGTGAAGTGCGGTTACCAGTCGTCAAATCACGGCCTCCAAAGATGTTAGTGGTGGAGGAGCCACAGGGGTAGCTTTTGAAATTATGAAAATTGTTTGTCGCCTGTGGGAATCGAACCAGGGTTCTCAGGATCTACAGGCCTACTTCATACCACTGAGCTAGCCACCCCATTCTGCATAATATCCTATAAAAAACTATTAATTTGTCAAATTATGGTTACAGTAAATCTTACTAAAACTGGTTTGACTAAAAATCCGTTAAGATGAAACATACAACTAATTGTTATTATTTTTTAATAGAAAGTTACTTACTAAGAGCATTGTACAACTGACCTTTATTCTGTAAATATTTGAAATATGCGTAAAAGAGCAATTTTTAACGGATAAAATCAATTCGAATCACAATTAAACCGGAAACAATTTTAAATAGAACTCAGTATCCAATCCGCCATAACAAATGTCATTTGTCGTTTGTTCGCGATATCCGGTGCTTTGATTAATGCAACAAAAACAAGAAATATTCTGATGAAAATCTCTAACAATCAATTCTTTCTAGTGTTTACTACAGACTTTCATTTTAATAATAAGTAGAACATTTTGACCGAGTAAAACTAAGAGAAATGTGTATTCTTTTCTTCTTTTTCACTTGTTCAATATGAAGATGACCTGGTTTAATTATTGATAAAAATTAATAAGCGAGAGAATGGATTAGAATTTCATTTCCGGATATGTGTGTGTGGAATAATTGAAAGGAAATTACTACCCTGAAATGGAATTAATACGTTTAATGTAAAAGTACTTTTAGTATTAAGATAATGACGACTTTTCCGCTTTTATCTAATGATAATGAGAGAATGATTATGTATCTATTATGACTATGTAATTTTCATTATTTCTTATGTCAGTGGCACATCCGCTCCTCCTTTAATAAAACAAAAATTAGGTTTTTACATGTCGACAAACAATGTTCACCACAATAAAATTACCCCTGTGTCTCCTCCCTCTCGTCCGATTTTGAAAAGTAAATCCCAATCACTTTCTGACAATCAAATAGTAAATAAATAAATATATCATCACGCCTTCTACCCATTACTGGGTGTGGCACTCTGCCAAAGCAGATCTCGGTAAGTGATATATTTTGCGCGTGAAGTGCGGTTACCAGCCGTCAAATCACGGCCCCCATAGATGTTAGTGTTGAGGGAACCACAGGGGTAGTTTTTGAAATTATGAAAATTGTTTGTCGCCTGTGGGAATCAAACCAGGGTTCTCAGGATCCACAGGCCGATTGGATACCACTGAGCTAGCTACCTTTAAACATCATTATTAATAATTCTAAACATATCCATTCGGCTAATTTAAAATATTTTGCGAATATATTTATATAAATATATAAATATATCATCACGCCTTTTACCCATTACTGGGTGTGGCACTCTGCCGAAGCAGATCTCGGTAAGTGATATATTTTGCGTGTGAACTGCGGTTACCAGCCGTCGAATCACGGCCCCCATAGATGTTAGTGGTGAGGGAGCCATAGGGGTAGTTTTAAAATGGTGAAAATTGTTTGTCGCCTATGGGAATCAAACCAGGGTTCTTAGGATCCACAGGCCGACTTGATACCACTGAGCTAGCTACCCCACGTAAAAAAAATTGTTAATAACTTTGTAATAGACTTGTAAAATGGTATTTATTTGCTAATTAATAATAAGAAGATTATATTAGACTTTATTTAAACCTCCTTGAGAATATATTTTTGCTTAACTTGACTAATTCAGGATTAGCTAAAACTCTTGAAAATTAGACTGCCAATGCCATAATTATCTATTATTTTTGGGAATTAGAAATTAGGAGTAAAATTGATAATTAAACATATCTTTAATCTTAGCAAGATAAATAAATAAAAATAATAGTGAATGAGTAATAGATTTAATACAAATTCATTGAACCTAATATTTTGCTAGACATATGACTCAATGCAAATCGGTATGTATTAGATTAAGATTATTTAATGATAAAATCAGATAATTAATTAATTATCTAAGTGAATATTTTCCAAATTTATATCCTGTTTTACATTTATGACATAATTAAATTAACATAAATTAAAATTATTACATTTATGCCAGGAATACACATGAAATCTTTAAATTCACTTCACTAAACAAAAGAAACATATATGCTTTCCTACTAGCAACGAAAAATAAATTCTAATGTACTAAATATTTTGAAATATTTGTCAAGTGCAATAATTAATATTTTATTACCATAACAATGATGTTGAATTTTTATTATTTGCTATGATTAATACATATATTATTTCCAATAATAATAATATCTAACTTTTCTGTATCACCCACGGGCGAATGTAATGACGTACTTACTGTGATAATAGAATATATATATATATATATATATATATATATATATATATATATATATATATAAAAATAAAATAAATAAATATATCATCACGCCTTCTACCCCAGATCACGGTAAGTGATATATTTTGCGCGTAAAGTGCGGTTACCAGGCGCCAAATCACGGCCCCAAAAGATGTTAGTTATGGAGAAGCCACAGGGATAGTTTTTGAAATTATGAAAATTGTTTGTCGCCTGTGGGAATCGAACCAGGGTTCTCAGGATTCACAGGCTGACTTCAGACCACTGAGCTAGCCACCCCATTATATATATATATATATATATATATATATATATATATATATATATATATATATATATATATATATATATATATATATATATATAATAAATAATCGCCTAAAATAAAAATAAACGCTTTTACCCATTACTGAATGTGGTACTCTGCCGTAGCAGATCCCGGTAAGAGATATATTTATGCGCGTAAAGTGCGGCTACCAGCCGTCAAATAATTGTCCTCAAAGATGTTAGTGGAGGGGGAGCCACAGGAGTAATTTTAATGTAGTGAAAATAGGAATGTTAAACCGCGGAAGAATACGAATATGATTAGTACCGGATGCATTTTTGATAATACGAATACTTTAATCGACCAAGTACTAAATATAATTAATTTCTATAAATTTTGTTGAATGGGGTAGGTAGCTCAGTAGTATCAAGTCGGACTGTGAATTTGAGATCTCAGGCTCGATTCCCACAGCCAACAAACAATTTTCATCACATTAATATTACCCCTGTGGATTCCCACCATCTTTAGGGGCCATTACTTAACAGCTGGTAACCGCACTTCATTCGCATAAATATATCACTTACTAATATTTCCTACGGCAGAGTGGCACATTCAGTAAAAGGTAAAAGGTGTAAAGATATATTTATTTATTTATTTTATTTTGTCGAAAGTTTAGAATAACATTTTCAAGTAAAAAGCTAAATATTTGCAGAAATATGAAGTATGCTTTGGAATGTATAAAACATTTCAAGACGCCTTTTTTAATTCACCACTTTAATTAAGTAAAACGAGAAAAAAATAAGTAAATAAAAACTCTATCCTCTCTCTTGATCAAGTTCAGTGCCACAATTTCTTTAATCAATCGAATACGCCTCGCCTAGGTGATTGCATTTTGTTTATATAGCCTGTACGACACGGTTGGTTTGCTCGCACGAAGATGATTTTACTTTCTATCACTTACCTTTTTCTTTTTTCGTTTTCGTATCTTGTTTAATTTCTTCTTTGGGATATTTGGCTGTAGTTAGTTCAGGAATATCAATTGTTGCTATGATTGACATTCCATTATTTATTTTTGTTTCCGCCATTTTGTTTTGCTGAGTATCTGAAATTAATTGGTTGTTTTAATAAGTTCAATCCATATTTTTCGTTGGAATAATCATTCGATAACTATAATTTATTTTTAGATTATGACAGATTGCGGATATTAATCCCCTAAAATTAGATTTAGAAATATTAGATTATTGGTAATAAAATATTGTATATAAATTTAAAATAAATATTGTTTTAAGTACAAGAACCTGAATCAAAACATCAAAATAATAATAGATGTATTGATTAAATGTCAAATCATAATATTTATTATCTCAGTTAATAGCGCTCGTAAATTATATTTATTTACAATCAATAATTGTTTGAAAATAAACTATTATATAGTATATTTAAATTGTCTTGCACATTTGGCTAAATACATTTTCTGATTTCAAACGTTTATAAATTATTTTATCTACGACCGTCTGTAAAATTGACTTTTAAATAACTGTTTCAGTTCGTAAAATAACTGTTTAATAACAAGATTTTGTTAGAGACACATTGCACAGTAACGAGTAGTTAAAATTACTTTTCAGACGACCACTTATGAAAGTAACCATAACAACGTCATAAACTACTACGGAAAGTTGAAAATAACATACACTGATATGTTAGTATAAAGCACACTTCTAACATATCAGGTGAAATTCCACTGATTGACAACAGATGACGTTACGATGAAAGAAAATAATAAAATAAATGAAAAGAATTTGTATTATTATTTAAATTGAAGTTCTGGCAGATTTTTCAACACATGTGTACAGATAAATCTTTTTTTTTTAAATTAATAATTACTTATTTACTAATATTTTAGCATTATTTAATATTTTGATATTACGGTTAGTACAGTTGGTATACCTAACCTCAAGCGTCAAACGTCAACGCTTACCTACAAAAACGCATCAGCTGTCAAAGTGTAACAACATTGCTCTTGTAAACTTTTTTTTAGAAATATTTTGTGGTCGTCTGAAAAATAGTGTACATAACTCGCTCGAAAGTGAGATAACTGTGCTCGTGTACTTAAATCACTCGGCGCTAAGTGCCTCGTTTCTCAATTTGTACACTCGCACGTTATCTTTCACTTTTAATGCTTGTTATGTAATATACTATTACGCACTGTTTACTATGGTTGCCATTGTTACCTCAATAAAATAATAGATTTTTCAGTTTTGTAGGATCAATAATTTCGATATTTTTTCTGATATTTTCGGTCGTAGATAAAATATTGTACGATACACATACGTGAAGCATTTTTAGCCACTCGCTGCGCCAGCGTTTTAACTCTTAACTCGCTCGTGACTAAAAACTAACTTTACGTACTAGCATCGTAAATAATTATTATAAAAAAAGCTTGAAAGAAAAGTGCTCAAATATTTTATGTTCTGTAATTTTATCCGACAGTACAGTGATGTGCGTAGCATTACAGTATTCGAATCTTAAGATCCTAAGTTCGAATCCGGCTCAAGTAAAAAATATATGATGCAGCTCAGTGAGTCCGAACCCTGTACTGTAATTGGGATTAAGTTGTACAAAGTAGCATAAATTAGTCAATAAATAGAAAATAGTTCAGATACTTTGACAACTAGAAGTATGCCATGACAAATCATCAAGATAATTTGAAAATGCTATACATTTATTTTTTAAATTAAGTATCATTTTTTTAGGGGCGTTTAGTCATGTAATATATTCAGAATTCAAAATCTTCAGTGGTCTAAATATTTCCGTCTGAAATAATAAATAATGTTTTTTGTTAAACGTTATCTTATAACTTTTTACTACTTATGTCTTTTTGTAAATAATATTATAATACCTTCTTAACGCCTTAACAATTTTGATAACATCAGTATCAACATAAACATTCGTTTTTTATCGAGAACATTTAAATCTGAAATTTTCTGAAGTATTTAATCTGGTAGCTAGTAAATCTTGTTAACAACAATAAACAGTTATCGATCTTAAAAATGTGGTAAAAAATAATTTGAAGTGGCTCTCATTAAGATAATAAAAAGTTAGTTAGTAACGTATATTTAAATAATGAAAATGTAAACTTCATGTTTGTAAGGTTAAAGTAGTTAATCAGAAACTTGTATTATGAAATTTAATCATACATTAAATTCTCTTCCATATACTATTTTCATGTTTCATTTTATTCTAAGGTCAAATGTTAATTTAAATTTTGTATAATACTTTTAAAAAAATATTAATACAGTTTTAACTTTTACAGTAGTTTAGAAGTACCTATTTATAAATTAATTTATAAAAATGGAACATGAATGTTAAGCTGGAAATTTTTACTGATACAAAAACAATTAAAAAGATATTTGTAGAAAAAGAAAATATGGTAATAAAGTTAAAAATATATTTTTTTGAAACATACAAGGTCAAATTAAATATATTAATTACTGCTTCCTTGTTGCAAATTGTCAACTTGCAAAATACAACATGTTTAATTGCAAATTTTTAAAAACCTAACGGTTTTTATTATTTACTATAATTTTAGCTTGCAAAACAAATTGTAAATATTGTTTGTTACTGTTAATAACAAAATGATGTTCAGAGAAAAATTAAAGAGCTTTTTAGTTAAGAATTGTTTATCCACAAACATCTTTGAGGGCCGTGATTTGACGACTGGTAACAGCACTTCACGCGCAAAATATATCACTTACCGAGATCTGCTTCGGCAGAATACCACACCCAGTAATGGGTAGAAGGCGTGATGATATATTTATTTATTTATTTATTTAGCAACAGTATCAATAACGATTTTCTTAAACTTATTGCACCGTTAATTGCAAAAATAAAGTAAAATAGCAATCAGATACTTTTAATTTATAATCTTATTTCTATAACTAAGTAAAAGAAATTTGATTACACTAAATTAATCAACTAAACTACAAGGAAACCCAGAATATCTAAACCGCAAACTCCGAAATAATTACGATGCGTCAAATAAAACTTGAAAATATGAACATACCTGGTAAATAAAAAACAAAAAACTATCACAGCTAATCCAAGACACAAATATCACACTGAGATTACTAGATTAAAACAGATTCGGGATTAAAAACAATTATACTCTTCTTAAATTCTGCCGTATTTTGAAAATATGTTAGCTTGACACACCGGCACAGGTCTTATAACATTTTCTATGTCCCCCCCACTACTTTCGCGGAGTCAGCCAGTATTACACGGCTGGTGAACTTGAATAAATGATCGAGAGATTAGAAACTAACATTTGTAATATTTTATCTATCGGCGCATCGCATAACTGGCACAAGAGGTACGTTCATGGGAAATTACAGAGAAAACAGTGCAGCGATTGTTGCAGTTGGTGGACGTGAAAACTGAAATTCACTTGTCTTTCATGGTTTCATGACAGCAGAAGATAAACAATGCTGACGTCTATGTAAATTTTCTTATTTTTCTTCGCTATTGCAGATCTTTATCTAAATACGTTTTGAGTAGCAGGATTATAAGTAGACCTTTGTTTCGATTTTGTTTTGAAAAAGTACCTACTGTCATCAATTTAGTAATTAAATTTTTTTAATTCAGTAAATTTATTGCACGCGCGCATTAATATAATAGTAAATAAAATTACGATTATAAATAAGAGGTAATTTTGATATATTTCGTTATATGTCAAATTTAAAAGTAATTAAATTAAATAGTATTTTAATTAATGGAATCATTTTATAACTGATCTATTATTTATTTTGCCTATTGGAAAATTCTAAAACTAAATTGGTTTTAATGGGTAAGTCAATAACCTATTCTTAAATGCAATGAAACTTAAATATTAAATTTAAAATAAAAAAAAATAATATATCATCACGCCTTCTACCCATTACTGGATGTGGCACTCTGCCGAAGCAGATCTCGGTAAGTGATATATTTTGCGCGTGAAGTGCGGTTACCAGCCGTCAAATCACGGCCCCCAAAGATGTTAGTGGTGGAGGAGCCACAGGGGTAGCTTTTTAAATTATGAAAATTGTTTGTCACCTGTAGGAAACTAACCAGGGTTCTCAGGATCCATAGGCCGACTTTATACCACTGAGCTAGCCATCCCATATGACACACTCTGAACTGAAAACGAATCAGATAAGTAAGAAATGAAGGGAGTGTCGCCCTATACTTGTTTTTGAAAGTGAATTGCAATTAAACGCTATGTAAGATGAGCAAACAAATCAGAAAGATAAAAAAGTAAGAGAGTGTTAACCCTGCGTTTGTTTTTGAAAGTGATTTTCACACAATTGCAATAACACACTCTGAACTGAAAACGAATCAAATCAGTAACAAATGAAGGGAGTATCGCCCTATGCTTGTTTTTGAAAGTGAATTCCACACAATTGCAATTAAACACTCTATGTCAGATTAGTTCACATATCAGTAAGATAAGAAAGTAAGGGAGTGTTAACCCTGCGTTTGTTTTTGAAAGTGATTTTCACACAATTGCAATAACACACTCTGAACTCAAAACGAATCAAATCAGTAACAAATGAAGGGAGTATCGCCCTATGCTTGTTTTTGAAAGTGAATTCCACACAATTGCAATTAAACACTCTATGATCAGAAAACAAATCAAAAAGATTAAAAAAATGAAGAAAATGTTTTCCCCTACGTTTGTTTTTGAAAGTGAATTTCACACAATTGCAGGTAAACACTATAATAAAATTACTGAATAACAAAACTAAAATCAAGGTTCCCGCAATTGATGTTTATTTTTTTTTGTACATATATACATGTACTTATATATTTGCTACATTTCTAAAAAGGGGCCCGCATATTTGCCGAGGGGTCACAGCTTAAATTGTCCATAGGTTTATTCAACTATAAACACAACACACATCTAAAAACTAAAAAAAAAACGGACAAAAAAATACTTTCATATTCAAATAACTAAAATTATACCAAAAATTTAAATAAACCATAATATGATAATAGCAATAGTGATCCAGCAAAACAATAATAATATTGGATGAATATAAAAATATCAAAACAATGTAATCTTGCAAATCTTAAACAGCAATCAAACCATTTTTATGAACTTAAGCGATAATCTAGGAGCTTCGTCAGTAATCTCCTAAAGATTTTGATCATATAACAGGCATTCAGTAATTCTTATAATTCATTGAAATATTTGCACATTGCAATAGATTTAATCAAACAATAACAACTTTTTTACATAGTTTTTATTTCATTGTCGAAAAATTGTAGGTATCATTATACTTAATTCAGTTCACAATTTAGAAAAAAACTAAATATATTTTTTTTTATTTTATGGTGTTGTTAAACAACAACATCTAAGTACAATCAAGAAAGTTTTAAAACTCTGTTGTGGGAAAAAATCTATTGTAATACAATCAAATGTATTATCAAGGTGTGCGTCAAAACAATATGTGTGGATCAATACTGCAAAATCAGACACATGAATTGAATTTTAAAAGGCAAGGATGTATTGCAATAGCGACGAAAGGTTTACTCAAGAGGTCAAAAGATCATCTTCAACACACAGCCATAATTGAATCGAATAACTCAAGGTTCCGTTTAGAAAAAAATCCTTCCGGTTGTATGTCACTGACTATTCTATTTGTACTAACCGATTGTTGTGAGTTATTTGAATAAAGTAACTTGTTATCCACGCCTCCAAATTGCTCGTTTGGAATTTTGACATATTTGTAACTTACGACTGGATTCAGCAACAAAAGTTAAATATTAAACTTGGTTTAAATAAATAAAAACAAATCGAAAGTATGAGAGCAATGTCAATTAATCTGTTTGACATGTAATTTTAATTTGCTTTTTTAATTTGAAGTAAATTTAAAATTTAACTTTTGTTGGTGATTTGGTGAAGCAGGCCATTAGTGAAATAAATTAATTTAAATATAGAAGATAAGCAAATTGGAAATGGTCCTCAGGCAAAAAATAATTAATTTCAAATTTCCGAAAATAAAAAATTGGTCAATTGTTTTAATGAGCGTAAACAAAGTTGTAAACAATAAATGTTAGTAGTTTCATACCCGATTTTATAACGGACAGAACAAATTTACTTGCATACCTACTAAATGTATTTAAATGAACAAATTCGAATCAATTTTATTTATTTTATTTATTATTGCATCCCTATATAATATTGCTATCAAAAATTCAACTGTCATTTGAATGATTAAATTGTATTTACTTTAAAAGTAAATAAGGTTGTCGTTTATAAAACCAGCCATAAATTTTTTATTAAGTGTCATTTGAATTAAGAAATATGTATTTTATTACTCTTAAATCCTATACAGTGTATCTGAAAAAAATTGGCATAGGAAAATAGATAAAATAGAAAAAACAGTATTTTTCAAAACAAAAATGTTTGCGGAACAATTATGTTACCAATCCACACACCCTATTTAATACAAATGACATCATTTTCACGTCACAAATTAAAGAAATTTATTAAAATAGTTTAACAAAAATGCCTACTAATTTATATAATTTATAATATTAATAACAAAAATCACAGTTCTATTACAGAGAGAGTTCGGCAAAAATATTCAATATCCGAATCCAATCTGATCCGAAGTTGAATTACGGAACGAATGCCTAAGTTCGAATAAAATACTCGATTCGAAGTTCGGATACAACATCCGATTCGAAGTCCAGATAAAATTTTTGATTACCTGTCAGATATATTAATTTACATGTATTTTTATCTCTGAATCGAGGAATGTAGAATGTACCTACAATCAAAAAAGAAGCATATTGTGACTAGAGTGTACAGTAAACAGAAACAACTTCTGATTGGTTTATGTCTGTTTATCAAAATATATGAAACAAAATTGTACATTTTTGTTTATAATCAACAATTATTTATCAATATTCTACTCGGTATCTATTAAAATAAGAATTCTTTTTATTCGTAATTTTTAAGTAGAATATTTACCATATATTATTAGGTCGGAATTTTTTGTCTAATAGTTATTTATGTACCAAGAGTTAAAAACAGGCGTTTCTGGCCCGCGGCATGATTAGTAGCACAAGGCGCAAAGCACCGGGGGCTAATAACATGCTCAGGGTCAGAAACACTAATTTCGCCCGTAGTACATACAATATTTTATGCACAACAAAATAACATTTACTTATATGTTCAAAAGATTAAAATATGTATATAGTTATATGTCAAAACGACATTTTGTAAAATCAAGTATTCACAAATAAAATAAATAAATATATCATCACGCCTTCTACCCATTACTGGGTGTGGCACTCTGCTGAAGCAGATCTCGGTAAGTGATATATTTTGCGCGTGAAGTGCGGTTACCAGTCGTCAAATCACGGCCCTCAAACATGTTAGTGGTGGAGGAGCCACAGGGATAGCTTTTTCAAATTATGAACATTTGTCGCCTGTGGGAATCGAACCAGGGACCTCAGGATCCACAGGCCGTCTTCATACCACTGAGCTAGCCATCCCATAAGTATTCACAATAAACATAAATTGTCATTTTATTTATATATTCATAGGAATTATATTTTTATAGTCCTAAGGCCAAAAGGAACTGTTTAAGCCCGCTTGTGCATAAAATAATTTAATATGAATCATATATTTAAATTTAAATCTATGATTTCAGTTTCTAAACGGACTCTTACAAAATTTGCCACATTTGTTAATCGTGAAATGTGAATTTAAATTGAAGATATTCATCAAAATAATGCAACAAATTGTAACACTTTCAAATAAATGCAAAAGATTTGTAATCGCAATTCACCAAGGACTGTTTTGTCTTTGATAGTTATTAAAAGAGAATAACCTATTGTTCATATTTAAATTTCTGTTGACATCTAATATAATTTATGACCATAAAGAGCAAAATATAATTATTACTGAGTGAAATACAAATAGTTTAATCAATACCTGTAATTATTTAAACATCTTCGTGCGGTATAACGTCATCCTAAACAGCTGCAATCGATTGTTATGTTTTGGAAATTATTACTTTTAAATTACATTTTTATTTTTTGTTTTTTGTTGTGTCATCAAAGAATTTAAGAAATTTTTTAAGGTCAAAAAATGAATCAAATTATTGTAATTTTATATGATATTGTATTTTATATGAGTTTAATAATAAAAAATATCATCATTATCATTAGTTGAATTGTACCATTTTATTTTTTTAGGTGACACGCAACTTGGGACAGGACCGGAGCGAGGAGGAACTTCATCTCGGTAAGTCTAAAAAAATTACTACTACTCTGTTAACGCCTTATGTCAAAATTATGTAAATTATGACAAATAACTTTAATTTTTGGCATCTCATCTTCTGAATATGTTAGCTATTTTTACTTTATTATAATTCAGGGTGGTTGTACTAACAATACCTGGGACTGTAGATATGTTACGGATAATTTTTGACGTTTCTCAGAACCACGTGTCTGCGTTTTAACCAATCCTGTCATTATTATACTGAGAATAAAGCTCTAGTGATTATTCCCGGGAATAAAATCTTTGTTTTTGTTGACAAATGATAGGTAGTTATCAAATAATTATTTAAAACTGTCAACGCGTCAAGTAACATGTGTGAAAAAAATCGATTTAGTTCCATTTCAGATACAGAAATACATCAACAAATTTTAGAAACAACTTCCAAGAATAATAATCAATCGATATGGACCCAGTTCAAAATCTTTTAAATTGAATGAATCGATCTCAACAGCTAACTCAAAAAATCATCTAATTAAATATAATTCGAGAGTTTGATAAAGAAGAAAATAATTCTCCAGTATATTTCTCAAACTTGTTGTCATTTGGCAATTGTCATAGTAAGCGCAATAAAATAATAAATAAATAAATAAATATATCATCACGCCTTCTACCCATTACTGGGTGTGGCACTCTGCTAAATCAGATCTCGGTAAGTGATATATTTTGCGCGTGAAGTGCGGTTACCAGTCGTCAAATCACGGCCCCCAAACATGTTAGTGGTGGAGGAGCCACAGGGATAGCTTTTTCAAATAATGAAAATTTGTCGCCTGCGGGAATCGAACCAGGGACCTCAGGATCCACAGGCCGACTTCATACCACTGTGCTACCCATCCCATAATAAAATAATGAATTTTTCAATAATCATGAATGACATTTATGTCAATAATTTCGATATTTTTGCTGATGTTTTCTTCGGTTACAAAATATTAAACGATACATAAACGTAAAGCTTCTTTATACGCCCATGGTTCAACTCGTAACTAAAGACAAGCTTTACGTACTAATATCGTAAATAACTATTAATGTTTAAACAAGATTTTTAATCTAATTATGATTCCGGTTAGTTATTCTTCCAAACCCTGGCAATATAATTGTGTTACGTAAAATATCTTGTTATTTTATTAAATCATTACAGAAATTGACATTTATGTAACAATATTAAATATATCCATGACATTGAAAATTCCACGAACAATTTTCCACAAAAATTACTTGTGGTAAACAAATTAATGAACTTATAAAATTTATAGTGATTTCCGGTGCAATTATAATTTAAAATATAATAGGGGTAGCCATGAAATTAATTGAAACACTATTCTTATGTGGGCACTACATTTTAAATAATTAAATTTATCTTTGAATAATTTAATTACGTAGACTGAAATGCGTTCTTGAATCGCAAGATCTTGGAGAATAATGAAGTCAAATTGTTCATTTAAATAAATGTATCTATAGTCCTTCGTCACTATTTTTGCTGAGTAATTCTCATTATAAAATAGTCTCACTGTCTTACCATCTAGAATAACATATCATTAGATAATCAGATAGCAGGTACATTCGATGTACCGACAAAATTAAGCTAATTTGATATAAACATTACAAAAAATTACCCAGCTCGTTAAAATGTGTCTAAAAACCTGCATAATTGTAATTAAACTTACATAATAATACTTAAAAAACAATGTTTATCCAAATTATGAGAGACTCATAATTTTAATGCAGTATAATTCACTCGCATGCAGTATTTCTCTCGAAAAAACCCCACCTTTTTGGAGCAAAATCAACTAATAGTGTGGTGGCTTTGGATTTTTTAAGAAGAACATCTACGATCGATTTGACATTTGTTAGTGGACATGTCGCATTTTTAATTATAAATTACTTAAATATTAAATTTCTGTGAGTAGTTTTGAAGTATTTTACACATATTTGGGGAATGAGCAGATGTTTTTATTATAATTACACATTTTAAATATGTATATTTAAAAAGTTAATTTTTGACAGTCCACTATGAAGTTGATTTTAAAACAAAGACCCAAATTTACATGTTTTATAAAGTATATAGGTAAACCCAACCAAATATAGATAACTAGAATTGGAATCAATTTTAGCATTCTAAATTTTCTATGGACAATTGTTTTATTGAAAGTACTTCAAAACCTATCGTATATGGTATAATATGAAAGTTCTTTTGAAGGTCACGCGTGCAGAATAGAGATTTTTTCAATAAGTTTTGTGTTTATGTTCACTTTTGTTTCTGTTAACAATTAATTTAAAATAATATGAAACTAGATATGAAATTGAGGATTTCACCATTTAATTCCTCATATATTTCTACAATAGTATGCATATTTTGATCCTCAATATATATTTCTTTAATCGCCGGAGTCATGATCGCAAAAATTACAAGAAATTGAATGCCGTTGAGCGCATCTTTATATCTTTTTAGATAGCGAGAAACAGCGATTTTTGACTTTTTTAAAATTTCAACTTTGAAGGCCTATATCTCAAAAACTAAAAGAGATATTGAAATGCGGTTTGGACGAGTGCATTTCTCATACTCTAATTAACTAGATAGGAAATTATGAAAATTTTGATAATTTTGAAAATTTCTCGATTTTTTCAAAATTTTCCTTTATCGATATTTCGAAAAATAAAAGGGATAATATTAATCTGAGAAAACCAGTGAATTCCTCGCATAAAAATACATATGTATGTAACTTTTCAGATAGAGATTCGCACGAATAAAGTTTTTATTACAGAAAAACGAAAATCGTCTAAAAGTTGAAAATTTTGAAGGGGTACCCCTTAAGATTTTTACGATTTTTGGTCATTTTTCGTTTTTCTTTAATAAAAACCTTATTCGTGCGAATTTCTTTCTGAAAATTTACATACATATGTATTTTTACGCGAGGAATTTACTGGTGTTTACAAATTTAAATTATCTCTTCTACTTTTTGAAATATCGATAAAGAATTTTTTTGAAAAAAATAGTATAATTTTCAAAATTTTCAAAATTTCTGGATAAGTTCATTAGAGCACGAGAAATACACTCATTCAAACCGCATTTCAATATATCTTTTAGTTTTTGAGATATGGGCCTTCAAAGTTGAGCTTTTTAAAAAGTAAAAAAATCGCTGCAATTCGAAAACTAAAAAAGATATGAAGATGTGCTCAACGGCATTCAATTTCTCGTAGTCTGAATTATATAGAACCATATTTTAAAAGTTTTTGATTTTTAAACTGATTCATCCTAAAAAAAATTGCGAAGCCAGGTCGACCACTGGTATTATATTAAACGGACTAATAATTTATACTAAGGAAAACGTACACTATTAAAAGAACCTTTTAACTATACTCTATTCCACTTAAGAATGGCTCATCGAGTTAGAGCCAATCATTTTTGTCTTCTGATTGGTCGAAATCAAAAAAATTAAGTTCACAAAGCAAAAGAAAATTACGCCATGTAAACTATTGACAGATGTCTGACATTATCCTACAATTAATCTAGTATTTCAGTTCAGGTGTAATGCATATAATATCTAATTTGTTAATTTGTTCTTTAAATTATTTATTATACTTCATCGTTTTACAAATTACTTTATTATGGATGATAAATCTGAGCATGTAAAATCGGTCGCGTACACAGTGCCATCTACTCCATTATTAACTGGAATAAATAAATAAATATAAAAATATATCATCACGTCTTCTACCCATTACTGGATGTGGCACTCTACCGAAGAAGATCTCGGTAAGTGATATATTTTGCGCGTGAAGTGCGGTTACCAGTCGTCAAATCACAGCCCCCAAATATGTTAGTAGTGGAGGAGCCACAGGGGTAGCTCTTGAAATTATGAAAATTATTTGTCGCCTGTGGGAATCGAACCAGGGTTCTCAGTATCCACAGGCCGACTTCATATCACTGAGCTAGCCACCCCATTTTAACTGGAATAGAGTAAAATATACTTAAATTTGTACATAAAAGTTTAACGGTAAATGGAACTATTACTAAAAGTACAACTAACATAGAACTTTATTTTATATAAATTAGTAAAAAATAAAAACTACTAACAAACTCAAAATAAAAGAAAAAAACAAAGAAATACAAGATACAAGAATGGTAAGCTTGTGGAGATCAGCTGAACCTGTACCTTTGTCTCAAATTTTACAGACTCTCTCTAAATTTAATAATAATAATAATTATTTATTCATAGGTTGTCCACGCAATCTTGCATCCATAATTTCATCAACATACACCGGTCGAATAATGTAGAATGTAGGTATAAACTACAATATTAAAATCGAGTTTAATTCGAGAGAGAATATAATTTAAATCGTAGTAAAAATAATACAAAGATAAGTGGTAACAATTTTTCTGCAATTTACCCTCTTCAACAAAGCAACTTTCTCCAGTTAATAATCTCAAAGAGGCATTGTACCTAAATTCATTACCATCATCCAAGCACATGAGCACGAACTAGGATGCGTCATAGTCATTATTAAGTTAACTTTTACTTCATTATTACAATTAGATTACAATAATGCTCATCTCACCTTCAGTGTCAGTTCACGGAGTGACAACAATGTCTCGTTTAATTCATGTCGTAGTTTAGGAAGTGCTGTTTGTTCCTAAATGCTACAAATGTATTCATGTTCCGCGTACAAGGCTGCATGCTAAAGCAGAGTTAACATTTTACAGTTATAAGGTTAAGGAACGAAATGTGAAACAAGCCCTTGTAATCATTTAAATGTGTCATCGACGAATTCAACTTTGCAATCGTGAGCGTGATTTACATAAAGCTATGTTTCAGTGACGCTGCGATATTTTAGCTGTTTTAAATTTTAATCCGTTATGCGCCAAAACTTTATTTTGTATTGCAAAGTACTCGTATCTCAAAGAAGGTGATGAAATGATCAAGCATTTTTTGTGTTTTAAAAATATCCACTTTAATCGATTATAACTCAAAAACTAATAAAAATAATGAAATTCTGTTTGAAAAATTAAATTCTCTTTGATTTCGGCAATATTTATTTATTTTCCTAATGATGGGTTGCAAGAAAAAAATAAAGAGCTCTTTAGTTAAAGAATTGTTTATCTAGCAACAGTATCAATAGCGATTTTCTGAAATTTATTGAACCGTTAGTTGCTAATGAACCGATAAAACTTTTATGCAACCCAGCTTAAGAATACAGTAGTATTCCATTTGCCACTTGGTTCACTTAAATCAGTTCTGTTAAATTCGATATATGACTAAATGAACTGAATTAAGCAAACTGATGCATATATTGGGGTGAATTATTTCAAAGTAAATTAGGATCTGTAATTCTAATACTGGATATATAGTCAGCGAACTAATCCAGCGAAATAAAGAAGTGATCTGGTTCAATAAATGTAAGTTATATCTGATCCTTACTATGAAAATTTTATATTGATGCTTTCAGTTGTCAACGTAAAGTTGATGGTTACTAAGGATCAAGTAAATAAACATTTTTCTACAGTTTCTCTGAAAAGCTGACACGCTCTCATTTGTTGACGTAAAGTTGATGTTTTCTTTAGAGCAATCGAAAAATATCTTTGTCGCACGTTTTCAATGGCACCGCGCGAAAAAGGTATATCTAGTTATTTTTGCGCGTGTTTCCAATGGCAACGCGTGAAAAAATATATTTCAATAAAAACAGAAACTTGTCATATTGATAGGATGAATTTATTTATAGTACGTATACGTTTTTTAATCATTTAAGATGAAATAATAGAAAAAATATATGTGTATCATGAGCGTAAAGTGTCTTTGTTCCTCTTGCACTATTGCTCGAGTTTCAAAGAATCACTATACGATCTTAATACACAAATAAATATGTCTCTATCGTCTCCCATGGCAACGCGCGATAAAATATTTTATCTCGTGCTTAAAAAGACAAATTTAAGATGTTTTCACTCATTTTTTATTAAAATATGATAATATTTGTAAAGGAATGATAGACTCAAACAAAATATTTTATCCACAACTCATATATAATGAAGACATTATTACATTGATTTCAGTTGAATTATATGGCTCATGAAACACTAGTGTTTTATATTCCATAAAACACTGTAAACAGCTTGTTACTTAGCAACCACTTCATAATCTACCGTATTTTGCGAAACTATGTATAACTTCGATCTCTTGTTTAAACTTTTCTTGCGTGTTTTATATACCTAATAAAACACTAGTATAATAAATAACTATGATATATTTACTTCGATTATATATATTGTCATGGTTACAAATAAAACATGAATTATTGGTTGAACGTAGATACTAAACGCGTATAAGGCGTATTTAATTTGCCATTTGAATCAGATCTAACTTACATTTATTCAACCGGATCACTTATTTATTTCGTTGGATTACTTCGCTGACTTTATATCCAGTACAAGAATTACAGATTATAATTTACTTTGAAGTAATTCACTGCAATAAGTGCATCAGTTTGCTTAATTCAGTTCATTTAGTCATGTTGTCGAATTTATCTGAATTGATTTAAGTGAACCAAGTGGCAAACGGAATACAGCTATAGTTATTTTCAATTTGAAAATACCTATTTAGGATCATTTAAGTCGTAGGGAAAATTATTTGTGTATCACGAGCGTAAAGTGTCTTTGTTTCTCTTGCACTATTACCGTGCGCAAGTAATAAAGAATTACTTTACGCTTTTCTTACACGAAGAACTATTCATGATATTGAATAACAATACTATTCAATGGTATGGGTTAGAAAATTCTTAGAAAGTATGTCGGCCTGCCGGCTTGTGAATTTGAGAACCCGAATTCGATTCTCGCAGGCGACAAATTTTATTCCATATTAAAATTAACTCTGTGACTCCCCTTCCATGAACATCTTTGAGAGGGCTGTGATTTGATGGTTGGTAACAGCACTTCATGCGCAAAATCGAAATCTGCTACGGCAAAGTGCCACTCCGTAATGAGTAAAAGAAGCATACTATTTGATTATTTTTGAATGAGAGCTACTATTAAAATTTATAATGTCCTTCACAAAACATGTGCTTATGTTTTCGAAATTATTTAGAAATGATTGCTTCGGATGCTTTCATCCGAAAAACTAAATTCTAATTAAAGTTTAATATAGAACATTTGTTAGCGGGAAAGACGCATACATTTTTTTGAACATCATTATCAAGTTCTTCTCACTTTAGGACAACTTGTAGGTAATGTTCGGAATAAGTAAAAGAAAACAGAAATATTTTTCATATACATTTTTATTACTCAACGTTTAGTTTGTTCACAGTTGGTTTAAATTTGTAAGAATACATTCTTTGGTATAAAGGTAAAAAATACACAAATATTCCTGACAAGACTTCCGAAATATTTTATTTGCTATAGAATTAAAATATAATTCTATGTACAATGTTTCTGCTTTAGGTATTGAGGTGAAATATGATGGTTTTATAACATTTCTGAAAATAAAATTAAATGGCGGACTATAAAATATCTTACAGACTAAATAAGAAATATAGGACTTGTGCAATAAATTAAAAAGAAGATACTACACATATTACAATCTAAAGAAATGAATTCAGAATTAAAATTCTGATTCTAAGTTGGTGTAGACTACTTCTCTAGATCGTAAAGTAAAGTGTGTAAAACGTTACATGCTATTAAATAAAATTTCACATAGACAAGAAGTTAAGTAAAAGTTCAGTACTTAAATGCACCATGATCTAAAAACTATAATTGCTATTTCCGAGCTATTTTCTTAAAATGATATGTGTGAATATTTACAATTAAATTAAACAAAATAAAAACAAATTCGATACATTTAATTCTAGCCATTTTTAGATCATGATTTCATAAATATATTTTAATACTCATTAACAATTAAAATTATTCGAACACATTTAACAAATTATTATAATATTCGTTGTAAAATAAGATTTTAAAGTCTGTTGCATATTTTTAAAAGATTATAGTTTCTAACTAAAATAAATGGGATAAGATTACATATTGTAAAAATATGTTACACTATCTGAAATAATAAAATATCTTAAAACTATTTTAGCACTTGATGTATAACACACATAAGCCTTCACATTTTAGAATTTATCTTTAAGTTTAAGTGAATCATTTTCAGTACAATAAAATATAATGACAAGGATTAAAATTATTGGTACTTACAATCTATTGATTAACAATAAGGATAAGGGTATTTCTACCAATCTAATTTCTTTTTACTAACCACTAATACCAAATTCTTTGATACAAAAACATTATAATAATATTTCAGTATACTGACATTTAATAAATATTCACTGAACTTCGTTTGCATTCGCGAATCTTTCAAATAATTAAGAATTTAAGATTAAAGAATATAGTTTAAATGTATCAAAGATAATTGGTGACAAACTTACTATACAATTTAAGATATTGGTTCAAGCGAAACCTGAATCATTGACAGATCGACAATTTTTCGCTGGTATTTCTTAAAAAACTTATGTGCTGATACAATGTTTTTGAATCGAATTGTTGCTTGACGAGCGTTGGGTATCATTTGAATATTCTGAAAAATCATAACACAGTATATCTGGTTATCTTATATAAAATCATCTCAAACACTTAACACTAACAATAACACTGCTACAGTTGTCTAAAAACGATTAATGATTGTTTTAAAATACATCATTCATCTCTGTTTAGTAAGCGTAAAATATGTTTGATCTAGACTTTAGACTAAACAAAACAGACATTATAAATAGTATATTTTAAAACAATCTTTATCAACATTACATGCTGTATTCTACGATAAATTATCTTTCATTGGCGAAACAAATTTAAACTCAACACTTTTCTGTAAATTATTTTTTAAATATAACAATACAGACAAATTATTATGTATTTTTGTTTTCGACAATAAAAAACAAACATTGATAATATTTAAAATGTTCAATATTTAATATTTTATGCAAAAATAGAAATTAAATTTTGAACATTTTATTTAAGATCATATAAATAATATTGCATTTCTTTCCAACATTCTGCCCTAAAATTCTATTCGATATTAAATAAAGAAAATATTTGCAAAGTGATAAGTGATGTTTGTTAAAAGTTAAATTAGGGCAAAAATGTTTCAGAAATTATCATAAAATAAAATAATAAGCGACAACGGCAGTTTTATGAATTATAAACTAACAACGATTGTAAAAACGATAGAAAAAGTGGCATGCGCTTCTATCACAATACTGTTATATTTTCCAAACGATATTCATTGAGCGGTATTTTAGTTATAAATGGCATAAATTATATTTTAATGTAAATATCGTTTCGAAAAAAGTATCACTAATAGAGAAAGTCATTGCATTGCATAACATTGATTTCCGTACCAAATAAATTTATTTTATCATCTTTAATTATTATTAATTTGTTTTAAAATCCTTGCAATAAATTGAGAAAGCAATTGTTGTAAATAAATTTATTTAATACTAATGTGTTATATATTTTATGTCTATAAAATATAAAAATTTTTTTAATCTTTACGTACTTCGCTGCTACCTAAAATTATTAAAAGTTGTGTATTTGAGCTTGTCGACATGAAAGAAAATAATCAAGTATATGAACGACATTTCGATATTAAAAATTCAATTTTGCGTCAGCATTCAATCAGATAACTTGACTATATTCTTCCAGAGTAAAATTCAACGATTTCTATCACTAAAACACCTCTTCGAGAATATTTCATAAGAACACTTTATTAAATTGGAAGCCTCCTAGAATAATTAACAAAATAAGCACCCGATAAATTCATACAAAATTTAGTAAGAAATAAATAAATATATTACATATTTAACGAAACAAAATAATGTATTTTTACAGAACATAAAAATAACAAAATATAATCTTAAAAATAAATGAACGAAAACAACCTTACTATTTGGATCTTTGCGCACTAATATTAAAAATTATAAAGTACTTTTTAGTCAACCTCCATTAAAAAATTAGTTGTATTTCTCTTTCTTGATTTCCACTTACGATTACGACGTTTTTTGTTCTTGAAATGTAAAAAAGAAAACCAAATTATAGAACATAAATTATGCATTTGTACTTCACATATTTTTATTTAGCTTTCACAGAATATGAATAAGGCAGAGGAATTATTTCCTTTAATTGTTTTAATAGATTTTTACAAAATAATAATGAATAAAAAGAGTATTCATCTATTTCATAACACGAAAATAATATCATCCATTCGAAATGAAATTTTAACTTCATGCAAACAGAGAAGAAATCCTATTTAAAAAAATATGTAGCAAGAAATAAATATTTCCTAAGAATCTATAATATGTTAAGTACAAATGAGATATGTATAACAATAATTTGAGTATAATATTATTGTTGATTGTGTACTTATTAATAGAAGATTCAAGTACCTTTAGCACATGTTAATATTTATTTGCCCTGCCAACAAATAAATATCTGTAAAATCTAGATCTAGTAAATATTATAATTTATTTTCCGTTACTGAGATTTGCTATAACAAAGTACCACACTCAAAAAAAGGGGTAAAAATGGCACAATAATATATTTTATTTTCTAAATGTATAAGATTCGATACGAAAAATTAAATATCACATTAAATATTTGTAAAAAATATAAGCCTGATGAATTATTATAAATAAAAAAGCTTTAAAAGCAACTTGCTCAAAAATACGTTACCAGTAATTTTATATAATAAAAAATCTATTTTTTCCTAAATATTAGGATTAAATATCAATCTTTGTTATCACGAAATAAGTACTCATCCAACTTATTTTTATATTAACAATACAAACTTTTATAAAAAGTCTGGTATGTAATGAGATCATGTTCACACGTATTTCAAACACTTACCTTTATCGGAATATTTAGGCATTTATCTAATAATCGGAATATTATCAATTCTTACCTGAATAGGACCCAGACCTTGACATAATTTCCTAATCTTCACATCCGTTGTCCCAGCTGCAAGATTACTCACAACAACAAGCGGAGTGTCCAACAACGAGGGTTGATCTATAACGCCGCTAGTTTCAGCGACAGAAGTATTCGAAATAACTTTTCTGTTGCTCAAAAACGAACTTAAAACTCCGTTTTCTTGACTTCCTTGATTTGATTGTGCTGAACTCGGCTCAGCCTCAGAAGTAACGGTGTTCATTCCTTTTAAAACAACACGACGATTTGGAATTCCTTTCGCAGCGATAGCGTTCTGTTTGACCATAACAATCCGCTGTTGTTGAATTTCGTTCTTTTGTGTAATGACGATGTTAGCTTGTTGATTTTGTTGTTGGATTCTTCGTTGTTGAAGAACGCGTCCTTGATTGGCTCGTTGTCCTGCAGCGTTTGTTTGGACTTGAATATTTTGTGGACGTTGCTGATTATTTTGCATTTGTTTTCTTTGCTGCATTTGCATTTGTCTCTGCCGTTGTTGTTGTTGTTGAAGTTGAGGGTTTCTGTTCATAGGATTTTGACCTTGTTGTTGTTGCTGCTGCTGTTGTTGTTGCTGTGGTTGCTGTTGTTGTTGTGGACGCCATTGTTGGTTTGGTTGTTGTTTAACCGTTTGGATTTGTTGTTTAACCGTTTGGATTTGTTGTTTGACGATTGGATTTTGTTGTTGATGTTGTTGGCTTGTTGTCGCACCTGTTCTTGTTTTAAGTGTAGTTAAGAGACTTTCTGCTGGAATAGGATTCTCGGAAGCTTCCGCAGCTTGTTGAGCGGCGGCAAGTTTCCGACGTTCTTCTTTTTCTCGAATAACTATCTCACGTAATCTTTTTTGTTCTTCAACTAGCACTCTGTATGCTTTCATTTCTTCATCTTCCTCTTCTCTCTCCTAAAAAAAAGAAACAATTATATTCATACTTCAGATTTCTTTTTAATTCTTACTTCAGTGGTGGTGTCCGGCATATCAACGGTAGGAACTTCATGAAGATTACTCAACTCCATTGATCTCTTCTTTTTCTTCGGAAGATCTCTAAGATCCCCAGAACATGTTGTATTTTCAAACGACCTGCGTTTTGGCGGAGTCCTATTATTGTAATTATTCATTTGATGCCGCTGATGTTGATTATTCTGACGATTCTGAGTGTACTGATGATTGTATTGTTTCGGAGGAAAAGATTCTTGAGCTGGTTGATTAGGAATGAAATTAGGTTCATAACTGACAGGTTGTTGGAAATTTTGCCCCTGAAAATTTTGATTATTAAGCATAGGAGAAGGAAACTGATTATGTGGAGTTTGGAATTGGTTATGCTCGTTGTAATGTTCATACACAGGTTGTACATGACGATTCTGATTAAATTGATTTTGCTGGATGAAATGAGGGGGTGGCTGTTCAAAATTTGGTTGTTGTATAGGATATTGTTGCATTTGGGGTTGCACAGGAGGTGGCGCATGTTGGTTTATAAATGGACGATTTTGATTTGGCGGAATGTTTTGATTCTCAGGATAATTGAAGTTATTCCTGCCTTGATAATTTTGCTGTTGATTAAAATTTGGAGGAGGGTTGTTCAACATCAATGGAGGAATAGATGGCTGGTTGGTAAATCGTGCATCTCGCCCGCGGAAATTACCCTAAAAAGAAACCATTCAATTCAGAAATATTAAAAATAAAACCAATAATAGAAAACGCATACAAGTATATCATGCCAAATATGCTGTAAAAATTAAACACGCCAAAAGAATAAAAAAAATTATTTTGCAATATAAATATATCATCACGCCTTCTACCCATTACTGGGTGTGGCACTCTGCTGAAGCAGATTTCGGTAAGTGATATATTTTGCGCGTGAAGTGCGGTTACCAGTCGTCAAATCACGGCCCCCAAACATGTTAGTGGTGGAGGAGCCACAGGGATAGCTTTTTCAAATTATGAAAATTTGTCGCCTGTGGGAATCGAACCAGGGACCTCAGGATCCACAGGCTGACTTCATACCACTGAGGTAGCCATCCCATAACAATATAAATTAGAAATAATTTCGGTACATATATTAAATAATACGAAAATGTTTTAAGCAACGAAAAAAAGGAATACACAAAACAACACCAAATATCAAGTGTACCTGAGGCGGATACATAGTCTCACAGTAGCTTTGATCCTCACACCAATTTGTCATCTATTCGATAACAAAAATATTACCACAAATTAATTCTTTTACAAATGCAAATAAAAAATATCTTACTTGTTGCTGTTGCTGCTGCGGGGGTGGTTGCTGAGCAACAAAGGGAGTTTGTTGGTTGTTGACTTGCATTAGAGGTCGAATCGCGGTGTTCATCATTTCGGGGGGTTGATTATATTGAATTTGTGGTGGCGGTTCTTGATAATTAGGCTGTATTGGAGGATGATTAAAATTATTATTAGGTTCGGCATATGGTGGATTTATCCATGGAGAAGGTTGACTCTGAAAGGGGGCTACCTGCGCCATCTGAGGAGGCCCTTGATATCTTTCCCAGTCCCATACGAGACGAGCTATAAAATATAATAAATACTATTTATTAGTTAAAAAATATAAAAATATTTTATTACCGTTTTCAGAAACTTGAACATTCCCCCGAAAATGAGGATTAATCAGAACAGTTTTACCTTCCATAGGTATATTTCCAACCCGACCAAAAACGGATCCTCGATTATGATTTTGACGACCTCTACCCCTACCTCGATTTCCGCGCTGAAATCTGCCATTTCTTTGATGATTGTGGGGCTGGTGTACTGGTTGGACGGTCACTTTATCTACGTAACAATTTATAAATTATTTATAGGTAATTTTTTTATTAATATTGTTATTATTACCCAATGTGTCGGGAATTTCATGTGAATTTGGTCGCTGAACTGAAACTGATACTGAAGTATTTCTCTCAGTAAGGAATCTGTTACGTTCCTTTTGTTCTTCAATTTCTTCTTCATCATCAATTTCCTGTTGTACACGTTCTTGTGTATCATTCAGATTTTCTTTTATAGATTGTTCACCTAGAGTTTATAAGTATTAAAGAATGTATATATAATAGTAATAAAAGTGATAGTATATTAATTGGAATTCAGTCAATTTTTTTTAGTTCTTTTATCTTTTTATTTTGTCGACGTTTAATAGTAATGTTAATTATTATTTTTAATTCATAAATAATTTTAAAAAGCGTGATTATGTTTTATATTTGATTAATAGCTTAAACATACCAAAGTCTTCTTCAGTTTCGTCTAGATGGACGTTCGAGTCAATGTCCAATACATCACTTTCTTCTTCATTTTGTAAGGGTTCTTCAAACTGATGATTATTATCTTGATTTTCTTCGCCTTGCGTTTCGTCATACGTTTCCTCATAATTGTCGTCTGCTAAGAGAGCATCCTCTTCGTCTTTCTCTAAGTCATAATCTAGTTCGTCATCATCAACTCCCAACAAAGCGGCGTCATCCCTATGCAACAACAAAAACATTAATCATATTTAACAATTTGCAATAATGAAAGAATGATTTATTTTGCTACTGTTGGGTTTTTATTATGATAAATACAATATGAAAATAGTTTCATAAGTGGTTACTCTATGCTGATGTGGGTTTTGATGTTGATACAAAATCCATGCTTTAATATTTAATCAAATACAAATACTTCAAAATAAAATATAAAGCTTACGTAGCATCCATCATTGACATTTTAGTTTAATAACGCATGTACATATTTTTCCCATTAATTTTTGTAAATGCGTTTACATAAAACTATTTCTTGCGATAAGTAGGCAAAATCCTTGATTCACGCACAAAAAAAAAACCACAGCTACCATTTTAGTTCAAGTTTACTTAAAATTTAAAAAGTCCCTGCTGATATATTTTAGTAATTCCAGTGAACTCCAATCAGTTCTCGCATTTTCCAGGAAATCCACAACTGTTTCCAGTGGTATCACAAACATGTGGTTCGTAAACCTTAACCAAAATGTCAAGTACAAAATATTTATCTTTTACGAACAATATTTTCAAATATACAAAGAATCCAAATATATTTAGAAACTTATGTACCTCTAAAAAACATCTTATTCTTGGAATCGAAACATCTTGCGACGATACTGGATGCGCTATCGTAGATAACCATGGAAATATATTAGGAGATGCTCTTCATTCACAACAAACCGTACATTTAAAGTACATTAAATAAAATTATTTATTACAAAAATGCCTAACAATATCCTTTTCAGTAACGGTGGTATTATACCTCCTATAGCACAATCTCTACACAGAGAACATATTGAAGAAATTGTAAACAAGGCTGTTAGGAATGCTAATATTACTTTAAATGATGTCGATGCGATTGCTACTACGGTTAAACCTGGTAATTAGAAATATTGCTATTCAAACATTCAAGATCTAAATCTTCAACATTTTAGGGCTGCCGCTTAGTTTAGTTATTGGTATGAAATACGGCAAACATTTATGCCGAACATACAACAAACAATTTATTCCTATACATCATATGGAAGCTCATGCTTTAACAGCACGAATGATCGATCCAACAGTACATTTTCCCTTTCTTTGTTTGCTAATAAGTGGAGGACACTGTTTACTAACAGTTGTTAAATCTGTAGATGAATTCCTATTACTAGGACAAAGTTTGGATGATGCTCCAGGAGAAGCATTTGATAAAGTATGTTACCAAAATAAGTTAAATATCTTTAAAAATAAATTTATTTCATTTTTAAGACAGCCAGAAGATTAAAATTAAGAAACATGCCAGAATTTACTAATTTATCTGGCGGACAAGCAATTGAATTAGCATCAACAAAAGCAGACGATCTGTTAGAGTTTGAATTTAATCTCCCAATGTCAAAATACAGAGACTGTAATTTTAGTATGGCCGGTTTAAAAAATCAAATTTTAAGACACATACTTCGACAAGAAAAACTACATAACATAGAAGCTGATGGAATAATTCCAGGAGTTTACAATTTATGTGCAGCTTTTCAGCTGGCAATTGCTAGACATTTATGTCATAGAACTCAGCGTGCCATGGAATACGTTAACTTGAAAAACTTATTTCCTAATGATAGTCAAACTTTAGTAAGTGGTTAAAATCTAAAATAGTTCTTAGCTTTACTTTATAAACATGTATGGTGACTTTTAGGTGGTATCAGGTGGTGCTGCTTGTAATAATTTTATAACAAAATCTTTACAAATAGTTTGTGATCATATGAATTACAAGTTAGTGCGTCCGCCGCCGAAATTGTGTACTGATAATGGGATTATGATCGCTTGGAACGGAATGGAAAGGTAAAATTTATCATTATTCGTGGATAATAATTATTCATTGATTAAGGATCAAATTCATAGTCGTGACTCACTCTCACTTCATTCTCACCTAACATTCAAATTCGAAGTAACTAAGGCAACTAACTCAAATTGTGAGAATTCGTGAGTTAGTTAGTTACTTCGACTTTGAGAGTGAGGTGAGGAAGAGATGCGAGTGAGTGACGACTGTGAATTTGGCCCTAAATCAAGTTTATTTCAAGAAAAATCTAAAATGTTTCACTTGTTTCAAATAAATATTATTTAGGTTAGGTTTTAAATTAGTATTAAAGTAAACATTATTTAGGTGGTTAGCAAATAGAGGCATAACATCCGATTTAAATTCTGTCGATGTACAATCAAGGGCACCGTTAGGAATAAATATGATTGAAGATGTTACAAAAGCAAATATAAAATGTGAGTGGATAAAATTAACTAGTTTAATTAGAACAAAAAATGAAAAAATAATAAATAGTGTACAATAAAAATGTTTATTTATAGTCTTATTTACAATATTAAATTATTTTATACTAATTTCGGGCCTCGTTCTTTTAATATTTCCTCTGTATTTTTCATTAATCGAGCGTTTTTTTGTACCTGTTCTTCATTTTCTAATTCGGAGTGAAGATCTAGTAGCGCTCGTACGCGATCTTTTAAATAATGTATTCCTTTTCCTCCACTTTGCGCAGATAAAGCTATTATATCATCGAAAACTAATGCTCGTTGAGGTCTTATTTCATCGGGATAATCTTGTAATATCTCTGAAAAAAGAAAATCATAATAATTTTAAACAAAACATTTTATCGGAATGTTTATACCGTTTAAATTTCTTATTTTGTCTTTTATTTCATCAAACTGTTCAACTGCACCGTCTAAATCCATTTTATTAACAACAATCAAGGCAGGTTTACTTAATAATTCCTTTTTATATAATTCTAATTCCTAAAAAAATATTTAATTCACTTTTTTTACTTATTTATAAATCATGAATGCTACCTTATTCAATAATACTACAGTATCTAAGCAAGATCTGGACTCATGCCTAGGACTTAACTGAAAACCATTGATATCAACAACAAGAAGTAATAATTTCGTTCGCTCAACATGTTTTAGAAATTTGTGCCCCATTCCAATATTTGCATGAGCACCTTCTATCAACCCTGGTAAATCTGCCATTGATATTTGCCGCAAATCTTTATATTCGATAATTCCTATATTAGGTCGAATTGTTGTAACTAAAATAAATGATTATAAGAAACAATATATTTTGTAAATTATATTTGCGCTTACATGGATAACTCGCAATTTTTGGTTTAGCTTTTGATATTGCTTTTAGTAACGTACTTTTACCGGCATTTGGAAAACCAACTAAACCTATATCAGCAATTAATTTTAAATCTAAAGTGATCGTATGAGACTGGCCCTTAGTTCCTAAATACCCATTTTTCTGAGACCCTCCGGCACCACCTCGCGCTACTATTAATTCTGTGCCAGGTTCATTTAATTCCCCAACTACTCTTCCATCATCCCTTAAAACTGTGATTCCTACGGGAACTTCTATTGTAGCCGGTTCACCCGGTGGACCTAAAATATATCTTTGGTGACTGTTGGTGCCATGAGCTGCAGTTATTCTTTTCTTTGGCCATTTTTTCATTACGGTGGCTAATGATTCTTCTTCTGTGGCAACTACAAATACATCGCCTCCTTGCCCGCCAACTCCGCCATACCTAATAAGAAACTGTTGCAAGTTATTTTTTTTTAAATATCATTTTACTGACTTCGGAAAACCATTTCCTCCGTTGCCTCCTTTAACAAGTAGTCGAAGAGAATCTACAAAGGCATGTCGTATGTGTTTCCGTGGGGGCTTCTTTTCTTGAGCAAACCTTAAAATTTTTGTGATAAATACCATGCTGTATTTTTAAATTTAAAGGTTATGCAAGTTTGACAGATGTCACATGGACTACGTTTTTTGTAGTCATTATTAAATTTAAAAATATTTGTATATTTCAATTAATTAAACAATATTTTATAGTAAAACTTATGATTTAAATGAATATTTTTTAATCTGTTATTGTAGCAACTTATCAAATTATTATTTTTAAATTATTATGTATAATAACTGACGTAAAAATAACGTTACAAGTTTGTTCCCCAGCCACAAATGACATGTTGAGACAGAAGAAAAGCCAAAAAATATATTTATATCAAAAAATAAATTTGAATAAGACATAATCTCGTGAAAGCAATATTCATAAACTGTAAGATTATTAATCTGATAACATTTTAAGATAATTATTATAATTAAGTATTTGTTTGTATTCGTACGAACAGTACATAAACAATTTTTTCATATTTGTTCTATTTTGATAATTTGCGTCGAAACTGTGCATCGTAATTTATAAAAATAAATCAAGATGGATTTACTTGGTTCTATTATGAATTCTATGGATAAACCACCCTCGTTAACGGAAAAGGAAAAATTATTGCGAAAGAGTATGTATTTCGTCATAATAACATTCTACAAATTTTTTATAAACAATAATTTTTAGAAAGGAAAGAGGAGGTAGAAAAGAGGCAAAGAGAGGAAAAGGAAAATTACAAACGATTTAAAGCAAAAGTTGAAGAAAAACTTTCTATATATTTCAAAGAGGAAGAAAATGCAAATCTTAAATTTAGTCCAATGGATCAAATTTACCGTAGTATAGTGTACGTATAATTATTATCATCACCATATAACAAAAAATATTAAATTACAATCTTTCTGGTAGTCACGAAGCTGCAGAAGCAGCAGGCTTAATTTCCTACGCTTTTGGGGAAGACGGCGTAGATAGACATGTTAGAGTTTACAAAAAAGAAAACGCTCCGTGCGAATTAGAATTAACTGCTAGACGTAAAGGTGAACCATGGAATGAGAAAGTTAAACAAAAAATGATTGAGGAAAAAGAAAAACATCGCATGAGGGTACTTGAAGAAGAATGCAGAAAACCGAAGAAAGTTGTTCCCAACAGCAATTATAAAGATAAATACGCTCATTTAATCGGACATGACGCCGCACTGGACGCTGCGAAAAAAACTGAGACAAATAAGAACTACGGCTTTGGTAAGTTATTTTTTTTACTGAATATTGCAGTTTCTATAAAGTATACTTTCAGTTCCAAGCGAAAATAAAAAAGATATCCGCTCAATCGAGCAAACAATGGCAGATATCCAAGCCAAAAAGCGCCTTAAAACCAATCATGTTAGCCAAACCAACGAATCAAATGATCAGGATTGATAGTAGTAACTTATATCTCTTATCGAAAACGGGTATGATGATTTAGTATTAATTTAATTTGTAGAATAATTTTTCTGTTAGACAATTAAACACTGATTAGTTATTTATAAGTTTTATTTAGTGTAAGATAAATTTAAATAAATTTATCGAATATTTTTGTTGTACAAAACTACTTGGATAAGCATTTGTAACACCTATTACATTTATTATTATTCTACATTTACATCTAGAATCAGTTCTCATCATTTCTTAAATAAATAACGATTTATAATAATATTTTGTATATATTAACATAACAATTTACAAATATTCCGAAGATGAATATTTTGTAATAGGTCTGCCTGATGGTACAAGACCTTTTTCTAAAGCACCGTGTTCATTATGAAGTTTAGATAACATTGCGCATTTAAATCCAATATGTTTTTCGTATTTTTCTTCAACTAACGGCAATAGGGTCCCCATTAAAAACATTCCATTTTTGACCATCAATTGTCGAGGCTAGAAATTTATGTTACATCATTTTTATTTTATTTTTCAACAAAATACTTACATCACTTTGATGTTCGCTGTGTATAGAAGACTCAACATGTTTTAGTTGCGCTTTAAAAACATCATATAATGTTTCATCAATTGTGTGCAACAATTCAGGAGTTTGCAATTTTAAACAATCGTCAGTAAGTGACAAAAATAGTTTTATAAACGCAATAGTGTTCGATGTTAGATGCAGCCAGCAATCACCTGAAACAATATTATACATTTTTGCAATACGATAATTTTGTATGATTACCTGTAACATAGCTATCCAATTTGATGCCAAGGTCGGCATGTTCTTGTAAACACCTCAATAATTTTTGTTTCGATTTTAAATTTGTTGGAATCCACTTATCATCAGCTGCTCTAAGTTTCACAGCATCTGTTAACTTGTCACGAGTGTCTCTTAATGCTCTAGTTAATGGATTCCGTAATGCTCCATCTAATTGATAACATAAATCTATTCCATAGTGACATAACTAAAAAATAATTTATTATTTATAAATATTATTATTAAATTGATTTGAATACCCGTTCGCACTGAATCCTAACAAGAACCACGCATTCAGTTAAAATCGTTAACGATATTTGAGGGATAAAAACTTGTTTGATTAAATGTGATGTTAAGATGTTTAATTCGCCTCCCGCCCAAACAACAAATGCTGAAAATAATACAATTTAAATATGAAATAATATGTTTATATTAGTATATTTACCTGCTGCGCAACTTGGCGAATTCGGAAACGCTCTCAAAAATTCTTCAGTCATGTGACACATATTTGTAAAAACAACACTACTTAATTGTTTTACATAAACACTAGTCGCTCCTTCTCTTTTTACTCGCTTGCATTGAGTTTTTAAAATGCTGCTGCATAGTTGCAGAAATAATTCGCAAGACTAAAACATACAAAAAGTGAATTGTGTAAAATAAAATTAATTTAGTATTCATACTTGTGTAGATCTTCCCAAATGATTTAATAATCTAACAGCTCGTCTTGCAGCTCTTAAACCACCTTGCAAAGATTTATCAGGGTTTACTTCTAATTCGCGCATTAAAGTTTCTGTTAAAGTTGTATGCCTCATTTCCACCTAAAGAAAAACAATTTTAAACTAACTAGTTTAATTATTTTTAATTTAAATTACCTTTCGTTGAATGTCATTCAAAACAGGATCCTGTAATTCAGTTTTATTGACATTGTGTTGTGAAATGAAGTCTTTAGCGCGATTTAAAAGATTTAAGGCGTCTTCAAAATGTCTTTGTGCTACTAACACATCTAAATCTTCGGGAACTTCTAATAACCATTCTGGGTGTTGGGTTAATTCTTCTTCGGATTGATCATCGAAAGCTATAAATAACTTTTTGTAATTTAATATTTGATTTTCAAGTAACAACTTACGATTTGAACTCGGTGAATCAACAGAAACAGTTCTTGATGGAGAACGTTCAGCAACTGTTTCTCGTTTTAAAGTTTCCTGAGTTAAGCGAGCTTTTTTGGTGATGTCGAAATGGTTTAACCATTCTTTTTTACTTGATCCTGAACTGCATTGAAATACTCGAGTATCGGGAAATGCAAGTATCTTGAACGCATGTTTAATTGGACCAAGATCTCTTACATTCACAACTGCGAGACTGCCTAATTCGTATAATATTTCAAATTTATATCGTACTGGTCCGCGTCTAAATATTCATGATTATTAATTTTATTTTTTAAATAGATGATGTATTTACCTCTCGCCTTTTATCCAAGGAGCTAGCATAAAGCTATCTGATAATAAATAGCCATGAACATGTTGAATTTTTGTGTTATCAACTGGATCTAATTCAACTAAATCATCATGATGAATTAAAGTTCTACCAGGTACATCTAGTATGTCCTGGAATTAAAATATGAAAAAATTGACAGTAAAAAAACAAATGCTAATTACCGAGCATCCTTCAATTTTTTCAAGAATCGCAGCTAGCTTTCTTTTTTTAGCTTCTTTCTCTTGTTCTTCAGTTGTTTCTTTCGTGTCATTGTTTTCTTTAGTGGGCGTTTCGTCAGCTAATAAAGCTGTATCTGCTAAACCAGTTAATAGTAATCGTTGTTCTGATAACAAGTGAGATAGTTGATACATTTCGCTTTCGAGATCTGGTATTTATTAAAGAAATATAAGTAAGTGTTAAAAAGTGGGCGTGACATCAAATGATAATCAGTTTGACTTAAAGGATACGTGAGATTTCTTTAGCTGTATCAATAAATTGCATGTAGTTGTTGTAAACATTTTTCTTGAGTGTTGCGCTAGTTTTTTCGGCTTGAAATTGGATTTGTTTACGAAGTTGATGAAGTTCTTGCCCTCCAACGCATCTTTGAGATAATTCTCGAACATCTGTTGTATCAGTTAAATTTAGCGCATAAATAAAAGATTATTGTATTCTTTATTACTTACACTTTTCAGGATTAAAATCCTTTTCACTTAATTGTTTCATAGTAGGCTCTGTCATTTTGACGTTTATTTTGACATTTAACTGTGGGTAGAAATAGGGATTTTGAGCGTAAAAAATCTACAACTTCACGCGTATATTGACGTTGACATTATGAAAACTAACCTACTTATGTTAGCAACGATTTTTCGTGATTGTTCGTAAATTTGATTAGTCTTATCTGCAAAATATTTACAATAAACCACGTGTTTTTACATCTGCGTGGAGTAAGAAGGAAATTTAAATTTTTTCAACCACTTTGACATTTTGTTAGAAAATGTCAAGAAATCCCGTTATGAAGGCTACTTTTACTTCGTTTTGCTGATGTGTCTACATAAATTACAGTGATAAGTTTAGTAATTATAAATGAAAATGGAAACTTTACGCAACAGGAAAATTAAAGTGAAATCCAAACGTGTTACTCAAGATGAGGACAGAAATTTTTTGGAAAATGTCGAAAATCTGTACAATGATGAAGATGAAAAGCAGATGGGAGATGCTGCACCCAGTAAAAATGATTTCGACAAAAAAATCGAAGAAAACGAACTTAAAAATGAAATTATCAGTAGTGATACTGAATCTGTTTCACCAAAAAATAGATTTTTCAGAATTAAATTTGAAATTGATATGATTTCAATAACTTTATTTATTTTGGGAGTTGTAACTAGAATGTACAAATTAGAAGAACCTCGTCATGTAGTGTAAGTAAAACATAAAGATCAATTTCTTGTACACATTTTTACACAACTTTTCATTTATTAGTTTTGATGAATTACATTACGGAAAATATGTTTCATTATATATGAAACGCACATTTTTCTTTGATTCTCACCCGCCATTAGGGAAACAATTAATAGCTGGAGCTGCATATGTAGCAGGATTCGATGGAAATTTCAAATTCGAACGAATCGGAAGTCCATATTCTGAATCTGTTCCGTTATTCGCTTTAAGATTCGTTCCTGCATTTTGTGGAAGTTTATTAATGCCTACCGCATATCATTTGATGCTTGAAATGGGCTTATCCCAGTGGACATCACTTTTAGCAGGATTATTATTACTTTGTGATAACGCGATTTTGTCTCAATCGCGATTCATTTTAATGGAATCAATGTTGTTATTATTCTCATTATTCGGTATTTTGTGCATTTTAAAATTCAGACATTATCATACAAAATTATATACCTTTTTTTGGTGGTTTTGGTTAATATTGGCATTTATTTCTTTAACTTGCGCGTTATGCGTAAAATACGCTGGATTTTATTCTTGTTGTTTGGGACTTGCAATTCTTGGACGAGATTATTGGAAACTTTTATCAGATAAAAAGCATTCTGATCGCTCCCTTTTTTTACGATTTATTGGAAAAGCTGTTGTTGTTATTACTGTTCCTCTTGCCGTATATTTAGGAATATTTTATTTACATTTAAATGTATTAGTAAATGCGGGGCCTCACGATAGCATAATGACAAGCGCATTTCAAGCATCTCTTGAAGGTGGCTTAGCTTCCATTACAAAAGGGCAGCCTCTTTTAGTTTCCCATGGCTCACAAATTACGCTAAGGTACATCGTTAATTGTGATAAAAAATACCTTGGTCCAAACGATAAGAAATAATTACACAAAATTATAATAATTATAGACATACTCATGGCCGAACATGTTGGCTGCATTCTCATCCACACGTCTACCCAATTCGCTACCCAGACAAAAGAGGCTCAAGTCATCAACAACAAGTGACATGCTATAGCTTTAAAGATGTTAACAATTGGTGGATTGTTAAACGCCCAAACAAAAATGATTTAGTAGTCGAGCAACCGGTTGATTCCATCAAACATGGAGATGTAATCCAATTGGTTCATGGTATTACTAGCAGAGCCCTAAATTCCCACGATGTAGCAGCTCCGATGTCGCCTCAAAGTCAAGAAGTTTCTTGTTACATCGATTATAATGTCTCAATGCCCGCTCAGAATTTATGGCGGGTTGAAATTGTAAACAGAGATCAAAATGGCGATGCTTGGCATACAATTCAATCTCTAGTTAAATTGATTCATGTTAACTCAACTCAAGCGCTGAAATTCAGCGGGAGGCAGTTGCCTGATTGGGGATTCAATCAGCATGAAGTTGTAACTGACAGGATTGTCAATCAAGATGATACAGTTTGGAATGTTGAAGAACATCGATACACTAAAAGTGAAGACCAGAAAGAAAGAGAGCGAGATTTGGTCAATGCTGAAATGATTCCTACCGCTGCGACTAGTTTGTCATTCCTGGAAAAATTATTGGAGTTGCAGTATAAAATGTTGATAACTGCAACTGAAAATGTTCAGAATCATATGTATAGTTCGGAACCTTTGGAATGGCCGTTGTTATCGAGAGGAATCGCTTATTGGGTTTCCAGCAAGAGCAATGTATGATAAAATAATTTTGGTATTATATATTTGTTACAATTTGATTTATATTTTAGGCACAAGTTCATCTACTAGGCAATTTAGTAATCTGGTATTCTGCTACTGCAAGTCTAATTATTTACTGTGTCTTATTGCTTTTCTATTTACTACGTCGTAGAAGAAACTGTTTTGATTTGGATCAACATAATTGGAATAAATTTATGTTAATAGGTGAAGTATTTTTAACCGGATATGTTTTTCACTTCGTTCCTTATTTTTTCGTAGAGAGAACTTTATTTTTACATCACTATTTACCTGCATTTACGTATAAAATTTTACTGACAGCTGCTCTGATAGAACATATTTATTTTTTGATACGCGAAGTGTTAAATATTAAATTTTTGTCCCGTATTTATATTATAGCGGTTGTTGTTTGGATGATAACTGTTGTTTACGTATTTAAAAAGTTTACGGTATTGTGTTATGGCACTACTGCTTTATCTACAAGTGATATTTTAAATTTGAGATGGAGAGAAACTTGGGATTTTATTGTCCATAAAAATTAAAATTGTTACGTATTTTACAGGATTATAATCTCATCATGACTGAATTATAAAAGATTTTAAAAATGTTATTTAGCCCATGACTCATTTTAAATTAGCTATATTTATTGTGAAATCGACTGAAAAAAAGACATCACAATTTTTAATTGTAAATATAATTTGTATATATCGAGAATGGTACAAGGTTAAAAAATTAAAAGAATGTATATTTTTACATATTATATTTTATTTGGAAAAGAAATTATTAAATAAATCAATTATATTTTAAATCCAAGATTGTTTAAAAGAATAAGACTCCTTAACTTGAAGTATCCATTGCCACATCATCAATCCTGCGAACGTGTTCCTCAATATCAATATTTGCAGTTTTGGTGGTCAAAACTGCAGTAGTTCCTTTCGGATAACGATAAGAAGCTTGACGAACTCCTTTCTTATTAGCTTCATCATAAGTACGCAAGTAATTGACAGTCCCCTTTTTGATGACGCAAATATCAACATTAGATCCCGAACCCAGATCGTTGAAAATACCAGCTGCGATGGCGTTCCTCACAAGTTTAATTCCGGCTTGCTCTTCCAAATTTTCTTGGAATCCTTGCTCGAAAACAGCCATAGCAGCTAGAGTACCTGATCCCATAGCGGTAAACGGCAACTTATCGGTTGAACCATGCGGATAAATACTGTAAAGATGCGCACCGAAGTTGTCTACGCCACCCAAAACTAAAGCAGCGCCAATATGTCCTTGATAACGGAAAAGCATCTGCTTCAGCATTTGATTGGCGGTGCTGACGGGAACAACGCGTCCGGTGTATAATTTATGTAATTCTAATTGAGATGCAATTAGTTTTGTTGTCATTTCGGTATCGGCGGCTGTACCTGCACCGCAACAACTTTAACAAAGTATTCAGATTAATAAAATGATCTAAATAATAATAAAAAGTGTTAAAATACGTACTACATATTTCCGGCCAAGTAGTGAATCTTGGAGCAATTTTTATCAGATACAGTTGTATCTTCAGTAGCTCTGGTATCGGCTCCAAGGATGATTCCATCCTTGAAGACGAGTCCTACAATTGTAGTACCGGTCTTTGTTGCTTTTGGTAGCGGAAAACCTTTCTGAGAAAGAAGTGCATTTCTGAAAATATAAGGTTAGAATATCATGACAATGCAAAATTGTTTTCATTCTGATAGAGTATAAAAATTATACTACAAATAATATATTTTTTGTAAAATTAATTTTATTGTTAGTTGATTAAAATATAAATTACCTTCGGCAGTTTTCAAAAGAAAACCCTGTAGCAGGAATTTCTGGAGCTAGCACAGACGACATGTTTATTTTCTAAACTGAATTTGACAGAGTCATTTGATTGGTCAGTGGCGACACGAAGTAACTGTATTAGAATCTAAAACCTTAGTTCTAAATTTAATTTTTTTTATAATAGGTGAAATAAAATGGCAAATGTAAATACAAGTTGTTAAAAATGTTGTTATAATACTTATTAATGATTGTTGTTAAGTTTTGAAGTATATTTAAAATTAGAAAAATAGTTTATGAAAGTATGATGTACGGGCACGATAGCGCATGCTTGGAATATTTAAACGTCATGTACGGGAGAAAGCTGTCAGAGCGGATAGGTTCTGATTTGTACTAAAAGTTGAATTAAAGGAAGTGGTTTTGGTAAAGAGTGCTGTTACATGATGTGATATTAATATAGTTTAACAATCATTATAATAAATATTAAAGTGCAACAAATATTCAACTAGTATTGTTAAACTTCTGACATATGCGCGCGCATCAGTACATATTTTGTGAATTT
The DNA here is from genome assembly GCA_911728475.2 of Pterostichus madidus. NCBI lineage: Eukaryota > Metazoa > Arthropoda > Insecta > Coleoptera > Carabidae > Pterostichus > Pterostichus madidus. The sequence goes on along the minus strand of OU452313.1, from coordinate 6,357,848 downwards.
TACTGTTATGTTTTGTGTGTTAATTAATAGTTTTATAAATATTTTATGAAAAATTGTTGCTGTTTAATATTACTAATTAAAAAAGTGCATCACAGCGATACCCAAATAAATATTTAAGTGATACTTGATAAATACAAGAACTAGTTTCAACTTGTTAAGAAATTTCTAATACTAGAAAAAATCTTGTCCATTTGAGTGCATATTTTTTGTGTCAACGAGTGTTACAACCAGATTTTCCTGAATTAAACCAATAAGTAACGCTTTAAAGTATGGTGTAATGTGGCACAGTACAATAATTTCTCATGAACTAAAACTTTTCTTCGAGTTCCACATTTCAAGAAAGAAGAGTGGGAAGTCTTCATCATGCCGAGGAAAAAATGAACTCAGATGCAGATAGCTTGGTCAGTAATATTTACATTATATTTATTTATTTACCTCATAACAACATTTTGATTTATACTTATAAAAGTTTACTTCAGTAAACTTTTCGTATGCAAAGCTAAACAATATGCTTCCTGTACACTCCGTGAGAAACTAGAAAATAATTTTGAAAGAGTACAGTTGATGGAGAAAGTTTGTTTTTACGTGCATATAATGGTTAATTATCTTAAAATTAACTATATAAAACACATTTACAACACGATAGTAAAAAGAAAATTTATTATTGATTTGCAGCGTTTCTAGAAAAATCAAAAAGCCATTAATTTTTTTAGTCACATTTAATCTACATGGAAAAGATATTTTTATACCAAAATTGATTTCCGTTTACTAAAAAACTTTTCTGTTTAAATTTCGATTTCTCATTTTCCTTTCTATTTCTATATTATGACGTAATCTTTATTTTATATCAAAGTTTTATCGGCGTAAAACAAAAAAAAATATAGAAACATCATCAAATGTTTTAACGTCATAAAGTCTTTAATATGACGTCATTTGCAATTATTTTTTTATTGTTTAGCGTGGGAAGAAATCGCTAACTTTTTACGGAAGATAAAGTCAAATCATTGGTGATTTGAATTACTATAGAAAACGAATTCATTTTATGTTTTCTATTGTGGCAAATTTCAATTCTTCAATTTTTTACTAGTAAAGTAATTTGCAGAGATTTAGGAAAAAATTTATGTCAAGTTTTAATGATTTTGCGAAGTTAAAGCTTGTTCGTCTCGTGTTCTCTGTGACCAGGTGCTTTTTGCATCCCTTTGATTACTTCGCTTGTGTAAAGGTCAAGGGTCATGGCAAAAGATCTTGATGTAAAATGCCAGGACTTTTTACTGCAGTTCCTATGCTATGAAATGGCGTAATTGAGCAGAAAATTTTAAACTCTCTGCCATACATTATTACGCTGAAAGTCTGTTAGAGATTTTTGAGCTGTTTTTAAATATGAAATCATGTCATTGATAAATTTTTAAAATATGTAATAAACAGTGTATCCTGTTTATAATATATTTTAATAAAGAATGTTATTTATAAATAAAATTACACAAAGACCAAAATAGAAACATCAGCATCTCTTCTTATATGGATATTACAATTTTTTCACAACAAATAATACAGATAAATAAATATATCATCACGCCTTCTACCCATTACTGGGTGTGGCACTCTGCCGAAGCAGATCTTGGATCCTGAGAACCCTGGTTCGATTCCCACAGGCGACAAAAAAATTTTCATAATTTCAAAAGCTACCCCTGTGGCTCCTCCACCACTAACATCTAAGAGGGCCATGATTTGACGACTGGTAACCGTACTTCACGCTCAAAATATATCACAGATGAATGAATAGGAAATAAATATAATATTTAGGAAACAATATAAGATATAATTCACTAGTTACTAATTTTTCGCATCTCTCTCCGAGATTGACAGTTTTGGAAACCAAGTTTTTACCGAACGACGTTATGCGTTGAGTGGTTGAAGAGTAGAGAGATTTTTTGCAATTTTAAATCATATCATTTATCAGCGCGAAAAAAAAAACTGTTTTGCGAGTGCGAGCATATATTGACATATATTGAGCGGTCCAATTCTGCTTCGGTTCGTGTTCTGGTTCGGTTCAAATCCGTGATCTAAACTATATTAAGTTTAAATATCTTGCACGAAGTCTTGAAACATGTATTCATTAGATTTATATTGTAGTTAATCTTTGCAACTGTTCTTGTCCTTTCACACCACTTTCGCTTGATTTACATTCATAATTTCTTTCACATAAATTCTTTTATTCCTCTCACTTGAAATCTGTCTTTCTCGTAAAAAACTTTCAATCATATCACTCCATATATTCTTAGATCGTCCGCCTAATCTCTTATCCTCAATTTCACCTATTTTAATAATTCCACATACGTTCCACATGTTCATATCCATAGAAAATGATTTTTTAATATCATGAGCATGTTATTAGCCCTCGGTGCTTTGCGCCTCGTGCTAATAATTATTCCACGGGCTAGAAATTCCTGTTTTCACCCTTGATACATAAATAACTATTTTGTACTCACATCATTCAAAATAGGGTGGCTAGTTCAGTGGTATGAAGTCGGCCTGTGGATCCTGAGAACCCCGGTTCGATTCCCACATGCGACAAACAATTTTCATAATTTCAAAAACTACCTCTGTGGTTTCTCCACCACTAACATCTTTGGGGGCCGTGATTTGACGACTGGTAACCGCACTTCACGCGCAAAATATATCACTTACCGAGATCTGCTTCGACAGAGTGCCACACCCAGTAATGGGTAGAAGGCGTGATGATATATTTATTTATTTTATTTATCATTCAAAATAAGGTTTACATTATCTTGGTAACCGATGGAAAGTTTGATTTTGCGCACTAGTGTGTAAAGTAATTGAAAAAATATCAATTTTTATGGTTCTAAATTTTGGCTATTACAGTGCTAATTGTACTTACCTACACACATTTTTAGGAATATGTAAAACAAATAGAGACATTAATTTATAACGCCATCAATCAGACATATTTTAACAAACTTTACGAGAAAAAAATAAACAATTTGTTTTTAAATAACAAATGTCAATTCATGGCATGCTAAACTGTCAATATAAATTCACGCTTCGAATTTCATAACTTTTCGCACTATCGGTTATATAATTTTTGTTCGTTACAAAAAGCATTGTACAAAACTCGTGCACGAAGACGTCATTTGCACCATTTGCGCAAAGTATGTCTTCGCGCACTTGTTATGCAAATAGCTTTTGTTTAATGTGAAATAGCGGTTTCCGGTTTTAGAAAAATAACTATTTTTTAAAATATAAGTAATAAATAGGATAGTAATAAAATTCGCATTTATATCACATATCATGTGCAAAACCGAAAAAACACGCAGTAAATAACAAATAAAAATCTCATTTATCTCACTCCCCTTGCTTCCACGTGCCGATCCACGTGTACACCAACCCAATCTAAATACGCACATGCATCTGTAGTCGAGATAAACAATAACAAAAACCCAATGACCGGAAGTGTAATACTGCTGCAAATTGATCGCGTAGGCTTCGACACATCCATTGACGTGCGAGTGTCGATTGTTTAGCTCGATCATCCGATCACAAGCATCAAAATAAACCCGTGCATTTTATTGACGAAATTAGATTCCGCCCGGATTCTCCGTCGCCAATGTGCGGAACCGACGGTGTGGTTGCCGCAGTGCTGGATTATATTATAAGCTGACTAAACTATAGCTTAGGGCTCCGTCACATTGGGGGCCCCGCGGAAATTGTTAAAAAATTAAAAAACTAATAATGATATTTATTATTACATTTATTTCTAAAGTATTTCTATTACTTAAAAAGTCAAAATTCTATTAGCTGTCAGACTCCTGACATAACCTATTTGTATTTATTAGAAATGTCAAATAGCATTTCCGCCTTTACCTGACGTTGTGCCAACTGTGGAATAAAAAGATCTCTGGAATTGTATTGCCAACTATAACAATCCCTTTTGATCACTCTGTAATAGTGTCAATATTCATTTACTTATTTTCCTGGCAATAACCTTCTCTTCTCTTTTCAATTAAATAAAAAAATAAATATATCATCACGCCTTCTACTCATTTCTGGGTATGGCACTCTGCCAAAGCAGATCTCGGTAAGTGATATAATTTGCGCGTGAAGTGCGGTTACCAGCCGTCAAATCACGGCCCCCAAAGATGTTAGTGGAGGGGGAGCCACAGGAGTAGTATTAATGTGGTGAAAAAATGTTTATCGCCAGTGGGAATCGAACCAGGGTTCTCAGGATCCACAGGCCGACACGATAACAGTGGTACATATAATTATAGATGATTTACAAAGGAGATTACTTTATTCTATGAATAAAGACTAATTTTCTTGAAACGGGAGAGGCCCCCAAAATCTGTTGTGCTTAGGGCCCTCATAGTGTTAATCCGGCCCTGGATTGCCGACATTGACGGAATTGGCAGCCGGGGTTCAAATGTGTTGGTAATGGAATCTCATTCTCATCTCCGTGTTTATTTGAAGTGATTCTGTTTGGTTTGTCTTTAGTGAAAAGAGTTTAATTGTGAGGGGTAAATGTTTTATTTAAAGTTCAGTAACTTGAATAGAATGTGAAGTAGGTGATCGTTTATTGATTCTTGTCGGTTTTGACGAGATGCATTTTATTTGGTTTTCCTGGAAAAGAGTTTTTATAGATTTTAGTCAGACGTATACATATTTGACATTTAAAATTTGTTATTGATATTATTTTCCTTGGTTTTATAAATATCATTCAAATTATTTTTGTATACTTATCTTCTTATTATATATCTCTGACATTTACAGACTTTATTGTTGCATAAAGATAAAGACAGATATATGTTTTAGTTAATATTGTTTTTTGATCGTTTACTATAGCTGTATTCCATTCGGCACTTGGTTCACTTAAATCAGTTCAGATAAATTAGACAACATGACTAAATGAACTGAACAAAGCAAATTGATGCACTTATTGAGATGAATTACTTCAAAGTAAATTAGAATCAGTCATTTTAGTATTATAAAGTCAGTGAAGTAATCCAGCGAAATAAATAAGTGATCTGGTTCAGTAAATGTAAGTTAGATTTGATCCAAATGGCAAATGGAATACGCCTATCAGTGATTTTCAAACTTTTCGAAGGCAAAAATCACAAATATATTCTTTCGCGATCCCTTTACCTTTTATGTGATCAAAATTGCAGTTTTTAAAAGGCTGATGTAATAATGTACATTACAAACGTAGAACAACGGTTTCAGAAATTAGTTAAGGAAACATTTCTTAATTATGGTGGTTATTTCATGACTGTCATAAAAGTATAGGTAACCGAAAACGTTTATAAAAATAAGCATTTAATTTCATGTATTAGTATTTGCTTACTAATGTAGAAACTCATGAAAAATAACATATTTAAATTTCATTAAAATCTGTCGGAAATACTACCATGATGTCACTTTAAGGATTAATTTAAAATAATATGTTACTAGATATGAAGTTGAGAATTTCATCATTCGATTCCACTTATATATATTTTTGCGTAAAAATGCATATTTTGATCCTCAAAATATTTTTTTTAAATCGCCGGATTCATGATCGCAAAAATTTCGGTTAATGAGAAAAATGCGAATTTTTTGGTTGAACCAGTATAAAAATAGAAAAATTTTAAAATGTATTTCTATATAATTCAGACTACGAGAAATCGAATGCCGTTGAGCGCATCTTCATATCTTTTTTAGTTTACGAGTTACAGCGATTTTTGACTTTTTCAAAATCTCAACTTTGAAGACCCATATCTCTAAAACTAAAAGAGATATTGAAATGCGGTTTGAACGAGTGTATTCCTCGTGCTGTAATTAACTTATACTGAAATTTGTAAATTTTTGGAAATTTTCATATTTTTTTCGAAATTTTCTTTTGCTTATATTTCAAAAACTTGACGATATAATGAAAATTTATAAAAACCAGTGAATTCCTCGTATAAAAATGCATATGTATGTAAATTTTCCGAATTTTTGGAGCACGGATACAATTTTTAGAACAAAAAAACTAAAAATGGCCAAAATTCGTAAAAATCTTAAGGGGTACCCCTTCAAAAATAATTAAAAAAACAGTGATTTTTCGTTTTTTTGCAATAAAAACTTAATCTGTCCGAATTTTTGGCTGAAAATTTGCATACCTATGTACTTTTACGAGAGGAATTCACTGGTATGCACAGATTTTTATTATCTCGTCAAGTTTTTGAAATATAGGCAAAAAAAATTTTGAAGAAAATTATGAAATTTTCAAAATTTCAGTATAAGTTAATGCACGAGAAATACACTCGTTCAAACCGCAATTCAATATCTCTTTTAGTTTTCGTGATATGGGCCTTCAAAGTTGAGATTTAAAAAAAGTCAAAAATCGCTGTAACTCCAAAACTAAAAAAGATATGAAGATGCGCTCAGCGGCATTCGATTTCTCGTAGTCTGATTTATATAGAACTATATTTTAAAATTTTTCGGTAGCACGAACCCTAGAACAAGAATAATTGAATATGATTTCTGAAAGATTTACCAATCTTTTAGTAATTTATCTTCTCGAAAACATTTAACAAAATAATTGTACGTTTTCTAAATGTCAAAATAAAAAATCGTCTGCTTGAAAGTTTTGTAATTTATGCGCGTTAATTCACTGAAATACAATAAATAAAAGAGGTTAATTTTCAACCTTCATTTACAACTGTTATCAAAAACCGATTTATCATCAGCTACTAAACAAGCGAATCCTAGCGATTTTCACGGCTGGGAAACATTCATTTCCATTCGTTTATTCTTCTGTAAATCGATTTGGACGTTCCGTCGTTCGCTTCCCTCAACGGATGCTTTAAAAACTGTTCACGTTGACGTCAAAATATTGCATCTCAAATGGAATATTTCGCTTTTCGTGAAATATTGCCGCGGCACAGATGCGATACAATCATTTTTCGTTTTGTTAGAAGAATACATTTGGGAATGGAATGGACGGATTTTTTTTTATTTATTATAAACACTTCGTAGAACTAAACCATTTTGGGACAAGGTTCACAGTATTATATTTTATTTGATATTTTCTCTCTGCTTTTATTATTAAACTTGTAACATTGTGTTGGTTTTTCTATTCAAAATATCTTGGAAACAAAAAGTAATTTGTAGTAGAATAGGATGCGGGCACTCACGTGACACTGTGACGTTTTTGTGACGTAAAAACAGCTGTTCCGGGAAAGATCACTGCGCCACCTACAAAAATGAACAATTTTTTGGAACTAGATTTGAAAAGAACCGGTTCTTTTCAAATCTCGTCCCAAAAAATTGTTCATTTTTGTAGGTGGCGCAGTGATCTTTCCCGGAACAGCTGTTTTTACGTCACAGTGTCACGTGAGTGCCTGCATCCTATGTTTTAATAAGCCAAATGTAATATGATAAGGTAATAATGGACATAGACTTAAGTTGTAGTTTATTTAACCCTAGTCCTGGTCCTTTCTCCGGTCTGACAAGAACCCATTTAAATTATTTGTTAATTCTCCTTTAAATACGGGAGGGTTACAAAGATTCATTGACAACATTCCAGCCAAGGTAATGGCCATCTTCAGGTCAAACGTAAATTTTAAACGTATAATAACATGTAGAATAAGTTCAAAGTTGCGAATTGAATATTTAGGGCAAACATATATCTAAATGAAAAAATCTGGTGTGGGCACCACACGACTTTCTTATACACAACATATATAATATTTAGAATATATGTTATTAAACATGTAATTTAGTTTCTTTCCGTAAGAAGACAGATAACTAGATAAAGCAAAAATTAAAATGTATGTTTTTTGTTTCTATTGCTACTATGATTATTGAAATATATTATTAAATATAAAAATTAGTTTTTCTCGAAATTAGACGCATATACAGGAAAATTACAAATAACATTTTATGTTCCAAATATTTTTGCTAACATCTTTTATTTGAAACATTTTTTCGTAACTGATTCAATTTTTGAAATAAATGGAATTTATTGTTTTGTGTGTCCGGTAAACTTCCTCTTCCGGTTTTTCAATTTCATTCAAAATCAACTCAGCTCTTCGTATTTTCATGAAACTTATAATTACCAAGTTTCGTTAACAAATCTTATCTCGTTCATGAGATATTGCACGACCGGACACACATCCATCCATCCATCCACACACACAGACATCATTAAGAAAATGATCAAAACGGATTCAGTGGACCTCAAAACACGTATTTCCGCGAAAATCTCGTCAACGATTTTTTTCACGATACCAATACTTCCTTATACTGCGTATAAGAAAGTAAAAAGTAAATATGATTCTAAAAGTTGCAAAAATGGAATGTATCTAAATATATATCTTTGCCCTAAAAAGTCGACGATCAGACTCTTTAGGGCAAACATATAAATGTAGATTCACAGTAGACAGAATTTGTGATCATGTGAGAGACAACTAAAAAATTACAGAAGTATCAGATTATCCCAACAATTTTGTGAGGTTTTCAACACATGAATTTTTCACAGTGGTTAAATTTTTCACAAAAACTTTCCTGGCCGAACTTTTTATCGAAAAAGTAAGTGTGCTAGTGCTTTTTTTACTGTCAGTAGTGATCAAAAGCTCAGTAATTCATGATCTGAATCGTAGTTTAGAGTCTACGCGCATCTTGGAGATTGAATTTTTTATTTGGTCCGTCGAACCTTCAGCCCTTTAGGGAATCGTAATAGGATAAATTTGGCTGATTTCGAATCGTGTTTTATTGCTTGACTATACGCATATAAATAAAAAGTCTCTATCAACAAGAAGGAAAAAAAACTGTTTTTGTACGGTTGCTATGAAAAGTCGATAATTGCATTCTCATTTGTCAACGTAAAGTTGACATTTTCTGTGGAGCAATCCAAAACTATCTTTTTATACTCGCATCATTCAAAATAAGGTTTACATTACCTTGGAAACCGATGGAAAGATTTATTTTGCGCACTAGTGCGCAAAGTAATTGAAAAAAACACCTATTTTTATGGTTCTAAATTTTGACGCTAATTGTACTTATATACATACATTTTAAGGAATTTATAAACAAAGTAGAGACATTAGCTTATAACGCCATCAATCAGACATATTTTAACAAACTTTACGAGAAAAAATAAACAATTTGTTTTCAAATAACAAATGTCAATTCATGGCATACTTAACTGTCAATATAATAAAATAAATAAATATATCATCACGCCTTCTACCCATTACTGGGTGTGGCACTCTGCTGAAGCAGATCTCGGTAAGTGATATATTTTGCGCGTGAAGTGCGGTTACCAGTCGTCAGATCACGGCCCCCAAATATGTTAGTGGTGGAGGAGCCACAGGGGTAGCTTTTGAAATTATGAAAATTGTTTGTCGCCTGTGGGAATCGAACCAGGGTTCTCAGGATCCACAGGCCGACTTCATACCACTGAGCTGTCAATATAAATTCACGCTTCAAATTTAATAAATTTTCTCATTGTCGATTATATAATTTTTGCTCGTTACAAAAAGCATTGTACAAAACTCGTGCACGAAGACGACATTTGCACCATTCGCTCAAATTAAAACACTCGCTTCGCTCGTGCTTTAAAATTACGCTCATGTGCAAAGTACGTCTTCGCGCACTTGTTATGTAAATAGCTATTTTTTACAACTGTCAAAAAAACATGACATTTTTACATCGAAATTTGTGTTATTTTCACATGTAAAAATAAATTTTTTTCATTGAAATGTCAAATTTCGTAATCTTTGACACTTTAAAAAATATATATTTATCAAACATTTTCTCGTCTCTTTGGTTACAACACGTCAAGTTTATATTATTTTGATTTTTTCTTTCAATTTACTTAAATAAATCAATAATTATTGTATTATTATTTTTTGACAGTTTAGAAAAAATGTTGTTTGTATTTCGTGGGCGAAATTGGTGTTTTTTGACGCGCTCGAATGACTTTTGTCTCGACCTAACGGTCTCAACCAAAAGTGACATTCTCACACGCAACAAAAACACTCATTTCATGCTCTTAATACAAAATAACTATTGTTCTTCTTGCATTATTGCATTACCATGTTCTAGTAACAAAGAATCACTTCACGCTCGTAATACACAAATAACTATTGTGTCTTATTTATTCAAATTAATTCTGTTTACTGGATAATTTTATTAGATTATTTTATATAAACAGGAAACCTTTAAGAATCTTTATTGAACCTGTAATAATTTGTTCAAATAAATGTATGTATAAATGCCGAACGTCATCCTTGAAATTTATATAAAAATAAACAAATATTCAATAAATCATAGGTTGGTTATTTACCGGAAAGTATTTTTAATTCTTATCGGAATTTGAACTCTGCAATGTAATCAAAATGTTAAATTCAATGCAAATAAGATTAAACTGGCAGGTATATTAGAAAATGATTTAAATTCAGGCAAATATTTGAACTCGAATAAGATTATTTCAATGTTATTTTCTTTATTACTCATGCTTTCAATTTTCCCTGTATGCTAATGAATGATTATAATGAAATGTAAATATGTTATTTTTCATGTGTTTCTACACTAGTATGCATTTTTTTTTTAAAGTTTACCGTTGTTGAGCTGAGTAATGTAATGTTAAAGTCGACCAAAGTCGATCAAAAATGCATTGGCGTTATAGGAAGTGTACGTCGCGAGGCAGCTTACTGCGTAATAAATTCATATATTGTACATATTTTTTAACAAAAAACTAACACACAGTACATCATGTAAAGATAAAGGTATGAGAATTAAAAAATCCATGCCTTACCGGATTAGTTTCAACGAAATTGGCGATGAAAGTTGGATATTCTATGCTAATCAATAGAACTGTCAGAAATGCTTGGCAACGTTGCACAGCACAGGTAGACACTAGACAGAGATGGCACGAATAACAAAGCAAGAACTATGAATGTTATTATTTTAATACAAAAAAAAATATTACAGCATTTTATATTTATTTATTTGTTGTTACAGTTGATAATAATTGCTTTGGTGCATTTTTCTCATTTTTCTTATGAACTGTCAACAGGATGTATCGATAATACAATTACGTTTCGTACCGACTGGCCGCTTGTGGTTCTGACCTTGTTGTCATAGCTTGTGCTGTGTAAAATCTTACACTGCTATTGGTTGGCATGAAACATTCACTTCCAAAAATTTTGGTATGTTACTGAATTTCATAAACTAGTTAAATAGTTTTATTTAATATATTCAATGTTATTATTAATTATACGATATTTGCAGCGAAATATTAATTCTGTTAATAACCTATACCATACAAAAATGTAATAATTATTTTTGTAAACTTTTTAGGTCACGTATACTTTTGTATGAGACTGTCATGATAGAACCACCTTAAAATGTAATATTTTTATGATCTCAGTTTTGTACGAGAGCCAAATACATAAAAGTACTTAAAATAGCAATAACAAATAATTTTGGTCACAGAATGCTGAAATGTATATTAACTTATGGAGTAGTTGGCTCAGTGGTATCAAGTCGGCTTGTAGATTTGAGAACTCGGGTTCGATTTCCACAGCTGATAAATAATTTTCACCATATTAAAATTATTCCTCAGGTTCACTAACATCTTTTAGGGCGGTAATTTGACGGCTGGTAACCGCACATCACTTGCATAAATATATCATTTATCGAGATCTGCTAATGCAGAATGCCACATCCAAAAACAGAGTTCGGTTCCAGTTAACTTCGCTATCTCAAAATTCATTTCAATCTTGAAAATGAGTCCTAATGGTTCTTTTAAATATTACTATACTCTGTTTTTTAAGCAGGAGGAGTAATTTAAATTTTAACCGCTAAAACTGACGCTTCTGATTGGCTAGTGCTTCGTCCACTTTACACTATACATAGATTTAACATTTGATTTATTAGAGCTGTCATAGTTTTGAGGTTATCTGTTTTCTTGTTGGTTTTTTGCATTTCTGTGACATTAACATAAATCTGTTCTTTCAAGAACTAATAATATACGGAGTGACAAATTAGAGTTTATAATGTCATTTGTATTTTTAAATAAGTTCCATGAGTGCAGATGTGTAAGAAATTTTTGTATTTCGCGCGATCTAAAATCTGTCTTTGGTAACTTTCTATAGTGTAAATCTGACTTGTGCATTTACTCCTCCTGGGTATATTAAAAAACAAGCAAAAGACAGAGTTTTTATGTTGTTCTTTGAAATAAATTGTGTGTAAAATTACTCGTAAAATTATACTTAAACATAAAATGGTTCTTCAAATATTTATTCTATCTTATTTTTGCGTACGATTTTAATTGTATTTTGTTAATTTTCTTCGGCAAATTTATTCTCTTGTATAGTAAACATGATTACAACAGAGCAAAGAATTTCTTTCGTCAAGGTATTTCGTATAAAAAAAATATCCTTGGAATGTTGCTGAACGGTATCTAACTTCGCTGCAATGAAGAATTTTTGTTAAAGAATTTGACCACATGATACACCAGTGCATCCTCTTAACTCGTAATGATCATTAGTATTTAATAGATCCATGTGCTGTAATTAATCTAATTGTTTCCGTTTGTAATTTTGCATGAAATACAAAATACGAACGGTTTTTGTTTTTGTTTTTAAAGACTTATCGCGTATAAAAAGCTTTTATAAATAATTAAATTTTGTTATTAGTCATTTTACATGAAACAGAAAATCTATAAAGAATGAATTATCATTTCTTTTAGATCTATTTATATAGATAATTTCCTCTGCACACTGTTGTTATTTTGTCCAAGGACATTTGTATTATTACCTTCGTTGAGAACTTTTGACCAATAGGTATTTGTTAGTGTTAGTATTATGTAGTCAAAGTGGTTTTTTGTATTTTGTGGAATAAATATTTTTGGTTGGTTTATGTCAATATTAGGTCATTTCCTCGGTTGTATTTATAAATACTTTGTTTTTGTTTGAGTGTACACTGGATATCAAAATGTTGGTAAAATATTTCCAATAATTAAATAATAATTCGACAGTATGGTGGTGTGGGTAGCGTTACGGTATTTGAATCCGGAGATCCTGAGTTCGAGTTCCACTCAAGATAAAAATATACTACCACAGTGCAGCTGGGTGAATCTGAACCCTGTACTGTAATTGGGATTAAGTTCCTGTTGTACAGAGTAGCATAAATAAATAAATAAATAATTGTATAAGTTTGAAAATTATGAACAAAAAAATGGGAGTTTAGTCCATTCCGATTCATCAGGACAGCCGATTGTTCGCGACATATCTTAAAAAATCTCGTATTGTTATTACTTAATTTTTGTCGACTTGGAGTGTGAATTTGAGAACTCGGGTTCGATTCCCACAACTGATAAACAATTTTCGCCACATTATAATTACCCCTGTTGTTCCCCCTCCACTTACATATTTGGGGGTCGTGATTTGACGACTAGTTTTGGTCGGTTAGTTGTTTTTTTGAGGTCAAAAAATATTACAATGTCATATCAAGTTTCGTTAAAATCGTTAAACGCGATTTCGAAATCATTGACATACAGACAGACAAGAATTGCTCGTTTAGAATATAAATAAAATAAAAATATAAAATATATCATCACGCCTTTTACCCATTACTGAGTGTGGCACTCTGCCGAAGCAGATCTCGGTAAGTGATATATTTATGCGCGTGAAGTACAGTTACCAGCCGTCAAATCACGGTCTCCAAAGATGTTAGTGGATGCGGAGCCACAGGGGTAATTTTAATGTGTTTTATAATATAAATATAATAAGTAAATATATCATCACGCCTTCTACCTTTTACTGGGTGTGGCAGTCTTCCGAAGCAGATCTCGGTAAATGATATATTTATACGCGTGAAGTGCGGTTACCAGCCGTCAAATCACGGCCCCCAAAGATGTTAGTTGAGGAGGAGTAGTATTAATGTGATTAAAATGTTTGTCGGCAGTGGGAATCGAACCAGGGTTTTCAGAATCTACAGGCAGACACGATACCACTGTGCCATCTACTCCTACATGGAGTTATGAATAAATAAAATATATATAAATATATCAATCACGCCTTTTATCCATTACTGAGTGTGGCACTCTGCCGGAAGAGATCGCTGTGATATATTCATGCGCCTGAAGTGCGGTTACCAGCTGTCAAATCACGGCCCTCAAAGATGTTAGAGAGAGCCACAGGGGTAATTTTTTAATTTGGTGAAAATGTTTGTCGGCTGTGGGGATCGAACCACAGTTCTCAGAATGCACAGGCCGACTTGATACCACTAACCCATTACCCCATAAGTTATGAATGGAGTTATGAATAAGTATAAATGTCCATTATTAAATGAAGTAAAACTATGATTGTTGCCAATCATTTTGACACTTAGAGTACTTTTATACATACGCAAAAACCGCAAATTTATTAGATTATCTAAAATAACAGACGTCAGTAGTGAAAACAGCGGTATATGATGTTATTGTAATTTTTCAATGAACTAACGTCATAAAAACTAGGAAACAATACTCGTTATGTGCGTAAAATATTTCACCCACTCACATCTAATAAAACGAAACAGAAACGATAAGACATTTTTACAATAAAATAACAAATAATTTCGTCAACATATGCAATTAACTTTTGCAGTTCTAGAAGAAATGTTATGCAGGTATTTATTTATATTATTTTATAATTTTGTTGATGTTACACAGCAAATGTTTTTCTGTTTATCACGTTGTATTTATTAATTTGCCTAACCGAAATGTGTATATTTAAAGTTTTTTGAACCCAAATTGTTTTCGTGTATATTAGCAAAAATTCTCGCCCCTAAAGTTATGAATTGGCGTCAATTATTATCAGCTTTCGTTCGATTTCCAATTACTGGCGTACAGTAATTCATATGTAATCATTTTATTGTAAAGATATCGCTAATATAAATGTTATTTGATATTTAATCAAAAACATTATAATATGGTACCAGGCACGGCTGTAGCCGCCATAAAAACGATCTGCGAATTGGGTGTAAATATTAAATTAATAGGAATTTTGCCCCTCGACAAATAAGGCGTATTTGCATGCAAATAAAAATAAATTTTAAATAGTAAAGGCTATTTTGGTCAAGGACGTTGAAAGGAGGGGATATGGCATTCAAGTCAAGACTGTGAGGCTCGGCAGATTGACAGAGACAGAAGTATTATTTTCTGTACCGTGCTTAGCCTGCTATTGATTGACATGTGTCAAAAAGAGATTTGAAATTTAAATAGACAGAACAGAATCATTCTCTCTAAAAGATTATAAATTTTTACAAGGAAACTGAAATTATAAACACTTTGTTACCATTTTATCCACAAAAAAATTGAAACACAAATGACACTTCGTGGTTATGTTTACATAAAACAACGCTCCCTGACAACGTCTAAACGTCACTTTTCTTACATAAAAATTCAAAATATTTGAAAGAAGAAGAGATTTGGCTAAACACGGTGCAGAAAAACTATTGTTGTCTCTTTCCCTTGCCCAAGCCTCACTTCAAACAATGCTACAGTATCGTCATGCCATATCCCCCCCCTCCTTTCAACGTCCTTGATTTTGGTCTGAAACGCGTTTCTAAACAAGATATTTGAAATATGTTCACTTCAAATATCGAATAATTTATGCACTGTTGCTATTTACGGCTTTGATACTTTAAATTTATAACGTTTTAAATTTAATCAATAAATATTTTATGAGAATTATATATTTAGTGCTGTTTGAAGAAATATTAAATTTTGATAGCCTAACGCAATGGGTACTTAGGTAACCCGTAAAATCACTCCAATTCATTACTAAATTCACCCTTGTGGCTCACCCTAGCTCGTTACTTTCTTTACAAGTTCTTATTGTCGTAAGCAGTTTAAAACCATAATTATTTACTGCATGCTTTTCATGTGCAAAAATAGTATATTGTGTAACTAGTAGGAAAAGTGATATATTGCTGAACGATAGTGGCCATTGGGAAATGAGGTGTTAACCAGGGTGGATAAAAATCGTGATTTTTTTTGAAAAAATCAAAACAATCGATTTTTTTATTTAAATCAGATTTTTGAAGAAATATTAAATTTTGATACCCTAACGCAATAGGTATTTATGTAACCCGTAAAATCACTCCAATTCATTACCAAATTCACCCTTGTGGCTCACTCTGGGGCTCTTCACTTTCTTTACATGTTCTTATTGTCATAATTAGTTTAAAACCATAATTATATACTGCATGCTTTTAATGAGCAAAAATAGTATATTGTGTAACTAGTAGGAAAAGTGATATATTGCTGGACGATAGTAGCCATTGGAAAATGAGGTGTTAATCGAGTTCTGCAATCGCAGGAGTTCGAAAAGTTCACTTTTCTACGTGTAACTCATACTATTTTTATCCGATTGAATTATTTAATTTTTCATTTATAAACGTTACTTTTCTGGCTTAGAATGTAATAGTATTTTATGTACCTAGAGCAGAAAACAGTATTTCCGCACGAGCATGGAATAACAACTAGTCAAGAGTGGTAAAGACACTTTGTACTCAAGGTGCACACACATTTTTTGTACGACTATTTAGAAACGCTCGAAGAAGAATTTATAAATTTATTTTTGACAGTTTGAAATTATCTTGAAAACTCACTTTCTGCACGTGTGCGAAAAGTAGTACTTTCCACATGAGTAGGCTTCAAATGTCTACATTCTATACTTGCAATAAATGCAAAAAAAGCCTTTCCGTCATAAAAAAGTTATTCTGTACTTTTGTTGTCTAGATATAAAATAAATATATCATCACGCCTTCTACTCATTACTGGGTGTGGCACTCTTCCGTAGCAGATCTCGGTAAGTGATATATTTTGCGCGTGAAGTGCGGTTACCAGTCGTCAAATCACGGCCCCCAAAGATGTTAGTGGTGGGGGAGCCACAGGGGTAGCTTTTGAAATTATGAAAATTGTTTGTCGCCTGTGGGAATCGAACTAGGGTTCTCAGGATCCACAGGCCGACTTCATACTACTGAGCTAGTATTTTATGTACCTAGAGCAGAAAATAGTCTATTTCCGCACGAGCATGGAATAACAACCAACCAAGAGTGGTAAAGACACTTTCTACTCTAGCTGCACACACAATTTTTATATGACTATTTAGAAACGCTTGAAGAAGAATTTATAAATTTATTTCTTTTGAAATTATCTTGAAAACTTACTTTCTGCACTTGTGCGAAAAGTAGTACTTTCCACATGAGTAGACGGCAAATGTCTACATTCTATACTTGAAATAAATGCAAAAAAGCCTTTCTGTCTTGGTTATAAAAAATTTATTCTGTACTTCTGTTGTATTGGTATATTATATTTAATTCAATTAAATATTAATATTTGCTGTGTTTTACCGCCCGTAAACTACGTTTGGGCAAAGGACGAAAAGTACCTTTCAACCACGAAAATAATATTTAAATTAAAAAATGTCTTTAAAATAAAAACACCATACAATTGAGTAAAAAATAACACGCGAATGTAAAAGATTGTCGTCCTTGTGTCATAAGTAACTATTATTTCGTAATATTTTTCTGGTCGATTTAATAATAATATAGTAATGTAAATTAAGAACGGAAGGGTTCAGGAAACTATAGAATTAATGAAGTATTAAAGTGTATATTTGAGTTTGTTTGCAACAACAGCTGGAGTCAACAGCCGTGAAATCTTTCTGCTGTGACACATAGTTCCTTGACGTCCTCGAATTTCATTATTGCTGCTTCAAACTGTAAGAAACCAAGCGACCGTACTTCCTGCATTTTTTTACCTCCCTAACCTGTAAAGGGATGTAGAGTCATCGTGACATTTTGTCAATATCCACAGTTTATTTAATCTTTGCTTTGTAGGCCATTTTAAGAGTCTACAATCTAGACAGCTAATCTTGAAAATGTCAGAACTGTCTATCTATGCTGTCTACAGATTGATTTTCTTCAAGCGGTTTTTAATTTAGCAAAAAGTTCAGTGAATTACGCAAATAATTTGACTCACACTGTTTTTTTCCAGTCTTTCTTGTGCCCCAAAAAATAATTCTGTTTATATTCACTTGGTATTGGTATTTTCAATAGATCTTGCAGTGGCGTATCTAGAGGGGAGCGGTGGGTGCGGTCTGCACCGGGCGGCACATATTTTGGGGCGGCATTTTTTATATTTAGTTTTAGTTGTAAACAACAACTTGTTCACTTCATAAGTTTACTATTCGATTTCTACGAATTATGAATTACTATAAGATTTCGAATATTTTTCTTCATCGTCAAGTCAATGTAGGGTTGAAAATATTATCTCAAAAAATTATTTTATTACTGCCTAATTTAAATATGCCAAGCAATGGTGAAAAGTTCTCCACCTATAGTTTGTCTCAATTACAATTATTTATTTATGTTTATTAATTTAATGGGGTAATGGTTCAGTGGTTTCGAGTTGGCCTGTGGATCCTGAGGACCCCGGTTCGATTCCCACAGCCGACAAACAATTTTCGCCAAATTAAAATTACCCTTGTGGCTCCCCCACCACTAACATCTTTGGGGGACGTGTTTTGGCGTCTGGTAACCGCACTTCACGTATATTAACATATCACTTACCGAGATCTGCTTCGGCAGAGTGCCACACCCAATAATGCGTAAAAGTCGTGATGATATATTTATTTTATATTTATTTTTTTAATTTGTAAAAACCACCATTTGATTGACTTAGAAAGGGCGGCAAATTGGAGGCCGCCCTGGGCGGCAAAAGTTCTAGGTACGCCACTGAGATCTTGACACGTTTTATTATGTTTTCTCTTGTCAAATGTCTAAATTGTTTCAGAAAAGAATGTTTGTAATAAAAGACGCGGAAAATTAAATTTTCTAGCATTTTTATTTATAATATGTATTAAGGAGGAGAAGTGCATTATTTTTTCCCGAAGAATAAATTACAATGAGGAAAAAAATACACTTCTCTCAGTCGGTGTATATAGTTTTTCCACGACCCCAAGATATAAAGTGATTTTTCTTTAAAAAAAATTGAAATAACAATTTAAAAATGTAATATTGTAGTTCTCATTGATTTATTCTTTTTTTAAAAAAAATAGTCATAGCAACAGGACTAAAATATTTTACTCTCGTTGTTATGGGCAATGATAAATAACAGTATAGCGGTTTAAAATTGGTTATTTCTATCATAATTTTGTGTCATAGAAATCAAATTTCTATCCCGGTCGTGAAAAAAATTGTTAATAGCTATGAATGTAATTCTGTAATCATTTGAAACCGGAAACATTTTTTAACATTTATTTCCAATAAATATTAAATGATTAAGCAGTTTTAGTAGACTTTGATAATAGCAGCGGTCGTTAAAACGTTTTAACTGCCGTCGCTAATAACAAAGTGGTATTAAAGTAGTATTTTACAAAAAAGATCAATTCCATGAACCTGGATCGCGTACATAAATGTTACCTTATTTTTACAGTGTAGCTCTGAAATTGCAGATATCAGAAATAGCATAATATGTATATTGTAAAGTATCATTACTAGTTGTCCAAACGTCTTACCCACAAATATAGTTTTTTTTCAGTGCAAAAAGTTATTGTTTATCGCACAGTCGCTAATGGCAATCGTACGATAAAATAGTTGCTATGAAACAAGCTTAACTGCGTAATCTATAAAATAAATGTTTCTGACGTTTGAAATGGAATTAGAAAAATAAGTATAATTAGATAAAACTCGATCGTAGAAAAAATTGTGTATGCAACTCGTGTTAAAAAAGTCTTTATTGCACTCATGTGTTTGCAACACTCGCCTACACCTCAAGCTGCAAGCTTCCCACTCGTATAATAAAGTTACACTTTCAACACTAGTTGCATAAATAACTATAATTTTTATGCGTAAACTGAGATTGTATCCGGATTTTTTCTATTGGAAGCCATCACCTATCGTGCGAAGTTATTTAACATTATCGTTATTCATCCTAGACTGTCTCATTAGTTTCATTAACAGGGTCGAATTAATTTAGTAAATTACTTCTAACAGAAAATTAAATAACGCCTAATTAGGATACAGTCAATCAGATTTGAGATTTTTACGTCGTCCGAAATGCCAAACAATCAGTAATCACCAGAGTATGTAGCGTACGTAGAGTTCCTAAAAATACGTTCGCAATTTAAATTGCCTGCATCAGAAATCAAGTTACGCTGTAAATCTAATTTTGGGAGGCAATTGAATGCAGCCGTAGCGCATGCGCAACAAGATTGTGATAAATCGCGGTATGAAACACGGGCTTTTGAGCGCAGTTTACTCAGTTGTACTTCAGCGCTGAACGTATGAGCGTTCGCGAATTCCAGTGAGTCCGCACGTATGTTATACTGCGAGCGTCCACAGAAGCGTCAGTTTTGTTCGGTTAGCGCACGTATATTGATCGTCGAGCAAGCTATTCGCTTCGCTCTCATGTGTCAGCTCATTTGTCCAATGATTCTGTTGAGGTGCGCTCGTATTTTGTTTCCGCTGCTCTTCTGTTGAATATTTTATCCACCTCAGATTCTGTTTTGTTTTGATTTTCTTCACATACTTGACTTTTTCAAATAGAATTTCAGTGACCAAGTTTAGTGTTTTATTATCAACAAGTGCTGTTAGTTATCAGTGACAACAATGTCTTTAAATTGTTGTGACGCGTGAATTATTTGAAGAATTTGTATTGTTTCCAAATCGCGATAAACTAAATGTTGTTGCCGATTAGTCAACCGGGTGCCCCGTTCCAGCATGATTTCTATCAGAGTGTCACGGACAAAACCAAGTTTCTAGTCGCGAAATGTGCGAGTAGGAATCAGAGCCCCAGTAAATCAAGGGACTCATCCCCCTGTAAGGGGAAGTTTAGACTCTGTCCGTGCAAGGGACCCCCCAGGCCCAACGGGAAAAAGACCCTCACGAAGTGGTACGTCAAGGTAAGCTGCTGCATACAGATCAACACAGAATATACATTACATGAAGAGGGATCACACTACGAGTTTAAAACATACCTATACTAAGTTTAAAACAATAAGTACTATTTTAGTACAAGTACAATTCATTTCACAGAACAGTTATTTAATGTATATGACAGGAACAAAGTTAGATAGATATAAAAACTGAAATAAAACGAACTGTAATTCAATTTCTTATAATATTTTATACAACGATGCAATAATCAGAGCTGGGCAAACTACTTACAAAAAGTAGCTAAGCTACAGCTATAACTATTCTTTAAAAAAGTAGCTGAGCTACAACTATAAGCTACATTTTGTAAAATATAGCTAAGCTACAGCTAAAAGCTTTCGTTAAAGTAGCTGTTAAATTTTAAAGCTACTTTTTTCAATTATTGTGAGTTTATTATTTGCTATTGTCATATGATCAGTTGATCAGTCTTTTGTTATAATGATTGTTAATTTACTATTATGTACATAAATATAAAAAATCCCAAATGGACAAATGTACTGTTAATTTTTGATGCTATAATTTTAATTATATCGGAATAAATTAACAGTCACATTAACAGTCAATGTTTAATTCATCTAATATTTAATACAAAAGTAGAATATAATAATAAAATATGTTAATAGATTTTAAACTATATAATAACTTGTTATCCTACAGTTATAGAAAACAATAAAGAAGATACAATTAAAATACAAAACAAAAACAGTAGTAGCTTGAAGCTACAAAAAGTAGCTTTAAAAGTAGCTTCAGTTGTTATAACAATATTTTTAAGTTAATAGAAAAAAACATAGTTCGCTACAAGCTACAGCTATATTTTTTCACATTTAGCTAAGTTACAGCTACAGCTAAGGTAAACGTAGCTAAGCTAGTAGCTAAGCTACAAATGTAGTTAGCTACTGCCCAGCTCTGGCTATAATGGCTGCTATTATTCCCTACCATGAGGTTTACAACACGAGCAAGCAACGCAGGCGAGGGTTGTAATCATCGGAGAGAATAATAACCATAATAGAAAGTTATATATACTTTATCTCTGACTGATGTGTTAACATTACAATATTTTGTGATGTAGCTATGGTGATAGATAAATAACAAACATTTTGAATATTTTTCTTTTCAATTTGCCTCAAATGTGCAATATCGAATCGAATGTTGAAGCAATGTAATCTATTATTTTAAATTATATTTAACTATTAAGTAAATTGAGAATATATCATCATGATTATAGATGAAATTAGAAAAATTGAATTAATTATCATATTTGGTTTTTGATTTTTATTATCTTACAGATACATTTACATGATATTTGTCCAGAAGTTTGAAGTACCAGCCCTAAAATACAATTAAACAAATACAACAATTATTTCTGAAAATAAATATTTAAATAAAAGAAATTTATATATTTTGACAGTCTTTTTACTTATTCCTCTGTGTAACAGCTCTCCATTTCAGACCCTCATTGGAGAGTGAGCTTCAGAGGAGGTTTTTATACATTGAGAAGTTTTTCGTATGAGCTGGAGTCGAACCCTGGACTTAAATAATTCAAAACCTGCCCAGTTTGGATTTACATTTTTAATATATTTAATCAACAAAATCAAAATCCTAAATTCAAAATTATTAATTGTTGCATCAACAAAACTTAAATTAAATAAATATATCATCACGCCTTCTACCCATTACTGGGTGTGGCACTCTGCCGAAGCAGATCTCGGTAAATGATATATTTTGCGCGTGAAGTGCGGTTACTAGTCGTCAAATCACGGCCCCCAAAGATGTTAGTGGTGGAGGAGCCACAGGGGTAGTTTTTGAAATTATGAAAATTTTAAATAAATTAAAACATATTGAATGCTTGATAGCAATATCAATTATTCCCTATGTCCGGCAGTATGGTGCGGTGAGGTTAGCCGTACAGCATTCGAATCCGGAGATCTCGAGTTCAAATCCCACTCAAGCTAAAAATATATGAACTATCACACTGCGGACCCTGTACTGTAATTGGGATTAACTTCCTGTTGTACATAGTAGCATAAATAAATATATCTCTTACCGACCTCTCTTACGGTTAAAATGCCACATATAGTAATGGGTAAAAGACGTGATGATATATTTATTTAAGAAGAGTATAAGAGTAAAAATAAAATATAAATAAATAAATATATCATCACGCCTTCTATCCATTACTGGGTATAGCATTCTGCCGAAGTAGATCTCGGTAAGTAATATATTTTGCGCGTGAAGTGCTGTTACCAGCCGTCAAATCACGGCCTTCAAAAATGTTAGTGGTGGTGGAGCCACAGGGGTAGAAAAAAAAAGAGTAGTATAAATAAATAAATAACATGTAACTTCGATTTACTTTTATTAATTTAAACCAATTTTAAATTTAATTTTTGACAGTGCTATTAAAGTTTAATATTTGTGGTAATTTTTAAAATACATCTCTGGACATAGGACATAGGCCCCCTAAATGAAAATAAATATCTGATAGGTTATTATTAAATAAGTTAGACTTTTGCAATATTTACTTATAGATGCATTGCTGATAAATTCTAAAGAATGTTAATTTTAAAAATTTTTGTTATGTTAGGAAGTAAGTCCGTTGAGTAAGTGGTATTTTTGTATAAAAATTCATTAGCCAACAATTTAAAGTGAAACTGAAATTAAAGTGTCAGCAGAACAGTAGGTCATTTATATCTTTTTGAAATATCCTGCCTTGCTCGGAAAACGTCTTTTACGAGGTCCCTTTCGTCTAAAATTCATGGAAAACTACCTGTAAGAAATACAACTTTTATTACGCTATATATCTTACGGAGTAGGTGGCTCAGTGGTATCGAGTCGGCCTGTAGATTTGAGAACCTCTGTTCGATTCCCACAGCCGACAAACAATTTTCATCACATTAAAATTACCCCTGTGGCTCTCCCTCCAATAACATCTTTGGGGGCCGTGATTTGACGGCATTTTACGCTCATAAATATATCACTTCCTGTGATCTGTTTCGGCGGAGTGCCATACCCAATAATGGGTATATTTATTACGTTATCTACAAAAAGAAATACAACTTTTATTACGTTATATTTCTTACGGAGTAGATGGCTCAGTGGTACCGAGTAGGCCTGTAGATTTGAGAACCTCGGTTCGATTCCCACAGTCGACAAACAATTTTCAACACATTAAAATTACCCCTGTGACTCTCCCTCCAATAACATCTTTGGGGGCCGTGATTTGACGGCATTTTACGCGCATAAATATATCACTTACTGTGTTCTGTTTCGGCGGAGTGCCACACCCAATAATGGGTATATTTATTACGTTATCTACAAATAGAAATTGTCCATATGAAATCTACTATTTTGATAATATTTGAAATGGGAAAAGTATATCTTTTTAGCAAAGTTAGAGCGCCAAAGGAAACGGATGTCGAATTTTAAACTACGATAGTTAGTTATCAAATAAATATAACCGTTAGCATAAATAAATGTCATCGCAGAAGATTATAAAATCATAATTATATATTGCCACACAGTAGCGATAAATTATCATTTTTTATTCATCCTTGCTTCAAGTGATACAGATAAATAAAAATAATAAAATACGTCATGGAATTGTGGTATAAACTCATTTTGTTTCTGTCATTTACATTTGAATAATATCTCTACTTAGCAAGCAGAGGTAATTTTAATTTATAAATTGAGTTATGGGAATCGAATCCGGGTTCTCAAATCCACAAGCCAACTAAATACCACTGAACCACCTACGCTAATAATAAAACTATTGAAAATAAGTACTGGCGCGTCAAGAGTTTTGAAAATCATAAATCGGGTCCGTTCGTTTATTATCGTCAAAATTCGAGAGCTCCGTAGGCTCTGTACTATTTAGTAGGTAAGATTATCGATTTTTCTATGATGTATTTTAATATCTTAACGTTGCTGAACAAGTTTAAACATATTGCCAATTATTTTCTAAGTTGTACCAGCGAGATTTGTTAGTTGAGTGCGAGCTGCTGTAGTGATCGAAATGCTTCCTGCGTTTTGTAAGTATTTCTTTGAATATTTACTGGTATTTTAATGCGTAGATTGGCTTAAATTGTGCGTTATTACGCGTATTAGTGTGTTATGTATAAAATAAACGTTAATTTATGAGTGGTAGTGCTGTGGAATAGACTGGATGAACCTCATAGGATTCCAAAGTGTTCTGATTTCATAATGGAGAACGTGGGACGTGGCCGCTAGCTGTTTCCTGCTCAAAGTATGCAATAATATTATTGTTAACAGAGTAAAATTCTTTTAGTAGTCATAAATATAGAAAATATACTTTTAAAAGGAATATTGAATAAATTTGAAATTTATTTAATATCCACAGGTACTGAATACTGAATAATAGGAAATAAAATTTGTAAATAAAGCACAATCGTAGCCCAGTGGATAAAAGCGAGTAAAAACTTGCGTAATTAACAAGCAAGAGAATTCTACGTTTAAATCTCAGACTTATACTTGTATTCTACAATATGAATGTGTCCGAGTGGTTCGGATTTCAATATAAGCTGTAGGCAGTGGCGTACCTAGGTGGGTGCGATCCGCACCGGGCGGCACATAATTTGGGGCGGCATTTTTTATATTTAGTTTCAGTTGTAAAAAACAACTTGTTCGCTTCATAAGTTTACTATACGATTTCTACGAATTATGAATTACTATATGATTTCGAATATTTTTCTTCATCATCAAGTCAATGTAGGGTTGGAAATATTATATCGAAAAATTCCTTTATTACTGCCTAATTTAAATATGCCATCCAATGGTAAAAAAGTTCCCCAACTATGGTTTGTCTCAATTACAATTATTTATTTATGTTTATTAATTTAATGGGATAATGGCTCACTGGTTTCGAGTTGGCCTGTGGATCTTGAGGACCCCGGTTCAATTCCCACAGCCAATAAACAATTTTCACCAAATTAAAATTACCTCTGTGGCTCCTCCACCACTAAAATCTTTGGGGGCGTAATTTGACGGTTGGTAACCGCACTTCACGTACATAAATATATCACTAACATCTTTGGGGCCATGATTTGACGGCTGGTAACCGCCCATAAATATATCACTTACCGAGACCTGCTTCGGCAAAGTGCCACATCCAATAATGGGTAAATGGCGTGATGATATATTTATATTTATTTATTTTATATATGGTAGTATTTGCACATATTGGAATATGATATTCGTACTTCAAAGTTTTTTTTTTATTTAGGCTCATCTGTTTTAAATTAAATTTCAATAAAAGACCGTCAATCATTGTTATCGAAAAAGTCATCAACAATTTTAATTGTCCCCAAACAAGAGTGCTTTCCATTTATTTACATTTCATTACTTCTTTCAATAAAACAGTTCTGCAAAACTTTTGCCATTTCATACAATTCTTATCGATTTCTATCTCCATCTGACATTTCTAATTATTGAAAATTGAAAAGAATTTTAATAGAACCGCGTTCTCTACAGTTGAATAGTCTGAATAAGAGAGAGATCTTTGATTAAAGGAATGTGCGTTAGGTCTACTACATTAACCAGCGAAATTTATAACAATTTCGAGTTTCTCCTCTGGTTCTCGTGTGCGCGAGGAAAGTTCTTGAACTTGCAAGATCTCAGATTCACGAGTAAGTGAATCATATTATTAAGTTAGGAATTTTTCACACATTGAAATGAAAAGGAAAGGCAGAGTGTGTGTTTATTATTATATTCATGTCGTTTCTGATTAAGCATTATAATTATGTTGATGATTTTTGTTTTCTCTGCTTTATTGCTTGTAATAATGGTGTGATGAACTTCGCTGAGGCTGCGTCAGAAGTTGTTTTTTCACTCTCTCAATTAAATAACGGTACTGAATTAAGAGTACTTATTGAGATCTATCACGGCAGAATGCCACTTCCAGTAATGGGTAAAAGGAGTGATGACATATTTATTTTTACTTTAAATTTATATAAAACATTTCATGTCTATCTAAAATATAGTGTTTTGCAATGAAATTAATTTATAAAAATTTTCTGTGAAATAGTAAAGTATAAGGATAATAATTAAGAGGAATGCATTTCGAAAATTTTCGGCAAGACTCGCTTCGCTTATTCTCACCTAATTTAACATTCAGTATATATTGATGCGTGTCAAAAAAAAATCTGTTTTCCATTAGAATATGACACTATTATTTCCACCCCATTTATGGGGTGGCTAGCTCAGTGGCATGAAGTCGGCCTGTGGATCTTGAGAACCCTTGTTCGATTCCCACAGACGACAACCAATTTTCATAATTTCAAAAGCTACCCCTGTGGCTCCTCCACCACTAACATCTTTGGGGGCCGTGATTTGACGACTGGTAACCGCACTTCATTGATACAGTAGATATATCGGTTGCTATGTCCCTGATAATCGTGAAATTAATAATTCCCAATTAGAAATATTGCTTGAATGAATTAATGTCAAGCCTTTATCTTTAAATTTGAAATATTTTATACAATGTACATTATCTGATAAAATGTATGAGATAGTAACAGCTATATCTTATCTTTAATGCCATCTAAAAATATTCAAAAATCTAAAACAAAAGAATTATAAGATTAAGAAATTAAGATAAGCATTTTTTAAATATTGTCAGTAATAATGTAACAAGAGAGTGAGAATAAATTGAAAATAATTTGACAGATCTTTCGAAAACTTGTTGCCAGGCATGTCACGAAAACCCGTAGGGCTTGAGTGGCTATTGCCAAATGGCAACAAGTTTGAGAAAGATACTGGAGAATTATTTCCAAATTTATCCAACTCTCGAGTTATATTTAATTAGATTATTTTTTGACTTAATTGTTGAGGTCGATTCATTCAACTTAAAAGATTTTGAACAGGGTTCATATCGATTGATTACTTATTAATGTATTCTTGGAAGTTGTTTCCAAAATTTGTTGATGTATTTCTGTATCTAAAATGGAAATAAATCGATTTTTTTACATTTTACTTGACGCGTTGACAGTTTTAAATAATTATTTGACAACTACCTATCATTTGTCACAAACAAAAGCACCTACACAGATTATTCCCGGGAATTTCATTGGTTTTGAGAAACGTCAAAAAATTATCATTACTATAGTTATCATTACAAGTTTCTTTCGACATACATTTTACCAATTTACAATCATCTAATTATTAATTAACTAGAATTTCAATTTAATAAACTAACATTAACTGTTTCTCTACGTAGAAATATTTTTCGGCGTAACGGTTAATTTATAAACGAACTGTAATAATTAAAAATTAAAACTGAACGCATTGTTAACGAATCTTATTTACGATGTTTTAAGTTAACTAGTCGTAAATCCATGAAAATTACCTATTAAAACAAAGACCGTTAACCTCTAATTAATTATTCTAACAATATTGATTTTTACTAGAGTTTCCGGTCTTTAACCTCTTCCAATTATACACGAAAACAAAATTCCAGGAGCTATGCTATTCATTTATCAAAAACATTCATGAATAAAAGAAAAAAATGTCGTTATCAGATGTAGGCTGCGTCTGCAAAACTTATCAGATGAAATTCGAACCTAGTCCAATTCACGCTCGATTTGCTGATAAAAATCTCGACTTCCGGTTGGTTAAATTTCATCCACGCCATTTCCGGTGCCAGAAAAATATAACCTAGTAAATTTTATCCCGTGTTTATATGTGTTATCAAGTTAGAAATACGACCAAGTTTTATAAAGATATAAATTCGGTGAAACTGCAACATTGAACATAGTGTAAATCGTGAGAGACTATCAGATAAAATGTTTACAGACTTGACCGGATTTGAACCCGGGAATGCGACTATGGGTTGTAGGTTACCACGCCACGATCAATATCAAGTACAAATTGTGAAATTGTTTCTCTGTGCGCTATGCTTTCATTGTTATGTTTCACGCTGTTTCCTAAGCTTTTTTTGGAGATATTTAATCCTGGAAAATTAGAAATATGTAAATTTTTATTTTTCCACTTTTAGATTAAATGTGTATCTATCTCCTTAATCTGGTATTTTCATGTATAAAAAAGTTGGAGTTATTTTTTTTCAATATTTTATAATGAATAAAAATGTTGAACATATTTTGTTATTGTTGATACACATTTGGTTCGATACAGTCACTTAACTCAAAGTTTTGTTAGAATAAACTGATAAAATTATTGAGAAAGTTTTATAAATATGACTTATTTCAATTTGGATTATTTTAATTGATTTTAGACATAAATAATTTCAAAAAATATCATGAAAAATTAGTTCAACTTGTTTATAAACTATTTTGTTTATATAAATATATTCAAAATATTAATGTCCTTCGTTTACTTTATAAAAAAAAAAAATGCTAATAAGACAAAATATTTGATTTGATTTTGCCGCTATAAACTTATTTATTAGGCCTCAAAAATGGGCATAATTAGGCTATTATAACTCTAGGGCGTATAAAGTTGCCAAGTAACAACAAATCAAAATCTTGATTTATGGGTAAATGTCAGACATCAAAATAAATTTGTATTGTTTTTCGTGAAGCTCTTTTGACTTCTTCGGTACTAATTTTCACTGTGCAGACTCAAATTCATCCAATATTTCTTTGGAATAATTATTGGTATCTTCCATTTTTATTTGACAATAAATTAAAAAAAATAATTGTTCGTAAACAAACAATATAACAAAGCATAAGTAGGATTATTACACTTGGGAAATTTAAAGCTCTCCGCTACGCGTCAAGCTTTAAACATTTCTGAGAAGTATAACCTTTTGATTATGTCCTTAATATATAAATAACTAGTATGCACCACGGGCATTACTTGATGTTTATACCTCTCGGGCGACCCTCAGAGGTTATTCACGTCTTCATAATACCTTTGGTACATAAATAATTATTAGTTCTATTAACTAATTTATTTTAAAAAATCAGTTTTTGAGGCTCTTAAAATATGGTTTTATCTTAAAACTCTAGCAAGTTCTATTTTTATGGCTAAGATAAAATTTGAAGCTCCATAAAGAGTACTATTTTTACACCATAATTCCTATTCATATAGGTCAGTTAAGGCTTGTTTTAAATGTAGAAGTCTTAAGTGGTTTATTTCCGCTTACCACAATGAGTATTCAACCAGAGATAAATAATGAAATAAGTACATAACATCAATAATAGCATGTAGTAAATGTATCATAATACACGCGTTAACAAATCGTAAATATCTGTTAACAACCGTTTATTGAATTAAATTAATAGAGAATTGTTCCATTTGCTTGATAGAAATCTCGATTAAATAAGGATGTCTTGATCTAGAATGCTTAGATAATTGAAAGATTGAAACTAATAATGAAGCAAGCCGTGGATTCTTCATTTGTTTCGAACAGTTGACACTATAACATTTCATGGATTATATGCTATGAATTCTTCTTTTGTTTGAAACAATTGACAGATATTTTCGCTAATATTTAAAGCAGTCTGTGATTTCTTCATTTGTTTAATTGATAGTTGTTTGACAGGAACTGACTCACAACTCACGTCAAACTACTAGATGCGTAATATGTTAAAAGACGTACAAGTTAAAAGGAAAATAACGTTAATATTTTTTGCTAGCGTTAAAGTAGTAATTAATGTAATTAAAGGATAATTAATGGAGAAGAACTGTTTTTATTTGTTTACGAAAAAATGTTACTTCGTAGAATTGTGGCATAAAGTGTATCAAATTACACAGAAGACAAGGTTATGCATATTATTTATTTTTTATTTAGACCAATTTTAAATCAGCTGTTTACAATAAGTTAAAACACAACTAATTTTTATCACTTTTATTTTACGGCTAGTAACAATATTTCACGCGCATAAATATATCACTTACCGAGATTTGCTAAAGCATAGTGCCAAATTCAGTAATTTGTAAATGGCATGATGATATATGTATTTATAAAAAGTTATTGTTTAAATTTAAATAAATAAATAAAAATAAATATATCATCACGCCTTCTACCCATTACTGAGTGTGGCACTCTGCTGAAGCAGATCTCGGTAAGTGATATATTTTGCGCGTGAAGTACGGTTACCAGTCGTCAAATCACGGCCCCCAAAGATGTTAGTGGTGGAGGAGCCACAGGGGTAGCTTTTGAAATTATGAAAATTGTTTGTCGCCTGTGGGAATCGAACCAGGGTTCTCAGGATCCACAGGCCGACTTCATACCACTGATGATTAATATTAATAACAATCATCAGATTGTCATTCACGAACATAACAAATTTTTATCATTTTTATTTCACAGCTAGTAACCGCATTTCACGCGCATAAATATATTACTTACCGAGATATGCTACGGCAGAGTACCCGCACCCAATAATTTTAATATTTATACTCAAATGATTTAGATAAATAATAACCATCAAACTGTCATTCACGCGTTTGCAAATTGTGAACAATAAATGAAATTAGATTTAAATGAATTGTTTGTATTTATTAGGGTTGTTGATTTTACGAATATTCGAGAATTCGAATGTTCGGATTTATTGAACCTTCGAATTTAAATTCGAATTTTCGAATATTTCGAATTATACGAAGTTTTGAATTTTTTGAATATTCGAATTTTTTGAATTTTTCGAATTTTTCGAATTTTTTGAATTTTGCGAATTATTTGAAATGTTTTAGATTCTAACGTGGTGTGAATTATTTTCAGAATAAACTCATTTGCAGAGTTTTGTATTAATTCGTAAGTAATTATTTTTAATAATTATTGTTTGCCAAATTAATTCAATTTAGATTTAAAATTTCGTTACACTGTCAAAAACGTTATATTTAAGACGTTTTTGTATCCTTTTTATTGTCATTTTAAAACGTTTTACTAAAAATCCATGGCATTTAGATGGGCGGTTAAGAGAGTAGATGGCTTAATTAAGACGCCAACCTTACAGAGTTTTTGCAGAATACTTCGCCGAATTTATTATTTAATTCGTGTCCGACTTTTCACGAATTATGCGAGAGCGTACTTGGAGATGACAGATGGCATTAATTACTTGGCAAAAAATTCGAAGCTTCGGAAAATTCGGAAATTCGAAAAGTTAAAAAAATTCGAAAATTCGAAGTTTTTTTGACGAAGTTCAAAAAATTCGAATGTTCGAATGTTCAGAAATTCGAAATTCGGTGGAAATAAACAACCCTAGTATTTATCTTCAAATTTAAATATTGCAACAGTAATTTCAATTTGAATAATTTTGTTTATTTATTTATCAATGTATAATATAAATTATTATTATGTTCGCAATTTAATATCAAATTTAAAAGGAAACACTCTATCAATGGTAAATGATAGAAGTTTAAAGTACTATAGTGGGGTATTTTTCAAAATGCTGATAAGCAAAAAACTAATAAATGACAGAAATGACACATGTTTATTATCTTTGAATGAGTCACCAAAGAAAATATATATATATAATACTTGGTGCCTGTTTAATATTTCTATTATTTCCAAGGATGAACTGATTACAATGATTGTTATTTTATCTTTGTCTTTAAAATTTATTGGTCTAGGTCGTTGATATCTGAATTGTAAATCTGAAAGATGGATTCATTCTTTAGTATTCTTTGTGAATGCGGACATTTTCCAATTTTAAAAATAAATTACCTGTCTTCCAGAGAAAATTATTATCGTTCTTATCTTTGACTGTAAAAGCAATGTAGTTGAAAAGTATATATTCATGTTTCTTGGAAAAAATCATATTTAATAATATATCATTAAAAGTATGTTGTAAATAAATACATTTTTTTACAGTACTTGTACTGTAAGTTACTTATTAATGACAAAATTTAAATACAGTAAGTGGAACTTTTATTAGAAATAAATTTTGAAAAAGCTATGAACGTTCGCCGGGATTTGAACCCAGAACCTTTCATTTGCATGATGACTGCTCTAACCAATTGAGCTGCAACTTTTATTGCACAATGGTTACCATGGTTATATCAGGACTTTAATACAGGGTGATCAAAAGGAATTGTTATAGTTGGCAATACAATTCCAGTGATCTTTTTATTCCACAGTTGGCACAACGTCAGATAAAGGCAGAATTGCTACTTGACATTTCTAATAAATACAAATAGGTTATGCCAGGAGTCTGACAGCTAATAGAATTCTGACTTTTTATGTAATAGAAATACTTTAAAAATAAATGTAATAATAAATATATTCAAATTTAAATTTTAAATGTCACTGTCAACAACAGGAAATGAATTTATGTATCAGGCTTACTAATTTCAAGTAGTTTTTTTTATTGCCAACTGTAACAATTCCTTTTGATCACTCTGTATTAACTTACTGTCCACCATGAACAGTAAGTAAATATTAAATATCAAGGTCCTGTTTATATTGACAACAATTTGACAGCTGTCAATTTTGAAACCTATTTTTATTGCCCTTCTATTTGTGTAAGTATTGTAAAAATAGCTTACTAACCTTGATCTGTAAGTGATTTTTTTAGGTCGCGAATGTATAGGAAATCTCGACCCTTCAGGCCCCGATTTCCCAAACTAAATTCTTGACCTAAAAACTGTCACTTACAGGTCATGGTACGTAATATACTATTTATTGACCTCTAAGATTGAAAACAAGTTTTATGTCAGAAAATATCTTAATACTGTCCTGATTTGTAGTCCAAAGAAAGCGAAAGTCGTGTTAATAACCGTAAAAAATAATCAGATCCTAATTATAATTTTCAATTAACTTGAAACAAAAGCCGCTATCATTTTATTCAGTAACTGTCTAAAAATTAATGCTTGCTATGTTTTAATTTCATTTTTTACAGCGCGATTGTTTCAAGTCTACCATTTGTTTTTTTCGCAGAAAAAAAGTGAATACCAAATAACAAGTGAGTGTCATTGCTTGTGTTAGAGCCCCTATATCTTCCCAGCATTGTCTTCTGTCCGGTTCGGTTCACATGAGGCGATTTTCAACTTTTTCTGCGATTTTAGCTCTTTTGCGTATTATAGTTTAAAGCGATGTTCCTGTGCTACCTACTGTCTGATGTTCCTTCAATGAGTTTCCGTTGTTTTTTAGTTTTGTTTGTCTTCTTCTTTTGTTTAACAGCTACATGAAACTGGCATTAGTCTATGCGTGATTCACTTGTCATCGTCTGTATGTCTTTTGTTTTCTGGTTTGTTTGTTTTTTACTTCAAAATATTTCACATTTTGTAAACTGAATTTGAATGGCATCTCTTTTTAAGAGCAAATCTGTTTTTCTGACGTCATTTGTTTTATATACAGTAAAATGTGAATATTACTGCAATTGTTTCTGTCATTTCCATTGGTAATATAAAACAAAAGCTATGAGTCTGGTCTGATCGATTTTGGTTTTGATTGACTGACCAAATATCAAAATAAAGACGTGTTTACATAGTATAAAAAAACCTGTGATTGTAACAGCGCTGAACCAATTTCACATTTTTAGAATTATTGGTAGATACTATTTACTAATGTTATAATAATATATTATACAACGACGCTATAATAGATGCTATTATTCCCAATGATGAAATTTACAACACGAACGAGGGTTGTAATCGTCGGAGGGAATAGTACCCATTATAACGAATTGTATACATACAAGAATTTTTATTATTTCTTTTTATAATCATCTCAAACTAAATAAAAGTACGTTGACAGTGCAATATTTTGTGATGTAACTATGGTGTTAGAGAAATGATATTTTGTAATGTAAAATTTTTTGCGTATTTATTTTAGTTTATTTGGTTTTTTATAGTTACCTACCAGTCTTTATGCTTTTTTATTTGCACAGAGAAATTGATTCAGTCACAACAATTTTCTGATTGGTGCAGAAGAGAGAATAATGGCTATTATTTCCTGCGAGTTTTATAGTATCAAAAATCACATTTAATATACATATAATACATTAGTCGTAGATATAATGATATTTAATAGTTATTTATGTACCTACCAAGGGTTAAAACAGGGCTAATAACATGCTCAGGGTCAGAAACTCTAATTTCACCGTGGTACATACAATATTTTATGCACAACAAAATAACATTTAATTATATGTTCACAAGATTAAAATATGTAAATAGGTTATATGTCAAAATGACATTTTGCAGAATCAAGTATTCACAATAAACAAAAATTGTCATTTTATTTATGTATCCATGGGCCAAAAAGTAGTGTTTAAGCCTACTTTTTAGGGCTAAAACACATTCTTTTCGACCCGGTTGTGCATAAAAGGTATTTTAGATTATATAACCAACATGTACGCCATGTTTATCTGAAGAACTATTAACTGTCACTGTCACAAGTTTTTTATACTATGTAAACATATCTTCATTTTCTTGTTTTGGGTAGCCAATCAGAATAAAATACATCCTATAGAACCACGCAGTAATCTCTCACTGAACAGACTATATTTTGTTTGTTCTTTTCACTGTCAAGATCAAATTGATGACACAGATTCCGAGTTGGCAAAGAAAAATACATAAAAATTTCAGTGAAAAATGAAACATTTATAATTTAAAAAATGTTTTTAAGAACAAGGTTGATATATTAAAAACTAGCCACAAAAAAATACAAGTATAACAGTGTGAGAGTGAGTAGTGTATCAAAATTCAAAAAAAGAAATTCTACTCTTCATCCATCAAAAACTTTATGTAGTGCTATATTCTCCCCTGTTATAAATTTTTCACGTCTTAGGTGTGTCTTCCCTGTCATATAAACGACCAAAAAGTAAAAAAGAAAATAAAACAGACGACATGACCAATAAAATTCCCCCACATGTCTTGGTTACCATGTAACCACTTCTCCAGGGACATTTCTGTTATTTCCAGGACAAAAGACACGATTTAGTTTTTCAAAACAAAGTCTAGATTGGCTTTTGTTTCATGTAAACGCTAACAAAAGTAGAGAGACAATACATAAGCCGTATTTGTTTGGGAAATTTTGATTCAACCCTGAACTGACGTAGAACTAACTCGTGTTACTTCCAAATAAATGATGCATCTAGTGTCAGTTGTAAACACTGGCGGTAAATTTAAAATCTGAATGCATGTTCGAAGCGACATCTGCTTAGTTTTGTTTGTGTGTTAAATTGCGCTTTTAATTGGATGTTTTAAGTCATCTTTATATTTTTTATATGTAGTCAAAAAGCAAATAACATCAGAGTCTGTTCATTTTTTTATAATTTTGTCATCAGCAGTATCAAAATAATGAATTTCCGAGTCGCAATTATGTGTCGTAATATTATCCTCTGTGACTTATATTGAAAGAAACACATAATGCATATTGCTCTTCCATCATCTGCATAAATAATAGTTTAGTATATTTTTTCAAAATATTATTATAAAATTACTTACGTTTTTCATAAAAATAACTCCTAACCTCTCTTCACTATGCGATGCCGCCACGAATAACAAGGAACACAAGTTGATTAGAAAGGGATAGTAAACGGGTTGAATCTACCAACTCGCTAAAATAGCTGGGGCAGTAGGCTCAGTTTAAGATCAGTTCTGGGTTACTTAAAGCGTGCCAATTAAACAAAAGTAACCTACCAGGTTACTTTAAAAATCCCAAATAAATACGGCCATATTCTCTGTGTTTGATATTTCTGCAATCTATTGAGTGTTCATCCAATTCTAAAATTTATGGATGTCTTAGTTGGAATATTTCTAAAGGAGGGGTGAATTCAATATATTCGGGAAATTTATTTCTGATCCTTGATATCTTTCAATAAGGTATTCAGACGATAAATTATTTTCAACTTGGTTCAAGGATTGGTATTGAAATTCTGTAGTTTGATTAAAAGTATTATATCTCTTTATGATGTAAAATTTGTATTGAGATTGATTGAATTTATACTTTATTATGTTTAGTATGTCGAACAAAATACAATCGATGGTTGCTCAATACTTGATAAATTTATTTTTATGCTTGTTTCGAAACTATATTATTCACAGAAACAATTCAAAGTTTGGTTGCGTAATAAAGAAAATATGTAGGAAAGTAAATTTATAATAGTTTTTACTAGACGCAGATTTTTTGAAATAATTTAATGAAGTCTAACGATGGCAATATAAAGTTAATCACCCTTAATTAGTTACAAATTTTTCCTTGTGCGTTGCGTCATTGAATGTGTTTGTGTTAGAATGCGATACTCATTTTTTTTATCGTCATTTATGTACATTTCAGTATATCTTAAAAAAAAACTATGAACACTGACTAAAGAGGAATTACCTTTAACAGTAGATAAATAAATAAATATAAATATATCACCACGCCTTTTATCCATTACTGAGTGTGGCACTCTGCCGAAACAGATCTCGGTAAGTGATATATTTATGCGCATGAAGTGCGGTTATCAACCGTCAAGTCACGGCCCCCAAAGATATTAGTGGTGAGGGAGTCACAGAGGTAATTTTTAAATTGGTAAAAATGTTTATCGGCTATGGGGATCGAACCAGGGTTCTCAGGATCCACAGGGCGACTCGATACCACTGAGCCATTACTCCATAAAAAAAAGCTATTAAATTTTTGTCAGTTGTCAAAATTATTTTTATTTTTTATGTTAGTAAAGTCAATCCGGTATTAATATACAAAAAGTACGTATGCAACACGTAATGAAAGCATTTTTTTCACTCATTTGATTAATATATTCTGGCTTTACGGTCGTGCATCAAATTTCAAATCTATGGAAGAAAAAATAACTATTGTTTTCATTACTATTTTAGAGGAATATTAAAAATAGTGCTTGAATATTGAATTCTGCTTATTTTAACGATTTATTCTTTTTAATAATTTAACAACATTTAACAGGAAAAATAAAATTAGTCACCAATTATAGCCAGTTCTACTGGACAAAGTTAAGTTTTAAACTTAGTATTTGACGGCAATATCAATTATTGAATATTTGTAACATCATTTTGCTTTTATTTATTTGAACCAAGTTTAAAATTTAACTTTGAACAGAGAAACCGACCATTAATTAGTTGTTATTGTTGTTACGTATTCCGAGTTTCTGTGATGACGTAATTGTCTCTTTATTTGACATGTCTTTACTCCCAATTTGTCGAGCAAATATAACCTCTCTTTTAACAAAACATTTAGGAACAATATACATCAAATAAATTCTAAATTTCAGTTGTTAATGAACAAATCGATGACACTAATGAAGCCTTCGCAAGTTTCTGATGAGTTACAGCTCATTAACTTGGCCCTCCTTCCTCAGAGGAATACCCGGAGGGCTCACCTGCTATCCCAGCACTCAGCCTCCGTTCGTGAGTTACTAAGCTGGTGGTTCCCTCAATTTATTACCTCTTTCGGGATATAGTTAATAGAGTCTTAACTTAATAAGAACCGAGATGTAAAATTCTGGAAATTCTAATTACGTTTGGTAAATTAAAAGATGATTAAAAGAGGAAGAACTGATCTTACTTTTATTTTTCTGTGAGTTTTTGAGTAGCTCTTGACATTTTAGGAAGTTATGTACAATTTTTTGAAGGATGCTTATAATTTTCATATCAAATTAATTTGAATAGAATTGAGTTAACCTTAGTAGACAATAATAATAACAAAATAACACCTTATTATTTATGCTATATGTTCACTTTAAACAATTTTATAATTTCTGTTTTATTGTTTTGAACTTGTAGCAAAATTTCGTCTTGATTTCTGTATTTTTTTTAATATGTGCAAATAAAAAGTGCATGTCCGCATAATCTAAGAATAAACATTAGTAATTTAATCTTATCTTATTATAAGTAAACTAGTAAACAAAAGTTAAAAGAAAATCCTTGACTAGTAAAGAAGTAACTAACTTTATTAAAAATATTAAACGATTCTCACAGAATACAATTATAGTTATGCAATGCAATTCAATTTTTAATACTAATATGAATATAAATAGATCTTATGCACGTTAAGAATATTCTAGTTTCTAAGAAATATGTTTATAAAATAAATAAATAAATATATCACCATGCCTTTTACCCAGTAGTGGGTGTGGGACTCTGCCGAAGCAGATCTCAGAAAGGGATATATTCGTCAAATCACGGCCCCCAAAGATGTTAGTAGTGGGAAAGCCACAGGGGTAATTTTAATTTGGTGAAAATATGGGCTGTGGGGATCAAACCAGGGTTCTCAGGATTCACAGGGCGACTCGATACCACTGACCCATTACTCCATAAAAAATATGTTTGTAACTTCTACTAATATGGGGTGGCTAGCTCAGTGGTATGAAGTCGGCCTGTGGATCTTGAGAACCCTCGATTCCCATAGGCGACGAACAATTTTCATAATTTCAAAAACTATCCCTGTGGCTCCTCCACCACTAACATCTTTGGGGACCGTGATTTGGCGACTGGTAACCGCACTTCAAGCGCAAAATATATCACTTACCGAGATCTGCTTCGGCAGAGTGCCACACCCAGTAATGAGTAGAAGGCGTGATGATATATTTATTTATTTTTTATTTCTACTAATTAATTAGTAAATCATAGGTCCAGTAATTCATGCATAATTGTTGTAATAAACGAAACCAATTCTTTAAAAATATAGTACTTATAGTTTGCAAGATTCATGGTATGTTTTTTGTTTGTATTGTGCAATAGAATATATTTTGATGCATTCCATCATAACTTCTTTCATGAATCATGACCACTGCTTTTATAAATCGGAGTTTCATTATCATTCATCATTCATCATCCTTTATCCGTTCTGACTGGTGAAAAAGAAAAAGATATGTAAAAATAAAATCATTTTGGAATCTCATCAAATGACTAAGGTCGAAAATTACTATAAAAATATAAACTCTAACAAGTTCACACCAATTCATTAAAAGGGTTAGCCGTTAGCACCGTTTTTAATATCCTCTGTAACTCTGAAGTAAGTAAAATTTTATGCTTACACTAATATTTTTAATAACTCAGATTGATATAAAATTGTTTCATGAATAAGGAAGGAAGGTAAACATACAATTAAAAGTGGTGTAACTCGTATTAGCTAACCCGTTTTATGAAACTGTTTTATTTTGAAATTCGCATTTATTGTCAGTTGCACCGCCAAAAGTTAAATTTTAAACTTGGTTTAAATAAATAAAACTAAATTTAATGTTTGACAGCAATGATAAGTAACTTATCTGTACTTTTATTTATATAAACCAAATTTATAATTTAATATTTTGCGGTGCAACTGACAATCAGTTATTGTTATTTTAGGCAGAAATTATCCGAAACTTAAGTTAAACCGTGTCTTTCATAAAGCCTGTGTACATTTAAAAACAAAAATTGGGAATTATTCATTGCATTTGCTCTCAGATTTAAAATCTGACTCTGAAATTTGCTGCCAAAATGGCGGTAAATCGCAGTAATCTAGTGACTTTAGCAGTAGTATTATATTGCCGTGTGTATATTATTGTGTTTGTTTTTTTCCAGCAGCCCACGTGGCGGCTGTGGGGCGAGGAGCGGGCGGATGGCGCCGTCTACACCGTCTACCTGAAGAAGGTGCGCTACCACCGGCCCACCAGGAGTCTCTCTTCATCTGTCAGCGTAAGTACATCAACTAAATCTATTAATACACCAAGTTCTCATCATTATTATTATACTATTTTATAATTTGCACTATTTCTTCAATTATGGGGTGGCTAGTTCAGTGGTATGAAGTTGGCCTGTGGATCCTAAGAACCCTGGTTCGATTCCCACATGCGACAAACAATTTTCATAATTTCAAAAAAATATCCCTGTGGCTCCTCCACCACTAACATCTTTGGAAGCCGTGATTTGACACTTCACGCGCAAAATATATCACTTACCGAGATCTGCTTCGGCAGAGTGCCACACCCAGTATTGGGTAGAAGGCGTGATGATGATATATATATATATATATATATATATTTTAATTTAATGGGATGGCTAGCACAGTGGTATGAAGTCGGTCTGTGGATCCTGAGGTCCCTGGTTCGATTCCCACAGG
Organism: Pterostichus madidus; assembly: GCA_911728475.2. Classification (NCBI taxonomy): domain Eukaryota; kingdom Metazoa; phylum Arthropoda; class Insecta; order Coleoptera; family Carabidae; genus Pterostichus; species Pterostichus madidus. Next base: position 6,316,906 of record OU452313.1, on the reverse strand, counting down.
CGACAAATTTTCATAATTTGAAAAAGCTATCCCTGTGGCTCCTCCACCACTAACATGTTTAGGGGCCGTGATTTGACGACTGGTAACCGCACTTCACGCGCAAAATATATCACTTACCGAGATCTGCTTTAGCAGAGTGCCACACCCAGCAATGGGTAGAAGGCGTGATGATATATTTATTTATATTTTAATTTGTAAATTAGAACTAACAATACAATCCTAATTGACAGACAAATTTACTTGATTATAACAACATATGTTCTATTTTAAATGGATTGTTCTTACACATTGCTGTCATTTAGTTAGTATGAAAATTGCAAATCCCATGTTTTACGATAAATAAAACGCGCGGTATTATAAACTGCCCTTAATTTGGAAAATATTGAAAAATAAGATGAGTCCGTTATATAATATAAAACCTTCAATTTTTATCCGAATTCTAAGAACACTCTGTGTATTAGGAAATGTTTATATTATAAACCATCTGTTAGTAATCCTTTATTTAGAACACTTGAAATATGCCTGTCTCCAGAAGTAGTATAAAGTTTGATTTGATCAATATGCTCTTCCATTGAATACCTCACGAAATTGAATACGAATACGTGTAAGCACTGAGGCGTTCATTCCGTCTGTATGTATTGTTAAGCTAATGAAATAAGTTTGAAATTTGCAATCTCCATTTGACATAAGAACCGAAATCTGTACAATAACAAACGTATAACAGAATGTAATTACGTTATTAAACTGTTAAAGTTAGTTCAGCACGTCTAAAACTAATTCGAAAATCTTGTATCTTCTGGTATCGTATTACGCTTTCAATAACTTTGGTAAACTTCTGTTTTGTGTTATGAAAATATGGAACAAGGTTTAGGTTAGGTTAGGATCAGAATAACTTCCGATAACATTGGAGAAAATATAGAACACGCAAATATTCGATTTTGTGCTGCTAAACTTGAAGCAATTGTAACTTAAAATAGATCAATATTTAAGGTAGTACTAGCGTGAAAAAAAATTTTGCAGATCTGAATGAAATTTGACGCACGTAAACGTTGGATAGTCATACGCATCCTGTTAAAATATGAAAGACATTCATCGTCTGTGAACAAATATATTCGCTTGAAAAGTTGAGTTCTTATACACGGGGCTTATGGCGATCATCACTCAGAATCGAACATATTTGGTTTGTATACCTCTAAAATTTTGCAGTTTCATTTGAAAAACTAGTATGATGTTCTAGAACTATCCATGTATATTGTATCAGAAGGAGAAAGTTTTTTATCGTTTAGTAATGGATATATAGCCATGCAAAGTCTTCTTTTTAACGAAAAATTAAGAACCCCAATTTATAATGACAACACCACACGGTGGTATGGTATTTGAAAATTCACTAGACCAACAACCTGTTAACAATTCATGATATTCAAATCAAATTTTATTAAATTTTTATATTTTTTTGAGCGTCAGTATCGCCACTCGACAATCGATGGCGCCACCGTCACACTAGTACTACCTTAAACCAGACATTCATATTTGAATATATTTATGACTTGAAAATAAAAACAGCTTGGATCTTAAATATTTGTTGTTATAGACGTAAATTTAATAATTTATATTATTGTTTTTTATACTTTTCGTAGCCATGACTCCTTGGAGACAAAAATCACAAATATATTCTTTCGCGACCTCCTTACTTTTTATGTGATCAAAATTGCATTTTGTAAAAGGCTGATATAATAATGTACATTATTAATCGGTGGTATCGAGTCGGTCTGTGGATCCTGAGAACCCTGGTTCGATTCCCAACGTCGACAAACATTTTAACCACATTAAAATTACCCCTCTGGCTCCCCTACCTCTAACATCTTTGGGGACCGTAATTTGACGGCTGGTAACTGCACTTCACGCGCATAAACATATCACTTATCACGATCTGCTATGCAGACTGCAACATCCAGTAATGGATAAAATATGTAAATAAATATATCATCACGCCTTCTACCCATTACTGGGTGTGGCATTCTGCCGAAGCAGATCTCGGTTAGTTATTTTTTTTTGTGCGTGAAGTGCGGTTACCAGTCGTCAAATCACGGTCCCCAAAGATGTTAGTGGTGGAGGAACCACAGGGGTAGCTTTTGAAATTATGAAAATTGTTTGTCGTCTGTGGGAATCGAACCAGGGTTCTCAGGATCTACAGGCTGACTTCATACCACTGAGCTAGCCACCCCATTGATTAAATATGTGATGATATATATATATATATATATATATATATATATATATATATATATATATATATATATATATATATATATTATGGGATGGCTAGCACAGTGGTATGAAGTCGGCCTGTGGATCCTGAGGTCCCTGGTTCGATTCCCACAGACGACAAACAATTTTCATAATTTCAAAAGCTACCCCTGTGGCTCCTCCACCACTAGCATCTTTGGGGGCCGTGATTTGACGACTGGTAACCGCACTTCACGCGCAAAATATATCACTTACCGAGATCTGCTTTAGCAGAGTGCCACACCCAGTAATGGGTAGAAGGCGTGATGATATATTTATTTTATTTTATATTTTATATAAAAAAATACGAGTCTTCAATTTAGTTGTGCCATCATGGCTATCTCTAGAACTATAAGAGGTACAAAGTTCGTTAAATTGGCAAAGAAATACTATTATAAAACTATTAACTACAATTTTTTTACCAGTGGCTCTCAAAATACGGGTGGAACTTTCTTATTTTAACTGGGAACCTACTTTTTTTTTATTTGCTTATGCGATTCAGTTTTTTTTTTCTGAATTCAACAACCATGAAGTTCAGTACCCTCACATTACTTTTTTTTGACATAAATGCATATTAAATTGACATTAATTAAATGTCAAACATTCGATTTGATATTTTTCTTACAAGTACCTTATACTTAAAATTTAAGTGAAAGCGTGTAACGGAATGGACCTCTTGAACCATGTCTTTTTTTTTCTTTTATTTTGTAAATAGCATCCGACGACTCCCCTCCAATGTTTTTGCAACACCCTGAGAGGTCGTGACCCACAGTTTGAAAATCACTATGTTAGATATTCATCCTAGACGTCGAAGTATTTTTCCACAGGTATTACGAATAAATTTAATGGAATGTATATGGGTTCCTAAAAATAGATAGTTTATTCATTTTGCTTTCAATTCTGTGTTTACAAGTTTATATAAATAATTTAAGAAATAAATGGGTTCTAAAAATGCTTTTATTTACAGTTGATGCACGTTTAATAAAATAAATTACGTTATATATAGATTTTCATTTTGCTGTTATGTTTATATTACATTACAGAAACGAAATAAAAATAGATTAAATACAATTTACAATTAGAGTGTGTACAATCCTTTTAAATTAAACAGCAATTTATCGTAGTAGGTGCCAGTATTTTCTCATTAAAATGGTCCATTAGACCAATTGGATTAACAACTAAGTAATTCAATTTCGATTTAATTCTAATTTGTTATTGAAATAAAATTCCAAATTATAGAAATTGCTTCTACTTATTGAACCATTTGAACTTTGTACCACGTAGAATATGCATCTGTACAAAATATGGTAACATTTTCAACGCGACTGACGTGATTACACGTCATGGGCTTCGGCACTCCGAGGCGGGTGCCGTTTAAACACGTCAAGTACTTTGAACATTTAAGCCAGTTTTTGAACAGTTACCTTTACTATAAATAAATAAATATATCATCAGGCCTTTTACCCATTACTGGGTGTGACAGTCTACCAAAGCAGATCTCGGTAAATTATATATTTATGCATTTGAAGTTCGGTTACCTACCGTCAAATCACGGTCCCGAAAGATGTTAGTGGAGAGGAAGCCTCAGGGATAATTTTAATTTGGTGAAAATGTTTGTCGGCTGTGGGGATCGAACCGGGGTTCTCAGGATGCACAGGCCTACTCGATACCACTGAGCCATCTACCCCATTTTAGTTTTACTGGTACGCCTTATGTATTCAGTCAACCTCTCGCGAATTTTATAAATAAAAAAAATTATTCATATTGATCATAAGTGATTTCTTATCACTTTCCGTCCACTAAAAAAAGCGAATTATCTTAAAATACGTTTTTAAACGATGCCAAACAAAAACACGGGTTTGCGTTCGCCCGGGCTTTGAATTAATGCAGTCTTATGTGAAATAATATACAGCCGAAGTCTCACAAGATTTTTAGCTAATCCTAAATTTTGGATTAGTAAAATTAAGTTAAACCATATTCTCAAAAACGTTTAAATAAACTCTAATATAATCTTGGTACCATTTGGTTTTCGAAAAGTGATTTGGATTAACTTTCAAAAATCAGATTAAAATACGATCAGCTAATCCGTAATCCAGGATTAGCTAAAAAAATTTGTAAAGGTATATTTCTAAAATAAATAAATATATCATCATGCCTTCTACTCATTACTGGGTGTGGCACTCTGCCGAAACAGATCACGGTAAGTGATATATTTTTGCGCGTGTAGTGCGGTTACCAGTCGTCAAATCACGGCCCCCAAAGATATTATTATTTCGTGTTTTATTACGATAGACATGTATTTGAAGTGGAGCCTATTATATGATAATACTATTGCATAATAGACAAAACCTAAACGTAACAGATTTTGAATAGATTGAAATTTATTTCAATTAATTGAATGTCAATGCAGTCGACTTGAATCATGTGATTCTGATGTTGACGTTGTCAAAGAAAATAAGTCCTGAATTGTTGATATTGTTTGAATGAAATTTAACGGTTAGCAGATTTAGAATATTTAGATTATACAAGAGTTAACAGTTATGTAAAAGTTAGAATTTATAATAGTTTTCTTTTTAAGATTTTGCTAGAAGAATTTTAATTGGAACATGATTTTGACAATAACTAATTGTGTGTCAGATGAGTTGGGCATTGAGGGTGAGAGATTGCGCGGACAACATAGGAATAAAAGGATTCATATAATTTGTTGGGAGAACGAATGATTTCGAATATAAGGAATAAAGGAACTTGTAAGAAAAGTTTTTTCTACCGTCATATTTTAATTTACTTATTAATATGTACTATCTGTACTTTAATGACACTTATTAAAGACACAGATTTTCATTTCGATACAGATTTTGATCAATAGTAGCGGAGCAATTATTCATGATTTCTTTATGATTTATGATTTGTTCAAAAAAATAGTGACAATGTTTTTAATTTTGACAGCCAAGAGTAACATTTATTTTAATAAAAAAAAATTAAATATATCATCACGCCTTCTACCCATTACTGGGTGTGGCACTCTGCTGAAGCAGATCTCGGTAAGTGATATATTTTGCGCGTGAAGTGCAGTTACCAGTCGTCAAATCACGGCCCCCAAAGATGTTAGTGGTGGAGGAGCCACAGGGGTAGCTTTTGTAATTATGAAAATTGTTTGTCGTCTTTGGGAATTGAACCAGGGTTCTCAGGATCCACAGGCCGACTTCATACCACTGAACTAGCCACCCCATATTTATTTATTTTAATAATTTGGGTAATTGGATTATGCTAGTAGGATGTAAGTCTTTAAAGCACATGTGACGAAGAGCACAACGCGAAGTGAAGTGCTTTTAACGGCACTAGTGCTTTAAAGGTACTTAAACACATTTATCATACGCCATTTTTTATTATACCTGCATCATAATCTGAAAAATAGAGCTGGAAAGCAGCATTTTCATTTGAAGTTATTTTGTGTCTTCGTTGTTTTGCAATTTGTTGTGATAAATATGGATTGAATGAGCAAAATGATTTTGTTGTTGCTTAGCAACTATAAAACACGCCGTGTTTTAATGTTCCGTTTTCGCACGCTTTTTAATTTGTTAAACAAGGATTATTGTGCAGGTATAATAAGAAGTAGTGTATGCAACTCATGTATAATGACTATTATAAACTTGTTGCATAATATGCTAATTAGATCAATTAATATTTGTATTTAATGAATAAATGTTAGAATTCATGTAATCATTATTAGCGTAATGTTGTAGTTCCAGTGATTCTTGTATTATCAGCAATGAAATAAAGTTGTGGATAATTGATAATCATATTTCACGGAAATTGTCGCTAATCGAGATCTTTAATTCCAAAATTATGCTTCAGGAAATGGGTAAAAGACGTGTTATTTACATATTGTGTGTATAGTTAATTAAGTGTTAAATCTTAATCGTGCTAAAAATATAAAATTCGTCTCGCAGTTTACATTACAAGTTTGTCAGGAAATTCTACAGACTTGTTGACTTTTTTGCCGCTAAGCTTCTTTCCGCGCTAAAAACACAAACTCGTAACTTTTTATGATACAGCGGGTCTGAGTAGGGATTACTTTCCGAAGACAATGAAAAGCCTTCAAGTAAAAAAGAACTTTTAAAATTTTATATTAGCGAATGCACCAGCTGAAATTGCTTCGTCAATTTGGATTTGAAACTTTTCAAAGAAATCAATTTATGCGGTATTGGATTCAATTTTCAGATGATGACCAAATAATTTTAGTAAATTGTGAACTTTGATCTGGTATTGTTGTTTTCTCGCTTTTATTTCCTAGTAGTGTTTAGTAGTTTTCTTGTATAAAAACCACAAATTACGGTAATATAAGTTCGTAGAAAAATTAAATCAACTTGAACTCTGTGGTTACTATTCATAAGTTTAATCATATCACAGATGAATAATGTAATATGCAAATACAATCATACAATTATGAACCATTCCAAGGAAAGAACATAAATTGACAATTATTATTTTCTTTGTTTAGTTTAATCAATAACATTAATCATAAATATTCGTTTTTGAATTCGTACAATCTATGTGGCATTTACACAAATCATTTTGGCCGTATTAATTTGGCACTGAATCAACGTTAAACGTTACGACCAATCTTCTTCGATACCTATAATTATGAGTTGTGGATAAAATTTTGTATTACACTTGTGTTTTATATACCTAATAAAACACTTGTATAATAAATAACTATTTTTTAATTAGAACAAATCATTTATTTATTGTATTAAATTTTACTGAATTTGCATTCATATCTCCCTTAATTTACAAAGTTTCAACACCGTATTTTCGTTTTTATGGACAGTCATGAAGATAGAAAAAAGTAAATAAAATAAAAACAGTGGACGAACTCAGAATGTTAGTGGAGATTGATATTAAAACACTCACGCGATTCAGATTGTATCGCAATGAAACTGAAATGCATAAAACTTTTACGTCGTCAATGACGTATCGCCATCTCAAACTACAAACGTAATTTCATTTTCAATTGTATCTTTCCAGCAGTTTGTAGGCGTCGCATTTGTATTGTTTTGTTTTTGTTTATTTACTTCTGTGACGTTCACAATGCATTGATTACTCACGTCATATGATAAACAATTCACAATCACATATCCAGGCTTCATTTTAAACACGTCTATGATTAGCCATGACGTTCTGACGAAAATGGCAAACAAAAGTGTTTGGAATGCCGCGTAGATGTTCTGCGAACAGCAAGCCTCTGTGGCCGAGATATTTCGCTACTGGAAGTTTCATTTAGTATTTCGGGTTATGTTTATTTGACATTAATATTTCAACTCCCACATGACATGTTATTTTAAGTAGTTTCAATTGGAAGATGAATAATTCAGAAATTCTGATATTCTGCATGATATGAATAGCAGAATTTGTGAAATATTTGGTGAAATACTCTTGACTGCATAGCTTCATTTAGGTCCACATTTAGAACAGGGATTTACAAACTTTTATACAAATTTTACTTCCACATAATGTCCTTTAAACTTTAGTTCATATTAACATTATATAAAAAAAATTGTATACGCTATGTCAAATGGCTTGACAATTAATTAACAGTCAAATTAATAAAACAGATTAAGCAGCTAATATTATTTTTAGTTCCAATTTTAAGTCTGTTTTGAATTCACAAAAATAACTGATAATTATATAAAAAAAAATCAAATATATCATCACGCCTTTTTACCCATTACTGGATGTGGCACTCTGCCGAAGCAGATCTCGGTAAGTGATATATTTATGCGCGTGAAGTGCGGTTACCAGCCGTCAAGTCACGGCCCCCAAATATGTTAGTGGTGGATGAGCCACAGGGGTAATTTTAAATTGGTGAAAATGTTTTGTCGGCTGTGGGGATCGAACCAGGGTAATACGACGTTTGGGGCACGAACTATAACTTCATATTTATAAATAATTTTATTATGTTTAGTAAATAACACTAATTTCAATCATTTCATAAAATAAATAAATATATCATCACGCCTTTTACCCATTACTAGGTGTGACACTCTACCGGAGCAGATCTCGATAAGTGATATATTTAAGCGCCTGAATTACTGAAAATCTAAATTACATGTTTAATAATATTATATAACATTCATATATTCTAAATATTAAATATGCTGTGTATAAGAAAGTCGTGTGATGACCACACCAGATTTTTTTTATCTTTTTTATCCATAAACCAAAACACATTATTGTTCTAAGAATTTAATCGGCACTAATAATGCGAATTTGTTATTATCCAAGGCCTTAAAAAGAAATAAATGTTCTTATTTTATGGATTAATAAATTAATTGCTCTAGTTTATCAATAACAATAACAGGTTATCTAATAAATTAATTGGTCAATTAATTAATAAAAATTGATCACCGAATAAAAAGAATGATCAAGTTAGCTTTAAATAATATGTGTGTTATTTCTGAGCAGCGTAGTAACAGTTTGACATAATTATTATAACAGAAATAAGAAAAGTAAAACTAACCAATTTAATTGGCCAGAAAAAGAGAAACTCTTGTATTATTTTATTTGGAAGACAAGAGTAATTACATTATTAAGTTAAATTTACCGTTGACTTTAATCTCTCAAATTTTGATAATTACAAACAGTTCTAAAATTATAAGTCAAACTTTTTTCATAATTTTTTACAGTCTAATTCTCTAAAGAATTTTAACTAATCTTGAATTTTAGATTACTCAAATTAAGCTAAACCATATTCTCAAAAAAGTTAAAACAAATTCTAATATAATTTTCTTACCATTTCATTTTCGGAAAGTAATTTGTATAAAATTTTTAAAACCGGATTCGAATAAGATTAACTAATCCAAAATTCAGTATTACCTAAAACTTTTTTGAGAATCTGGCTATACATTTTCAAATAATTATGAATATTAGAATTTATTACGGGGGGCGCAGTACAAGAAAAATATCTGAGTACTTCGCAGGAATGAACGCCAACTGGTGATCATCACCAGAAACTGTTAGTCAAATTAAAATATTCACTGACAGATTAAAATATTTAAAACAAATTGCAAGCACTTTATATCAGTAGCAATAAAATAGTAGGCGAAAAATTAGGAATATTTTTATTAATTTCATAAAATTACGCTATCAAAATTAAATAATCTGTATTAAATAAGATGCAGGGATATTGGCAGTATAGGGTGCGGGCACTGACGTGACACTGTGACGTTTTGTGAAGTAAAAACAGCTGTTCGGGCAAAGATCACTGCGCCATCTACAAAATGAACTATTTTTGTGGGACGAGATTTGAAAAGAACGATTCTATTCAAATATTGTTGGTCTGCGATCACTGCGCCACCTACAAACTTAACTATTTTTTTGTGGCGAGGTTTGACAAGAACTGTTCTTTTCAAATCTCGTCCCAAAAAAAAATAGTTCATTTTGTAGGTGGCGCAGTGATCTTTGCCCGAACAACTGTTTTTACGTCATGAAACGTCACAGTGTCACGTGAGTGCCCGCATCATTGTGATATAAAATTTGATTCCATAATTTTTTACTGGATATTTTTTATTTATAAAAAACTGATTTTACATGTTAACTGCCTCTGTCAACATTTACGATAAATAAATAGAAACAGAGCAAAGCGCGATTTTTTTTACCATTTCGAGAATTGAATTTCTCAATTTATCCTTGTCAGGACAGAACCAATGTAAGTGTAACTCCTGAACGCTGATGAATGTCCTGTCGCGGTTAACACACGATCGTTGTAAGGCTCCATTCCGTCAACATTTATTTTGTTAAGTTACTAAAGCTCAGAATTCTGTAAGAATGAGGTCAAAGGTGATTTGTCATTGGTTACTTGAACTAGATTCTCTTTTGTTTGATGAGTTATTGATTTCTGGCCAAAATTTCTAGGCTGAAATTATAAACAAACACTAAGAGTAATTCCATATCTACTTTCGTTTGTTTTATTTACATAATTAACCGTGCAAATTAATTCTAGCTACACTGAATTTCTAACAGTATATTACATAAAAATAAGAACAGTGCATTTTTATTTATTAAGTTATTCACTGATTCAAAACAATAAAACATTTTTAATAAATTCATCACAGCCTTCCAGGATGGCAGGTATTTGTTGGTATGATTCACCACAATTACAGTCAGTTAACTAATTATTGTTGTATAATATATTTCTCTGAATTAACGCATGTCATATAATTAGATATGTCATACCGTGAATAGCTGTTATGAATATGAGTAGGCGTTGAATTGAAATATTTGCTGAAATGGAGTATATTGATTTTTCGTTCCACAAAGTTTGGTCCTCTTTGAAAATAATTTGTAGTTTGTGGAAATATAAAGTTGTGAGTCATCTGAATTTTCTAGAAGCGTAATTATTACGTATTTATATTGATTTGAGTAAAGACATTGCTTTTAAAATAGACATAGAACTAATTTGTTCTTGAAATTATTTTGTTTCTAGTATTTAAACATGCAACCAATATTACTCCAATGCATTCATGATATTTAATCATTAATAAACGGGATTTAATTTTAAGTTAACTTAAGTTAATTTTATTTCGCATTGAAATTAATGTATTTATAAAACAGACTAACGTTACTAATAAATTTAGAGTTACAGCGTCATAATGTTGCATTTTTACCACCACTTGGTGGTGTATTTATGTATAATTTTTTTGAACAAAAATTACATTAGCGACAAATATTTATAAGTCTTTGATTCACGAAACGGATTAGCGCTAACACCGTTTCTAATATTATCTATAACTGTTTCAAATTAAAACAGATTAAAGAAATAAACTAAATTTGATGATAATTAACTCTCTTTTTAACTCAAGTTAAAATAAACTTGTTTCGTACATTGAAAAGAGAGTAAAAAACTAAATAAAAAATGGAGTTAGCGCTAATCCGCTTATGAATCTGCCTGTGAATGTTTTTTCAGACGATCACTTATGAAAGAACTATAACGTCGTAAATTACTATAGAAACTTGAAAATAACACACTGATATGTTATTATAACGCATACTTCTAACATAGCAGTTGTAGTTCCACTAATTGATAACAGGAAATAATAAAATAAAGAATTTGTATTGTTATATGAATCGAAATTTTGGCATATTTTTGTAACATTTGCACAGATAAATCTTAATTTTTAAAATTAATAATTACTTATTTACTACTATTTTGACATTTCTGTTAATACAGTTGGTATCACTACGCGTAGTCTCAAACGTCAACGTTCAAGAACGTTTCAGCTGTCTATCGTAAGTGTAACAACATTGCTCTTGTAAACTTTATTTAGAAATATTTTGTAGTCGTCTGAAAAATAGTGTACATAAATTTGCTCGTGTTAATACAGTTGGTATCACTACGCGTAGTCTCAAACGCCAACGCTTAAGAACGTTTCAGCTGCCAAAGTGTAACAACATTGCTCTTGTAAACTTTATTTAGAAATATTTTGTAGTCGTCTGAAAAATAGTGTACATAAATTTGCTCGTGTTAATGCAGTTGGTATCACTACGCGTAGTCTAAAACGTCAACGTTTAAGAACGTTTCATCTGTCAAAGTGTAACAACATTGCTCTTGTAAACTTTATTTAGAAATATTTTATAGTCATCTAAAAAATAGTGTACATAACTTGCTCAAAAGTGTGATAAACGTGTACTAAAATCACTCGACGCTACGTGCCTCTTTCTTCAATTTGTATACTCGCATGTTACTTTACACTTTCGATTCCAGTTATGTAATATACTATAATGTTTACGAAAAACAAACAATATCTGAAAATAAAATAATAAACTTGTTTCAGGACTCCGACGACGAAATCTCCCACCTAGAATGGGAAACAGTCCGAGTCCGTTTCGTGAAAGGCGGCACTCTTCGTCGACTAGTCGAAGCTTTGGCCACCGACGATGGCGAGCTGGAAACCACTTACATCAACGTTTTCCTCGCCACCTACCGCAGCTTCTCCACAGCGAGACAAGTTCTCAGCCTCCTGCTGCAGCGCTACACCGAGCTCTCGCAGGGCAACGGAGCTAGGCCTGAGAACGCCGACCAACATAGAAAGTAAGTGGAAAAGTTACGAGGATAAAAGGATTTTATGCGTAAATACACTCTGTGAAAATTGTTTATCGCGGGATAAACGAGATAATTTTCAATTTCTTTGCCGACTGAGGGATTAAGGGAATATACTTTTGGATTTATTATGGCTTGTGGTTTCTGAGTACTTTCTTGCTTTTTATATCGGAATAATGAAACTTTAGGTTTCTTTTTACAATATTTATGTTTAACATAATTAATATGAAGTCGGCCTGTGGATCCTGAGAACCCTGGTTGGATTCCCACAGGCGACAAACAATTTTCATAATTTCAAAAAGCTACCCCTGTAGCTCCTCCACCACTAAAATATATCACTTACCGAGATCTGCTTCGGCAGAGTGCCACACCCAGTAATGGGTAGAAGGCGTGATGATACATTTATTTTTTATTTTATGTTTAACATAAAGGAAAATTTGTATTTGTTGAAAATTCTACTTTGAAATTATGAATAATAAACAACCTATAATAACATGAGAAAACCCGATATCAGTATTTCGTGGTGGGGGTCATTATTTTATTGCTAATAATCAGAGACAGCAAATCTCGCCGTTCAATAAATTAATTGTGTAATCTTTTCAGAACGCTGATCTCCGCGTTGCATGTATGGCTGGACAGCTACCCCGACGACTTCCGCGAAGCTCCCACACACCCGACTCTAACGCAGCTGCTGCAGTTTTGTCAGCAGCAGCTGCCGGGTACAGAGCTGGAGGCCAAAGCACGGCATCGCCTAGACAAGTACGGACGTGAGCCACGGAGCGATCCCTTGCTGGCGGCCGCGTCTCTTGGAAGCACGTTGGCGCTCCGTCAGGCCTCCGTCATGGCTGGTTGGCGATCGTATCACCTTCCAGACGTTCCAGTGAAGCACTTTGCTGAGCAGTTGACTCGAATGGACGTGGTAAGTCAAAATCATTTTTGTACAGTGTTCTTTATTTTTAATTTTTTCTTACCGTATCGTTAAATGAAAGAATAAGACTCGGTTGCAATAAGAAACGTTAACTATGTAAAATCAATGACCAAGATAGCTGACACAACATTTTACATATTTTCTGATTTTTATGTTATAATCAATTAATATCAGCATTAAAATGCTTATTGTTAGTTAAATAGCAATGGTAAAACAATATTTGTGACAAATAATTATTACTTTAATGCATACTGTAAAAATTATAACGTTTTAAAATATTGAACTGTCAAAAATTTTCCCAATTCTTAGATGGGTTTCTTTAATTCTAATGGAATTTTTTCGCGTAGTTAAGAACGTGATTAGATGACAACTTTTTTATGCAATTATGTATAATTGATTATGTTGTTTGTTTGCAGGAATTATTCAAAAAGTTAGTCCCTCATCAGTGTCTTGGAGCAGTGTGGTCGCGTCGAGACAAAAGCCGATCGCATGAAGCTGCCACCGTTTTAGCAACAGTTAACCAATTCAATGCAGTTTCCTTCCGTGTCATTTCCTCAATCCTAGTTGATTCCGATTTAAAACCAATTAACAGGGCATTAATAATCGCTTGCTGGATCGACATCGCTCAAGAATTAAGAATCCTCAAAAATTTCTCCTCTCTTAAAGCAATAATATCAGGATTGCAAAGTAACCCCATCTACAGGCTACAAAAAATATGGACGCAAGTGCCGAAAGAAAAAATAGAATTATTTGAAGAATTAGCGAGAATTTTTAGCGAAGATAATAATCAATGGGCACAAAGAGAACTGTTGATGAGAGAAGGAACGGCTAAATTTGCAGATACAGTCGGTGAAAATGATAAACAATTACAAAAAGTGTTTCAAAGACAAAACCACCAGACTGCTAATATTTCATTTGGGACCATTCCTTATCTTGGGACGTTCTTAACCGACCTAACTATGATAGATACTGCCATTCCTGACACGATAGGTGACGGCCTAATCAATTTTGATAAACGTAGAAAAGAATTTGAAGTCTTAGCTCAGATTAAATTACTTCAAGGTGCAGCCAATGCGTACCATTTACCTCAGGACACAGTATTCGATAGATGGTTTGATTCCATTTTAGTTTTAGACGACAGAGACGCTTATAAACTTAGTTGTCAAATCGAGCCGCCTGGAAACTCAACAAACACTCAGAAACAGAAGAAAAAGAACAACAACGGGCACAAGAAGAACGATTCAATAGCTAGCACGTCCAGTAGCAATAGTAGTCAGTTTTATTATGAAGTAGATAGTGTACCAAGCTCACCTCACAACAGCTTAGACCGCAAGTTGTCGCCGTCACAAATGTCCAATTCTAGTTCTAGTTCATCTCTGCCATCGCTAGATGCTTCTTTGAACAGTTCACACTCTGGAAGTGCGAATAATAAACTCTTGGTGCCACAGTTACTCACTGGAACTCTTAGTCCAAGTCATTCACAGAAGAGCAGTCCTGATTTTTACATTATTAAAGTGACGTATGAGACTGACTGCGTGGAAACAGATGGAATTGTTTTATACAAAAGTATTATGTTAAGCAATAATGAGCGGACTCCTCAGGTTATTAGAAACGCTATGTTGAAGCTTGGTTTGGAAGGAAATCCTGAGGCGTATACTTTGGCGCAAGTTCTACCAGACAAAGGTAACTATACTTTTAAGTATTCGCATTATACAAAATAACTTTTTTACATTACTTATACTATAAGTTACCCATTCATGACAAAATTTAAACAGTAAATGTTACTTTTATTGTACAGTTTACTTACCATTCACCGTGGACAGTAAGTACATAGTGACCTCTTTATTTTGATAACAATTTGACAGCTGTTTATTTTGAAACCTATTTTTCGTTTCCTTTTATTTGTGCAGGTATTGCAAAAAAATAGCTTACTAACCTCGAACTGTAAGTGATTTTTAGGTCGCGACTGTTTAGGAACTACATCCTAGACCTAAAAACTATCGCTTACAGTTTATGGTACGTAATATATTATAACATTACTCTGGAAACTGATGTAAAGTTTGGTCTTGAGAAGTAGTGCTTCCAAATAATTGAAAAAGATACCCATTTTTATAATTCTAAATTTTGACTATTAATACGCAAAAATTATTGCGCGTTATTTGCAGCTTCGCGTACTTTGGGTGGCGTATTTGAAAATAAATATTTAGATGAATCAGACATATTTTCACAAGCATTACGAGCAAAAATAAACAATTTGTTTTCATATAACAAATGTCACGCTTTAAATTTAATACATTTTCCCATTATCGGTTATATAATTTTTGCTCGTTATAAAAAGCATTATACAAATCTCGTCCACAAAGACGTCATTTGCAATATTCGCTGAAATTAAAATTTTAAATTGCGCTCATGTGACAAGTATGTCTTCGGTTACTCTAGATGCAAATAGTTATTGACACAAATATTAAATGTACAATTTTCTTTGCAGAAATGGTTTTGCCGCCCAACGCAAATGTATACTATGCAGTCAACACAGCGTTCAATTTAAATTTTATTCTTCGCCCAAAAAAATCTCAAGAATCTGAAGGCCCTAGTAAAAACTCCAAAAACAAAAGTAAGCAGTAATATTTTTAAATTAATTTTACTGATATTTTAAATAGTCATCAATTAACTTGAAATTTTTATACTCATTTTATTGATGTTATTATCAAAATACTCAATTTTAGTTTTATTAATAGTTTTATCACCATGACTGTAAAATATAGGTTCGCATCTGGTAGCAATATGTAGATTAAATTAATGTTTGCGAACCTGTAATTTACTAAAGTAAAAGTAAATTTAGATACTGTGCGACAATTTTTAACATCTGTGATAAAATTGCACTATTTACGGTCACACAAAATCTGCAGTGATCTGAAACAGCTGACAACGTAACTATGACGTCCTAATTTTGATTATTTTCTGACGTCATCACTTACGTGTTCAGTTGTTATTTAAGAAAAATTGACCAATTTTTATGTGTAAGTGTTTTACCCTTACAGAATCATACATAATTTATATTTTTAACAAATCATACTAATAAATTAATGTTTTTTATTAATGCATATAAATTATTATTTTTTTAATTTCACATTTTTAAATTAGTAACATGATTCTGTGAGGCCCGAACTTGTAGTCCAATTTTTAATGACTTCGCCATATTGGCGTATAATAATTTCCTTTTATTTCTTACTTAGTGCAATGTAACTGTACAGGCAGTATAAAAGTTTTCAAATTTATTGCAAAGTATTTTCAAGAATTTTTGAATGTTTGTAGTAATGATATTAACCATGGTTCAAAATTTTTCATTTATATTTACGTGTAACGTGTACATTAAATTAATGTATGTCTAGTTTCTGATAATGAATGGTTGTCTGTCGTCATTTCAGACGAGTTCTGTATACATAATTAGTAGATTTGCCAATATGATCAAAGAATAGACCATATTGTGATGTACAATGTATTTATTTTATATGTTTTTATGATTAGTACTTAAATAGAGTAATGGATATTATATTTATAATAGAATTTGTATTGTATTTATAAACATTTAGTAAAATAAATAACAAGATTTTAAACATAACATATATTTTATTCATATTTTTTTAAGAAAATACTTTTTTCTCTTGAAATAAATTTGATAACATTTATTATTTAATTATCATTCTACGAGTATAATCAACGGGGCAAGAAAATTACAGCAGATGATTTAATCAGTCTGCTGTAACAAATGCCCAGCATATATTTTCCAAAGATTGTCCTTATCCCTGTTTTTTTTATACCTTTGTTTAGCAAGGAGTCCTCTTAACTTCAAGCAAGGTAATTAACATAATGAATTTATAAAACTGAAGTAGAGGAAAAAATAATTACATAATATAATGTATTTATTTTATATGTTCTTATTATTAATGTATTCACCAAACTTCACATTTTATTGCAGGGTTCATAGGTGACTCTATCGGACACCCAAAATCTTTAGCAAATTCTGCTTGATTGCTCACAACGCCATTCACACGAAATTCTGCTGGAGAATGTGCATCTGTCATTACCAAATCTCTTAAGTATTCTGGTCGATATTTCGAGCACCACGTGGTCGCCATACTGATCCAAAACATCTGTCCAGGAGTAAAGGATAAACCTGGAAGACTGGGCTCGATATCGTTAGTTCTCGTCCATCTTTTGTAAGCACGGTAGGCACACTTGATTCCACCATTATCTGCTATATTTTCATTTTGAGTAGTTTCTCCATTTAACTGAAATTGAGATAATTTAAGCACATAATTGCCGAAAATAAACTATCTTTATCACGACTTTTGTGTGTGTGTGGAGTTTGCGTGCTACGGACTTTTAGAAAATAATGATTTGTGTACGTTTTTCGAGCTTAGCATTTGTTTATTTAAAACATTTGTGTATAAAAGCATAATTTTGAAATTTGTAATTGCTGGTAGCTTTGTTCGAGCAAATAATTATAAATTAGTTTTGAATTAGTACCAAACATCTTGAACTGAATATTTACTATTCTCACTGTTGCTAAACTATCCAAAAACATTAACAGTGTGGCAAGGTGATTCGTATACTCGCGAATATTTGTATGACAATAATTTTTAAGAAGTTTCTGTAAACAACAAATTTTAAATGAAATTTTAATACGGATATCACTGACTGACAATTTATAAAGCAGTTTAGCGCTAATTATTTTACGGAACAGGTTTATTTTTACTTGAATTAAAAAAAATAATGATTAACATCAAATTTTATTCGTTTCATTAATCTGCTTCAAACTAAGAAAGAGTTATGAATAATATTAAAAACAGTATTAGTGCTAATCCACTTTATGAATCTGTCTGAAAATGTCCACGAATTATTCTAATAGTTCGAAACCAGTTTCCAACAAATTTTTGTACTTGCACATCTTATTATTTCTCAGAGTCACAAATTTTGCGCTGCTGATAGTTTGTGATAGTTGCGGATTGCTGCTCGAACAGAGCTACCATAAATAGCTATATAAAACTTAAAAAGGCATGATGATATGTTGAATAAAATGACACTGACTGTTAAATTTTCTACGGAGTAGTTTCCGTACTGATTGATAATGCACTCAGCTTTTTTAACGAAAGCGTCGTTTGTGACAGGTTCCCACCAATCTGCCAGGTTGCCATCTTTATCAAATTCGCGACCAAAGTCATCAAAACCATGAGTAAGCTCATGTCCTATGACGAAACCAATACTTCCGTAGTTCAAATAGTTGGGACGCTCGCTACTAAAAAATTCGCCTTGCAGAATACCAGCAGCAAGATCTAAAATGTAAGTAAGTAATTTTTGAATGATTTTGTTGATTGTTACTGATACCTATACTATTTTCCGTTGGTGAATAAAATGCGTTCACATCTGCAGTGTCACTATGTCTTGTCCAATGAGTTTTATTGAAAGATTGTCGTAATTCTTCTATTTCTTTTGTATTTATAAATATGGAAAAATTTAACATGGATTCGAAGTACATGTTTTCATTGAATGTTAACTGAAAATAAAAATAGAAATTACACTTTCGTTGCGAAAGAGATTAACATATTCGTACATTTTTATAATAATCAATAATTTTGCTATCATCCATTAATTCTTCTGGGTAAGCGACGTGCGCGTATAGAGCAACAATCTTTTCCAAAGCATTTTGTTTTGTTTTATTGTCCATCCAGTCGAGATTTTCAAGCATATCTTTGAATTCTAATTGTATATTTTTTACCAAGTCAACTGTTTGACGTTTAGAATCTTTTTTGAAAATTTTTCGAGTATACAAAGCACCTACAGCTATGTCCATACCTAGTTCAATGATATTAAAGCACTGTTTCTCTCTTTTTGGTTGCGCAGTAACTCCAGTTATTGCTGAGTTAAAGTCATGTTCAAATTTGCGATAATTTTCCGATAAAAGAGTAATAGTTTGTTTAATTATACGCCACATAATGTAGTTAGCTATTGTTCTTTTTGGTGTTTCTTTTAAAAGTTTTTCAATCTCTTGTACATATTTTGGTACAGCGTTAATTACTATTTCATCTTCAGTAATATTTACGATTGAATAAAGCATATTATTAATATAAGTTAACCAAGGAATCGTTGGATAAGTCTTCTGCATTTGTTTAATGCTTCTTGGATTATATAAATTGCTGACATTTTCTCGTTCTTTCACTGATAGCGTAAGCTGCAAATGAAATTTTGTCAGTGATTAGTTTTGAAGATTTTTTTTGTACATACATTTGCAAGTTTCATTTCAAATAGTAGACTTTCTTTGAGCTCTTCCCTTGCATTCATTTCATTTGCTCCCAATATAATAGCAACTTTGATCATATATTCAAAATATGCTTTAACTACATCATTTTCTAAACCTTCTGTAAAATATTCTTTATCTAAACCTAAATATGCTTCATCAATCTAGAAATCAGAATTGTTAACATATCATATTTCCGATTAGTAAAAACTATCTTACAGTAAGTACATGATTAGTATTATTCTTTGGGTCTGTGTCAACATATACAGAGATAATAATGTCAGGTACAAGACCAAGTTTTGCTGCTTCAATTAATGTTTGATTCCAAATGAATTTTGTTTCATTCCATTTATTTTGATCGAGAACTGGCCATCCACCTAACTTATTAAGAATATTTGTGAGTGGTGTTCTGTCACGTTGTTCAATAAATTCTAAAATTCAAATGTAGCTTATAATAATATTACTTTTAATATGTTTATGTTTACCTACTTTCATTCATACATGCTTTGTATAATTGCTTTGTTAAAACAAACGGCTGAATATCGTCTGGTTGGATTGGTTCACTAATAATTTTCATTACTTGTGCTTCTACCTTATCTGCAATTAATCTTATTGTTTGAACATTAGATTTGTCTGAAGGAATTTTGGAATTTTTAATAAAATTTCCACATGTAAATTCAAAAAAATTGTTGCATGGATCTATATTAAAATCAATGTTTTTTAGTAAAGCTGTAGCTGTCTCATTACAATCTGCCGTAGTGCATGTTTGTAGCTCAATAGTACTTGTATCATTTATAAAATTTAATTCAGTACTGTCTTCATAAAAATTAAAAGATTCTGCAAAGAATTTATATTAAATAGTCTAATTACGTAGCGTTTACAAAAATACATACTTGAATTAAAATAGTTTTTACTTATGAAAAATGAAGCAACAGCAGTACATAGCACAAATGTTGCTATTATTGCCAGAGTCTTTGCCCAATCCATAACTTTCCTCTGCATTATTCAAAATTCTTGTTAAAAATATTTTTAGATTTAACTTAAATAAAATGTACCTTGCTCTGAAATATAATGCACTTGTTCAGTTTACTGCAAAATATATTTTATCAATTTTCAAAGTCATGTGCGATACACAATATGATTATTTTAATAACCACATAATTATACTTATTCAGAAATAAGAGTCATCCATGCATTACGCAGTATGTATAGCATTTTTTTCTTTTTCAATGAATTATTATATTTCAAAGTACCTACTATATTATGAAATATTGATATAATTTAATTTTAATGTAGCTATGTATATAAACTATTTTTTAAATGACCTTTCCTAGACGAGAATATTAATTTCATATATGTTGTAACATTAGATGAATTTCCTACTATAAAGTCCATCATCAAAATGTTAAGAATTTTGTAGTTTATTGATTACATTTACTATTGATTTAAACTATTGACATATGGTTGTATGGTTAGCGTTTTGGTAGATTTAGAAAATGCTTACAATAAAATTCTGGACCTTAGTTGATAAGATAATCGCTAATTAAGATATTCTTATAGTAGCATATACAAAGATGAAATAGGAGTGACTGGATAGATGTGATTGAAGGTTTGTTGTGTGATGAATAATTTCGACTGTAATAAATAAACGAGTTTCTATGGAGTGATCTATGAATGTTGTTAAAGTGAGGGTGGTGTGTTTGGACGAGAATGTTTGATGAGGACTGATTATTTGATGAATATAAAGAGTGAATATTTTATGAATGATTTTAGGGTTCGTGCTACCCCATTTGAGCAAATATATACAAGAGCAAACTTTAGAAGTTTGACACTTTCTTACGTACAATTTTATTTTCTGTCATCTATAGGCCTATTCCATTTGTCATTTGAATCAGATCTAACTTACACTTACAGAACCAAATCACTTAATTTATTTGACTAGATTACTTCGCGTACTTTGTTTCCAGTGCTAGATTTACTGATTCGGATTTAGCTTAAAGTAATCCAGTGCATTAGTTTTCTTAGTTCAATTCATTTAATCATGTTTTATAATTTTTCTGAACCTATCTGAGTAAACCAAGTGGCAAATGGAATACAGCAATGATAAATTATTCATGATTTGACACATGAATGGAAAATATTTACGCAAAATAAATAAACTGATCACTATGAAAATATTCATTTCCTGATCTCTTTTACAATTTAGAGATCGGTAAAATTTTACTTCTGGTTGTATTTACTGATTTAAATCGTTGAAGACAAATTTTCCAATCTAAAAAGTGATCAGAAAGGACACATTTTCTGAATGGTTGCGAAAAAATATATATTACTTGTATTTCTCATTACAACTCTGTAAACAGTTTAAAGATGACAATATGATGGATTTGCCAATACAAAAAAAAATAAATATTTTTTTGATCTCTCCAATTTGGAAATCTGTAAAGTTTTTCCGATCCTTCTGATATGTGCATTTGGTTTAAATATATACTTTTATTTTCATCATACGCGGCGATGGCATACCTTACGTACATCTATATCTTACATAAAAGTCAATTAATTTTATAAGAAAGTTGAATAGAATATTGTAATTATCTTATATCGTAAATATCCTATATAAAAATAAGAAAAGAAATTATGAATATTTTTTTGCAGTTGGTTTCAATATATACGTTTATTTTGATAACACGCCGACTTAGCACATCTGTCTTGCGTAAAAGCCATTTTTATTAATTATCTATAATTGGCCTCAATAATTCTGTTGAAAGATTAAATATTCTTTTATCTTGAGTATTTTTTATGAGATAAACATACATTTAACGTTTTAAAAGTAAATACTAATTATAAAGACGTTACAATTTATTCAAAAACAAATAATACATATATTACAATTTTTTTACATATATTAGCAATAAACAATATCAATAGCAATAATAAAATTATTATTTATAATAATATCAAAAGTAAAATGATAAATATTGTATTTGCAGTGTATATTTTTATTCTTTATCGTTCAAGGTAACATTTATAAACTTTAGTTAGAACGTGCCTTTCACTAATGAATCCGGTCGAAACCTGCAAACCCGTAACATTGCTACTGCTCACTGTACATTCTAGCCATAAGTCTGTCTCTCTCTAGCACATTGTAATCTGTGGATTGGTTGCGCAAGCTCGTTCACTTGCCACGAAATCGTTGAAGTGTATAGACGTAGATTCGCGCTCCGTACATTTTTTTGCATTTCTACCTTTTAGAAGGCCATAATATCTAAACAATTGTCCTCCGAACACGCTAGTGCCTTCACGTGGAGGCCCAACATACTTTCTACATACTTTCTACATATTAGGCAAGTTTTAATAAGCGTATCGTGAGCCGGGTGGCGCGAGTCCCTCGAGAGCAAGGTCGTAGTTTGGTGTGTAGGCGGGTCGCCCAGCTAGAGAGTATCTCTGCCGATGACTGCGTGGTCGGGGTCGCCAAATCCCCTCGTTAGAGGTGGCCTTTGGATTTCCGGGCAAGTACATAGAGGCTTCTCTTGCCACGAGCACTGTGGAATACTCTCCCTACGACTCGGGTAGGTTTTGTAGGCGTAAACCGAAAGGTCGGGGCTACGGAATATAGTCCACGTCTTTGTATTAAGTACAAGCACAAATCGGCTGCTTGTCGTAGATTCATTGCGCCACTTAAAATTAGCTATTCGTACACTAAAACTTAGGTAGGGATGAGGCACGAAAAGAAGTCAAGAAAGAACAAAGAAATCAACATTGAAGTCAACGTGAAGATCAAGAAATGTATAAATGGGATGTTATGGGATAAATGGAATGTGTGGTATGAATGGTGTATGCTGCATGCTCTATATTGATTTACCATAACTTGTACATTGTTCTATTTTATTGCATTTTGTTCTGAGTTTCTGTTTCAGGTTCAACATTCATCAAAATGTCTTTATGTATGTTATTTTCTAATGTTTACAGTTATTCTATGTTACTAATACATTGTTTTTATGTTTATAGGGACATGACGGAACCTGCAAGCATCTCCTGCGGCCTCAACATCATCGTGCAGCAGCTGGTGTTCAAACCAGCGCCACCGGAGCTGCCGCCATCTTGGACAACGTCACCGATGCTTATTTTATCATCTTGAAGCAGCTGGTGTTCAAACCAGCGCCACCGGAGCTGCCGCCATCGTGGACATCACCGATGCTTATATCATCTTGGATTAGCTGGAGATGTAACCAGCGTCCAAGCTTGTATCATTATCCTGGAACAGCTGGAGATGTAACCAGCGTCATCATCTTGGATTAGCTGGAGATGTAACCAGCGTCCAAGCTTGTATCATCATCCTGGAGCAGCTGGAGATGTAACCAGCATCATCATCTTGGATTAGCTGGAGATGTAACCAGCGTCCAAGCTTGTATCATCATCCTGGAGCAGCTGGAGATGTAACCAGCATCATCATCTTGGATTAGCTGGAGATGTAACCAGCGTCCAAGCTTGTATCATCATTCTGGAGCAGCTGGAGATGTAACCAGCGTCACCAGAGTGGCAGCAACATCAGCAATGCCGAGATCGAACATCGAATCCGCTGTTCACAACATTATTGTAAGAAAAATTATTATTTTTTAATTATTTTGGTAAAAGTCTGTTCAAAACTATAATAAATATGTTTTGTTATAATTTAAAATAACTATTTTTGCAACATATTTATTATTTGATTAATATTTATTTTACGAACTGATAATTAAACCGATTAAGGGTGATTAACTATATTTTTTATTATGAAAACATTTTGTAATTATTTCAGACTAAAATATTTGAAATAAAAGATGGATGCAAATAAATTTGTATCACTTTTATTTCAAGTATTTTTGTCTACTTTAATATATGATAGGTTCAAAGCAGATATATAATCACTTTTATCTGTTATTGAATTTTCAAAATAAAGTTAATTAAACACTTTTATCCAAAATAATTGTTTCTAAATGTGTTCTTTACAATATTTAAATTTATTTTATTTTGAAACTTGGGACAGAATTAATATTTAATCATTTGAATAAAATTATTTATTTGTATTTAAAGGATAATTTAAATATAAAGAGCAAATAGTTTCAATAGCTGATTCTAATCCTATTTTATTAATTATTATGTGTAATTGTTTCTAATTTATGTTGTTGTTTGTTTACAGACGCAGTTGTAGCAGCGATGAAGCCGCCTTTCTGCTGAGCGTCTTTGGAGAGGTTTTCCGCTTAGCGCACGTATGTGGGACGTACACGTGTAGGAGAATTCCTGGAAAGTGGTTTAACTTCTTACCTCTCAAATCATCCGGGAAGTTTGAATCAGGCTTTGTAATAAAAATAAAAATTGTATTCACAAAATAAATAAACTGAATACAATCAAATATACTTGTCTTTTATTTTAATTTAGTAACAAATAAATACAAATATTTGATAGAGAGATATTTTAGCAAAATATACAACTTGAAATCGATCTGGTGCATCGGATTCATCTTGTAGCCGCCAACCAAGTCTCTGAAGCAGTTATCACCAGCCGAAACTACATCAAAATGGTAAGTAATTTGATTTTATATTGAAAAACATATATCATAACACCTTTTACCCTTTACTGGGTGAGGCACTCTGGCGTAGCAGATCTCGGTAAATGATATATAGTTATTTTTCCAAACAAAAATCCTTGTATATCTATAACTCATCCAGCATCCCTTAAAAATCAGAGCAACCTTGAGATGTGCTTAAGTATTTAATTCTGTCAATTTTTGACAGTTTGAATTTTTAAAGAAATAATGGATCCTGACAGGGAAGATAATTTAGAGTTTTTCGAATTGATGGACATTGTGCAAGGTGTTAATCAAGAAAGAAGACCAAAACGCTACATTCGTGATATGGAAAATCCATTAAAATTTTATGGCGAAAATGAATTTCGCAATAGATATAGATTTACAAAGAACACAGTTTTACAGACTATTTTACCCTTAATAATACATAATTTAATAAAAATTAATAATCGTGGTTTGCCTTTTACACCTATAATGCAGTTGCAGTTCCCTGTTTAAGCCGGGGTCTAACAACAAAATTAGAAACATCAATAACAATTATTTGTGCTACTGCCGTTCTTTACAATATAAGTATTAGCCAAAGAGAATTTATGGAAGGGGATAATTTTCCCGAAGAGAATATTCCTTGAATAAATCTAGAAAATAATCGACTTGGTTTAATGTTCCGAACACAGTTCATAAATCAGCATTTTTAAATAAACTAAATATGCAAGTTTTTTTTTTATTATTTATTGAAATTAAAGAGAAGCATAAACATAATATGGTACTATTTTATTTTCCATTCTGCAATGATTAGTAAATAATGAAAAACCATATTAGATACATAATAAATTATGCAAATATACTTACTTAAATTTCAAATTGTTGTGTATATTCAATATTACTTGACACTTATAGAAAGTACCGCAATAAATCTGTCATTTGTTCTGTCAAAAAAACGGGACGACAATAATAAAATCTAAAATTCCCTTAAATCATCTCTGTATTCTCGACCTTCGCCGAGAATTCGCGAAGTTTTAACTATAGAACACATTACCAACGAAGTATCCATAGCGACTTCATTTCGTCTCAGTCAAGTAATTCTCAAGTACAAGGTTGAGATTCGACTATAAGTACGGGCATTAGTGTAGGAATGTAACAAGTATTGATTTTCTAAAATTCAGTTCTGTACTTGACTGTTGCTGCCATCTATCAAAATATATGAAATTCTGAAACTACTCTTTTAGAAATACTTGTATTTCTTTTAGGATTGCATTATTTTTTTATTGGCAGTGATGGAGTGAATTCTTTTTTAAAAATTGATTTTGTCTGAGTTAGTAGTATATATTTTTACCTGTTTCTTGAAGGTATAAATAGGTTGTCCGCCCCACGCCACAGCAGCTGGATGTACATTCGTCTTACACCTCTCTGTCTCAAACAGAAGTGGACTGATGCCGCTTGTCGGTCTCCGTGGCTGCCTTCTCCATTGCTAGCTCCTGGTCCTTCGGATTCTCTCTAGGAAGAGTTTCCAAGTCGCAGATTTTGATTCCAACTGTAATATTTTTGTAATTTACATTTCAATGAAGTGACAATATTTTTATGGAACTATATTTACGGAGCTAGTAAAAATAGTTTAACTTTCTTTAAAAATTAGAATATTTAAGACTTCCTAAAGCTAAAAATGTAAAGCTTATCCATAAATTAGTACACTCAGGAGAAATATTTTTGTAACTTACATTTCCATGGATTGACGTTATATTTTATGGAATTGATTGCTTAATAAGATGATTTGCGATACTGTTTACCAAGATGATCATCTTGAAATTGATTATTGAAACGTTTTTGGAATATGGCAGTCATAAAAATGATTTGTGATATTTTTTTAAAGCTGACTACCGCGTATCCGTGGAATAAATGTATAAGAGCTTGTAGGACAGGAAATAAACCAAATTTAATTGGATATGTTATGTTTACAATTAAATATTTTATCCCAAAAATGCTGTTTTTTCACCGTTAAGTTCTTAATATCGTTGTAAATTGTAGTTGTTTTAAAACAGTTTAATTGACTTTAAATTAAGAGATCCTCTAGCTATCGTCTTAGAGCACTCAGCAAACTTTTAGGACAGTTTAAAAGACTTTAATATGATTTTAAAGGATTTAAAACTGTTTAAAGAAGTATTTGCCAGCTTGGATCTTCTAATCATCGTCTAGAGAACACTCAACTAACTTTCAGGACAGTTTAAAACAATTTAAGATAACTTACTTGTCATTTAAATTGTGTTTGAACTTGTTAAAAAACAGTAAATAAGTCTTGTAATATTTTATGTTGCAAATAAACACTAATTTCCACAAATGTTTGACACATAAAAATAGGCTAAAATATTCTGCCATTTTGGAATACAATGGCAGAAGTAGCGGCAATTTGCTAAGTGATTTAAAATAAACAAGTTATGTACACTATTTTTCAGACGACCACAAAATATTTCTAATAGCAATGTTATTACACTGACAGCTAATGCGTTTTTGAAGGTTAACGTTGATGTTTGACGTTTGAAATTAGGTGTGGTGATACCTACTGTATCGATAAGTGATACATTTATGCGCGTGAATTGCGGTTTCCAGACGTCAAATCAGGGCCGCTAAATATATTAGTGGAGGGGGAGCCTCAAGGATAGCTTTAATATGATAAAAATTGTTTGTCTGCTGTGGGAATCGAATCGAGGTTCTCAAATTCACAATCCTACTCGATACCACCGAGCCATCTAGCCCGTAAAGTAATTTTAAAGGGATTAAAACAGTATTTGGCAGCTGGGATCTTCTAGCCATCGTCTTAGAACACTCAGCTAGCTTTTACGATAACTTAAAATATTTTAAAAATTTCTAAAAGGCTTTAGACAGTTTTTAAATAATATTTGGAATGTAGCATTACTTAAACATCGTTTTAGAGCACTCAACTAGCTTTTAGAACAATTTTAATTGTTTTAAAGGGTTTCAGATAATTTTAAGAAGTATTTGGCAGCTAGGATTCTCGTGTCATCGTCTCAGAACACTCAGATAGATTTTAAGACAACTTAAAAAACTTTAGGATTGTCTGAAATATTTAAAAATTATTCTACTATCTGCGTATAAAAATCATTTAATGCACATGCATATTTAGGATTAGAAATAATGAATAATTTGCTGAAGCATTGGTTTGGGTTCGAATATTGATAGTCATATATCGGAATCCGTTTTCAAATCTCGCCCCAACAAAATAGTTCATTTTGTAGGTGGCGCAGTGATCTTTCCCGAAACAGCTGTTCTTACGTCACAGAATCACGTGAGTGCCCGCATCCTATTGAATTAGGACACTAATAGCTTAAGCAAATATAATTTCATAAAATACAATCTATTTTAGAAAGAATTAATTCATAATAAATTGTAAATACATATGCTCAAATTTATCCTTTATGAATTTAGAATCGACATTAGCGCTTCAAAACAGACTCAACCAGAACTAAAAATTTCATTGATAATAAGCGTTGCCATTTGAATACATTTATTTAGACGTCTGTATATATTTTGTCTGTGCTGCCGTCTATTTCGCCATTGTATGTTTTTGCAAAGACGTAAAAGTGTGGATTATTAATTTGTAATTCTACATAAACAACTTTTGTGACATATTCTGACGAACCTTTTATTATAAATTAAAGTATGTGTCAAAATTAAATGTGATTTTAATATGTACATTAAAAAAATATATACGAAATATTAGTGCCACGGAAAAATAATCATGACATCTATGCCTTTTAAAAGATGTTTCTCAAGAAATATAATTTTTTTTAAACGTCCAGTTGTCAAAAAATATCAGCAGCATTTCGTATATAATCAAGCTAATTATCATTGTTTCGTGAGGCACATCGTTCAAGAACCTAAATATGTTGTGAAATTGTTTTCTACTACAAATGATACTAACCCCACTTTTAAAAACAAATCTGAAAATGACCTACAAGAACACAAACCCGGGCTCATTAAAAGATTTAAACAAATGTACAGAGATTATTGGTATGTTTTAGTTCCTGTACATTTAATAACTTCTGCTGGTTGGTTTGGAGGATTTTACTACTTGGCAAAAAGGTAATATGTCTTGTATAAATATAAATTGTTTATTCTAAATGTTTCTTTTTTTAGTGGAGTCGACATAGTGTCTTTGCTTCAAAGCATGGGTTTTAATGAAAAACTAACAAATCCCTTAAAGGATTCTAGTATGGGATACTTGGCAATATCGTATGCTCTTTATAAAATAGCAACTCCACTTCGATACACTGTTACTTTGGGAGGAACAACAATTTCAATAAATTATTTGAAAGAATTTGGATATATTAAACCAGTTCCCAGCAAAGATAAACTTAAAGAAATGTATATGGAACGAAGGGATCATTTAAGAGAAACAATTGAAGAGACTAAAGAAGAATTGCGTCAACGTAAAGATCAGTTAAAAGAACGGAAAGACAACATAGTAGGTGATTACGTTAATTTCAAAAAGGAACTGAAGGATATTAAAACCAAGTAATCCACATACTCACATATCCTATAACTTGACTCATAATGTAAATATTTCATTAATTCTGCATTGTATTTTAGAAATATTCAAAAAGTTGTATCGCAAATAAAACAAAAATAACCAAGAAAGAAGTAATTCAACAGTACTCAATATTCTCAACTTAGCGTATTTAATATCTTTTATTCAGTGGCGGTGCTAAAAATTATTTACTTAAATTATGTAGTATTTTACCTGTTTTAGTTTCTCGTTGGGGAATCTGTTAGTTTGTTTATATAAATACAACATATTTTACAACCACTTATACATGTAATTTGTAGTTTTTTGTTATTGACAATAAATATATTCTAACAATTTTATGTATTTTTAAGTCCAGTAAGCATATAATTTCAATATTTTGAAATTATTCACTATCATAATTTCTTGAATAGTAACATGATTATATTTTCGTATTAAATATTAATTTTAAAAGTATGAAGATAAGTTTTTTCAGTTAATAACGAATATAAGCAATATATGTAATTACTGATCACGTTACAACTTTTTTTTGTCATTAATGGCCATGAGTTCACTAACTATAACATTACTTGCATAATGCTGATAACAAATGGAATTTTCATGTTTAGTTTGTCAAGATAAGTCACAACTGCATAAAATATGTAAAAGTTGTTTATCACAGCAATTTACACAAATATTTTAAACTAAATTTAAGCAATAATGAAACGAATGTCTTTTATGTATTAAAGATTAAAATTATCCTTTTTGTAAATAGCACAACCACATTTTAATCGATCCATTAATTCGCTTTCACTGTAGTCTATGTAATTATTAGGTAACAGACATTGTATTAAATGTTATTATTTTTAATTAAATTGTCTGTTAAAATAAAGAAGTCATTTCAAAATTATTTCGGTTTTATATAATCTATAGAGGGATCCCGTCGTATAGAAATCTATCGTAAAATCACCAAATTAGTAGTAAATTTTAGAGCCGAAATGCATTTTTTTTTTGTAAAATTCTGATAAAGAACAATGTTTTTGTACTATATTTTATATAGTAATTATAAATTTATTTGACAGATAACAGGGATTCTATTGCCGCTAACAGAATTCTATACGGCGCAATTCGGAGGCTGATATCAAATTATAATCACTCACATTTCTGTCAATATTAACTATTTTCCCACCAAACAACTGATAGTCTATACTAAAGTAATTTATTATTTCTTATTTATCCGGTATACTGATATGAAGCTGGAACAGGATTCAAATGTCTTGGAGAATGAGACAAACGTTGAATATGACAGCTACGGCACATAAGATGTCCGTCTAATGGGTAGCAACGTTTGTCTGGTTCATCTGTTAATTGCATTCCGCATTCTTCACAGATGTAACAATCGACATGAAAATCTTTGTCCATTGAAACTACTCGTACAGTTTCTTCAGTTCCTTCTACTGGAGTTATTCCTACGTAAAAGTTTATATTTGTTTTTAATAAACACGAAACCAGTATCAAATACAAGCTAGGTAAGTTATTTCGTTGTGAAAAATATTTAAAAACAACGCCAAAGATAATATTTAAATTCTTGAGAGTGATATGCATAATCAATTTTATGTTGAATACAATTAATACGACAAAAAAAAACCTGTTTTTACCTTTTCCGCATGAAGCACATTTTGGAGCAAACATACGATGATAATCATTAACGCAATATATTTTGTTATCGACGTCAACTGTAAATGGAACTCCATCCAAACATTCGTTGCATACACAACATCGGAAACAACCTGGATGATAAGCTTTGCCCATTGCTTGCAAAATCTAAAAAAATAACAATCATTACAATCTCAAAATAAATTTTAACGATAAAATATTTTACAAACCATTTCCATGATAAGATGACCGCATATAGCACATTTTTCAGCAGTTTGTTGGAAGCCAGAGTACTGTAAATATAAAAACAAGTTTTATAAATTTATTAAAAATGACAAAAAAAATTACAGTTCACACAAATGAAAAGATACTAACAAGCAGTGTAAATATAAACTTGAAAATAAAAATAAAATCAAACTTACTACAGTAGAACCTCGATTATCCGAACATTGGTCACTAGGAACGTCGGATATCCGGATCAATTTCTAGAAAATATTCTGACGTTATTGACCAACGTATATTTACAATATTTTATTTACAATTAATCCCTCTTTAATTTATTCATCTTTACAGTAGAGTAACTTGTATAAATTTTTCGATTTTCCAGATTAACTTATAATCTGAACAATCGACGTTCTACTGTATTCCACAAAAAAAAAAAGCTATGCACTAAAAGTAATGTGCAAAGAATTTCCAACAAGGTCTACCGTGCAATGTGCAAATAATTGACTAATGAACACACAATGAAACTAGTTAAACAGAATACGAATAACGTTACTTACGAGATAATCTTCTTCACAATACACTCGGCCGTGCACATTGTAGAAAGCTTTGCCTCGAAGCGCACGGCCACAAGAACAGCAGATAAAGCAGTTGGTGTGATACAGATTGCCCATCGCTTGACAAGCTTGACCGGCTCCTGTTACTTTCTCGCCGCATGTGTGACATATACCTACACAGATAGGAAATAAATATTTAGAAATTAGAACTGCTTTCAAACTAGCAATATTAGTTCAAATATCACTTCAAACTAAATTATACGTTCATTGTTATTTGCAATAATATCAATAGAAATATTAATGTCATTGTTTACGTGATATCAGAGTGAATTCAATTCAAATAATATTGAAATCATCGGAATATGATTCTAAAAAAATTCGTTGTCTTCGTTGGTACTATTAGCATCCACCACCAATGGGCTCCTGTATTGATTTATTTTGATTTATTTTTTTTTATGAAACTACATCAAAAATTATGACAATCAGTGAAAGCACGGTGCTACACTTCTTATATTAAACGAGATACTATATTTTAAAGTTCCATAGGTGCTTGTGACAGCACAAATATATTTCAGTGTCTAAACTTGTTCGATTCAATGAGTGCAAATAATATACGAATTATTTATTAGAAAATAATCTTACTATCATTGCATTTTATAGTAGTTGAAAGCCCTAGAAAACTAAATTAAATTATTATAACAAATATAAAACGTCTTGAACATGTACATACGAACAAACGAAAAAACAGTGAGATGTCACCAGTTTAAGTTCTACTCTGCTATCTTTTATTTACCGCGCGCAAATACTTGTATATTTTCAATTGCAGTATTGGACTATAATATTAGTTTTAACTCATTTTTTTTCACTAAAAGTCATAATTCAATATATATTTTATATTCTATCACTAATTCT
The DNA here is from genome assembly GCA_911728475.2 of Pterostichus madidus. Lineage (NCBI taxonomy): Eukaryota > Metazoa > Arthropoda > Insecta > Coleoptera > Carabidae > Pterostichus > Pterostichus madidus. Next base: position 6,283,869 of record OU452313.1, on the reverse strand, counting down.
CGTTATTTCGATTATGGTACAGGAGCCCATTAGGTCTTCCATGTTTTTAAAAAAATGATTTAAATTATTTTTTATTTTAAGGAAAATACACTTAAGAATGAATTTTGCTGATGTTTGAGATTAATTATTATATTATTATATACTTATAAGTCAAAAGTTACAATTTTATTTCACTCATGGCTTTGATTTTTGTAGTCGTGAGAAAATCAACACTTAAAAAATGATTTTAAATAATGTTAAATATTAAAAACAGTTAAAAACAATCATCAGGTCAAACGGCTTCCATTAATTCGAAGATGCAATTATTTGTATAAATATTAATTTAAATAGCGAAAATATGCGATTGTAATAAATAATAATTATTATTATTATTTATATGAGCAGTAATACATAATTTTATTTACGAATAATTTTTTTTATGTTTATATAAATATTCCAAGAATGAAATTATTGGAACAAAAACTGTGGTTTTCTAATTTCCAATAAATTTGGTTTAGTTGAAACTATGTAATTCTAAATATAATTATGATAGCAGCATTATTTCTTAATATAATTATGGCTTAAATTAGATAAGATAATAAATATTTACAGTGATGTAGAATATTAAATAAATTTTATCATAGGAATAAAAAATAAATGTCATTATTCGTGTAACGCGGAAGTAATGAATTGCACTATGAAAATTAGAATGACGCGGTATACGTATATTTTTTTTTACTCTATTGGTTTATATTTCTAAACAAAAAAGCTAATATTTTCCTGTAACAGATTTTTTAAATTTAAACACGCTTTAGAAGTGTAACGTATTCATATAAAAAATAACATTAAAAATAATGTTTTATTTTTTATAAAGTCCATCAACAACTAAATTAGTTCATAGTCCAATTGGGAATAGAAAAGAAGAAGCATTGAAAATAGTGAGCTATGAAAACAAGTGACTGCAAAAACAAAAACAAATCAACAACACACCATGCAATGAAAACAAAAGCATGCTACCACTTACAAAACTCGATCGGAAAAGCGCAACTAAAGTTTGTGCTTCTGTTTTGTGTCATGATTCGCAAATACTAAACCGTCCGAAACTCAAGTACCCTATTTCTTGTTCAAATGTCAACTCTGGTACAGCACGCTCGAAAATTCGCATCGATAATACAAATATCAACTACGAAAAAAAATCAAGATGATGAAGAAAAAAAAAACTGTTTGTACCTCCGAGACGGTTTATGATTGAAAATGTCACGAGGTAATAAAAAAAAATGTGGATTTCGTAAACAGAAATAGACAGTCTAGTTGAGCGTCTTAGCCGTCTAGTTTAATAATAGACGTATCATTGCATTACGCTATTGTACATGTAGGATTTTACGTTCGTTTGCTATTCGCGGCAAATCGTGATACTATCGAAAATATTTTTGGCTACGTTTCGTGCCAATAACTAAAGAAAAGTATGCAATTAATCTTTGTATACTTCATTTTGTAAACAATAAATACATTTTCTAGGTTACTCTTAATTAGGCGTATTCTCTAACAGCCGTATTAAATTGAACTAGAGTTGTTGATTTTTCGAATATTCGAGTATTCGAATGTTCGGATTTATTGAACCTTCGAATTTTTAAATATTCCGAATTTTTGAATATTCCGAATTTTTTAATTATTAGAATTGTGAATCTGGATCCTTCCTAACGTGTATGAATTATTTTCGGAATAAACTCATTTGCAGAGTTTTGTATTAATTCGTAAGTAGTTATTATTAATTATTATTACTTGCCAAATTAATTCAATTTAGACTTAAAATATCGCTACACTGTCAAAAACGTTTTAATTAAGACGTTTTTGAATCATTTTTATTCTCATTTTAAAACGTTTTACTAAAAGTCCGTAGCATTTAAATGGGCGGCAAGAGAATAGATGTCTTAATTAAGACGCATAAACTTGCAGAGTTTTTGCAGGATACTTCGCCGAGTTTATTATTTAATTCGTGGCCGACTTTTCGCAAATTATGCGTGAGCATGTTTGGAAATGACAGATGGCGTTAAATCGAGAATTAGAAGATTCGAAAATTCGTAAATTCGAAGCTTCATAAAATTAAAAAATTCGTAAATTCGAAGCTTCAAAAAATTCGAAAATTCGAAGCTTCGAAGTTTTTTTGACGAAGTTCAAAACATTCGAATATTCGAACGTTCAGAAATTCGAACTTCGGTGGAAATCAACGACCCTAAATTTAACTACCAATAAAAATATATATGTATCAAATGAAATTTTTATTTAGGGTTCACTACTCTTCATTGGTAACATTAGAATGTTTGTTGTCACAGAATACGGATCAGTATTAGCAAAATTTATTTTCAGAAATTATGCGAATAGTGTAATAAAATTACAGCATAAAAATTACAAGAGTGACACAAAATTTCAATTAACAACAAAGCAGTAATCATTTTAAACATGAGAGAAATTTCAACATTTTCTATTACTTAACTCATTGTTTAAACATCGTAGTAACCTTTATTCGCAGTACAAGATATACGAATTAAAACAACGAAGCGAATGATTTCTCAACGAAAGGTAATACAAGATCGTGACTAACTGTTACCTCATTAGATATTACACCTTCTAGAGATGATAAACTATCGTATAACCATATCTGAGACTTGAACAAGCGACCATAGTTGAAATTCTAAGCAATAAATTGTTACATGTAATGATCCTATGTAATAGTTTACAATTTTAATTTCATTTGTATGCATAACGAATGCTGTTATTCAAAATGAATTATTTGACAATGTACTTTTCCAAATTAAACAATGCTAAGGTCATGTTACCTATGTATTTTGAAATGGATGAGATTGATTGCAACACAAGTCAATAAAAATATAGTAAAAATTGAATTATAATTTGAAAAATCATTGTTTTCTTATTTTAATAAAAGATTGACTACAAATATTATCAGTTCCAAGAATTTTCCTATTAAAAAAAACAATTGAATATTACTCATAAACATGAATAATAAAATTACTGTTTACAAGATCATAGATTATACTCGTATTTAAATTTTTATGACTAAACAGGAATTCATAAGAAAATATTTTAAAATATTCGTTAACTCGTTAACTCACCAAAATATTCTCCTTCCTCTTCTTGCTTTTCCATTTCTTCTTCTAATTGTCTCGTCATTTCTTCAATTTTTCTTTCGGCTTCGGTAGGCCCTCTAGGTCTAGGAGGAGTGACATTATATGGCAAAAGAGTTTTTCCACTAACTCCTTTTAATTTTCCGCTAGAAATACTAGTATTACTTGCAGTACTTGGGGTAGGGCTAGGCGACTTTGGTGGAATTTCAGGTTTATAAGCTTCTTTCTGAGGACTCTTTGGCGCTCCAGCAATTCCTGAAGTTGCTCCATGAGCGTAGCTAGTTGATAAAGAAGTTTGAATTGGAGTATTCGTCAAAAGAGTGTGTGAAACATTGCCGGTCATACAAACATAATCGGAACCGTTAATTTCTTCAAGTTGTTGAGGAGTAAAATTACGTGATAATGGAGATTTTGGTTGTTGTTCCTGTTGTAGCAGTATTAATTGTTGTTGTTGTTGCTGCTGTTGTAATTGTTGCTGTTGTTGTAATTGTTGCTGTTGTAATTGTTGCTGCTGCAATTGTTGTTGTTGTTGTTGTAATTGTTGTAGTTGTTGATGCTGCTGTTGTAGTTGTTGATGCTGCTGTTGTTGTTGTTGCTGCTGCTGCTGCTGTTGTTGCTGTTGCTGATTTTGATGAACAGGGGATGTATGAAAATATGGTTTGGTAGCAGCACCACCAACTACTGGTGGAACTGGCTGCATTACTGTATAATGAGATTTAGTTGGAGAGGCTAAATGATGTTGAGGACTATGATAAGGGCTACCACTGTGATACGAATTAGTTTTGTTGGTATAAGGAGGAGGAGGTACTGATTGGTTACTTACTAAAGCAACCTGCGGTCCTGGTTGTGCGCCTCCAGATTTATGATTTAATTCCTGGAGATTTTCATAAAGCGGAGACTGTTCAACTTCACGTGAAGTTTGTTTATTCCCAGATGGAACTTGCGGCTGTGCTTTCCTGAAACTGGATTCATAGCTCCCGTCTGATGGATTCCTATTTGGAATTTGGTGGTAATACGGAGGAGTACTTCTATTTCCATAGTAGTCGATGTTTTCATACACTGGTTGATTTTTCAGAGTTGCATATTCGCCGAAGTTGGCGGCCGCGACGCTGGCCCGTGGGCTGGCGGAGTGTTGAGATGAGCCGCTGAGAGAATGTGTGGGACTCGGAGGACCTCTTGCCTGGGGCTTCGCGCACTGCACGTAAATATCGGTACCGTTATAGCCGCCAGCGCTGTCCGTCGCGACCTTTTGTGATGCGATGCTCTCCACTTGTTTTGGAGTAGCGAACTTTGATGCCGCTATGATATTGTTTCTCTCGTATATTTTGTAATCCGTGGAAGGCGGTTTCTGCGGAGCTGGTGTTGTACCTTCGACCGCAAAACTCTCAATCGCTCCGAGTGATCTTTGTTTATGATTGTAGGATGGGTCACCTTTGGGTATGATTCGCCCGTACGGAGATTCTGCATCTTCTGTGCCACTTCCTGAACCATTCAGTGACATGTATTGCATTTTTTGAATATACGTTTGATCCATCTTTTCTGTTATTATATACGATTTCCTCAAAGTTGTAATAAAAACCGACTTAGACAAATAGCAATAAAATACACTGACGACTGTAACTATATCGTTCTAATCATGCTTAAAATGCTTTGAAATATGCACGTTCTTATATAACACAATAATTTAAACATTATAATTATCTATAAAATCACAAACTACATTTTTTAACTTCACTAATACTTCACAAAAAAAAACTGAGACGAAGACAAGCACCAGCAAAGTCAACTATGGATAATCACTTTCTGACTGACGCATAATCACATCTGTTTATATTTGACCCACATGTTAGACAAAGAGGACATATGAATCATTGCTGACTGAACTTTAATTTACTATGTTGCTGGATAACCTTTTGTCTTACTTAAAAAGATAACACTATTTTCCAACAATACTTCTTGCGCAATAATATTTATATATCTATTTTCCTTATAAAATATTATTTAAGAAAAATATAATATTACTAACACTATCCGTGAGTCTTTGATTATGTCACATTACGTGAATAGTTACGCAAATACAGCACAGATGGCTATGATGTCACTAAGCAACCACATACTGACTAACGTTATACACGTAGCCTGCCGTACAGGCGCATACTAATTTGAAGAAAAATAAAATAACAAACATTCATTAAAATATCTAAAAAAATAAATGTGGACAAGCAGGTGATACGTATTTAGAACTAATAATGTATAATATTCATCGATGAATGCGGTTACCAACATAGACGTCGTAATGCGTCAGTCATGCAAATTATTTTTATTAAAAAAATAATGTTCACATATTTTTTAACTGGTGCCAAAGGCACGGAATATGAATGAGGACCAATTATATTAATATACAGGTGCGTATATTAACAAAATTATACCAAATTATTTATACTAAAGAACTGTGTTTACACCAAAAAATCAATAAAGTATTAATACTGCATTATATGCATGAATTATTTAATAAAGTGTTTCTTTAATTATTTTGTTGATTTAGCTCATCGGGCTTTTCGTGCTATCTCTGATACCATGGCCAGGCCCGATGATATTCAAAATATCATGTCCTCGGGACAATGCGAGGATAGTTCGAAAGATAATTCAGAGCAAATGGATACCGGTTCTAGAAAAGTACAAAGTCAGTATACCTTTGGAATGTCCCTTTCATCCACAAAGGGACATTTTTGGTCCACAACAATCAGCCAAACATCAGCACCGTCCTTCACAATGGACTTGCGGTTTCTGTGGAAAATCTTTTTTCGAAGAAAAGTTCTTAGATATGCACTTTGACAATCGGCACAAACGCAACGTCAATATGGTAAACCCTACAAGTATTTTACTCTTACAAAATAAATAGAAATAATTGATTTAAGGCTGAAGATGCAGTATGTTTAGCAGACTATTGTGATATAATGCGCTGTAACGTCCTAGTAACACAAGATGCTAAAATAGCATTTCCCGAGAGTGTCAACACCGACATCGAAATCTGGCGTGAGGCTACCGCGTATCGAACAGCTTTGGCCACTTCGGGACCTAGAGAATTGGCACGATATACTGTTAGAGAAGGAAGTTACACGCAGAAACCACCAACACCACCATCCCCGACTACTACACCCCCTGCCCCTCCGGCAGAAAAGCCGCACAACCACTGCGAGAAAACTGAAGCACCGGAGACATCAGAAAACAGTAAGACACACACACAATCAAATGATATTTATTTAATGAAGAATATTTTATAGGTGAGGATTCTTCGTCTGGAGATGATAAATCGCAGAATGGAAGTTGGACGCCTTGCCAGAGTGATTTAGTTGATGCAGCTTTACCTGCAGCTGATTTTAAACAACAGAGACTCTTAGAATTACAAAAACTCAAGGCTAATTGTAAACCCGATGAATTACAAAAGTTAAAGACAAGATGTGAGATATTAGTTCGAGACTGTATAGCCAGTCTTTTAATTCAACTGTCAATTAATGATTTTAAAGAAGTTGAAGGTATACAATTTAATGAATAATTTATCCGGTATATTTATTTCATCAAGTCTCTGGTTGTTTTAGATGAATTAAATAAAGCAGTATGTTGGTACCTGACTTGTGATAGATACTGGGAAGATTCTCAAACCGAAGGGCGAGTTTTTCCCTGGGGACTTCTCTTCATGATAGTTATGGTTTTATCTTTAGGAATATGTTTGTGTTACTATATTATTTGGGTATTGTTCGAGTAAGTGTAATACAAATATACAATTCTTAAAGACTTGTTATTACTTTTAAATGAGAATGAAAACTTACATTTTTGTAGTTCTGATGACATAAGTGTGACTAGCGCAAGTGTGACAGATACGTCCACGCCTTCACCTGCCCACACTTTGCGAGGGCAAAGCAGTACAGCGTCGAATAGTTTAGATGTGCCCCATCAGCAAGTATACACGGAGGATTACTACCCGGCGTCCGATAAGGATATGGGGCAAAACGAACACTACATCTATGTTACGTATCCACCAGATCTCAAACGAAGGCTGTTGGAGAGGTAAGCAAAATCTCAAATTACATTAATTCCTCATTCGAATTAAATAGTATTATTACCTGATAGAATTTACTGCTCGTAGTCAACATATTGATGTATTCTGTGTGTTGTGTAGTTGTTATAACAGAACAACTCGTTTATGAGAAGTAGCACCAAAGTAGATGCAGTACAAGGGACTCTTGGCCAAATTAGTTTACATGTTTGGAGATATAGACGACACCAACGGAATAGTTTCAATTTCAAGAAACTAAAATTAGTTTCAGTTTGTGAACACACATCATCTTCAATCTGAATTTAGTTTTGTAGTAGAATTGTGAATGTGTGTTCATGAATTAGAAAGTCCCACACTACCACTGAAGAATAGTTTAGATAATACGATTTATATTAAATTTTAAAATCGCTTTTATGCTTTTAAAATTTTGATAATCTCATCTGACTTAAATACTCAAATTTATATCGCACTCATTTTAAATAATAATAATACTTCTAAAATAAGTAAAAGAATTGTATTTGATCAACATAATATTTTTACTAGTCTTGTAGTAGAATAGTCGATTTCCTGTAGTCTTATTATTATAGTTACATGCATTTAAATGTGAGTTATTATAAAGTAGTATTCCATTTTTAGTTGAGAAATAAAATTTATTGAGAAATAAAATATGATTCTCTATTCATTCAACCATTGTTTCACACGATCATTAATTAGTATGTAAAATTGATGCTCACAATAATAAATAGTTACAAATGTGAGCCGTTTTTAAACGGAGCCTTGTCGACAGTGCATGATTACAACAGGTTTGTTTGTTCATACATAAATTGACATTTGTCAGTGCTTGAGAACATGATCATCGAATATATAGAATCGTAGATAATCAGTGGGGCTCTCTGTTTTCCGTTGCGCTTGCGCAGCATCATAACTTTTGTCATCATTTTGGACGTGTTCTCATTCTGGTTTCCAGCCAATGAAAGGATCGTAGCTGCTGCTCAGCGGTCGTTAACAGACAATAATACCGGAAATAGTACAGTAGTTCGCAAACTGTTTCGTCCTGGATTGCAGGTGGGTCAGGCAAGCGAAGCCTGACCAAAAAAATACAGCTTAGCTTGAATTCAGAAGTCCTATAATAAAAACTGTTAACACACTCGCACTCATACGCACATTTCTCACACTCAGTCACACCTAAAACATTAAGCTTCTGCAGTGAAAAGATGTGAACGGAAATGATGGAACAGGAAACCGGATGCGGTATCATGCAGGCGCAATGCTCAACTAAACAGAACTATTTTACAGAAAGAAACTAAAAAAACAAAAATATGATCCTACTAATTTAGAAAAAAATATGATGATATCGGATACCCATCCTTGTTATTGAAAGAAGTGAAAGGTTTTAACGTTAAAGGCAAAAATAACCGACCATTCTCTACGAGTTGAGTTGCATGAACGCTGTCTCAAAACCGGAGATGTTGCATTGCTCAGTGAGGCGTGATTCTACGCAGTGTACACGGGCGTTCGAGTAATTTAATCGCCATCGTAACGCGCTGAGCGTCGTCTAGAGCGCGGGGCCCCTCTCCCGAAGTCGCGTTCCATGCGGCGCGACTCTTCCATACGGCGTTTATGTTCCGCCATTCGTTGTAATCGCTGCTGTTGCTTCTTTGCGATCTACAATGAAAAATCATTATTATTGTACTGTAATTCATAAATCATAAACCAAATATGTACCTGTTCGGGGGAAAGGGGCAGCCAATAAATACTGGGTGTAGCTTTAGTTTTATGAAACAAATCATCCATCATTTTCACTTCTGTATCTTCTTTTTTCTTTTTACGTGGAGTTACTTGATCACCTACATCAATAATAATAATAATATAAAACATAATAATAATAATAATATAAAACATAATTATAATAATAAATGTTATACCATTTGATGGTGATTCATTTCTTGGCAGTCTCTTTTTATCAGATCTATCCGAGGAACGGGCCTGATTTTGATCCCTACTTCGGGAACGATCTCGTTGGTCCTGTGGGACTTTTCCCAGATCCCATTCTCGTATAGGAGCTGCTGCTCTTGTTTTTTCCCATCTATCATCTGTTACTGCCTCTTCCTTCTTATATTCTGGAACCTATAATAAATAATAAAATAAATATCAAATTTAACTTATAGACTTAACATTATTTACCTTTTCTACAACTTTTTCCACAACAGGTTTAGGTACAACAGGTTCAACGACAGCATTTCTAGCTGCTGACATTGATTCTACAGTTCCGAAATCTATAATTAATTTTTTACCATTTCCTGTTGGCCATTGCACACCATGTAACGCATTTCTTGTACCTTCAGCCTCTCTAAATTAAAAAAATTAAAATAAATTATTATATCAAAAACTAATAAGATAATGTAAACTTACTCTTCTGTTTCATATTGCACGTAACATTTTGATTTGATTTTATCAGTCCAAAATCCATCTTCAATTATTTTCCCAGTTCGAGATAACAACTCTTGAAGCTGTTTGATAGTAAACGGTCGAACTAGATTTGTTATGTACAAGATTGAAGATATTGGATTTTTAGATGGACTTGGTGGAGGTTGAAGTTTACTCGCATCGTCATTAACTATTGATATTTTTCTGTTTAATCCTATGTTTGAAACTTCTTTCTCAGAATCTTCTTCTTTGGGCGATGCAGGAAGCTGCACTGTGATTTCTCGTTCTTTTTTCATAATTTTAGGTTCTTTTATAGGTTCCTCTGTTTCTAATTTCAGATCTTCAATGTCGAGCATTTTTAATGAAGGAAATAGTGAACTTATTACAGTTAATGTGATGGATTGTTCTTCTATAAGAGGTGCCCTGTACTTTCCCCAATTTCGTTTTCGAATAAATCTTTCAGGTGAATCCTCTTTCATCTGTTCTTCATTTAAAGAAATTTTAGTGTCAGGGCTAGTTGGTTTGGAATCCTCTTCCTTTTCAGAAGACATGTTTTTTATTTCTGAAGATGATTTACTTTCTTCAACAGAGCTTTCAATAATTTTGTCTTCTTCATTTGATGAAGATTTTTCTTCTTGATGTTTTAAATCTACAGATTCATCTGCAGGTTTAGATATTTTAATTTCTTTTGTACTATCATCAGGTGAACTTAATTCAGGTACTTTATTTTCAGATATTTGTATTTTTTCAGTTTTCATTTCGGCAGATAAACATTCTGATTCTGAAATTAGTTTAGGTTCTTTACCTTCAAATATTTTTATATCTTCATTCTTTTTATCAGAAGATACAGGTTCCGATTTTGAAATCAATTTGAGTTCATCTTCAGATGTTTTTAGTTCTTCATTTTTTACTTCAGAAGATAATGTTTCTGATTTTACTTCAACTGATTCCTCTTCTTGAGATTCAAGTTTAGTTTCTATGTCAGTGTTCTGTACTTCATGTTTGGAAACAGAAACATTAACTTCTGTTACTGGGTCGGTTTCTAATTGTTTAGAATCTTCTACAACGGGTTTCTCTATTTGTTTCTTACTTTCAGTTGTTTCTTGTTTTACATTAATTTCTTTAATATCTTCAGTCACCGCAGTTTCATTTGACTCAATATTTGTGTCCGTTGCAACTTTTTTAACGTTATCTTCCTGTTCTTCAACTTTACTTTTCTGTTTTTCAACTTTGATTTCTGGTTCTTTATTTTTGCTTTCTTGTTCTTCATCTTTACCTTCGTGTTCTTCTACCGTACTTTCTTGTTCTATTTTACTTGCTCGTTCTTCATTCTTTTCTTGTTCTTCTACTTTGCTTTCTTTTTCTTGAACTGTAATTCCTTGTTCCTTAACTATATTTTCCTGTTCTCCAATTTTGATTTTTTGTTCTTCTACTAGGGTTTCTTGTTTCCCAGCTTCATTTTCCTGTTCTTCAAATTTAACATCTATTTCTACAACTTTACTTTCTTTTTCATCAGTAATATCGGATTTCAAATCTGCTTCTTTTTTTATTCCTTGTGAACTGATTTCCATTGATTTTTCAGATTTAATTGTTTCCTGAACTTCCAACTTTTGTCCAGTTTTAGTTGTTTCTTGAACTTCTAATGGTTGTTTAGGTTTAGTTATTGCCTGAACTTTCAATGGTAGTTCAGGTTTATTTGTTTTTTGAATTTCCAACTTTTGTCCAGTTTTAGTTTCTTGAACTTCTAATGCTTGTTCAGGTTTAGTTTTTTCCTGAACTTTCAATGGTAGTTCAGGTTTATTTGTTTCCTGAACTTTCAATGGTAGTTCAGGTTTATTTGTTTCCTGAACTTCCAACTTTTGTCCAGTTTTAGTTTCTTGAACTTCCAATGGTTGTTCAGGTTTAGTTGTTTCCTGAACTTTCAATGGTAGTTCAGGTTTATTTGTTTTTTGAATTTCCAACTTTTGTCCAGTTTTAGTTTCTTGAACTTCTAATGGTTGTTCAGGTTTAGTTTTTTCCTGAACTTTCAATGGTAGTTCAGGTTTATTTGTTTCCTGAACTTTCAATGGTAGTTCAGGTTTATTTGTTTCCTGAACTTCCAACTTTTGTCCAGTTTTAGTTTCTTGGACTTCTAATGGTTGTTCAGGTTTAGTTTTTTCCTGAACTTTCAATGGTAGTTCAGATTTATTTGTTTTTTGAATTTCCAATGGTTGTTTAGTTTTAGTTATTTCTTGAACTTCCAATGGTTGTTTAGACTTCATTGTTTTCTGAATTTCCAATGGTTGTTCAGTTTTAGTTGTTTCTTGAACCTCCAATGGTTGTTTAGACTTAATTGTTTTCTGAATTTCCAATGGTTGTTCAGTTTTAGTTGTTTCTTGAACTCCCAATAGATGTTTAGACTTAATTGTTTTCTTAACTTCCAATATTTGTTCAGATTTAGTTGTTTCTTGAACTTCCAATTGTTGTTCAGATTTAGTTGTTTCTTGAACTTCCAATGGTTGTTTAGTTTTTGTTATTTTCTGAACCTGCAATGGTTGTTCAAGTTTAGTTGTTTCCCGAACTTCCTGTGATTGTTTAGGTTTAATTGATTCCTTATCTTCCAATGCTTTTGTAGGTTTAGTTGTGTCCTGAACTTTCAATAGTTCTTTCGGTTTAGTTGTTTCTTGAACTTCCAATAAATGTTCAAGTTTAGTTGTTTCTTCAACTTTCAATGGTTGTTTAGGTTTAGTGGTTTCCAGAACTTCCAGTGGTTGAGTTTTTTGTATATCATCTGATATTGTTTCAACTAACTTTTCTTTTTTCTCCATTTGCTCTACTATCGGAGTTTCCTTAATAGTTTCCTGTTCATCAACTTTTTTCTTTTCATGTTTTTCTTGTGGTTCATCTACGTCCTTTATAATTGGGGCAGATTCTTGTTCCATATCCTGCTTAATTTTAGATTCTATTAGACTCTCGCCAGCCTGTACTTCTGTTTGAGAGTCCTGTATACATTCCTCATTCTCAGAATCTTGACTTGGCTGTGAACAATCTAACTTACCTTTTCCTAATATGACTTCATTTGTTTCCTTCACAATTATTATACATTCATCCTTTTCAGCGTCTTCAATGATTGAGTTATCCATTGATGATCCTTCCGCAACTTGTGCAGTAGGACTGCTCCTTCGTGTTTTTCTTTTTAGAGGTTTCTCTTCCGGAGTTAAAGAGGCATCATCCGACTGACTCGAAGCTTTACCTCTTCGCCTTCGAGGAGATTTTTCTGTTCGTTCTGGTGTAGTAGGTGGTCTTTGTAAACATATTTTCAATTTTTGTATTTCACCGCTAGGTGCTTCAGTTGTTTTCACTTTCCAAATTGGCTGTTCTTCTTGTTTATCCTCATCGGAATTGGAACGGCTTTCAGACACTTTTGGCTCATCTGATGGTGGACTAACTTCAGCTACTTGTGTTTCGACTACAGCCGGTTTCAAAGGCACGTCGTCAGAATCCTCACTACTTGAATGTGAAGTTGATCTTTTACGCCTTCGAGAAGTACGACGAGTTTTTCTTGGTGTTGTGTCTGCAGTTTTCTTTTCAACCGCGGATTTTGATTTATTTCTCTCACTCTTTCGCCTCATTTTACACTAAAAAAAAAAGTCACTATTTTCAATTATGGAAAAGAGACGCCATCATGTGCATTATGAAATTATGATTTTTATGTACTCTTGACTTGTTATATTTAGGAACTATATTTTACATATATACGCAATACTTACTATATTATTACAACTATATTTGCAGAAATATAATTAAGAAATTAAAACAACAATGTCCCGCTCAAAATAAGAAACCTTTACACAGGTTATCACACATCAACAGTAAAAGCGTTACTTTTATTTTTCGCCATTTGTTTTCAGGCACGCCAACCAAACTCGAATGAACTAAAATCCCTAAACACCGTTTGTCATTCTTGTCAGTGTCAATTCTAAAAATAGGTTATAAAAATTGACGTTGTAAATATAAATGAAAGTGATGTTTTGTTGTTTAAGAGGTTGTTTAGATGGATTGGGATTTGCGCCAACAGTTCAACATATTCCACGTGAAAATCCTATTCAGTTAGATACTGCTTATATGGGTACTTATCATACATTAAAAACGTATGTTAGATGAATTTTAACGTTTTTTCCTGTTTAGGATATGAAGTCGTTATTGTTAAGGGAGGACAACGTGTATGTGGCTCTGGGGGAGCTTTGGGAAACGCACCTTTGGTTCAATCAAAGTCATATTTTGAAGTAAAAATACAACAAGGAGGCTCCTGGGCCATCGGATTAGCGACCCGGCAAACTAATTTAAGTCTAACGCAGGGTAAATATTTTTATTACATTTAAATAAACTTAAAATATAAAAAAAAAACACTTATATTTGAAATAGGTGGTATGGACGAGCACTGTTGGGCTCTTTGTAGTGATCATGTAATACGTAATAATAAACAGGAACTGTATAGATTAAACAGTAATTCGATCTCAAACTCAAATAATACAGAAATTCAAGCATGCGAGGGAGATATCGTTGGTGTATCATATGATCATATCCAATTAAAATTTTATTTAAATGGAAAAGAATTGGAATGTCCGGTAACTAATGTAAAAGGAACTGTATATCCTGCATTGTACGGTATGTGAATTTATATAAAAAAAACTGTTTATGTTTCTAATTCTCGTACTTCTTTTCCAGTGGATGATGGGGCCATATTAGATATAATTTTGGAAAACTTCAATTTTCCATCACCTGCAGGATTCGAAAAAATTATGTTAGAACAATCTCTCCTCTGAAATATTTTTATACTCTATATTCTGAAATCTCAAAGAGGGATTGAATAATTTAATTCACATACACTTTTTAAACCATAAATGACTTCTTGTACCAAAATTTATTGCATTTTAATATAAAATATGTTTATTTTGTTTCTACAAAATAGCTACTAATCTATTATAATTTTATATTTTTAGTATTGCGTTAAGTTAATTATATTTTAATTAGTGAAAATGTGTAATTATTTAATAATAAACTAATTTATTCTTTTTTAACTTTTGCTTCTTAATAATTGATATTAATTCCTAATTTTTAAAATTTTTCCTGTGCAATGTTATTTAGTAATTTAACATAAATAAGTTATAAGTACTATTAAAAATAATATATAGTGTAAATAAAAATCAGTCATTACATCGTTTTTATAAAAACTACGCTAAAAAAATATTAAACACTGAATACACAACAATCAACTGATTAATATGGCAGCAACGTATCTTACGTGATGTAAATAAAATTCTATTTGCATCTCTCGGAAAATGAATATTCCACGCACAACAGTGAATCGCGAAAGGTAAAATAACATGAGTCAGATATTAAAATTCAAAGAGTGAAAGAGACTGTCAACGTAAAGGTACAAAATTATACAACAATAACATTATAATATCTTTGGCAAATTATTAAAACAACGTCGCAATACGAGATTCACACTAATACTAACGATATGATTCGTATACTTATATAAATATCTATCGCATGCATTCCGGGGTTTATGGTGTCTTTTACGTACATTGAAGGACTCAGGATACTAGAATTCATCATCGACAATTCGGCATCTAACTAATTTCCTTAACAACTGATGTGGTTTAAGTTAATTTAGTGTGAACCTAAAATGTTATCTTAAAGCAGCTATCAGTGATGATGCAGTAAAATCTAAACACATAAATGCACAATACGAATTGTCGAAGATGATTTTCCACAGTGTACGGATGTAGGATTTAGGATAAGGAATTAAACAAACTTCACTGCACACTATTTGGAGTGGTATCCTCCAGTAAATTATCCCAATCGAACCCTGTCACACCTGGCTTAGTGGGCAGTTCCCCCAAATGCTCAAACCTAGCATGGAAATCACCATCGCGTGCTTTCAACTTCTCAAACCGTTGGAATAACAATTTTTTTGCGAAACTGTAAAGTTCGATGTCTAACGAATTGAGATGGCTCACTTTAGCTGCTTGTTCAGTTGTCAAAGTTGACATTGTCAGACTAGATACTGTGGCATTGTTCTGCTCAAACGGTATCGCAAATCGAAGATTGAAAGTTTCTTCAAAAATATATTGGGACATTTTTTGGTATTCGGTTAAACCGAAATAAGCCATTGAGGCTAAGTTGCGCTTAGCGCTAGCAAGAAGGACTCGATCTCGTTCGGTTTCTGGCATGTATGAATTGTTGTAACAACCAATGAGTTCCAAATCTGCTAACATTCTTGTTTGTCTATTAGCTGCCAAATTAGACTGACAATCAGCGAAATCATCCAGTTTTACTCCATACCAGGATGAATCGGTGTAGCAAGGTGGTAACTCCTGTGCAGTAGGTATGCGACCCTTGCACAAATGTCGAGATCCTTTCCATGTAGCACCTCGTTGTACGTGACGATATTCTGATAAATATCTAGCTACCGGTTCTCGTAATAATGAAATGTAAAAATATCTGCGTTTTGCTTCATGTCCCTCGAGCTGATCAAGAACACCGTCCACACAATTTGTTAGTTCGGTCCAATCAGCATGAAGGCCACATCGCCAGCCAGTTGTGTACCGGCTAAATAACCAATTTTGGTCACTGTGTGGTCGGAAACAAAAGCATCTTTTACGACGCTTTTGACATGTACAAGGACGTTTCAAATCTAAATCATGCACGAGATGTCGACCAAATGATGTACCACCTATTCATAGATTATGAATTAAATTATATATTGAGTAGTGTTGCAAATACATTTACCTGTTTTTTGTATATGCAAAAAGACCATAACATCATGTGCGTCTATGTCAAATGAAAAATCCTCATGTAAAACTTCTTCGTAACTGAGACCGGCTTTGGCGTTCACCCACCCACTAGGAAGTGGTTTTCCAATATATGAAATTACAGATTCTCTATTTGAAAGTGCGCAGACCTAACAATCAACAATACGAAATAGTAACAAGTAAAGAAAATTTGATTCGTAAATACCTGATCTGGACAGAAATATCCAAACCCTACGATGCCGGAGACAGCCAGAAAAATACATATTATGATAACACTCCTAAGTTTGGAGCGCGGTTCCATCTGTTTAATTTCATAAATTCCGTTTGGAAGGAGCAGCGCAAAGTCACTGTCAATAACTTGAACAGAAACACTGCGCTTTAAGTCCTTCATTATTTATTCCATTATATCACGAACGTAAATGATATTATTTATATAATAATCATGGTGTTTTTTGGAAACAATCTGTCAAACAACAGTAAACATCAAAGCTTCTGCATGTAATAAACGCCATTTGCTTTCTGACTGTTTTATGCCCTTTCTTTGATTCTTTCGTTGCTACATTCACCACTAAATTTTTAAATAAAACTACTACTATAAAATAATGAAATATTCCTAAACACTTCAACAAATTATATTCGTATTTGTAAATATACAACTATTTTAATAATAATTTATGTATAATTAATATGAATTCCAGTCTGGCTCTATCAAAAATTCTTCAAGGTTTAATTTCGGTTTTGGTTGCTCATATTTCCAAGGAGGTACATTCAAAAATATACCTAAACAATATTAGAGTTGTAAACTAATAAATTTAAGATAGTTAATGAATACCTGTATCACAAGGTAATAAATTTAAACCATTGCAGTAATATAAACCATGTGCCAAGCATTTAATAGCAACATTCAGTTTATTTCTACGACGTTTTCTAAACTTTGGTTCAACAATTAATATCTCTTGCGATCTATTTCTATTCGCCGATTTTGAATGATACTCCTTTTGATATTCATTTAATAAAGCATTTAGTTTTTCTCTTGATGCACAACTATGTGGAGTGTTAATAGGGTCTTTTTCAAATTTGTTTAAATCCATCTTAAAATATTATAAAATTTGAATGTGTAAAAAACCGAAACAAATTTTGTTTTTAAAATTTTGATTTTTCTATGATTTTTTTTCATTTGTTGAAAAAACTTCAGACTGTTGAAATTCTGCACATATGTAAACCGAGCTTTACAAACCGTGGATAGCTGTCAGTTACGTAATATTTGACATATGAGTGATATGTGTTATTAGCGTTGTGTGTACGGTATGTATGTTATCAGAAATTTGAATAAACTAACACGTTGGCTACCGGCATCACAAAGACTTCTTACACCCCAAGATAAAGTTAAATTTCATATAACAGGTGCTTGAATAAAATATTCTTGACATGACCTATATGCCCTTAATAGGAAATGGGTGTAACTTGTTGAGTTCCATAATTGTATATTTTACAATTACTTATAATTTTTTATTTTCTTTGCAGCGTGTCTCAAAATGGCTGATAAAGACGATTTGAAAAAAAGATTAACGCCCATGCAGTTCCATGTAACTCAGGAAAGAGGCACAGAAAGAGCATTTACAGGTAATTTAGCAAATTTATATTATTTGTTTTGAACTGATTTACAAAAATTAATTTGCTATAGGATGTTATAACAAGACATACGATGCTGGTACTTACGTATGTATTTGTTGCGAACAACCTTTATTTAGTTCAGATACTAAATATGACAGCGGCTGTGGATGGCCTGCATTCAACGATGTGTTGGACCAAGGAAAAGTTAAATTAAGCAAGGATACTAGTGGTGGTGAGTTCGTTTAGTTGTATTCACACTGTTTTGTGATATTTTTCGTTAGTAATTATCAGTTAATTTTTATTTAATTTGTCGTTATTAAACTTATCGGAAGATTTTTGACCTATAGTCCTTATAGATAACGATGTAAATAATTTCTTTCACTATCGATTTTATTTTTACACCACTGATAGCTCAAGCTTACTTATAATAGACGTTATTCATTCGTACTTTTAACATGTTAAGTATTAACTTGTTAGTTATCTAAGTTTAAATTTAGTATTTAGTCAAAACAAAATCTATATTTTTATTATTTAGCGAATATTTGTCTATTAATTTGCTGATAATTTAATTTCTTTATAATCGCTATTGCACCAAGATATCATTTTGCACAGTGAGCTCTTAATTTAATTTTAATATGTATAACATCCTTTTTCAAAGTTTTTCCTAACCCGTTTCCTAGTACTGTCTGTTTTGTGTTGTGTGATTATTAACAATCTGTTATCATATTTTGCTACTAATAGTAATGCATGTAGTTTGTCTGTTGGTTGTGGTTTTCCGTCCGTTGAACCAATTTCTGTGGGATGCTAATTTTACTGTTTTCTTTTCTCCTTTCCTTGAAAAATTCCACTATAAATGGAAACTATATCCTTTTACCTTTGGGTGTGTGGTGCGTTTGGTTTCGTTACTGTTATGATGGTGTACCTGGTGTTCCTTTTTTTCCTGGTGTGCTTCGTGTGTGTGACTGTACGTGTCCATCTCGTCCCGTTCCTCTTACAAAACCCACTAGTGGGCGGCAACCTCTTACTGCTCATTGCGCGGCCAGGCATAGTAAGGACCGAGGTGTCCTGTTCGAAATGCGGCGCTCACCTGGGTCACGTGTTCGATGATGGTCCCAAACCCACCAAGAAGCGATTCTGCATCAATTCGGCATCGATCAATTTCATCGCGAATGAGAAGCCAACGGAGCAATCTAGTGACTTCTAATTTTCTAAATGGATTCCATTCATCTGTCTTCTTTTTAATTTTTGTTGTGGTTGTAAATTGTTAAGTCAGAGTGATCTATTGTAAATTTTTCTCGGTTATTATTTTATGTTGTTTAGTTTAATTTGTGAAATTTTAATAGCGAACAAGTTTGCTACTGTACTTATCAAATAGGCCTAATTATTTACTGTTAATTTTATATATTATACGAACTGATTATAAACCAAATCTCCTTTTATTGGAAAATTGTTATAAAATAGAACATATTTTTCTAAATACAATAAAGTAGATGTATTAATCTCTTGTTTCTGTTCCTCATATCTTTCAACCTCAATATCCTGTCGTTAGTGAAATGAATCACAGTTAGTAATCAGTCAGAAAGATATGGATAAAAGTCATGTTACAAAGTTGTTGTTTGTTATTAAAAATGATTTAATTCGTACAGCGCACTGAACAAGTCGATACAATATATCGCAACAATCGCTTTAGCTGTCATATCGCACCACCCATATTTATATAATATGTATATCGTTATATTACTAGTGCAAAAATACTATTAACTAATTAATTCACATTCTCGCTCGACAACACTCGTTCACAAGTTTATATTTAATATATTTTCATGATTTGAAGAGCGCTAGCTGCAAATCCAAGCCTATGGGTTATTGGATTACCTGGACTCTTTCGAAAAAGAACACATCGGTAAAGGAGAAGAAGCAATGTACAATGACGAAAAATAATAAAGTAACTCTAGAGCCTCATATGACACACTTGTTCCAGTTTTGTTCACAAGAAACGAACACGTCTACAACAAATTCAGTTTCGCATTTTTCGGAGCGTTTAGAAAAATATAAACCATCTAAATATATCTACCAACAACAAAATGCAATTGTTTTAAAATTAATGAATGATGTACCTCTCTTCTTCTATAAAAATACAGCTGAATTCACGAAATTATTACAAACAAAATTTATTCCGTTTTGTAATCACAATATAATAATTAAAATAATGATATTTACGATATAAGTGGTATAATAATAATAATATGTAATATAATAGTATATTGGAATAAAATTTGTTTCATAATGAAAGCAGCTGTTATGATAATATACGTATACACAATAATAAGCAACGAAATTTAACAAAATATTCCTTGAATAAATTCTATATTCGTTTGAGCGCAAAGGCGTTGGAAAAGACTGTAATCTCTTGCGTCTTTCATAAATTTGGCAAGTCAGAATTATGAAATTTCACCTACATGTTACATACCGAATCACAGTAAAACCATTCAGTCTTTTTATAAATTCGCATAAAAAGATAAACAGAGACTACCACATTTCCCATAACCTTGCACAAGCAAATCCACACACAAATAACATTAAATAATACTATCAAATAACAAATATCAAAAGATATTTTGTTCAAAATGCTTCATAAATATAAATAAATAAAAATTTCGCAATCCAGTGTACGCTCTAGAAACTCTTAATATATAATATATATTTTCTTTAACATCTACTTTTGTAGCTACGCAAATATATACCTCATTACACTATTCTGTGTTTATTTAAATGCCGTTGTAATGAGTTATTGTAGTGAAATTAGGCACACTTCTCATTATTTCTCTCAGTTCTCGTCGCTATAACGTTGGGAACTCGACGTAGTTTATTATTATTTATATTCTCTCTGCTTTGTTCCATATTTAAAGTCACAAAATTGAAAATATATAGTCCGTTACGAAGGTCATCCCCTAATGGGATCTTTCACCTAACGCTAGTGACCCTTAGTAGCCTCTTTGGCAGCTATGATCAGAGGAGTCAGGCTGGCTAAAGGTCGCGCCATCTTTAGAAACGGATGCTGCATCAACAAACCACAATTCATTAATATTTCATCTCTATTTCTAATTGGAGTGAAAACATTTCAGGAAACAGAAAGGAGTGATTTGGTTATGGTTTGTTGAAACAAAAATCAGATGAAATCAATTATATCTTACCTTCAGGAGATCTCTTGCAGATGCTCTCCTGTCGACGTCAACAGCTAGACACTGATCCAGGAAGTCTTGGAACGCCGGGGACAGCTTCTCTTTATCCTTGATATCTGGTTTACCGTTCGTGGCAATTAGATATAAGGCCCTGAGCGGATTTTCGTTTAGGTACGGTGGTTCTCCTTCAATCATTTCAATCGCCATGATTCCGAGTGACCAGACATCTACCTAGAGTTATATATTACATGTTAAAAAATGCATTTAAAGAAAGTTAATAAAAACTAAATTACTTTAGGTCCATATTGTTTTCGTGTTACTACTTCAGGAGCCATCCAGTAAGGTGTGCCGACCATTGTTGTGCGCTTTGATTGTTCTGGACTTATTTGAGCGCAGAAACCGAAATCGGCTGTAAACACACAAATAATTAATTAGTTAAACAAACAAAACAAAAACAACAACGATTAGTATAATTATATGAATACGTACTTAATTTGACGGATCCATCAAGACCTAGCAAAATATTATCAGACTTGATATCCCTATGAATAACTTGGTTACAATGTAGGAACTCTAGAGCTTGCAATACTTCTCGACACACAGCTGCTATTTGTCCTTCATCCATACAAGTTTCAGTCACAACATCAGTCAATGAACCACCTGGTAAATACTCCATAACCACCCAAAGTTCCTACACATAAATAATAGAGATTTAACAACACAGTTATCGAAAAATATATGAGTTTAATACCTCAGACACCAAATAGCTATCTAGATAATTAACTACATTCCCATGTTTGTTTTCTCTCATAACTAAAATTTCATTGATTATTAACTCTTTCTTCGGCTGCTGGGAAAGGTTCATTTGTTTTATGGCAACTTCCATTCCGGTAGAGGTTTCTATTGCTGTATACACTGTTCCAGAGGCACTGAAATAATATATTCATGAATTAAAATTAATTATAAATTTTAAGGAAATTTTCTATAATATTTTGATAAATTCAAAATTCGAGACTAATTATATCAATACTGATAATGCGATATCTATGAAAATTTCAATTTGTATTGATAAATTTTTATTTATTCACTGATAAATATTAGTATACAAACTGAATGGTTGCTCATAATTGTTATTAAATGTTACCCTAGTAAATGAATGATGAAATAATTAAAATTTAAATTTATGTTTTATTTTTAATTTTATTTGTGATAAATGTATTTAAACTGTATATTGACTTAATTACAAAGATTATAAAGATAGTATAGTGTCACGTTAGTTATCATGGATGATCCAGTCGTGTAAGTATATACAATTAAATTTAAACAAATTAATCTACACATTTTCAAAATCTTACAGAAAAGCCGAGTCACAAAACCAGCACGGTAACATTTTATTCGGATTAAAACAATATGCGAATGCTGTCTACTCATATACAAGTGCCATTAAAATATGTCCACAAATAGCCAAATATTACGGAAATCGCTCAGCATGCTATGTAATGATGAATGAATTTGTAAAAGCGCTTGCCGATGCAAGAAAATCTATAGAATTAGACAACGGATATAAAAAAGGATACATTAGAATTGGAAAATGTTGCTTAGCAAATGGTGATATGAGATACGCAGAAAATATATTAGTTAAAGCTAAAGGCATTTTTACTGAAGATAAACAAATAATGGATATGTATCAAGATGTAAAATTTATTCAAGAAAATATACTTCAATTTGAAACTAAAATGGAACACAAAAAATTTGAAGAAGCTTTAAATTGTATTCAGGAATGTTTAGGAAAGGCTCCTCATTGTATAAAATATGTTACAAATAAAGGCAGGTGCTTAATTGCATTAGAACGATTTGAAGAAGCTGAAAAATTAGCTGACGAAGTTTTGAAATATAAGTCTACAGATGAAGATGCTTTATATATCAAAACAACCGTTCATATTTATCAAGAAGATCCTGAAATAGGCTTTGAACTTTCAAAAGAATTAAAAAAGAAATTGCCTGATCATTCTGGAACAACTCAACTTTTTAGAAAAACATCTATGATTCAAAAAAATGATCAACAAATTAAAACTGCGTTGAGAGAAAATAATTACAGTTTAGCATATGAACTTCTAAGTAAAACTATAAAAATTGATGAAACTAGGAAAATGATAAATAAGAGATTATATAAACAAAAAATAGAAATAGCTGCAAAGGATAAAAAATTACTTTGGAATGGGGTACATGACTGTACAAATTATATGTTAATTTATGAAAAAGATAGAGAAATATTAAAAACTAGAGCTCAGTATAATATGGATTTAGAAGAATATGAAGATGCAGTAGAAGATTACAAAGAACTTATGACCTCAGAAAATTCTAATGAATTAAAGAAAAAGTTAGAAAAAGCAGAAAAGTTATTAGAAGATCAACTAAAACATGATTATAAAATTTTAAAAATTAAACGAAATGCCACAAAAGAAGAAATAAGAAATGCGGCTAAAGATTTAACGATACGCTATCATCCCGATAAAAATCCTAAAGCTACACATGAAAGGAAAAAAATGTTGGAGAAGAAACTAATCCGTGTTAGAACAGCCCAAAAACAACTTTTACAAAAAGCAAAATAATATTTTTTATAATTGCAATTTATATGTATTTCCAATTTAATAAAGTATGAGCTATAATTTTAATCTTATCTTTTTTTAATGATAACGAAAACTTTATCAATATAGAATTCTGGTAAGTCCCCTCCTGTCAGCTGTCTATAGTGTAAATACAAAATGGCAGAAGCATTTGAGTAAGTAAAATTATCAATTTTATATGAATTTTATGCGTTACTTTTAATCAATTTTAGATTTAAAACTTTTTTGTTAAACCGAAATATTGTGTGTATTCAAGTTACCATGGTTCTAAAATATTTGTAGGGTGTTTATGTATTAACGTGAAATGAGTCATGAAAGCTAACCTGAAAGTTTTACAAGCTAGTGTTTATTGAATTTTGTGTTTTACGTTGTAAACGTATAATTAATGGAAGCTTTTCGTATTTTCAGTGAAGCCGGAAAACTATTTGAAAGGAATCAATTTGAGTATGCAATATTCTTATTATCAGATGTCATCAACTCCGATTATCGTAAATCGGAAGCACTATGCAAACGAGCAATGTGTTACATGCACATGAACCGTTTTAAAGAAGCCAGCGACGATTTAGGAAATGCAATTACTTTGGACCGAACAATTACAAGTGCTTACGTCAAACAAGCAAAATGCTATCTGGCCATTGGAGATCTAAACAACGCCATTGTTTCACTAACATCTCTAAGCCAAGTTGATCCAGAAAGCAGCTTCGCAAAATGTGAATTACAAAAGATGACAGAACTTAAGGAACAAGATAAAAAAGCTAAAAAGTTATTTGAAGAAAGAAATTATGAAGAAGTAGTTCAAATAATGGACGAATGTTTAAAAAAGGCTGAAATTTGTGTTAGATTTAAGATAATGAAAGCTGAATGTTTGGTTTATCTTGGAAGGCATGAACCTGCATTATTAATTGTAAATGATGTGCTATTTACTCATAAAGATGACGTCGAAGCGATTTGCATTCGAGCTATGAATTTGTTGTATCAAGAAAAATATAATTTAGGAATGGCAGAACTTAGAGAAATTGTATCAACATCACCAAGAGCCACAGACTTGTATAAAATGTACAAATTAATTGCCGAAAAGAGAAAGAATGCAGATAAAGCATTACAGAAAAATAATTTGGATGAAGCAAAAACATTGTATCATTATATACTGAATATTGACATGAGGAATATTAACCAAAACAAAAATATTTATATAAAGCTTTCTGAAATATTTTTCAAACAAAGAGAATATGACAGTGCAATTGATGCAAGTACGCAGGCTTTGGAAATGGAAAGCAAAAATGCTAAAGCTTTTAAAGTTCGAGGGGACTCTAATTATGAACTTAAAGAATACGACTTGGCTATTGAAGATTATAAGGAATTAATTAAAATAGAAAGTAATGAAACTCATAAACAAAAACTAGCGCTAATTGAACGTAAAAATAAAATGGAAAATAATAATTACACAACTCTTGGTGTAACAAAAAATACTCCGATTTCAGAAATCAAGAAGGCTTATCACAAATTGGCGATTATTTATCATCCTGATAAAAATAGTGATAAATCTAAATACGCGCAACATACATGTAAAGTGAAATTTGCTAAAATTAATGCTGCTTATAATGAAATAACGCAAAATCATAAGTGATAAGTAGATAAAATTATTTAAGTATTATTTCGCTGTGAGCAAATGGTAACATCACTCTTATTTTATATTTAGAATTAAATTATATCTAATAAATACATTTATGTGGAAAAATTTCTTAAATTTGCACTTTCCTTCTCAAGTTCCTAAATACCGTTCATAAAATTCAAAGATGTTAGTAAAGGAAGAGCCACTCAATGTAGTGAAAATCAGATGTCGATTCTGGGAATTGTCATTTCCACAGATCGAGTAAAAAATTAAAATAAATTTAGACAATCGTTCCTTTATGGAGTACAGAATTCCATAATTCGATTTTACTTATATTGTACAAAATTTTAAAAATAATAAAATGAAACAAAAAAAATAAGTTTTTCACTCACCCTTGTCCAATCTTCTCCATCTTGGTGTATTTCCGATTAGGATCCCCAACTGAGACAATAGTCCTTAGTTTCTCGAGGATCTCTTCATCTGTCATCTTCTTCTTGCGCTTGTCGGAGGCGGCGCGGGACATTTCAGGGCCCGCCTGATTCTTGTTCTTGTCCAGCAGCGGAGTACCCTGGATTGTAGTGTTCGCATTGGCAGCAGTGTTGTGCGTTTGCGCGCAATGCGATGGACTGAGGCTGTGTGTAGGCGTATGCAGGCTCGTGTTGGTGTTCTGGATGTCATCTAGAGGTTTTGTATACTGCAGAAAAAAAGGGTTGTTTTCTTTGTTGTATCTAATGTAATCCTCTGAGAACCTCGTTATACTAGGTAATTTGTTCGGATAAATTCTTCAAATTGAATAATTCATTATCAAACTATTACGAAGCCAAATTATGGTAATTATTAACAATGAAGTTTCATAATCTATTACCGTATTTATCAGAGTATTGGCGTCAATAACTATTGTGGTAAATAGTCTAACGAGGATATAAAAGGATTATCATTACGTTGACAATATAATGTATAGACTCACTAATTAAAGTCTGGAAGAATCGGATTGATTGAACAAAATTAACTCATCCGTTCAGATTACCGAAATATATGACAAAAAACTGGAAAAATGTATTTAATAGTAATACTAATAAATGAATTACGTACAATGGATTTGGTACGTTCAGGTCGACTGGCTACAGGCGGCGGTGGTGCTTCGTCTTCAAGTTCTGAGCTAACGGCATGAGTGCTGGACAAATTATTGTAAGAATGAGGAGCACCACATTCTGGTTCTGTCGGTGTAGTACTACTCGGGCTCGAACTAGATACTCTGCTCAATGAGGAACCTGACATAACAACGAATCTCGTAACATTGGTGCTTGAAATAAGTGGAAATCACAGCAAATACCTGAATGTGTTGCAGTTGGTGCTTTAGTCATGTACTTCGAACTTGCTGGCTCCTTTACACTATTATCATACCAGTTTAGAACGTCTAATACTGCCTGAGGATTGGATTTTTGTTCTTGCTTACTAATGTTGGAGGACATTAAAAGACGCGCCCAAGCTTCCGGCATACCCTATACACAAAATGAATTGTTAGAACCATAAAATTATAAGAGAAATAAATAAACAAATGTGTGGTTCTATTTCTAATCTAATTGCAACTAAGGGTAATAACATGCATTACTTACTTTCAGGGGCAGCTTGTAACAAAATTTTCATAAATTAATGAAAAAGAAAACAAGCACCTACTTTATTGAATCAGAAACCAAATAAAATATTATTGTTCAACTAACCGTGAATTCGCCGGTGACTGCATCAAAGCCCACATGGACTGTATGCTCGAAATTGGTGGGATATGAAATGTTTGGCTTGTCGGAACTATGTAGGGTGGATGTTTTGTTACTCTTTATTTTAGATTTAAGGGTTTTCTTTTTGCGTTCAGCATCATCCGGTTCTTTTGGTAATGGGCGATCAACTGCAATTGAACTGTCCGTACGATCGGTCCCCCGGTTCGATGTTAAACGGACCGGAGGAGCTGGAGGTTTTTCTTCATCAGAAGACATTTTTCACTGCACAGAAGAAATAATATTCATTAAATTCTGTTCAATACACTATAAAATTGCTAAAGTACTAGGATAAATGAAACAATAGGTTAATAATTTAATCTGTAATAATACGAACGAACAATGATAACAACAATACGTAATTCAACTAAATGATAACAACATGGCAAATAAATACAGCCTACACAGAATTGAGTTGATTCTCATACCAGAATCTTACAATAAACTGTCAAATTTAACAAGAAGTCCTAATAGGTAATAAGATGAATATATTTTACCATCAATATCATTATCAATAACAGTGAATAATTTCGAGTATTAATAATTTTTGCATGGGCGCGTCTGTATGCGTCAGCGGAGTTAAAAGAAATGCAATGTTGTACTACACAATCGGCACTAAGTATAATAGAAAAATACCTGTATTTAAAAAACACTCGCTTAAAGAAAATGAAACATACACTCAAACAGGCTTAAACTAACAAAAAATAACACCGAAAATGAATCACTTATACAAATAATTCTATAAAATCCATATCAAATGTGCCGATAACAGCCATAACCACCATTGTCCGAGCCTCATGCCACTCAAGCAGCCACCTTCAGTGTATATCGCTATCTTTTTCTAACACATATACAGGACACTTAAAACAAGGATAACAAATTGCAGATTAGATAAAAATAATAGCAATGACACATGACAGTAATGCGAATAAACAACAGTGTCCATACCATTAAATTTATTTGGACGACTGGAAAAATCTGATCAACAGTTGGTATTACTGCAGCCAGTGACATTAGTTGAAAAGAAGTACCAACATACAATTCGTAGATAATTTATGTCACTTGACGTACGCAATAAACTTCAATAAAACGTTCTGAGGCAATATCAAACAACAAAGTGCTCTGTATAGCACTAGTTTACCTTTATTAGAATATCATTTACAATTAAAAACACCACAATGAAGAAAAAGGTAAGTAAATTATTGTAACCCGAGATCTCAAACATTGGTATTTTGCTTTGTTTAAATTAAAAATTATTATTTTTATAACACACGATTCTGCAGTGAACTTTGTCGTTACCGCCCTAAAAATGTTTAAAATTAATATGTTACGCAGTAGATGCATACTGTCCTATTTCGTTCATCTTGAATTTAATTGATTAAAACATATTATTTTAGGTGCTGCTTATGGGTAAAAGTGGCTCAGGAAAAACAAGTATGCGATCTATTATATTCGCTAATTACATAGCAAGAGATACTCGAAGACTAGGCGCGACAAGTATGCAAAATAATACATAAATTGTTAACTCACATTACACAAATTATTACCTTTTCAGTTGATGTCGAACATTCGCACGTAAGATTTTTGGGAAACTTAGTGCTGAATCTATGGGATTGCGGTGGCCAAGAAGCATTCATGGAAAATTATTTTGCATCACAACGTGATAATATTTTTAGAAATGTAGAAGTTCTAATTTACGTTTTCGACGTAGAAAGTCGTGAATTAGATAAGGATATGCATTACTATCAATCTTGCCTAGAAGCTATTTTACAAAATTCACCTGAAGCTAAAATATTTTGCTTAGTTCATAAGATGGATCTAGTCGCCGAAGATCAAAGAGATGTGATTTTCAAAGAGAGAGAAGAAGACTTGAAACGTCTATCGAAACCACTGGATTGCACTGCTTTCAGAACTTCTATATGGGATGAGACACTATATAGAGCTTGGTCTAGTATAGTTTATATGTTGATTCCAAATGTGAAAGCTCTTGAAAATAGCTTACAACAATTTGCAAATATTGTGGATGCTGATGAAGTGCTTTTATTTGAAAGAGCGACTTTCCTAGTTATATCTCATTGTCAAAGAAAGCCGCACAGAGACAGTCATCGTTTTGAAAAGGTAAATAATCTAGTAGTCTGTGTGCGACAGATTTTTGTTTTTCTAAATTAAATAATAGGATATTTCATTTGTTTTCATAACTTGTGAATTTCGAAATGAGAACGAACTGATTATACAATTTTTGTTAAATCAATTTGAACTTTGATTGTTGACTTGAATTTTTTTTTTGTAGGTATCCAATATTATCAAACAGTTCAAGTTATCGTGCTCGAAGTTAGCGGCGCAGTTTCAGTCAATGGAAGTCAGAAATTCAGCTTTTGCAGCTTATATCGACATATTTACTAGCAATACTTATGTGATGGTATGCATGTCGGATCCACAAATACCATCAGAAGTAACATTAATCAATATCAGAAATGCGAGGAAACATTTTGAAAAACTTGAAAAAGTATCAAGTGCTAGAATGCTAAACTAAACTCTCTACAAATTATGTTAATTTTATGTAATTTTGATTTATTAAGCTTTATTGATTTTTTTTTAATCTCACTTGTATATATTATGTTTATTAAATTGTTATTAGAAAATATCTCAAAATATCTCATAATGTCTATGAACTAAATTGTATATTTACATTCTATATTTGTTCCGCATCAAATAACTGTTGAATAAAAATATTTTATTAAATTGTGTGTTCTGTATTCTGATAATAAATAATGATTAATGCGTGAACCTTGAGTTTGAGAAATAATAAATAGGAGGGGGGAAATCCTAGAAAGTTTTTGTGGGCTTCAATAACCAATTCAATACGAAAATGGACAGAATACTGAAAGGTATCATGAAATATCGCCACCTCGGCTTAAAAACAATGGTGAAACAATTTGAACAAGTTCGAGATAACCCGATGGTAAGTTGATTAAATTGCAAAAAAAAATATTTTATTATTTTCTAAAACGTGACGGAAACGTGATAAGCGAAAACTCAGTCGATAAATTAAATTCTATGCGTAAATTAATATAGAAAATAAATTTGTTCTCATAAATAAAACAATATCAAACACTTTTTTTTTAGCCAAAAGCAGTATTTTTTACCTGTATGGACAGTAGAATGATACCAACTCGATTTACAGAAACAAATGTAGGTGATATGTTCGTAGGTAAATAAAAGAGTTGGAAGTTTTATAAGAGCGCCAAAATTTAAACGATTTAAAACTTCCAGTGAGAAATGCGGGGAATGTAATTCCGCATTCACAGCATTTTCTTGATGAATTAACAACAAATGAACCTGCAGCTCTTGAACTAGGGTGTGTTATAAACGATATAAGGCATATTATTGTTTGCGGTCACAGTGATTGTAAAGCAATGAATCTTTTATTCAAATTACAAGATACCGAATTTGCCTCCCAAGTAAGTAATCATTCAAGAAAGATTTTAAACTATTAATAAGTAAATAATTTAACAGGATAACAGAAGAATATCACCTTTAAGAGCTTGGCTTTGTACTCACGCAAGTTCAAGTTTAGAAAAATTCCAACAATTACGATTAACAAATTATCAACAACCATTAATTTTTCAAGCCGAAACGCCAATGAGAAAATTTGTTGCATATATCGATCCCGAAGATAATTTTGCTATAGAAGATAAATTGTCACAAATTAATACTTTACAACAATTGCAAAATGTTGCCAGTTACGGTTTTCTGAAAAAACGATTGGAGCAACATGAATTACATATTCATGCACTCTGGTTCGACATTTATACAGGTGAAATTTATTATTTTAGTCGACAAGCCAAAAGATTTATACAAATTAGTGAAGATAATATAGAAACTTTACTAGAAGAAGTGCAAACTTATTATTCTTAATTTTGTTTTGTTATTCTTTATATGTTTATGCACAACTTACATTTAGGGAAATCTGTGATACCATGATTTTATGTGTTCCTGTTCCATAAAGCACAAGTTTTGAGAATTTTTATCATTGTTATGTTTTATTTATTTTATAGCAAGTTGCGCGAGATATTATTTATAAATGACTGCATTTGAAACATTGTTTTATAGCATTTAAAGTTGTGCCTTTATAAAATAAGATTATAAATTATATTTAATGAGTGTTATACACTAATTTACAATGGAACTGTTATTCCAATGTGTATTTTCTGAAATATATACGAATAATTTTAAAATAAACATTTTAATGTGAAAATGTAATTTAATTTTGTACTCTGATCGGCTCATTCAACCTTAAAGTCTTCTTTAAAATAGAAAAATATATTGTTATGTAAAATTTTTCGTAATGATGAGAAATAGCTCATTTTCATTTACTACGGTTATAAAAGTCAGTGTTTTTCAAATTGTTGCGTCAGAATTTAATTAAATAATAATATAACAAATCGTATTTACAGACTTTTGAAAAACATTGTTAAAGATGACTATGTAGAATAGTGCATAAAGTTTTAAATATTTATTCATTTATTAATAAACAACGATTATTGAATCGCATATTTTTAACATAAAATAAAATAGAATAATAAAGACAGATAGATTGATAAAGACAATAATATAATTGATGGTTTATTGATTCAGCTATCAACATAGACGCCCACTGATCGGATCTAAATTCCATTTGTCTAGGGTGTTAACAGCTCTATTGTACTCGAGCTCGAGTTCGAGGTACAAATACAAAGTTGCCTCCGCTGTCCACGATAGAACAATACACAATACGATAATAGTAGGCACACACAGGCAGTCACAAACATGTGAGTGACTTGTTAAAAAACACTCTAACTTCAACAAACATTCGTAAAGTTAAACAAACCGGTGCGCAGCGCATTAACATCATTAACGGATGCGCACCTTTTGTACTCTACTACAAAACTGTCGAGAAACAGTAAAACTGCAAAATATACATATAAAACAAGTACTTGGTAAAAGTCTTGGTGAAAATCATTAGTTACAAATGCCAATTTGTTGATAGTTTTTTTTTTGTTTTTAAATAGAATTAATCATGTTTCGTTTTCCCATTTATGAGTAGAGTTTGCTTCAGTTCTCACTGCACACACGAAGTTAAAAAACTGATTGCTTCAGTCACTGACACTTCCGTTCTTAAAGGAAAGGGAGGAAGATGATCCAACTGACATTCCTTGAGCCCCCAGGTCCAAGAGAATCAAACAAACACTCCATTATTTTATATAATTCGCCTACAAGTTCCTCCGTCCACATTACTTAAAATGTTTATACTTTTTTTTATTTAGAAAAAACGTTCACTTGCGGTAAAAACTGTTAAAAACTTAAATAAATCACTGCACAATTTGAATTAGAATTGAGTTTATCGTGTCGACAGGTAGAGTACTGTGTGTTCCAAATTTCAATAAAAAGGTGTCCAACGATGACGCCGCTGCTGTTTGACTCGGTCCCCGCGTTGCTGAACGCTGGCTGGCTTCCAAGCAGTCACGAGTTTACGATTAACGGAGTGAGAAGGGTGAACGAACGGCACACGAACGGATGGGCGCGAAGGGGCTGACTGACGACTACCAGAGAAGAGTAGTGACGGTGGATAGACGATACGGGTACGGTTACACACAGACGCAGACGAGATAGAAGTACAGTCACAGCACACTGCGTTCTCAGCTGCACGATCCGACTAGTGGGCTACTCTAATTATATTTTTATCATGATTTTCTTCTTTTTTCTGTTTATATTACAACTATAATTTATATAATTATATATAATCCATATACCAGATGTAGTATTATGATTCCTTTTTAAAATTAATATTTTTTAATTAATATTCTTTATATTTTTTTAATAAATCCCAAAAAGACACATAAAAATTAATCAGCAAATTATAACGTCAACAACACATTCCGAATGATGCTGCTATTTCCGGCTCTGAGATTGGTGATTTCGCGTGAACGCGTGTTGCGTGAATAATCGGCTTACTGGCGTGTTTGGTGTTAGTGATGTTGATGTGTCGATGATAGAATTTCACTTGAAACAAATCACAACACAATGTCACTATCAAGTCAAATCATTGATTATGATTTGAATGAATCCTAGCGGCGGGTTTTATCCTAGTTCCAGTCCATAGCCTTCTTTTATACTTTATAAATCTTGCACAAGTTGAGAGCCAGTGATAGAAACATGATTCGTCCAATATTCCATACTGACATGTCAATTCAATAGTAACAGTACGGATAACAATTTCAATTTCATCTAGATTTGTGTTTTCCTGCATCATGGAAAACACTGTGTTACGTGTTGTGTTGTTGTCTCAGGATCATACTAAGTATTAATTAAAAATAAGAAACAAGCAATATAGATCATCAATGTTATATGGGGGATAGAGGCATAACGATGTGGTTCGTTTCTTGATAATTCATTACTGATTATAATTAGAGTTTCTCATTTAATTAGGTCATATTTCTTCCTCCCCGTCCTCTACCGCGAGAGTTATCGCCACGTTCCTGGAAATGAAAGCAACACATACCAATTAGTTGGAAAATTTATCCTAAAGATGCTAAGAACAAGGTTATTAAAAAGTCACTGGAAACAAGAAAAATACAAACTGGTTATTAAAACTTCTGTATAACAATTACTCCACAGTGATTTTTGATGACCTACGCATAAATGCAAAATGAATATTTCATTTGTAATTACTTTTAATAAACACCAGCTATTGCATCACTGTTTTGATAGTATAATAATAATAGTATTATGTTACGATTAATATGATGATGTACCTTATGATGTGTGCCGCCGCCGCCGCCACCACCATGGTGATGTCCGGAGTCATTGTTGCGGTGCTGCTGGCGGTGGCCGTCGTCACGGTCGCGGTCACGGTCTCCGCGCTCGTGGTTGCGGCCTCCGCCCGATCGCTGCTGCTGTTGCGGGGGCTGTTGTGACGCATGATGGTGGTGGTGTTCTGTCACTGGTATCTTGCGACTGTCCTCCTCCTCCTGCCGCTTCTCGTAGTGGATAAAGTCGTCAAAGATAGACGTCGAGTGCCTGTACGTATGGATGATGCGCAACACCTGCAGTCCCTTGCTGTGAGGCACCTCCTGCGTGTCGCGCGAATTTGTCACCGGCTTGTTCTCATTGTTCTCTAAACGTATATGCCGCAATTGTACGTTCGGAACGTCCTTCACATAAATCCAACGCACACGAAACTGTCCTTTCCACTTGTCCTGTGACCACACTGAACTATTACAGTTGTAGTCGACGGCAGATACCATCTGCGCCATGCCACAGAAGTGGCCCGAGCCATTCACAGAGAAAAACAAGTAAACACAACCGTTCGGTTCTTTCTCGCGTTCCCGATACGCCTGGTCTAGGCGCTTGTTACCGTGCTCCGTGCTGCACCAGATCTCGTACTTGATGCTGCGGTGGATGTCGTCCTCCGAATACGATTTAATCACAAAGAAGCGAGCATTGGGCGCGGACAAGTCAAAGTCCGGTGGGTTGTAATTGTTTTTAACGCGCAGTTCGTCAAGTACAGGGTGGCTGGGTGCTGGCGGCATCATGGCTGGTCCGGGCATGAGTTGTTGAGCGGCCGCAGTAGCGGCGGTCGGCACCATCCCAGGAACGTGAGGCATGCCCACTCCCATGCCACCTCCTGGTTGTGGCATGTTGACGGCGGCGAGCTGGTGCTGGCTGACCAGCATGGGGTTGCCGGATGTATTGGGCTGCTGTGCGCCCGCTGTTGGCATGTAGTTTGGAGTGGCGAGGTGCTGTGCTGCGGGTTGTGGAATTGTTGGTCGCGCTGGTAGCTGCCCGGTTCCCGGCTGCGTCTGGCTACGCATCGGCGCTGTCCACGAAGGTCGCACATTCAGATTCGGTGCAAGACTCTTTGGCGGTGCACTATTCACTACAGGCAACTGGGGCGGCGTGTTTTTATTCGTGTCCCAAGTGCCGATATCCATGTTATGTTTACCAGGAATCATTGGTCCTAAAAATCATTTCAAAATTAGAATGTTACGTTACTTGGTATTAAAAGATAATACATACCTGGTGGCATTCCTGGTCCCTTCTTTTTCAGTCCTGAATTCTGTACAGTGACCTGTGGCTTAGCTGGCTGACTAGCTATACTGGCCCAGGTTAATTTTTTTGGTTGAACACTCAGACTATCTTTAGATGGCTCCGATGTCGAAGCTTTTAAATCTGTGCATTAAAAAAAACAAATATTTTTTTTAATAATTCCAAATAGTAATTATTTACAATAAACAAACCTAAATTCTGCATGCCTTGCTCCACAGACTTAAGTGCAAGATTTGTATCCTGCATAGCCTGTGGAGTAGCATACATATTCTGAGTGTCTGCTCTGTAATAATCATCGTAATGAGCCTTGCGCTGTTGGTTGAGTTGTGTGCCCCACGTCGAGTAATCTCCGTTGCCGTGGAAATAGTTGAAAGTTGACGGCTGCCCAAAGGCGGTCGTGGAAAATGTCGTTGACGGACCGAACATGCCTTTAAACAATATTAATCAATATCTAGAAACTATTTTTTTACATGATTCCAATTTACCGTCCATTGAATATGAATCGTGTGCATATCCTCCTAAGAATGTCATATCTGTACCATTCGACCATGTTCCATCCCCTACTCCATACGCTTGATAAGGAAAGGTCCCTCCACTGCCATAATAACCTAATCAAACAATTATGTTTAATATTACGTGACACATGTGTAAAGGCAGAAACACACCTGCTGCAGTACTCATGCCGTACAAATCTGTCGCACTGGAAATGGGAGCAGTGGCTCCGTAAGGTGTGTGAGATGCAGTTCCCTGCTGCTGTTGTTGTTGCGAACGCCATGATTCAAAGTCCTCTGAGCCCCCTGCTCCTTCTCCTACTCCTAACTGCTCCTTGGGGCCATTGGACACTAAATAAGCGAATAGTAGGTACCTTGTAATTGTAATGCGAAAAGAATGTACACTTATTTTGTCTAACTGTTTATATACTGATAAGATAAAAAAAATGTAAAACAAAGAATTTTATAATGATAAAAGTTTATGTTGCAAAATATTTGATTAATCCTTATCGTAAATACTTGGATTTCTTGTTTCAAATAATATTTCGGAACTCATAACTGGATATAAATATGAAATATATCAGTATACGACGATGGTAATAAGATGTTATTGTTTATCCTCTAGCAGCAACTGCACACGTATCTACTTACAAAAATATCTGTTTAATTGTTTAATCGTTGAAACGCGGTATTTGACACATAGAATATTAGTAATTTGATTATGAATGAATTCAATGACAGTTACATAGAAGAACATTCGTTACATTATAATGTCAATTACGATCTTATGTCAAATAAAGAACCAGGATGTCTTAAGTCATGCAAAGTTACATAGAGAAGGAAGTGATTTTTGTACCTTGATTTCCTTGTCCTTTCATCCGCTGTGAGGAGATCACCATGAAATAAGAAAAACAATAAACTGAGTATTATGTTTATACTTTGCCGAAAGTAAATATCGCACAAATGAGACCTCAAATTGTTTATAAAATATACTTCGATTAATACCTGATCTGACACGCCTGCTGACATTGACCAGTCTTTTCACTATAACACACACTGCGAATTCACTCAGTCACTATTTCACTAATTACACTAAATTATGTTACTCTATTTAACACTATAAACAACAAAATAAACCCGATACTATTAAAAATAATAGAATTTTCCTATTATTTTCCTAACAAAGTTCTCAAAAGTCCAACAATGGCGTTCATCAACCTGCGCTTAGGGTTCGTTCATTGCGCATGAGATCTTTCTTCTTTTCCTTCAATGGATTTGAACATAGATGATTTTTAAATTTGGAATAAATTAATTGACTCAATAAAACCATAAAAGTCAATTATGCAGAAATTTTATTTAAAAATGTATCTAAAACAAATATAAACATTAAAGAAAATTATACAATTTGTACATTATTTAAAATTAAAAATTCAATGTAAAACAAACTACAGCCAGTCCAACTTGTACACAAAAATCTATTTATTCTTCACAGCTTGAAGCAAATAAAAATTATTAAATTTATTATATTCATTTGAGATATAAGGAATGTAAAAAGATCGAAATAATCGATGAGATTTTTCTGAATTTAAGAATGGAAGGAATTTAACTTGTTTCCATTTATCGTTTTGATTTGCGTAATTTGGTTCTAATTTTGTTTCATTATCAGTCTCCAAATCTAACATAAAATGGCATTTTGATATATCAAAATATAAACTAGGTTCTTCTTTATTTTGGTCATTAAAATGTTTATGAATAATCCTTGTAGCATTTTCAAATTCCGAGTACGGGGCAGGTAAAATGCCTTTAAATTCAGATTGTACGAAACGTACATTCCAATTTTTATTTGGTAAGAAAAATGAACTCGGAAATCGATACCAATCTTTTCCTAAACATACGTTTACCGCTAAATCATTTGGTATGTTTTCTTCAGTCGAGAATTTATTTAATTCCATCATTAAATTTAATGGTGCGTGATAATTTTTATACAATGCTAGTATACGAGATACTCCTGAAAAGTAATAAAAATTGTATTATATTTGGAATAATATATATTTTTAATTTACCTAATAGTGATGATATAATAATTGTAATTATGGTAATATATACACTGTAATCTAAATAATGACTACCAGTCGATGGATTTTTTATGAAACAGCATATGCGGAACCAAACTTTTTGTAATACATCAATTGTTACGGCTCCACACAAACATATAAACGGATAAACTGGAAAGAGAAACCTAGAAAATATTATTTTATTATTCAAATGTATTAAAATACATTAGAACAATATTACCGTTCTTCTTTATGAGGTTGAAATAAGAATACACCTAACCATAGCATAAATGGAGCTAAAGAAACAACATGTGGTAAACTTAAAGTGCTAGGACTTTTAGCAGGAACAAATAGATGATTTAATACTAACGCAACTGGCGATAGTAAAGCAAATATCTGAAAAATATTCATATTAAGTAAAAAAAATTAACCAAAAATATTTATTACATACCCAAACAATATTAAAATTCAAAAATCCATTAATAATATAAAATGAAAATGGTTCTGTTCCATATAACTCTGGACCCCCACCCCCTAAAATATTATACCGAATAAGATTCCAAGGCGCAATAACCAGGTTTCCATAATAAGATGTATCTATAGCAATCATGGGACCTAGGATAACAACTCCTGATATGAGAGCCCACCAAAGAAATTGTGTGTACATTCTTTTTAAAATCAGCATATCAAATGCAATTGGGAGACCCAAAAGGGCAGCGAAAGGCCAGCCTAAAAATAAATAATTATTATTTGTTTTCACAAAATAATAAACAATTATGTACCCAGTAACGAAGCAATAGCTATAAAAAATATGGCAAGAGAATATCTAGTTTGCCACCATGCTGCACACGCCGCAGAAACAGCATACATTGCCCAAGAAGAAGGCAGTAAAGCAGAACTCGAAATAAACATTCCAGCAGAACATAACTGAAATGCTAGAGTCAATCGTCCAATGTGTATTCCAAATTCTTTACATACAGCCCTAAAAAAATTTCATTGAATATATATTTTATTAGCATTAATTTATTTTAAGTAAATAAATTTTATTTCTGAGAAAAATTTCATTGAATTTAGTTTAGAGAGTCAAATTAATTAAAATACATACTTATAAAAGTATACTTCGGCAAAAGCGCAGAGCAAACCTAGCAAACACCTAACAAAATAAAAGATAAGTAATGGATTGGGCTGAAAAATTTTGTGATAAATAAACGCTGGAGTAGCATGTAAAAGCAAATAAGTGTAAGACCGTAACGCATATTCAGGACTATATTCCCACGTTTGAAGTCCTTTCCCAAATACTAAAACAGAGTATAAAGATAAATCGAGGCCTCAAGTAAAGCCCCTGGCACATATAGCGTCAAGACTCCGAGTCTGCTACAAACTGCTGAAAAACTGAGAGTCACGTCCAAAACGGGTGTCACAT
This sequence comes from Pterostichus madidus, assembly GCA_911728475.2. NCBI lineage: Eukaryota > Metazoa > Arthropoda > Insecta > Coleoptera > Carabidae > Pterostichus > Pterostichus madidus. Next base: position 6,244,597 of record OU452313.1, on the reverse strand, counting down.
ATAGAGTCGGTGTTTCTGACAGTCAGAAATAAATATTTGTTAATTTTAACGTGTTATTTGTTAATTTGTATTATTTAAAATATTTATCGACTATTAAGAAATATAAAAACTATAAACTACGAAATATAAAAGAAAAAAATTAAATTAAATAAAAATTACATGAACTATAAATGAAATATAAAAACTTAAATATATTATTTAAAATGTTTGTCGATTATTAAGAAATATAAAAACTATAAATTAGGATATATAAAACAAAAAAATAAATTTAAAAAAATGACTTGAATTATAAATGAAATATGAAAACTTAAAAGTTTCTAACTATGTATAAAGTAAATGAATTTAACTATAAAAATGTACAAAAATCAAACAAAAACATAAACAATAATAATTCATACGTCAAACAACAAAGGAAGATATGGAAAAAACCAGCATCATAATGAAGTTGGTTTTCGGCAGTCGTGACTGCTGAAAATAGAGGCGTTTCTATTTTTGGCAGTCAAAACTCCGAGTCTGGTAGACTCGGAGTTTTGACGCTATATGTGCCAGGGGCTTAATAATATTGTGAGTTTATTACTCAAGTAATGCATAGGTTCCCAGTAGTTATAAGTTTCATCGCAATCAGTAACATGAGACCAAAATGCCGCACAAAATCTAGCAGATAGTAAAGCTTTAAAAGCAGTATCACCCCCTGGAAAGATTAGACCTCCACTTTCTGGTTCAGATTTTCTAAACAAAAAAACATAAATACATAACCTCAAAATACACAACATATTTCATTCTTACTTTATTTGAATCGTTTTTCGAGGTTCTTTTTTTGGTTCTCTTTTTACATTTTGTGTAGCATTTTGTCTTAGTCGTACAGAAGGAGGATTTCGACCCATTTTTATACAATTTCATTCACAACCGTATCAAAATTACATATGTTACTACCATTCCATATTGATTATTTACAGAACTCCGTATTTGCACTTTGGAGTAAATTTATTTTTATATCGATTTCTATTTTTTTTTATGTACATTTAAACAATTTATCAAGGAAGGAAAAATTAAGTTACTTTATTAAATTTTATGAATCATTTATTTGTTCAACCGGTGGAGGTATTCATAAGAATTAGTAATTATTAATATTTTACAATTATTTAACTTATGTACAGTGTTGTTCTATAGACACGAATTTGACTAGGAAAATTGTCAAAAAATTTAAATTATTTATATCATGCTAACTAAGTATAATGTACAAAAATATTTATAAATCATCTTTACAATAACAATATTTGCGTAAATGAGGAAACTCATTTTCTATACACCTGGCTTGTTTTCCGTACATATTAATCCGACTTATATCACTCATTTTTAAGTCAAACCTATTTTCATTTACATAATGAGTAATACTAGCTTCAAATAATGAGTTTCCTGGCTGTAGTTGAGCTTTTATTTGATATAAATTACTATTAACTTTCATATTCGATGTTAAATCTGCTACAAACCCATCAATATCTGCATTCTTTTTAAATCTTAGCAAGTTATCATTGGGCGAAAGCTCCGTTGCCCAGACTAGTTTTTTTAGCGACAACATTTCACAGAGATGGCGGTGAGAATCTGTGTACGCATTTAATTTATCTATAAGTGTCGCAGTAAGCTGGGGAATTACTGGCGATTCAGGCGGAATCTCATGCCAATCCAGACAGGCACACCAATGGGGCTCTATGTAAGCATCACTACAACTACGCTTTTTCGAAATCTATAGAAATAAATTACGACTTAGCATCTGTGCGAACAGATCCACTTCAGTTCCATATTATACATTACTTTATATTATTTTACAACAAAAATATCATCAGCAAATAATTGTAAAAGAAAAATTATATTGTTTTGTTGATGATGCCTTTACAAATTTTTGTCTAGCGATATGTTTAGCAAAAGCTAATATGGAAGCAAAGCAAATCAACAGCGTATATGTGATAATAAGAAATTCAGATGATAAACAAACCTGACTGAATAACGACAGAGATCTCTGTTTTAAATCTGCAGGACCCACATTGCCCAAACTTAACACACTCTTTAGAGTGGTATAAATATCGAAAGGTGTTGTTAATACATTTTTGTTATTAACAAAATTGTCATAAGCTGCTTTATGTTCTGTTTTGAAAGAAGGAGGAAAAGTGAAAGAGAAAAATGGTAATCTTTCTTCTTGTTTTCCTTGAACTGTATTACGAATTTCAGCAAATCTAAAAATATATATATTTTTCTAGACACTAAAATGATTTCTTGAAGACATTAGTTACCTGTGTCCATGATCAGCCATCATTATTAAAATAGTGTCTTTTAAGTACCCTTCATCATTTAAATTCATCAAAAAATTCAATAAATCATCATCTGCTACTCCAATTAAATTATATGAATCATGAGATAATTCACCATGAAAACCGAATATAAATTTTGGTTTATCTTTATAAACCGAGAAGAACTGAAAATTGATAGATTATTTATAATTTTTAAATAAAATGATAAATATTAACATTACATTTTTTACGTGATTCATCATAATTTTATGTCTAGGAGTAGATCCATAACATAAATTTGGAGAATGAGACCAAAATGGTGCTGAGGCTAAGTAGTATGGCCGCATATAATGATCCGTTGGTGCATCCTATATAAAAAATTTAATACAATTAAAATACACTTTTGGATTCTGTTTTATTTCAAATATAACGATATAGTTTTAAAAATAAACCAAAAGAGATTTTTAATTTAGAACTAAAGTTCTGAAAGATTTTTGTCTTTGTTAAAATTTGATTTGTAGTGTTGTTATATCGGACATGATTATCGGGTTTGAATTCCGACGTCGGCCGAATATTGTTTTTTTAAATATTAATTCATTTAATTAAAAAAAATATAAATATAAATAAATATATCATCACGCCTTCTACCCATTACTGGGTGTGGCACTCTGTCGAAGCAGATCTCGGTAAGTGATATATTTTGCGCGTGAAGTGCGGTTACCAGCCGTCAAATCACGGCCTCGAAAGATGTTAGTGGTGGAGGAGCCACAGGGGTAGTTTTTGAAGTTATGAAAATTGTTAGTCGCCTGTGGGAATCGAACCAGGGTTCTCAGGATCCACAGGCCGACTTCTGAGCTAGCCACCCCATTAGTTTAATAACAGAAAATTTCAATAAGTAAAATAATATTATAATATATTTAAAGTTTAAGTACCTTAAATCCATTGAGCCTATAAGTAAATGTTCCTACATACGGCGTATCTTCCAAATAACTAGTAACATATCCGAATTTTCTAAAATCTTTCCAAACAAATGGATATACATCTACAGTTGTAGCACTTGAAATTCTTCTTCTAGTATCGGGTAACTCTAATTCTGTTTGCCCCGTTAAAATAGGAATCAAGGCCTGCGGAGTACCATCACCAACAATATTATAACTACAAATTATAATTGATAAAATTTTGTTACAATAATAATTGTTATTATAATACCCCTGTAATATTTGAGCACCCAACACTTCCGTTAAAAATTTATAACTTTTTGGCAACTTCCGAACGAAAGTGTTTCGTGATAAAGAATCAAATCCAAACATTAACACATTTAAACGAAGTGCATCGGATGGTAAGTTTGACCATCCAGTGCGTTCTAAAATATCTGGATCGTGCCTTATACCTGTTAATACGGATTGCCATGTTTTGTAAGTATGAGGCGATTTACATTGAACTCGAACCTATAAAATTTGTGGCGTGAAATATTTTACTAGCTATAATAAAATACAATTTTACGTACTACATCGCTATTTCTTAAAGTGAATGGTTTATCTGTAATAGTAAAACTATGTCCAGCCTGTAAATGATAATCGTCTACGCGTATTAAATCAGTATAGGTGCAAGTTATTGATATGTAAAGTTGCTTAACAAGATCTGTTATTCTACATACTGAGCCCTAAAAATATTGTTTGTATCAATAAGTTAGCTGTTATTTTATTTTTAATAATACCTCCACAACTATCCAGTCCGGATCTGCTGAACTGCAATCAATTGGTGGTTCGTTCTTAACAAACTTCATCATTTCTGATGAATTTACAGGAAGAACTGGAAATTTACATGAATCACTACCTACATGTGATTTGATAAATTCATCAATTTTAGCTCTATAAATTAATGGTACATATAAGATTAACAGTTCATATTTAATTTAAATATCTTACTTACAATCTACTTTTTCTATCTCTATCATCTATTTGGGAATTTCGACTGTAGATTAAAAGCACATACAATATTATTATTACTGCAGCACCCAAAAAAATTTTTCGGAAATATAACATTCTACGGAGTATTAGTTGCATGATATCTGTAAATCAACTTATAAACACGTTAAAATTAATATTTTATGTACTGCTAAATGCATCATTTTAAAAATTGTTTTGCCATATTAAAATTTATGATTTTATTGTCATAATGTGATTTACGATTTTAATCACAAAAGGAAATTTGAGCATCTAGAAATCAGTTTAATAACAGAAAAGTTCAATAAGTAAAATAATATTGTAATATATTTACATTTATATTTCATAAGTAAAGATGTTTAGTGGTTATGGTATCAAGCAGAATTTAATATTTAATCTATTATCTTTGCATTGATAAATTCTTCTTTTTTTCCGAAGCACATTCTATAAAACACTTGACCGTATATTCAAAACAAATTTTTGGAAGGCGTAAACAAAATTATAAACATTGAAACAATTGATAAGCACTTCTGCCCTCTGCAGAGTGCAGTTTGCATTTAGAACTAGTCTTTGTTTTTACCTCCAGATTTACTTTTTTGTTCTGCGCTCCCGATAACTATATAAAATATCTACATTAAAACATAAATTATAAAAGATAATTTCAATACATCCTTATTGACCCCCAAGGGTCAAGAAGAATATTTAGCATTTGGCTGCTCGGGCTATTTATCTTGAGGTGGAAAAATCGAATTAGGAATTATTGGGTTGCAGCAGATTGTTTATGTTCTGTTACCATAGTAACTTCCATAAAGTAAAGAAAAAATTCAAAATAAACTCTACCGCTAGTGCCATTTGTAAAGCAAAGATCTTTGGCTGATTTATCATTTTTGTACTCTTTTTTTAATTCTCAATTCTCTCTACGTATCCCACGTCATAAAGTGAGAACATGCACGTATATTTTATACTCCATTAATGTGCACTAATTAAGCTGTTAATTCACCTATTTTCAGAATTTAAATTTCATATTTTCTCACATATTTAATATGCTTAAAACGTATAAACTATAACTATTAATTTACATATTTAGTGCCACTTTGTTATTGGGATTTATTTTGCTTATCTAGTAATAAATAAATAAATGATTATTGATGATGATGATATTTTTATTTTGTTTCGTACCCTTACTCTTATATATAAAATAAATAATATGAATTATGATAGTAGTTTATATTAAAAAAAAACTTTAATAGCTAAGATTTTTCCTGTTTTTCATCATTCGCACAAATAAGAAAAAACCAATAATAAAATAAATACAAGCTATAACAAAGAAATATCCTCCATAAACAATAAATTGATTTCTAGGATTCATACCAAAACCTACATCACCATTAACAACAACTAAAGTTAAAATAGTTTGTAACAAAAGAGCTACAAATGTATTTAAACCAAATACAAGTCCATAAGTATCATCCGAAATATGTTTAGATACTTCAGAACTAGCTACTGTTATCATATACTGATAAACTATATTAAATAGTACATAGCAACCATAACTTACAAAAATAGATTTAGTTTGAGAAGTCAATATTAAAATTCCCCCGATTATAACAGAACTACAAGTTAGTATTATTTCTCTAATTGGTTCCCAGTTAGTTTTAAGAGAACCGGCAACTAATGTCCCTAATATACTCAATAGCATTGACAGAGCTTCTATAGCTCCATTATAAATACCAGAGTCATCCGATTTTAAAATAACAGTCCATAATGGCTGCATGTAATTTTGAATTTGAATAAAAATAGACGTAGCCATTGCCCACCACAAAGACCATTTCAAAACATGCGATTTAGAATAAGATGTTATAAAATGTTTCCACATTAACTGGAAAGCTTGTTTTGATTTTCTACCAAATGTAATATTAGTTTTGTCTGATTCTTGATTGAAATAAACACTCTTATTAACGGATGGTAAAGTAAACGACCAAAGAGTAGCTCCAATTTGTGCTAGAATTTAAATAATTTTATAATAATTCGATTGTTTTGTAATATTTAAGTACCAGCAAGAGTAATATAATTTAGTTCATAGTAATCCATTACTTTAAAAGACACTAAAACTTGACTAAAAACAGCAGCAACGCAACGACCAGACAAAATAGCAGCTCTCACATGCCCAGTAACTTGTTGATAATATTCTCGAGGTACTTTTGCATATATATAAGTGTAATATGCCACTTCTGTAGCCATATAAACGCCATAAATTGCCTAAAAAAATTTGAAACAATATTTCCATTTTTGTTATGTGTATAAGTTCAATTTATACGTACCTCTAAAATTTGTAAGGCTTCTAAACTTGTTGTCCATAATAACAAAGACCAAATTGTAATTCCACATGTTCCCAAAACAATTATTAGAGGCTTGTAACGACACAAATCAGTTATGAGAAACACAATGACTAGCAAAGAAAGATAACTGTATGTATTTACGGGAAACACTTTTTGAATAATTTCATCACTACTAATATTTCGCCAATCGCCAATTAAAAATTCAAAAATAAAAGGTTCGGAGGGGCGAAATTCTTTTAAAAAACCAAAAATACAAACACTGATGGATATTTTCCACCACGTATTATATAAATTGTCAAGGAACATAGTGAATAAATTATTATATTTTTCAGTCTATCTTGTTTTATTTTTCAAGTAATACAGTTTTTTAGAATTGTATAAAAAATATCACAGCAGTGTTCTACGTTAGGTCGTAAATACATGCATTCTTCAGCTCAATATAATTACTGAACAGGCAGTTGTCAATGAATTAACTAATAAAATGTTAAAATTATCTACATCAGATATGTAGATAAGGAACACAAATGTGACATTTGATTAATTAATAATAGTTTTTCGGATAAAATCAAGAAAATAATTCGGAAATAAATGGTAAGAATTTTCAATTTTGGCAATTTTAAAGTAATTGATCCCTCAAATAAAACAATAACTATGAGATATTATTTTTACATAGTTACTGATCTTAATAATAAATAAAACAAAATAACAATTTTACGTGTCTTTTTCCATAATTGCATTATTTATTAAGCACGTTTGTTAAACGATAAAAATTTAAAACATTTTAATAACAATAGGATTTTTGGACGCAACTACTAAATAAAAAATAATTATCAGTGGTATTTCCTAAAAAATATCAGATAACAAAAAACTATTGTTATAATAATCATGCCATCTGATTTTCTCTACGTACTCTACTCCAGTGAATTATACCAAAGATAATATAAATTACAGCGATGATCATAAAATAACCACCATAAACTAAATACTGTTCTCTAGGTTTCAAACCTAAACCTACGTCTGATACAACAACAATCATTAAAATAGTCTGCAATGCAAGCGCAATTAGAGTATTTAAACCGAATACTAATCCGTACGTATCTTCAGGAATATCTTTAGCAACTTCCGAACTAACAATCGTAATTATAAAATGATACAAACTTCCGAATACAATATAGCAACCGTAACATACGAACACATAACTTGTTTGAGACGCAATAAGTAAAGCTGCACCTTCGATTATCGAGCAAACTGTTAATAATAATTCCCCTTTTAGTTTCCAATCTGTAGTCATACTTCCGGCTAAAAGAGCTGCTAAAGTACCGACTAAAGTTAAAATTGCTTCAACCGCGCCGTTGTATACAGCCGCGTCTCTATTCGGTTCAATTTCAGCCCAAAGTGGTTGCATGTACGACTGAACTTGAATAAATCCACAAGTTGCCATTGCCCACCACAATGACCATTTTATAACATGAATATTTGAGTATGAAGTAATAAAATGATTTAATAATAAATTAAAAGCTTGCTTTGTTTGACCTGATCGGGTTAACGGAGTTGCATCGGAGACTTCTTGGTTGAAGTAAATACTTTTGTCGACACTTGGTAGGAAGAAAGCCCAGATTGTGGCTAATATTTGAGCTAGAAATAAATTATATTTAAACGTGAAGATAAAATGAAGTTTAATATGTCTTTTTACCTGCAAATGTAATATAGTTTAATTGTCGGAAATCCATAACTTTGAAAGATATAAGAAATTGGCCGATAACACCTGAAAGAAATCTTCCAGTGAGAATGGCTGCTCTAGCGTACCCTGTGACTTTTTGGTAATATTCTTGAGGCACTTTTGCATACATGTAAGTGTAATATGCTATTTCTGTAGCCATGTATGTGCCGTAAAATACCTGAAATCATTTATTTTGAAAAGGTAAAATTAATATTTTAATATATAAAACTTACCTCTAGGATTTGCAGTTCTAATAATGATTTGGTCCATAATAACATGGCCCAAATTATAATACCTGAACATCCCAGAACAATAATTAATGGTTTATAACGTAAGAAATCAGTAACAAGGAATACAACAACCAATTGTGCAAGGTAGCTGTATGTTGCAACCGGATAAACTTGTTGATTTACTTCTACGTCCGTAATATTTCTCCATGGTCCAATTAAAAATTCGTATATGAAATGTTCTGAAGGTCGAAAATCTTTGAAAAATCCAAAGATTCCGAGGAGCAACGATATTTTCAGCCAATTCTCCATTGTACTTGATTTCACTTTAGAGTATACTCTGTTCATGGAGATGTATAATACTGATATTCAAATGTGCTGACAATGTCCAAAGTAGATAACTTAATTACTTGATTCGCAGTGATTAAGTTTTATTTATCTTTAAATATGTTAATATGTATGTTTTATAAAGCCATTTTTGAGGTTACTTATTACGACACATGTTACATCATACAATAACAAATTAAAATTAATTTAATTAGAATATGATTAAAGCTGTACTCTAATTAGCACAGCTTCATATTTCTACTTAAATTTTTGACATTTCGCGCAATGTCAGACATTCTACTGACATGTCAAATGTTTATTATTCTAGTAAAAGTAAAAATCACCATCACATTACAGTTTAGATAAATACATTGATTAAAACAAATTCATCGTATATTATTATTGTAATATTTGTCCTTGCCACCACTTTATTGTAATATATTCATTGTCTAGCCAATTAAATTTTTATCTCATGGAAAATCTTTGCTTTATTTAATGAAACATAATAATAAATGTCATCCAAAAATTATTTATTTTCAGTTTACAAATAAACATCAAATACACAAATTTATCATAAAATAAATATTGTACAAAATACTACAATTTAATTAAATTGGTATTATCTTAAAAGACTTTAATTATAATAATGTTTAATTCTGCTTAGTACAAAATTACGAGAAAAGAAAACTGATCTATTCAATTTCGTTTGAGATTGTGTACAAAAGATGAAATGGATCTAGGAAAAAATAAGCACTCAATGCAAAAGAAAATTACTTATTAATATTTAATAATTACTACTATTAAAACAAACTTCGATTTTATATTAATAAAATACACTGGTAATGTAACCGTAATAGTCACTATATGCAAGAATATTAACTTAATTTTGAGTTTAATACAGACACGCGTTATTCAGTCCACTTTTACAACACTATAAATTTTACGTATGAACCAAAAGCAAGCGAAAAAGCCAATAGTTCCCGTAAGCAAATTAAATAAAAATACCATAATTAATGTATAACCAAAATACAAGAAAGTAGAAGCTGCATCTTCAATTGCCAATTTTGTTACGAAATAATGACAGCAATAAAAGAATAAATAAACAGCTGTAAAGCCAGACGTGAGATACGACCGCCACCACCAATGATAATCTTCAGCGCAAAGATGGAAATAACATAATAGTATTGTCGTTTCCGAGCAAGTGATGACGAGAATAATGAAAACAAGGAACAGAAAACCGAACATATAATACATTTGGGATGACCAAAGTGAGTTTAGGATGAAGAATAGTTGAATAAAGATGCAGCCGAAAGGTAAGACGCCACCCATAATAATTCCAGGCAGTGGCTGAGTATAAATGGTCTGATCGGGAATTAGACGCGGAATCTGATTCGTTCTCACCGGATGCTCCAGTGCCTGAAAGATAATTACAAAAGATAACAAATTATTTCCTATATGTTATCTAAAGCTCCACGGCTCGCTAGTTATGTGGGTCATTCAAATAATTCAATTATAAATACATTATGTAACATTATTAAATAATTTTTTTCTCGGTAACAACATAATCATAATAAAAAAAATTCTTACCCTTTTTCTGAATCCGAAATACGCTCCAATGAATGTCAAAGGTACAGAAACTCCAAACCAAAGTGCTAAAAGTGCTACAAGAGTTGTAAAAGGTACAGCAGCTGAACTTCCCTCACCCCACAAAATTAAATTCATCACAAAGAACAATCCAAACACAACCCTAAAAACAAATAGTCCATATTATTTATTCCTTCATTAATATCAATCACTCTCTTTCTTACCCAGGGCACAGCATGGATGTTAGTAACACATTCGATTTCCATTTTTCTCCGCCGAAACTCTTATAAATTCTTGCGGATACATATCCAGCAGGGGTGCCCAACAATACGAAAAGAACCATAGCGCAAGTCATCAATGCACCACGATTTGCTGGACTCAAGAATCCGAGACAAGCAAATGCAAGGGTTACTAGAGTCATGCAGAATACTTGGACGCCTGATCCAAGGAGTACAGACAGAAGCATTCCTTTACGTGGAGGGCGGAAGACGTCACCGTGGACCAGTTTCCAGCCGAACTCTTCCTACAATTATTATTACATTATTATGATAATTTCCAGAAGTTATTGGAAATCGTGGATTTAGTAAAACAAATTAAAAAATAGTATTCGGAGAAGTTTCCAGTCAGAGTTAAGCTCAAGTCTTGAGTTATAAATTTTGAAATTAAATTTGAAAACAGTTACAACCAGGTTCGATTCTCACAGCCAACAAACAATTTTCACAATTATTTCAAATATATAAATTACCGAGATCTGTTACGCCAGAGTGCCACCCCCAGTAATAGGTAAAAGGCGGAATGATATATTTATTTTTATTTAACTTTTTTTTTTAAATAAATAGCTTATATAAGTAACAAGGAGTGCATACAGTTATTTATATTAAAAGTGAAACTTTTGGTTATATTGGTTTTTCAAATTTAATTTCAAAATTTAATACTCAAGACATTTTCCAATAATTTCTTCCCATCCTACAATAACCCACTATCGGCTTAATAAATTCTGAATTAATATATTTTAAGTTTAATTTAAATAAATCTATTATTGACAAAAATGTTCACATTTCTCGATTCAATATTATTTTACTTAAGATACAGTTAATATTTGTGAGAAAGTGGTGCAACGTGTCATTAGTGAAAAAATGAAGTTGTACGCCGCAATATCGATATTTTTAATCAAATAAAGCAGAACTTAAATCAAAAGAATATTTCATTTTAAAAATTAGTTAATAAAAAATCAGAACAATTGCTTTTATTATTAAATCAATAGCTTTTGAAAGGCTCTTTCAAACTTTAAATAAGTTAATTTACGATTTCTTGAAAAATTTGAATAACATGAAAACAAAAAACAAAAAAAATATACGACTTTTATTTGTCTTTCATTTGTTTGTCTGATAATAATGAAATGCATAACAAATATTTGTTAATCGTGTTAGTATGTTTCCTTGGTTTTATTTCAAGATAGTGTTTATAATGTTTTTTTTTTTACCTGAGCATCTTCTCCACATTCGATTTGGTTGTATCGAGCAATATCTTTGTGTAATGTACGAAGTAAAATCATAGCAACCATTCCAGATAAGAATAAAACTATGACCAGTGAATTCAAAATACTGAACCACTGAATATTGGTATGTGGCATGGACTCAAGAATGTAGTCCCAACGCGACGACCATTTGATAGTATTATCTTGTATGTATTTAACGGAATACGTATAAGTAACATTTATAAAATCGTCTTTGAAGTTCTGATCTTCTGGTATTTCCATATGATCTTTGCTATTACAATTTACGACTTTGTTGCTGCAACAAAACTAATTATACCGATTTTATAATATTATTTGATTAACTAGCATACTTGTGTAAGATACTTCTTGGTTGAACTTTAACAGAAATAATTCTGCCTCCGTTCTCACCAAAGTCTCCGCCCCATTCTTCTTTTTCTCCACTGTGATAAGTAATTATAAGATCGACATGATTAACTAAGTAATAGGTATTTGGTTTATTAAAGTTTTCTCCCGAAAGTCCACAGTTGTAACCGTTGGATTTTCTAGAGAAACAACCCATTGGGAAACCAATGCTACAGTATTGTCTGTCATCATCAACTGTGTAACACCAAGTTATTGGCATGTTATCAACTATCCAGTGGTGTTGATAATTCAAGCTCATGCCCTTGCGAAGCATGGACAACTTTTTCTTATCTTCGGCATCACCTTTCTTGTAAGTTTTGCTACATACAAACTGACAAGATACATTTCTAAAAAAATCTAATTTGTATGGTGATGGTCTAATCCGTTCTCCAAAAACTACTTGGCCCAGATTTTCTACTGGGGATTTTGTTTCATCTCCTGGACAGAAATCGAAGTGATGATATTCATAAGGAATTACAGACTCTTCTGTATTTAATCGGTTTACAAATAACTTTACTTCACTCTGAAATTGAATAAGTTAAACGTAGTATACAATATACCGGAAAATATAACCAAACCAAATATGTATTACAGACGTGTTACTTACCTTGCATGTCTCAGATGTATCTTCCCTTCTGCAATAATTCACAGGAGCTAATCCTGGTAAGTAGAAAGATTTCACAATTGTAAAGTAGTATAAAAACAAAAATAATAAAACAGTCTTCATTTTTAATACACTATTAATTATCACGATTTAGGTGGAAACTACAGAGCATGTATCATATCGACTAAACCTTGATGAAAATTAATGTGAAAATTATTGCAATAAGCAAATTGTGCACTTTTCGGTGAGTACGTTTACAACAGAAACGTCACCATCGGCGTTCATATGATAAAAATTTCAAGGTAACGTCATACTGACAAAATATACTCCTTCACATTTTTAACACGTACACACTGTCACTTTTTATACAAACTTGTTCTGTTTAATAATTTATTTGATAATAATATGAAGTATTATTTATGATGCTATTATTACTGATATATTATCACAAATATATCGAATATTTTAATAATTTCTGACTTTGATGTTACGGAAATTAACCTAAAATACAAACAAAACGGAAATAGCAACTGTCATTGATTGTTCTGTACACTAGCGACTCTCGTGGAAGTTACACAAAACACATGAACATCTAAAAGCCTCCTAGATGGGACTACTATATTCGCCGGAGCTGCTGCAACAACTTTTCATTGTCGACAAAATTGTTGCTTTGCAGAAAAATATACTTATACAAAATAAATCAATAGAAGCATAATATAAAAACTAATAATATGTCTATTTTTCCATTACAGTTTTTGTCAGATCTTATTAGCATGAAAATAATGTAATAAAATTGTAATTTGTACAAAAAAAGTGTAATAATTAATTTACATTCCTCCAATTTTTATTACAATCGATTAGCGTGCCACGATATGATATCGCGTGATCGAAAACGAAAGCGCAACAAGTTTATGATAATTTAAATTATACCATCAACCCATTTCCTGGATGCTACGATTCGCGAATCTTCGTTTACACTCGGTGGATCACGGCTCACGGAGGATGTTACCAGGATAACAGGAGTGGGAGAAGAGGCGGAACCTGCTGAAGGAGTGGGGAGAGCAGGAGATGTGTGAACTTTTGCTGTTCGCTTCGGTGTCTGGATCTGGATCTGGGGGTGATTTCTGGATTTGACGCGGGGTTCCAACGGGGATAATGCGCAGGATTTTTCGAAACTATTTTTTTTTTAAATATAAAGTTTAATTCAATAACAACCTAGCATTATTTCCCATGTCTGTTATTGACAAATTTATAATTTATTAGAAGTATGAATTGTTTAACTAATAAAATGTTTGTTTTTAAAGATAATTTATTATTTATTTAAATTGTGTTTTTACTGAGACTGACTAGAAAATGTATAAAATATAAATTGAATTTTCAATATTGTTCCCTCTCCTTAAAATTCAAATTCGAGTCCTTCTGCTGGAAGTTCCCGCAAATTCTATTCTCCTATAGGGGAGCAGTGAACCATTCCTGCCGGGACTGTGCAGGACTGGGAAGCGGGGGCAGGATGAGGGGAGAGAGAGAGAGAGAGCAGGGAGGAAGCAGGAGAAGCGGCGTGGTCCATCGCGCTCGGCAGCTCAGCAGTCCTGCGAGTCCTGCAGTGCAGGAGCCGTCACCGCTATCGCGATGCTGTCGCGTGCCGCGTGATGCGTGATCCGTGCGTGAGCGTGAGCGTGAAGTGACTTAACACGCGCTGTAGTGTTAGTGGCGTGGACTAACGAACAAGAATGCTGGTGGACTATAAGTTGACGTGTAAGAAGTGAACATTTCTTGTTTGACGTTTGACATTGACATTACTTACATGATTTTTTGTTTATTTGCTTCGTTATTGAAACTTTAGGTACTTAAAACACTAAATATAAATGGACATTTCAATTTCATCTTTTCTATATATTTTTTTTGTTTCGCTAAAAATCTTTCATGTGATGTATGATGTATAGTTTGCATGCAAGTATAAATGTCTTGTATACATTATCAATCAGTTTAAAAATGGCAGAAATTCTAGCATTTCTAACTACATTCCAATTTATATAACTTATATAACTTATATTAGTTTCAAAAGTTTCTGAATGTTTTCGTTCGTAAATGAGTAGAATAATATGGTAAAATATTAAAAAATTATGAAAGTGCAGAATTTAGTAAAGTGTATGTAGTAGGAATATGATGATAGATCGTGAAATATTTGTTCATGTTGATGTGGAGGCACTTGTGGCCGTGCACACGTGTGCAGCCGCCATATGTTCCGTTGGAGGTGGCGACGGTGGTGGCGGCGGTGTGTTAGTGGAGGCAGAGCGAAACGCATGCGTGCGGACCCGGTCGGTGCTTAGCGCGGCGCGAGATCGATGCCGGTTCCGGTAGCCAGCCGCCGCAGCCACCGCCGCCGCTGGACCGTCATGTCGATAGCACGGGATGCAGGTTTGCGCTTAGCAACATACATAGTTACCTGGAGGATCATCATCATGATGGAATCATGCTCGAATGATTATCGTTACTAAGTCAAAAGAGCTGTACTATATAGCAGCAGTATTTACTAGTTCATTTGTAGAAAGTATCAAATAAAATGTGGTGGTATAACTGTTTTCATACTATGTATTTATAAATACAATATATACTTTGTTTTATGTAAGAATGCAGTGAAGAAGTTTTTGTACAAGTCATTAGCAGATCATTTGTTAGCAGATTCATATCAGGATTAAATTTCAAGTTAATTAACTCCGTTTTTATCAGAATTTAAATGATTGGAACTAGAACTACTTACTAAACAAAATAAGATTGTTATCAAATTTAAAGTTATTTACTTTTGTACTTTAAAAAATGAACTAAACTTTTATGAATCTGTCTGTATGATAACTCTAATTAAATTTACAAAATAGTTTTATAGACACTTTGCTTCATTTTAACGTTTTGATAGCTAATTAAATTTGTCATCTTTCGTAAATACATTTAATTTTTAATCATTTGAAAATTACTGTATTCTTACGTGAAATATTATTTAAGATCAAAAATATAATGGTTATTTGCACCGACAAAAATTAAATTTAAAATTTTGTTTAAATAAATAATATTAAAGAGAAATTATATGTCATAAGGAATAATAGATAATTGATTTAATTTGTTTTATTTAAAACAAGTTTAAAATGTAACTTTTGACAGTGCAAATTACCATACGTCAGTTAAATTATTTTTTGTTACATTAAATTTTAACATGAGAATCCATTTCCGGTAAAAATCAGTAAAATTGTATTTCTGCAACACGATATATCTAAATTTATTTCAAATGAAGTATTATTATATTTTTTTATGTTTGTGTAGAGAAAAAAGTTACTCTTCTAAATAGGAACAAAAAAGAATAGCATAAGTCCTTCATTACATAAAAATGCCAAAATATCCGCAATCATAAACCCTCGAAACGCTATTTTTAATTATTTTCATTAAATAATTATTTCAGGAGATAATATCAATATTCCTTATTTATTTTATATTCTGTATAATATATATAAGGTAAAAATACTCGTATTTCATTAAATATTGAAAATTTTCAATAATTTTTTATTTACAAGATTTTTATATTCAGCTTTATTTATATTCCGATTTCTCTATTTTCGAGCATACAATACATACATTATTCGGCGTAATTTAATACGAATATTACAAAAATTCTGAATTTAGGGCATAAATTTTTCGAAAAAACAAATGTAGAAATGAGAAAATTATTAATCCTCTCTTTGTTTAATAAAAATGTGAACACTTATTTGAAATATTTGATTACCACGAATTTATTTAAATTATTGTATATTTAGGCAAAAATTTGGTCCGTTTAATTTTAATAAAATTTTATATAAATATTTACAAATTTTTGCTCAAGTAATTGAACCATGAATCAAATCGTATTAGGCTTAGTTGAGAAGCAATTCGTTTGGAAACATCAAGACGTTGAAAGAAATTCCAAATTTTCCACCTTATTTTTTATTAAAAAGTGGATGTGTTGAAAATAATATTTTTTTACGGGTGTGTTGGTTGAGCCTATGTAAGTATATGATCTGGATCCAATATCTGTACTCGAATAAAGCTACACACTTTGACACATTTTTGTTCGACCCGTCAATGTTTTCTCTCATTTTATTGTCATTTCTTTTATGTTTTTTTAGCACGTTTGGTCTTCAACGTGAAATTTCTTTTGTCCCTTTTTCACTTTGAATATTTTCCTTTCTCTATATTGGTTCTTGTTGAATTTCGATAATAAACAATTAAGTTAAAATCTTTTTGTTCTACAAGAAACATCAAATATGTATTTATGTCTTTCAATTGTCATAAAAATCTCAAGTTTATAGAATATAAAAGAAATTTATCATAACATTGCTTATAAAACGAAATTCCACTAAAATATGTACTCATATTTCACGTGAAATTTGCATAAAAATATTCGTGTACGTTTATATAAATTGTCAAATATTTCTGGATGTAGATTTCAAACGATTTATCATCTTAGCTGGGGTATAAATCACGAACGCTGTGCTGGTGTGCATTTGTCACCATGTATTATGCGGAAGGAATTTCCAACGCAAATAAATAGGTAATCAGTTGCAATTCGAAGCTGTGTCAATGTTTCAAAGCGAAACGCTCTAAACAACTAACAGACATGAATATTTACTTAGTTCCGAGACGTCTTTTGTTTGTATAGTCCCAGCTGTCACAGATGCTCGTGAATTTTTGACAATTGCGAATCAGAGTTTGAAATTCAAAGTACTTACTTGATTCGCTTCATTTTATTCCCCTTATCTGTATTCTGTTCCGTATAGTATTTGATTTACGGAAATTGCTTTGCTTTTAATTTTCTTATTTTTCTTCAAGTTCAAAAACAAATGGAGCGTCTTTCATCAACTCGATAAATACACTTCAATTTCAAATGATATTTACCAAATAACCAAATATTTACTTCAATTTTTCTAAATCAGAACCATGTTTTTTGAACAAAATTTAGTTATTTAACCTGTTAGTATTTACAGGTAACTAATGGTGGAAATCTGTAATAAACCTATAAGTTTATAGATCCATAAATCTGTAAATAATAAACAAAATCACATCATTATTTGTTGATAAATAGAAAATATTTCATTAAGTCGTAAGTCTTCTTGCGATTTTGTTCATCATTTACAGATTTACGAAACTACAAAATTTATGGATTTACACAAAATTAATTAAATAAGGGTGATTGGCTAGAAGTTAATTTTGATTGACAATAGTATAAAAAATAAAAATATATCATGTCTTTTACCCATTATTGGGTGTGACATTTTGCGATAGCAGGTCTCGGTAAGTGATATATTTATGCGCATGAAATGCGGTTACCAGCCCCAAAGATGTTAGTGAAGGGGGAGCCACAGGGGTAACTTTAATGTGTTGGTTATGGGAATCGAACCAGGATTCTCAAATCCAGAGTCCGATTTCTTACCATAAGGGTTAGTTTTTCAATCACTGATTAATGTTAATCATGATTAAATAATAATGGAAACTATGGTTACCATTATTATTTAATCATGATTAACGTTAATCGTTAGTAAACTGGTGATTGAAAAACTAGTCCTTAAAGTTCCTAAATTATATAAATAAATTTAAAGTTGTATAAAATTTTCTTTTATTTTTATGTTAATTATTTTTCTAATAATACAGTTAAATAAATAACTGATCTGATTCAGAAGAGCAACATAGATTTGATCCAAAAGGCAAATGGAATACGCCTGATGAAGAAAATATTGTTTTATTACTATGAATTTTTGTTTAATCACTACGGCTATGATTTTGTATTTATATTATTTTCTCGACTGTTTCTAATATCTTGAAAATCTTCATTATTCTTGTTGTATTCCAACGAAGACGTGAACGTGAAAATAACAGCGACCTTTATGACGGATGCTCACGAAAACACATTTAGTGATCCATTAGTCGGCGCAGTTCGTGAGTATTACTTCATTTCCGGTTGTGGCAGCAACAACACCGGTCCGGCATCGGATGTAGACCGATGCAACACGCGATCGGAGAGAAAACTTTTTCCAAATATTGTTTGATGGGTTTTGTTTTTGTTTCGAAGAAGGAAAAAAATAAACGAACATATTGTTTTTAGATGACATGTTATACATTTATTATCAACATTTTGTAGATGCTGTATTTCGTTCAAAGAAGTAGATGTACAATACAACAGATAATGAAAAGCTTGAAATACATTTTTGGAAATCATTTCGATAAGAGTTAAATTAATTGTTTGCGTTAAGATATCAAAATTATTTAGGATTAGTTAACGATAATTTATTTAATGATGAAGGTTATTAAGCCTAATTATAATTAGAAAAATAATTTTCTGAAATGTGACTTTAATCTTTCATTTAATAATTAATTGTTTATGTTTCGACCATGCTCATAGGCATCTTTAGAAACAATCAAACTGAACCCAAAAGGGTTGAAGAGAAAAAAAATACAAATTAGTATTTAGTTAGTGTCCAAATTTACAATTTTCCATATATCAATTATTTATTTCATTAGCACTAAAAATATTAACAGATCCAAACAGTATTTTTTGTCTGCTTGAAACATATTATTTTTTTTACTCACTTATTTTGAAAATTTCGCAAATATATCCACAATAAAATAAAACAAATTGACATAATTATTATTTATCACCATGACAACTGTAGTAAAAAATGTTTTTTTGTTGTCTTAGAACCAAAAAAACGAGGATTACTTCACATGTTGCCTTCTCAACATTACCTCTTATTCAGTAACTCGATCGTTTTCTGTTAATAATCGATAAGTTAATGACACCCCTTATTTTTTATAAATAAAAATAAATAAATAAATATATCATCACGCCTTTTACCTATTACTGGGTGTGGCACTCTGCCGAAGCAGATCTCGGTACGTGATATATTTTTGCGCGTGAAGTACAGTTACCAGCCGTCAAATCACGGCCCCCAAAGATGTTAGTGGTAGAGGAGCCACAGGGGTAGCTTTCGAAATTATGAAAATTGTTTGTCGCCTGTGGGAATCGAACCAGGGTTCTCAGGATCCACAGGCCGACTTCATACCGCTGTCTCTCGCTAGATATTTTCATTTAGTCCGCATTACTCCCTGCAGTCGCAATTTTAGCCGTTGCACGGTGATTTATTTAAAACAAAATTTTGTTGCAGATAATATCTTTCGACGATAAAAATATATAAACCCACATAAATTCTGATGTTTCCACATTGTTATTTCGAAAATAACCAAAAATTTTATACTTTGTTCCTCTCAGATAGAAGATAATTTATCTGATCCCTGCATTTCATTTTCAAAATTACAATTTATATAAAATCTTCCAAATATGCTAGTGAACTAGTGGGAGAGAGAAAAATATATCACTGATATTGTACAAATGAGAAGGATGGCTATATAGAGAAGGGTTCTGTGATATATCTATGTTTGTGATGACGTATACACCAGTGCCGTTCGTGTTAGGGGGGAGGGCAAGCCGGTTGTAAAGATGTATTAGCATGACATTTAAAATGGAATAACTGATTGATAACGTTATCAGAATGGATGAGAAAGATTAACCAGGTTTCCTATCGATTCGCATTTTCATTCAGTAGTTCTTGTTTTGTTTAACGTACGTCCAGTTTGAAACTGCTGACTTTTTGTTAAAAATTAATTATTTGTGTTGTTTATAGAGTGGTATGCAACATATGTTAAAAATTTCATTAATCATTTCAAAAGCGAAATAAAGGAATTTGGTGAATTTATGTGTTTCGATATAATTTATTGTTTGGTTATTATTTCGGAATAAATCTTGTTTGGATCGGATTTACGAAAGCTTGTTTAATTTACTAGCGTCGTTATAAGAATCGATATTTTGACAGAAACAAATTCATCTGAACACCGGTATCAGTACCTCTATAATTCTTTTTTCAATCGATCGTATTTCTTTTTTAGACAAATTAGTATTGTGTAGTGATGCGGAGAGGCGGCAAATTACGATACGAGAACAAACGTAATTTTCGTCTAGAACGCAGAAGAGAAAATGAGAATTGATAAACATTTGTAATTAATATAAATCTTTAATATTATGGTTGTTTACAATATATTAAATTTGAAATTGACTATTTTTCCTCAATTAAGAGACGAGGATTGGCTACTCTTTATTTCGTCGAGCAAATTAATTATATTATTATATATACAGTATTCTCAAATTATCTTAAACAGTAGGGCACAGTGACTAAGATAAATACCTACAGTAATGACATATGGAGTACTTCGCCATTTTTTTTTACTAAATTTACCATATTTTTAAATTAATTAAATTAAGGATTATTAATTTATTTAATATTTTATAGTGTAGTATATAGTATTTGATATTAAACAAATAATTAAACAAGTAAATGTAAGAATAATATTTACCAATTTAAATTTAATTTGTATTATAGTAACTACTTAACAATTGATGAAATCAAATTGAATTATAAAGAGAAAAACTGGCCAGGATTATAATCACATGGCGACCGTAGCATATGACCGGAGTTCGTAGGTCTCAGGCTCAAATCCTGACAGTCGTTGTCACCACCTGTATATCTACAAAATATGTCAAATTTGTCCAGTGATTATGAGTTATCTAGATAGCGTAAGAAACAGCAAAATGTTACTCTTTAAAAATGTAGCTACTAGAATTGATTGACTAATATATAATTAAAGCTACTAGATATATTTTATAAAAAAATAGCGAAATTACAACTAAAAGTTAATATTAACGTATCTGTAAAATTAAAAAGCTATTTTGTTCTAGAACATTTTAGAAGTGACAACAAATCATATTTCGCGAGTAAAAGTTGTTACAAAAGTAGTTTTAAAATAAAAATATAGTTTTGAACTATAAAAAGTAGCCCCAAGCTATAAAAAATATTTTAAGAAGTAATTTGTTATATTATTTTTAAATACAAGATAAAAAATTAATCGCTACAAACTATAGCTACACATTTTCAAATTTAGCGAAACTATAGCTATAGCTACAGTGATTGTAGTTAAGCTATAAAAATAGCTAGATATTGCCAAGCTCTGGTATTGTTTGAATTAGGAAAACGGTGCCAAATACGTTTAAGACAATTTGAAAATACTATACGTACATGATTTTATAGTTACTGCTTGCGAAGAAAACGAAAATATCACTAGATATGAACATGTTGAACAAATTAACTTCTCGCAGACGGTGCGTGCACATTTAGCTATAGAACAGATAGACATATAGTGAGTGATGAAGCGATGAGGATGATCGGTCGTGTGTGTTGCTGATGTCCACCGCCAAGAGGCTGGTGCTGAGCTTGCGGGGGCGGAAGCAGTCGCAGCTTGAGCCGGCGTCGGCCGCCAGCAGACTGGTGGGCCCGGGCGGCGGCGGCGGCGGCTACGGCAGCCACGCCGTCCCGGGCGCCGACGAGCTCGACACCATCGCCGTGGTTTCCAGTAATGCGGATCCCTGCCATGTCAAGTACGGCAGTGGACCGCTTGGACTCGCCACGATCAATGGACCGAGATATGTTCCCGGTAAGTACACTCTTATTAAAATCATTCAGCGACATGCGGCTTCAAATTTCATCATTTTTTATGTATATAAATATGGTTACCAATACGCAATACAGTCGATTTCAATTAACTAGTATACTTTGGTCTAATGAAGCGGCTGTTCCAAATATGCGAAGTTGCATAAAATTAAAATATTAAAAAGAGACTAATAATAGTATGGAGTAGGTGGCTTAGTGGTATCGAGTCGGCCTATGGATTTGAGAACCTCCTACAGTCGACATAGAATTTTAACCACATTAAAATTACACATATGGCTTCCCCTCCACTAACATCTTTGGGGAGCGTGATTTAACGGCTGGTAACCGCACTTCATGCGCATAAATTAAATATTTCACGATATATCATTTCTCGATATCTGCTACTGTAGTGTGCCACATCCAGTAATGGATAAAAGGCGTGATGATATATTAATTTATTTTTTATTTTACTAATAATAGTAGATTGTTTAACAAGTAAAGTAAAATGGTAGTTGAAAATGTATTTTTTTTTTGTGTAAGTAATGGAAAAGTTGAAATTAAAGTAATTTAAGTTCAATTTCTACATACATTTTTTCTATTTATGCGTGTGAAGTACGGTTATCAGCTGTCAAATAATGGCCCCCAAAAATGTTAGTAGAAGAGAAGCAACAGGAATAAATTGTTTGTCGGCTGTGAGAATCAAACCAGAGTTCTCAATTCCACAGTTCTAGTCGATACCATTAAGCTATCTATTAAATTATGAAGAGAAAAATTGAGATACCGCCATTAAGCTATAATCGCCTTATAATTGAAATCTGATTTGATTTAATTTGATTTCATCAATTGTTACGTATTTACTTCAAATACTAATTAAATTTATTTTTATATGTCTAAACATGTAAATTAATGAGATTTTGTAGACCCTCCTCAAGTAATTAATTCTTCATTAATTATTTCTAGTTTATTTAATTTACTTATTCTAGTATTAGTTAATAAGCACGAGCTAAAATAACAAACATATTGAAGTTATTGAGTTATTCAAATATGTAAAATCTAAACATACATTCAATATTCAAATATGCAAATTAGATCTATAAATTACAATCACGCAAACAAATTATAATTATGGACATAAGCCATCTTCGCAGACAACGATATTAATATAGTTCATCCCATTCAATTTAAGTTAAAATGTGCGTTTATAGCGGAGGGTTTCTTATGTTCCGGAGATAAAGTGTTGCTCAATAATGAAGACAGAAGCTCGTTAGACGCCAGCGAAGAAGGGACTGTTAATAATGAGGTTACACTAGCACTTTCAGCATTCTTCACCAAGCACTATTAGAATACGTCATTAATATCACAGATGTCTCTGCAGTCATAGAATAATTTTACTTTAAAATATCTACGCCCACTCGCTACTAAATAGATTGTTTGGTAAACTAGTATAACAATCAAATTAAAAGTTGTTTTTATCTTTTAGTTCTGCTGTCGAATACAAAACTTTAAATTATTAACTACAGTTACAATTTATTAGTCTTGGAAAATATTTCAGACTTTTTTTCTTATATTTTACTACAAATGGGGTAGGTATCGAATCGGTCTGTGAATTTGAGAACCTGGTTTCGATTCCCAAAGCCGATAAACAATTTTCACAACATAAAAATTATTCACTAACATCTTTGGGGGCCGTGATTTGACGGTCGGTACCAGCAATTCACGCGCAAAATATAACTTACTTAGATAAGTAGTCTGCTGTTAATAAAATTCATATAAAAAATGTAAACATTTTGAATTATTTATGATTCATTATTGATTAAATGAAAGGGTTTCAGAAAAATAGTATACATAATACGTCAGGAAAGTGTTTTTACTTTCCTGACTTATTATGTAATATACTAATATTGTGTAAAATGTGAAATGGGGTAAAATTTGGAAAAATCTACTTTTCCAGAGGCTATATCTCAAGTATTAAGCAAGATATGAAGATGCGCTCAACGGCACTGGATTTCTCGTGTCCGAATTGACTTGTATACATATTTTCAGCAATATTTTTATTTTTGATATTTTGACCAAAATTTTCGATATACACAAATTTCTAAGGCCAATATCTTCAAAACTAAAAGAGTTATTAACTCAGGGATTTCACTATTGGATTCTGCGCGTCGAAATACGTATGTATGCAATTTTTTAGTATAATATTCGTACGAGGAAGATTTTTAGAGCAATAAGTCTAAAAATGGCTTAAAATCGAAAATTCTTAAGGGATACCCCTTAAGAAATTTTCAAAAAATCAAAATCGCTGAAAATATGTTTATAAGACAATTCAAACACGAGAAATTCAATGCCGTTGAACGCATTTTCATATCTTGTTTAGTTTTTGAGATATAGCCTCCGAAAAAGTAAAATTTTGTTCTAAATTCATCTCGTTTTGACCATTTTCCGCTAACTGTCCTATATGTTAAAAACTAGCCTAGATATAGGCCTGGAAAATACCCCATTGTATTCCTCATAATTTTCTGCATAAATATTCACAATTTTATTGATATAAATTGAGAGATAATTTTTTTATTGCAGTTTAAAATATGGTAAAGTTTTCAAATTTAAGAGTTGTCAAATAACACCATAAAAATACACTTATATCCTTAACGTATGTATTCGAAGTTACGAAACAGTCTGTATATTCAGTCAATTCAGTACTAAATTATTTATTTTACAGTGAAATAAATATGATTATTTTTTGACGTTTCTCAAGATCAATGAAATTCTTCATTGTATGTCACGTATCTGCGATTTAACCAATCCTGTCATTATTATACTGAGAATAAAGCTCTTGTGATTATTCCCGGGAATTATCTCTGTAGATGCTTTTTTGTTTGTGACAAATGATAGGTAGTTCTCAAATAATTATTTAAAACTGTCAACGCATCAAGTAAAATGAGTGAAAAAAATCGATTTAGTTGTATTTTAGATACAGAAATATACCAATAAATTTTAGAAACAACTTCCAAGAATACATTAATAAGTAATCAGTCGATATGAATCCAGTTCAAAATCTTTTAAATTGGATGAATCGACCTCAACAGCTAAGTCAAAAAATAATCTAATTAAATATAACTCGAGACTTCGATAAATTAGAAAATAATTCTCCAGTATCTTTCTCAAACTTGTTGCCATTTGGCAATAACCACTCAAGCCCTACGGGCTTTCTTTATTATTGCCTAGCAACAAGTTTTCGAAAGATCTGTCAAATTATTTTCAATTTATTTTCACTCTTTTGTTATATTATTACTGAGAATAAAAATTTTATGGGAAATGTCAAGTTACTTCACGAAATAGTAATTTATAAAGCAAAGTGTGAGAAATTAAACCGTAGTAAAGGAATAAAAGAAGGAGTAGTTCTCCTTCGTCAAAGATAAAGTTCTAACCAGTCAAACATAGAATATTTAGTTAGTAAGTTAATTCTCATTCGCGTTCCTTGGCTGAAAATCCCTCACCGTACATCTCACAAGATGCAAACTATGTTTTTAAAGTTTCTAAATGATGTTTAAGTGTTGGTAACATCCCGACTCGTGACATAAATAAGAAATTACAAACTCGGGGCAAAACCGCTGAAGCTCCTAGATCCCACGTCACATTCGCATCCCCGCCATCACGGGAAATTAATTTCCCAAGCAGTTTAAACTCCGTTGTAGACTACGTCGTGCGCCAACGAAAATTATTTGTAATCACACTCGATTTAAACGACAAATTGCTTTGACGAGTTTGTGGATCATCAGGAACCATATGAATTTCCTGCGCGCAAAAACGGGGCGTGAGATGCGCTGCATTAAGCGGTTGTTGTTGGAAGATTCTATGTGAGGAGATAGTGTATCGTGGTATCGATTCTCCCGGTATTTAGTTGTATGGTTATTGTGCAAATATTGATGGATGAGCTTGATATTCGTTGGTGCAGTGCTTCTCAAAATGTTTATCTAAAGCTGTTGTCACATCGGTATGATTTTGTTCGATGTTTGATAAAAGTTTGTCATGAAAAACTGGAAATCAATAACGAATATTTCTTTTGATTTTCTCTCCCAGAAAATTATTCGATTTGAGTGAAGAAATAGTTATTTGCAGTAGTATATCAAGAGAAGAAAGTAAAACATTTCTTTCCCATTTATTTATTTATTTATCGTTTGGCAAATAAACATCACATGAACAAGATGCATAGAATATAAAGTATGAGTATAATTAATGAGGGAAGAATGACGCTTTTTTATGAGGTATACATACAATTTTTTTCATTACCCTATCAGAGATTAGTAAAATTTTTGAAAAATAAATTAGAAATTTAAATAAGATTTTTTTTATTAGATGTCATCTGGATATTACTAATTACAAATCTTACCGTTATTTTCCAGTTAACATGGATGTGGGTTTACTTAAAGAAAATTTTTCTTCCCTAGGGATAAAAAATATAACTTTCTTCTCATATGGCCAGTTGCACAGCCAAAAGATAAATTTTAAACTTGGTTTAAATAAAAGCAAATTGAATGACAGCAATGTTAATTATGTCATATGACATGTAATTTCGATTTGCTTTTATTTATTTAAACTAAATTGATTTTTTTTCTTTTGGCATTAATTAAATAATTAAAAAGTAAATATATCACAACGCCTTTTACCCATTATTGGATGTGGCACTCTGTCATAGCAGATCTCTGTAAAAGATATATTTTTGGCATAAAGTGCAGTACCAGCTGTCAAAATTCGCACCCCCAACGATATTAGTGAAGGGGAAGCCACAGGAGTAATAAATCTTAAATGTTCGTTTATTGCTTGACATTGACCAGACATTTTATATTACTGGGTGTGGCATTCTGCCGAAGAGATATATTTATGGGCGTGAAGTGCGGTTACCAGTTGTCAAGACATGGCCCCTAAAGTTATTAGTGGTGGGGGAGCCACAGGTGTAATTTCTAATGTGGTGAAAATGTTTGTTGGCTGTGGGAATCGAACCAGGGTTCTCAAGATCCACAGACCGACTCGATACCACTGTGCTATCTATTCCATATATTAATAAAACACAAAAATTACAAAGTACCCATGAAATGGTCGTTATGGTACTGCAAATTCTTTATTATTCTCTCACTGAGTGGACATTATTTATTTCAAATAAGTAACAGACTTCATGAGACGGTGTTAAATAAAATTATCATATTTATGTCCTTTATTTCCAAAGTAATAAATGTAAGCAAAATATATATCTAGTAGCAAGATCCCTGTTTATCTAATGGCAAAAAAACAAAATTAACATTTTTATATGACGTTTTTATACATGAGTTGAAGTATCGATAAAATCAAATTGTATTCGATCTTCTCAAACGATTAATTTTGTGGAACAATATTAATACGGTTGATTTAGCTTCAACTAGCAATTATTTACAAATGCAGTCACTAATTCACTAGCCAGTTTTCGATTAGTCACTGTGTACAGTCCCCATCAACAATGCAGCTTTCCAGGATCGAAAACCACTACACCACTATCATTTAATTAATTGTTCAAACTTTTAATGAGAATACTGCAAAGGTTAAAGATACCACGATTTTAATTTAGTGCCCCACCCAGGACAATGCGGCGATAGACAATTGTTTCCGGTATTCTAGTGACGTCACTGGTTCGGGCTGACCGCTGGTCCTCGGGGACGCTTTTTCTTAATTAATTGCAGGTTTTTCTTTCTCATTCGCACCTGAGCCGGACAATGCGAACTACAGAAGTAGAAGAGAGACGAGGGGAAGAGGCTGATGAAATGGGACTGTTTGTGTTTTGTTAACTGTTTCCGTGTTGTGTTGTGGATTGTGTTTGACGCTAACTTGGTTGATTAATCTTTTCTGGAGGTTTCTTTCCGTGAGAAAATGGATAATGTGTATAATAACAGATTTAGAAATTGTTATGGTTCGGTGTAATTGTTTATTGTTAGTGTTAAAACTGGTAATGTTCTTGTTTAATAAAGTTATGATTATAATTCAAAAATTAAAAGCAATTATGAAATTTGGGTCACGGGTGTGAAATTAAATAATTTCTAATTTCTTTATGCCTCTAGAAACATGATAGTTAAGTACCTAAAGCAATGCAGTAAACAATAAATATTATATTACATACCATGAACTGTAAAATGAGTACATAACAAAAATAATTTGTAGTCCCCAAAGTGAAAATCACTTTGAACTACATTAAACATTAAACAATAACAAAAGTACTAAAAATATCTCCAAATTTCATCCACTCTATTTCCACCACCAAAACCCCCTAGAGGCTAACACATCCATTATTTAACTTAATAATGACAAAACTGTCAATAATAAGCAGAAACAATTTCGGAAATGCAATAAACACATTTCCATTTGGCGCGGGGTAAATCGCATCCAGCAATTTCGCGAAACGGCTTTCGAAATTTGATTGATGCCTCGCTCAGTCGCTCACATGGAAACGTTGTCAGTGGCGTCCCAAGCCGGCGGGAACAGGGGGGACGGTGTTACGTGTATTGACTGTTTACATTCTGACAGCGAGCTCAGGATTGCCGTGTCAGCGGCAGCCTGTAAGGGTTACAGCAGCAAAGAGCAGGAACCAGCAGGAGAACGCCACGAGCTCCGTATTTAGGATTTCAGGAATGATAGAGTGAGGTTGAGGGCGATCTGAAAAGATTTTTCAGAGGGGTTTAGATTTGAGGACTGATTTTCAATGAGGGTTTCAAATTATACTGTATGTCGAATACTTATTTTTGATCAAGTACTAAATTGAACAACTTCAACATTTATCGAAGAATAAAAATATACTGAAATATAGCCAAATAAATGTTGAAAAATTAACACTAGAGAGAACTATTCATGCACTCAAGAAGCTTACTCATATTCTTAACATTTATATACAGTTTTATAAATGACAAAGTAAATTTAATACCACGGTATAATATATTACATAAATTTAAAGTTTATGACATAAACGTTAAATTTATCAAACTTCAAAGTCATTCATATGATTTAAAACTCTAGAAATTTAATTCGTGGTATGTGATTTCCTTAAAAATCAGACTGTGTCGCTACAGACGAAACCCGTTGTCAATTCCTATGAGTCATAGGAGTCTTGGGATCGATGCTGTGTTAGACACTATGACAGATAAATTAGGTTGACGCCTATTCGTTCAGGGGAACCGTGGCTTAGTGGTTAAAGCATCAGCCCGGCAAGCTGAAGGTCCTCGGTTCGAGTCTGGGCGTCTCCCGAATTTTTCTGTCATAAACTTTAAATTTATCAAACTTCAAAGTCATTCATATGATTTAAAACTCTTGAAATTTAATAACGTGCAAGTGTATAAATTGAAAAAAGAGGCGCGCAGCGCCGAGTGATTTAAGTACACGAGCACAGTTATCACACTTTCGAGCGAGTTATGTACACTATTTTTCAGACGACCACAAAATATTTCTTAAAAGTTTACAACAGCAATGTTGTTACACTTTGAAAGCTGATTCGTTTTTGTAGGTAAGCGTTGACGTTTGATGTTTGAGGTTAGGTATTGTAATGTCAAAATATTAAATAATGCTAAAATGTTAGTAAAAAAGAACCGTTCGTTTCAAATCTCGTCCCAAAAAAATAGTTCATTTTGTAGGTGGCGCAGTGATCGCAAGCCCAAACAGCTGTTTTTACGTCACAAAACGTCACTTTGTCACGTGAGTACTCGCTCAGAACTACAAATGTCATTGATAAAAGCACTGCCATTTGAATACATTTAGTTAACCGTCTGTATATATTTCGTCTGTGCTTTTTCTCTCAAAGAAATGAAGATCTTAAACAACAGCATCTTCGGGCTCATTTAGCAACAGAAATAGTTGGGAAATGCGCCTCCGGAGTTCAATTTCGTCGGCCTGGCCGCGGTATGTGAGCCTTGCGCGGGCGCATGTTCCCACCAACGCATTCGCACACGCGGAGTTATGTCTGGAACCCGGAACCACGTGCCATCCCACACCACTTCCCTTTCCAGCTCGGATCATACCAAAAGTTATTTATCGAATCGAGTCAACTGGAATAAATAATATATCGGTGCGGAAAATAAACCATGTTTTGTGTCGACTGTCACAGATATAATATAACTCATATTGTCCCCGTGTGTGTGGGTGGGTGTTTGACGTGTCCTATCACATTTCCAGCTTTGTTGTTGTTTTTGGAGTCAATAAGAATGTGTAGTTTATAATATTACATATTTTTGTAAAACTGAGTTAAAACCAAAATACACAGTCTGTGGCTGCAATTCAATTTCAAAGAATCAATCTTAAAATTAAAATCTACGGTGCAACCAACAAGAAGTGATATTGGAAAATAAGTGAAGTGTAATTTCATCTTAAATAAAAAATAAATAAAATATGTCAAATTTGACCAGTGATAATGAGTCACCTATATATACTCTAACGTTTTAACTATAAAGCGTTGAGTGAGATAGAGCCTACGATTCCAGCTCGGATTGGTTCAAAC
Source organism: Pterostichus madidus (assembly GCA_911728475.2). Classification (NCBI taxonomy): domain Eukaryota; kingdom Metazoa; phylum Arthropoda; class Insecta; order Coleoptera; family Carabidae; genus Pterostichus; species Pterostichus madidus. The sequence continues at coordinate 6,213,605 of OU452313.1, read as the reverse complement.
CCGAACCGAGTTTACACAGCTAAATAATTGACAAGGAGTTACAATCAACCTCAGACAAAACATAACTAGACGAATAACAATGGCGTTTGTTGTGAAGCAGAAGGGGATAGAATAACTGGTTGGTAAGGAGGGTGCGCGGCAAGGAGCGAGTACAAGTTGATGTTATGCAGGTTGCATTTTTGTTGATGACAGTTATCAGGAGCGAACATTTATTTATTTAAATACAAAAGTGCATATACAAAACACTTAATATGTCAAAAACTAACCTTTACTTTGATGTACGAAAAGTAAGTAATTGAATATAAAAATAACTACACAAATGTTTGCAACTTGCATAACATCAAAGTGTACTCGCCCCTTGCCTCGCACCCTGCGGACCAGGAAGTTATTCAACCCCTTTCTGCTTCACAATACTGCATTGACTTGAATACGACATAATTCGTCTAGTATTATACGTCATTGCAATCAACTGACAAAAAACGTCAAAACCTACAAATTAAAGTTTTGAAATTTTGTTTGTTATATATTATTTTCATTCTTTGAACATAATACATTAAAAACCTGAGAATAATAATTTTTGAAAGGCAGGATTGACGCCATAATTTTGATTCTGTACATGTAAAACGGCCGTGTTCGAAGCACCATCTACTTTATATTTTAAACGGATAGAGTTGATATATTTGAATTGTGTAAACATATTTTTTATTATTTAAAAAATTCAAATCAGTTATAAACAGGATAGTAAGTACTAAATTATATATTATAATGTTTCTAAATATTATATAGGATAAAAATTAAATGCAGTTTACTCGAAGAAAACATTTTTGTTACCACTGACATGCTCGTTACTTCTAATATATTAATAATTAAATTATAATTATAAACATTACAAATAGTTCGGTTGTTTGCTATTGTATAATAAATAACTTATTTCTAATGTATACAATCATAATTTAATTATTAATTATTTACGTCGAGTAAAATGCACTTAATTTTACGAAATTAAAAAAAAATCTTTTTGTTTCATAACAAATAATATTTGTGGTTTAAACTTTATGCAAAAGTTTAGAAAGCCTCTGTATATTTAAAGGTTATTTTAGATTTAATTTTGCAAATATAGTACGAACAAAAAGCAACCTCTAATCGATTAAAGATTTGTGGAAATAATATGAGAACTAGGTATTTTCAATGATCTACTGCATCAAAATAAGACAGATAATAAACATCTATCTTACTTAATCTTAAAGTTTGTAAATAATTATAATGTACATTCCAAATTACACACGTATTTATTAAGTAAATATATAGTTAAATACAGAATAGAGTCGTGCTTGTATAAGAACTGTTTGTTTAGTTAATTTGTTTCCATTACATTAAAATAAATATCATCTTAATAATTGATATTTACTGAAATAATTAAAACAGACAAAGATTGCTTCCTGTGGGGGCTTGTGCGTCCATGCACCTCCTGATAAAAACTGTATGTCATAATTCAAATAAATGATGCGAGTTTGCTTGTTAAGTTTGTTGACTTGGTTGTTTTTATCTACAAAATTTTTGTAGAAAGTTTGTAAATCGTTAAATAAGTTTGTGTTGAGTTTTTTATACGGGTAGCTGTCGAAGGATGACACGCAAATGTAACAAAAATAGTATGTCATATCACTTTATTGCTCCGCAGGTCATAAGTTGCCGACGCCTGCTTTAAAGCTATATCATCTTTAATTGATGTACATCAAAAGAATTAATTTGTACCAAAAAACTGACAAGCTAAAATTTCAATTTCGTCTAAAATATCTGAGGTTATTTTATAAAATTTGCATAAAAAAAATGGTAAATATAATATAAAAACTAGTAAAAACTATTAAATTCAATTCAGCATTTACATTTCTGTTAGTTTCCATCCGCCATCTAGATATGAATAATGATGATGGATATTTTGAAAATTCTCATTAGCGAGTTTGAAAACAAAGTAGAATTTTTATTCCAGTTCTGATGTATCAATTTGCATAATTCACAGTTTTATGACTGTGATTAAAAAAATTCAGGCAGAGGAGTCCCAAACAACTCTCGTATAATACCCCGAAATTTATTTCTGAGAATTTCATGAAAAAATTAACATAAACACAGAAAAAATCAATAACCATCTCGTAATATTTTATCTTTCTCGGCACGGAGCTGGCTTTGGTGGAAACTTCAGTTTGGTGCGGATCCACTGTTTGTTATTCGCGTTCGTACATTTTTAATTAACGCGGCTTTCTGTCGGCGGGGATACAAAGGGTTTGGTGACGTCACACACGCCCAGAGGCGCACTCAGGGTATTTTGCAGTCCCTTTGATCCGACAAACGTTGTTGCAGTTAGAACATCAACTTGTAAATCTTTCATTTGTGTATTTTGTATTTGCTAACGTATCAATGATGTTGCCAGAAACTTTAATTTTTTTTAGCAAGTTTCTATATTTTATTTAAGAAATCGCAACGTATTTTATTGGCGAAGAAAAGGCGTAACTATTAATCATTACTTACAGTAAGCGTAGTTGGCGAAAAAAGGAATACTTAGAAGTTACCACTTACCTGCAAAAAGAAAACAAAAATTAATAATAATAAAACAAACATTGAAAAAAAATATATATATAAATAAATATATCATCACGTTTTTTACTCATTACTGAGTGTGGCACTCTGTCGTAGTAGATCTCGGAAAGTGCTATATTTATGTACGTGAAATGCGGTTAGCAGCCTTCAAATCACGGCCTCCAATTATATTAGTAAAGGGGGAGCTACAGAGTAAAAATTGTCGGTTGTGGAAATCGAACCCAATTTCTTAATTCACAGATCGACTCGATACCACTGAGCCAGCTACTTCATACATACGATACATCAAAATTAGTTTTCATATGAAAATACCATGTAACAATAAATTTTATTATAATCAAATGTTTTTTGTTTCTAGCACAATTATCCTAAATAGTAAATTACTAAAGAAATTAATTAGGAGATGAAATATACAAATTAAACATATTTATAAGTTCTAATAATTCTACCTACACCATTCATTACCTACTTCATCATTAAAAAAATAATTAACCAGCTGCATAATAATTAATAATTATAAAAATAAGTAAATTTTTTAAATATATTATCATGCCCTTTACCCATTATTAGGTGTGTCATTCTGCCGTAGTAGATCTCAGTAAATGATATATTTAAGCGCGTGAAATACGGTTAGAAGCCGTCAAATCACGACCCCTTTAGTGGTAGGGGAGCCACAGGGGTAATTTTAGATTGGTGAAAATGTTTTGACGGCTGTGGGGATCGAACCAGGGTTCTTTGGATCCACAGGCCGACTTAATACCACTGAGACACCTATCTCATAAATGTCTTGAAGTTTGAAAAAACATAATGTTGAATAAATGGCTCATGAATCTTAAAATGTTGAAAATCTTTAGCGTAAGTTTTAAGCCACTGCCTTTAATAATAGATTTTAGATCAAAGAACACACATCTAATAAACTAATACCGTTAAAGGGTTCTTCTAAGAAGGCATGAATTTTTACTTAAACAGAATAAACAACTAGAACTTGCAAGTAGTTCTTTGTAATTTTTCTCTTGTTTGAAGAAGCAGCGAATTGAGAACAAATCCAAGATGAAATTCTCAATATAGTAGGAGTTGTAGACGGTAGATTTCGACAAAGAGAAACACTAATTATATCCGTGGCGCCATTGTGCGCGTCCGCATGTTTGCAAGTGTTGTACACGTGCCCTCGCCGTGCTGCAGCAGCGAAACAAGCGAGGGCCTGCTTTGATCTCGGCGTCGTTAAGTACCATATTATAGGAATACCGTTGTGTGTGAAATGCGAACTGAATCCGGGAGGATCTAGAAGGCCTGGCCACGAGGAGGCAAGATGATGGCCGCCGGATGCTTATTTGTTGAGGAGGGGTGATTATGTTTACCAACATTGTGGGGGATTGTCCCTATTCTTAGTTGATATCCTTTAAAAAAATTAAACTATGGCTACACATCACACACAATTTCCTCACAGTTTATACAATTTATTTTCTTTAATTCCTATTATCTCCTTCAATATTTTTCAAATGTCAAACTTTTGACATTTCTAAGAGTTCTAACCTACAAAAATAATCATTCCGAAGTGTTCGATAGTGTGCGAAAGCGTAATATGAGGTGTGGCTATTAAATAACGAGACTGATGCTGTTTTAACATTTTATTTTGATTCCATTCTATTTACTTATTATCACTTTTAATATAATCCCCTCCACTATCCCTACAATGCTCCATGCGAATCTACCATTGTTTGAAACAGTGTTGGAAGTCTTCTTCTGTCAGCCACTTTAGAACGCGTGCCGATTTTTTTTTCAAAGCTCAAATCTTGTTGCTATTAAGGCAAATTTCATCTTAGGAAACAGATAGAAGTCGCACGATGCAAGATCTGGCGAATAAGGCGGATGGTCCAACATTGGGATGCTGTACTAGAAATCTCTTATCAGACATTGCGGAATAAGCCAGCGCATTGTTTTGATGGAGAAACCATGACTTGTTCATCCAAAATTCGAGTACTTTTTTCAATAAGTTATAAGTTTCAGTAGCAGTTTTGCCAAGTTTCATGTGAAATTTCACAACAATTCGTTGCTCTAATGTTGCACTTAACATTTTTTCGGCGAAACAAAAAACAACTCTAATTAGAAAGAATGCTACGGCTATACGGATTTGTTTACAGAAGCGAGAGGTACTGCATTCGAAAGAGAAAGCTTCACGCTAAAAAGCTGACAGTCGCGGGAGTTTGGAGCATGCGCACTTCGTCTGTAGCAGCGTCAGTCTCGTTATTTAATAGCCACACCTCGTATTTCCGCCTTTACCCGGCGTTGTGCCAACTATGGAATAAAAAGATTCCCAGAATTATATTACCAACTGAAATACTTACTTCTGATCACTCTGTATCTTCTTCTATTTGGATTCTAAATTCACAGTTAAGTAAACAAACATCAAACATTGAAACAATTTACATTTAGAAGTATTATCATCTGGAACAGAGCGTACGACTCGTCGGTATTCTTTAATATTAATTTCGAAAGCGATGAAAATCATTGATGGGGTGGCTAGCTCAGTGGTATGAAGTCAGCCTGTGGATCCTGAGAACCCTGGTTCGATTCCCACAGGCGTTAAACAATTTACAACTTACCGAAATCTGCTTCGGCAGAGTGCCACACCCAGTAATGGGTAGAAGGCGTGATGATATATTTATATATTTATTTCATAAAATCATTAAGTACAATTCATCAAGGTGTCAGATAGGGTAAATGAAATTTCAGTGAACTATCAAGTGCTTAGGTTGGTAATGGGGCCGAGTCGGTGCTTAAATATCTCCCAACTCATCTCGGGTACCTGGCGTTGTGCTCAACATTCATACCTCTATAATAACTCTCTGTGCGGGTATTTGGCAAGTGTTAAGAGCCCACGGAGGTTTTACAAAGTTACCAACAATGTACCCAACTAATTATTACATTGGCTCCTCAACGACAAACCGACCCCAGCTTCGCAAAATCTTACATAAGCCACGCAAGATGACTTGGATTTGTCCTAGTTTGATGAGGAAATTGACAGGGCATTGGTCGTGCTACGTGGGATGGAGGGCACCACCGCGAAGTAGTTTGATTTACGACGGGTTTTAGATGGGTCTGAACGTAGGCGCAGACCTATAATACGCATGAAACATTTGTCAGTTGGATTTCTTCGTTGCTAGATTTTTTTTTTAGTATTTACTGCTTTTGTTTTCTAAAATTAGCACGAATATGATTCCTGATATTATATCACTGTAAAATATTATTAGTTTCGTTGTTAAAGGAGTAAGCATGAGGGGTCTAGGAAAGTTCACCGAAAACAATTCACCGAATACAATTCACCGAAATATGATTTACCGAAATGCTAATTAATTTTCCTTTACACTTTATCCAGGCTTATGAATGGCAGCAAAATGCAGGCGTATTTAAAAATAGAAAATTGATTTCTTTGTCATGTCTCATTATATTTTTATAAAACTATATGTTTTACATTAATAACATAAATTATTTGCTATGTCTCGTAAATACTCATGTATGTTATTCTTGTTGTAATTTGGAACTAGATGCTCTGTCCTCATAGCACAGTCTCTGTACTTTTTATGCATCGGTGCGCTGTCTTGGCCGCACACGTACTGCTCTATTTAAATAAATAAATAAATAAATATTGATTTATTGGCAAATATTCAGCCTAAGCTGTTCTTCCATATTAACCTTTTAACAAATTAAACGAAAGGCAATATGTACAGGTATGGCACAACAAACTACAAGAGCATTTAACATCAAATAAACATAGAAAATATTAACTAATAGTAACAAAATCCAGTTCATTCATTTGAATAAATCCTAATAACATATTGGAAGCGATGCTATTATTAGTACTATACATGCGCGAGTGCAGTAATGTCATTAGAAACTGTCCCAGCTTAAACAAATTTTAGCCGATTCAATAATAATTACATTAACCCTGCAATAATTAACGATATTTAACGTAATGGATAATATTCAAAAGATTCGGAATTTACGGTAAGTATCCTTTTCTAAATGCCTGCATTTTTCTACCAGTTCTAAGGAACATTAAAAATACTACAATTTAATTATCATTTCGATGAATTGTATTTCGGTGAATTGTTTGTTCGGTGAATTGTTACTTCGGTGAATTATTTTTCGGTGAATTGTATTCGGTGAACTTTCCGGCACCCAAGCATGAGTAATTTGAGATGTTTTGCGCATTTGTAATGTACATCGAAGAAAGATGAATAGGAGTGATTGAATGGATGTGACTGAAGGTTTGTTACACAGATCATAATATACTACTATAGATAAGAAACTGCCATGTTATAAACTGGGACTGTATTTTGCGCCATCTGAGTAGTGGAAGTCTAACTAAAGTCATGTATATAGACAACCCGATATGCATATTTAGGCAGCTTGTTATTTTTATTATTATTTTGTATTTATTTCAACTACATAAAATAAAAATTCATTATTACAATATAAATATTTATTAAAATATCCTCGTGTGTACAATTTATTTATAATTTGAACTGTTTCAATAGCAGTTTTATCCAACTCTTGTGAACTTGATTATATATTATGACTTCTTCATCTAAATATTATTTATTATATGATCACTTACTTGCCAGTAGCAGTGCAGTTTTTTACACAATTGATATTAGTTGATGACATTTATATGAAATTATTTCACAAATAAAAATTAATTGGATATTTGACAGATTAAAAAATTTGAAATATTTACAAATGACAACTACAGGAACAATCTAGTAACCAATGATTGCCGATATTGTAGTTATCTAAAATGGATGTTTTCACATAAAGACTATCAGCGCCATTCCTTAGGTGGAAGTCCAACTATAAATAGTCCCATGGTTACCTACATAACTTTCCGCTGCCTGGTTTGTTGTGTGATGAATGATTTCGAGTGTCATAAGTATATGAGTTTATATGGAGGGATCTATGAATGTGGTTGAAGCGAGGGTGGAATATTAGGCGGATGGTTTACTGTTGAGCTAGTAAAGCTTAGGTGAAATATTCATGAACATTTTAATTTTACTGAAGGCAAAAAGACAGACAATTTTTGTTTTACAATACCCAAAGCACCTGTAAATGCATATGATTTTTTACCCAAGTTAACTCTAATAAGTGAGAGGATCTGGATTCGAATTCCTGTTGAATCTCATGACTTTTCACAATTTTCAATTATTGTTTATATTTGTAATTTGAAGGAGGAGCAAAACTAATTATAGTTAATTCTAATTCAGATTGGATCATACAGTTGGATAGAGCCAACAATTTCTGCCCTCTGATTGGTCAAAACGAAAACCTAATTCACAAAGTAAAAAAACAATTTTTAATTATTGTTTATATTTGTGATTTGAATCAGAAGTAATATTAATTAAAGCTCATTCCAGTTAAGATTTGATCATACAGTTAGACAGGGCCAATTATTACTGCCTTCTGATTGATTAAAAGGGAAACCAAATGTACAAAGCACAAACATGATTTCGTTTAGATTTAGTTCATAGATAATGAATTAGTGCACTAATAATAAAGGAATTATGATTCACAATACACAATTCCTTTTAAAAGAAATGAATTTACAATTCAAAATTTACTGTAAATACATAAACTCTTATTTGTTCATGAACTAATATTGGACATTAGTGCTGGAATACAGACTCATCCAGAACTATAAATTTAATTGATAATAAGCGCTGCCATTTGAACACTGTATATATTTTGTCTGTGGTCTACAGAAAATGCCAAATTTTTTGTCGAACCAGTTCAAAAATAGAAAAATTTTAAAATATGGTTCTATCTAAATCAGACTACGTAAAATCGAATGCGCATCCTCATATCTTTTTTAGTTTTCGAGTTATAGCGATTTTTGACTTTGAACAAATCTCAACTTTGAAGGCCCATATCTCGAAAACTAAAAGAGATATTGAAATGCGGTTTGAACGAGTGTATTTCTCGTGCTCCAATTAACTTATACTGAAATTTGGAAAATTTTGAAAATTTTACTATTTTCTTTCAATTTTTTTGCCCATATTTCAAAAACTTGAAGAGATAATGAAAATCTGTGAAAATCAGTGAATTCCTCTCGTAAAAGTACATAGATATGTAAAATTTCAGGCAAAAATTCGGAGAGGTAAAGTTTTTATTACAAAAAAAAGAAAAATCACTGTTTTTTAATTATTTTTGAAGGGGTACCCCTTAAGATTTTTACGAATTTCGGCCATATTTAGTTTTTTTGCTCTAAAAATTTTATTCGTAGAGCAAAAATTCTGAAATTTTACATACCTATGTACTTTTGCGAGAGGAATTCACTGGTGTTCACAAATTTTCATTATCTTTTCCAGTTTTTGAAATATAAACAAAAGAAAATTTTGAAAAAATATGAAAATATTCAAAATTTTCTAAATTTTAGTATAAGTTAATTGAAGCACGAGAAATACACTCGTTCAAACCGAATTTCAATATCTCTTTTAGTTTTCGAGATATGGGCCCTCAAAGTTGAGATTTTCATAAAGTCAATAATTGCTGTAATTTAAAAACTAAAAAAGATATGAAGATGCGCTCAACGGCATTCGATTTCTCGTAGTCTGAATTATATAGAAATATATTTTAAAATTTTTGGATTTTTATACTGGTACACCCAAAAAATCGAAATCGAAATTTATGCGATCATGACTCCGGTGATTTCAAAATATATTTTGAGGATCAAAATATGCATATCTACGTAGAAATATATGTGGAATCGAATGGTGAAATCCTCAATTTCATATCTAGTGTCATGCTATTTTAAATTAATCCTTAAGGTGGTACTATCATGGAAGCATTTACGACAGATTTTAACGTAATTTAAGTATCTTATTTTTCATAAGTTTGTACATTAGCATGTAAATTTGTTGTTCTTTTTATAGCCTATATCATATATAAAATTCAATATTTGTTTTTATAAACTTTTTCGGTTACCTATACTTTTATGAGACAGTCATGATAGAACCACCTTATAAGAAATTTTTCCTTTACTAATTTTTGAAATCGTCGTTCTATGTTTGTAATGTACATTATTAAATCAAACTTTTACAAACTGAAATTTTGATCACATAAAAAGTAAGGGGGTCGCGAAAGAATATATTTATGATGTTTGTCTCCAAAGAGGTCATGGCTCCCAAAAGTCTGAAAACCACTGGTCTAAACGATGTCAAAATATAATAAAACAATTTTGTTTAAATAAATTAAGCCACTTATATACTACGGGCCGGTTTTTCCATCTTCAGATAAAGATTCCGATAACTATCAGCAGGATAAATAATAATAAAAATATTGTATTAGAAAATGGCACATTTGTGCTATGATTTCAATACGATTTTTTTTATTTATCCCGCTGATAGTTATTGGAAACTTTATTCGCAGATGAAAAAACGGCCTACAAATTTACTTTGGCTTAATAACCTTTTCATCATCTCTTTTATGAATAAATGTTCAGGGTTAATACTTCCCTATTTAAGGGAACCTAGCGTGATATGTACGTATGTATACTAATGCGACATTTAATTCCCTAATGAAAATGTTGTCCAAAATATGTCACTACAATCTAAAATTGTACTAAGTCAAACACTAATCTCCTTAAATAAAGCGATCAATGCATCACATGACACCCATCAGGGCACACCTCAAAACAAACCTATCCTATTTTTATCCCTATCCCTCTGTTGGCACCCCTGATCCTGCATCGGGTTCACGCGCATGCGCGAGCCCGAGTGCGTGCTTCAGTGACGCGTCCTTGACCGGAAGCTCAACAGGTACGGATATAAACACGGGGTGCGGCGACGCAGCGGGGGTAAAGGGCGGCGGGTGGCCTTGCACAAGATGGGCGCGGCGGTGATCAAGTTATATATAGCAAAAGGGTTGATAAACATTGGTATGATTGAGTGATCGAAGCTCGTTTGTGATTACATGACTTTTTGATTTTGAATATTTGTCCACAAAGTAAAACATAATTTCGTAACCATATGAATGTGAGTGCTGGGTAAAATAGAGATAGTAAATACAAAATGAGTACGTTTATATACAGGGTGGTGCTTGATAAGGGTGATTTAACAAGGGATATTAGTTTTATGCAATTTTTTGTTCTATGGAAATAGATGTAGGGTGCAAACATGTTCACAATTACAAGATACATATGTTACAAGGGCGGATCTAGAAAATTTTCAAGGGTTAGACCATTTTGAATTTTTTTGAAGGAAAACATAATACTGACAAACAGTTCTGTAATTTTTGTATGGAATATAAATTTGTATGTATTTTGAATTTTGTTCTTAGTTTTAAATTTTAAACAGTTTCAAAAACTTGGAAAATGTCTTACAATCCAAATTTTGAAAGCTTTTCAGAGTTGTTTCAGAGTATTATAAAGTTTTTCAGCAATTTTATTTCTATAAGGTTTATCAAACTCGAAGAATAATAACACTTGTGAAAAACTAAAAAAAAATAAAAGACCAAGGGGAACCATGGCCCCCATCATCCCTTCCGTGAATCCGCTGGTTTTAAATTTTTTATTATTTGTCTGGTGTAGCCGCAACTTGAAATAGTTATTTGTGTACCTTGAACAGAAAGTAGTTTATTGCCGCTCGTGCATGGAGATTGTTGATCGAGGTGTAGCCGAGAGCAACAATCTTGCAAGAGCGGCAAGGACACTTTTTGCTCCTGGTGCATACAATATTTTTTCTACGACCATTTAGAAACGCTTGAAACAGAATTTAAAATAATTTTTAACAGTTTCTGTTTGTAAATTCGGGCCATAGTTTTTTTGCATCCATATATACGATTATACACTCTAACATTGTCGCTCGGCAGCGGCAAATATAAATTTTCTGCTTTTAACTGATAGTTGGAAAAGGCTAGTTCCTGCTCGATCGTAGAAAAAATAAATTTTAAAATTTCTGTTAAACTGAAGCACTAGCCATGACTTGTATTTCATTAATTATTTATAAACGTCAATGTTTAAAGGTTATAAAGGTTAATCTATTTAATTTAATTTATAAAATAGATTGACTAAATTAATCAAGATGTTAACAGTGACGAGGCTTGCCAACTAAACAGTGCAGCCAACTCTAAATTTGTTGTCAATTTATACATTTAAAAATAGGAACAAAAAGAGATATCTCGTATTAGTGAGAGAGCTAGTTGACAGACCATGCTCATTTAGAGCATATTTTTAACATGCCATATAATCAGCATCGTATGTTAAAAGTATGCTCTAGTTAGTCGTGGTCTGTCAACTTACTCTTTCACTAGTTTGAGATGTCTCTTTCTTTTGGTTCCCTTCTATTTCTTCCTGGCGTGACGTCAGTTGTATAAATTTCCATTATAGTCACCCGATAATTGCCACTAATGATGGAGAAAAGCTGATATTCGTTTACACGAATTTAAAAATAAATCACTCGTATGAATCGAGTATTTATTTGAAACTTAACTTTAAGAAGAGAAATAGTGTTTACGTAGCGTCAAAAATCGCCTTATCAAAGCTAAAGTACTTTTTGCTCTACATGTAAACGTAGTCATTAGAAAATTATCAAAAGCAGGTATTCAATAAAAAATTCTCAGTCAGAAATTTTAGTTCATGTATTAATAGTATATTCCGAAAATGAACCACGGTGCGGTTCAATTTTACCACGGTTACGGTTAGAATGACGTCATAACGGAACACTTTGACAGTTGTCACTTGACAGATGAGTTTCGAAATGTGAAATTTATTTAATATGGAAAAATGTTTATATTATAAAAATATTGTATTCTGCATCACACCTGTTTTAACTTAAATATAGGGATAAAAAATAACACAAAGAAAAAAGTAAATACGAATTTCAGAACAAGTAATAAATTCATCTAATATGAATATATACTGTTAAATAATAAAAATACATTTTGTATCACATGTTTATTTATCAGTCATCATAAAAATATAGTTTTATAAGACAAAAATCCACATCCAACAACAGCTGTGAAGTAACCAAACTAACCGCCGCTCGAGCACGGTTAGTTTGGTTATTAAAAACTAACCACAATTTTCAAAAACCGTGTTCCGTAATGAAACCGGTTACTGAAAAAACTAACCGGTCCATTTTCGGAATACACTATAAGGGAGAGATGGCGCCAACATTTTTCAGCGACAGTTATGCGTTACGTATAATATGTAAAGTTGCCAATCTTAACTTGTTACGTTAACCTGTCTCTTAATTAAATTAGAACTAATTCGTGTATCTTCCAATTAAAACTAATTAAACGTGTTGTGTGGTAATCGTTGGCGTTCAAACGAAGACCAAAACAGAATTTTTAATTTAAGGATTCCAACTTCTGTACCAGAATGAATGGCGTAATTCTTAGCAACAAAGTTCGGCGTGTTATATACTTTCCTTGTTATTTCAAAGGTCTTGAGTAAAATGAAATTAAACTGAAATAATGTTTAAACCGAACCATGTTGAAAGTTGAAATGCAGTTGGAATTCATTGCTAGCGAAAGGGAAAGTTTTGATTTTATTAGTGTAGCAAAGAAATCAAATTTCAAACTACGCGGAGTCCTTACCAAACGACGGAAATTGACCCCACGGGGAAAACCCGAAAACACCGGAACTTGGCTACTTGGTCACCTAAAAGATTGCTTTTTTTACTAGGCTACCATATTTATAAAAACGTAAAATTCTAAATCTATCTTTTTATATTTTGATTCATTGTGCTAAATTTATAAATAAATATAAATAAATAAATATATCATCACGCCTTTTATCCATTATTGGGTGTGGCACTCTGCCGAAGTAGATCTCGGTAAGTGATATATTTATGCGGGTGAAGTGCGATTACCAACCGTAAAATCATAGCTCCCAAAGATGTTAGTGGTGGGGGAGCCACAGGGGTAATTGTAATGTGGTGAAAAGGTTTGTCGGCTGTGGGAATCGAACCAGGGTTCTCAGGATCCACAGGCCGGCTCGATACCATTGAGCTACCTACCCCATAAATTTAGTTAATATAAAAATGGTTCAGTGGTATGAAGTCGGCCTGTGGATCCTGTGAACCCTGGTTCGATTCCCACAGGCGACAAACAATTTTCATAATTTCAAAAAACTACCCCTCTGGTTCCTCCACCACTAACATCTTTGGAGGCCGTGATTTGACGACTGGTAACCGCACTTCACGCGCAAAATATATCACTTACCGAGATCTGCTTCGGCAGAGTGCCACACCCAGTAATGGGTAGAAGGCGTGATGATATATTTATTTTTATTTATTTTACACCACACCCGGCGTCAAGGGAAACTCGGAAAATATCTGGGAGTAAAAAAAAATATGACTAAATTTTGTAATCAATAGTAATACAAACAGACCTGTATTTTCACAGTGAAGAATCTTTGGATCATTTTTTAAAAATGAATAATTATTAGATGTTAAATCATTTACACATTAGCAGTATCAGAAATTCACTCCTCTAATATTATTGCATCTGGTGATCCATTCTAAATATCTTATTTATGTTATATTTACATCTCTACATAGTCAGAAACCTACCGATTACATACTATTCTATAGTCTTATTGTATATCTACATCTTTCACCGGAGGTGTAAACAGAATTCCCACTTTGTGCACAAAGGATTCGTAGCTGACAGCAGCTCTAGTTACAGCATATTCAATTCTGTTCTATAATCAACTTGTTAATTACGACCGGTTAATAAATAACTATCACACTGATCAACAATGTTCTCTCTGGTTCTTGATTTAGTTACAGGTTGCTATAATAGGTGGGAGGAGGTAACTACAGATTGAGGTTAGAAATGAAATATTGACTTGAAGTTAGATTTTAATAGCGGTAAACTTTTAAAAAGTTTTTAGCTCTAATGAGCCGGTTCAATTTTATGAGGAAATTTGAAGAAGTTGTGACTTCGTAAATGTAAACCTAATTCAAAATTTATTATAAGTAAACTTTTAATCAATATTTATTTATCTTTTGTTCAAAACTTCAAACAAATTATTCGGTTGGAGAGTAAAAAATATGAGTGCTCTATTCTGTGTAAAATATTTTAAACCAGGAATATATCGCAGATAAAAAATATTAACACGATATTAATCTTTTTGTTTCCACTCTTTTGAAAAGCACCATTCAACAACATGCAGATATGTTTATTCAAATACAGGGCCATTAAAACAAAGAGCAAAACATAAACATAAATCTAAATATAAACGAAAAAAAGAAAACTGCTTTACTTTATCTCATTTCGTAACAGTTCATATTCACCCAAGCGTACATTTTGTCTGATAGAATTTATTCTCCATTCTCACACATACAACGACGCAGAGATGTATTAAGGGAGAGGACACTATTCAAGGAAATGGGGCCTGAAGAGTGAGGATACAGCTCCTTTTGCACCATTCTTCAACGGTCACTTTTTAATAAAAGTTTATATAGTTAAAGGTTCATTTACAAATCAAAATTAGTGTCAGTTTTATGTTTTATATTTTATACTATTTTGGAGCAACATTCACAAATCATAATTTAGTTGTGGTCTTAGTTAGTAGTGACATCTATTGACAAATGTAAAAAACATATGTTAGCTGACAGACACAATGAGCCATCAGAATCGTGATCCCACTTTTTTATTAGTTGTCCAAACATTGATAATAATTTGTCAGATAGTTCAATATTCAATCGGGTATACGAGTATTCTAATACCTCTGCGTGATTTAATCTCATATCTTGTAGCAAATGTTTTGAGTCTCCTTGTTCTCGTATTTTATTTATTGGGCGTACCACTATTTTTTCCTTTTATTGTATAATTTTATTAATAAAACTGCAGTTAACAATTTTGTATTCTTTATAACTACACAAATAATTCCAAATAAAGATACATTTGACAATTCTAAACAAGGATAACTATAAATCGCTACATCATTTTGTGCTTCTTCCTATTGGTCGATTTTAAGTTAAAACATAAAACTAAAATATAAGTTTGAAGTTTACAAAATTTTGTGTTAAAACCAAAACTAAATACTGATTTGTAAATGGCTGCATAAGATAACAAGCTACAAGGTCGTTAAACCGAAACGGAAAACAGAAAACTAACACTAAATTTGATTTGTGAATATGGGTAGCTAGCAAAATAAATAAATATAAATATATCACGCCTTCTACCCATTACTGGGTGTGGCACTCTGCCGAAGCAGATCTCGGTAAGTGATATATTTTGCGCGTGAAGTGCGGTTACCAGCCGTCAAATCACGGCCCCCAACGATATTAGTGGTGGAGAGGAGCCACAGGGGTAGCTTTTGAAATTATGAAAATTGTTTGTCGCCTGTGGGAATCGAACCAGGGTTCTCAGGATCCACACGCCGACAAAAATAAAATCTTATTAAACTTATACAGCGCAATTCGCAAAAGAGTTTTAGCTAGAATCTAGCTAATTCTGAATTTTGGATTTGTCAAATTAAGCTAAACCATATTCTCAAAAAAGTTTAAATAAACTTTGATATAATCCTTCTTACCGTTTAGTTTTCGTAAAGTGAATTCAATTAACTTTTTTAAGTCGGACTAGCATAAGATTAGCTAATCCAAAATTCAGGATTAGCTAAAACTTTTTAGGGAATCTGGCTGTTAAATTTAATTTTTGTTTAGTGATGAGTATTCATACCTAACTATAATAAATACTATATTCGAGAAGAGTAAAGTTTCTTGAAAGAATTTTAAAGTGTGAATAAAGAATGCAAGAAAATTTTAATAATAAGAAATGTTTGCGGAAATTCCCCAACGTTTATCTAAGTGGTTCTATAGTGTAAAGAGGTCTTTATACTTTATAACGCAGTTCCGCGTCCAGTAGTGTTAGCAGGCCAATGCACCGCATCGGCAGAGACACATAAAGATCTTAGTTGGCGTCCAGCCAGTTTTAGAACCAACTTCGATCCTTTATTCCCAGAATCCGCAACATTCATCCCTTATTTATCTGTCCTTACTATCTAATAATCCAACAAACGCTAGCGTAATATCACTCAGTTCGTTTTGAATCCTAGATATGGCGACAGCGTAATGCGTAGTACCGCAGCTCGCCGCACCGTACTGGCGCTGCAGTCAAAATCCCCATACATGTATATGTTAGTATCGTTGCAGTCAGTGGTTTACTGAAACATGATTTCTTTTTAAACTAAAGTTTGGTTTGAAATGATAAAAAGAATGCTTTGTTTAACAACTGAGTTTTTGGAACTGTGTTAAAGGGTGAAATATAAATTCTTGTATCGAATTTGAATTATAGATTTGCAAAAAAGGTTGTACGAAGTTATACCACAGGCAAAATATATATAGAAGTTTAAATACATGTGTATTAAAATGGTAGCAGTTTTATCAATAAAATTTGTAGTTTTGGACAAGTCTGTATTACAGTGCTAATATCGATTTAATTCATTGAGATTGAATTAGGCCACTAATAGTTAAGATATTAAAATTTTAATATACAATGCATTTTAAAATGCAAAATAAATTGTAATTCCCGATCATTTTCCCGCATGATCATTTCCTAAATTCCTATTTTCATAATTTACGTTTTCCCGAACGTCTTTTCTCCATAGGCTAGTTTCTAGTAGGTTATTTCCCGGTTGGCAATTTTCTGAATGACAATTTTGCATCTCACTAATTCCTGAAAAATTATTTTCGCGAACGTAGATTTCCTGAATGCATTATCGTATATTTTCTTGTTTAAAATATTCCGAATGACAATGTTACAGTATACCAATTTCCCGAATATTATTTTTTCATACACAAATTTTATGAATGTATTATTCTTTATGGTCTATTATCTGAATAATCATTTTCTTGAATTTAAAACGCATTTTTTAAAATGGACAGTAACTAGATTAATAATATTTTTACTCAAAAATGTTACAAAATTAATTAAAAATAAAAATAAAAATATCATCACGCCTTCTACCCATTACTGGGTGTGGCACTCTGTCGAAGCAGATCTCGGTAGGTGATATATTTTGCGCGTGAAGTGCGGTTACCAGTCGTCAAATCACGGTCCACAATGATGTTAGTGGTGGAGGAGCCACAGGGGTGGTTTCTGGAATTATGAATTTTTTTTTGTCGCCTGTGGGAATCGAACCAGCCGCCCCATAAATTAATTGACTCTTTTAAATAAAATAAGTACTATAAAAATAATAATATAATATATTACATTCGGGAAAATTGCATACGTGTAATTAACATGCGGAAAAATTGTTATGTTTTTGAGTTTAGGAAATTTGCATTATAGTTATTCGGAAAAAAAAGTTATTTTGGAAATATACATTCGGGAAATTAGGATGCTGGAAAATGGTTATTCCGGAAATTTGACATACGTGAAAAAGCATTCCTGTAATCTGTGTTCGTGATACTGTCATTCGGGAAATTGTTATTCTTTGATTTTTTTTTCGTTCTGTAATTCGTCATTCCAGAAATAGTTTTTCTTTTAAATTGTTATTAGTTAAAATTGTCATTCAGGAAATTGTATTCATGTAAATGGACGGTAATCAGTAAATACATAAGCCCTAATTTATCGTTCATGAACAAATAACCGACATTAGCGCTGCAATACAGAGTCGTCGAGAACTACAAATGTCATAAATAAAAAACGCTGCCATTTGAATACATTTAGTTAGACGTCTGTATATAATTTGTCTGTGGTTGTACGTAGTTGCTCAGCTTTCTTATTCGTAAAATAGATGGAAAGTTAAGCTTTAAGTGAGATACGTAACAAAATTGCTAGCTTTTTGATGTTTCATAAAAAGATCATAATATTCATACACGCACTCAGAACTTTTGAATATAAATTATTCAAGTATAAAGTTTAATAACAGAGCATAACTCATTTTATAGTTTGTGTGGAAAATTCTGCGTTGACATACGTACGTATATACAACTTCATTTGTAAGTTACCTTGGCAACCCGTCATTTTACAGATTACCCAAGTAATTTTATTAATTTAATAGTAAAGAATTATATTTAGCACAGTACTTATTCCATCTTACACGTGTAAGCTACTAGGACAAACTTTAACTTTTGACTTTAACTTCCAACATTATTATAACTTAGTTAGTTGAGCTGTACTATGTAGTAATCTTAAGTTTCCGCCAACATTACAAAATTAAATTTCAAATGGTTAACGAATTTTACGAGAAAGAGGAACATATATCTTTTACTTTAATGATTAATGGCAATTTAACTATTAACAATTTAATAATGTTCTACAGAGACCAATTCTGTAACACAAATTGCTAAGTACAGCAATTACTAGCGCTCTCGATCAACAAGATTATGTTAGCAATTCTAATAAGAGATGGCGCTAAAATCTATATGTCAAAAGTTGAACCAAGGAACACTTTTATTTGGCTTTCGTAAGTGGAATATTACAAGCTGTATTATTTCTTTGCTTTACTCTTATATTTTCAGTATTTTCTAAGTATTTATTAATAATTTAGATAGATTATTGTTCAATGTTTCGTGTTGTGTTAGTTTCAGTAGTACATTCATTTTAATTTTTCAGTTCAGATTCGTAATTTAGTAACTTTATTGTAAGTATAATTTGTGGATACTAGCTGTTCGATTGTTCTACAGAGTGATCAAAAGGAATTGTTTCAGTTGGCAATAAAAAAAATCTACTTGAAATTGGTGAGCCTGATATATAAATTCATTTCTTGTTGTTGACAGTGACATTTGAAAATTTAAAATTAAATTTGAGTACATTTAGTTACATTTTTAGTTACATTTTCTTAAATATCCATAAATAAAATTGTTGTTTTCCTCACTCTTCCCTTTATTACTTAAGATAGCAATAATCTAGTTTTTTTTTTACTCAATCAGTCGAAATCCTATTTACTGTCAGACTCCTGACATAATCTATTTGTTTTATTAGACATGTCAAATAGTATTTCCACCTTTACCTGGCGTTGTGCCAAATGTAGAATAAAAAGATCTCCGGAATTGTATTGCCAACTGAAATAATTCCTTTTGATTACTCTGTAATGGATTTACATTACTTTTTAATGTTGTTTTTTTTTTTGGAGAAAAATTCTTTTTTTCATAATATTCTATAAATGCCATTACACATTTATTATTCTATTTCATATGAAGTATACAACATAATTACAAATAATTTGTATTTACAGAAGTAAGAAAGAATAAGCATGAAATTTAAGTTCAATTTTCATACAAATCTCATGAAAGTGCTCCTTTGTCTTAGTTTCAAATTTCGGCACTAGGTTCGCATTCTTATTGAGATATTCCAATACTTGGCAATTTTTGTTACAGAGTAAACATGTGATTTTATATTGTTTTACATTTTTAGATTGTTGCAAAATAGTTAAAACTTATATGGTTCGTATATAAACATGACTATTTCGATCATACTAAAATGCAAAATGTCTCTCTACTAAAAGTTGATAGAAAGCATATCGTTTAAAGGTTTCAACACAAAAATTTGCAACATTTTAAAAATTTCTGTGTTCAGAGAAAAATATCATTAATTATGTTTGATACTGCATATGGAATGATAATTATTCGAGGAGGGTTAATTAATAATTATGTACATGTCATTTTTCTTGCCAGTATACATACATCAACAAAAATAATTTTAAGCTCAGCTTTTGGAATTTTTTGGTTCATTATTATTAACACTAATTAAAATTATATTGTTTTTCGAATATGTATCTATATTATATTCCACGTAAGAATGCAGTAGAGAGATAGTTACTGTGTTTCTACAATAAACACTATTATTGAAACACTTTACAAAATAGTTTTATTCATAAAATCTATTTGTAATTGTGCTCAATATATTTTTGTAATCAATATATTGTTGTGCTCAATATTGTTGTAATTAATGTATATTTGTGTTATCAAAATATTGGTGTTATCAATATATTATTGTAATCAATATATTATTGTAATCAATATGTTGTTGTAATCAATATATTGTTGTAATTTTGTGCTCAATATATTTTTGTAATCAATATATTGTTGTGCTCAATATTGTTGTAATTAATGTATATTTGTGTTATCAAAATATTGGTGTTATCAATATATTATTATAATCAATATATTATTGTAATCAATATGTTGTTGTAATCAATATATTGTTGTAATTTTGTGCTCAATATATTTTTGTAATCAATATATTGTTGTGCTCAATATTGTTGTATTTAATGTATATTGGTGCTATCAATATATTGGAGTTATTAATATATTAGTGTTATCAATATATTGGTGTTATCAATATATTATTGTAATCAATATATTGTTGTAATCAATATATTGCTGTAATCAAAAAATTGTTGTAGTCAATACGCTGATTATAACAATACATTAATTATAACAATAAATTGATATTGTTGTAATCAATAATATTGTTGTAATGAATATATTGTTATACTCAATAAATTGTTGTAATAAGTATATTGTTGTGCTCAATACATTGTTGTAATATATTATTGTAATCAATATATTATTGTAATAAAATATCAAAATATTTTGTTATAATCTACATATAAATATTGCAATACCTTACTACAAGTAAAATTTACAACCTATGCGAATACACTCCACTAAAATAAATAAAATATATTTGAAAATACTGGATTCTTATGTAAAAATGAGGTATGCATATATTTATTAAGTTTGTATTTGATGGGAATACTATATAGTAAATTTATAATACAATTTTAAAAGTTTTGGAACTGCAGAGTTGTATATAATTTTCAGAGTAAATTCATTGAATATTATGCTATGTAAATTTCAGCGCTATTTTCTATTTAGTTGAAAGTTACTACAGCGCACCAAGCGGAGTAAGATGAAACTAGAAAATGACATCATTGTATGGTGCTGACAAGCCATTGTATTGCATATCAATGCCTCTGGGACTATGCATGATGTGCGGATAGATTACATTCGATTCACCCGTTTTATACAAATATATTTGCAATGTATTTTATCATATATACTTATTTACCTTGGCTTACATTCAATATCTTTTACCGTGTAACGTCTGCAACGAAAATTTATACAAATCGAAAGGTGAACCAGTATTAAATCGAAAAGAAAATTGTCTCTATTTGAAAAACTTCAAAGAAAGCAATATGAGGAAAACTCGCGTCGAGACGCAGTATTTCATATTTAAAGTGCGAGGTATCGTCGTTTTTTAAAGAAGATTTAAAAGTAAAATAATATTAGTGCTTCATAGTTGATTATTCATTAAATATGTAGCTTCCTGGATTCGTATCGGATTCGTACTTAGTACTTCTGTTCTAATTATAACTGATTTAAATACAATAGAAGATATGTTTTCATAAATGAATATTCCATCAAATGGGGTAGCACGAACCCTAAAATCATTCATAAAATATTCACTCATTCAATTCATCAAATAATCAGTCCTGGACAAACATTCTCATCCAAACTCACCATCGTCACTTTAACCACATTCATAGATCACTCCACATAAATTCATTTATTTATTACACTCGAAATCATTTATCACATAACAAATCTTCAATCACATCTATCCAATCACTCCTATTCACTTATCATTCATCTTCTTTCTTCGACAGAACATATGCGCAAAACATCTCAAATTACTCACGCTTACTCCTAACAACGAATCTAATAACGAATCTAACAGTCAACAAAGATTAGAAAAGATGAAAGCGATAGCCTGCACTGTATATGAAAGAAAAGTCCACACAATGCAGTAACTGAAACAAAATCTATCTATGGGAATATCTCAATAACAATGCGAACCTGGTGGCAAACTTTGAAACTACGGTAAAGGAGCACTTTTATGAAGTTTGTATGTTGTTACATAGTACACTACTGTTTCAAAATTGTATTGTGTATTTATTTTAAACATTTTCAAAGAAAGTTGAACATAAATTTCATCCTTATACTTTTTTGCTTCTGTAAGTACAAATTAATTGTAATTATTTTGTATATTAATATGAAATAAAATAGTAAATGTGTAATAACATTTATAGGGTATTGTTAAAAATGTATTTCATATTGCGTCAAAATTTTGAACTAAAAGAATAAAAGAATTGCTGCGTGTGAAACGGGCTGTGTCCACAGTGCCATCTGCTATTTTCTAAAGTGAAATAGACTACATAAACTTCCTTTTTTCATCAACTGTTCACCTGCTCATACTATTCACAAAAACATATTTTGATCCAGCTTGTTCAAAATTAGCTACATTCATTTGAAGCAAAAATGAGTGAAATGAAAAACCGTGTAATATTTTTCAGAACGAGATGAAAAGCTATAAAATTCATGTTCAATATCCGGTAATTTATAAACACATTGATCGTCATCTTTTCCAGTATGGTTGACTAATCGCTTCCTTGCTTTTATGTGTAGAAATCAATTTAGCTCGTTTCATAACTTTTTGATAGGGTTGGAACACGAAGTCATTCATACCATTATAGTAGAGCTTCCAACTTCAGGGTAATGTTCTATGAATGGGTTCACAGTTGAAATTTTGCACGAGTATTTGAAACTTCAAAATATATAGCAGGTTGTACACAAAGTTTTCTAATAAAAACAAAAACAATATTTTGGGATGATATGATTTTGGTGAATGAGATAATTCTTTTGGGAGATTTTATTTGGTTCATTTGAAGGTTGCCAACTGTCCTCTTTGAATAGAATTATATTCATTTACAGGCGGACTCATAAAGACGATTAAATTTGGAGTTAATTAATTTAATTTTAATTCCGGATTTAAATTAAGCTATTTATAAAATTTATTTTATTTATTTTGTTCATAAATTTAGAACTGCTTCGAACGAAATTGGAAGATTGCGGATGGAAATGTAATTTAAAATTTACGAATCTGAAATGTGAGTACTGCTTTTGGAAACAGCTGTTTTTACGTCAAATTGTCACGTGAGTGCCCGCATCCTATGCACCCCGTTTTAGGAGCAGAAATTGTTTTAATTCAAAATTTGGCGCAACATGAAATAC
Source organism: Pterostichus madidus (assembly GCA_911728475.2). Taxonomy (NCBI): domain Eukaryota; kingdom Metazoa; phylum Arthropoda; class Insecta; order Coleoptera; family Carabidae; genus Pterostichus; species Pterostichus madidus. The sequence continues at coordinate 6,189,987 of OU452313.1, read as the reverse complement.
ACATTGAAATGTCTCACTTTCATATTTTCAGTTGATTCAAATTAGTTAAGAAATTGAATATCTCGTACCAAGAACAAAATTGTTTTAGTTTTCAACTTTCAACCTAAAATATAACCTCTTACTCTTGCGTATTATTTTCCACTAAAAATAAAACCTCCTTTTATTTCATCCATCGATTTAAATGAAAAATCCAGTGTGACAGCATTGTCGGGTTCCACTTTAAGCTAGCGTTGAAGGCACAAGAGCGGTCTACGAAGCCAGAGGATCGCTTCAAAGGAATAGCTGAAGACGCAGTACGCCGTAATTTTAAATATTGAACGCACACGCATTTCTAGTTGGTGATGGTGTGTGTGCTTCAACATAGACCAGAAACCCGAATGGCATACTTTTCGTTCAATGTGCTGTGTTACTGTAGATTAAATTCTGACGCAATATTTGTAAAAATATTGCGTAGAATTGTAGAAATATTACTTATATTCAATATTCAGGTTGAATTCGTTACCAACTGTTACGCCTACTTTAAAATATAAGCTGTTTTTTTCCGCGGTGTAAGTTGGAAACTACTTCAAAGTATTTTAAGCGAGTGTATTTTTATTTTGCAGCAGAAACTTCGAAGACGAACAGGGTTCAAACCCAATTTTTTAATATAAACACTGCGTAGCTAACTTGCTTGTAGCAAGCATTGATATATGTCAGGCAAGCAAGTTGACGGCGGCCATTTGCAGGGCAGGCAAATATAGCGCTATATTTAAGGTAGTACTAGCGTGAAATTTTTTTTTGCAGATCTGAATGAAATTTGGCGCACGTTAACATTGGATCGTCATACGCATCCTGTTAAAATATGAAACACATTCATCGTCTGTGAACAAATATATTCGCTTGTAAAGTTGAGTTCTTATACACGGGGCTTATGGCGATCATCACTCAGAATCGCACATATTTGGTTTGTGTACCTCTAAAATTTTGCAGTTTCATTTGAAAAACTAGTATGATGTTCTAGAACTATCCATGTATATTGTACCAGAAGGAGAAAGTTTTTTAGCGTTTAGTAATGGATATATAGCCATGCAAAGCCTTGTTTTTAACGAAAAATTTAGAATCCCAATTTATAATGGCAACACCACACGGTGGTATGGTATTTGAAAATTCACTAGACCAACAAACTGTTAATAGTTCATGATATTCAAATTATAATAGGTATAAAACACTTATTTTATTCAATTTTTATATTTTTTTGAGCGTCAGTTTTGCCACTCGACAACCGATGGCGCCACCGTCACACTAGTACTACCTTAAATGTGTAATGTATCATAAGCATTCATGTTTCAAATCATATTTAAATTTAGTGAAAATATTAAATAAATATTTTAATAAAGCAAAATAAATTTTGCGTTATATTTGAAAATATAATAGGTAATTTATTTATGTTACTCTGTACAATGGGAATTAAATCCCAATTACAATAAAGGGGCCGAACTCACCGAGCCGCAGAGTGGTTGTTCTTATAATTTCTAGCTTGAGTGGGATTCGAACTCGGGATCTCCGGATTCGAATTCCGTAATTCTACCCACTCCACCGTACTACCGGACAATAATAATAATAATAAAATAAGAAATAGTCAAAAAAAAAAAACTATGTAACAAATATTACGATTGAATATATAGGTTATAATTTATAGTTATTCGTAAATACATAATATATTCAGAATTAAAAACTTTAGAAAATACTAATCTAATTTTAAAATATGGCTCAGTGATAGCAAATATTAAAAATAATTTATGTAGCCTCTCTTTAATTAATATATTTGTATAATCCAATTTTGAAATATAAGATTACCCAAACATTGAATCATAATATATGTAATAATAGATAAATAATATTATATCAAGCACTAAAATTTGAAACAATGATGTACTATCAATAGTTGTTTTCTAACCTCAAATAATATAACTTGGGAGTTAACACTAGTTAAGTTATTTATAATAAGCAGGACATTTAACCAACTACATCTTTCTAGTTGTTTGCGGTTCAGAAAATTCCAGTGCAGAATCTTTCGAAATGATTATAACATGGTAGATAAAACAAGATGGCGTCGAAGCATAATGCCATATATCACAAAAGATATAAAATGGTGGCTATGGATCCTAACAAAGTCGATTGTGTTTTATGAACGTAATTCTGCAGTATAAGTCAGTGGTTTTGCTTTAAATTTACGGCCAAGCCATAATAACTATACTCGCCGAGCTGCCGTATTCATATGCGTTATTTTATGGCCTGGCGAAAATTTGTTTTGGATTTTGCGGTCAGGTAGCTATTTCTAGATGAAATTGGAAGATTGTGGATGGAAATGTAATTTCAAATTTACGAATTTGAAATGTGATTACTGCTTTTGACAGTTGATGGATGGTTTGAAAACTATGTTCCACATATTAAAACAGTTATTGATAGCGTAAAATAAAAAAAAAAACAGTTTTAAAAAAAAATTAATTTCAAAGAATTAATCTTAAAATTGACATTTACTGCGTAACTACCATGAAGTGAAATACAAAAGTGTAATAATATATAAGGTTCTGGATAACAGTCTTTAAGACTGATTACAGAATCAAAAAGTAACATTTTCGGAAATAAATTAGAAATTTTAAATTCGTTGGATGACACATTAATGTGGTTATATAGGATGTATTTTATTTTGATTCGTATTGGCTGATCAAAACGTCAAAATGAAAACATGTTTACAGCGACAATGTTAACGGATATTATTTAAATAAATAAATAAATATATCATTACTGGGTGTGGCACTCTTCCGCAGCAGATCTCGGTAAGTGATATATTTATACGCGTGAAGTGCGTTTACCAGCCGTCAAATCACGGCCCCCAAATATATTAGTGGTGGAGAAGCCACAGGGGTAATTTTAAATTGGTGAAAATGTTTCGTCGGTTGTGGGGATCGAAGCAGGGTTCTTAGGATCCACAGGTCGACTCGGATACCACTGAGCCATTACCCCATATTATTTAAAAGTTTCATAAAATGAACCTATAGGGCATTTAAACGTTACCAAATTGCACGCTTTTTTGAGTGAGAGGAAAATCTTGCATAACTATATCCTGGAACATTAAATCAGGATACCAGTTTTCCAGATATACGGCCTAGCACAGTGGTATGAAGTCGGCCTGTGGATCCTGAGGTCCCTGGTTCGATTCCCACAGGCGACAAATTTTCATAATTTGAAAAAGCTACCTCTGTGGCTCCTCCACCACTAACATGTTTGGGGGACGTGATTTGACAACTGGTAACCGCACTTCACGCGCAAAATATATCACTTACCGAGATCTGCTTTAGCAGAGTGCCACACCCAGTAATGGGTAGAAGGCGTGATGATATATTTATTTATTTATTTTACAAATAAAGTACGAACAAAAATCATCTGTCGATCTACATGTACATCATTTTCATCGATTGTTAAACTCAGATTTTTCAAACAACATTTAGTTCATAGAGCAAACTAAACAGGCGTTTATTGTACTTCTTTCAAGTGTTCACGCGTCCAGTAATTCATTTCTCCCCACAACCTTTTATCTTTTATCCTTTTGTCACATTACAAACATCACAATATTATTCTCACCATTCCCATAATTTCTGTCTGAAGAACGAAAATATTTTTATAAACTGTTTGATAAAAAGATCCAGGCTATAAGAATATTTGCTTAGAACCGTTACACAAACATTTATGACTCTCTTGCTTCACAGCAACTTAACAAATGTGGAAGCACGTCTAATACTATGAAATATATGTTCACCAGCATCTCTGCTCTTTCTCTAGTGTTGTGCTCTCAGACTGTGATTCGCACACAGTCACTCCTGAGTCTTATTTATCTGTCTTTTGTAAGGCGTAGTCCGCAGTCGAAAATCGCAGATACCCTCTGGGACTGAGGAGACACAAAGCCAAACGAGAGACAAGGATGGATAGATGCACCCCGGAAGATAAGACAGAGAGGGACCACATTACGCAGCGATCCTCAATCTGTGGAGAAACACTCTCCTTTAAGGGTTACAACAGAGTAACGACTACGGATGTGTATTTGGAATTTGAGGAGATTGTCAACTACATTATACTTTTTTTAGGTACTATACACAATAAATTTATCTTTTAGAAAATACAATTTTCTAAATTCGTGTGAAAAGGAACAGTTAAAAGAGGGATAAAAGTATAAGTGAATGCTTTCAAGCGTGTAGAAGATTTTTAACGAATTTTAAATTGTAATTGCCGTTGAATTTAATTGTCCGTAAAAGGTCCGTGTCTACTTTGATTCAACAAAGGGAGACTTAATTAAATTAATAATCAAATTAGCCAAAGAAATGCACCTCAAGAATAGCAGATGAGAGAAAGTATTATTATATTAACGTTTCACAACATTTTCAACTGCAGTGAGTAGTATTATTAGACAAAACGATAAAAGACAGACAGATAATTTAACTTTGAAACTAATATTATTATAGTATAATTTTTGCAGAATTCTGTACCTAGAAGATTGATTTACAATGACAAACTGTTTATTTGGTTTTAAAATTTGACAGCTGACAGTATTTTGTCAAAACAAAATGTTTACAATCTGTTTAAATAATGATAAACTTGCAAATCAATTAAATTTTCATATGGATGACTTAGGAAGTACAGTGACAATGATAATTTTTAAAGTTAATTTTTCTGTCATAAAATTAAATTTAAAAATTGCAAATCAACATTTTTATTTTTTATCTACGACTAATGTATTGTGTGTTTTTTTTACATCCCACAGTAAATAATAACGAGGCAAAATTATTATGCCTGCATCAATTTCTCTGTGTAAATAATAATAATAATAAAAACATAAATGTTCGGTTTCACCAACAAAAGTTAAATTTTAATCGTTGTTTAAATAAATAAAAGTAAATCGAATTTATGACAGCAATGTCAATCATTCTATTTGACATGAAATTTTGATTTGCTTTTATTTATTTAAACAATGATTAAAATTTAACTTTTGTTGGTGAAACCGAGCAAAAGATTGGTAGCTAATGATAAAAAACCAAATAAACAAAAATAAATACGCAAAAATTTTGATTTTTCTCTATCACCATAGTTACATCACAAAATATTGCAATGTTAATGTAATTTGTTTTAATTTGAAATTATTATGAAACGAAATTATTAAAAACATCTTGTGTGTAATACATTAGACATAGATAGAACTCACTATAATCGCTATAATTTCCTCTGATGATTACTACCCTTACTCGCTTTGCTCGTTCGTGTTGTAAATTTCATCTTTCGAATAATAACATCAATTATAGCGTCGTTGTACAATATCTATTACAATTGGTAGAAAATGGCGGCTGACATGCTGATAGATATATTACACCAAGTTATCAGCCATGGTAATGGTTTCTGTATGATATTTTATACTCAAAATAGAGCATACTTAACATGTTTAAAGAAAACTGTCCCGTATTTTTCGTTAATATTACTTGTCAATTATTTCCTATTACTGTCTTTGTTATTTATTTAAAAAGCACTCAATATTACAACAACTACAGCTTTTTGATTACAATAAGTACATTTGTTGACACCAGTAAGCTTAGAAGTATAAAATACACGCAACGCGTCCGTTGAGGATACAATCAGAAAACTAATTTAAGGAAAGTAAATAAAACTGCCCATTATAAATTATGTTAGATGACGTGAAGCACTATATTGTTTTCCGTCATAATCCAAGCATCCATTTTTCATTCGTGATCTACTGTTATTATTTGATTAAACTTCATTTCAAAGTTCCGCAAAACAACGATTGAGAAACACTGCATTAGAGGACGTTCATATATCACCCAACGCACAACGACCAGCGAGCCATCTAGCGGTGGCGAAGATAAGTAAAAGCGAGCAGTACAAATGCCAAGTTCAGAACAAATCGCGCCGAATTCACCGCTTCCCCGTCTTTGCGGTTAATTGCTCGAAGAAATGATTAGGTGCGAACGCAGAGTGTGCGTGATTTCAGGATGTGAAACAGCGTTATTAATTGAATGAAGAAATAAAAGAATAGTGGTGAGGCGAGGAAGGCGCACCTTTAATGGATTAAAGATCGAATGAGTTTTGGAGTCTGTGTGTGAGAGATTATTTTGTTAGCGCGATGGAAAAATCTGAGTTATGGATGAGTGCGGATGGAATCTGTGACGTGTGACGTCTATAGAAAATGAAAAAGGGAGCAAATTAATCGTTCAACTGTATTTTGACTTCTGTCTTTCGAACGCCACTACGTTACTTTGCCATTTGCCAATTCACAAAGTGAATATTTTCATTCTAAAATAGAGACATTTTCAGAGCGGTTCAATTTTAAAAAAATAATTTTTATAGCGCAACCAAAACAAAGCGAAGCTCGGAAAATATGTAAACTTAAGTGTAATTTAGTCTAAATCTCTACAAAATATATCAAATATGATCAATGATAACGAGGTAGCGTTGGAAAAAGCAAAATGTTATTTAAATTGATAAAACATGGGGTGTTACTGAGGTTGTATTAGACTATTTTAAACAGTGTTACCATGGTAACAGTAAAATACTTCCATATTAGGCGCATTCCATTAGTCATTTGGATCCGATCTAACTTACATTTACTGATCCAGATCACTTATTTATTTTGCTGGATTACTTCGCTAACTTTATTTTCAGTACTAGAATTACTTATTCTGATTTACTTTGAAGTAATTCATCCCAATATGTTCATTAGTTTGCTTAATTCAGTTCATTTGGTCATGTTGTCTAATTTATCTGAATTGGTTTAAGTGAACCAAGTGGCAAATGGAATACAGCTATAGATTACATTAGTTTAAATAGTATGTTAGTTAATACAGACTTTAATACAACTCACTGAATTTAACCCGTTGCTTTTAAATCAGTTATAAATGGAGTAGTGGTATTCAGTCGGGCTGTGGATTTGAAAACCCGGGTTTCATTCTCACAGCCGACAAACAATTTTCACCATCTTCAACATATTTGGGGACCGTATTTTGACGGCTAGTAACTCTACGTCATGCGTATAAATATATCATTTACCGAGATCGGCAGAGTGTCACATCCACGAATGAGTAAAAGGCGTGATGATATATTTATTTTTTATAAAAGAGAGTAATAAAGTATACGTATAATACAAAATATATGTTTACATGTAGTTTATTAAACTCAACAAATCTAATCTAAGCTGTATTCCATTTGCCACTTGGTTCACTTAAATCAGTTCAGATAAATTAGACAACATGACTAAATGAACTGAATTAAGCAAACTGATGCATTTATTGGGGTGAATTACTTTAAAGTAAATTAGAATCTGTAATTCTAGTGCTGGAAATAAAGTCAGCGAAGTATTCCAACGAAATTAATAAGTGATCTGGTTTATTAAATGTAAATTAGATCTGATCCAAATGGCAAATGGAATACGCCTCTAATCGACACTTGATTTTTCTATTGTTTTACAAATTTTGACATTTATAAGTTGAACATTATTTGACAAATGTCAAAATTTTTAGGAACAGTGGAAAAATGAATTGAACAATTTGATTTCCACATACTAGATTTGTTAAGTTTAATAAACATACCGAAATAATCACCTCGGGTTTTCAGGTTATAAAAACATAATGTTATATTACAAAAAGTTCTTATTTTGGTCTATTAAAAATTTGTTAAACGAATTTTTTAGAGATTTGTTCATTTTGCAAATAAACTATTCGATCAAAATCCCTAAGCATTTACTTTCTGTTGGTTTATTTGTATGATGCTAATTTTGTTTCGCTAAATTGATTGGGGAATGACCTACGTAGCTCAGAATATAAAGTGAATTACATGAAATAAACAAGTTTAATTATCATATTTCGAGTGAAATTTATAATCTTTCGAAGTTCTAGCAAGGAAATAACAATGAAATTAGCAGGTACCTATGTTATTGTAATGTCATTAATGAATTACAGAGTATTATTAACTCAATTATTTGACTTCAAATTGAAAGTAAAGTCAATTACAAACTGATTACATTACTTCATTATTTCTCCAACATTAGTTTGCTAATGTACTTAAATTCTATGTAATTTTGTAATTATCAGCTTTGGTCTGTCCTCATAATATTTAATGTAACTGCGAAAACTGAATTGTAAACTTCATCAAAATAAATTATGAAAAAACTCTTTGAAAAAACAGTACAAAGAGTAGAAATGCTTCATGAAATTTTTAATTTAATCTCTCACTGTTGAGATGAATAGTTTTATTAATTTCTGTTGGATTTCACAAAAGAATGTTTCGTATTGTTTTTGTTATGTAGAAGTGTTGTAGCGAGAAAATATTTTGATTAAATGAGAACAACTCAAGTATTTTCAAAGAAGGAAAGATTAGAATAAAATTTCTGAAATGTTTGTAAGTTTTCTGCAAGTAATTTCTGTTATAATCAACGCTAAATAGTTTTCAAGCTAATTTGAATTTTAAAGACATTTCAATGGAATTTAAAGGGTGGTTTATATGGTAATACTTGCTTGGATAGTTTCTGAGCACCACTTAACAGCACTTACAATATTATTTACATACTAAGTTTACCCTGAAGACACTATTTTGTTCAAATAGTTGTTGTTTCAGCTGTAATTGTTTCTAGATTAATTAACAAATATCGTAAATTCTAGCAAATTAATTCTAAGATAAAATATGCATCATGCAATATAGACATCAAGTAAATTCTTTATTCAGTAACAAATTACTTTCAATTAAAAATGTGAGAGAGGAGCACTGAAATTGCGTGGTATTATATATTTAAATATTCCGCTCACTAGTAATTTATGTTATCTAAGTTGGTAATAGTTAAACACGATATTCAATTGATTTTTAAAACAGTAAAATTTTCATCCCTTATCTAAAAGGAGGAAATGATACTTTTCATTCGTAGGAAAGAATAGCATATTATATACTAAGGAAGAGAAGTGCATGATTTTATCCCGAAGAATACATTTGCAGCACGAGTCGAAGGCGAGGACTACATTACGACGAGAGAAAAAAATTCAATTCTCTGAATATACAATTTTTGCCACGAGTCCAAGATACAAAGTGATTATTCTTAAAAATATCTCGGTAAGTGATATATTTTGCGCGTGAAGTGCGATTACTAGTCGTCAAATCACGGCCTCCAAAGATGTAAGTGGTGGAGGAGCCACAGGGGAAGCTTTTGAAATTATAAAAATTGTTTGTCGCCTGTGGGAATCGAACCAGAGTTCTCAGGATCAACAGGCCGACTTCATACCACTGAGCAAATAACTATTTTCACGACTCTTCCAGAAAGTTAAATATAAAATTGAGGACATAAAGTGATACTTTTCGTCCTTAAGCAAGAAAGTAAAGCTATATCTATGGTAACTAGAAAATAATGATATAATTTGACATAAGTGACACCCAGTTGACATCTGTTAAGAAAATAATAAATAGTATCAAAATTTCTAATTTATTTGTGTAAGTTTTATTTTATGTTATGGTAATAAAAAATTATATGTATATCTCGTGAAGAAAGTGTAATTCTTCCTTCAAGTGCTTATATGAAACTGCATCTTTGAAAAGAAATGTCTTACTCTCATTCCTTAATATACAAATAACTATTCCATTAAAAATGTAAGAGAAGTACACTGAAATTGCACGTTATTATATATTTAAATTTCCTGTGCACTAGTGATTTATGTTATTTAAGTTGGTAATAGGGTAAGACGATGTTTAGATTGATCAATATTTATTTTGTCAGTTCCTTATAAATGATTATTTATGAAAAACCAATGTTAAATAAAAGTTGCCTAGAGGGAAAAAGTTATATTGAATAATATTTTTAATTTAACGCATAACAGGATTTCGCACTAAGCCCCACGTTTTCACGTTCCAGTAAACTTTCGTTAGATTGTAATATATCCAAAATCTTTCATTTTCCGTGTGATGTGTTTGGCAGTGTTAACTTCCGCTCTCGCTTCGTTTCCAGGGAACTGGAAGTGGAGGCGATGGGTGATGCAGGTATTTGTGCGTGGCGGCGCCACTGTAGTGGTGTGAGGGCTCCGTTAACGTTTCCTGGTGCTTGTTATCTTTCAAATTGTATTATTGAACGTTCCGGGCCCGAGCTGTGAGGAGATAACGCGTGGCAGACAAAACACCAGCCAGGTTCACAGAGATTCTGAATTCATACTTGCTGTTTAGTGATGAATTGTTATAATGGTGCTTATGTTGCAGATGATTAGTCATTTGGAATTTTATTGAATGGATAAGACACGCTAAGACTATGATAATTGAATATCGTGATTCAAAAATATTATTCAATATAACCTTTTTATTTAACAGTGATTGTTCAAAAAATAATAATTTATAAGTTACTGACAGATTACTAACAATTGATCAAATTGAATATCTTTTAAACTAATGCCAACTTAAATAATATAAATAAGTAAATAAATAAATATACTCGTATCATGACGCCTTCTATCCATTACTGGCTGTGGCACTCTGCCGAAGCAGATCTCGGTATGTGATATATTTTGCGCATGAAGTGCGGTTACCAGCCGTCATATCACGGCCTCCAAAGATGTTAGTGGTGGGGGAGCCACAAGGGTAGTTTTTAAAATGATGAAAATTGTTTGTCGCCTGTGGGAATCGAACTAGGGTTCTCAGGATCCACAGGCCGACTTGATACCACTGAGCTAGCTACCCCTATACGCTGTATACCCATTACTGGGTGTGGCACTTTGCCGTAGCAGATCTCGGTATGTGATATATTTTGCGTATGAAGTGCGGTTACCAGTCATCAAATTACGGCCTCCAAAGATGTTAGTGGTGAGGGAGCCACAAGGGTAGTTTTTAAAATGATGAAAATTGTTTGTCGCCTGTGGGAATCGAACTAGGGTTCTCAGGATCCACAGGCCGACTTGATACCACTGAGCTAGCTACCCCTATACGCTGTTTACCCATTACTGGGGGTGGCACTTTGCCGTAGCAGATCTCGGTATGTGATATATTTTGCGCATGAAGTGCGGTTACCAGTCATCAAATTACGGCCTCCAAAGATGTTAGTGGTGGAGGAGCCACAAGGGTAGTTTTTAAAATGATGAAAATTATTTGTCGCCTGTGGGAATCGAACTAGGGTTCTCAGGATCCACAGGTCGACTTGATACCACTGAGCTAGCTACCCCTATACGCTTTGTACCCATTATTGGGTGTGGCACTTTGCCGTAGCAGATCTCGATAAACGATATATTTTGCGCGAAAAGTGCGGTTACCAGTCGTCAAATCACGCCCTCCCTAAGGATGTTAGTGCAGGAGGAGCCACAGGTGTACTTTAATGTAGGAAAAATTGTTTGTCGGCTGTGTGAATCGAACCCGGGTCTTCCAAATCCACAAGCCGATTCGATACCACTGAGCCACCTACCCTATAAATTATATAAATGTGCATTGGAAATTTAAATGTATAATAGTGTGCAATTTTATTGCACTTCTTTTACAATTTAAATTCTCTCTGTCGATTGTGGGTTAATCTCTGATTATACTCGTATGTAGCGTAATTTCGTGGTCCATCAAATACCTATGTGCAAATGTCTGTAAATGGTTAAACTGTTTGCAAATATTATTGCTGAAATTAACACACATTACAAGGTATAAACAAATATTTGCAAGTTTCTGTAAATATTTGAATTACCAGAACTATTTGCAATTCAGACTATGTGGTAATTTGTCGAACTATAGCAAGGTAGATATTTTTCAGTTGTCAGTAATTGTTACATCTGATTTTCGATAGTTTATTTAAAAAAAAAAGTAAAACAACGGGCAATGATGCTCGGAAAATATGTAAACTAAAGTATAATTCTGCCTGAATCTCTAGAAAATGAGTTAAATTTTACCATTTATATTAAGGGATCTAAGCTACATTGGAAGCAGTAAAATGTTGACAGATTTAGTTTCTGTGAACTGTCCTTTTAAATGAGTTGTAAATAGAAAAATAAGAATTAAAGACTTATTTACAATATCACATACCAAATATCAACAGGAGTAAAATATAACGTCACTGCTTTGACATACAATTGAAAACCAGTTGTACAACGTTGTAAACTAATTGGTACGATCATGGCCAACTTCATTAAATTGCACTACGCTTATTATGGCCGTTTCATATGTCATTAAAATTCCTAGTTTCAAATTTACAGAGCGGCCACGTCAACTAGCGCCTCTAACGACATACGTCGTAACTAAATTTGAAAATACTGCCGCTTGCATTGATTAAAAAAATCTTAAAAACAAGCCTAGTCATTATATATTTATTATCCTACGATCTTTACAGTAAAATACTAACCGTTGACACTAATAATTCAATATATGACTTATAAACACAAATAGGTAGACAATATGGTGGCATTATTTACCTGAAGACAGATAATGCTACGTTGTCAAATGAAATTCACTTAGTCTAAACTAGCTAGTCACTTTAGTCGAAAGCTCAGAATTCTATTCACAATATTTAATAATATTGAATGTATATATAAAATACCCAGTTTCATTAAATGTATTTTGTTTGAACACAAATTTCTGTTTTCAAATATTTTAAGTTTGTTTTTGTAACTAGACAGCGTTGTCACTTACCTTTAATAGAAATAAAAAGCACTAGATGGCATTACTTGACGTACTAAAACTGTACAAAACTCACGACAAATTTTTATTTGACAGATGGAATGAAACGGCCATAATAAGCGTAGCACAATTCAAAGAAGTTGGCAATGGTACGATATGCTGTAACATGTTCGGTAACGTTAAGATATATATATATATATATATATATATATATATATATATATATATATATATATATATATATATATATATATATATATATATATATATATATATATATATATATATATATATATATATAGATATATATACAGGCTGTTAAAAAAGTTCCGGGACGGAGAAATATCTCGAGAAAAACACATCGAATCAAGAAACCAAAAAACACGTGCTTCATATTTTGCAAAAATTAATTATCATTAAAAACCAATAATTATAGCTACTAAATATAATGTATAAATCCTACAGTTCTCAGATTTTTTCGATGATGAACAAACGAAGTCTGTTTGCGATTTTCAAAAATCTTGATACGCTAATATATATTTCCTGCTGTCAAAAATAGGTGTATGAAGAAAATTATTATACAACATTTTTGGAGCCAGTGGTTGAGCTAGTTAGCTACTTTTAATAACTTTTCAAATTCGTTCAATTTTGTCAATTTCAAAATATCTTACAATTTTCCAATATTATTTTAATGTTACACTGTTTCTTAAAACAAGATGTGCTTCAGTTAGCAATAAAAAAATATTTGAAATTGGTACGACAGATACATAAATTCATTTCCTCTTTTTGACAGTGACATTTGAAAATTTAAATGTAAGTACATTTATAATTCGTAAATAAATTCGTTGTTTCTCATACCTACATCCTTTTATTTTTTAACATTACTTACAGAGCAATAATCTAAAGTATTTCTATCTCTGAAAATCGTATTAGCTGTCAGGCCCCTGACATAACCTTGTATTTCCGCCTTCACCTGGCGTTGTGCAAATTATGAAATAAAAAATCCCCAGAATTGTATTGCCCACTGAAACACTTACTTCTGATCACTCTGTATTACATACATACATATCTTCACGCTATATCCCAACAAATGGGGTAGCACGAACCCTAAAATCACTCATAAAACATTCACTCATCACACTCATCAAACAATCAGCCCTCGTTAAACATTATCATCCAAACACACCACCCTCTCTTCAACCATATTCATAGATAACTCTATATAAACTCATTCATTTATTACACTCGAAATCATTTATCACACAAAAAACCGGTAATCACAACATTCCTATTCACTTATCATTCATCTTCTTTCTTCAACGTACATATGCATAAAACATCTCAAATTACTCACGCTCACTCCTAACAACGAATCTAATAACGAATCTGACAACGAATCTACAAAGATTAGAAAAGATGAAAGCGATAGCCTGCACTTGTATATGATAGAAGTATTTATTTTTTTTATTAAGGGAAAGTTTTTCAATCAGCGGTTTACTCTGATTAATGTTAATCGTGATTGATTAGCTTAATCGGCAATAAACAGGTAATTGAAAAACTGGTCCTTACCCATTTGGCATTTGCAAAAGTACAAACAAAAAGCAATCAGCATTCGATCAAAGTGCCCTTTGATTTACATCCTGCTGGCTTAACTATTTACATCCATTTAAAAAAAAAATATATCATCACGCCTTCTATCCATTACTGGATGTGGCACTCTGCCGTAACAGATCTCGATAAGTGGTATATTTTGCGATTGAAGTGCGGTTACCAGTCGTCAAATCACGGCCTTCAAAGATGTTAGTGAAGAGGGAGCCACAGGGGTAGTTTTAATGTACTAAAAATTGTTTGTCGGCTGTGGGACCCCAGATTCTCAAAATCAACAGGCCGACTCGATACCACTGAGTCACCTATTCCATTTTAAGATTGAATAATATTTCTTAGGATTGTTCCTAAACGGTGTGGTACGAAGTAGGTCGACAGAGTGCAAATATGCGAATACACCAAGCTGAGTACCCGGTTCGTCGTACATTAGACTACAGGTAAAGCCCTGGGCTGCTATCAGCGCTGTGCTCTCTAATAATGTTACAGACATACACCACAGGGCAGAACTGAGGAAAATGTTACCAGTAAATACAGGGCAGGCCTTCAGCACAAATCATAGTCATTATCTGGACAGTGGGCAGTGGACAGTCACTGTGTTAGTAGCATCATAATGCCAATGGCACACTGGTCGAGGAGCATGAATGAGCGTCGAGGAACTCATCGATGAAACAACAGAACGCACCCTGACTGATAAAATAAACAAACACGAAAAAATAGCACAAAGCAAAACCAAAATGACAGCTCACGCTAACATGAAATGAGACACAATCGTTTCATCGAGGAACTCCTCGATGGAAATAGAGGCGCCTCTATTTTTCATCGATGACGGGTGCGTTCTGTTGTTTCATCGATGAGTTCCTCGACGGTCATTCATGCTCCTCGACCAGTGTGCCATTGGCATTAGAAAGAAAAAATCTTTTAAGCCGAAAGGCAAAAATAAATGATTACTATTATTAACAGAAAAATGTAATTTGATTTTATATAAACTTTGGATTGCTAACATGCTTATAACATATAAATGGCCGCCATTTGCAGGGCAGGCAAAAATAGCGGTATATTTAAATGTATCATAAGCATTTATGTTTTAAAAACATATTTCAATTTACTGAAATTATTAAATAAATATTTTAATAAAGATTAAAACTAATATAAACAAATAGATATAAAAATATATAACAGATATTATTATTGAATGTATGGGTTTGATTTATAGTTATTCGTAAATACAAAAAATATTCGAAATGAACTTGTGAAAATACTAATATAATTTTAAAATATGGTGACAGCAAATATTAAAAATAATTTATGCGGTCTGTCTTTGAATATATTTGTATAATCTAAATTTTGAAATACAAGACTATCCAAACAAAAAACTTTAAATATTTTAAATTTGTTCATGTAATTGCAAATATTGAATCACCAAAGTGCACCTATCAGCAACAAAAATACGACATTTTTAAAATGTTCGTGTTATACATACAATAATCTATTTTACTCAAAATATAATTACACATTTGAAAGTATTTATTCAATACAAATACAAGAAAAATGCTATGTAAACAATAGAGCAATGCATGTTTAGCCTTTCCTGCAAATGGCGGCATACTATTTGTCTCAGTTGTACTCGTACCTAGTCAGCTATCCAGTGTTTACAAAACCATTGGATTTTACAGAAATACGGCTTTGTTTTGTTGATGACGCTTCAAAATCTAAATATAACATTTTGAAAATTGAGTTTCATCAAAATGTGAAGATGGATAATAACTGATTTGAATGAAACAAAAACTGGGACAATTTTTCTCAAAGTCTTGTTCATACTGTTCTAAGATTTTTATTTAAATCAAGCATGATAAAAATCTTAGAATAGAGAAAAACTATCCTAAATTTGTTTCCTTTAAAATCAACTAAATATAGTCAGTTTATTCAGTCATTGAACTTAATAAACTTTATCTATAATCAAGCGAAATCAATTGAAATACATATATGTTGTATAGAATCGAAATGATAGTAATCTAATATATAATGTGATTATTGTGTTGGGAAATGGGTACGAAACAAAGCAATATTTGATATTTCATTGACTATACACTATAATGGATAGAGGTTTGTTCAACACACATACTTCGCAATTGTTAACAGTTACATTAAGCTAATATTATTGTTTGTTGGAATATTAGCTTTTGCGCACATGAAAATGCATACAAAATATTAAATAAAATAGGACGATTATGATCTAGAACATTTTAAATTATTATACTCTATTCCAGTTAATAATAAAGTAGATGGCATTGTGATTTTACCTACTAAAAGAATTCAAAATTTGCATTTTTTAAAAATATGGTTCTATATAATATAAGGCACAAGAAATTGATTGCCGTTGAGCGCCAATTAATATCTTTTTTAGTTTTTAAATTACAACGATTTTTGACATTTTTCAAATCGCAACTTTAAGACGCTATATTTTGAAAACTAAAAGAGATATCGAAATGCGGTTTGAACCAGTGTATTTCTCGTACTGTACTTAATATAATAACAAATTTTGAAAATATTGAAAATTTTTCGATTTTTTTCTAAATTTTTTCTTGGCTATATTTGAAAAACGGTATGAGATAATGAAAATCTGTGAACACCAGTGAATTTCTCGCGTAAAAATACGTGGGTATGTAAATTTTCGCGAAGAAAATCGCACGGATAGATTTTCTATTACAGAAAAACGAAAAATGACCAAAAATCGTTAAAATCTTAAGGGGTACCCCTTCAAAAATAATTAATTTTTAGCCGATTTTCGTTTTTCTGTAATAAAAAACTTAACCGCGCGATTTTTTTTCTGAAAATTTGCATACCTATGTATTTTCACGCGAGGAATTCACTAGTGTTTACAGATTTTCAGTACCTCGTCAATTTTTTAAAATATCGCCAAGGAAAAATTTTGAATAAAACCGAAAAATTTTAAATTTTTTCAAAATTTGATATTATATTAAGTAAAACTTGAGAAATACACTGGTTCAAACCGTATTTCGATATCTCTTTTAGTTTTCGAGATATAGCGTCTCAAAGTTGCAAATTTAAAAACATGAAAAACCGCTGTAACTCGTAAACTAAAAAAGATATGAAGATGCACTCAACGGCATTCGATTTCTCGAATCTCAAACTATATAGAAACATTAAAAAAAATTGAAAATTTTGAACCCTTTCAACAGAAATATTCGATACATTACTTTTTCTGCGACTACTATGAAAAGTTTACATTTATGGTTTCAGTTGTAAACGTAAAGTTGATGGTTACTAAAGAACAAGCAAATAAACATTTTTAAACCATTTTATCGCGTGCTTAAAAAGACATATTTAAGATATTTTCACTCATTTTCGACTAAAATATGATGATTTTTGAAGAAATGACATTCTTTATTTATTTCGATTGTATGTATTTTCATGATTAAGAATAAAACATGAACTGATTGTACGTAGATTGGACTAACCAAATATAGTTATTTTCAATTTAAAAATACCTATTTTGATAATTTCTTAGTCGTAGAAAAAATTATATATGTATCACGAGCGTAAAATATTTTTTTCTGATATCGGCAAGAAAGTGCCTAATTTCCTGACCAATTTTAGTATGGAAAATATGTTTTTACAAAACAGTCAAGTAAAATACGTATCCAAGGCTACAACAAAAATAACAGTCTGGTAAAATACAAAATACATTGTAGTCTAGAAGTGGATTAAAATACGTAGTCTAGAAGCGGATTAAACAACCGCTTCGTCAAGTAAAATATCACTTTCTTGACTTACTATGTAATATACGATTATTCCTCTTGCACTATTAAAATTAACAATTTGAGGTTATGCCCTCTATCCAAAATTTCTGCGCACTTTATGGAAGATGGTAATAGTAAACAATAAATATTATTGCAGGATAATTCCTCCATTACCTTAGTCCACTTTAAATTAAAACCACCAAAAGAATAAAAACAAACAAAATAATTGCAAACAAATTCTCTCACACTCATAACAGGGACTAATCTATTCAGACCGTGTTCAGAAGTAAATTTGCCTAACGATAATAAAACAAGCATCAAAAAACGATTTTCCACCATTAATTACAGTGGCGTATTACGATTTCGGAAGCAGGGGCCGCGAGCCGTCGCGGGCACAAAAAGCGCAGGTGATTAAAGCATGAATGCAGCGCTTCGTTCATTCAGAGCAACGGTGCGCTTGTGAAAAAGGACTCCGCAATGGAAAACGAATGCTGGAGATAGATTTGTATGAATTTGTAAATACAGAACGCTAGAGGGTTGTTTACTAGAAGTTCAAGAGTCCAGGATGAAATGTTTCCGGTTTAGGAGATGAAAGAATGATAAATTACAGAGAGGGAATTTGATGCTGTTCAGGAACTAAAGGTTGAAATGTTGATACATAGTTGCACTGAGGATTTTCGTATTACACATATTTGTACAATAGGTAAAAGTAATTTATACTGGAGATAAGCATTATTTAAAATAAAATGATTTTTTACTTCAGTGTTTCTAAAGAGGTTGTGTAAAGAGATAAGTGGTAAAAAAGAACTGTACTGAACTTGAAAATTAAATTTATTAATTTCCAAATGGGCTTTTCAAGACTTTTTGAAATTTGTATATATTAATCTACGTAATAAAATTATTATACCCAAAATTTTTATTTTGTTTTTAAACTTGTATTAAGCATGATAAAAATATTTAAACTTTCGAAACAAACGAATATGACGTAGTTGCATCTTGGATTAAAGAGAGACAGATAAGACAGAGATAACTTCACGTAACGTGTGTCGTTGTTAGTAGAATCGTAGAATGCTGAATGTTTGTTTCTTCTTTGTCTTCTTCTCAGTAAAGTTGAGCACCGACAAACGTTTCAGACAAAGCTCTGTGATTGGCTTAGTGCAACTACGTAATTGCAATATGGCAGTGCGGAATTTAAATGAGCGTTTTGAATTATTCAACTTTAACTTTCATATTTCAGCAATAAAGATACTATTTATGGTATGGTTTTATATTGTATTAAATGTGATGTACGGTCAAGAATTTATTGTAATAAATATATATTAAAAACCTCTACCACTTGAATTCTGCATATTTTTAAAGTATCTTAGCGTACTGCTGCCATCTACGACGAGTTTGGTCAGTATTTCTCATTGTGAATATATATAGATGAGGCAAAATTTGAATGGCTGTCATTTTTAATTTAAAAACTAATATTTTTAAAAATAAATGCTTTTATTTTTATTATATCGTTTATGGACAGTTTCAAAACTATATTCTGCTCACGAAAATTTTGCAGTGACAGCAAGTCCCATTTACAGTGGCCAACAGAGCGTATGTATTGTGGGTTGATTATTACCAGGCGTAGTAAATAGTAATCATCAGATATAATTCTTTTACTAAAATTAGTCGTCGATAATTCACAAATAAATAAACAATAGTTTATTAATGGCCACTTGCACTGATTTCACATTAATCACATAAATTAAAAACGTCAAATGATACTTTTGACAGCAATATTACATTAATTATTTGATAACTAAGAATAAATTAAACCCCTAAGCCTTAATAAATATAAAGATAAATCTAAATACGTATTTCGAGAACTAAGTTCTCACCATCAGTAGACGAAGCAAGGGAAAAACCAAGATTACACGACTTGTGAACCAAGCTAGTGGTCAAGGTCAAGGTGTTCGACAAGGTGGTTTCAACCTCGAAATACGTATTTAAATTTATCTTTATATTTGTTAAGGCTTAGGGGTTTAATTTATTCTTAGTTATATCTTAGCCTTAGATTTTTACTTTTTACTTTAATTATTTGATAGTTCATTTTGATTAGATATTGTTCTTTTAAAGAAAACTTTGCGATAGTGTAAATCTGCCTGCATTCTGCACCAATCACAAGCAAGTATTTTGTTTCCTATTTCGTCTAATGCTGCAAGGTTTCAGTGAAAAGCATATAATACATTTATGTAATAAACGTGAAAGATATACATCTTTTGTGTTAGTTCTTAAAATTAGAAAAGTAACATTCGACCATGGAATATCTGTTTATATGTCAAACTTAACCTATGGCTCTGTATCTTATTGATTCGCGGCTACAATATGTTTGTTATAATGTTTTAAAGTGATGAATTGCAATTTAAAACTTCATGTTTTAGGTTAATCCTTAAAATTTTTCAATTATTAACTTGAAGTTTAATGTAAGATTCATGCAACGGTAGTCATTAAAATCAGATTTATGCTTTCAGCTGATATATGCAAAGTGAAATTCTTTTAAAAAAGTCGTATTTAAGAAGAGTCCATATTTCACTTAAACTAAAAACCGAACACCAATAATGCAGACTCCAGCAGTAGCGAACAAGTAAATACTTAAAGTTTAACTACTTGTAAAAATTTTAATTGACTTCTGTTTAAGCTGAAGTTAAGATTTTCTTATTGCGAGTTTCCTCAACATTTAATTAGGGTTAAAATTCTCTTTGAGAGAAGCTTCAAGTGATTCTTTGAGAACGCTCGATACTTTCAAGAATGCTTGATACTGCAAAACTTTATTAAAACAGAAATCTCTTAATTCTAATTAGACAACAAGCTATTTCATCGTGTAGAGCTGTAGAGCCCTCAATGTTCTAAATGAAATCGTAAGCGAACAGTGAACTGATCGCTACCGATGCGGAAGAAGAAATTAAATCTGACTTATTAATTAGAACATTAATGCTACAAAACAGAGATTCACAGGAATTGTATTCAATATAGAAAACAAATTGAAAATATAATAATTTTCGCGCCAAACTTTTCCAGATGACAGTAGTGTACAAGTCCATCATATTTTGAAATTGACAGTGTACGTTGCTAGACACAGTTACAAAGAAAGTTATTGTTTTTCTTTCTGCGTTTGTGTTTGTATCATTTCACAAGCAGATAAAGTTGAAAAATATTAATAGAAAAATGATTAGCACTGCTTTTAAAAGCTCACATTTATTGTAATCAAAATCAATCTGTTGTTTTAGTATCTTGAATGAATGTTTATTGAATGGTAGGAATATAAATAGTAGATGACTAAAAATTGAGCAGGAATTATAAAAATGAAAAATACGGTTCTAATTTCTTGACGGTAGCAGCAACATGTCAGTTGTGAACATATTTCAATATATGTGAAACAGCAGTTGAAATAATGGTGATTATTGAGAAAAAAAGAATATAAATTATGACTTTAAATGGATCAAAAATATATTGAACGGTAGGTATATAGTAGAAGAGTAGAAATCGAACGGGGATTACAAATAGGAAAACTCGAATATAGTTACTAGAAAGTAGGAGTAAAATGTCATCTGTACGCTAATGCTGATTTGCAAAGAAAAAATAAAGAGCTCTTTAGTTTAGGTAGTACTAGTGTGACGGTGGTGCCATCGATTGTCGAGTGGCGAAACTGACGCTCGAAAAAATATAAAAATTTAATAAAATAAGTGTTTTATACCTATTATGATTTGAATATCATGAATTATTAACAGGTTGTTGGTCTAGTTAATTTTCAAATACCGTACCACCGTGTGGTGTTGCCATTATAAATTGGGATTCTTAATTTTTCGTTAAAAACAAGGTTTTGCATGGCTATATATCCATTAAACGATAAAAAACTTTCTCCTTCTGATACAACATGCATGGATAGTTCTAGAACATCATACTAGTTTTTCAAATGAAACTGCAAAATTTTAGAGGTACACAAACCAAATATGTGCGATTCTGAGTGATGATCGCCATAAGCCCCGTGTATAAGAACTCAACTTTACAAGCGAATATATTTGTTCACAGATGATGAATGTGTTTCATATTTTAACAGGATGCGTATGACTATCCAATGTTTACGTGCGCCAAATTTCATTCAGATCTGCAAAAAAAATTTTCACGCTAGTATTACTTTAAAGAATTGTTAATCTAGCAACAGTATCAATAGGGATTTTCTGAAACTTATTGAACCGTTAGTTGCTAATGAACCGATAAAACTTTCATGCAACCCAGCATAAATCTAATACAGATTAGACTGGAGGTGAAATAATGATGATTATTGAGAATAGAATAATTATGAGTGTAAATGGATTGAAAATATGTCAAGAATTTGAAGCAACCGAATGAATATAAAGGTAGCTATCTCAAGTAGTATATTTATGTACTTAAGAAGAATAGTAACCTCAATATTTGACAATACTTTTAAACAGCATTCTCTCCCAATTCAGCGGAATTTAGCATCGTCCATGTCAGAGATTTGAGCCCGGGAGACGGTTTAATAAAGCCGGCGTTCGTTGCCGCTGTGCCCGGTATAAATTAAACACACCAGCCGGGTTGTGCTTTGCTGGGGTTGAACTCTAAACCTGAATCGTCTCTCTCACCTCTGAACGACGCCTTTTGCTGCGTAACAAGAGACGCGTGACTGGAATCTGTCGTCATGGAAACGGCGAAACAAGGAACATTGACAGTGTCTTTATATGGTGATAAACGGAAATTATATTAGATGATATTTGTAATTTTTATAATTTTAATTTATTTTGAATTAATAAATATGTATATTCTTTTAAAATTGTTTTGAACATGTTTTCATTTGAAAATCAGAAATTAATTATTTTAAACAATTTTGAAAAGTAAAGTTAATTGACATAATTTAGATAATTAAGCCCATTTGAATGATATAATTGTGGCAATATGGAAATATTTCAATAACAACACCATGAAATTTAATATGAATTCTGCAGTAACTGTTTCGTTTATTAAAGTAGAAGTTAATGAACAGACAGAACATACCGAGGTATTGATCCACATAAAATGATTAAATTTCTCATTAAACAGTGTGAATGTTTGTTTATATTTAAGCCTATAATCCCATAAAACAAGTGGACTTCATACTCACTACTGCCATATTTTCGTTTTGGTTGTTTTCATTACTGTTCTTTAAAATAAGATATAGTTAGAGAGCTAGGGTGCAAAATGATGTCTCATTTATTCCAGTGACAGAAATGGATTTTTTAATAGATTATGTCATGATGAACATGAAAAAAGAAAATTAGATTTGGGAACGGGTGGAAACTATAGATGGCGTCGATGTGAATGCGTAGATTTTAAGGGTGGTTGACCACTTTCAGAGCTTCTGTCACCAATGAGCAACCAGAAATAATTTCTGTCAATAATTTTTTTGTCATAAATTCGTCGTGAACAAGTAGTATGTCAAACGACACCAAAAAGATTGCTTACTTTGACCGGTTTTGTCGCGCATGCTTCACCGGCCAAAACTTCTGTCATTATTTTTGTTGCTTAATTATGCCAAAGTCTATAATTGAAACTGAAAATTACCCTGTACAAAATATGTCAACAACTATCCTTTAAATCTGTGCATTCACACCGGCGCCATCTATAGTTTTCCACCCGTTCCCAAATCTAATTTTCTTTTTTCATGTTCATCATGACATAATCTATTAAAAAATCCATTTCTGTCACTGGAATAAATGAGACATCATTTTGCACCCTAGCTCTCTAACTAAAACTAGATATTCAACAAGGACTATACTGCTGAGTTTATGAAGAAACTAAATTATTAAAGTAAACAAAACTAAATTCTAAAATTAAATTTAGTACGTGGCGCTTATGAACAACAGGATAGCCAATTAAAAAAATAAATATGTCAATCAATTATAGTAACCTGGTATATCGAAATGTGTATTTCATATCACGCAAAATTTTGAACTAAAAGAATTACTACGTGTAAAACGGACTGCGTCCGTAGTGCCATCTGCTATTGTCTAAGGTGAAATAGAGTATAAGTTTGTTACAGTTTTTGACTATGTTCAGTTTAAATTATTCTTTTGTTTCTGTTATAAATACAGAGTGATCAAAATAAGTTTTTCAGTTGACAATAAAATTCTGGGGATCTTTTTATTCTACAGTTGGTACTACGTCAAGTAAAGGCGGAAATACTATTTGACATGTCTTTATTATAATAAATACAAATAGATTGAGTGATAGAAATACTTTAGATTATTGGCTCTATGAGAAATGTTAAGAAATAAATGAATGTGAGTAAGGGAAACAACGATTTTTATTAATTTAAATTTTCAAATGTCACTGTAAACAACACGAAATAAATTTATGTATCAGTCTTACCAATTTCAAATAGTTTATTTTATAACTAACTGAAACACTTGCTTCTGATCATTCCGTAGATTATTATTCGTTCTTACTTTCTCAGTAATAAATAATTGAGCATATTTAATTTGCAAACACAAAATGAGATATTTCAATCGTAGTAATGTTAATAAGAGATATACATACTGAATGTTATTAATAATATAAATATTTTTTTGTCTGTAATAGGAGTAGTACTATACTGATAAAGTGTTCAGAAAAATGTTCAAAGTGTGTCGAAGTGAGAGTAAATGTAAAATGAAATAGAATAATTTGAACAGCCAAAAATCTAATAAAAAAACTCCCAGCGAAAGTAATAATTCATACATGCACAGCATCAAAGTGAAAATTACCAATTAAACATGAAAGTACATATTTCGCACATTACGCATAAATTCAAATTAATTTGCTCTCAACAAGATTTTTAACCAAAAACAAGAAAAAACTGTTATGTACATTTATAGAATAATTTATCTAATTCATAAAATTACTTTAAATAATGTAAAATTAAATATAAATAAAAAATAAATATATCATCACGCCTTTTACCCATTACTGGGTGTGGCACTCTGCCGAAGCAGATCTCGGTAAGTGATATATTTATGAGCGTGAAGTGCGGTTACCAGCCGTCAAATCACGGCCCCCAAAGATGTTAGTGGTGGAGGAGCCACATGGATAATTTTATATTGGTGAAAATATTTTGTCGGCTGTGGGGATCGAACCAGGGTTCTTAGGATCCCAAGGCCGACTCGGATACCACTGAGCCATTACCTCATAAAAATTAAATATAAAAACATTATTTAATTATTAAATGGGGTATTGGCTCAGTGGTATCAAGTCGACATGTGGATTCTAAGAACCCTGGTTCGATCCCCACAGCCGACAAAACTTTTCACCAATTTTAAATTACCCCTGTGGCTCCCCCGCCACTTACACCTTTGGGGGGCGTGATTTGACGGCTGGTAACCGCACTTCACGCGCATAAATATATAACTTACAGAGATCGGCTTCGGTAGAGTGCCACACAGTAATGGGTAAAAGGCGTGATGATATATTCTATTTATTTATAAAAAATATTAATTTTGATGACGTATTATTTGTTAGAATGAAACAAAATTTGATTTGAAATAGTCAACATCAAATATAGTTATGGAATCTTCGCTATTTTCCGACGGTTGTAATGTCTGCCAAGTAATTTCCGTTGCTCCCTTTCGTATTTTACACAGTAATGAATTTTTCTGTAAAAAGATCACGAATTGTGTGTACCACGTTTTTATTTCTGAGACTAGAAACGCGAAATGGTTAAATAAAAAAACTTGATATTTAGTTCGCGAGATCGTTTCGTTTATCGGACACAAAAGCACTCACAAAGGGCAATACCATTAGCTGCAAGGGGTGGTCAGTACACGCACTGCAATGGACTGGTTCACTGGGGCGCGCACACACACTAAACGTGACCAGTGCCGTCAAGTGGACTATGAATTTATGGATTTCATTCAAGTTCTTTTGTAATTATTGTTGGCTTTCAATTTTTCGTTGACTCTTTACATTATTTGTTATGGTTCGATAATTTATCCAAAGGGGTTTTTACACGCATTTTAGAATTAATACAATAAAGTAACTAGATTGATTTTGACTTTAGTTCTAACATTTCAAATAAACTTGTTTTAGCTTTTTTAGTTTATTGTAACGGTAGGACATAACGCGGGAATTACAAATTCTTACAAAGTTGAAAAGGAACATTTCTAGATCGCGCCTAGGGCCGGATTAGCACTATAAAAGGGGCCCAAAGAACAACAGATTTTGGAGGTCCCCATATTTCAAGAAAATTAGTCTTTATTCATAGAATAAAGTAATTTCGATTGTAAATCATTTATAATTGTATGTGGCTAGCTCAGTGGTATGAAGTCGGCCTGTGGATCCTGAGAACCCTGGTTCAATTCGCATAGGCGACAAACAATTTTCATGATTTCAAAAACTACCCCTGTGGGGTATTAACATCTTTGGGAGCCGTGATTTGACGACTGGTAATCGCACTTCACGCGCAAAAATATATCACCTACCGAGATCTGCTTCGGCAGAGTGCCACACCTAGTAATGGGTAGAAGGCGTGATGATATATTTATTTATTTTACAATTGAAAAAAGAAGAGAAGAATATAGCGTATATAATATATTTTATGACATATATAAAATGAATAGTATATACTTTGATTTGGTCGGAATCAATTCTGTGAGTTCGGCACTGACGTATAACCTCCTATGTTGAGCGCGCGAAACTTGCCTGAATGGAGACGGTACGCTGTCGCCGATAGAGGGATACTAGCCACTGCACTACAATTCGAAAATGAAGTATTATAAGCACGAATTTTTCGTCTTTAATACAAAATCAACTAATTCTTGACGTCCTTTGGAAATGACCAGCAGTAGTTTCTTTATTTCGTTATTTTTTACCCAGAAAATTTTCATTATTAGTTTGTTAATTTTTAATTTTTTTACAATTTCCGCGGGGCCCCCAATGTCTCGGGGCTCTGAGCTATTGCTTAGTTAGCTTATGCTATAATCTAGCACTGGACATAATGTGGAGTTGAAAAGGAACGTTTCTAGACTGCGCCAAATTTGAATAGCTCTCATTTTCCAGTTTAATTTTGTTCAATTTCGTAGTAAATAAATATATATTTTTTTACTCACTTACTTTTATTGCTGTTTGGTATTTTCATTGGCGTAAATAATAATTACATGATCACCTACCTGCAAAAGAAAATAAAAATGAGTCCTTTTACATAAAGCTGAACATTTAAAAAGAAAATAAGTGTGAAATTCAAGTTAGTAAAAATATTGCTTCATTTTGACCTAAATCAAATTTAATTGATATGTCATTCAACAGATGCACATAACCGTGACAAGTACTTTTAGCATTTGTGAAGATATAGTATATTATTTTTCTTTTCGAAGCGGTAGCTCGTTTCCCGGGAAAGTATTTTAATAACCATTACAGAGCTTTCAAGATTCTTCAATCGGAAATGCAAAGAAGGTTTGTTGAAATATGTAAATATGGGACATGTAGAGCATAACTTTAAATTATAATTATATAACAGAAAGAGTTTATGAAAATTCAAAAATTTATTTTGTAATCGAATTTAATTTCAATTACCATTATTTGTAAAACTTGTATAATTTATGTTTATTACATTAACTAGTTTATTTCATTTACTCCGCAAAATAAATTGAATTATTAATTAATAATTTTGCACAATATTACAATTGTACATAAACGTCATTGTTGATTGTTAACTGTAATGAGAAAAATGGTTATTGTTAAAATCAATAATTTATTGTACTTTTCAACGAATCAAATTTAGGCGATTTTAAAATGAAGCTAGTTGTGCTGTAATATTAATTACTCGTTTAATAGTGGTATGAAGTCGGCCTGTGGATCCTGAGAACCCTGGTTCGATTCCCACAGGCGACAAACAATTTTCATAATTTCAAAAGCTACCCCTGTGGCTCCTCCACCACTAACATCTTTGGGGACCGTGATTTGACGACTGGTAACCGCATTGCACGCGCAAAATATATCATTTACCGAGATCTGCTTCGGCAGAGTGCCACACCCAGTAATGGGTAGAAGGGGTGATGATATATTTATTTTATTTATTTTAATATAATAATAATAATTAATATTAATATTATTGTAATATTATTTTAATATTACTGTAATATTATTTTAATATTACTGTAATATTATTGTAGGATAGAATTGGATAAAGTAATTTATAACCCTGACAAAGAGTAAAATCCTGGGAGGAGTGTCTTCGGAGATCGCTACTATCGTCGGAACATTCAGTGTCAAAAGTCTGATTAAAAAAATGACGTTTTATTTGAATTTATGAAATAATAAGACAGCGTGTAATTCTTTCCATTCATAAAAAAAAAGCATGTCAAAAGAATATTAATTATGATGGATTAAAAATAAATAAATATATAATTAATAAATTTGCATAAATACGCACATCGTATGGGGTACTGGCTCAGTGGTATCGAGTCGGCCTGTAGATCCTAAGAACCCTGGTTCGATCCCCACAGCCGACAGACATTTTCACCAATTTAAAAATTATCTCTGTGGCTGCCCCCCCCCCCCCACTAACATCTTTGGGGGCCATGATTTGACGGCTGGTAACCGCACTTCACCCGCATAAATTACTTACCGAGATTTGCTTCGGTAGAGTGCCATACCCAGTAATGAGTAAAAGGCATGACGATATATTTATATTTATTTATTTATTTAAAAATTACCTCTGTGGCACCCCCACCACTAACATCTTCGAGGGCTGTGATTTGATGGCTGGTAATCGCACTTCACGCGCATAAATATATCACTACCGAGATCTGCTTCGGTAGAGTGCCACATCCAGTAATGGATAAAAGGCGTGATGATATATTTATTTATTTGTACAAGGGGCGGTGGTGTTTTCACTGAGACTGTACATATTTCACTTTTGCATAATAGAGTCACGCTATTCGATATATACCTGAAAGGGCGGAGTTAAAGCGCATTCCAGTCACGGTTTTACTTTGGTTTGTCGGGCTCTACCTGCTACAATTTCTTTTTATTTTTAATGATATTGAGTGTAAAGCTTTGAACAGAGCGCTTGTTAAGGAATCGAAGACGCTTGTAATGTTGTAAACGCGAATCGTTCGTATATTATTGTCGCTAACTAGCAGTAACCGAAGAAATGAAAATTCTTTGTGAGCAAAAAAATTCTATCGATAGCGGAAAATACTTTCTCATTGTACTTCTATATTTTGTATTTTTCTAACCTACATATGTTGTTACAAACTTCATACACTAACATACAAAAGTTCAAATATTGGATCTTTGCGGTTTTATTATTATTATTTTTTAATGGGTGACTACAGATCAAAAGAAGGCAAAAAACATAAAAACACTTTAGTAAAAGTTTATTTTGTTTTTTTACTTTTTATAAGGAGGCAATAAATTATTATTGTTGAAAAAAGTTGTAGTAACCTGAGAATTAACCAATTTCATTTGTTTTTCTTTTGTTTTTTAATTTGTTTATCTGTCACTGGTAGTTAATCATTTAATTGTGCACTATAATTTTTGAATTGGTTATTAGTAGAGTGCAGATGCAGAGTTAAGGAAAGATATTTTAAAATAGTTGGCAAATTTGAATAATGTGGTATAATGATGATATCATAGTAAACTTTGAAATTTTGTTAGTGTGGTAAATATATTGTTTCAGAAAGCAGATAACAGTTCTAAAAGCTCTGAAGTGCTAAAAGTTTGTAGTTGTTTAGCTACATATCCATCTGCGAGCTAAAGAAAAATTGAGAGTAAAATCGAAAGAAACCCATCTAAATCGTATACGAAATGAAAAAGTTTGTCTTTGCGGTGATATGTAAAATGTTCGGAAACAGATTTACTTCTCGGGCCCCAGGCCGATTTGGAGACGTGCAAATCTGACTCCGCGCGACTTTTACTTGCGTGGTTCTAAATTCCACCTCTCTGCCTTCGACTTCCTCAAAAGATGGAAAATTCTAAGCAAATATACTCGTCGGGGTATTGAATATTTGAGTAGCTGCCGTTCTTGACGATCCCAATCGCTCGATCTCGTGGCTGCGAGATACCCGACTTCATAGGCGGAGAAGACTAAATTTCATCAAGAAATCATTTACATACTAATAGTTTTAAGAATTTACTTACGAAAAGTCTGTTGAAATAACTAAAACTTTTATAAATGAATAATAATTAGGGTAGACCTTGCTATATTTTTAAGCTTTTTAGGTAACAATAAAATACAGCGCATTTGACAGGTAGTGAAGCTTGGTAAATATGTGAACTAAAGTGAAATTTTGTCGAAGTCTACAATATTTATTTTTGTATTATATGCGCGAAATGAGTTGTTTTTTGTTGGGCATGAGAAGGTCGCTTTTAGTCGAGATCGCTAGGTCGAGACAAATAAGGCATTCGAACGCGTCAAAAAACACGAATTTCGCCCACGAAATAAAAACAATTTTTTTTCTTTTGTCAAAAAAGAATAATACATTAATGATTGATTTATTTAAGTAAATTGAAGCAAAAATTTGATGTGTTATAACCAACAATAACAATAACAACGAATTTTGTCAACGGCCATGGCTGCACTCGTTGGAACTTATCTAAGCGATAATGCGAGTTAAGTAACATTGCGCGCGGGTAGTATTTGGATGGGTGACCGTCCAGAGAAAACCCGCGTTGCTGTTGACCATAATACCTAAAAAACACGATTTTTTTTTGTGACTTCTTTGGCGGACCAACTACTTAGGTCATATGCCGCCATTACGCCCTGATCTGCGTTTTAGTTGTTATTGGTCAACAGCAACGCGGGTTCCCAAGTACTACCCGCGCGCAACGTTGCTTAACTCGCGTTATCGGTTAGATCAGTGAACAACGAATTTAAAATTTAATTTATCAATGTCGTGTTTTTGTCAGTTGTTAAAAAATATATCAGCAGTAAAATTTTGACAATTTTTTCTTCTATGTACTGTCGTTTGAATTATGAAATCATGTCTTCTGTTGCTTTTTAATTAGTTATAAACAGAAAAAGCAATTTGCACTCAATCGAAGCATTCCAGTCAGTTAATTCGTAAATAACCGAATGGTTGACTAAAAGGGCAAAATGAAGACATATTTACATAGCTTAAAAAATTTGTGACAGTGACAGCTCTAATTATCCTCCAAATAAATATGGAATACAATTTGATTAGGTACATTCTGAAATTTCTTATAAATTCATTTTATGAAACTTAATATTACATTTATAAAAATATGAAATAATAAAA
This sequence comes from Pterostichus madidus, assembly GCA_911728475.2. NCBI lineage: Eukaryota > Metazoa > Arthropoda > Insecta > Coleoptera > Carabidae > Pterostichus > Pterostichus madidus. The sequence goes on along the minus strand of OU452313.1, from coordinate 6,158,705 downwards.
TTATTTTAGAACTTTTTTAAGCTATGTAAACAAGTCTTCATTTGGACGTTTTGGACAGTCAATTAGAATCAAAATAAAATAAATTCTATACAATCACACTGTCATCTCTTATTAAACGAACTATATGTCAACAGTTGCAGTAAAATGTTGTTAAGTTTGTGTTCACGGTTACTGCAAAATTCCATCTTTATTAAATATACACAATACAAATTAATCAATATCTTGTGTTTCATTAATATAGGTAGGAGACTTAATTTTACGGTTAACAAGAAAACGTGAAACAGAAAATGGAATACATAGTGAAGGAAAACAAGTAAATAACTAAAACAAATAGGCAGAATAAATAGAACAAATGGGGCAAATAGAACAAACAATAGAAGAAAAACAGCAAGTAGACTAACTGGAACGAATAGAGCAACAGAATGATAGTGAAGTATGAATGTAGCAATGTAGTACATTCATTAATTATTGTATCATTTACTGCATACTTTTTTTTAGAAATCTTGAATCGCGTAGTTTTATTGAATAATTAGAAAAGGCAAAAATTAAAATAGATATATACAGGCTGGTTCCAAACCTTGGAACATAGGGCATATTAGGTAACGTAAGTACCGATCATAGAACAAAAATAATCAACACTCGTCTTTCGCTTAGAGATCGTCTTTAGGAACCATGGAAATATCTTGCATCTTTTTGTTATTTTATCGTTGCATATATCTTTTTTTATATTATTTTTAGAGAAGCTTCATTAGTGAGAGAAGGATGATGAATTCGGCTAGTATTCAAAATTTGCAAAATTAAAGATGATTTACCTAAATTAAACATTTTTAGTACTACTAGTTTGATAGTTATATCTAGTATGTTAATAATTAAATTATAATTATGAAACATTACAATAATTAATTTGTTCATTATACAACATCGGATATATGATTTTAATATCGACCAGCGGCACTTGAAATGTCCTTAATTTGGTGAATTTTGAAAAAAATATCTTTGCTCTATAATCAGTACGTCATGTAATAAATATATACTCTTAAATTTTATCTCGAAGTATAAAAACACCCTGTATAAAAATAGAATAAAAAAAAGAGAAAGAGAACAAAAAGGAAAGTGAAAAATTAATCAATCATTGTAAATATTTAGAGAATATTCCTGTTCCTCCATCAACGATCAGTGCAATTCTGCCTGGCAACGAGCAGTTCGCCCACACTTGCGTGTGCTGCCATCTCGAGCCGGACCCAGAAACAAAGTCCAGAGAGACCGGAGACCAGTTCCGGCCCTGTTTTTGTCTAATAACACTAGCTGTTTATGTTCTTGATCATGATCACAACTTCGAAACATCGTTTTGTATGTTACAGACTATCTATAAAACATTATATACGAACATTACGAGTTTCCGAACAGAGTTTTTATTTTTCCATTCATATATTTCGATTCTTTATAGTTTCTTGAAGATTTGATGTAGTTTTTTGTAGTAAATATGCAAATATTTTTCTTGTTTGTTTTGCTTGGCAACATGTTTATAAACTTGTTTAACAATAAACAACTGAACTTAAACCCATAAATACGTTTATTTATCTTTGCAGAAAATTGTTATTTCTACCTTGTTCCAAATCTACATTTCAATACAATAGTAAGAAACTGGAACATAATTAGTATTATTTATTTATAATTTACTTATGCTACTGTAATATTATAATTCCTGAAAGTATGTAGGTAGCGATAACAACGAATTATAAATAATTAAACCTTTTAGTTTTCAGTTTTATGGAATTTTCATTTTGCGTAGATATTAAAACAACGAAATATTAGTTAATGCTAGGTTGCATGAAAGTTTTATCGGTACATTAGCAACTAACGGTATAATAAGTTTCAAAAAAATTTTAATTAAAGAGTTCTTTATTTTTTTATGCATAACCAGACCGAAATTCATGTGTTTTTACTTTCTTATACGCAGTATAAGGAAGTATTGTAATCGTGAAAAAAATCGTTGACGAGATTTTCGCGGAAATACGTGTTTTGAGGTCCACTGAATCCGTTTTGATCATTTCCTCAATGATGTCTGTGTGTGTGTGGATGGATGGATGGATGGATGTGTGTCCGAGTGTGCAATATCTCATGAACGCGATAAGATTTGTTAACGAAACTTGGTAATTATAAGTTTCATGAAAATACGAAGAGCTGAGTTGATTTTGAATGAAATTGAAAAACCGGAAGAGGAAGTTTACTTGACACACAAAACAATGAATTTCATTTATTTCAAAAATGGAATCAGTTGCGTCTAATTTTGAGAAAAAAACTAATTTTTATGTTTAATAATATATTTCAATAATCATAATAGAAACAAAAAACATAAATTTTAATTTTCGCTTTATCTAGTTATCTAAGTCTTTTTTTGGAAAAACAAATACATCATTAAAATGATCAACTAATTTGGCAACTTTGCCTCAATTTAATCGACTTTGTATCTCACGGTTTTAAGAAAAACTAATTTATATTAATAATATATTCCAATAATCATAGTAGCAATAGAAACAAAAAACAAAAACATGTTTAACATTTATATGTCAAATAATAATTGCCAAACGCAAGGAGCAAGTCATAAGTGTTCAATTCAGCGTTTTTGATGCTATATTAATTTCATTGGTCAAATAGTAAGTAATTTTATATATCTAATATAAATTCATTTATATAAAATTTTGTTAGGAAGTTGATTATCTGTAATGAAAATTGAAAAGAAATCACTAACAAGTTAATTAATATAATATAACATTCATATACTCTAAATATTAAATATGCTGTGTATAAGAAAGTCGTGTGGTGCCCACACCAGATTTTTCTTTATTGTGAATACTTGATTTTACAAAATGTCATTTTGACATATAGCTTATGTACATATTTTAATCTTTTGAACATATAATTAAATATTATTTTGTTGTGCATAAAATATTGTATGTATACCACGGGTGAAATTAGCGTTTCTCCCCTAAGCATGTTATTAGCCCTCGGCGCTTTGCGTCTCGTGTTAATAATCATGCCACGGATCAGAAACGCCTGTTTTCACCCATAGTACATAAATAACTATTCTTGCAACACAGCATAAGTGAAATGAACGTTGTGACTGCTAATGTTTTCTGTGAATTCTCGTTGCCTGATATATGAGAACAGACTGATGAGCAGGAATTCCCAGTGAGATTAATTCTCACGAAATTTAATTCTCCAGAGTTTACGTTTATTTTTAGTTTTAGTCACGTAGTTTATAGCGACTGTACGCTACTGCCAAAGTATCCTTGCAGATTTATTTTTTGTTGTTATTTTCTCTACACTAATGATTTTGTTATTTTATTGCTTATAACTTGTTCTTTGTTTGTTCCACAATTGTTTATTGATTGAGAATTCAGCTTTAGGATATTTTGTGTTGTAAAATTCGTCCATTGATTTTATTGTAACGGTAGGCATAGAGTATCAACCAGAAATAACTATAGTTAAGGTTGCGTTAAAATGTGTTAGTATTCGTAACATCCGCAGACCGCTCTCCGTAGGCGCCACTTGTACTTTAGAAGAGCACTGTGAGCGCAAAATCTAATGCCAATAGTTACTTCTACTAACAGCAAACTCTCCTTCCTCTCCTCGCACCGCGAGTGTTCGTAGACATAGATTTAAATTTTATTCTTTAGTATGTATTATTTAAATTTGGGAGACGAAACGATAAACTCGAAGATTTATGATGTTATGTTTTTCTATCATCATGTCCTGAAATATATAGGTAAACTAACACGAAATACATATATATGCTTCATTCTTTTAAAAACAAACTTATTTTAATATTGTTTTATAGAAGATGCAGTGCATTTAGGTGAAATTTTAAAACATAGTTCACTTACAAAAAAACTAAAAATTTTAAGCTAAATGTCCACCACTATCGCCGTATTACCCAACCTTAAAAATAAATAAGAAAATCACAAGTACCCAGCCCTATAACACACGCCTTTATCCAAACACTCATACATTTCACTCAGGCACAAACCGATTTGTGTCATAAATGGACACAATTTATTACCCAAAAAAATCAACGTTCCCTCTCTTATCGCTTGAAAATACAAACACTTTGTTTACAATTTTAAGGGAAACTTGAAATATCACCACATACAAATTATTCTGGTACAGTTCGTTGAAAAGTGCATAACAAGAAAATTAATTTAAGTTAAATCTTGAAAAAATTAATGTGAATATATAACATAGTGGTAAGTAAATTATCAAAGTATGTATGTATCAATACATATTAATTAAAAAAAATTATTGCATGAAGTTAATAAGTAATAATTTATTACTGTAAACATATGTTAAATTTGTTACTCTCTTTTAATCAATTCATTTCCAAATTAATTTAAGTTCAATCTCTTGGAAAAGTGAGTGTGAATATATAATAACATGGTGGTAGGTAAATTATCAAAGTATGTATGTATCAATACATTTTAATTAAAAAAAATTATTGCATGAAGTTAATAAGTAATAATTTACTACTGTAAAGCATAAGTTAAATTTGTTACTCTCTTTTAATCAATTCATTTCCAAATTGCAATTTTTAAATTAAAATGTCACCAAAGCGAATTCGTCCAAGTAAAATTAGCAAAAGAAATCGAAAATCTAGAGTTGCAAAAATGAAAGAAAAATATTGCTAAAAAGAAATATCTCCTCAACCATCTACGTCTGCAAGGTTTTTTTTAATATTCATTAAATATTTTCGGCATTTATATTTATTTAATTAAAGAAAGCCAAATAAAAAATACGAAATACACATTTCAGTATAGTTTAAAATTTTTACATTTTTAGAAAACATCTTGAATTTTTTACAAAACCAAAAAACTACATCTCATACTTCAGGTTCTTCTTCTTCTTCAACGTCCGATTTAATTAATTTGGAACTCCCAGACATTACTTACTCCATCAAAATCTATAAATAGGAGTCTTTTTGAAAGGTACATTAATTTATGTAACATATTATTTCACAAAAAAAAATCACACTAAAAATTGTAAGTAAAATCCTAATAGAAAGAATAAAAATAGTAAAAAATTAGATCTGATTTTGTTTTAAAATTATTTTTTGTTTGTTTTTAAAGTAAACACTTATCAATAATAATTGATATAATCATATTTTTACTTTCTTAATTAATTTTCAATTCACAATTTTTCTTTTCAGCAATGTAGAAAATATCGAACAACCTAGTACACCGGAAATATCGTTTATATCTGAGAAATAATTAGAAAGGTAATCAATATTTATTATTGAAACTTTTGTTTCCAACGAGCATAAATACGCCGGCCATTTTACATGGAAAAATCAAAGTGGAAGTAGCGCGTAAAAAATTTGAGAATGATTTTAAATGTAAAATTACTTTGGCGGGACTTTATATTGATAGAGAATATTGTTTTCTGGCTGCATCTCCCGATGGTAACAATTTATTTAAAAACATTCTTGCGTTAATACATTTACAAATTTAAATTATTTGCAGGATTACTAAATGACTCACATGTAATTGAAATAAAATGTATTTACGGTCTTTAGGAAATGGAAGTAGCACTGGAAAATGAAATAGCAAGAAATAAATCGTTTTATTTAGAGAAAAAAAATAATAAAATTCAGTTGAAAACAAATCATTCATATTATTATCAGGTACGTTCTGAAAATCGTAGTATATGAGTAATTTTTCTAATAAATACTACCATTTCAGATTCAAGGTCAAATTCGCATAACAAATAGAAAAAAGGGATATTTCATTGTATATTTGAATGATAATGCAAAATTATTTGTGGAAGAAATAATATTTGACGAAGAATTATGGAAGACCAAAATGGAACCGATACATATTTTATTTTATAAAGAATGTGTTCTCGTTGAACTAATTTTGGGTAGAATTAAAAAAAAAAAAAATGTAAAGATCCGCAGTACATCCTTGAAGAAATAGTATTGGATATTATATTTTGTAAATCTACGCAAAAATATTTGTTTTCTATTCATTTATTTTTATACGATTTTAAACAATGAGAATTGATGTAATTTGTATTTTCATCTTCTATTGGTTACTCACTCACAGAGCGTATATGAAATTTACACTTGTTAAATTGTTTTCCTGTCCTTAGAATTTTATCTACTCATGTACTCATAAAAGAATAACATCCATTCCTAATAGAGAAAACATCGCGACACAGCGAGATAGTAGCGGACATAAGTTTGAGTGTAGTCAGATGAACGCGCCGCTAAGCGGAATTACGCTGAACTAATTTTATATTACGCTTATGGACAATTCTTTTGTCCAACAAAACTAAAAAACGAGACATTTGTTTTGCAAAAGTAAGATATATTTGAATTCATTTAATCTTGCTTATTGTCATGAATTTAAAATGGAAGTAAATAATAATTTTAAATGAAAATAAAATTCATTATTTCTAAATAATTTAAATTAAACATTAATTGATTTTATATTCATGACAATCTATATTAAATATAGTTAACGTATACAAAAAATAAATGAAATCGGTTCAGTAGTTTTTGAGATTTGTTGGACAAAACATTTAGCAGCATTTTTCACGCGACCTTAATAGTAGCGTTCGATTTGCATCAAATCTCAGTTCATCTCACCTCACCTCAGTTTGACAGCTTTCTTGTGGTGTTCTATTTGCACTGACATAACTGAGATCAAGTGAGACACTCACCTCCCCCCTTGCCGATGCTGCACTACCTATTTCACTGGTGCGTACTGAGATTTTTTACTCAGTTAAGAGTGGGGTAGAATTCGTTATGTTTTCAACTGAGTTGAGATTGTTTGCAAATCGAACGCTACTATTGACTGCAACCGACTTTAGACGAGAGGGAAAAAAGAACCGAAAGAATAGGGACTTACAATTTTGACTTCACATGCAGCAGACCCGAAGCAGACCCGCCCCCACACAATTTTGTGTGAAACAACAAATTTGTAGAAAGAACGGGGTGACACCATGCCGAGTCGAACAACTGCTTTCTTCTTTCAGCACTTCTGCCCTTAGATCTCAATATTTGTTTGACGTTTAACGTTTGGATCACGTGATAAACGTCAAACTATAAAGCTATACCATGTTCGCTACATAATAAATTATTAAGTTCTGTTTTACTCACTAGATGGCAACCGAAAAATTTGAATTGTATAATGTATAAGTCCCTATTGATAACCTACAATGGTGCTCGATAAACCAAAGTAAAACCGTGACTAAAATGCGCTTTAACTCCACCCATTCAGGTATATAACGAATGGCGTGGCTCTAATTTGGCGCGAGAGTGAAAACACTTGTCTGCCGCATTATGTATACGATATGTGCATTTATGTAAATGTATTAATGATATATTTATTTATCATTAAATAAACAAATAAATATATCATCACGCCTTTTACCTATTATTGGGTGTGGCACTCTTTCGAAGCAGATCTCGGTAACTGATATATTTATGCGCGTGAAGTGCGGTTACCAGCCGTCTAATCACGGCTCCCAAAGATGTTAGTAGTGTGGGAGCCACAGGGGTAATTTTAATTTGGTGAAAATGTTTGTCGGCTGTGGGGATCGAACCAGGGTTCTTAGGATCCACAGGCCGATTCGATACTACTCAGTCATTATCTCATAAATTAATTCATTATAATTATTATTCTGTTGACATGCTAGAATGGACAGAATTACATGCCGTCTTCTTACTTCATAAATTAAAATGAATCGCCATTTTTTAAATCCAACTTTTGACACTAAATATAGCTACGATAGAAGCGACCTCCACAGACACTCCTCTTAGAATTGTAAATTGCTTTGTCCATCTCTATATTTTATTATTTTACAATTTAATTCTCAACTCCAGATTTATTTAATTCAGTTTAGTGTATGTTCATCCAATCCACTCAAAATCAAAATTACGCCGCTTCGTACATCAACGAAAAAAACATAATTAACGTTAACAAAAAAACTCCACTCACTGTCGAGTGTTCATTTCTCCCTGAAATATACACACGAACATTCATGCACAACACGGGGAGGAACAATATTATTTCGGCGGAATTTGAAGCACCGAATATCGAATATTTGGATTGCAATCGCCTGCCGGCGAGTGAGAAATTCATCCATACAGTTGAACACATTCATCGAAGTCGTAGGTAAAATTATTTAAATTCAAAGTAAACATAAAATCCACAAAACTAATTTGAATACGGCGGTGAGTTTAATTCAATTTACACAAAATAGCAAAATGTGAAATCGCCCAAAATATACTTTCATTTTACCTGGTTTCATTACAACATAAACAATAAAAAATTGGTTAATCTGACATAATCAAATAACAGAAGATATTTGCTTGTTACTGCTAAATAAATATGATTTTATATTCGAACATTTATAATTAAATCCATCGTAAATAATATAATAATAATTAAAAAACAGTGATTAATAAATTACATATTGACAGCATCGGTAAAAGTTTCGTGATAATATAAAACTAATTATTGTTTCATTGCGTGATACTATCGCAAATTAAATTTAATTAACAATTAAAGTGTTTTTAATTATATAACCTATAGAATGATGTTAAATATCTATAATTATACATATTTAAACATGATTAGTATTTGAATAATTCTACAAGTACGAATATAATTTTGTATCATTTAATAAGGATGTGTAATATTTTATTTCAAATAGTTGTTTTTAAAAAGTGAAGCGTCAAAACAAGGCGGGATTTTGTACTACAAACATCATTAGTATTTATATTAAGAAGTAAGTTATATTAAGTAGTGTTATATTGGAAACTATTTTTTTGTACTCGCATCATTCAAAATAAGGTTTACATTACCTACTTCGGAAACTGATGGAAAGTTTGATTTTAGGGACTAGTGCTCAAAGTTATAGAAAAAACACATTTTTATAGTTCTAAATTTTGATTATTAAAACGCTAATTGTACATATTTTAAGGAATTTATAAAAGAAATAGAGACATTAGTTTATAACACAATAAATCAGACATATTTTAACAAACTTTACGAGAAAAAATAAACAATTTGTTCTCAAATAACAAATGTCAATTTATGGTATACTTAACTGTCAATATAAATTCAGGTATCAAATTTAATAAATAAATAAATGTTGCCGGTTATATAATTTTTGCTCGTTACAAAACTCGTGCACGAAGACGTCATTTGCACCATTCGCGCACTTGTTATGTAAATAGCTATTAAGAATTAACCTAAAATATGGCTTCCCCACCACTAACATCTTTGGGGGGCCGAGATTTTACAGCTGGTAACCACACTTCACGCGCTTAAATATATCACTTACCGAGATCTACTTCGGCAGAGTGCCACACCCAGTAATGAGTAAAAGGCGCGATGACATATTTATGTTTATTTATTTATTTTATTCTAAAATATTTAAGGATTTTGAAATATATACTCAGCACTTCAAAATATTAGTTATTTGTTTCTTGGTTTTTGGGTACAGTATATTCTGACGAATATATTAAATATCTCGAAATATTCCATCGCTACCGTGAATATCTTTTGTTATTTCTCAGTTCTAGTGTTCTAGCAACATACTTCGTTAAGTATGACATGATATGATCTTGCATGAGTACAATAGTGAGAATTGTAACGGTAGCAGAATTAATGTACATGCATGTATCATCTGAAGACGTATTGCTTCGCGAGAAGCTAGCGAGATACGCATGTAAATCTAAATGATATGGGAGAACTAGCGACGATGAATAGTAAGGAATTGTTTAATATTCAAATATGTGCAGTATGCAGAATATATGATTATATATTTGAATTTTCATTAAAATCTTATCTATGTACAGAAATTGGGTTAAATCAAATGAAATTGTTGCTGTATGTCGCAGGGTATTTATTGTTACTAGAAATTCTCGTTATGTAGTTATGTAAAATAAACTAAACATTTATGAGAATTAACTGATGACACGTTCAAATTTATCGCCAGTTTGGGTGGTTCACAATCAACTAATTAGAATTTTGTTTGCAACTTTAGACCTCGACAAACTAAAGTAAAATCCTGGGAGAAGTGTCTTCGGAGGTCGCTACCATTGTCGGTACATTCAGTATCAAAAATTGGATTTAAAGCAATGGCTGTTTATTTAATTTATGAAATATAAAGATGGGCTTCAATTCTTTCCATTTATAAATAAATGCGCATATTGTTCATGGTGCAGCGGCCAAGTGTTTTTAAATGCAATGCAAAGTAAACGAGCATTGAATTCCTCGTGTCCGAATTGAGTTATTAGCAAAATTTTAGCGGAAAACTTGTATACAAGTTAATTGAAACACGAGAAATTCAATGCCGTTGAGCGCATCTTCATATCTCGTTTAGATTTTGGGATATGGCATCGGGAAAGTTGAAAAACCGAAGTGTTGAAATTTTTTGAAAGTTCAATACTTCCGGAGGCTCTATCTCAAAAACTAAAGGTGATGCGAAGTTGCGCTCATCAACATTGAATTCCCCGTGTCCGAATTGAAAATTTTAGCTTATTTTAAGCGATTTAACTTTTTTGATATTTTTAATTATTTTTCCTTAGGTTTTTTTATGATTTTCAAACAATTTGCTCTAAAACTCTTTCTCGTACGAATATAGTAATGAAAATTTACATACATATGTATTTTGATCCGCTGAATCCAATGATCAAATCCTCAAGTGCGTACACCTTCTAGTTTTTAAGATATTGTCCAAAAGCTGTTTGTGAAAAATTAAATGGCGAAAATGTTTGAAAATTTTAAAAATCGCTGAAAATGTATATATAAGTCAATTGAAGCACGAGAAATTCAATGCCGTTGAGCGCATCTTCATATCTCCTTTAGTTTTTGAGATATGGCATCGGGAAAGTCGAAAAACTGAGGTGTAAAATTTCTTGAAAGTTGAACACTTCCAGAGGCTCTATCTCAAAAACTAAACGTGATACGAAGTTGCGCTCAACGGCATTGCATTCCCCGTGCCCGAATTGACTTAGTAAAATTTAACTTATTTGAAACGATTTTAGTTTTTTGAAATTTTTAATTATTTTTCCTTAGGTTTTTTATGATTTTCAAACTATTTGCTCTAACACACTTTCTCGTACGACTATTGTAATGAAAATTTACATACATATGTATTTTGACCCGCTGAATCCAGCAGTGAAAACCCCAAGTGCGTACGCCTTCTAGTTTTTAAGATATTGTCCAAAAACTGTTTTAGAAAAAAAATTATTGAAAATGTTTGAAAAATTTAAAAATCGTTTAAAACTTGTATAGAAGTTAATTGAAACACGAGAAATTCAATGCCGTTGAGCGCATCTTCATATCTCGTTTAGTTTTTGAGATATGGCCTCTGGAAAGTTGAAAAACTGAGGTATCGAAATTTTTTTAACACATATTTTTGGTCGTTTGTAATCCATACTTTATTTATTTAGTATTAAATCAACATGACAGCATTTTAAATAACGGTCTATGAGTACATGCCATCAAAACTAACCGAAAAACTTTCAAACATTTCTTACATTACACTTTTAGGGTCTTCATAATGACCAGCACTTGATGAACATTTCACATAGCTCTGACGGAATCTCGTGAACAATGCGGATACTAGCGACTAGGAGACTGGAACTGTGCCTCTGGGGTGTACAGAAGACACGAGAAGACGCTGTTGCTGAGACTTAAGGCACGCGGCGCGTTCGCCCGAATGCATAATTCAAAATAGTTGCGGAGTTGAGCGTGATAGCCGACGCCGCAAATGAGATCAAATATTCATAGTGGCGAAGACATGGTATACAACGTTCCTAGAAAATGGACAACGAAAGAAGAATGCAGTGCAGATATCAAAGGAACGTCAGTTTTGGTTCTTTAGCAAAATTAATAAAAATAAATGAAGAAATATATTATCACGCCTTCTACCCATTACTAGGTGTGGCACTCTGCCGAAGCAGATCTCGGTAAGTGATATATTTTGCGCGTGAAGTGCGGTTACCAGTCGTCAAATCACGGCCTCCAAAGATGTTAGTGGTGAAGGAGCCACAGGGGTAGTTTTTGAAATTATGAAAATTGTTTGTCGCCTGTGGAAATTGAACCAGGTTTCTCAGGATCCACAGGCCGACTTCATACCACTGAGCTAGCCACCCCATTAATTAATAAATAATAAATATATCATCTTTCTACCCATTACTAGATGTGGCACTCTGCCGTAGCAGATATCGGTAAGTGATATATTTTGCGAGTGAAGCGCGATTACCATTCGTGAAATCACGACCCCCATTGTTGTTAGAGAGGGAGAACTATTTAATACTGTAAAGTTTCATTTGCCGGACTGAAATATATAAATATAAATATATCATCACACCTTTTACCCATGACTGAGTGTGGCACTCTGTCAGAGCAGATCTCGGTAAGTGATATATTTATGCTCGTGAAGTGCGCTTATCAGACGTTAAATCACGGCCCCCAAGGATGTTAGTGGAGGGGAAGCCACAGGGGTAATTTTAATGTGGTGAAAATTGTTTGTCGGCTGTGGGAATCGAACCGAGGTTCACAGGATCCACAGGCAGATTAGAAACTACTACCCCATCAAGTTAGTTGTAAGTAAATTGTAGCAGGTAGAGCCCGACAAACCAAAGTAAAACCGTGACTGGAATGCGCTTTAACTCCGCCCTTTCAGGTATATAACGAATAGCGAGACTCTATTATGCAAAAGTGAAATATGTACAGTCGCAGTGAAAACACCACCGCCCTTTGTACAATCATCAAATTACAGCCCCCGAAGATGTTAGAGGTGGGTGAGCCACAGACGTAATTTTTAAATAAATAAATATAAATTTATCATCATGCCTTTTACTCATTACTGGGTATGGCACTCTACCGAAGCAAATCCCGGTATGTAATTTATGCGAGTGAAGTGCGGTTACCAGCCGTTAAATCATGGCCCCCATTAGTGGTGGAGGAGCCACAGAGATAATTTTTAAATTGGTGAAAATGTCTGTCGGCTGTGGGGATCGAACCAGAGTTCTTAGGATCCACAGGCCGACTCGATACCACTGAGCCACTACCCCATACGATTATGCAAATTTATTAATTATATATTTATTTATTTTTACCAGCCGTCAAATCACGGCCCCTAAATATGTGAGTGGTGGGGGAGCCACAGGGGTAGTTTATTTTTTAAATGGTGAAAATTGTTTGTCGCCTGTGGGAATCGAACCAGGGTTCATATGGAATAATTGATATTGTCAAACATACGATAGGCTTTTGTTTCTTAAAACTAAATTAAAAATTTTATTGGTGCAACTGGCCATCAAAGTTGTAATTTTCCAACTAAAATGTATAATATACAAATGTATGAATTACCTAAGCTGTTTAGAAAGAAAAACTGTGTATCTGTGTTAGATGGTATTCAAGTTTTATAAATCTTAGTTAATCAAGTAAATCAAAGTTCAAAATCTCGTATGCTTACTTTCAATCTCATGGACCTCATATTAAACTTCAAATAGAACAACTTATAAAAGTACAAATTTCAATCAATCTTGGAAACAAGTTCAGAACTTGCTGGTTGAACATTAAATCAAACACAATTTGAAACGTGAAACATACATGACTCTTGAAACTTTATCCAATTTCTTTGAGCCGCCATAAACATTCCTTCCAGATATTCCCACTGAAACTAAATAGAAAGAAGTCCTGAATTTACATGAAACAATCATCTAGTGAAAGACGTAATACCAGAGCTGCTTACACATGTTGCCGTCAACGCCACGTGGTTGTTGACGCGATGTTCGCTTGTTTGAGATCCCTCGTGCTTTTGTTTCTGCAATGCAGAGGTGTAGAACACCAGAACACCAACTACTGATGACAGCTCGAAGATGGAAACTGCTCTACATCTGAACTATTCGCATGACACCGTGTCTTGGTTGTTATATTTTGTTGAGAGCAAATTATTTTTAATCCTAATAAAAAATAGTGGTTACCACTACGGCATTCAACTACGAAGATCCTTCTCAAGCTAAAAATATATTAACTGTGGCTAGGTGAACCGAATCCTGTACTGTAATTGGGATTAAGTTCCTGTTGTACAGAGTAGCGTAACATAAGTAAAAAATAAAATAAATATATCATCACGCTTTTTACCCAATACTAGGTGTGGCACTCTGCCGTTGCAGATCTCAGTAAGTGATATATTTATGCACGTGAAGTGTAGTAACCAGTCGTCAAATCACGGCCTCCAAATATGTTAGTGTAGGGGAAGCCACAGGTATAATTTTAATGTGGTGAAAAATGATTGTCCGCAGTGGGAATCGAATCTAGGTTCTCGAATCCACAGGTCGATTTGATACCACTGAGCCACCTACCCCATAAATAAAAAATAAATATAAACATCACGCCTTTTACCCATTACTGGGTGTGGCACTCTGTCGTAGCAGATCTCGGTAAGTGATATATTTATGCGCGTGAAGTGTAGTAACCAGTCGTCAAATCACGGCCTCCAAATATGTTAGTGTAGGGGAAGCCACAGGGATAATATTAATGTGGTGAAAATTGTTGATCGGCTGTGGGAATCGAACTGAGGATCTCAAATCCACAGGTCGACTCGATACCACTGAGCCACCTACCCCATAAATAAATTAATAAATGAAGAGCTGAGTGAAATGTAAAATGTGCCCCTAATTGGGTCTGAAGACTGAACTTTTTGAAACAAAATATTATTATTATAAAATGTTTCACCAAGAACCGACAACACAATCTCTTACTTTTATTATCATTATAAATTAAATATATTATGTATTGTACATATTTTTAAAGTTAAAGAATGAAAGCATTGTAATAAATTTTATAAACAAATAAACATTAAATTTATTTGCAAATAATAATGAAAAATGATTTCAAAATTTAGGTTTATTTGTGAGGAAGGTAATACAAAGTTATTATTACTTTATAAAAGTCAAATAAAATTTAAATATTATTATAAAATAAACTCATATTATGGCAGTTCTAACTAGAAACTTATTTGTGAACAAAGTTATATGGACTATTTTCCTTCTCCCACTTTAAGATGTGTTGACTTTACAACAAATGCCCCCATGGTTTGTATACTTTGGAAGGCTGAATTAACCATGATAAACATAAAATACTATAGAGTGATCAAAAGGAATTGCTTCAGTTGGCAATACAATTCCGGAGATCTTTTTATTCCACAGTTGGCAAAACACCAGGTAAAGGTGGAAATACTATTTGACATGTCTAATAAATACAAATAGGTTATGTCAGGAGTCTGACAGCTAATAGAATTTTGACTTTTTGAGTACTAGAAATACTTTGGATTATTGTTATGTTAAGTAATAAAGGGAACGGTGAGGGAAACAACAATTTTATTTATGGATATTTAAGAAAAATGTAACTGTCAACAACAGGAAATGAATTTATGTATCAGGCTCACTAATTTCAAGTAGATTTTTTTTATTGTCAACTGACACACTCTATAGAGTTGGAAACCGACATATTTAGCAGATTACACGAAAATTTTGGAAAAACAACATATATCCAGTAAAAATAAAATTTCAATTATTGGTGATACACTCCCGTGGGAACCAACGAAATGTGATACGTACTCATTTGTTTTGTGTTCTATCGAGTACCTGCAACCAAATAAAAAAAAACACACACACAATCGATGTTCTCACGCGCAAAATATACCTAAACATTTCATTTGTACCTGCAAACATTTTAACACTACAAACTAATGCCAAATAGCTTCGTTGTTGATTTGAACTGAATGCATTTCGTTGCAGGTTTTCAGCGTGTGCAAATGCTTATCTTGCATGTTGCATCGTAGATTCAGTCGGATGGTTTGTCTTTGTACAGTCAACATGTATATTGTGCACTTGTGTACGTTTGAAACAATGTTATACAATACTGAACTTTGTTAATTTGTTAAAACGGGAAACTGGCAAAATTGGTACCTACGCAGACGCAATGAAATTTAATAATAGTAAGTACGAATTCCAACTGTACGGCTGATTAAGTATTCGTTTTAGCCGATTTCACACAAGTTCTATATGACAAAAGACCTATATATTATTTAAGTATATCACTATTACGTGAGTAATTTGAGATGTT
Source organism: Pterostichus madidus (assembly GCA_911728475.2). Taxonomy (NCBI): domain Eukaryota; kingdom Metazoa; phylum Arthropoda; class Insecta; order Coleoptera; family Carabidae; genus Pterostichus; species Pterostichus madidus. Next base: position 6,142,554 of record OU452313.1, on the reverse strand, counting down.
TTATGCATATGTTATGTACGTTGATGAAAGAAAATGAATGATAAGTGAATAGGAATAATGTGATTGAAAGTTTGTTGTGTGATAATGTTTCGAGTGTAATAAATGGAGTGATCTATGAATGTGGTTGAAATGAGGGTGGTTTGTTTGGATGATAATGCTTGACGAGGGCTGATTGTTTGATGAGTGTGATGAGTGAATGTTTTATGAGTGATTTTAGGGTTCGTGCTACCCCATTTGTTGGGATATAGCGTGAAGATATGTATGTATGTATGTATGTACTACAGCATAAAAGTAGTAGTTTGTTCACGGAACAAGCAATCGGATTAAATTTTAATTTAACAAACTCCATTTTGATCTTCGAATAAAACAAAATAAGATTCCCGTTAATGGTGGCATTCAATGTGAAGTCATAATTTTTATAGATTCGTAAATCTGTAAATTATGAACAAAATCGCAACGAAACTTATGACTTTATTAAATATTTTCTATTTATCAATACATATTGATGTGATTTTGTTTATTATTTATAGATTTACGGATTTATAAACTTATAGGTTTATCATATCATACCATTAATTTGAAATTAGATAGATCTTCAAATATCATAATTAAATGAAATTTTTGCTAGTTTAACAATGTGTTGCAATGAAAGCCTAGATTTGTCTTTTGAATGATAGTTGTCAAAATAGTTTAATTTTTTTTATTTTTCACATAACTTTATAAAAAAAAAATATCATCACGCCTTCTACCTATTACTGGGTGTGGCAGATCTCGGTAAGTGATATATTTTGCGCGTGAAGTGCGGTTACCAGTCGTCAAATCATGGCCCCCAAAGATGTTAGTGGTGGAGGAGTCACAGGGGTAGTTTTTGAAATTATGAAAATTGTTTGTCGGCTGTGGGAATCGAACCAGGGTTCTCAGGATCCACAGGCCGACTTCATACCACTGAGCTAGCCACCCCATTTTTATATTTTATAATGTAATACGCGTATTTGACAAATATAATATCTAATGAAACATGCAAGAAGAATCGATTTTAAGAATCTGTTTAATACTGGAGAAAATGTTACAGGAGAAAACAAATTGTAAAATATATTGATAGATATTCTAACATTGGAAGGCTCTGGCTCAAAGTGAACGAGGTAAACCCAAACAAAACAAAGCACTCCGAGATTGAAAAAATCCCAGACGTTCACTTGTTGTGCGTGTAGAAGCTGTCACATTTTAAAACAAATGAGTTTACAGCTGACAAGCAACAGGGGATATAAATACGAGTTAGTGCGCAATCTGCGCTTGCGTACATCGAATTCCAACCAAACCTTTCCCGGTGAAAGCTCGAAAGCTCGAAAGGGTATTCATTATTTGGGGCCGGAATTGATAGCACCCGTAATCCAGCCATTTGCCTCTGATAATTTACAAGTAAATTGCGTATTTTTTACCCGGTGACCGGAGGGCAGGCCAGCAAGGTTGCTATGCAAACTGGTTGATTATTTGAGCTGATTAGAGTCTGCGGTTTTGAGGCGGAAGCGAATATAGCAGCGATCTGATTATTCTGATGTTGTGATGTTATATTACAGAGTTGGAGTTGGCTGTGAGTAACTTTGTAATAACAATAATCTTTATTCAAATGTGTCATGGTTATTCATGGATTTACAGTGTTGCTTGTTTGAGGAATTAATTTTGACCACAGAATTGCCCAGTTTTAAATAATTCGATATAATTTATCTGGTTACCTTCGCGATAATTTCTTGCATTGCAAAACAAACAATTGTGTTTGCAAGTATTTATTTATAAAACAAAATAAGATTGTAATAAATTTGAAGTTATTTAATTCTTCGAATTTATATTAGTTGCTATTTTTGCCGCTTTAAGGTGAATCAGCGGACTGAATAGAACTGAAGTAGTTGCAGAATGGTTTGATCTTTTTGAAAATATAAATATATACTATTCTTCTAATCAGAAGATCAATTTTTTAAAAAATAATTTGATACTAGCATGTTAAAACCCGAGTTTTATAAAAATGTTTTTTTATTTGCATGTGTGCGATAAAAAGTCTTATAATTGTATATTACTCAGCAAATTAAAATACGAGGTAACACGCTGAGTATTTCAAACAACCGCTTCGTCAAGTAAAACATCACTTTCCTAACCTATTATGTATACTATTTTTCTTGAATCAATAATTATTCACAAATAATTTAAAATGTTTAATTTTTTTATATGAATTGTATTAACAGCAGACTGTATATCCAAGGTTACAACAAAAATAACAAGTAGGTAAAGTCTTTACCAGACTGTTTTGTAATTTACTAGACTGTTATTTTTATTGTAACCTTGAATACGTACTTTACTTGACTGTTTTAGTAAAAATCTACTTTCCATACTAAAATTGGTTAGTAAAATAGGCACTTTCTTGCCGGTTTCAGGAAAAATTAGTTATTTATACTTTTTTTTCTATTTTGTCTCCTTTATAAATTAAAAATTGAAATAAATGTGTGATATTTTAAATTGAGTCAATTTAGAAAAAATGGTATATGAAATAATAATAAAAAAAAATATATCATCACGCCTTCTATCCATTACTGGGTGTGGCACTCTGTCGAAGCAGATCTCGGTAAGTGATATATTTATGCGCGTGAAGTGCGGTTACCAGTCGTCAAATCGCGACCCCCAAAGATGTTAGTGGTGGAGGAGCCATAGGGGTAGTTTTTGAAATTATGAAAATTGTTTGTCGGCTGTGGGAATCGAACCAGGGTTCTCAAGAACCACAGGCCGACTTCATACCACTGAGCTAGCCAGCTCATGGTATATGAAATGTGGTGATTAATAACTGTTATTGACATTTATACAATTGTTTAAAAGTTCGCGATTATTTTCGAATTTTAAATTTATTTCTATTATTATATTTAGATTTTGTGTATATATCATGGAAGGTGAAATCAATTACACTCCGCCTGAGCTACGTAAAGTGGTTGAAAGCACGATAAAATAAATTTATTACGAATAACAAATTTTTAGGTTATATTGCAATTTTGATGTTTCCATTTTGACAGTTATAGTACGTCATCCGGTACTACTAACCGTTCAAAACAAAATGTAGCGTATCGTAATAAACGCTCTTTCGATACGTAACTGGGTTTTATAATGACTTCCTTATTAACGTAAAAGAGAACAAAATACGTTTTGTTGCCATAGCGATAATTTTGAGCACTGAAAAATGAATTGTGTTTGTAAATATTTAATTTAAAATTAATTTGTTCCTAGTGTTTTTAAGAATTGCATGTTTATTTTTCGTTTTAAAGTAAAAGCTTTTTTGCTTGCTTATTATGGACTATAATAAGAAAAAAATCGTGAATTTTAAATCTCATTAAGTTGAGTGAAACAAGAGATGCCTTTTAGAAACGATTTTAGTTGCTGACACAATACTGCTCTTTGTGGAACATTAAAAAGATGAGAAAAAATTGTATCGACCTTATTAAGGGCTGTAAATAATTAAAAAGAGATACAACCCTATATTAAAATACATCTTTTTATACTTCCCTCAACTAAACCTTCTACCAAAGTATTGAAAGCCCGAAGAAAGACATTTCTTCAAACATACAAAAAAATAAAAAAACCCTTTGTTTTATTTATCTTAAAGATGTTTTATGAATATTAAACCTATGGTTAAATATTTATCCATCTTAAAAATGTACAATTTAAACTCCAAAATTTCAGGTTAAAATATTCACATCCCTTCGCGTCAACAAAGTCCCAAAATCCAAAACTTCCGGCAAAAACAACAATTAAATTCATCTGGGAGTCAACTTCACTGCAGTATCCGATCCTCTCGACTTGGCACGGTCGCCCAGGGATGTCCAAAATCGATACAACATAAATTAAATTGAATTCAAATGACCGAACCGTCGGCCGCACCCGCAGTCGGTGTAGATGTAGTTAGTGGCGATCACGCCGGTAGATGTCTCTGTCATCTCGCATGATCAAGATAGCCAGGGTCGCAGGGTTAGCGGGTTATGACCTCGGGGTTTGCAGGGTTTGGGATCTACAGGGCTGAATGTCGTATTGAGGTTGTTACATTTTCGGATGGGTGAAAACGAACGAAAGCAGATGGGATCTGTTTTATTAAGTGATTGTTTCCTTTTTTGTTTTGTTTGATGTATATTTAGGAATATATCTTACTACGAACAAAAGAAAACTACAGTAAAACCAAAGAAGATACCATTTCGCATGTTGCAATAGGATTATTTTAGCAAACTTAAAGTAACTGTAAAGTTTTAAATTACAAAAAAAAGAAGATATATGTAATGATATCTTTTTAAGCATTAATACATAATGGGGCCGGTATTTTGATGCGATTTTGCAACAGATGTTCAATAAGTCTTGGAGTCCTGGGTGGCTATGGGTTGTGAAACGCATGTTTGTACTTTATTCATACAGTTTAACCTTGAACGTCATAATTTATTTGATATAAATTAATGGGGTAATGGCTCAGTGGTATCCGAGTCGGTATGTGGATCCTAAGAACCCTGGTTCGATCCCCACAGCCGACAAAACATTTTCACCAATTTAAAATTACTCCTGTGCCTCCTCCACCACCAACATCTTTGGGGGCCCTGATTTGACGACTGGTAACTGCACTTCACGTGCATAAATTTATCACTTGCCGAGATCTGCTTCGGCAGAGTGCCACACCCAGTAATGGATAAAAGATGTGATAATATATTTATTTATTTATAAATTAATGTAAAATAATAATTTATTTTTGTACTTTTTTAGAGTAAAATGTTTACTCAGGAACAAAAAAACATTTATAGTAAATAAAATAAAATAAATAAATATATCATCACGCCTTCTACCCATTACTGGGTGTGGCACTCTGCCGAAGCAGATCTTGGTAAGTGACATATTTATGCGGGTGAAGTGCGGTTACCAGTCGTCAAATCACAGCCCCCAAAGATGTTAGTGGTGGAGGAGCCATAGGGGTAGTTTTTGAAATTATGAAAATTGTTTGTCGCCTGTGGGAATCGAACCAGGGTTCTCAGAATCCACAGGCCGACTTCATACCACTGAGCTAGCCACCCTATCATTTATAGTAAAGTCTTATTTTCACAATAGTCAGCGAAATAAAACGGAATTGCACTTTCCTCATTTTGAATGACGTTTGACATTTGATTTAAGGATAAATTGTATGAATAAAGTACAGACATAAATTTCACAGCCCATAGCCACCCAGGACACCAAGAATTATTGAACATCCGTTACAAAACAGGTATAATTCAATCTAATTTGATGTACTCAGAAGAAAAAAGTACGGAATATCCATAAATAATATTTTCTACTGAAATTATTTTTTTTGGTTAGCTCTCTTCGCTCACATTATTATTAAACAAACATGAAGCCCACAGAACTCAAACTCAGCCCAGCAAAACATTATATTTGTGTTCAAAAAGCACCTTTATGGCTAATTCAATATGGCGTTGAATAATCAAATTTATTCAATTTTGCCAACCTCAAAATATTTTAGTGGAGTATATTACAATTTTTTCAATGAAGCCAGAGTGCTAAGAATTCTGCAATGTAGCATAAGTATCTTAATCTTTGTGCTTAAATTAAATAAGGTTTAAGAAAAGAATATGAGCCATAAAAGTCAAAATAATTTAATTAAAATGTAGAAGGTACGTTAAGCGCATACTAAAAACTCTTAAAAAAAATTATCAACTAAACTTTAATGCAAAATTAGAATAAATTTCTTTTAAAGCAGAAAGTAACAAATCACCAAAACCTTTTAAAGTTTAAAACAAATTTAACAGTAACTAAAGCTTTAAAAACGTGCAAATTCATTTATAAAACGCATAAATTTTATTTATATTCTAAAAGAGAATCCGTATTTAATCATGGTAATTTGGGCGTATCAAGAAACCCGAGCCGAAGTGATTTATTTTTGTCACGGCGGATCGAGTGATCTGCGGTGACAATGGAGTTCAATGACGGAGAGGCTGTTGGTTGCAACCAACTACCACCACCAGTTATTTTCAATTGCAAATCATGAACCAGACAACGAATATTTTGCAACCAATTAACATTCTGTATTTTAATAACATTTCTTTATGTCAGTGTTATTTTTTAAATATATAATAAACAATGACCATTTTATACAGGATGAGACATAAGTAAAGGATATTGATAAAATAAATAAAAATTACAGACACGGCTGTCATTCTCGCCGTCTCTGTGCTTTTGTTTATTTATCACTAGAATATCTATGGCAACAAAAATCCAACTAAAGTATAATTTCTTTTGAATCTCTACAAAATATGTCAAATTTAACAGTAACGACTAATCTAGGTAGTGCCGATTTAACATATTTTGAGATCTGGAATGGAAATGTTATTTTTCCAGAAAGTAAAATTGTTTTTCTAAATTGAGAGAAAAAGTTATACTTTTAATTATAAGGGCAGAAAGTAAATTTTTGCACTTCCAGGAGTAAATGATTTACTTTATTCTTCCTTTTCGAGGACTGAAGTACCACTTTTAATCCCAGAGGATTAAATTTCAAATATAATATAATATAATAATATGGGGTGGCTAGCTCAGTGGTATAAAGTCGGCCTGTGGATCATGAGAACCCTGGTTCGATTCCCACAGGCGACAAACAATTTTCATAATTTCAAAAACTACCCCTGTGGCTCCTCCACCACTAACATCTTTGGAGGCCGTGATTTGACGACTGGTAACTGCACTTCACGCGCAAAATATATCATTTACCGATATCTGCTTCGGCAGAGTGCCACACCCAGTAATGGGTAGAAGGCGTGATGATATATTTATTTATTTTTATTTATAATATAATTATATAATATTAAATTTCAAATATAATATAATATACTGTAATTGGGATTCAATTCCTGTTGTACAGAGTAACAGAAATAAATAAAGTAAATAAATAAATAAATAAATAATTCCGAAGGGATTAAATTGATACGTAAACAAGCATTACAGAAGCCTACGGGTCGTGAAAAAAACTTCACCCTCAGGATTAAATTATGCACTTTAGTCCCTTAATATATAATATACTATTTTCTTCCCTGGGGAATGGAAACTGAGATACAATGGTATGTTTTGACATTCGTGACATCCAAATCTAAATTTCTTATTTATTTAAATTTATCATTCTAAAAGGATAGGTAGTGAAAAAAATATTTGTATATATTGTGAATACAATGTAGTTCTTCCCCTTTTCCAGCAACTAATTATTCGTAAATAAATTTTTCTTCCGGTTTTTCTGTAGAAACAGTTTCTGTGGTACGAAATATATTAATCTGAAGTCTTCACGTTTCATTACTACTTTCAAAACGAACTTTGAAAAGACTTTAGTGTGATTGGTCAGATTCCTACATTTATGTGCAGAATATAAGAAACCCTATTTACACGATAACAATTTCAAGTCGTTCTTTGACTAACTTCATGGCTCTTTCTAAAATACGTTCGTTTTACCTAGAATAAACTCTTGTGAAAATCTCGCGCTATCACCTTTAAACTTTCATATTTGCGGCGGTAGCCACAGTTGCAGAGGTGAAATCGTAGCGTTATGAACGGCAACAAGCTCTGGCTTCACATTATAAATCAACTGCAAGACGCGCGAGACACAGGCGAGAAATTCGAATACTCAAAGGTGAAAGATGAACTCACGCACAGAGCTAAGACGCGTGAATGATGGCCTTTGTGTCTGTGTCGTCAATTCTCAGAAAGAAGAGCGAGGTACAGGAAGATGCAAAACTTTGTAATTGCTTACTGAGAATTACAATTTGGTAGTAACTATAATCTAAGTACAAGATTACTTTGAATCAGCAATATTGCGAAATCAAACATTGTTTGCGTCTTCCATTGACTTATATTACGCCTCGTGCACATGGGGAAAGTTTTCGGAGAAACTTTTTAAAAAGAAGAAGAAATCAATGTAGTTTCTAGAAAATTGTAGCGGCACCTCTGTCCGAGAAAGATTTTGTGGAAAGTAACTAACTTCATGCTTATGACACAGTAGTTCACTCATTTCATATCAAAAAGTAACTGACAAACTATTTTGACTTCTTCTTCTTTCTAAAAAGTTTCTTAGGAAAATTTCCCCGTGTGCATAGGGCATTATAGACAAAATTTTAACGAACAAATGGCGTTAAAGAACCTATTTAAAACAATTGAAGGCTAAAAAAATAGTAAATAAAAACACTTGGTTGTGTCAAAGAATTTTTTTTTTTTTTTGTCTTCTTTGAAACAACCAAGTGTTTTTATTTACTATTTTTTTATCAAACATGTTTCAACAAGTGCCAACAGCTTACTCAATTAATTAAATTGAAGGCTATGCAATAAATCTTAAAATTGTAAATTTTTCCGTTATGTTATTGATAGTAGTAACGATAGAACGGTATAATCAAAATAGTGTGGAAATTATAAACTTGAAAATATGGTTTTTGTTTCTTGCAAATAGTTGAAAAGTGAGCAAAACAAGAAATAAATTTTTAGCAATCAGATTCAATGCATATAAAAACGAAATTTGCATTTCAATATAGTTCTATAACGAATAATTATTATTTACTGTTGATGTATAAATCAACCTTTTTATGTATTTAAAATACAAAAGAATATTTATTACAAATATTTCAACGGATGTAATAAATTCACGCTCCAACCATTAAAAATATATCTCCAAAATTATTTGCAAATCATTCATTAGAATCAAAATTAAATATAAAGATGAAAATTTGTATTATAAATGACAAAATGTAAATGTAAAGTTATTTAATTTGTAGAATTCAGCATAGTTTATTAAATTGAAATGGACTTTTAAAAGATTGTCAGGAATAGGATTTTAATTTTTAATAGGAGTTGAAATAAGAAATAGTAACTGCAGTCATCATCTAAAATGTAAATAATTTCTATTTTTTGTAACGGTAGAACTACAAAAAATCGATAGGCAATGGGCTCCTGTACCATAATTGAAATAAATAGAATTAATGATAAAAACATAAAACATATATTGAATTATGGTTATTGGAGAAAAAAATGAGTTAAAACTAATATTATACTCCCGAGATATAAGCGACTGACAATATAGTGACATCACAAGTACTCATGGGGTGGCTTGCTCAGTGGTATGAAATCGGTCTGTGGATCCTGAGAACACTGGTTCGATTCCCACAGGCGACAAACAATTTTCATAATCTCAAAAATTACCCCTGTGGCTCCTCCACCACTAACCTCTTTGAGTGCCGTGATTTGACGACTGGTAACCGCACTTCACGCGCAAAATATATCACTTACCGAGATCTGCTTCGGCAGAGTGCCACACCCAGTAATGGGTAGAAGGCGTAATGATATATTTTTTATAATTGCAAGTACTCAAGTATTCTCCTTAGCCATAAGCATTATTTAAGAGGTAAATAAGAGGCATATGAGGAGTAGAAAGTAACTAACTGTGATATCTCATCACTGTTTTTTCAAACATGTTCAACACATTGTATATGTTACAATAATTTAATTTCATTTTAATAGAAGTTACAAAAACTAAAAACACGATTTCGCTGCGGACAAACAATAGTTAGATAATGTCAATTGTGAACAAACTTCAGAAGCGCCAAATTTGAATAGCTGTCATATGCCGGAAAAGTTTTGTTCGTTCTAATTTTTAATTGTTATTAAGTAAAATTTAACTTACATTGATTGTCGATCGTATATTCATTGTTGCAAGGAAAATGAATGGACCACTTACCTGAAAAAGAAAATAAACATGAGTCCGAAGTTTAGCCATTTTAAAACTATAATGAGAACATTCATCAGATACACTATTACAAGTACTTTTGTTGTCATACTTTACTACTCCATAAATTGATAAATATTAGCGAATTATAAACTTTTTTTTGTGAGAATGAAATAGTTTTGGAAGGAACCACTCCATGAATACTCAATACCCCTCCAAGAAAAATTCCTGATCTCAAGGGTGTCCTACGTCATCGAGACACCTCCACAAGACTTTCACTCTCCGGTCGCCAAATTCAAATCCATCTCTTCGCTTTCGTATTCAGTTATTCATCCCCGCCCGCTAGCCAAACTCGGGGATATTGTTTCAAGTATATTGGACCAAATAAACCGCTGAAACTCACTACTAGTATTAATCTTGCCAAAGATAACGAATAATTACTTGGTTAACGTGAGAGCTCCACTGTTGGTTTTGATTTGCGATGTTTGATTTTGTGGAAAGTGTTTGTGTTTGAAGAATTGATTCTAGGGGGCTACTGGTTCGAAGCAGGAATTTGTTTTATGCAAATTTTATGATATTTATTAGTGGACGGGTAATTTGATACCAGGAAGTTTTGATTTTGCAGCTAATGGTTCTAATAGCGTTTATTTTGCTAAAAGAGACGGTTACGATATTAGTATTTGATCGTTTTAACCAAATACAGAAGAAATATAAAAATACCGATTCCCTGTACTAGATTTAAGTTAACCTTATTTCCGTTAAAACCGGAAGTGTTTAATAAAATTTTTTTGTATCTCTCAAAATAAATGATATATTCGTGGTGGCGATTACGACAACGGCCTGTATAAATTTAAAGTTTATGACAGAAAAATTCGGGAGACGCCCGGACTCGAACCGAGGACATTCAGCTTGCCGGGCTGATGCTTTAACCACTAAGCCACGGCTCCCCTGTACGAGATAGGTGTCAACCGAATTTATCTGTCATAGTGTCTAACACAGCATCGATCCCAAGACTCATATGACTCATAGGAATTGACAACGGGTTTCGTCTGTTGCGACACAATCTGATTTTTAAGGAAATCATACCGCAAAGTAAAAGGTAAAAGGTCCTCGGTTCGAGTCCGGGCGTCTCCCGAATTTTTCTGTCATAAACTTTAAATTTATCAAACTTCAAAGTCATTCATATGACTTAAATTCTTTAAACGGCCTGTATAGTTGCAGGTTTTCCGAAAACTAATCTAGTTACCTTTTGAAAGAGTCGGTTGGTAACACTGCTAGGTGCAACCAAGAAAATGTCTTGAGATTCTAAAATTCTAGATTTAAATGGGGACAATTCAAATTTTTCGGTTGCCATCTAGTGAATAAACTATAATTTAATAATTAGCTATGTAGCAAACATGGTATAGCTTTACAGTTTGACGTTTATCACGCATTAAAACAACTGCTCATTTGAATGTCAAACAAAATATGCAAACATATCTAAGACTGAACGTAAGAATAAAAATATCTTGTGTTAAATTCATTTCTATATTTAAAATAGACCATAAAAAAATAAGATATATTCATTAACCCAACGTCAAACATCAAACATCCAAATATATATTGATTGAATAACAAATGATGGTATTTGCAGGGAGAAGTGCTGAAGGAGAAAGTAATTAATCGACTCGGCCATGGTCTATCGCCTCGCTCTTTGTTGTTTCACACAAAAATGTGAGGAGGGGCGACTGCTGTATGTGACGTCAAAATTATAAGTCCCATTATAGTTTAATGGCAACGCACATTTAAAATTCTTACGTCACGCCGGGTAAATATAGAACAGAAAGAGATATCTCGAATTAGTGTGAGAGCTAGTTGACAGACCATGATCAACAAGAGCATATTTCTACATGCCATTTAATCTGCATTGTATGTTAAAAGTGGTTAATCGTGGTCTGTCAACTTACTCTCTCACTAGTGCGAGATGTCTCTGAGAACCCTGGTTCGATTCCCATAGACGACAAACAATTTTCATAATTTCAAAAACTACCCCAGTGGCTCCTTCACCACTAACATCTTTGGGGGCCGTGATTTGACGACTGGTAACCGCACTTCACGTGCAAAAATATATCACTTACCGAGATCTGCTTCGGCAGAGTGCCACGCCCAGTAATGGGTAGAAGGCGTGATGATATATTTATTTATTTATTTATTCATATATCTTTTATCATAATACATCTATTAGGATTTTTAAATAAGAAAACGCTCATAGTGGCGAAAATTGGAACTACGATAAAGATACAGTTGTATAGTTTGCTACTAACCTAATAGAAATAACTATGTACTGGGTAGGTGGCTCAGTGGTATCGAATCGGACTGTGGATCCTAAGAATCACGGTTTGATCCCCATAGTCGACAAACATTTTTACCAATTTAAAAATTATCCCAGTGAGTCCCACACCACTAACATCTTTGAGTGCCGTGATTTGACGACTAGTAACCGCACTTCACGCGCATAAATATATCACTTACCGAGATCTGCTTCGGCAGAGTGCCACACCCAGTAATGGGTAGACGGCGTGATGATATATTTATTTATTTATTTATTTTCCATCTCTTCCCGTCGTGACGTCAAATGTATAACACGCCATTTCAGTGTATAAAATCATGTTTCACTTGAACTGTCAATATTTAATTTTATAAAATGTCAATTAAAGAGATTTGAATTTACAGAGTTGTTACATTTAAAATTAAATGAAAGATGAGATGCATAAAGTGGAACAGATTTTGATTTGCAAGGAAAACGAATCTGGAAATTCTACGTCAAACATTGAAACATGTGAAATAATGTCGATGGAGAATAATCATCTCACTAACAATGTTAAAATTTGAATATAGAGCAACTAAGATTATATATCACGACAGAATATCAAGAGACCGTACATTTGAATACTGGAAAATGTACAATTGCATCGCCTCGTTAAAATTTAAATTCCAATTACTAAATCACAACACAATTCCACAATTTGAAATTGTGCACATTTAAAAGGTGAACCACTCGAAGTATAACACAATAGAAACTCAATCTACGGAGTAAAATCTCAGCCAGCGTTCCATCTCAATTTAATAATACGGGCCTGAAAGCGACAGTAAAAATATAACCATTGAATTTAAAATGAAACTGTGCTCGAATCAGAATCAGAGAGCTCGCTGGAAAAAATCAAATCGGATGGTGGCATTTGTCTGTTTGATTGGCGTCATTATTCGCGGTGGTTGGGTATAGAATTACGCGTGTGCGTTTTTGCGTATTCGGCAGATGATGTAGCAAGAGTAAGAGAGATAGAAACTATCGCTCACTGTTTGACAAATGATATGTCAGTTTTTCAAGACGGACGGATCTGAAATTGTGACGACGTGGTCGACGCCTAAAGGACTGCTTTGGACGCAGTGTCGGCGATATTAGGCAGGAGCGCTCCTTTGTGCAATAGAAAAATGGCCGCCTCCTGATTATAGTAATAAAATAATAATAATAATACTAAAGATAGATATATTATTTATATTAAGAAAGTACATATTATATGATGTAGTGGTTCAGTGGTAAGTCTCTGAGAACCCTGGTTCGATCCCCTCAGCCGACAAACATTTTCAACAATTTAAAATTATCGCTGTGGCTTCCCCGTCACTAACATCTTTGGGGGCCGTGATCTGACGGCTAGCAACCACTTCACGCGCATAAATATATCACTTTCCGAGATCTGCTTCGGCAGAATGCCACACCCAGTAATGGGTAAAAAGGCGTGATGATATTTTTTTTTTATATATATATATATATATATATATATTTAAGGCGTTCTTGTTATTATAACTTATTTATTTATAACGGACGCCTTTTAGATTTGTGCCTCTGTTCGGGGCACAATTCGTACACCTAGTCCCTGATGTTGGGGCACAATTTCTTTCACAAATTTTAGTTCGAATAGTTTTCAGGAAGATATATATTTGTGTGAAGTTTTCTAATTTATCAAACGAGCACTTCCTTTGAAATTAATATAAATGGAAGAATAGTTTTCATAGTAGTTTATTTTCTGTTCACAGCACACTGTTAAAATTTATTGTTAAGTAAAAGTCAACATAAACGTTCATTTTATTCCCTTAAGGTTAAATTTTAAAGTATCATCGGGTACTTTTATAGTATGTTTTAGTTTTTAGTAGAATGAAAATTTTCATGCGAATATCGTTCCGTGTTTCGCTAGGATAATGGCCGATTTTATAGTTTAGATAAAGGCATTTGGGGCTGATATTTAGCTATATAAACTGAAGATTCGATATTACATACAGTTATGGGATTTGAAATAGCTGTCATGTGCATATTACAACCAGTAAAATCATTATATATATATTTGAATTTGTGCCTCTTCAAATGGGATATACAACCACTAAGAAATAATGGCGTCGATCACGATATGACAAACTTGAGACATACATCCGGTGACACATATACAGTTCAAACTGTTAAAAACTGGAAGTGTTGTGGCAAGTAGATGGCACATATAAAGTCAATACTTTTGACAGTCAGAAATATATATATATATATATATATATATATATATATATATATATATATATATATATATATATATTTGATAATTTAAACCTGCTTTCTTGTTAATTTTTATTATATGTAGAAAATATTTGAGAACCTCGGTTCGGTTCCCACAATCGGTAAGTGATATATTTATGCGCGTGAAGTGCGGCTGCCAGCCGTCAAATAATAGCCCCCAAACATGTTAATAGTGGGAGATCCACAGGGGTAGTTTTAATTTGATGAAAATTGAATATTATTATATTTATTATTGTTTATTTATTTTTTATGTACATACATAAATATATATCATCACGTCTTTTGCCCATTACTGTGTATGGCACTCTGCAGAAGCAGATCTCGGTAAGTGATATATTTATGCGCTTGAAGTGCAGTTACCAGTCATCAAATCACGGCCCGCAAAGATGTTAGTGGTGTGGGACCCACAGGGATAATTTTTAAATTGATGAAAATGGGGATCAAACCAGGGTTCTTCGGATCTACAGGCCGACTCGATACCACTGAGCCACTTACCCAGTACTTAGTTATTTCTATTAGGTTAGTAGCAAACTATACAACTGTATTTTTATCGTAGTTCCAATTTTCGCCACTATGAGCGTATTCTTATTTAAAAATCCTAATAGATGTATTATGATAAAAGAGATATGAAGGAAGTTTCTGCCAGTGCATTTTTCAAAGTTCCCGCTCTTGTCTGAGTCTGATCACATAACGACAGTTCGTTTGTTCTCAATTGACCCCTACGCCTCTAACCTCCAAACCACAATGTAGCCAACATGACAGACGATAAATAACCAGCATCTGACGAACACACAGCAACCCACGAGAAGATATAACCTCAACGTTGCTGAGTCGCTCCTTCGTCGTCGGTTTAATAATGTCGATAATCAAAGAGGTCGTTATACGACATCCTGCAGAAGATGGCAGTTGAAGGGCTGCTACGGCAAGAAAAAAAGGCCCTTATCGGAATAGCGAACGTTCAGCTATGCGGAAGAACCTTTGTGAATTTGTATTCTGAGTCAATTTGAATATTGTATGAAATAAAAATGCATGAATGGTTTTATCTGGTTGTACTTATCATCGCTGCCTGCCTACTGCTTCATACAGCTAACTTTCCAACGAACATTGGAGGGAGAAAATTATTTGCGCGCTTCTTGGAATTGAGAACAAGAACAGCGAACTGGAATTGTGGAGTTATTGAATAATGTGTCGCTGCTGTGCTGCGCTGTGCTGTGTATCGAGCAAATTCAGAACGGAATTATGGGACGAGAGGTTAACTGTTCCTTTTTGTTAAATCAATTATTCTATGTTAAAGCCATATTAAGGTGTTTCTTACTGTTACAAATATTGCAAGAAATTACACTTTTATTTTTTTACAGGCAGATTCATAAAACGGATTAACGCTAACACCATTTTTAATATTATTTATAACTATGTTTCAAATCAAAACAGATTCAAAATTTTTTTAAATTTGATGTTAATTAATAGTCTTTTTAACTCAAGTTAAAATAAACTTGATTCTCACATTGGAAAGAGAGTTACAAACGAAATAAAAAATGGTGTTAGCGCTAATCTGCTTTGTGAATCTACCTGTTAGAGAATATTATGTATTAAGGAGAGATCAATTATCTGTATACGTAATTTTTATTGGTTCTACACAGCAACTGCAAAATGAATTATAATTAGTCATATTTGAGATTTTGGGGGCAGGAGACAAACAATTTTCACCATTTTAAAACTACCCCTGTGGCTCCCCTACCACTAACATCTGTGGGGGCCGTGATTTAACGACTGGTAACTGCACTTCACGCGCAAAATATATCACTTACCGAGATCTGCTTCGGTTGAGTGCCACACCCAGTAATGGGTAGAAGGTGTGATGATATATTTATTTATATTATTTTACATTTGAGTTTACAATCCACAAATTTGCTTAAAAATTGGTACTAATTCGTAACCTCCAAGCACTCTCTGACACTGACAGTGACGCCAATGCTAACATTACAAAAGTTTTTGCTTTTTACCGAACGATTTTGAGTTATGTAAAACTGTCAATCTCGGATGGTGGCGCAAAATAGTATATTACATAATAAGTCAGGAAAGTGATATTTTACTTGACGAAACGGTTGTTTGAAATACGAGGCCGTATGTTGAGTATTTTAATCCGCTGAGTCAAGTAAAAACACATTCCTGACGTATTATGTATACTATTTTTTCTGAAACCGTTTAATTTAATCAATAATTAGTCATAAATAATTCTAAATGCTTAATTTTTTTATACTAATTGTACTAACAGCAGACTATGTATCCAAAGTTACAACAAAAAAAAAAACACATTTAGATAAAATACAAATCAGTCGGGTAAAATCTTTATCAGATTGTTTTGGTCGGCACTTCCTTGCCTATTAAAATCTTTGCGTAATAGCTCAGTGGTATCAAGTCGGCCTATGGATCCTAAGAATCCTAGTTCGATCCCCACAGCCGACAAACATTTTCACGAATTTAAAATTACCCCTGTGGCTCTCCCACCACTAACATCATTGGGGGCCGTGACTTGATGACTGGTAACTACACTTCACGCGCATAAATATATAACTTACTGAGATCTGTTTTGTACTTTACCAAACTGTTATTTTGTTGTAGCCTTCGATACGTACTTTACTTGACTGCTTTTGTAAAAACATACTTTCCACACTAAAACTGGACAGGAAAGTAGGCACTTTCTTGCCGGTTTCAGAAAAAATATAATATGCGTCTCGTACCAAAAGAGACGTTTATACAACTTGTTACATATCTTTCACCGAACAGATGTACGTAGCAAATATCATCATTTGACAAATGACTTAATTTCTGCAGTGTCCTTAACCACTGTAATAATTCTTGAACTTTGTAGTGAGGTGTTAGGGTGCATTCATCAAGCACTCAGCAGTTGGAATGACCATGTCCTGTCACTTATCTCCATGGCACATAGTCGCTTTTGTTATTTCCATTACAAATGCTGTACATCTCGTACAATGCACAATGAACTCGTGCTTTGGTTGTGCGAATGCTATGTTATAATGTCTGAGCGACTGAGCGACGTAGTACAGATGCAGTTGCAGTGAATACAGTATAGGATGATTGCAGTTGATCGGCTTTGCAATTCAATGGTGTTATGTGTTGGGTTATCTGAACTGTTTAATTCGGGGGATTATACGTCAACGCGTTTAGATTAAGCTGATGGAACTATACTCAATCCCTTGCTGTAGGTGTAATTGGATTTTGCTTATTTTACATTTTGATACTCGGTATTATTTACCGCATAATTTTAATGCGAAGAGATCACTGAATAAAATTAATGTATACTCAAATAGAGACGTTGAATGTAAATTTTACTATTATTACGATAATCACGTAATACTATCTTCATGTAAACATGCTAAGGGCTAGTTTTTCAATTACCGATTGATGTTAATCATGATATTAATCAAGAGAAAATCGCTGATTGAAAAACTGGCCCTAAATATGTTATTAATAATATTTTGTTATAATTTGTAGAATCTCAAAATGGAGATTCCGTTTTATTACATCGTTGATATTTAATTGAACAAATAGGAGTAGGAATGATAAAAATAATTACTCCTCTGTGGTTGGATTACTTTGCGTTTTGTAATTTCCAAATTTACAAAATTGTGAAAACAGACGACGTTTCGGGACTAAGGGTTGGTCCCATTTATTGTTGACTTAAAAATGGGACCAACCCTTAGTCCCGAAACGTCGTCTGTTTTCACAATTTTGTAAATTTGGAAATTACAAAACGCCAAGTAATTCAATCACAGAGGAGTAATTATTTTTATCCTTCCTACTCCTATTTGTTCAATATTTTGTTATTTATGGTATCATTTTCTCACTTATAATATCACCGATAATATTTTTGGCTCACGAGTGTTTTTGTTGCTATGCACGAGTAGAAGACGAGTGCAGATTTCCTAAATTTATCATAAAATTTACAGCAACGCGCTCAATCGAAGGTTAAATTAAAAAATAAGTTGAAAAATATTGGATGGAGCAGTTTAAGGTTAAGTTAAAATATTACGGCCGTATTTGTTTGGGAACTTTGTGTCCAACCCTGAACTGATCTAGAACTAACTCGTGTTACTTCCAAATAAATGATGCATCTAGAGTCAATTGTAAAAATTGGCGATAAATTTCAAATCTGAATGTACGTTCTAAGTGACATCTGCTTAAATACAAACTGCGATGCCACCAATTCAAAACGAATAACAAAGAATACAAGTTGATTAGGAAGAGATAGAAAACGGGTTCCACCTGCCAACCCACCAAAATAGCTGGGACAGTAAGACCAGTTCAGTAACTGTTCTGGGTTACTTGAAACGTGTCAGTTAAACAAAAGTAACCTACCGGGTTACTTTTAAAATGCCAAATAAATACTTACGGTCTAAGTTAGTGATTTTTTTGGCTGGAGGTTATTAAATTTTATCGTACTTAACTAATGTAAATGTGTTTTATTTTTGATTCTAGGTGTGATACGGACGTGCGGTGGGCCCGGGATGGTGGACGAGCACCTCGGCGATAGCCACGCACGTCTCGACACCAGCTCGCCCGTGCTCAGCGTGCCACAGACGCGTGGCAGCGTCGAGAGCGTCCACCGCCCACACAAAACCATGTCCGGCACCAACCTCATCGGTAAGTCACACACAAATGATTGCAATGACGTCTAAAGCTGCGTCCATAAACAACCGAATGAATATCAACCAGCACAAAAATGCAAGCGAACTTTTACACTGTCAAATGCGTTCTAAAATCTAACGCTACTATAAAAAAAAATGTTTTTCTGTATTCGTCCAATATGGATATGGGTTGATGGAATGATAATTAAAATGAAGTGGCCGAATGACATACATGTACGAACACTACAAACATTATTGCGAATATTGGTTCGTATAATACTAGTGCTCGTTCGAATTCGATTGTATTTGTACATACACAGTATGTCCCAAAAATAACGAAACTCTTTAGATATAGAATAAAACACGCATTGTATTATGTTTAAAACTTAATATTTATTCAAATAGGTTACATTTGAATCAATACACTTTTTAGAACGATCAACTAGAGCATGCATAGATTTTTTTATGCCATCTAAAGGAACGTTCTTTAACACCTGTGTCACGGCTGCTTGAATGGCTGGAATATCATCATAAAACGCTCCTTTCATGGCAATTTTCAGTTTTGGGAAAAGATAATAGTCACATGGTGATAGATCAGGCGAATACGGAGGGTGGTCGATGACACAAATATGTTTTTTCATCAAAAATTCGTTGACTTTTTTAGCGACTTTTTGGTCTTCATTTAATTCATGTGGAACAAAACGTGAACAAACCTTTCTTTTACTCAAATCTTCAGTTAGAATTCTCCAAATAGTATTTTTACTCGTATTTAATTCTTCACCCAACATTCTAACAGTAAAATTCGCATCGACAGCAATGATTTCACGCACTTTTTCGACTAATTCAGCAAGATTTCCGGCTTTTGGACGTCCAGATCTTTCATCGTCCTTTAAATCTTCACGACCATTTTTAAATTTTGCAAACCACTTATAAACTTGTGAACGAGATAAACAATCATCACCATAAACTTTTTTCACCAATTCGTATGTCTCAGCAATTTTTTTTCCAAGTTTAACACAAAATTTAATATTTGCTCGTTGTTCCATTGTATTTTTACAACATAAACACAAAAACTACTGTCATTAAAATGCGCGTAAATCTGTCATCTGATTGTATGAAGTTGTATGCGTTCGAAAGAGGAAAGATGTATCTTTCTAACAATGTGTATGTTCAATAGATTGCGCTACGTGTTCTATGATTTAAATTAAAAGTTTCGTTATTTTTGGGACATACTGTGTATTCGACTTTGTTCCCTTGATGTGGAAGCGGATTAAAGTGGAGAAGGGTGTGATTGCGTTAGAACAACGATAAAAGATAACAGCAAAGTAAATACGGAAAACATTTTAATCCATGCGTTAAATACAAAAAAATGTAACAATACATATTTATTGACAGTTCTTCTGATAGTATTTTTTTTAGGTATTCGCTACGAGTATTATTATCTCTGCTTTTATCGTTGCACGTAAACGAGGAAATTATTTTGATTCGTTGTATAATTCGAAAACTCTTTTAGTGTGCAATATTTGCATGTGAAGTTAGTCGCTAGAGAATAATAAATATCATATTATATTAGATAAAAAAGGATATATCATTAAGTAGTGCGTTTTAATTAACTATGTTGTTTAATTTGTAATTAATTTTTCCATTCGTGTTTTATGTCAGTTGTTTTTGTGTTGTTAACTAGAAAAATTCATTTAGGTGCGTGTATAAAATAATAAAATATTTTAAATTTCTGATGTTTGGTTATCCACTTATAGAACGCAAAGGCATGTGGAGAACAGGTAAAAATTATATTATGTAAAATAAAAATTTTCTAAGGCTATGGCAGGGTGCATTTTTTCCGGTTGATTCAGTAACACAAGTTAAAGAACATTGCGTGCTGGTAGTACTATACCTTTGAACTATTTGTGTTGTTGTCATACCATTGACAACGAGCAACCGAGGCGACATATGATCCTAGCATCTCAAAAACTTAAAGTGATTTCGGTATTAAATTTTTCATACTTCAATTCATTAACTAAGAAATTTTCAGCGACTTTTAATTATTCAAAACTTTCCACCAACATTTTATTCTAAAATAGTTTTTAGAGAAAATAGACGGAATTTGATCTAAAACTGAAAAAAATGAAGGGGTATCCCTTAAGAAATTAAAAAAAAAAAATCGCAATAAATTTGCTTATAGTCAATTCGGACATGAGAAATTCAACGCCGTTGAGCGCATCTTCATATCTTTTTTAGATTTTAAGATATAACCTTCGGAAAAGAAGAAATTTTTCCGTATTAGATTTTGTACTTTCTCGAGGCTATGTTTAAAACTCGTGCTTCAATTAATTACTCCTCGTATCGTTGCCATACCGCCGACAACGAGCAACCGAGGTGTCATATGACCCAGGCAGTTAAGTTTGCTAGATTATAATAATAATAAAAATTTCGATAGGGTGGCTAGCTCAGTGGTATGAAGTCGGTCTGTGGATCCTGAGAACCCTGATACGATTCCCACAGGCGACAAACAATTTTCATAATTTCACAAACTGCCCCTGTGGCTCCTCCACCACTAACATCTTTGGGGGCCGTGATTTGACGGCTGGTAACCGCACTTCACGCGCAAAATATATCACTTACTGAGATCTGCTTCGGCAAAGTGCCACACTCAGTAATGGGTAGAAGGCGTGATGATATATTTATTTATTTTATATAAACATTTCGACAGATTTTTCACAATTGACATGAAATTGAATTGGAGATAAAGATTGGGATACTGTCAGAATTTGAACCTGGGACCTTTCAATTAAAGTTCCAATCCTGTCGGTATCAAGATTTTTCTCTCTATAATTTAATTTGATATTCAAATATTCACTGAAAAATACTAATTACATGTTAATTATAATTCTAATATAAGCGTAAACAAAGATAGTAAGTAATTCATTTTCTTCTAGACGTATAATATACGTTTACCTCGTGTGGCATTCTGCAGGATGTGACTGCGGTACCGCAGGTCGCAGTCTTCGTCGCCGCTAACAAATGGTGATACAATAAACACCCACACCGCGTCGCAACCGTTCACACTTTCCCCGCACTCAACGTCACGAATCGCGTAAGATTTATACGCGAGACCCCCTCGAGTACACGCTCATTGGAACCGGTAGAACTGTTCAACTGTTACCAAACAAATCAACACAGACCTTGCGAATTTTTATTCTGTCTTTGGTTAGAGTTCTAACTTAAGTTATGTATAGCACTCTAGGGAGAATTTTCAAATAATTTTTTACAGTTGGTCTTCTGGATTATATCTTTGTTTATATTGACATTTTAGAATCCAATCTAATAATTTAATTGGATATATTGATAAATATCAAGACAAAAAAGGCATATTAAATTAAGATTTGAGTTAGAATAGTTTTTGAAACCTCCGTCATAATTGTTCACGAATAGGCTATTCCACAAAAATTTAATTATTTTACATTTTAATCTACGGCCTCGTATTTCAAACAACCGCTTTGTCAAGCAAAAACACTTTTCTGAAACCGTTTAATTTAATCAATAATTAATCATAAATAATTCAAAATATTTTAATTTTTTGATTTGAGTTATACTGACAGCAGACCTTATATTCAAGGTTACAAAAAAAAAAAACAGTTAGGTAATACAAAGCAGTCAGGTAAAATACAAAACAGTCAGGTAATATCTTTACCAGACTGTTTTGTAATTTACCAGACTGTAATTTTTGTTGTAGCCTTGGTTATGTACTTTACTTAACTATTTTGGTAAAAATCTACTTTCTATACTAAAATTGATCAGGAAAGTAAGCACTTTCTTGTCGGTTTCAGGAAAAATATTTAATCAGAAATTACTTTACAGATACAAATAGTTTATGATTTTATTTTCCGAGACCCCGATATGTGATACCCTAAACAACTGCTTATCTTGCTTATACGTAAATCCGACCCTGACTATAATACAAATTTCAAGAAAATGTAGCTACGAGTATTTCACTATAACGTTTCTCCTTCTTTTCAGAAATGGTGAGCGCAACACTCGGTCTACCAAAACGTTCCTCTCGTCCACCATACTCCACCTACGGCTCAAGATCAGGGACTCTGGGTAGTGGACACGGCGGACACGGGGACGTGCTAAGTGCACAAGGAGCCTATGAGGGAGCCACCACCGTGAGCTCGGCAGCTAGCGAGCTGGATCTATCACGGAAAGCCCGTTCAAGACATCTGCGCTCTCGACTCAAACTACCCACATCAGTGGCGCTAGCCTCCAGTGGGGAGGCGCCCCTGTTGGGGAACTGGCAGGGCACAGCACCCGGCTCGGCGGCTGGGACGAATCCGCCCAGTACTAATCACCTTAATTCGACTAGTAGCTGTTATGGCACAGAAAGGTAAATATGAGAAGGTTAGGTTCATTGGTATGAAGAAGATAAGTCATAATTTATACTGCTTGTTTTTTTATATACATGTAAAAACGGTTGCGCTCGAAGTGCCATCTATTTTATAGTTAAAAAGGATAAAGTATATGTACTTGTCTTATTACCAAAGTATACTTGTAAACCTCAACTAGAACTAATGCCAGAACGAATTCATTTATTTTAAGTAAGAGTTTAATTGAATCAGGTTCATAAAACTCTAAAAGTTACTGGTCGCCCAGATGGAGTTGAAAATTCTAGTCATAAACAAAAAACCGCCTGAGTCAGGTTACGCCAAACTTTGACCGAAGTGCGCTGAACCAAATAGCGCGAAGGATGCAAAAACTGAAAACTCTTATTATAAAAAGAAAACTTCTCTAATTGAGACGCATTCATTTTAATTTAAAACACACCTGAAAGTCTTGTTGGCAGTCGGAAGTTGCACAAGAAACCGGAAATCCACGACAATGACGTGAAAATGTAATTTCAACCGCGTGTTAATAAAACTTTATAATTTTTTTGCAAAGTATTATAAACGTGAAATGACTTTTTTGTTCTTAACCGGCCGTTCAATATACGTTTTATGTGGACCATTGTACAATGCCTACAAGACAAGAATAATGTTCTTTTTGATTTTACAAGAGATTTGAATTTTTCATCTGCTTACAAAATTTTTGAAAGTTTCCACGACTGAATAGTAATTTAAAACATTATTATGCTTACTTTTATAATTGGTCGTCTGTAATAGTTATTTATATATCAAGGCAAGAAAGTTAGATATTTCTTCCTGAAGGTGCCATTTCCTTTCTCCAGCCAAAGACGATGGATATAAGGCATCTGAAGGAAGAATGATACTTTCTTCATGATATATACATTTTTCGCGGCTAAAATGCAGTATCACTGACCAATTTTTAAAATTTCCCCCACCACTATAATGACATTTACTTATCAGTGATCCCAAAACTCTTTTAAGGGATTTGAAGCTCATCACAAAAGAGTATAAATATCATAAATGTATAAAAATGGCAAAGACTGAGATAAGGTTTGGTTAGGTTAGAAAAAAATATTTTTTATTTCCTGATAATAGTAGATTACATCATGCTGGAGGTTTGAAGATAGAAAATATTTTTCAAAAAACAGTTTAGAAGCACTGGTTTATTTAGTAATTTTTAGGAAGTTTTGAAATTCACAAAATTTTACCAACCTAAAATTACATTTTAAAAAATTGGTCAATTATACTGCACTTTTACCTTTTTCGCTCAGAAAGTATTTTTTTTAGAAATGAATTAGAAATTTAGATAAGATTTATTATTCTCTTCATAGATGTCACCTCGATGTTACTAATGTCAAATCATCTCGTTGTTTTCTAGTTGCCATGGTTATGACTACTTTCTGTCAGTAGGGAAGAAAAAATATTGTTCTTCTCTAGGAATGCAAAATATAAAATTCTTCTCTCAAATGCGAGAAGCAAATTTTAGTTTCTGTCATGAAAAATAGTATATTAAAATACAAGTTACATAAAGCAATCTATTTTAACACGAGTTCCAAATTGCCTTCTGTAACGAGTGTTTTTACTATTTTCTGTTTCTCTGAAGGTAATTCTAGAATTAGTTGCCTTCTGTAATGAGTGTTTTATACGAGTACTATTTTCTCTGTTTGGCTTTTTTTGCATATTTTTTTTTATAAAAATAGTTAATATTTGACCAGGCAGCAGAAAGTTATATAGGTAACCAAGGGACTGTGTTTATAGTTAGACTTTCACCTAAGGAATGGCGCTAATAGTCTTTATGTGCAGACATCCATTTTAGGTAACTACAATATCGGCAATCATTGGGTACTAGATTGTCCCTGTAGTTGTCATTTGTATATATTTCAAATTTTTCAATCTGTCAAATATCCAATTAATTTTTATTTGTGAAATAATTTCATTTGAATAATGTCATCAACTAATATGAATTGTTGTGTAAAAAACTGTACTGCTACTGGTAAGTAAGTGATCATATAATAAATAATATTTAGATGAGGAAGTCATAATATATTTTCAAGTTCGCAAGGATTGGATAAAACTGCGATCGAAACAGTTCAAATTTGAAATAAATTGTATACACGAGGATATTTTAATAAATGTTTATATAGTATGTATAAATTTTTATTTTATGTAGTTTAAATAAATATAAAATAATAAAAAAATTACAAGCTGCCTAAATACGCATACCGGGTTGCCTATATACACGACTTTAGTTAGACTTCCACTACTCAGATGGCGCGAAATACAGTCTCCGTGCATAACATGGCAGTTTCTTATCTATAGAAGTATATTATGATCTGTGATATTTGACATTAAGAATTTTTTTTTGTAGAATAGTTAAGTTGGTTACAGTGATTTGCAATTAATTTTGTCCGTTGCTTAGATATTTGTATATATTGTGTTTTTTTATTTCGTCAGTTGCCAACATGTCACCAAAAATCGTTTAAGAATAAAATTGATTCTAGCATCAATATGCGTGCGAGAATATGTTATTATAATGCCGAAACTGAGAAACATATTTAGCAATGTGATTTCATTCCAATTCAGAAAATAATGATGTGTACCTACAGTCCATTAATATTTAATAATTAATTTCCAATTCAAATTTCATCTTTTTGGAATCCAGTTAATATTGTTACAATTTCATTAAAATGGCTTACGTAATCATTATACTAGCTCCCAAACAATACAAGGTTTGTTCTGGTTATAATTTCGTAAACATGTCGCATGTATTCGGTCCGGGTAACCGGAGTAATCCGGTCTTTCGCCGGAGTTGGCGGGCGGGGAAAATCAGCCACAAAACGCAATATACGAGTAATTTCCGTTAAAAATTATCAATTCACATTGTGAGGTGGGGTACATGAGCGGAAAAAAGTAATCAGCAATATGATTGTAACGCGTGATTTCCGGTTTGCGCAGCAGGTACGGTTTCCGGCGCAGCGAGTCGTATCACCAGCGGTTCCGAACCGGTGCGCCCAACTGGTCCTTCGTCTTCGACCCGGCGGGGAGGCTTTGCTACTACTGGTCTATGGTGGTGTCACTTGCTTTCCTCTACAACTTCTGGGTGATAATTTATCGGTTCGCCTTTCAAGAAATTAATGGTAAGTTATTTTTATACTTCTTTTTATATTTCAAACTTTGCTATTCAACTTTATTTTATTATTACTATTTTTATTATTATGTTTTTGCAAATAAAAATAAATAAATATACCGGGTGCTGCGTAGTAAGGGCGAATATAGAGATTTAACATGGGAGTAAAAAATTTTAAAATATAAATATAAGTTAATTAGAACACAAGAAATACACTCGTTTAAACCGCATTTAAATATCTCTTTTAGTTTTTGAGATATGGGCCTTCAAAGTTGATTTAACTAAAATAGATATGAAGATGCGCTTAACGGCATTCAATTTCTCGTAGTCTGATTTATATAGAACCAAATTTTAAAATTTTTCGATTTTTAAACTTGGTTCAACCAAAACGACTCTGGCGATTAGAAAAATATATTTTGAGGATCAAAATATACATAATTATGTAGAAATATATGAGGAATTTTATATCTAGTTTCATATTATTTAAAATTAATTGTACACAATAACAAATGTGAATATAAACATAAGCATCTAAATAAATAGTATATATTTTTCATGGGGTGGCTAGCTCAGTGGTATGAAGTCGGCCTGTGGATCCTGAGAACCCTGTTTCGATTCCCTCAGGCGACAAACAATTTTCATAATTTCAAAAAAGCTACCCCTGTGGCTCCTCCACCACTAACATCTTTGGGAGCTGTGATTTGACGACTGGTAACCGCACTTCACGCGCAAATTATATCACTTACCGAGATCTGCTTCGGCAGAGTGCCACACCCAGTAATGGGTAGAAGGCGTGATGATATATTTATATTTTATTTTTATTTTGATCCTTAAAATTTAAATAAATGCTTACAACGGGATGATTCTTTCGAAACATGTATTTTAAAATTTGTAAATAGCATCCGACGACCCCTCTTCAATGTCTTTGCGACCCCCTGAGGGGTCGCTACCCACACTTTGAAAACCACTATTGTAATATAAACTCCATTAATGAATGATCAATGAAATATAAAACAAAATTATCAAATAAATAAAAATAAGTAGCCCTCTGTTGAGAAACTATTTTAAGGATTTGTGGTGCATTTGGGCATAAATGTTTTGACAGAATATCTCGAATGAATGAAAATGTAAATAGCTAACTAAATGACTAACACTTATTGCGAATCTAGTACGTCTGATTATTCCTTTTACTAAATACCAATTACTGTCAAAAACAAAAATTGAATATGTACGAATGCACAAACAGAAAGTGAAAATATTGGTGCACGTACGATCGTAACTACCTTACACTATTCTCAAACTGCTCCAAAGCAGTCATTATCCAAGAATGCAAATAGCAGGTCGGTATCCAGGCCATTAGAATCTACATCACTCATATTTAGTTCGCAAACTTGCCACCGTGCATTGCAATCACTGCCATCACCCTCATCATTGCCATTTGGCGGCAAATTCAAGCATTGTTACCATAGTTACAGAGTAGTTTTTAACAGATGACGGGGTGAAATATCTTTGCATGACTGTGGAATGGTAAGTTTAAGCGGACGGAGTAACGAATGCCACTCGTTTGTCAGTTGCTGCGATTTTATCTTGTTTTAAAATGTTTAGTTACGGTCTTTCTTCCTGCGCTTGTTTGCTTTTATCGTAAACTTGAAACGGGAATTTATAATACCCTGCTGAAGTGATAACGGATTTGTTTTTGTGAGATTCTCTCCGAATTTTAATGTAGCAGGATATTTTCATATATGCGTTTCATATTTTTGCTTATCTGTCTGTATTTATAATTTTTTATCCGATTTATTTTATGACATTACAAGCAAAGATGATTTCAACATTAGATGATTATAATATAAATATAGTTATTTATATACCAAGAATGAAAACCGGCGTTTCTGGACCGTGGCATGATTATTAGCACGAGGCGCCAAGCGCCGAGGACTAATAACATGGTCAGGGTCAGAAACGCTAATTTCACCCGTGGTACATCCAATATTTTATGCACAACAAAATAACATTTAATTATATGTTCAAAAATATGTACATAGGTTATATGTCAAAATGATATTTTGTAGAATCAAGTATTCACAATAAATTAAAATTTGTCATTTTATTTATGTATCCACAGGGATTATTTTTTTTGCCCATGGGCCAAAAACAAGTGTTTAAGCCCGGTTTTTAGGGTTAAAACACAGGCTTGTCGGCTCAGTTGTGCATAAAATAATAAATATATCATCAAGCCTTCTACCCAATACTGTGTGTGGCACTCTGCCGAAGCAGATCTCGGTAAGTGATATATTTTGCGCGTGAAGTGCGGTTACCAGTCATCAAATCACGGCCCCCAAAGATGTTAGTGGTGGAGGAGCCACAGGGGTAGCTTTTGAAATTATGAAAATTGTTTGTCGCCTGTGGGAATCGAATCAGGGTTCTCTGAATCCACAGGCCGACTTTCGACTGAGCTAGCCACCCCATATGTTATTTCCAAGTATGTTTTCATATGGAATTTGTATATATGAGTGAAAATGATTTATATAATTTTTGAGTAAAATGTTTTAAATTTACTGAGATTTAATTTTTAGATCAGTTTTATTAGGAATATTTTTCTGCAAAATAATTTACCAGCGAAAATATACGATGCCGCAAGTATGCAAGATAATTTAAAATATTCTAACTTCCATCGTTTTCGCTTGAGAAAATTTAAAATTACATAAAACGTAATTTAAAATCATAATTTCCTCGCATCAATTCCTCTCCTGTAAATATAACACTTTTGCGCAGCGAAACGTCACATGACATTGTGAACAGAACCGCAGCGGTGCTTTTGTCTTTTTGATTTGAACAGCGCGCGGCCACAAATGCATCCTAACAGTATCGGATCGCGGTTCCAGCCCGGCAGTTCGTCAATAAATTGTTATTTGTCCACGAGTCACACTGGCACCAACACCAACACAGCTCTTGATTGGATAAAACACCCGATGCGTTGGTGGAATGAACGATATGGTCATTTAGCCCTTCAAAACATCACCACATGTAATACAGTTTTATTCTGTTCGCAGTTTTGTATTTGAAGCCATCAATGTTTAATCTTTGTTCTACCGATAACAATAAAATTTAATGATGCCTGAAACGTTGTTTTATTTTAAATGTTATTTTCGTTAATATGAATAAGTATTTGAAAATAATTTATTGAGGCAAATAGTTCTGTGGTAACGTACTAACTTGAGTTCGAATCACACACCCAACAAATCCAATTTGTATCATTCAAAATAGTGTATTACAGAAGAATCACAAAACCGTGAACACAAAATATCTGGGGCTGTTCACCTAACAGCATATGTTCATGTTACTATGTGAATATTAAAAAAAATGACAGTTTTGCTTATAATTCTTTATTTAATAATATATTTTACATTTCAGTATTTGAAAAAAAAATTGTAGATTTTGTTTGCGTTTTTTTTTATAGAAATACTGAGCAAAATGGTTTTTTCTTGTATTCGTTTTAAGTTTAGGACATGTTAGTCATCAAATCTGTTGATTTGTGCCTACTGATAATGCCATACCTTAGGTAATTGAGAAATAATAATAATAATTTTTGCTCATGTGAGTTTTTTGAAATTTGTAATTATTTTTGCCCTTACGTTTTTTATGATTTTTAAACAATTTTCTCTAGAACTCTTTCTCGTACGATTATTGTAATGAAAATTTACATACATATGTATTTTGACCCGCTGAATCCAGCAGTGAAAACCCCAAGTGCGTACGACTTCTAGTTTTTAAGATATCGTCGAAAAACTGTTTAGGAAAAATTAAATGTAAAAATTTTTGAAAAAAATAAAAATCACTGAAAATATGTATACAAGGCAATTGAAGCATGAGAAATCGAATGCCGTTGAGCGCATCTTCGTAACTCGCTTAGTTTTTACTTCCGGATGCTCTATCTCAAAAACTAAACGTGATACAATGTTACTCGTAACAGAATTGAACTCCCCGGGTCCGAATTGGCTTATTTGCAAAATTTTAGCCCATTTAAATTTTTTAATTTCTTTAAAATTTCAAATTTTTTTCCCAAGGGGGGACTCTTAGGTTTTTATGATTTTTAAACAATTTTCTCTAGAACTCTTTCTCGTACGATTATTGTAATGAAAATTTACATACATATGTATTTTGACCCGCTGAATCCAGCAGTGAAAACCCCAAGCGCGTACGACTTCTAGTTTTTAAGATATCGTCGAAAAACTGTTTAGGAAAAATTAAATGTCAAAATTTTTGAAAAAATAAAAATCACTGAAAATATGTATACAAGGCAATTGAAGCATGAGAAATCGAATGCCGTTGAGCGCATCTTCGTATCTCGCTTAGTTTTTACTTCCGGATGCTCTATCTCAAAAACTAAACGTAATACAATGTTACTCGTAACAGAATTGAACTCCCCGGGTCCGAATTGGCTTATTTGCAAAATTTTAGCCCATTTAAATTTTTTAATTTCTTTAAAATTTCAAATTTTTTTCCCAAGGGGGGACCCTTAGGTTTTTATGATTTTTAAACAATTTTCTCTAGAACTCTTTCTCGTACGATTATTGTAATGAAAATTTACATACATATGTATTTTGACCCGCTGAATCCAGCAGTGAAAACCCCAAGTGCGTACGACTTCTAGTTTTTAAGATATCGTCGAAAAACTGTTTAGGAAAAATTAAATGTCAAAATTTTTGAAAAAAATAAAAATCACTGAAAATATGTATACAAGGCAATTGAAGCATGAGAAATCGAATGCCGTTGAGCGCATCTTCGTAACTCGCTTAGTTTTTACTTCCGGATGCTCTATCTCAAAAACTAAACGTGATACAATGTTACTCGCAACAGAATTGAACTCCCCGGGTCCGAATTGGCTTATTTGCAAAATTTTAGCCCATTTAAATTTTTTAATTTCTTTAAAATTTCAAATTTTTTTCCCAAGGGGGGACCCTTAGGTTTTTATGATTTTTAAACAATTTTCTCTAGAACTCTTTCTCGTACGATTATTGTAATGAAAATTTACATACATATGTATTTTGACCCGCTGAATCCAGCAGTGGACACCCCAAGTGCGTACGACTTCTAGTTTTTAAGATATCGTCGAAAAACTGTTTAGGAAAAATTAAATGTAAAAATTTTTGAAAAAAATAAAAATCACTGAAAATATGTATACAAGGCAATTGAAGCATGAGAAATCGAATGCCGTTGAGCGCATCTTCGTAACTCGCTTAGTTTTTACTTCCGGATGCTCTATCTCAAAAACTAAACGTGATACAATGTTACTCGTAACAGAATTGAACTCCCCGGGTCCGAATTGGCTTATTTGCAAAATTTTAGCCGATTTAAATTTTTTAATTTCTTTAAAATTTCAAATTTTTTTCCCAAGGGGGGACCCTTAGGTTTTTATGATTTTTAAACAATTTTCTCTAGAACTCTTTCTCGTACGATTATTGTAATGAAAATTTACATACATATGTATTTTGACCCGCTGAATCCAGCAGTGAAAACCCCAAGTGCGTACGACTTCTAGTTTTTAAGATATCGTCGAAAAACTGTTTAGAAAAATTAAATGTAAAAATTTTTGAAAAAAATAAAAATCACTGAAAATATGTATACAAGTCAATTGAAGCATGAGAAATCGAATGCCGTTGAGCGCATCTTCGTAACTCGCTTAGTTTTTACTCCCGGATGCTCTATCTCAAAAACTAAACGTGATACAATGTTACTCGCAACAGAATTGAACTCCCCGGGTCCGAATTGGCTTATTTGCAAAATTTTAGCCGATTTAAATTTTTTAATTTCTTTAAAATTTCAAATTTTTTTCCCAAGGGGGGACCCTTAGGTTTTTATGATTTTTAAACAATTTTCTCTAGAACTCTTTCTCGTACGATTATTGTAATGAAAATTTACATACATATGTATTTTGACCCGCTGAATCCAGCAGTGAAAACCCCAAGTGCGTACGACTTCTAGTTTTTAAGATATCGTCGAAAAACTGTTTAGAAAAATTAAATGTAAAAATTTTTGAAAAAAATAAAAATCACTGAAAATATGTATACAAGGCAATTGAAGCATGAGAAATCGAATGCCGTTGAGCGCATCTTCGTAACTCGCTTAGTTTTTACTTCCGGATGCTCTATCTCAAAAACTAAACGTGATACAATGTTACTCGTAACAGAATTGAACTCCCCGGGTCCGAATTGGCTTATTTGCAAAATTTTAGCCGATTTAAATTTTTTAATTTCTTTAAAATTTCAAATTTTTTTCCCAAGGGGGGACCCTTAGGTTTTTATGATTTTTAAACAATTTTCTCTAGAACTCTTTCTCGTACGATTATTGTAATGAAAATTTACATACATATGTATTTTGACCCGCTGAATCCAGCAGTGAAAACCCCAAGTGCGTACGACTTCTAGTTTTTAAGATATCGTCGAAAAACTGTTTAGAAAAATTAAATGTAAAAATTTTTGAAAAAAATAAAAATCACTGAAAATATGTATACAAGTCAATTGAAGCATGAGAAATCGAATGCCGTTGAGCGCATCTTCGTAACTCGCTTAGTTTTTACTCCCGGATGCTCTATCTCAAAAACTAAACGTGATACAATGTTACTCGCAACAGAATTGAACTCCCCGGGTCCGAATTGGCTTATTTGCAAAATTTTAGCCGATTTAAATTTTTTAATTTCTTTAAAATTTCAAATTTTTTTCCCAAGGGGGGACCCTTAGGTTTTTATGATTTTTAAACAATTTTCTCTAGAACTCTTTCTCGTACGATTATTGTAATGAAAATTTACATACATATGTATTTTGACCCGCTGAATCCAGCAGTGAAAACCCCAAGTGCGTACGACTTCTAGTTTTTAAGATATCGTCGAAAAACTGTTTAGAAAAATTAAATGTAAAAATTTTTGAAAAAAATAAAAATCACTGAAAATATGTATACAAGGCAATTGAAGCATGAGAAATCGAATGCCGTTGAGCGCATCTTCGTAACTCGCTTAGTTTTTACTTCCGGATGCTCTATCTCAAAAACTAAACGTGATACAATGTTACTCGTAACAGAATTGAACTCCCCGGGTCCGAATTGGCTTATTTGCAAAATTTTAGCCCATTTAAATTTTTTAATTTCTTTAAAATTTCAAATTTTTTTCCCAAGGGGGGACCCTTAGGTTTTTATGATTTTTAAACAATTTTCTCTAGAACTTTTTCTCGTACGATTATTGTAATGAAAATTTACATACATATGTATTTTGACCCGCTGAATCCAGCAATGAAAACCCCAAGTGCGTACGACTTCTAGTTTTTAAGATATCGTCGAAAAACTGTTTAGGAAAAATTAAATGTCAAAATTTTTGAAAAAAATAAAAATCACTGAAAATATGTATACAAGGCAATTGAAGCATGAGAAATCGAATGCCGTTGAGCGCATCTTCGTAACTCGCTTAGTTTTTACTTCCGGATGCTCTATCTCAAAAACTAAACGTGATACAATGTTACTCGTAACAGAATTGAACTCCCCGGGTCCGAATTGGCTTATTTGCAAAATTTTAGCCCATTTAAATTTTTTAATTTCTTTAAAATTTCAAATTTTTTTCCCAAGGGGGGACCCTTAGGTTTTTATGATTTTTAAACAATTTTCTCTAGAACTCTTTCTCGTACGATTATTGTAATGAAAATTTACATACATATGTATTTTGACCCGCTGAATCCAGCAGTGAAAACCCCAAGTGCGTACGACTTCTAGTTTTTAAGATATCGTCGAAAAACTGTTTAGAAAAATTAAATGTAAAAATTTTTGAAAAAAATAAAAATCACTGAAAATATGTATACAAGGCAATTGAAGCATGAGAAATCGAATGCCGTTGAGCGCATCTTCGTAACTCGCTTAGTTTTTACTTCCGGATGCTCTATCTCAAAAACTAAACGTGATACAATGTTACTCGTAACAGAATTGAACTCCCCGGGTCCGAATTGGCTTATTTGCAAAATTTTAGCCCATTTAAATTTTTTAATTTCTTTAAAATTTCAAATTTTTTTCCCAAGGGGGGACCCTTAGGTTTTTATGATTTTTAAACAATTTTCTCTAGAACTCTTTCTCGTACGATTATTGTAATGAAAATTTACATACATATGTATTTTGACCCGCTGAATCCAGCAGTGAAAACCCCAAGTGCGTACGACTTCTAGTTTTTAAGATATCGTCGAAAAACTGTTTAGAAAAATTAAATGTAAAAATTTTTGAAAAAAATAAAAATCACTGAAAATATGTATACCAGGCAATTGAAGCATGAGAAATCGAATGCCGTTGAGCGCATCTTCGTAACTCGCTTAGTTTTTACTTCCGGATGCTCTATCTCAAAAACTAAACGTGATACAATGTTACTCGCAACAGAATTGAACTCCCCGGGTCCGAATTGGCTTATTTGCAAAATTTTAGCCGATTTAAATTTTTTAATTTCTTTAAAATTTCAAATTTTTTTCCCAAGGGGGGACCCTTAGGTTTTTATGATTTTTAAACAATTTTCTCTAGAACTCTTTCTCGTACGATTATTGTAATGAAAATTTACATACATATGTATTTTGACCCGCTGAATCCAGCAGTGAAAACCCCAAGTGCGTACGACTTCTAGTTTTTAAGATATCGTCGAAAAACTGTTTAGAAAAATTAAATGTAAAAATTTTTGAAAAAAATAAAAATCACTGAAAATATGTATACAAGGCAATTGAAGCATGAGAAATCGAATGCCGTTGAGCGCATCTTCGTAACTCGCTTAGTTTTTACTTCCGGATGCTCTATCTCAAAAACTAAACGTGATACAATGTTACTCGTAACAGAATTGAACTCCCCGGGTCCGAATTGGCTTATTTGCAAAATTTTTGCCCATTTAAATTTTTTAATTTCTTTAAAATTTCAAATTTTTTTCCCAAGGGGGGACCCTTAGGTTTTTATGATTTTTAAACAATTTTCTCTAGAACTCTTTCTCGTACGATTATTGTAATGAAAATTTACATACATATGTATTTTGACCCGCTGAATCCAGCAATGAAAACCCCAAGTGCGTACGACTTCTAGTTTTTAAGATATCGTCGAAAAACTGTTTAGGAAAAATTAAATGTCAAAATTTTTGAAAAAAATAAAAATCACTGAAAATATGTATACAAGGCAATTGAAGCATGAGAAATCGAATGCCGTTGAGCGCATCTTCGTAACTCGCTTAGTTTTTACTTCCGGATGCTCTATCTCAAAAACTAAACGTGATACAATGTTACTCGCAACAGAATTGAACTCTCCGGGTCCGAATTGGCTTATTTGCAAAATTTTAGCCGATTTAAATTTTTTAATTTCTTTAAAATTTCAAATTTTTTTCCCAAGGGGACCCTTAGGTTTTTATGATTTTTAAACAATTTTCTCTAGAACTCTTTCTCGTACGATTATTGTAATGAAAATTTACATACATATGTATTTTGACCCGCTGAATCCAGCAGTGAAAACCCCAAGTGCGTACGACTTCTAGTTTTTAAGATATCGTCGAAAAACTGTTTAGAAAAATTAAATGTAAAAATTTTTTAAAAAAATAAAAATCACTGAAAATATGTATACAAGGCAATTGAAGCATGAGAAATCGAATGCCGTTGAGCGCATCTTCGTAACTCGCTTAGTTTTTACTTCCGGATGCTCTATCTCAAAAACTAAACGTGATACAATGTTACTCGCAACAGAATTGAACTCCCCGGGTCCGAATTGGCTTATTTGCAAAATTTTAGCCCATTTAAATTTTTTAATTTCTTTAAAATTTCAAATTTTTTTCCCAAGGGGGGACCCTTAGGTTTTTATGATTTTTAAACAATTTTCTCTAGAACTCTTTCTCGTACGATTATTGTAATGAAAATTTACATACATATGTATTTTGACCCGCTGAATCCAGCAGTGAAAACCCCAAGTGCGTACGACTTCTAGTTTTTAAGATATCGTCGAAAAACTGTTTAGAAAAATTAAATGTAAAAATTTTTGAAAAAAATAAAAATCACTGAAAATATGTATACAAGGCAATTGAAGCATGAGAAATCGAATGCCGTTGAGCGCATCTTCGTAACTCGCTTAGTTTTTACTTCCGGATGCTCTATCTCCAAAACTAAACGTGATACAATGTTACTCGCAACAGAATTGAACTCCCCGGGTCCGAATTGGCTTATTTGCAAAATTTTAGCCGATTTAAATTTTTTAATTTCTTTAAAATTTCAAATTTTTTTCCCAAGGGGGGACCCTTAGGTTTTTATGATTTTTAAACAATTTTCTCTAGAACTCTTTCTCGTACGATTATTGTAATGAAAATTTACATACATATGTATTTTGACCCGCTGAATCCAGCAGTGAAAACCCCAAGTGCGTACGACTTCTAGTTTTTAAGATATCGTCGAAAAACTGTTTAGAAAAATTAAATGTAAAAATTTTTGAAAAAAATAAAAATCACTGAAAATATGTATACAAGGCAATTGAAGCATGATAAATCGAATGCCGTTGAGCGCATCTTCGTAACTCGCTTAGTTTTTACTTCCGGATGCTCTATCTCAAAAACTAAACGTGATACAATGTTACTCGTAACAGAATTGAACTCCCCGGGTCCGAATTGGCTTATTTGCAAAATTTTAGCCCATTTAAATTTTTTAATTTCTTTAAAATTTCAAATTTTTTTCCCAAGGGGGGACCCTTAGGTTTTTATGATTTTTAAACAATTTTCTCTAGAACTCTTTCTCGTACGATTATTGTAATGAAAATTTACATACATATGTATTTTGACCCGCTGAATCCAGCAGTGAAAACCCCGAGTGCGTACGACTTCTAGTTTTTAAGATATTGTCGAAAAACTGTTTAGGAAAAATTAAATGTAAAAATTTTTGAAAGAAATAAAAATCACTGAAAATATGTATACAAGGCAATTGAAGCATGAGAAATCGAATGCCGTTGAGCGCATCTTCGTAACTCGCTTAGTTTTTACTTCCGGATGCTCTATCTCAAAAACTAAACTTGATACAATGTTACTCGTAACAGAATTGAACTCCCCGGGTCCGAATTGGCTTATTTGCAAAATTTTAGCCCATTTAAATTTTTTAATTTCTTTAAAATTTCAAATTTTTTTCCCAAGGGGGGACCCTTAGGTTTTTATGATTTTTAAACAATTTTCTCTAGAACTCTTTCTCGTACGATTATTGTAATGAAAATTTACATACATATGTATTTTGACCCGCTGAATCCAGCAATGAAAACCCCAAGTGCGTACGACTTCTAGTTTTTAAGATATCGTCGAAAAACTGTTTAGGAAAAATTAAATGTCAAAATTTTTGAAAAAAATAAAAATCACTGAAAATATGTATACAAGGCAATTGAAGCATGAGAAATCGAATGCCGTTGAGCGCATCTTCGTAACTCGCTTAGTTTTTACTTCCGGATGCTCTATCTCAAAAACTAAACGTGATACAATGTTACTCGTAACAGAATTGAACTCCCCGGGTCCGAATTGGCTTATTTGCAAAATTTTAGCCCATTTAAATTTTTTAATTTCTTTAAAATTTCAAATTTTTTTTCCAAGGGGGGACCCTTAGGTTTTTATGATTTTTAAACAATTTTCTCTAGAACTCTTTCTCGTACGATTATTGTAATGAAAATTTACATACATATGTATTTTGACCCGCTGAATCCAGCAGTGAAAACCCCAAGTGCGTACGACTTCTAGTTTTTAAGATATCGTCGAAAAATTGTTTAGAAAAATTAAATGTAAAAATTTTTGAAAAAAATAAAAATCACTGAAAATATGTATACAAGGCAATTGAAGCATGAGAAATCGAATGCCGTTGAGCGCATCTTCGTAACTCGCTTAGTTTTTACTTCCGGATGCTCTATCTCAAAAACTAAACGTGATACAATGTTACTCGTAACAGAATTGAACTCCCCGGGTCCGAATTGGCTTATTTGCAAAATTTTAGCCCATTTAAATTTTTTAATTTCTTTAAAATTTCAAATTTTTTTCCCAAGGGGGGACCCTTAGGTTTTTATGATTTTTAAACAATTTTCTCTAGAACTCTTTCTCGTACGATTATTGTAATGAAAATTTACATACATATGTATTTTGACCCGCTGAATCCAGCAGTGAAAACCCCAAGTGCGTACGACTTCTAGTTTTTAAGATATCGTCGAAAAACTGTTTAGGAAAAATTAAATGTCAAAATTTTTGAAAAAAATAAAAATCACTGAAAATATGTATACAAGGCAATTGAAGCATGAGAAATCGAATGCCGTTGAGCGCATCTTCGTAACTCGCTTAGTTTTTACTTCCGGATGCTCTATCTCAAAAACTAAACGTGATACAATGTTACTCGTAACAGAATTGAACTCCCCGGGTCCGAATTGGCTTATTTGCAAAATTTTAGCCCATTTAAATTTTTTAATTTCTTTAAAATTTCAAATTTTTTTCCCAAGGGGGGACCCTTAGGTTTTTATGATTTTTAAACAATTTTCTCTAGAACTCTTTCTCGTACGATTATTGTAATGAAAATTTACATACATATGTATTTTGACCCGCTGAATCCAGCAGTGAAAACCCCGAGTGCGTACGACTTCTAGTTTTTAAGATATTGTCGAAAAACTGTTTAGGAAAAATTAAATGTAAAAATTTTTGAAAGAAATAAAAATCACTGAAAATATGTATACAAGGCAATTGAAGCATGAGAAATCGAATGCCGTTGAGCGCATCTTCGTAACTCGCTTAGTTTTTACTTCCGGATGCTCTATCTCAAAAACTAAACGTGATACAATGTTACTCGCAACAGAATTGAACTCCCCGGGTCCGAATTGGCTTATTTGCAAAATTTTAGCCGATTTAAATTTTTTAATTTCTTTAAAATTTCAAATTTTTTTCCCAAGGGGGGACCCTTAGGTTTTTATGATTTTTAAACAATTTTCTCTAGAACTCTTTCTCGTACGATTATTGTAATGAAAATTTACATACATATGTATTTTGACCCGCTGAATCCAGCAGTGAAAACCCCGAGTGCGTACGACTTCTAGTTTTTAAGATATCGTCGAAAAACTGTTTAGGAAAAATTAAATGTCAAAATTTTTGAAAAAAATAAAAATCACTGAAAATATGTATACAAGGCAATTGAAGCATGAGAAATCGAATGCCGTTGAGCGCATCTTCGTAACTCGCTTAGTTTTTACTTCCGGATGCTCTATCTCAAAAACTAAACGTGATACAATGTTACTCGTAACAGAATTGAACTCCCCGGGTCCGAATTGGCTTATTTGCAAAATTTTAGCCCATTTAAATTTTTTAATTTCTTTAAAATTTCAAATTTTTTTCCCAAGGGGGGACCCTTAGGTTTTTATGATTTTTAAACAATTTTCTCTAGAACTCTTTCTCGTACGATTATTGTAAT
The DNA here is from genome assembly GCA_911728475.2 of Pterostichus madidus. Lineage (NCBI taxonomy): Eukaryota > Metazoa > Arthropoda > Insecta > Coleoptera > Carabidae > Pterostichus > Pterostichus madidus. The sequence continues at coordinate 6,102,582 of OU452313.1, read as the reverse complement.
GAAAATTTACATACATATGTATTTTGACCCGCTGAATCCAGCAGTGAAAACCCCAAGTGCGTACGACTTCTAGTTTTTAAGATATCGTCGAAAAACTGTTTAGAAAAATTAAATGTAAAAATTTTTGAAAAAAATAAAAATCACTGAAAATATATATACAAGGCAATTGAAGCATGAGAAATCGAATGCCGTTGAGCGCATCTTCGTAACTCGCTTAGTTTTTACTTCCGGACGCTCTATCTCAAAAACTAAACGTGATACAATGTTACTCGCAACAGAATTGAACTTCCCGGGTCCGAATTGGCTTATTTGCAAAATTTTAGCCGATTTAAATTTTTTAATTTCTTTAAAATTTCAAATTTTTTTCCCAAGGGGGGACCCTTAGGTTTTTATGATTTTTAAACAATTTTCTCTAGAACTCTTTCTCGTACGATTATTGTAATGAAAATTTACATACATATGTATTTTTACCCGCTGAATCCAGCAGTGAAAACCCCAAGTGCGTACGACTTCTAGTTTTTAAGATATCGTCGAAAAATTGTTTAGAAAAATTAAATGTAAAAATTTTTGAAAAAAATAAAAATCACTGAAAATATGTATACAAGGCAATTGAAGCATGAGAAATCGAATGCCGTTGAGCGCATCTTCGTAACTCGCTTAGTTTTTACTTCCGGATGCTCTATCTCAAAAACTAAACGTGATACAATGTTACTCGTAACAGAATTGAACTCCCCGGGTCCGAATTGGCTTATTTGCAAAATTTTAGCCCATTTAAATTTTTTAATTTCTTTAAAATTTCAAATTTTTTTCCCAAGGGGGGACCCTTAGGTTTTTATGATTTTTAAACAATTTTCTCTAGAACTCTTTCTCGTACGATTATTGTAATGAAAATTTACATACATATGTATTTTGCCCGCTGAATCCAGCAGTGAAAACCCCAAGTGCGTACGACTTCTAGTTTTTAAGATATCGTCGAAAAACTGTTTAGAAAAATTAAATGTAAAAATTTATGAAAAAAATAAAAATCACTGAAAATATGTATACAAGGCAATTGAAGCATGAGAAATCGAATGCCGTTGAGCGCATCTTCGTAACTCGCTTAGTTTTTACTTCCGGATGCTCTATCTCAAAAACTAAACGTGATACAATGTTACTCGCAACAGAATTGAACTCCCCGGGTCCGAATTGGCTTATTTGCAAAATTTTAGCCGATTTAAATTTTTTAATTTCTTTAAAATTTCAAATTTTTTTCCCAAGGGGGGACCCTTAGGTTTTTATGATTTTTAAACAATTTTCTCTAGAACTCTTTCTCGTACGATTATTGTAATGAAAATTTACATACATATGTATTTTGACCCGCTGAATCCAGCAGTGAAAACCCCAAGTGCGTACGACTTCTAGTTTTTAAGATATCGTCGAAAAACTGTTTAGAAAAATTAAATGTAAAAATTTTTGAAAAAAATAAAAATCACTGAAAATATGTATACAAGGCAATTGAAGCATGAGAAATCGAATGCCGTTGAGCGCATCTTCGTAACTCGCTTAATTTTTACTTCCGGATGCTCTATCTCAAAAACTAAACGTGATACAATGTTACTCGTAACAGAATTGAACTCCCCGGGTCCGAATTGGCTTATTTGCAAAATTTTAGCCCATTTAAATTTTTTAATTTCTTTAAAATTTCAAATTTTTTTCCCAAGGGGGGACCCTTAGGTTTTTATGATTTTTAAACAATTTTCTCTAGAACTCTTTCTCGTACGATTATTGTAATGAAAATTTACATACATATGTATTTTGACCCGCTGAATCCAGCAATGAAAACCCCAAGTGCGTACGACTTCTAGTTTTTAAGATATCGTCGAAAAACTGTTTAGGAAAAATTAAATGTCAAAATTTTTGAAAAAAATAAAAATCACTGAAAATATGTATACAAGGCAATTGAAGCATGAGAAATCGAATGCCGTTGAGCGCATCTTCGTAACTCGCTTAGTTTTTACTTCCGGATGCTCTATCTCAAAAACTAAACGTGATACAATGTTACTCGCAACAGAATTGAACTCCCCGGGTCCGAATTGGCTTATTTGCAAAATTTTAGCCGATTTAAATTTTTTAATTTCTTTAAAATTTCAAATTTTTTTCCCAAGGGGGGACCCTTAGGTTTTTATGATTTTTAAACAATTTTCTCTAGAACTCTTTCTCGTACGATTATTGTAATGAAAATTTACATACATATGTATTTTGACCCGCTGAATCCAGCAGTGAAAACCCCAAGTGCGTACGACTTCTAGTTTTTAAGATATCGTAGAAAAACTGTTTAGAAAAATTAAATGTAAAAATTTTTGAAAAAAATAAAAATCACTGAAAATATGTATACAAGGCAATTGAAGCATGAGAAATCGAATGCCGTTGAGCGCATCTTCGTAACTCGCTTAGTTTTTACTTCCGGATGCTCTATCTCAAAAACTAAACGTGATACAATGTTACTCGCAACAGAATTGAACTCCCCGGGTCCGAATTGGCTTATTTGCAAAATTTTAGCCCATTTAAATTTTTTAATTTCTTTAAAATTTCAAATTTTTTTCCCAAGGGGGGACCCTTAGGTTTTTATGATTTTTAAACAATTTTCTCTAGAACTCTTTCTCGTACGATTATTGTAATGAAAATTTACATACATATGTATTTTGACCCGCTGAATCCAGCAGTGAAAACCCCAAGTGCGTACGACTTCTAGTTTTTAAGATATCGTCGAAAAACTGTTTAGAAAAATTAAATGTAAAAATTTTTGAAAAAAATAAAAATCACTGAAAATATGTATACAAGGCAATTGAAGCATGAGAAATCGAATGCCGTTGAGCGCATCTTCGTAACTCGCTTAGTTTTTACTTCCGGATGCTCTATCTCAAAAACTAAACGTGATACAATGTTACTCGCAACAGAATTGAACTCCCCGGGTCCGAATTGGCTTATTTGCAAAATTTTAGCCGATTTAAATTTTTTAATTTCTTTAAAATTTCAAATTTTTTTCCCAAGGGGGGACCCTTAGGTTTTTATGATTTTTAAACAATTTTCTCTAGAACTCTTTCTCGTACGATTATTGTAATGAAAATTTACATACACATGTATTTTGACCCGCTGAATCCAGCAGTGAAAACCCCAAGTGCGTACGACTTCTAGTTTTTAAGATATCGTCGAAAAACTGTTTAGGAAAAATTAAATGTAAAAATTTTTGAAAAAAATAAAAATCACTGAAAATATGTATACAAGGCAATTGAAGCATGAGAAATCGAATGCCGTTGAGCGCATCTTCGTAACTCGCTTAGTTTTTACTTCCGGATGCTCTATCTCAAAAACTAAACGTGATACAATGTTACTCGTAACAGAATTGAACTCCCCGGGTCCGAATTGGCTTATTTGCAAAATTTTAGCCCATTTAAATTTTTTAATTTCTTTAAAATTTCAAATTTTTTTCCCAAGGGGGGACCCTTAGGTTTTTATGATTTTTAAACAATTTTCTCTAGAACTCTTTCTCGTACGATTATTGTAATGAAAATTTACATACATATGTATTTTGACCCGCTGAATCCAGCAATGAAAACCCCAAGTGCGTACGACTTCTAGTTTTTAAGATATCGTCGAAAAACTGTTTAGGAAAAATTAAATGTCAAAATTTTTGAAAAAAATAAAAATCACTGAAAATATGTATACAAGGCAATTGAAGCATGAGAAATCGAATTCCGTTGAGCGCATCTTCGTAACTCGCTTAGTTTTTACTTCCGGATGCTCTATCTCAAAAACTAAACGTGATACAATGTTACTCGCAACAGAATTGAACTTCCCGGGTCCGAATTGGCTTATTTGCAAAATTTTAGCCGATTTAAATTTTTTAATTTCTTTAAAATTTCAAATTTTTTTCCCAAGGGAGGACCCTTAGGTTTTTATGATTTTTAAACAATTTTCTCTAGAACTCTTTCTCGTACGATTATTGTAATGAAAATTTACATACATATGTATTTTGACCCGCTGAATCCAGCAGTGAAAACCCCAAGTGCGTACGACTTCTAGTTTTTAAGATATCGTCGAAAAATTGTTTAGAAAAATTAAATGTAAAAATTTTTGAAAAAAATAAAAATCACTGAAAATATGTATACAAGGCAATTGAAGCATGAGAAATCGAATGCCGTTGAGCGCATCTTCGTAACTCGCTTAGTTTTTACTTCCGGATGCTCTATCTCAAAAACTAAACGTGATACAATGTTACTCGTAACAGAATTGAACTCCCCGGGTCCGAATTGGCTTATTTGCAAAATTTTAGCCCATTTAAATTTTTTAATTTCTTTAAAATTTCAAATTTTTTTCCCAAGGGGGGACCCTTAGGTTTTTATGATTTTTAAACAATTTTCTCTAGAACTCTTTCTCGTACGATTATTGTAATGAAAATTTACATACATATGTATTTTGACCCGCTGAATCCAGCAGTGAAAACCCCAAGTGCGTACGACTTCTAGTTTTTAAGATATCGTCGAAAAACTGTTTAAGTAAAATTAAATGTCAAAATTTTTGAAAAAATAAAAATCACTGAAAATATGTATACAAGTCAATTGAAGCATGAGAAATCGAATGCCGTTGAGCGCATCTTCGTATCTCGCTTAGTTTTTACTTCCGGATGCTCTATCTCAAAAACTAAACGTAATACAATGTTACTCGTAACAGAATTGAACTCCCCGGGTCCGAATTGACTTATTTGCAAAATTTTAGCCCATTTAAATTTTTTAATTTCTTTAAAATTTCAAATTTTTTTCCCAAGGGGGGACCCTTAGGTTTTTATGATTTTTAAACAATTTTCTCTAGAACTCTTTCTCGTACGATTATTGTAATGAAAATTTACATACATATGTATTTTGACCCGCTGAATCCAGCAGTGAAAACCCCGAGTGCGTACGACTTCTAGTTTTTAAGATATTGTCGAAAAACTGTTTAGGAAAAATTAAATGTAAAAATTTTTGAAAAAAATAAAAATCACTGAAAATATGTATACAAGGCAATTGAAGCATGAGAAATCGAATGCCGTTGAGCGCATCTTCGTAACTCGCTTAGTTTTTACTTCCGGATGCTCTATCTCAAAAACTAAACGTGATACAATGTTACTCGTAACAGAATTGAACTCCCCGGGTCCGAATTGGCTTATTTGCAAAATTTTAGCCCATTTAAATTTTTTAATTTCTTTAAAATTTCAAATTTTGTTCCCAAGGGGGGACCCTTAGGTTTTTATGATTTTTAAACAATTTTCTCTAGAACTCTTTCTCGTACGATTATTGTAATGAAAATTTACATACATATGTATTTTGACCCGCTGAATCCAGCAGTGAAAACCCCAAGTGCGTACGACTTCTAGTTTTTAAGATATCGTCGAAAAACTGTTTAGGAAAAATTAAATGTAAAAATTTTTGAAAAAAATAAAAATCACTGAAAATATGTATACAAGGCAATTGAAGCATGAGAAATCGAATGCCGTTGAGCGCATCTTCGTAACTCGCTTAGTTTTTACTTCCGGATGCTCTATCTCAAAAACTAAACGTGATACAATGTTACTCGTAACAGAATTGAACTCCCCGGGTCCGAATTGGCTTATTTGCAAAATTTTAGCCCATTTAAATTTTTTAATTTCTTTAAAATTTCAAATTTTGTTCCCAAGGGGGGACCCTTAGGTTTTTATGATTTTTAAACAATTTTCTCTAGAACTCTTTCTCGTACGATTATTGTAATGAAAATTTACATACATATGTATTTTGACCCGCTGAATCCAGCAGTGAAAACCCCAAGTGCGTACGACTTCTAGTTTTTAAGATATCGTCGAAAAACTGTTTAGGAAAAATTAAATGTAAAAATTTTTGAAAAAAATAAAAATCACTGAAAATATGTATACAAGGCAATTGAAGCATGAGAAATCGAATGCCGTTGAGCGCATCTTCGTAACTCGCTTAGTTTTTACTTCCGAATGCTCTATCTCAAAAACTAAACGTGATACAATGTTACTCGTAACAGAATTGAACTCCCCGGGTCCGAATTGGCTTATTTGCAAAATTTTAGCCCATTTAAATTTTTTAATTTCTTTAAAATTTCAAATTTTTTTCCCAAGGGGGGACCCTTAGGTTTTTATGATTTTTAAACAATTTTCTCTAGAACTCTTTCTCGTACGATTATTGTAATGAAAATTTACATACATATGTATTTTGACCCGCTGAATCCAGCAGTGAAAACCCCAAGTGCGTACGACTTCTAGTTTTTAAGATATCGTCGAAAAACTGTTTAGGAAAAATTAAATGTAAAAATTTTTGAAAAAAATAAAAATCACTGAAAATATGTATACAAGGCAATTGAAGCATGAGAAATCGAATGCCGTTGAGCGCATCTTCGTAACTCGCTTAGTTTTTACTTCCGGATGCTCTATCTCAAAAACTAAACGTGATACAATGTTACTCGTAACAGAATTGAACTCCCCGGGTCCGAATTGGCTTATTTGCAAAATTTTAGCCCATTTAAATTTTTTAATTTCTTTAAAATTTCAAATTTTTTTCCCAAGGGGGGACCCTTAGGTTTTTATGATTTTTAAACAATTTTCTCTAGAACTCTTTCTCGTACGATTATTGTAATGAAAATTTACATACATATGTATTTTGACCCGCTGAATCCAGCAGTGAAAACCCCAAGTGCGTACGACTTCTAGTTTTTAAGATATCGTCGAAAAACTGTTTAGAAAAATTAAATGTAAAAATTTTTGAAAAAAATAAAAATCACTGAAAATATATATACAAGGCAATTAAAGCATGAGAAATCGAATGCCGTTGAGCGCATCTTCGTAACTCGCTTAGTTTTTACTTCCGGATGCTCTATCTCAAAAACTAAACGTGATACAATGTTACTCGCAACAGAATTGAACTCCCCGGGTCCGAATTGGCTTATTTGCAAAATTTTAGCCGATTTAAATTTTTTAATTTCTTTAAAATTTCAAATTTTTTTCCCTAGGGGGACCCTTAGGTTTTTATGATTTTTAAACAATTTTCTCTAGAACTCTTTCTCGTACGATTATTGTAATGAAAATTTACATACATATGTATTTTGACCCGCTGAATCCAGCAGTGAAAACCCCAAGTGCGTACGACTTCTAGTTTTTAAGATATCGTCGAAAAACTGTTTAGGTAAAATTAAATGTCAAAATTTTTGAAAAAAATAAAAATCACTGAAAATATGTATACAAGGCAATTGAAGCATGATAAATCGAATGCCGTTGAGCGCATCTTCGTAACTCGCTTAGTTTTTACTTCCGGATGCTCTATCTCAAAAACTAAACGTGATACAATGTTACTCGTAACAGAATTGAACTCCCCGGGTCCGAATTGGCTTATTTGCAAAATTTTAGCCGATTTAAATTTTTTAATTTCTTTAAAATTTCAAATTTTTTTCCCAAGGGGGGACCCTTAGGTTTTTATGATTTTTAAACAATTTTCTCTAGAACTCTTTCTCGTACGATTATTGTAATGAAAATTTACATACATATGTATTTTGACCCGCTGAATCCAGCAGTGAAAACCCCAAGTGCGTACGACTTCTACTTTTTAAGATATCGTCGAAAAACTGTTTAGAAAAATTAAATGTAAAAATTTTTGAAAAAAATAAAAATCACTGAAAATATATATACAAGGCAATTGAAGCATGAGAAATCGAATGCCGTTGAGCGCATCTTCGTAACTCGCTTAGTTTTTACTTCCGGATGCTCTATCTCAAAAACTAAACGTGATACAATGTTACTCGCAACAGAATTGAACTCCCCGGGTCCGAATTGGCTTATTTGCAAAATTTTAGCCGATTTAAATTTTTTAATTTCTTTAAAATTTCAAATTTTTTTCCCAAGGGGGGACCCTTAGGTTTTTATGATTTTTAAACAATTTTCTCTAGAACTCTTTCTCGTACGATTATTGTAATGAAAATTTACATACATATGTATTTTGACCCGCTGAATCCAGCAGTGAAAACCCCAAGTGCGTACGACTTCTAGTTTTTAAGATATCGTCGAAAAACTGTTTAGGTAAAATTAAATGTCAAAATTTTTGAAAAAAATAAAAATCACTGAAAATATGTATACAAGGCAATTGAAGCATGATAAATCGAATGCCGTTGAGCGCATCTTCGTAACTCGCTTAGTTTTTACTTCCGGATGCTCTATCTCAAAAACTAAACGTGATACAATGTTACTCGTAACAGAATTGAACTCCCCGGGTCCGAATTGGCTTATTTGCAAAATTTTAGCCGATTTAAATTTTTTAATTTCTTTAAAATTTCAAATTTTTTTCCCAAGGGGGGACCCTTAGGTTTTTATGATTTTGAAACAATTTTCTCTAGAACTCTTTCTCGTACGATTATTGTAATGAAAATTTACATACATATGTATTTTGACCCGCTGAATCCAGCAGTGAAAACCCCAAGTGCGTACGACTTCTAGTTTTTAAGATATCGTCGAAAAACTGTTTAGGTAAAATTAAATGTCAAAATTTTTGAAAAAAATAAAAATCACTGAAAATATGTATACAAGGCAATTGAAGCATGATAAATCGAATGCCGTTGAGCGCATCTTCGTAACTCGCTTAGTTTTTACTTCCGGATGCTCTATCTCAAAAACTAAACGTGATACAATGTTACTCGTAACAGAATTGAACTCCCCGGGTCCGAATTGGCTTATTTGCAAAATTTTAGCCGATTTAAATTTTTTAATTTCTTTAAAATTTCAAATTTTTTTCCCAAGGGGGGACCCTTAGGTTTTTATGATTTTTAAACAATTTTCTCTAGAACTCTTTCTCGTACGATTATTGTAATGAAAATTTACATACATATGTATTTTGACCCGCTGAATCCAGCAGTGAAAACCCCAAGTGCGTACGACTTCTAGTTTTTAAGATATCGTCGAAAAACTGTTTAGAAAAATTAAATGTAAAAATTTTTGAAAAAAATAAAAATCACTGAAAATATATATACAAGGCAATTGAAGCATGAGAAATCGAATGCCGTTGAGCGCATCTTCGTAACTCGCTTAGTTTTTACTTCCGGATGCTCTATCTCAAAAACTAAACGTGATACAATGTTACTCGCAACAGAATTGAACTCCCCGGGTCCGAATTGGCTTATTTGCAAAATTTTAGCCGATTTAAATTTTTTAATTTCTTTAAAATTTCAAATTTTTTTCCCAAGGGGGGACCCTTAGGTTTTTATGATTTTTAAACAATTTTCTCTAGAACTCTTTCTCGTACGATTATTGTAATGAAAATTTACATACATATGTATTTTGACCCGCTGAATCCAGCAGTGAAAACCCCAAGTGCGTACGACTTCTAGTTTTTAAGATATCGTCGAAAAATTGTTTAGAAAAATTAAATGTAAAAATTTTTGAAAAAAATAAAAATCACTGAAAATATGTATACAAGGCAATTGAAGCATGAGAAATCGAATGCCGTTGAGCGCATCTTCGTAACTCGCTTAGTTTTTACTTCCGGATGCTCTATCTCAAAAACTAAACGTGATACAATGTTACTCGTAACAGAATTGAACTCCCCGGGTCCGAATTGGCTTATTTGCAAAATTTTAGCCCATTTAAATTTTTTAATTTCTTTAAAATTTCAAATTTTTTTCCCAAGGGGGGACCCTTAGGTTTTTATGATTTTTAAACAATTTTCTCTAGAACTCTTTCTCGTACGATTATTGTAATGAAAATTTACATACATATGTATTTTGACCCGCTGAATCCAGCAGTGAAAACCCCAAGTGCGTACGACTTCTAGTTTTTAAGATATCGTCGAAAAACTGTTTAAGTAAAATTAAATGTCAAAATTTTTGAAAAAATAAAAATCACTGAAAATATGTATACAAGTCAATTGAAGCATGAGAAATCGAATGCCGTTGAGCGCATCTTCGTATCTCGCTTAGTTTTTACTTCCGGATTCTCTATCTCAAAAACTAAACGTAATACGATGTTACTCGTAACAGAATTGAACTCCCCGGGTCCGAATTGACTTATTTGCAAAATTTTAGCCCATTTAAATTTTTTAATTTCTTTAAAATTTCAAATTTTTTTCCCAAGGGGGGACCCTTAGGTTTTTATGATTTTTAAACAATTTTCTCTAGAACTCTTTCTCGTACGATTATTGTAATGAAAATTTACATACATATGTATTTTGACCCGCTGAATCCAGCAGTGAAAACCCCAAGTGCGTACGACTTCTAGTTTTTAAGATATCGTCGAAAAACTGTTTAGAAAAATTAAATGTAAAAATTTTTGAAAAAAATAAAAATCACTGAAAATATGTATACAAGGCAATTGAAGCATGAGAAATCGAATGCCGTTGAGCGCATCTTCGTAACTCGCTTAGTTTTTACTTCCGGATGCTCTATCTCAAAAACTAAACGTGATACAATGTTACTCGCAACAGAATTGAACTCCCCGGGTCCGAATTGGCTTATTTGCAAAATTTTAGCCGATTTAAATTTTTTAATTTCTTTAAAATTTCAAATTTTTTTCCCAAGGGGGGACCCTTAGGTTTTTATGATTTTTAAACAATTTTCTCTAGAACTCTTTCTCGTACGATTATTGTAATGAAAATTTACATACATATGTATTTTGACCCGCTGAATCCAGCAGTGAAAACCCCAAGTGCGTACGACTTCTAGTTTTTAAGATATCGTCGAAAAACTGTTTAGGAAAAATTAAATGTAAAAATTTTTGAAAAAAATAAAAATCACTGAAAATATGTATACAAGGCAATTGAAGCATGAGAAATCGAATGCCGTTGAGCGCATCTTCGTAACTCGCTTAGTTTTTACTTCCGGATGCTCTATCTCAAAAACTAAACGTGATACAATGTTACTCGTAACAGAATTGAACTCCCCGGGTCCGAATTGGCTTATTTGCAAAATTTTAGCCCATTTAAATTTTTTAATTTCTTTAAAATTTCAAATTTTTTTTCCAAGGGGGGACCCTTAGGTTTTTATGATTTTTAAACAATTTTCTCTAGAACTCTTTCTCGTACGATTATTGTAATGAAAATTTACATACATATGTATTTTGACCCGCTGAATCCAGCAATGAAAACCCCAAGTGCGTACGACTTCTAGTTTTTAAGATATCGTCGAAAAACTGTTTAGGAAAAATTAAATGTCAAAATTTTTGAAAAAAATAAAAATCACTGAAAATATGTATACAAGGCAATTGAAGCATGAGAAATCGAATGCCGTTGAGCGCATCTTCGTAACTCGCTTAGTTTTTACTTCCGGATGCTCTATCTCAAAAACTAAACGTGATACAATGTTACTCGCAACAGAATTGAACTCCCCGGGTCCGAATTGGCTTATTTGCAAAATTTTAGCCGATTTAAATTTTTTAATTTCTTTAAAATTTCAAATTTTTTTCCCAAGGGGGGACCCTTAGGTTTTTATGATTTTTAAACAATTTTCTCTAGAACTCTTTCTCGTACGATTATTGTAATGAAAATTTACATACATATGTATTTTGACCCGCTGAATCCAGCAGTGAAAACCCCAAGTGCGTACGACTTCTAGTTTTTAAGATATCGTCGAAAAACTGTTTAGGAAAAATTAAATGTAAAAATTTTTGAAAAAAATAAAAATCACTGAAAATATGTATACAAGGCAATTGAAGCATGAGAAATCGAATGCCGTTGAGCGCATCTTCGTAACTCGCTTAGTTTTTACTTCCGGATGCTCTATCTCAAAAACTAAACGTGATACAATGTTACTCGTAACAGAATTGAACTCCCCGGGTCCGAATTGGCTTATTTGCAAAATTTTAGCCCATTTAAATTTTTTAATTTCTTTAAAATTTCAAATTTTTTTTCCAAGGGGGGACCCTTAGGTTTTTATGATTTTTAAACAATTTTCTCTAGAACTCTTTCTCGTACGATTATTGTAATGAAAATTTACATACATATGTATTTTGACCCGCTGAATCCAGCAATGAAAACCCCAAGTGCGTACGACTTCTAGTTTTTAAGATATCGTCGAAAAACTGTTTAGGAAAAATTAAATGTCAAAATTTTTGAAAAAAATAAAAATCACTGAAAATATGTATACAAGGCAATTGAAGCATGAGAAATCGAATGCCGTTGAGCGCATCTTCGTAACTCGCTTAGTTTTTACTTCCGGATGCTCTATCTCAAAAACTAAACGTGATACAATGTTACTCGTAACAGAATTGAACTCCCCGGGTCCGAATTGGCTTATTTGCAAAATTTTAGCCCATTTAAATTTTTTAATTTCTTTAAAATTTCAAATTTTTTTCCCAAGGGGGGACCCTTAGGTTTTTATGATTTTTAAACAATTTTCTCTAGAACTCTTTCTCGTACGATTATTGTAATGAAAATTTACATACATATGTATTTTGACCCGCTGAATCCAGCAGTGAAAACCCCAAGTGCGTACGACTTCTAGTTTTTAAGATATCGTCGAAAAACTGTTTAGAAAAATTAAATGTAAAAATTTTTGAAAAAAATAAAAATCACTGAAAATATGTATACAAGGCAATTGAAGCATGAGAAATCGAATGCCGTTGAGCGCATCTTCGTAACTCGCTTAGTTTTTACTTCCGGATGCTCTATCTCAAAAACTAAACGTGATACAATGTTACTCGCAACAGAATTGAACTCCCCGGGTCCGAATTGGCTTATTTGCAAAATTTTAGCCGATTTAAATTTTTTAATTTCTTTAAAATTTCAAATTTTTTTCCCAAGGGGGACCCTTAGGTTTTTATGATTTTTAAACAATTTTCTCTAGAACTCTTTCTCGTACGATTATTGTAATGAAAATTTACATACATATGTATTTTGACCCGCTGAATCCAGCAGTGAAAACCCCAAGTGCGTACGACTTCTAGTTTTTAAGATATCGTCGAAAAACTGTTTAGAAAAATTAAATGTAAAAATTTTTGAAAAAAATAAAAATCACTGAAAATATGTATACAAGGCAATTGAAGCATGAGAAATCGAATGCCGTTGAGCGCATCTTCGTAACTCGCTTAGTTTTTACTTCCGGATGCTCTATCTCAAAAACTAAACGTGATACAATGTTACTCGCAACAGAATTGAACTCCCCGGGTCCGAATTGGCTTATTTGCAAAATTTTAGCCGATTTAAATTTTTTAATTTCTTTAAAATTTCAAATTTTTTTCCCAAGGGGGGACCCTTTGGTTTTTATGATTTTTAAACAATTTTCTCTAGAACTCTTTCTCGTACGATTATTGTAATGAAAATTTACATACATATGTATTTTGACCCGCTGAATCCAGCAGTGAAAACCCCAAGTGCGTTCGACTTCTAGTTTTTAAGATATCGTCGAAAAATTGTTTAGAAAAATTAAATGTAAAAATTTTTGAAAAAAATAAAAATCACTGAAAATATGTATACAAGGCAATTGAAGCATGAGAAATCGAATGCCGTTGAGCGCATCTTCGTAACTCGCTTAGTTTTTACTTCCGGATGCTCTATCTCAAAAACTAAACGTGATACAATGTTACTCGTAACAGAATTGAACTCCCCGGGTCCGAATTGGCTTATTTGCAAAATTTTAGCCCATTTACATTTTTTAATTTCTTTAAAATTTCAAATTTTTTTCCCAAGGGGGGACCCTTAGGTTTTTATGATTTTTAAACAATTTTCTCTAGAACTCTTTCTCGTACGATTATTGTAATGAAAATTTACATACATATGTATTTTGACCCGCTGAATCCAGCAGTGAAAACCCCAAGTGCGTACGACTTCTAGTTTTTAAGATATCGTCGAAAAACTGTTTAGGTAAAATTAAATGTCAAAATTTTTGAAAAAATAAAAATCACTGAAAATATGTATACAAGTCAATTGAAGCATGAGAAATCGAATGCCGTTGAGCGCATCTTCGTATCTCGCTTAGTTTTTACTTCCGGATGCTCTATCTCAAAAACTAAACGTAATACAAAGTTACTCGTAACAGAATTGAACTCCCCGGGTCCGAATTGACTTATTTGCAAAATTTTAGCCCATTTAAATTTTTTAATTTCTTTAAAATTTCAAATTTTTTTCCCAAGGGGGGACCCTTAGGTTTTTATGATTTTTAAACAATTTTCTCTAGAACTCTTTCTCGTACGATTATTGTAATGAAAATTTACATACATATGTATTTTGACCCGCTGAATCCAGCAGTGAAAACCCCGAGTGCGTACGACTTCTAGTTTTTAAGATATTGTCGAAAAACTGTTTAGGAAAAATTAAATGTAAAAATTTTTGAAAAAAATAAAAATCACTGAAAATATGTATACAAGGCAATTGAAGCATGAGAAATCGAATGCCGTTGAGCGCATCTTCGTAACTCGCTTAGTTTTTACTTCCGGATGCTCTATCTCAAAAACTAAACGTGATACAATGTTACTCGTAACAGAATTGAACTCCCCGGGTCCGAATTGGCTTATTTGCAAACTTTTAGCCCATTTAAATTTTTTAATTTCTTTAAAATTTCAAATTTTTTTCCCAAGGGGGGACCCTTAGGTTTTTATGATTTTTAAACAATTTTCTCTAGAACTCTTTCTCGTACGATTATTGTAATGAAAATTTACATACATATGTATTTTGACCCGCTGAATCCAGCAGTGAAAACCCCAAGTGCGTACGACTTCTAGTTTTTAAGATATCGTCGAAAAACTGTTTAGGAAAAATTAAATGTAAAAATTTTTGAAAAAAATAAAAATCACTGAAAATATGTATACAAGGCAATTGAAGCATGAGAAATCGAATGCCGTTGAGCGCATCTTCGTAACTCGCTTAGTTTTTACTTCCGGATGCTCTATCTCAAAAACTAAACGTGATACAATGTTACTCGTAACAGAATTGAACTCCCCGGGTCCGAATTGGCTTATTTGCAAAATTTTAGCCCATTTAAATTTTTTAATTTCTTTAAAATTTCAAATTATTTTCCCAAGGGGGGACCCTTAGGTTTTTATGATTTTTAAACAATTTTCTCTAGAACTCTTTCTCGTACGATTATTGTAATGAAAATTTACATACATATGTATTTTGACCCGCTGAATCCAGCAGTGAAAACCCCAAGTGCGTACGACTTCTAGTTTTTAAGATATCGTCGAAAAATTGTTTAGAAAAATTAAATGTAAAAATTTTTGAAAAAAATAAAAATCACTGAAAATATGTATACAAGGCAATTGAAGCATGAGAAATCGAATGCCGTTGAGCGCATCTTCGTAACTCGCTTAGTTTTTACTTCCGGATGCTCTATCTCAAAAACTAAACGTGATACAATGTTACTCGTAACAGAATTGAACTCCCCGGGTCCGAATTGGCTTATTTGCAAAATTTTAGCCCATTTACATTTTTTAATTTCTTTAAAATTTCAAATTTTTTTCCCAAGGGGGGACCCTTAGGTTTTTATGATTTTTAAACAATTTTCTCTAGAACTCTTTCTCGTACGATTATTGTAATGAAAATTTACATACATATGTATTTTGACCCGCTGAATCCAGCAGTGAAAACCCCAAGTGCGTACGACTTCTAGTTTTTAAGATATCGTCGAAAAACTGTTTAGGTAAAATTAAATGTCAAAATTTTTGAAAAAATAAAAATCACTGAAAATATGTATACAAGTCAATTGAAGCATGAGAAATCGAATGCCGTTGAGCGCATCTTCGTATCTCGCTTAGTTTTTACTTCCGGATGCTCTATCTCAAAAACTAAACGTAATACAAAGTTACTCGTAACAGAATTGAACTCCCCGGGTCCGAATTGACTTATTTGCAAAATTTTAGCCCATTTAAATTTTTTAATTTCTTTAAAATTTCAAATTTTTTTCCCAAGGGGGGACCCTTAGGTTTTTATGATTTTTAAACAATTTTCTCTAGAACTCTTTCTCGTACGATTATTGTAATGAAAATTTACATACATATGTATTTTGACCCGCTGAATCCAGCAGTGAAAACCCCGAGTGCGTACGACTTCTAGTTTTTAAGATATTGTCGAAAAACTGTTTAGGAAAAATTAAATGTAAAAATTTTTGAAAAAAATAAAAATCACTGAAAATATGTATACAAGGCAATTGAAGCATGAGAAATCGAATGCCGTTGAGCGCATCTTCGTAACTCGCTTAGTTTTTACTTCCGGATGCTCTATCTCAAAAACTAAACGTGATACAATGTTACTCGTAACAGAATTGAACTCCCCGGGTCCGAATTGGCTTATTTGCAAAATTTTAGCCCATTTAAATTTTTTAATTTCTTTAAAATTTCAAATTTTTTTCCCAAGGGGGGACCCTTAGGTTTTTATGATTTTTAAACAATTTTCTCTAGAACTCTTTCTCGTACGATTATTGTAATGAAAATTTACATACATATGTATTTTGACCCGCTGAATCCAGCAGTGAAAACCCCAAGTGCGTACGACTTCTAGTTTTTAAGATATCGTCGAAAAACTGTTTAGGAAAAATTAAATGTAAAAATTTTTGAAAAAAATAAAAATCACTGAAAATATGTATACAAGGCAATTGAAGCATGAGAAATCGAATGCCGTTGAGCGCATCTTCGTAACTCGCTTAGTTTTTACTTCCGGATGCTCTATCTCAAAAACTAAACGTGATACAATGTTACTCGTAACAGAATTGAACTCCCCGGGTCCGAATTGGCTTATTTGCAAAATTTTAGCCCATTTAAATTTTTTAATTTCTTTAAAATTTCAAATTATTTTCCCAAGGGGGGACCCTTAGGTTTTTATGATTTTTAAACAATTTTCTCTAGAACTCTTTCTCGTACGATTATTGTAATGAAAATTTACATACATATGTATTTTGACCCGCTGAATCCAGCAGTGAAAACCCCAAGTGCGTATGACTTCTAGTTTTTAAGATATCGTCGAAAAACTGTTTAGAAAAATTAAATGTAAAAATTTTTGAAAAAAATAAAAATCACTGAAAATATGTATACAAGGCAATTGAAGCATGAGAAATCGAATGCCGTTGAGCGCATCTTCGTAACTCGCTTAGTTTTTACTTCCGGATGCTCTATCTCAAAAACTAAACGTGATACAATGTTACTCGCAACAGAATTGAACTCCCCGGGTCCGAATTGGCTTATTTGCAAAATTTTAGCCCATTTAAATTTTTTAATTTCTTTAAAATTTCAAATTTTTTTCCCAAGGGGGGACCCTTAGATTTTTATGATTTTGAAACAATTTTCTCTAGAACTCTTTCTCGTACGATTATTGTAATGAAAATTTACATACATATGTATTTTGACCCGCTGAATCCAGCAGTGAAAACCCCAAGTGCGTATGACTTCTAGTTTTTAAGATATCGTCGAAAAACTGTTTAGAAAAATTAAATGTAAAAATTTTTGAAAAAAATAAAAATCACTGAAAATATGTATACAAGGCAATTGAAGCATGAGAAATCGAATGCCGTTGAGCGCATCTTCGTAACTCGCTTAGTTTTTACTTCCGGATGCTCTATCTCAAAAACTAAACGTGATACAATGTTACTCGCAACAGAATTGAACTCCCCGGGTCCGAATTGGCTTATTTGCAAAATTTTAGCCCATTTAAATTTTTTAATTTCTTTAAAATTTCAAATTTTTTTCCCAAGGGGGGGACCCTTAGATTTTTATGATTTTGAAACAATTTTCTCTAGAACTCTTTCTCGTACGATTATTGTAATGAAAATTTACATACATATGTATTTTGACCCGCTGAATCCAGCAGTGAAAACCCCAAGTGCGTACGACTTCTAGTTTTTAAGATATCGTCGAAAAACTGTTTAGGTAAAATTAAATGTCAAAATTTTTGAAAAAATAAAAATCACTGAAAATATGTATACAAGTCAATTGAAGCATGAGAAATCGAATGCCGTTGAGCGCATCTTCGTATCTCGCTTAGTTTTTACTTCCGGATGCTCTATCTCAAAAACTAAACGTAATACAATGTTACTCGTAACAGAATTGAACTCCCCGGGTCCGAATTGACTTATTTGCAAAATTTTAGCCCATTTAAATTTTTTAATTTCTTTAAAATTTCAAATTTTTTTCCCAAGGGGGGACCCTTTGGTTTTTATGATTTTTAAACAATTTTCTCTAGAACTCTTTCTCGTACGATTATTGTAATGAAAATTTACATACACATGTATTTTGACCCGCTGAATCCAGCAGTGAAAACCCCGAGTGCGTACGACTTCTAGTTTTTAAGATATTGTCGAAAAACTGTTTAGGAAAAATTAAATGTAAAAATTTTTGAAAAAAATAAAAATCACTGAAAATATGTATACAAGGCAATTGAAGCATGAGAAATCGAATGCCGTTGAGTGCATCTTCGTAACTCGCTTAGTTTTTACTTCCGGATGCTCTATCTCAAAAACTAAACGTGATACAATGTTACTCGTAACAGAATTGAACTCCCCGGGTCCGAATTGGCTTATTTGCAAAATTTTAGCCCATTTAAATTTTTTAATTTCTTTAAAATTTCAAATTTTTTTCCCAAGGGGGGACCCTTTGGTTTTTATGATTTTTAAACAATTTTCTCTAGAACTCTTTCTCGTACGATTATTGTAATGAAAATTTACATACATATGTATTTTGACCCGCTGAATCCAGCAGTGAAAACCCCGAGTGCGTACGACTTCTAGTTTTTAAGATATTGTCGAAAAACTGTTTAGGAAAAATTAAATGTAAAAATTTTTGAAAAAAATAAAAATCACTGAAAATATGTATACAAGGCAATTGAAGCATGAGAAATCGAATGCCGTTGAGCGCATCTTCGTAACTCGCTTAGTTTTTACTTCCGGATGCTCTATCTCAAAAACTAAACGTGATACAATGTTACTCGCAACAGAATTGAACTCCCCGGGTCCGAATTGGCTTATTTGCAAAATTTTAGCCGATTTAAATTTTTTAATTTCTTTAAAATTTCAAATTTTTTTCCCAAGGGGGGACCCTTAGGTTTTTATGATTTTTAAACAATTTTCTCTAGAACTCTTTCTCGTACGATTATTGTAATGAAAATTTACATACATATGTATTTTGACCCGCTGAATCCAGCAGTGAAAACCCCGAGTGCGTACGACTTCTAGTTTTTAAGATA
This sequence comes from Pterostichus madidus, assembly GCA_911728475.2. Lineage (NCBI taxonomy): Eukaryota > Metazoa > Arthropoda > Insecta > Coleoptera > Carabidae > Pterostichus > Pterostichus madidus. Next base: position 6,083,431 of record OU452313.1, on the reverse strand, counting down.
TTGTCGAAAAACTGTTTAGGAAAAATTAAATGTAAAAATTTTTGAAAAAAATAAAAATCACTGAAAATATGTATACAAGGCAATTGAAGCATGAGAAATCGAATGCCGTTGAGCGCATCTTCGTAACTCGCTTAGTTTTTACTTCCGGATGCTCTATCTCAAAAACTAAACGTGATACAATGTTACTCGTAACAGAATTGAACTCCCCGGGTCCGAAATGGCTTATTTGCAAAATTTTAGCCCATTTAAATTTTTTAATTTCTTTAAAATTTCAAATTTTTTTCCCAAGGGGGGACCCTTAGGTTTTTATGATTTTTAAACAATTTTCTCTAGAACTCTTTCTCGTACGATTATTGTAATGAAAATTTACATACATATGTATTTTGACCCGCTGAATCCAGCAGTGAAAACCCCAAGTGCGTACGACTTCTAGTTTTTAAGATATCGTCGAAAAACTGTTCAGGAAAAATTAAATGTAAAAATTTTTGAAAAAAATAAAAATCACTGAAAATATGTATACAAGGCAATTGAAGCATGAGAAATCGAATGCCGTTGAGCGCATCTTCGTAACTCGCTTAGTTTTTACTTCCGGATGCTCTATCTCAAAAACTAAACGTGATACAATGTTACTCGTAACAGAATTGAACTCCCCGGGTCCGAATTGGCTTATTTGCAAAATTTTAGCCCATTTAAATTTTTTAATTTCTTTAAAATTTCAAATTTTTTTCCCAAGGGGGGACCCTTAGGTTTTTATGATTTTTAAACAATTTTCTCTAGAACTCTTTCTCGTACGATTATTGTAATGAAAATATACATACATATGTATTTTGCCCGCTGAATCCAGCAGTGAAAACCCCAAGTGCGTACGACTTCTAGTTTTTAAGATATCGTCGAAAAACTGTTTAGAAAAATTAAATGTAAAAATTTATGAAAAAAATAAAAATCACTGAAAATATGTATACAAGGCAATTGAAGCATGAGAAATCGAATGCCGTTGAGCGCATCTTCGTAACTCGCTTAGTTTTTACTTCCGGATGCTCTATCTCAAAAACTAAACGTGATACAATGTTACTCGCAACAGAATTGAACTCCCCGGGTCCGAATTGGCTTATTTGCAAAATTTTAGCCGATTTAAATTTTTTAATTTCTTTAAAATTTCAAATTTTTTTCCCAAGGGGGGACCCTTAGGTTTTTATGATTTTTAAACAATTTTCTCTAGAACTCTTTCTCGTACGATTATTGTAATGAAAATTTACATACATATGTATTTTGACCCGCTGAATCCAGCAGTGAAAACCCCAAGTGCGTACGACTTCTAGTTTTTAAGATATCGTCGAAAAACTGTTTAGAAAAATTAAATGTAAAAATTTTTGAAAAAAATAAAAATCACTGAAAATATGTATACAAGGCAATTGAAGCATGAGAAATCGAATGCCGTTGAGCGCATCTTCGTAACTCGCTTAGTTTTTACTTCCGGATGCTCTATCTCAAAAACTAAACGTGATACAATGTTACTCGCAACAGAATTGAACTCCCCGGGTCCGAATTGGCTTATTTGCAAAATTTTAGCCGATTTAAATTTTTTAATTTCTTTAAGATTTCAAATTTTTTTCCCAAGGGGGGACCCTTAGGTTTTTATGATTTTTAAACAATTTTCTCTAGAACTCTTTCTCGTACGATTATTGTAATGAAAATTTACATACATATGTATTTTGACCCGCTGAATCCAGCAGTGAAAACCCCAAGTGCGTACGACTTCTAGTTTTTAAGATATCGTCGAAAAACTGTTCAGGAAAAATTAAATGTAAAAATTTTTGAAAAAAATAAAAATCACTGAAAATATGTATACAAGGCAATTGAAGCATGAGAAATCGAATGCCGTTGAGCGCATCTTCGTAACTCGCTTAGTTTTTACTTCCGGATGCTCTATCTCAAAAACTAAACGTGATACAATGTTACTCGTAACAGAATTGAACTCCCCGGGTCCGAATTGGCTTATTTGCAAAATTTTAGCCCATTTAAATTTTTTAATTTCTTTAAAATTTCAAATTTTTTTCCCAAGGGGGGACCCTTAGGTTTTTATGATTTTTAAACAATTTTCTCTAGAACTCTTTCTCGTACGATTATTGTAATGAAAATTTACATACATATGTATTTTGACCCGCTGAATCCAGCAGTGAAAACCCCAAGTGCGTACGACTTCTAGTTTTTAAGATATCGTCGAAAAACTGTTTAGAAAAATTAAATGTAAAAATTTTTGAAAAAAATAAAAATCACTGAAAATATGTATACAAGGCAATTGAAGCATGAGAAATCGAATGCCGTTGAGCGCATCTTCGTAACTCGCTTAGTTTTTACTTCCGGATGCTCTATCTCAAAAACTAAACGTGATACAATGTTACTCGCAACAGAATTGAACTCCCCGGGTCCGAATTGGATTATTTGCAAAATTTTAGCCGATTTAAATTTTTTAATTTCTTTAAGATTTCAAATTTTTTTCCCAAGGGGGGACCCTTAGGTTTTTATGATTTTTAAACAATTTTCTCTAGAACTCTTTCTCGTACGATTATTGTTATGAAAATTTACATACATATGTATTTTGACCCGCTGAATCCAGCAGTGAAAACCCCAAGTGCGTACGACTTCTAGTTTTTAAGATATCGTCGAAAAACTGTTTAGAAAAATTAAATGTAAAAATTTTTGAAAAAAATAAAAATCACTGAAAATATGTATACAAGGCAATTGAAGCATGAGAAATCGAATGCCGTTGAGCGCATCTTCGTAACTCGCTTAGTTTTTACTTCCGGATGCTCTATCTCAAAAACTAAACGTGATACAATGTTACTCGTAACAGAATTGAACTCCCCGGGTCCGAATTGGCTTATTTGCAAAATTTTAGCCCATTTAAATTTTTTAATTTCTTTAAAATTTCAAATTTTTTTCCCAAGGGGGGACCCTTAGGTTTTTATGATTTTAAACAATTTTCTCTAGAACTCTTTCTCGTACGATTATTGTAATGAAAATTTACATACATATGTATTTTGACCCGCTGAATCCAGCAGTGAAAACCCCAAGTGCGTACGACTTCTAGTTTTTAAGATATCGTCGAAAAACTGTTTAGAAAAATTAAATGTAAAAATTTTTGAAAAAAATAAAAATCACTGAAAATATGTATACAAGGCAATTGAAGCATGAGAAATCGAATGCCGTTGAGCGCATCTTCGTAACTCGCTTAGTTTTTACTTCCGGATGCTCTATCTCAAAAACTAAACGTGATACAATGTTACTCGTAACAGAATTGAACTCCCCGGGTCCGAATTGGCTTATTTGCAAAATTTTAGCCCATTTAAATTTTTTAATTTCTTTAAAATTTCAAATTTTTTTCCCAAGGGGGGACCCTTAGGTTTTTATGATTTTTAAACAATTTTCTCTAGAACTCTTTCTCGTACGATTATTGTAATGAAAATTTACATACATATGTATTTTGACCCGCTGAATCCAGCAGTGAAAACCCCAAGTGCGTACGACTTCTAGTTTTTAAGATATCGTCGAAAAACTGTTTAGAAAAATTAAATGTAAAAATTTTTGAAAAAAATAAAAATCACTGAAAATATGTATACAAGGCAATTGAAGCATGAGAAATCGAATGCCGTTGAGCGCATCTTCGTAACTCGCTTAGTTTTTACTTCCGGATGCTCTATCTCAAAAACTAAACGTGATACAATGTTACTCGCAACAGAATTGAACTCCCCGGGTCCGAATTGGCTTATTTGCAAAATTTTAGCCGATTGAAATTTTTTAATTTCTTTAAAATTTCAAATTTTTTTCCCAAGGGGGGACCCTTAGGTTTTTATGATTTTTAAACAATTTTCTCTAGAACTCTTTCTCGTACGATTATTGTAATGAAAATATACATACATATGTATTTTGACCCGCTGAATCCAGCAGTGAAAACCCCAAGTGCGTACGACTTCTAGTTTTTAAGATATCGTCGAAAAACTGTTTAGGAAAAATTAAATGTAAAAATTTTTGAAAGAAATAAAAATCACTGAAAATATGTATACAAGGCAATTGAAGCATGAGAAATCGAATGCCGTTGAGCGCATCTTCGTAACTCGCTTAGTTTTTACTTCCGGATGCTCTATCTCAAAAACTAAACTTGATACAATGTTACTCGTAACAGAATTGAACTCCCCGGGTCCGAATTGGCTTATTTGCAAAATTTTAGCCCATTTAAATTTTTTAATTTCTTTAAAATTTCAAATTTTTTTCCCAAGGGGGGACCCTTAGGTTTTTATGATTTTTAAACAATTTTCTCTAGAACTCTTTCTCGTACGATTATTGTAATGAAAATTTACATACATATGTATTTTGACCCGCTGAATCCAGCAGTGAAAACCCCAAGTGCGTACGACTTCTAGTTTTTATGATATCGTCGAAAAACTGTTTAGAAAAATTAAATGTAAAAATTTTTGAAAAAAATAAAAATCACTGAAAATATGTATACAAGGCAATTGAAGCATGAGAAATCGAATGCCGTTGAGCGCATCTTCGTAACTCGCTTAGTTTTTACTTCCGGATGCTCTATCTCAAAAACTAAACGTGATACAATGTTACTCGCAACAGAATTGAACTCCCCGGGTCCGAATTGGCTTATTTGCAAAATTTTAGCCGATTTAAATTTTTTAATTTCTTTAAAATTTCAAATTTTTTTCCCAAGGGGGGACCCTTAGGTTTTTATGATTTTTAAACAATTTTCTCTAGAACTCTTTCTCGTACGATTATTGTAATGAAAATTTACATACATATGTATTTTGACCCGCTGAATCCAGCAGTGAAAACCCCAAGTGCGTACGACTTCTAGTTTTTAAGATATCGTCGAAAAACTGTTTAGAAAAATTAAATGTAAAAATTTTTGAAAAAAATAAAAATCACTGAAAATATGTATACAAGGCAATTGAAGCATGAGAAATCGAATGCCGTTGAGCGCATCTTCGTAACTCGCTTAGTTTTTACTTCCGGATGCTCTATCTCAAAAACTAAACGTGATACAATGTTACTCGCAACAGAATTGAACTCCCCGGGTCCGAATTGGCTTATTTGCAAAATTTTAGCCGATTTAAATTTTTTAATTTCTTTAAAATTTCAAATTTTTTTCCCAAGGGGGGACCCTTAGGTTTTTATGATTTTTAAACAATTTTCTCTAGAACTCTTTCTCGTACGATTATTGTAATGAAAATTTACATACATATGTATTTTGACCCGCTGAATCCAGCAGTGAAAACCCCAAGTGCGTACGACTTCTAGTTTTTAAGATATCGTCGAAAAACTGTTTAGAAAAATTAAATGTAAAAATTTTTGAAAAAAATAAAAATCACTGAAAATATGTATACAAGGCAATTGAAGCATGAGAAATCGAATGCCGTTGAGCGCATCTTCGTAACTCGCTTAGTTTTTACTTCCGGATGCTCTATCTCAAAAACTAAACGTGATACAATGTTACTCGCAACAGAATTGAACTCCCCGGGTCCGAATTGGCTTATTTGCAAAATTTTAGCCGATTTAAATTTTTTAATTTCTTTAAAATTTCAAATTTTTTTCCCAAGGGGGGACCCTTAGGTTTTTATGATTTTTAAACAATTTTCTCTAGAACTCTTTCTCGTACGATTATTGTAATGAAAATTTACATACATATGTATTTTGACCCGCTGAATCCAGCAGTGAAAACCCCAAGTGCGTACGACTTCTAGTTTTTAAGATATCGTCGAAAAACTGTTTAGAAAAATTAAATGTAAAAATTTTTGAAAAAAATAAAAATCACTGAAAATATGTATACAAGGCAATTGAAGCATGAGAAATCGAATGCCGTTGAGCGCATCTTCGTAACTCGCTTAGTTTTTACTTCCGGATGCTCTATCTCAAAAACTAAACGTGATACAATGTTACTCGCAACAGAATTGAACTCCCCGGGTCCGAATTGGCTTATTTGCAAAATTTTAGCCGATTTAAATTTTTTAATTTCTTTAAAATTTCAAATTTTTTTCCCAAGGGGGGACCCTTAGGTTTTTATGATTTTTAAACAATTTTCTCTAGTACTCTTTCTCGTACGATTATTGTAATGAAAATTTACATACATATGTATTTTGACCCGCTGAATCCAGCAGTGAAAACCCCAAGTGCGTACGACTTCTAGTTTTTAAGATATCGTCGAAAAACTGTTTAGGAAAAATTAAATGTCAAAATTTTTGAAAAAAATAAAAATCACTGAAAATATGTATACAAGGCAATTGAAGCATGAGAAATCGAATGCCGTTGAGCGCATCTTCGTAACTCGCTTAGTTTTTACTTCCGGATGCTCTATCTCAAAAACTAAACGTGATACAATGTTACTCGCAACAGAATTGAACTCCCCGGGTCCGAATTGGCTTATTTGCAAAATTTTAGCCGATTTAAATTTTTTAATTTCTTTAAAATTTCAAATTTTTTTCCCAAGGGGGACCCTTAGGTTTTTATGATTTTTAAACAATTTTCTCTAGAACTCTTTCTCGTACGATTATTGTAATGAAAATTTACATACATATGTATTTTGACCCGCTGAATCCAGCAGTGAAAACCCCAAGTGCGTACGACTTCTAGTTTTTAAGATATCGTCGAAAAACTGTTTAGAAAAATTAAATGTAAAAATTTTTGAAAAAAATAAAAATCACTGAAAATATGTATACAAGGCAATTGAAGCATGAGAAATCGAATGCCGTTGAGCGCATCTTCGTAACTCGCTTAGTTTTTACTTCCGGATGCTCTATCTCAAAAACTAAACGTGATACAATGTTACTCGCAACAGAATTGAACTCCCCGGGTCCGAATTGGCTTATTTGCAAAATTTTAGCCGATTTAAATTTTTTAATTTCTTTAAAATTTCAAATTTTTTTCCCAAGGGGGGACCCTTAGGTTTTTATGATTTTTAAACAATTTTCTCTAGAACTCTTTCTCGTACGATTATTGTAATGAAAATTTACATACATATGTATTTTGACCCGCTGAATCCAGCAGTGAAAACCCCAAGTGCGTACGACTTCTAGTTTTTAAGATATCGTCGAAAAACTGTTTAGGAAAAATTAAATGTCAAAATTTTTGAAAAAAATAAAAATCACTGAAAATATGTATACAAGGCAATTGAAGCATGAGAAATCGAATGCCGTTGAGCGCATCTTCGTAACTCGCTTAGTTTTTACTTCCGGATGCTCTATCTCAAAAACTAAACGTGATACAATGTTACTCGCAACAGAATTGAACTCCCCGGGTCCGAATTGGCTTATTTGCAAAATTTTAGCCGATTTAAATTTTTTAATTTCTTTAAAATTTCAAATTTTTTTCCCAAGGGGGGACCCTTAGGTTTTTATGATTTTTAAACAATTTTCTCTAGAACTCTTTCTCGTACGATTATTGTAATGAAAATTTACATACATATGTATTTTGACCCGCTGAATCCAGCAGTGAAAACCCCAAGTGCGTACGACTTCTAGTTTTTAAGATATCGTCGAAAAACTGTTTAGAAAAATTAAATGTAAAAATTTTTGAAAAAAATAAAAATCACTGAAAATATGTATACAAGGCAATTGAAGCATGAGAAATCGAATGCCGTTGAGCGCATCTTCGTAACTCGCTTAGTTTTTACTTCCGGATGCTCTATCTCAAAAACTAAACGTGATACAATGTTACTCGCAACAGAATTGAACTCCCCGGGTCCGAGTTGGCTTATTTGCAAAATTTTAGCCGATTTAAATTTTTTAATTTCTTTAAAATTTCAAATTTTTTTCCCAAGGGGGGACCCTTAGGTTTTTATGATTTTTAAACAATTTTCTCTAGAACTCTTTCTCGTATGATTATTGTAATGAAAATTTACATACATATGTATTTTGACCCGCTGAATCCAGCAGTGAAAACCCCAAGTGCGTACGACTTCTAGTTTTTAAGATATCGTCGAAAAACTGTTTAGAAAAATTAAATGTAAAAATTTTTGAAAAAAATAAAAATCACTGAAAATATGTATACAAGGCAATTGAAGCATGAGAAATCGAATGCCGTTGAGCGCATCTTCGTAACTCGCTTAGTTTTTACTTCCGGATGCTCTATCTCAAAAACTAAACGTGATACAATGTTACTCGCAACAGAATTGAACTCCCCGGGTCCGAATTGGCTTATTTGCAAAATTTTAGCCGATTTAAATTTTTTAATTTCTTTAAAATTTCAAATTTTTTTCCCAAGGGGGGACCCTTAGGTTTTTATGATTTTTAAACAATTTTCTCTAGAACTCTTTCTCGTATGATTATTGTAATGAAAATTTACATACATATGTATTTTGACCCGCTGAATCCAGCAGTGAAAACTCCAAGTGCGTACGACTTCTAGTTTTTAAGATATCGTCGAAAAACTGTTTAGAAAAATTAAATGTAAAAATTTTTGAAAAAAATAAAAATCACTGAAAATATGTATACAAGGCAATTGAAGCATGAGAAATCGAATGCCGTTGAGCGCATCTTCGTAACTCGCTTAGTTTTTACTTCCGGATGCTCTATCTCAAAAACTAAACGTGATACAATGTTACTCGCAACAGAATTGAACTCCCCGGGTCCGAATTGGCTTATTTGCAAAATTTTAGCCGATTTAAATTTTTTAATTTCTTTAAAATTTCAAATTTTTTTCCCAAGGGGGGACCCTCAGGTTTTTATGATTTTTAAACAATTTTCTCTAGAACTCTTTCTCGTACGATTATTGTAATGAATATTTACATACATATGTATTTTGACCCGCTGAATCCAGCAGTGAAAACCCCGAGTGCGTACGACTTCTAGTTTTTAAGATATTGTCGAAAAACTGTTTAGGAAAAATTAAATGTAAAAATTTTTGAAAAAAATAAAAATCACTGAAAATATGTATACAAGGCAATTGAAGCATGAGAAATCGAATGCCGTTGAGCGCATCTTCGTAACTCGCTTAGTTTTTACTTCCGGATGCTCTATCTCAAAAACTAAACGTGATACAATGTTACTCGCAACAGAATTGAACTCCCCGGGTCCGAATTGGCTTATTTGCAAAATTTTAGCCGATTTAAATTTTTTAATTTCTTTAAAATTTCAAATTTTTTTCCCAAGGGGGGATCCTTAGGTTTTTATGATTTTTAAACAATTTTCTCTAGAACTCTTTCTCGTACGATTATTGTAATGAAAATTTACATACATATGTATTTTGACCCGCTGAATCCAGCAGTGAAAACCCCAAGTGCGTACGACTTCTAGTTTTTAAGATATCGTCGAAAAACTGTTTAGAAAAATTAAATGTAAAAATTTTTGAAAAAAATAAAAATCACTGAAAATATGTATACAAGGCAATTGAAGCATGAGAAATCGAATGCCGTTGAGCGCATCTTCGTAACTCGCTTAGTTTTTACTTCCGGATGCTCTATCTCAAAAACTAAACGTGATACAATGTTACTCGCAACAGAATTGAACTCCCCGGGTCCGAATTGGCTTATTTGCAAAATTTTAGCCGATTTAAATTTTTTAATTTCTTTAAAATTTCAAATTTTTTTCCCAAGGGGGGACCCTTAGGTTTTTATGATTTTTAAACAATTTTCTCTAGAACTCTTTCTCGTACGATTATTGTAATGAATATTTACATACATATGTATTTTGACCCGCTGAATCCAGCAGTGAAAACCCCAAGTGCGTACGACTTCTAGTTTTTAAGATATCGTCGAAAAACTGTTTAGAAAAATTAAATGTAAAAATTTTTGAAAAAAATAAAAATCACTGAAAATATGTATACAAGGCAATTGAAGCATGAGAAATCGAATGCCGTTGAGCGCATCTTCGTAACTCGCTTAGTTTTTACTTCCGGATGCTCTATCTCAAAAACTAAACGTGATACAATGTTACTCGCAACAGAATTGAACTCCCCGGGTCCGAATTGGCTTATTTGCAAAATTTTAGCCGATTTAAATTTTTTAATTTCTTTAAAATTTCAAATTTTTTTCCCAAGGGGGGACCCTTAGGTTTTTATGATTTTTAAACAATTTTCTCTAGAACTCTTTCTCGTACGATTATTGTAATGAAAATTTACATACATATGTATTTTGACCCGCTGAATCCAGCAGTGAAAACTCCAAGTGCGTACGACTTCTAGTTTTTAAGATATCGTCGAAAAACTGTTTAGAAAAATTAAATGTAAAAATTTTTGAAAAAAATAAAAATCACTGAAAATATGTATACAAGGCAATTGAAGCATGAGAAATCGAATGCCGTTGAGCGCATCTTCGTAACTCGCTTAGTTTTTACTTCCGGATGCTCTATCTCAAAAACTAAACGTGATACAATGTTACTCGCAACAGAATTGAACTCCCCGGGTCCGAATTGGCTTATTTGCAAAATTTTAGCCGATTTAAATTTTTTAATTTCTTTAAAATTTCAAATTTTTTTCCCAAGGGGGGACCCTTAGGTTTTTATGATTTTTAAACAATTTTCTCTAGAACTCTTTCTCGTACGATTATTGTAATGAAAATTTACATACATATGTATTTTGACCCGCTGAATCCAGCAGTGAAAACCCCAAGTGCGTACGACTTCTAGTTTTTAAGATATCGTCGAAAAACTGTTTAGAAAAATTAAATGTAAAAATTTTTGAAAAAAATAAAAATCACTGAAAATATGTATACAAGGCAATTGAAGCATGAGAAATCGAATGCCGTTGAGCGCATCTTCGTAACTCGCTTAGTTTTTACTTCCGGATGCTCTATCTCAAAAACTAAACGTGATACAATGTTACTCGCAACAGAATTGAACTCCCCGGGTCCGAATTGGCTTATTTGCAAAATTTTAGCCGATTTAAATTTTTTAATTTCTTTAAAATTTCAAATTTTTTTCCCAAGGGGGGACCCTTAGGTTTTTATGATTTTTAAACAATTTTCTCTAGAACTCTTTCTCGTACGATTATTGTAATGAAAATTTACATACATATGTATTTTGACCCGCTGAATCCAGCAGTGAAAACCCCAAGTGCGTACGACTTCTAGTTTTTAAGATATCGTCGAAAAACTGTTTAGAAAAATTAAATGTAAAAATTTTTGAAAAAAATAAAAATCACTGAAAATATGTATACAAGGCAATTGAAGCATGAGAAATCGAATGCCGTTGAGCGCATCTTCGTAACTCGCTTAGTTTTTACTTCCGGATGCTCTATCTCAAAAACTAAACGTGATACAATGTTACTCGCAACAGAATTGAACTCCCCGGGTCCGAATTGGCTTATTTGCAAAATTTTAGCCGATTTAAATTTTTTAATTTCTTTAAAATTTCAAATTTTTTTCCCAAGGGGGGACCCTTAGGTTTTTATGATTTTTAAACAATTTTCTCTAGAACTCTTTCTCGTACGATTATTGTAATGAAAATTTACATACATATGTATTTTGACCCGCTGAATCCAGCAGTGAAAACCCCAAGTGCGTACGACTTCTAGTTTTTAAGATATCGTCGAAAAACTGTTTAGAAAAATTAAATGTAAAAATTTTTGAAAAAAATAAAAATCACTGAAAATATGTATACAAGGCAATTGAAGCATGAGAAATCGAATGCCGTTGAGCGCATCTTCGTAACTCGCTTAGTTTTTACTTCCGGATGCTCTATCTCAAAAACTAAACGTGATACAATGTTACTCGCAACAGAATTGAACTCCCCGGGTCCGAATTGGCTTATTTGCAAAATTTTAGCCGATTTAAATTTTTTAATTTCTTTAAAATTTCAAATTTTTTTCCCAAGGGGGGACCCTTAGGTTTTTATGATTTTTAAACAATTTTCTCTAGAACTCTTTCTCGTACGATTATTGTAATGAAAATTTACATACATATGTATTTTGACCCGCTGAATCCAGCAGTGAAAACCCCAAGTGCGTACGACTTCTAGTTTTTAAGATATCGTCGAAAAACTGTTTAGAAAAATTAAATGTAAAAATTTTTGAAAAAAATAAAAATCACTGAAAATATGTATACAAGGCAATTGAAGCATGAGAAATCGAATGCCGTTGAGCGCATCTTCGTAACTCGCTTAGTTTTTACTTCCGGATGCTCTATCTCAAAAACTAAACGTGATACAATGTTACTCGCAACAGAATTGAACTCCCCGGGTCCGAATTGGCTTATTTGCAAAATTTTAGCCGATTTAAATTTTTTAATTTCTTTAAAATTTCAAATTTTTTTCCCAAGGGGGGACCCTTAGGTTTTTATGATTTTTAAACAATTTTCTCTAGAACTCTTTCTCGTACGATTATTGTAATGAAAATTTACATACATATGTATTTTGACCCGCTGAATCCAGCAGTGAAAACCCCAAGTGCGTACGACTTCTAGTTTTTAAGATATCGTCGAAAAACTGTTTAGAAAAATTAAATGTAAAAATTTTTGAAAAAAATAAAAATCACTGAAAATATGTATACAAGGCAATTGAAGCATGAGAAATCGAATGCCGTTGAGCGCATCTTCGTAACTCGCTTAGTTTTTACTTCCGGATGCTCTATCTCAAAAACTAAACGTGATACAATGTTACTCGCAACAGAATTGAACTCCCCGGGTCCGAATTGGCTTATTTGCAAAATTTTAGCCGATTTAAATTTTTTAATTTCTTTAAAATTTCAAATTTTTTTCCCAAGGACCCTTAGGTTTTTATGATTTTTAAACAATTTTCTCTAGAACTCTTTCTCGTACGATTATTGTAATGAAAATTTACATACATATGTATTTTGACCCGCTGAATCCAGCAGTGAAAACCCCAAGTGCGTACGACTTCTAGTTTTTAAGATATCGTCGAAAAACTGTTTAGAAAAATTAAATGTAAAAATTTTTGAAAAAAATAAAAATCACTGAAAATATGTATACAAGGCAATTGAAGCATGAGAAATCGAATGCCGTTGAGCGCATCTTCGTAACTCGCTTAGTTTTTACTTCCGGATGCTCTATCTCAAAAACTAAACGTGATACAATGTTACTCGCAACAGAATTGAACTCCCCGGGTCCGAATTGGCTTATTTGCAAAATTTTAGCCGATTTAAATTTTTTAATTTCTTTAAAATTTCAAATTTTTTTCCCAAGGGGGGACCCTTAGGTTTTTATGATTTTTAAACAATTTTCTCTAGAACTCTTTCTCGTACGATTATTGTAATGAAAATTTACATACATATGTATTTTGACCCGCTGAATCCAGCAGTGAAAACCCCAAGTGCGTACGACTTCTAGTTTTTAAGATATCGTCGAAAAACTGTTTAGAAAAATTAAATGTAAAAATTTTTGAAAAAAATAAAAATCACTGAAAATATGTATACAAGGCAATTGAAGCATGAGAAATCGAATGCCGTTGAGCGCATCTTCGTAACTCGCTTAGTTTTTACTTCCGGATGCTCTATCTCAAAAACTAAACGTGATACAATGTTACTCGCAACAGAATTGAACTCCCCGGGTCCGAATTGGCTTATTTGCAAAATTTTAGCCGATTTAAATTTTTTAATTTCTTTAAAATTTCAAATTTTTTTCCCAAGGGGGGACCCTTAGGTTTTTATGATTTTTAAACAATTTTCTCTAGAACTCTTTCTCGTACGATTATTGTAATGAAAATTTACATACATATGTATTTTGACCCGCTGAATCCAGCAGTGAAAACCCCAAGTGCGTACGACTTCTAGTTTTTAAGATATCGTCGAAAAACTGTTTAGAAAAATTAAATGTAAAAATTTTTGAAAAAAATAAAAATCACTGAAAATATGTATACAAGGCAATTGAAGCATGAGAAATCGAATGCCGTTGAGCGCATCTTCGTAACTCGCTTAGTTTTTACTTCCGGATGCTCTATCTCAAAAACTAAACGTGATGCAATGTTACTCGCAACAGAATTGAACTCCCCGGGTCCGAATTGGCTTATTTGCAAAATTTTAGCCGATTTAAATTTTTTAATTTCTTTAAAATTTCAAATTTTTTTCCCAAGGGGGGACCCTTAGGTTTTTATGATTTTTAAACAATTTTCTCTAGAACTCTTTCTCGTACGATTATTGTAATGAATATTTACATACATATGTATTTTGACCCGCTGAATCCAGCAGTGAAAACCCCGAGTGCGTACGACTTCTAGTTTTTAAGATATTGTCGAAAAACTGTTTAGGAAAAATTAAATGTAAAAATTTTTGAAAAAAATAAAAATCACTGAAAATATGTATACAAGGCAATTGAAGCATGAGAAATCGAATGCCGTTGAGCGCATCTTCGTAACTCGCTTAGTTTTTACTTCCGGATGCTCTATCTCAAAAACTAAACGTGATACAATGTTACTCGCAACAGAATTGAACTCCCCGGGTCCGAATTGGCTTATTTGCAAAATTTTAGCCGATTTAAATTTTTTAATTTCTTTAAAATTTCAAATTTTTTTCCCAAGGTTTTTATGATTTTTAAACAATTTTCTCTAGAACTCTTTCTCGTACGATTATTGTAATGAAAATTTACATACATATGTATTTTGACCCGCTGAATCCAGCAGTGAAAACCCCAAGTGCGTACGACTTCTAGTTTTTAAGATATCGTCGAAAAACTGTTTAGAAAAATTAAATGTAAAAATTTTTGAAAAAAATAAAAATCACTGAAAATATGTATACAAGGCAATTGAAGCATGAGAAATCGAATGCCGTTGAGCGCATCTTCGTAACTCGCTTAGTTTTTACTTCCGGATGCTCTATCTCAAAAACTAAACGTGATACAATGTTACTCGCAACAGAATTGAACTCCCCGGGTCCGAATTGGCTTATTTGCAAAATTTTAGCCGATTTAAATTTTTTAATTTCTTTAAAATTTCAAATTTTTTTCCCAAGGGGGGACCCTTAGGTTTTTATGATTTTTAAACAATTTTCTCTAGAACTCTTTCTCGTACGATTATTGTAATGAAAATTTACATACATATGTATTTTGACCCGCTGAATCCAGCAGTGAAAACCCCGAGTGCGTACGACTTCTAGTTTTTAAGATATTGTCGAAAAACTGTTTAGGAAAAATTAAATGTAAAAATTTTTGAAAAAAATAAAAATCACTGAAAATATGTATACAAGGCAATTGAAGCATGAGAAATCGAATGCCGTTGAGCGCATCTTCGTAACTCGCTTAGTTTTTACTTCCGGATGCTCTATCTCAAAAACTAAACGTGATACAATGTTACTCGCAACAGAATTGAACTCCCCGGGTCCGAATTGGCTTATTTGCAAAATTTTAGCCGATTTAAATTTTTTAATTTCTTTAAAATTTCAAATTTTTTTCCCAAGGGGGGACCCTTAGGTTTTTATGATTTTTAAACAATTTTCTCTAGAACTCTTTCTCGTACGATTATTGTAATGAAAATTTACATACATATGTATTTTGACCCGCTGAATCCAGCAGTGAAAACCCCAAGTGCGTACGACTTCTAGTTTTTAAGATATCGTCGAAAAACTGTTTAGAAAAATTAAATGTAAAAATTTTTGAAAAAAATAAAAATCACTGAAAATATGTATACAAGGCAATTGAAGCATGAGAAATCGAATGCCGTTGAGCGCATCTTCGTAACTCGCTTAGTTTTTACTTCCGGATGCTCTATCTCAAAAACTAAACGTGATACAATGTTACTCGCAACAGAATTGAACTCCCCGGGTCCGAATTGGCTTATTTGCAAAATTTTAGCCGATTTAAATTTTTTAATTTCTTTAAAATTTCAAATTTTTTTCCCAAGGGGGGACCCTTAGGTTTTTATGATTTTTAAACAATTTTCTCTAGAACTCTTTCTCGTACGATTATTGTAATGAAAATTTACATACATATGTATTTTGACCCGCTGAATCCAGCAGTGAAAACCCCAAGTGCGTACGACTTCTAGTTTTTAAGATATCGTCGAAAAACTGTTTAGAAAAATTAAATGTAAAAATTTTTGAAAAAAATAAAAATCACTGAAAATATGTATACAAGGCAATTGAAGCATGAGAAATCGAATGCCGTTGAGCGCATCTTCGTAACTCGCTTAGTTTTTACTTCCGGATGCTCTATCTCAAAAACTAAACGTGATACAATGTTACTCGCAACAGAATTGAACTCCCCGGGTCCGAATTGGCTTATTTGCAAAATTTTAGCCGATTTAAATTTTTTAATTTCTTTAAAATTTCAAATTTTTTTCCCAAGGACCCTTAGGTTTTTATGATTTTTAAACAATTTTCTCTAGAACTCTTTCTCGTACGATTATTGTAATGAAAATTTACATACATATGTATTTTGACCCGCTGAATCCAGCAGTGAAAACCCCAAGTGCGTACGACTTCTAGTTTTTAAGATATCGTCGAAAAACTGTTTAGAAAAATTAAATGTAAAAATTTTTGAAAAAAATAAAAATCACTGAAAATATGTATACAAGGCAATTGAAGCATGAGAAATCGAATGCCGTTGAGCGCATCTTCGTAACTCGCTTAGTTTTTACTTCCGGATGCTCTATCTCAAAAACTAAACGTGATACAATGTTACTCGCAACAGAATTGAACTCCCCGGGTCCGAATTGGCTTATTTGCAAAATTTTAGCCGATTTAAATTTTTTAATTTCTTTAAAATTTCAAATTTTTTTCCCAAGGGGGGACCCTTAGGTTTTTATGATTTTTAAACAATTTTCTCTAGAACTCTTTCTCGTACGATTATTGTAATGAAAATTTACATACATATGTATTTTGACCCGCTGAATCCAGCAGTGAAAACCCCAAGTGCGTACGACTTCTAGTTTTTAAGATATCGTCGAAAAACTGTTTAGAAAAATTAAATGTAAAAATTTTTGAAAAAAATAAAAATCACTGAAAATATGTATACAAGGCAATTGAAGCATGAGAAATCGAATGCCGTTGAGCGCATCTTCGTAACTCGCTTAGTTTTTACTTCCGGATGCTCTATCTCAAAAACTAAACGTGATACAATGTTACTCGCAACAGAATTGAACTCCCCGGGTCCGAATTGGCTTATTTGCAAAATTTTAGCCGATTTAAATTTTTTAATTTCTTTAAAATTTCAAATTTTTTTCCCAAGGGGGGACCCTTAGGTTTTTATGATTTTTAAACAATTTTCTCTAGAACTCTTTCTCGTACGATTATTGTAATGAAAATTTACATACATATGTATTTTGACCCGCTGAATCCAGCAGTGAAAACCCCAAGTGCGTACGACTTCTAGTTTTTAAGATATCGTCGAAAAACTGTTTAGAAAAATTAAATGTAAAAATTTTTGAAAAAAATAAAAATCACTGAAAATATGTATACAAGGCAATTGAAGCATGAGAAATCGAATGCCGTTGAGCGCATCTTCGTAACTCGCTTAGTTTTTACTTCCGGATGCTCTATCTCAAAAACTAAACGTGATGCAATGTTACTCGCAACAGAATTGAACTCCCCGGGTCCGAATTGGCTTATTTGCAAAATTTTAGCCGATTTAAATTTTTTAATTTCTTTAAAATTTCAAATTTTTTTCCCAAGGGGGGACCCTTAGGTTTTTATGATTTTTAAACAATTTTCTCTAGAACTCTTTCTCGTACGATTATTGTAATGAATATTTACATACATATGTATTTTGACCCGCTGAATCCAGCAGTGAAAACCCCGAGTGCGTACGACTTCTAGTTTTTAAGATATTGTCGAAAAACTGTTTAGGAAAAATTAAATGTAAAAATTTTTGAAAAAAATAAAAATCACTGAAAATATGTATACAAGGCAATTGAAGCATGAGAAATCGAATGCCGTTGAGCGCATCTTCGTAACTCGCTTAGTTTTTACTTCCGGATGCTCTATCTCAAAAACTAAACGTGATACAATGTTACTCGCAACAGAATTGAACTCCCCGGGTCCGAATTGGCTTATTTGCAAAATTTTAGCCGATTTAAATTTTTTAATTTCTTTAAAATTTCAAATTTTTTTCCCAAGGTTTTTATGATTTTTAAACAATTTTCTCTAGAACTCTTTCTCGTACGATTATTGTAATGAAAATTTACATACATATGTATTTTGACCCGCTGAATCCAGCAGTGAAAACCCCAAGTGCGTACGACTTCTAGTTTTTAAGATATCGTCGAAAAACTGTTTAGGAAAAATTAAATGTAAAAATTTTTGAAAAAAATAAAAATCACTGAAAATATGTATACAAGGCAATTGAAGCATGAGAAATCGAATGCCGTTGAGCGCATCTTCGTAACTCGCTTAGTTTTTACTTCCGGATGCTCTATCTCAAAAACTAAACGTGATACAATGTTACTCGCAACAGAATTGAACTCCCCGGGTCCGAATTGGCTTATTTGCAAAATTTTAGCCGATTTAAATTTTTTAATTTCTTTAAAATTTCAAATTTTTTTCCCAAGGGGGGACCCTTAGGTTTTTATGATTTTTAAACAATTTTCTCTAGAACTCTTTCTCGTACGATTATTGTAATGAAAATTTACATACATATGTATTTTGACCCGCTGAATCCAGCAGTGAAAACCCCAAGTGCGTACGACTTCTAGTTTTTAAGATATCGTCGAAAAACTGTTTAGAAAAATTAAATGTAAAAATTTTTGAAAAAAATAAAAATCACTGAAAATATGTATACAAGGCAATTGAAGCATGAGAAATCGAATGCCGTTGAGCGCATCTTCGTAACTCGCTTAGTTTTTACTTCCGGATGCTCTATCTCAAAAACTAAACGTGATACAATGTTACTCGCAACAGAATTGAACTCCCCGGGTCCGAATTGGCTTATTTGCAAAATTTTAGCCGATTTAAATTTTTTAATTTCTTTAAAGTTTCAAATTTTTTTCCCAAGGGGGGACCCTTAGGTTTTTATGATTTTTAAACAATTTTCTCTAGAACTCTTTCTCGTACGATTATTGTAATGAAAATTTACATACATATGTATTTTGACCCGCTGAATCCAGCAGTGAAAACCCCAAGTGCGTACGACTTCTAGTTTTTAAGATATCGTCGAAAAACTGTTTAGAAAAATTAAATGTAAAAATTTTTGAAAAAAATAAAAATCACTGAAAATATGTATACAAGGCAATTGAAGCATGAGAAATCGAATGCCGTTGAGCGCATCTTCGTAACTCGCTTAGTTTTTACTTCCGGATGCTCTATCTCAAAAACTAAACGTGATACAATGTTACTCGCAACAGAATTGAACTCCCCGGGTCCGAGTTGGCTTATTTGCAAAATTTTAGCCGATTTAAATTTTTTAATTTCTTTAAAATTTCAAATTTTTTTCCCAAGGGGGGACCCTTAGGTTTTTATGATTTTTAAACAATTTTCTCTAGAACTCTTTCTCGTACGATTATTGTAATGAAAATTTACATACATATGTATTTTGACCCGCTGAATCCAGCAGTGAAAACCCCGAGTGCGTACGACTTCTAGTTTTTAAGATATTGTCGAAAAACTGTTTAGGAAAAATTAAATGTAAAAATTTTTGAAAAAAATAAAAATCACTGAAAATATGTATACAAGGCAATTGAAGCATGAGAAATCGAATGCCGTTGAGCGCATCTTCGTAACTCGCTTAGTTTTTACTTCCGGATGCTCTATCTCAAAAACTAAACGTGATACAATGTTACTCGTAACAGAATTGAACTCCCCGGGTCCGAATTGGCTTATTTGCAAAATTTTAGCCCATTTAAATTTTTTAATTTCTTTAAAATTTCAAATTTTTTTCCCAAGGGGGGACCCTTAGGTTTTTATGATTTTTAAACAATTTTCTCTAGAACTCTTTCTCGTACGATTATTGTAATGAAAATTTACATACATATGTATTTTGACCCGCTGAATCCAGCAGTGAAAACCCCGAGTGCGTACGACTTCTAGTTTTTAAGATATTGTCGAAAAACTGTTTAGGAAAAATTAAATGTAAAAATTTTTGAAAGAAATAAAAATCACTGAAAATATGTATACAAGGCAATTGAAGCATGAGAAATCGAATGCCGTTGAGCGCATCTTCGTAACTCGCTTAGTTTTTACTTCCGGATGCTCTATCTCAAAAACTAAACGTGATACAATGTTACTCGCAACAGAATTGAACTCCCCGGGTCCGAATTGGCTTATTTGCAAAATTTTAGCCCATTTAAATTTTTTAATTTCTTTAAAATTTCAAATTTTTTTCCCAAGGGGGGACCCTTAGGTTTTTATGATTTTTAAACAATTTTCTCTAGAACTCTTTCTCGTACGATTATTGTAATGAAAATTTACATACATATGTATTTTGACCCGCTGAATCCAGCAGTGAAAACCCCAAGTGCGTACGACTTCTAGTTTTTAAGATATCGTCGAAAAACTGTTTAGAAAAATTAAATGTAAAAATTTTTGAAAAAAATAAAAATCACTGAAAATATGTATACAAGGCAATTGAAGCATGAGAAATCGAATGCCGTTGAGCGCATCTTCGTAACTCGCTTAGTTTTTACTTCCGGATGCTCTATCTCAAAAACTAAACGTGATACAATGTTACTCGCAACAGAATTGAACTCCCCGGGTCCGAATTGGCTTATTTGCAAAATTTTAGCCGATTAAAATTTTTTAATTTCTTTAAAATTTCAAATTTTTTTCCCAAGGGGGGACCCTTAGGTTTTTATGATTTTTAAACAATTTTCTCTAGAACTCTTTCTCGTACGATTATTGTAATGAAAATTTACATACATATGTATTTTGACCCGCTGAATCCAGCAGTGAAAACCCCAAGTGCGTACGACTTCTAGTTTTTAAGATATCGTCGAAAAACTGTTTAGAAAAATTAAATGTAAAAATTTTTGAAAAAAATAAAAATCACTGAAAATATGTATACAAGGCAATTGAAGCATGAGAAATCGAATGCCGTTGAGCGCATCTTCGTAACTCGCTTAGTTTTTACTTCCGGATGCTCTATCTCAAAAACTAAACGTGATACAATGTTACTCGCAACAGAATTGAACTCCCCGGGTCCGAATTGGCTTATTTGCAAAATTTTAGCCGATTTAAATTTTTTAATTTCTTTAAAACTTCAAATTTTTTTCCCAAGGGGGGACCCTTAGGTTTTTATGATTTTTAAACAATTTTCTCTAGAACTCTTTCTCGTACGATTATTGTAATGAAAATTTACATACATATGTATTTTGACCCGCTGAATCCAGCAGTGAAAACCCCAAGTGCGTACGACTTCTAGTTTTTAAGATATCGTCGAAAAACTGTTTAGAAAAATTAAATGTAAAAATTTTTGAAAAAAATAAAAATCACTGAAAATATGTATACAAGGCAATTGAAGCATGAGAAATCGAATGCCGTTGAGCGCATCTTCGTAACTCGCTTAGTTTTTACTTCCGGATGCTCTATCTCAAAAACTAAACGTGATACAATGTTACTCGCAACAGAATTGAACTCCCCGGGTCCGAATTGGCTTATTTGCAAAATTTTAGCCGATTTAAATTTTTTAATTTCTTTAAAATTTCAAATTTTTTTCCCAAGGGGGGACCCTTAGGTTTTTATGATTTTTAAACAATTTTCTCTAGAACTCTTTCTCGTACGATTATTGTAATGAAAATTTACATACATATGTATTTTGACCCGCTGAATCCAGCAGTGAAAACCCCGAGTGCGTACGACTTCTAGTTTTTAAGATATTGTCGAAAAACTGTTTAGGAAAAATTAAATGTAAAAATTTTTGAAAAAAATAAAAATCACTGAAAATATGTATACAAGGCAATTGAAGCATGAGAAATCGAATGCCGTTGAGCGCATCTTCGTAACTCGCTTAGTTTTTACTTCCGGATGCTCTATCTCAAAAACTAAACGTGATACAATGTTACTCGCAACAGAATTGAACTCCCCGGGTCCGAATTGGCTTATTTGCAAAATTTTAGCCGATTTAAATTTTTTAATTTCTTTAAAATTTCAAATTTTTTTCCCAAGGGGGGACCCTTAGGTTTTTATGATTTTTAAACAATTTTCTCTAGAACTCTTTCTCGTACGATTATTGTAATGAAAATTTACATACATATGTATTTTGACCCGCTGAATCCAGCAGTGAAAACCCCAAGTGCGTACGACTTCTAGTTTTTAAGATATCGTCGAAAAACTGTTTAGAAAAATTAAATGTAAAAATTTTTGAAAAAAATAAAAATCACTGAAAATATGTATACAAGGCAATTGAAGCATGAGAAATCGAATGCCGTTGAGCGCATCTTCGTAACTCGCTTAGTTTTTACTTCCGGATGCTCTATCTCAAAAACTAAACGTGATACAATGTTACTCGCAACAGAATTGAACTCCCCGGGTCCGAATTGGCTTATTTGCAAAATTTTAGCCGATTTAAATTTTTTAATTTCTTTAAAGTTTCAAATTTTTTTCCCAAGGGGGGACCCTTAGGTTTTTATGATTTTTAAACAATTTTCTCTAGAACTCTTTCTCGTACGATTATTGTAATGAAAATTTACATACATATGTATTTTGACCCGCTGAATCCAGCAGTGAAAACCCCAAGTGCGTACGACTTCTAGTTTTTAAGATATCGTCGAAAAACTGTTTAGAAAAATTAAATGTAAAAATTTTTGAAAAAAATAAAAATCACTGAAAATATGTATACAAGGCAATTGAAGCATGAGAAATCGAATGCCGTTGAGCGCATCTTCGTAACTCGCTTAGTTTTTACTTCCGGATGCTCTATCTCAAAAACTAAACGTGATACAATGTTACTCGCAACAGAATTGAACTCCCCGGGTCCGAGTTGGCTTATTTGCAAAATTTTAGCCGATTTAAATTTTTTAATTTCTTTAAAATTTCAAATTTTTTTCCCAAGGGGGGACCCTTAGGTTTTTATGATTTTTAAACAATTTTCTCTAGAACTCTTTCTCGTACGATTATTGTAATGAAAATTTACATACATATGTATTTTGACCCGCTGAATCCAGCAGTGAAAACCCCGAGTGCGTACGACTTCTAGTTTTTAAGATATTGTCGAAAAACTGTTTAGGAAAAATTAAATGTAAAAATTTTTGAAAAAAATAAAAATCACTGAAAATATGTATACAAGGCAATTGAAGCATGAGAAATCGAATGCCGTTGAGCGCATCTTCGTAACTCGCTTAGTTTTTACTTCCGGATGCTCTATCTCAAAAACTAAACGTGATACAATGTTACTCGCAACAGAATTGAACTCCCCGGGTCCGAATTGGCTTATTTGCAAAATTTTAGCCCATTTAAATTTTTTAATTTCTTTAAAATTTCAAATTTTTTTCCCAAGGGGGGACCCTTAGGTTTTTATGATTTTTAAACAATTTTCTCTAGAACTCTTTCTCGTACGATTATTGTAATGAAAATTTACATACATATGTATTTTGATCCGCTGAATCCAGCAGTGAAAACCCCAAGTGCGTACGACTTCTAGTTTTTATGATATCGTCGAAAAACTGTTTAGAAAAATTAAATGTAAAAATTTTTGAAAAAAATAAAAATCACTGAAAATATGTATACAAGGCAATTGAAGCATGAGAAATCGAATGCCGTTGAGCGCATCTTCGTAACTCGCTTAGTTTTTACTTCCGGATGCTCTATCTCAAAAACTAAACGTGATACAATGTTACTCGCAACAGAATTGAACTCCCCGGGTCCGAATTGGCTTATTTGCAAAATTTTAGCCGATTTAAATTTTTTAATTTCTTTAAAATTTCAAATTTTTTTCCCAAGGGGGGACCCTTAGGTTTTTATGATTTTTAAACAATTTTCTCTAGAACTCTTTCTCCTACGATTATTGTAATGAAAATTTACATACATATGTATTTTGACCCGCTGAATCCAGCAGTGAAAACCCCAAGTGCGTACGACTTCTAGTTTTTAAGATATCGTCGAAAAACTGTTTAGGAAAAATTAAATGTCAAAATTTTTGAAAAAAATAAAAATCACTGAAAATATGTATACAAGGCAATTGAAGCATGAGAAATCGAATGCCGTTGAGCGCATCTTCGTAACTCGCTTAGTTTTTACTTCCGGATGCTCTATCTCAAAAACTAAACGTGATACAATGTTACTCGCAACAGAATTGAACTCCCCGGGTCCGAATTGGCTTATTTGCAAAATTTTAGCCGATTTAAATTTTTTAATTTCTTTAAAATTTCAAATTTTTTTCCCAAGGGGGGACCCTTAGGTTTTTATGATTTTTAAACAATTTTCTCTAGAACTCTTTCTCCTACGATTATTGTAATGAAAATTTACATACATATGTATTTTGACCCGCTGAATCCAGCAGTGAAAACCCCAAGTGCGTACGACTTCTAGTTTTTATGATATCGTCGAAAAACTGTTTAGAAAAATTAAATGTAAAAATTTTTGAAAAAAATAAAAATCACTGAAAATATGTATACAAGGCAATTGAAGCATGAGAAATCGAATGCCGTTGAGCGCATCTTCGTAACTCGCTTAGTTTTTACTTCCGGATGCTCTATCTCAAAAACTAAACGTGATACAATGTTACTCGCAACAGAATTGAACTCCCCGGGTCCGAATTGGCTTATTTGCAAAATTTTAGCCGATTTAAATTTTTTAATTTCTTTAAAGTTTCAAATTTTTTTCCCAAGGGGGGACCCTTAGGTTTTTATGATTTTTAAACAATTTTCTCTAGAACTCTTTCTCCTACGATTATTGTAATGAAAATTTACATACATATGTATTTTGACCCGCTGAATCCAGCAGTGAAAACCCCAAGTGCGTACGACTTCTAGTTTTTAAGATATCGTCGAAAAACTGTTTAGAAAAATTAAATGTCAAAATTTTTGAAAAAAATAAAAATCACTGAAAATATGTATACAAGGCAATTGAAGCATGAGAAATCGAATGCCGTTGAGCGCATCTTCGTAACTCGCTTAGTTTTTACTTCCGGATGCTCTATCTCAAAAACTAAACGTGATACAATGTTACTCGCAACAGAATTGAACTCCCCGGGTCCGAATTGGCTTATTTGCAAAATTTTAGCCGATTTAAATTTTTTAATTTCTTTAAAATTTCAAATTTTTTTCCCAAGGGGGGACCCTTAGGTTTTTATGATTTTTAAACAATTTTCTCTAGAACTCTTTCTCCTACGATTATTGTAATGAAAATTTACATACATATGTATTTTGACCCGCTGAATCCAGCAGTGAAAACCCCAAGTGCGTACGACTTCTAGTTTTTAAGATATCGTCGAAAAACTGTTTAGAAAAATTAAATGTAAAAATTTTTGAAAAAAATAAAAATCACTGAAAATATGTATACAAGGCAATTGAAGCATGAGAAATAGAATGCCGTTGAGCGCATCTTCGTAACTCGCTTAGTTTTTACTTCCGGATGCTCTATCTCAAAAACTAAACGTGATACAATGTTACTCGCAACAGAATTGAACTCCCCGGGTCCGAATTGGCTTATTTGCAAAATTTTAGCCGATTTAAATTTTTTAATTTCTTTAAAATTTCAAATTTTTTTCCCAAGGGGGGACCCTTAGGTTTTTATGATTTTTAAACAATTTTCTCTAGAACTCTTTCTCGTACGATTATTGTAATGAAAATTTACATACATATGTATTTTGACCCGCTGAATCCAGCAGTGAAAACCCCAAGTGCGTACGACTTCTAGTTTTTAAGATATCGTCGAAAAACTGTTTAGAAAAATTAAATGTAAAAATTTTTGAAAAAAATAAAAATCACTGAAAATATGTATACAAGGCAATTGAAGCATGAGAAATCGAATGCCGTTGAGCGCATCTTCGTAACTCGCTTAGTTTTTACTTCCGGATGCTCTATCTCAAAAACTAAACGTGATACAATGTTACTCGCAACAGAATTGAACTCCCCGGGTCCGAATTGGCTTATTTGCAAAATTTTAGCCGATTTAAATTTTTTAATTTCTTTAAAATTTCAAATTTTTTTCCCAAGGGGGGACCCTTAGGTTTTTATGATTTTTAAACAATTTTCTCTAGAACTCTTTCTCCTACGATTATTGTAATGAAAATTTACATACATATGTATTTTGACCCGCTGAATCCAGCAGTGAAAACCCCAAGTGCGTACGACTTCTAGTTTTTAAGATATCGTCGAAAAACTGTTTAGGAAAAATTAAATGTCAAAATTTTTGAAAAAAATAAAAATCACTGAAAATATGTATACAAGGCAATTGAAGCATGAGAAATCGAATGCCGTTGAGCGCATCTTCGTAACTCGCTTAGTTTTTACTTCCGGATGCTCTATCTCAAAAACTAAACGTGATACAATGTTACTCGCAACAGAATTGAACTCCCCGGGTCCGAATTGGCTTATTTGCAAAATTTTAGCCGATTTAAATTTTTTAATTTCTTTAAAATTTCCAATTTTTTTCCCAAGGGGGGACCCTTAGGTTTTTATGATTTTTAAACAATTTTCTCTAGAACTCTTTCTCCTACGATTATTGTAATGAAAATTTACATACATATGTATTTTGACCCGCTGAATCCAGCAGTGAAAACCCCAAGTGCGTACGACTTCTAGTTTTTAAGATATCGTCGAAAAACTGTTTAGAAAAATTAAATGTAAAAATTTTTGAAAAAAATAAAAATCACTGAAAATATGTATACAAGGCAATTGAAGCATGAGAAATAGAATGCCGTTGAGCGCATCTTCGTAACTCGCTTAGTTTTTACTTCCGGATGCTCTATCTCAAAAACTAAACGTGATACAATGTTACTCGCAACAGAATTGAACTCCCCGGGTCCGAATTGGCTTATTTGCAAAATTTTAGCCGATTTAAATTTTTTAATTTCTTTAAAATTTCAAATTTTTTTCCCAAGGGGGGACCCTTAGGTTTTTATGATTTTTAAACAATTTTCTCTAGAACTCTTTCTCGTACGATTATTGTAATGAAAATTTACATACATATGTATTTTGACCCGCTGAATCCAGCAGTGAAAACCCCAAGTGCGTACGACTTCTAGTTTTTAAGATATCGTCGAAAAACTGTTTAGAAAAATTAAATGTAAAAATTTTTGAAAAAAATAAAAATCACTGAAAATATGTATACAAGGCAATTGAAGCATGAGAAATAGAATGCCGTTGAGCGCATCTTCGTAACTCGCTTAGTTTTTACTTCCGGATGCTCTATCTCAAAAACTAAACGTGATACAATGTTACTCGCAACAGAATTGAACTCCCCGGGTCCGAATTGGCTTATTTGCAAAATTTTAGCCGATTTAAATTTTTTAATTTCTTTAAAATTTCAAATTTTTTTCCCAAGGGGGGACCCTTAGGTTTTTATGATTTTTAAACAATTTTCTCTAGAACTCTTTCTCGTACGATTATTGTAATGAAAATTTACATACATATGTATTTTGACCCGCTGAATCCAGCAGTGAAAACCCCAAGTGCGTACGACTTCTAGTTTTTAAGATATCGTCGAAAAACTGTTTAGAAAAATTAAATGTAAAAATTTTTGAAAAAAATAAAAATCACTGAAAATATGTATACAAGGCAATTGAAGCATGAGAAATCGAATGCCGTTGAGCGCATCTTCGTAACTCGCTTAGTTTTTACTTCCGGATGCTCTATCTCAAAAACTAAACGTGATACAATGTTACTCGCAACAGAATTGAACTCCCCGGGTCCGAATTGGCTTATTTGCAAAATTTTAGCCCATTTAAATTTTTTAATTTCTTTAAAATTTCAAATTTTTTTCCCAAGGGGGGACCCTTAGGTTTTTATGATTTTTAAACAATTTTCTCTAGAACTCTTTCTCGTACGATTATTGTAATGAAAATTTACATACATATGTATTTTGACCCGCTGAATCCAGCAGTGAAAACCCCAAGTGCGTACGACTTCTAGTTTTTATGATATCGTCGAAAAACTGTTTAGAAAAATTAAATGTAAAAATTTTTGAAAAAAATAAAAATCACTGAAAATATGTATACAAGGCAATTGAAGCATGATAAATCGAATGCCGTTGAGCGCATCTTCGTAACTCGCTTAGTTTTTACTTCCGGATGCTCTATCTCAAAAACTAAACGTGATACAATGTTACTCGCAACAGAATTGAACTCCCCGGGTCCGAATTGGCTTATTTGCAAAATTTTAGCCGATTTAAATTTTTTAATTTCTTTAAAATTTCAAATTTTTTTCCCAAGGGGGGACCCTTAGGTTTTTATGATTTTTAAACAATTTTCTCTAGAACTCTTTCTCGTACGATTATTGTAATGAAAATTTACATACATATGTATTTTGACCCGTTGAATCCAGCAGTGAAAACCCCGAGTGCGTACGACTTCTAGTTTTTAAGATATTGTCGAAAAACTGTTTAGGAAAAATTAAATGTAAAAATTTTTGAAAAAAATAAAAATCACTGAAAATATGTATACAAGGCAATTGAAGCATGAGAAATCGAATGCCGTTGAGCGCATCTTCGTAACTCGCTTAATTTTTACTTCCGGATGCTCTATCTCAAAAACTAAACGTGATACAATGTTACTCGCAACAGAATTGAACTCCCCGGGTCCGAATTGGCTTATTTGCAAAATTTTAGCCGATTTAAATTTTTTAATTTCTTTAAAATTTCAAATTTTTTTCCCAAGGGGGGACCCTTAGGTTTTTATGATTTTTAAACAATTTTCTCTAGAACTCTTTCTCCTACGATTATTGTAATGAAAATTTACATACATATGTATTTTGACCCGCTGAATCCAGCAGTGAAAACCCCAAGTGCGTACGACTTCTAGTTTTTAAGATATCGTCGAAAAACTGTTTAGAAAAATTAAATGTAAAAATTTTTGAAAAAAATAAAAATCACTGAAAATATGTATACAAGGCAATTGAAGCATGAGAAATCGAATGCCGTTGAGCGCATCTTCGTAACTCGCTTAGTTTTTACTTCCGGATGCTCTATCTCAAAAACTAAACGTGATACAATGTTACTCGCAACAGAATTGAACTCCCCGGGTCCGAATTGGCTTATTTGCAAAATTTTAGCCGATTTAAATTTTTTAATTTCTTTAAAGTTTCAAATTTTTTTCCCAAGGGGGGACCCTTAGGTTTTTATGATTTTTAAACAATTTTCTCTAGAACTCTTTCTCGTACGATTATTGTAATGAAAATTTACATACATATGTATTTTGACCCGCTGAATCCAGCAGTGAAAACCCCAAGTGCGTACGACTTCTAGTTTTTAAGATATCGTCGAAAAACTGTTTAGAAAAATTAAATGTAAAAATTTTTGAAAAAAATAAAAATCACTGAAAATATGTATACAAGGCAATTGAAGCATGAGAAATCGAATGCCGTTGAGCGCATCTTCGTAACTCGCTTAGTTTTTACTTCCGGATGCTCTATCTCAAAAACTAAACGTGATACAATGTTACTCGCAACAGAATTGAACTCCCCGGGTCCGAATTGGCTTATTTGCAAAATTTTAGCCGATTTAAATTTTTTAATTTCTTTAAAATTTCAAATTTTTTTCCCAAGGGGGGACCCTTAGGTTTTTATGATTTTTAAACAATTTTCTCTAGAACTCTTTCTCCTACGATTATTGTAATGAAAATTTACATACATATGTATTTTGACCCGCTGAATCCAGCAGTGAAAACCCCGAGTGCGTACGACTTCTAGTTTTTAAGATATTGTCGAAAAACTGTTTAGGAAAAATTAAATGTAAAAATTTTTGAAAAAAATCAAAATCACTGAAAATATGTATACAAGGCAATTGAAGCATGAGAAATCGAATGCCGTTGAGCGCATCTTCGTAACTCGCTTAGTTTTTACTTCCGGATGCTCTATCTCAAAAACTAAACGTGATACAATGTTACTCGTAACAGAATTGAACTCCCCGGGTCCGAATTGGCTTATTTGCAAAATTTTAGCCCATTTAAATTTTTTAATTTCTTTAAAATTTCAAATTTTTTTCCCAAGGGGGGACCCTTAGGTTTTTATGATTTTTAAACAATTTTCTCTAGAACTCTTTCTCGTACGATTATTGTAATGAAAATTTACATACATATGTATTTTGACCCGCTGAATCCAGCAGTGAAAACCCCGAGTGCGTACGACTTCTAGTTTTTAAGATATTGTCGAAAAACTGTTTAGGAAAAATTAAATGTAAAAATTTTTGAAAGAAATAAAAATCACTGAAAATATGTATACAAGGCAATTGAAGCATGAGAAATCGAATGCCGTTGAGCGCATCTTCGTAACTCGCTTAGTTTTTACTTCCGGATGCTCTATCTCAAAAACTAAACGTGATACAATGTTACTCGCAACAGAATTGAACTCCCCGGGTCCGAATTGGCTTATTTGCAAAATTTTAGCCCATTTAAATTTTTTAATTTCTTTAAAATTTCAAATTTTTTTCCCAAGGGGGGACCCTTAGGTTTTTATGATTTTTAAACAATTTTCTCTAGAACTCTTTCTCGTACGATTATTGTAATGAAAATTTACATACATATGTATTTTGACCCGCTAAATCCAGCAGTGAAAACCCCAAGTGCGTACGACTTCTAGTTTTTAAGATATCGTCGAAAAACTGTTTAGAAAAATTAAATGTAAAAATTTTTGAAAAAAATAAAAATCACTGAAAATATGTATACAAGGCAATTGAAGCATGAGAAATCGAATGCCGTTGAGCGCATCTTCGTAACTCGCTTAGTTTTTACTTCCGGATGCTCTATCTCAAAAACTAAACGTGATACAATGTTACTCGCAACAGAATTGAACTCCCCGGGTCCGAATTGGCTTATTTGCAAAATTTTAGCCGATTTAAATTTTTTAATTTCTTTAAAATTTCAAATTTTTTTCCCAAGGGGGGACCCTTAGGTTTTTATGATTTTTAAACAATTTTCTCTAGAACTCTTTCTCGTACGATTATTGTAATGAAAATTTACATACATATGTATTTTGACCCGCTGAATCCAGCAGTGAAAACCCCAAGTGCGTACGACTTCTAGTTTTTAAGATATCGTCGAAAAACTGTTTAGAAAAATTAAATGTAAAAATTTTTGAAAAAAATAAAAATCACTGAAAATATGTATACAAGGCAATTGAAGCATGAGAAATCGAATGCCGTTGAGCGCATCTTCGTAACTCGCTTAGTTTTTACTTCCGGATGCTCTATCTCAAAAACTAAACGTGATACAATGTTACTCGCAACAGAATTGAACTCCCCGGGTCCGAATTGGCTTATTTGCAAAATTTTAGCCGATTTAAATTTTTTAATTTCTTTAAAATTTCAAATTTTTTTCCCAAGGGGGGACCCTTAGGTTTTTATGATTTTTAAACAATTTTCTCTAGAACTCTTTCTCCTACGATTATTGTAATGAAAATTTACATACATATGTATTTTGACCCGCTGAATCCAGCAGTGAAAACCCCAAGTGCGTACGACTTCTAGTTTTTAAGATATCGTCGAAAAACTGTTTAGGAAAAATTAAATGTCAAAATTTTTGAAAAAAATAAAAATCACTGAAAATATGTATACAAGGCAATTGAAGCATGAGAAATCGAATGCCGTTGAGCGCATCTTCGTAACTCGCTTAGTTTTTACTTCCGGATGCTCTATCTCAAAAACTAAACGTGATACAATGTTACTCGCAACAGAATTGAACTCCCCGGGTCCGAATTGGCTTATTTGCAAAATTTTAGCCGATTTAAATTTTTTAATTTCTTTAAAATTTCAAATTTTTTTCCCAAGGGGGGACCCTTAGGTTTTTATGATTTTTAAACAATTTTCTCTAGAACTCTTTCTCCTACGATTATTGTAATGAAAATTTACATACATATGTATTTTGACCCGCTGAATCCAGCAGTGAAAACCCCAAGTGCGTACGACTTCTAGTTTTTAAGATATCGTCGAAAAACTGTTTAGAAAAATTAAATGTAAAAATTTTTGAAAAAAATAAAAATCACTGAAAATATGTATACAAGGCAATTGAAGCATGATAAATCGAATGCCGTTGAGCGCATCTTCGTAACTCGCTTAGTTTTTACTTCCGGATGCTCTATCTCAAAAACTAAACGTGATACAATGTTACTCGCAACAGAATTGAACTCCCCGGGTCCGAATTGGCTTATTTGCAAAATTTTAGCCGATTTAAATTTTTTAATTTCTTTAAAATTTCAAATTTTTTTCCCAAGGGGGGACCCTTAGGTTTTTATGATTTTTAAACAATTTTCTCTAGAACTCTTTCTCGTACGATTATTGTAATGAAAATTTACATACATATGTATTTTGACCCGCTGAATCCAGCAGTGAAAACCCCGAGTGCGTACGACTTCTAGTTTTTAAGATATTGTCGAAAAACTGTTTAGGAAAAATTAAATGTAAAAATTTTTGAAAAAAATAAAAATCACTGAAAATATGTATACAAGGCAATTGAAGCATGAGAAATCGAATGCCGTTGAGCGCATCTTCGTAACTCGCTTAATTTTTACTTCCGGATGCTCTATCTCAAAAACTAAACGTGATACAATGTTACTCGCAACAGAATTGAACTCCCCGGGTCCGAATTGGCTTATTTGCAAAATTTTAGCCGATTTAAATTTTTTAATTTCTTTAAAATTTCAAATTTTTTTCCCAAGGGGGGACCCTTAGGTTTTTATGATTTTTAAACAATTTTCTCTAGAACTCTTTCTCGTACGATTATTGTAATGAAAATTTACATACATATGTATTTTGACCCGCTGAATCCAGCAGTGAAAACCCCAAGTGCGTACGACTTCTAGTTTTTAAGATATCGTCGAAAAACTGTTTAGAAAAATTAAATGTAAAATTTTTTGAAAAAAATAAAAATCACTGAAAATATGTATACAAGGCAATTGAAGCATGAGAAATCGAATGCCGTTGAGCGCATCTTCGTAACTCGCTTAGTTTTTACTTCCGGATGCTCTATCTCAAAAACTAAACGTGATACAATGTTACTCGCAACAGAATTGAACTCCCCGGGTCCGAATTGGCTTATTTGCAAAATTTTAGCCGATTTAAATTTTTTAATTTCTTTAAAGTTTCAAATTTTTTTCCCAAGGGGGGACCCTTAGGTTTTTATGATTTTTAAACAATTTTCTCTAGAACTCTTTCTCGTACGAT
This sequence comes from Pterostichus madidus, assembly GCA_911728475.2. Lineage (NCBI taxonomy): Eukaryota > Metazoa > Arthropoda > Insecta > Coleoptera > Carabidae > Pterostichus > Pterostichus madidus. The sequence goes on along the minus strand of OU452313.1, from coordinate 6,050,314 downwards.
TATTGTAATGAAAATTTACATACATATGTATTTTGACCCGCTGAATCCAGCAGTGAAAACTCCAAGTGCGTACGACTTCTAGTTTTTAAGATATCGTCGAAAAACTGTTTAGAAAAATTAAATGTAAAAATTTTTGAAAAAAATAAAAATCACTGAAAATATGTATACAAGGCAATTGAAGCATGAGAAATCGAATGCCGTTGAGCGCATCTTCGTAACTCGCTTAGTTTTTACTTCCGGATGCTCTATCTCAAAAACTAAACGTGATACAATGTTACTCGCAACAGAATTGAACTCCCCGGGTCCGAATTGGCTTATTTGCAAAATTTTAGCCGATTTAAATTTTTTAATTTCTTTAAAATTTCAAATTTTTTTCCCAAGGGGGGACCCTTAGGTTTTTATGATTTTTAAACAATTTTCTCTAGAACTCTTTCTCCTACGATTATTGTAATGAAAATTTACATACATATGTATTTTGACCCGCTGAATCCAGCAGTGAAAACCCCGAGTGCGTACGACTTCTAGTTTTTAAGATATTGTCGAAAAACTGTTTAGGAAAAATTAAATGTAAAAATTTTTGAAAAAAATAAAAATCACTGAAAATATGTATACAAGGCAATTGAAGCATGAGAAATCGAATGCCGTTGAGCGCATCTTCGTAACTCGCTTAGTTTTTACTTCCGGATGCTCTATCTCAAAAACTAAACGTGATACAATGTTACTCGTAACAGAATTGAACTCCCCGGGTCCGAATTGGCTTATTTGCAAAATTTTAGCCCATTTAAATTTTTTAATTTCTTTAAAATTTCAAATTTTTTTCCCAAGGGGGGACCCTTAGGTTTTTATGATTTTTAAACAATTTTCTCTAGAACTCTTTCTCGTACGATTATTGTAATGAAAATTTACATACATATGTATTTTGACCCGCTGAATCCAGCAGTGAAAACCCCGAGTGCGTACGACTTCTAGTTTTTAAGATATTGTCGAAAAACTGTTTAGGAAAAATTAAATGTAAAAATTTTTGAAAGAAATAAAAATCACTGAAAATATGTATACAAGGCAATTGAAGCATGAGAAATCGAATGCCGTTGAGCGCATCTTCGTAACTCGCTTAGTTTTTACTTCCGGATGCTCTATCTCAAAAACTAAACGTGATACAATGTTACTCGCAACAGAATTGAACTCCCCGGGTCCGAATTGGCTTATTTGCAAAATTTTAGCCCATTTAAATTTTTTAATTTCTTTAAAATTTCAAATTTTTTTCCCAAGGGGGGACCCTTAGGTTTTTATGATTTTTAAACAATTTTCTCTAGAACTCTTTCTCGTACGATTATTGTAATGAAAATTTACATACATATGTATTTTGACCCGCTGAATCCAGCAGTGAAAACCCCGAGTGCGTACGACTTCTAGTTTTTAAGATATTGTCGAAAAACTGTTTAGGAAAAATTAAATGTAAAAATTTTTGAAAGAAATAAAAATCACTGAAAATATGTATACAAGGCAATTGAAGCATGAGAAATCGAATGCCGTTGAGCGCATCTTCGTAACTCGCTTAGTTTTTACTTCCGGATGCTCTATCTCAAAAACTAAACGTGATACAATGTTACTCGCAACAGAATTGAACTCCCCGGGTCCGAATTGGCTTATTTGCAAAATTTTAGCCCATTTAAATTTTTTAATTTCTTTAAAATTTCAAATTTTTTTCCCAAGGGGGGACCCTTAGGTTTTTATAATTTTTAAACAATTTTCTCTAGAACTCTTTCTCGTACGATTATTGTAATGAAAATTTACATACATATGTATTTTGACCCGCTGAATCCAGCAGTGAAAACCCCAAGTGCGTACGACTTCTAGTTTTTAAGATATCGTCGAAAAACTGTTTAGAAAAATTAAATGTAAAAATTTTTGAAAAAAATAAAAATCACTGAAAATATGTATACAAGGCAATTGAAGCATGAGAAATCGAATGCCGTTGAGCGCATCTTCGTAACTCGCTTAGTTTTTACTTCCGGATGCTCTATCTCAAAAACTAAACGTGATACAATGTTACTCGCAACAGAATTGAACTCCCCGGGTCCGAATTGGCTTATTTGCAAAATTTTAGCCGATTTAAATTTTTTAATTTCTTTAAAATTTCAAATTTTTTTCCCAAGGGGGGACCCTTAGGTTTTTATGATTTTTAAACAATTTTCTCTAGAACTCTTTCTCGTACGATTATTGTAATGAAAATTTACATACATATGTATTTTGACCCGCTGAATCCAGCAGTGAAAACCCCAAGTGCGTACGACTTCTAGTTTTTAAGATATCGTCGAAAAACTGTTTAGAAAAATTAAATGTAAAAATTTTTGAAAAAAATAAAAATCACTGAAAATATGTATACAAGGCAATTGAAGCATGAGAAATCGAATGCCGTTGAGCGCATCTTCGTAACTCGCTTAGTTTTTACTTCCGGATGCTCTATCTCAAAAACTAAACGTGATACAATGTTACTCGCAACAGAATTGAACTCCCCGGGTCCGAATTGGCTTATTTGCAAAATTTTAGCCGATTTAAATTTTTTAATTTCTTTAAAATTTCAAATTTTTTTCCCAAGGGGGGACCCTTAGGTTTTTATGATTTTTAAACAATTTTCTCTAGAACTCTTTCTCCTACGATTATTGTAATGAAAATTTACATACATATGTATTTTGACCCGCTGAATCCAGCAGTGAAAACCCCAAGTGCGTACGACTTCTAGTTTTTAAGATATCGTCGAAAAACTGTTTAGGAAAAATTAAATGTCAAAATTTTTGAAAAAAATAAAAATCACTGAAAATATGTATACAAGGCAATTGAAGCATGAGAAATCGAATGCCGTTGAGCGCATCTTCGTAACTCGCTTAGTTTTTACTTCCGGATGCTCTATCTCAAAAACTAAACGTGATACAATGTTACTCGCAACAGAATTGAACTCCCCGGGTCCGAATTGGCTTATTTGCAAAATTTTAGCCGATTTAAATTTTTTAATTTCTTTAAAATTTCAAATTTTTTTCCCAAGGGGGGACCCTTAGGTTTTTATGATTTTTAAACAATTTTCTCTAGAACTCTTTCTCCTACGATTATTGTAATGAAAATTTACATACATATGTATTTTGACCCGCTGAATCCAACAGTGAAAACCCCAAGTGCGTACGACTTCTAGTTTTTAAGATATCGTCGAAAAACTGTTTAGAAAAATTAAATGTAAAAATTTTTGAAAAAAATAAAAATCACTGAAAATATGTATACAAGGCAATTGAAGCATGATAAATCGAATGCCGTTGAGCGCATCTTCGTAACTCGCTTAGTTTTTACTTCCGGATGCTCTATCTCAAAAACTAAACGTGATACAATGTTACTCGCAACAGAATTGAACTCCCCGGGTCCGAATTGGCTTATTTGCAAAATTTTAGCCGATTTAAATTTTTTAATTTCTTTAAAATTTCAAATTTTTTTCCCAAGGGGGGACCCTTAGGTTTTTATGATTTTTAAACAATTTTCTCTAGAACTCTTTCTCGTACGATTATTGTAATGAAAATTTACATACATATGTATTTTGACCCGCTGAATCCAGCAGTGAAAACCCCGAGTGCGTACGACTTCTAGTTTTTAAGATATTGTCGAAAAACTGTTTAGGAAAAATTAAATGTAAAAATTTTTGAAAAAAATAAAAATCACTGAAAATATGTATACAAGGCAATTGAAGCATGAGAAATCGAATGCCGTTGAGCGCATCTTCGTAACTCGCTTAATTTTTACTTCCGGATGCTCTATCTCAAAAACTAAACGTGATACAATGTTACTCGCAACAGAATTGAACTCCCCGGGTCCGAATTGGCTTATTTGCAAAATTTTAGCCGATTTAAATTTTTTAATTTCTTTAAAATTTCAAATTTTTTTCCCAAGGGGGGACCCTTAGGTTTTTATGATTTTTAAACAATTTTCTCTAGAACTCTTTCTCGTACGATTATTGTAATGAAAATTTACATACATATGTATTTTGACCCGCTGAATCCAGCAGTGAAAACCCCAAGTGCGTACGACTTCTAGTTTTTAAGATATCGTCGAAAAACTGTTTAGAAAAATTAAATGTAAAAATTTTTGAAAAAAATAAAAATCACTGAAAATATGTATACAAGGCAATTGAAGCATGAGAAATCGAATGCCGTTGAGCGCATCTTCGTAACTCGCTTAGTTTTTACTTCCGGATGCTCTATCTCAAAAACTAAACGTGATACAATGTTACTCGCAACAGAATTGAACTCCCCGGGTCCGAATTGGCTTATTTGCAAAATTTTAGCCGATTTAAATTTTTTAATTTCTTTAAAGTTTCAAATTTTTTTCCCAAGGGGGGACCCTTAGGTTTTTATGATTTTTAAACAATTTTCTCTAGAACTCTTTCTCGTACGATTATTGTAATGAAAATTTACATACATATGTATTTTGACCCGCTGAATCCAGCAGTGAAAACCCCAAGTGCGTACGACTTCTAGTTTTTAAGATATCGTCGAAAAACTGTTTAGAAAAATTAAATGTAAAAATTTTTGAAAAAAATAAAAATCACTGAAAATATGTATACAAGGCAATTGAAGCATGAGAAATCGAATGCCGTTGAGCGCATCTTCGTAACTCGCTTAGTTTTTACTTCCGGATGCTCTATCTCAAAAACTAAACGTGATACAATGTTACTCGCAACAGAATTGAACTCCCCGGGTCCGAATTGGCTTATTTGCAAAATTTTAGCCGATTTAAATTTTTTAATTTCTTTAAAATTTCAAATTTTTTTCCCAAGGGGGGACCCTTAGGTTTTTATGATTTTTAAACAATTTTCTCTAGAACTCTTTCTCCTACGATTATTGTAATGAAAATTTACATACATATGTATTTTGACCCGCTGAATCCAGCAGTGAAAACCCCGAGTGCGTACGACTTCTAGTTTTTAAGATATTGTCGAAAAACTGTTTAGGAAAAATTAAATGTAAAAATTTTTGAAAAAAATAAAAATCACTGAAAATATGTATACAAGGCAATTGAAGCATGAGAAATCGAATGCCGTTGAGCGCATCTTCGTAACTCGCTTAGTTTTTACTTCCGGATGCTCTATCTCAAAAACTAAACGTGATACAATGTTACTCGTAACAGAATTGAACTCCCCGGGTCCGAATTGGCTTATTTGCAAAATTTTAGCCCATTTAAATTTTTTAATTTCTTTAAAATTTCAAATTTTTTTCCCAAGGGGGGACCCTTAGGTTTTTATGATTTTTAAACAATTTTCTCTAGAACTCTTTCTCGTACGATTATTGTAATGAAAATTTACATACATATGTATTTTGACCCGCTGAATCCAGCAGTGAAAACCCCGAGTGCGTACGACTTCTAGTTTTTAAGATATCGTCGAAAAACTGTTTAGGAAAAATTAAATGTAAAAATTTTTGAAAGAAATAAAAATCACTGAAAATATGTATACAAGGCAATTGAAGCATGAGAAATCGAATGCCGTTGAGCGCATCTTCGTAACTCGCTTAGTTTTTACTTCCGGATGCTCTATCTCAAAAACTAAACGTGATACAATGTTACTCGCAACAGAATTGAACTCCCCGGGTCCGAATTGGCTTATTTGCAAAATTTTAGCCCATTTAAATTTTTTAATTTCTTTAAAATTTCAAATTTTTTTCCCAAGGGGGGACCCTTAGGTTTTTATGATTTTTAAACAATTTTCTCTAGAACTCTTTCTCGTACGATTATTGTAATGAAAATTTACATACATATGTATTTTGACCCGCTGAATCCAGCAGTGAAAACCCCAAGTGCGTACGACTTCTAGTTTTTATGATATCGTCGAAAAACTGTTTAGAAAAATTAAATGTAAAAATTTTTGAAAAAAATAAAAATCACTGAAAATATGTATACAAGGCAATTGAAGCATGAGAAATCGAATGCCGTTGAGCGCATCTTCGTAACTCGCTTAGTTTTTACTTCCGGATGCTCTATCTCAAAAACTAAACGTGATACAATGTTACTCGCAACAGAATTGAACTCCCCGGGTCCGAATTGGCTTATTTGCAAAATTTTAGCCGATTTAAATTTTTTAATTTCTTTAAAATTTCAAATTTTTTTCCCAAGGGGGGACCCTTAGGTTTTTATGATTTTTAAACAATTTTCTCTAGAACTCTTTCTCCTACGATTATTGTAATGAAAATTTACATACATATGTATTTTGACCCGCTGAATCCAGCAGTGAAAACCCCAAGTGCGTACGACTTCTAGTTTTTAAGATATCGTCGAAAAACTGTTTAGGAAAAATTAAATGTCAAAATTTTTGAAAAAAATAAAAATCACTGAAAATATGTATACAAGGCAATTGAAGCATGAGAAATCGAATGCCGTTGAGCGCATCTTCGTAACTCGCTTAGTTTTTACTTCCGGATGCTCTATCTCAAAAACTAAACGTGATACAATGTTACTCGCAACAGAATTGAACTCCCCGGGTCCGAATTGGCTTATTTGCAAAATTTTAGCCGATTTAAATTTTTTAATTTCTTTAAAATTTCAAATTTTTTTCCCAAGGGGGGACCCTTAGGTTTTTATGATTTTTAAACAATTTTCTCTAGAACTCTTTCTCCTACGATTATTGTAATGAAAATTTACATACATATGTATTTTGACCCGCTGAATCCAGCAGTGAAAACCCCAAGTGCGTACGACTTCTAGTTTTTAAGATATCGTCGAAAAACTGTTTAGAAAAATTAAATGTCAAAATTTTTGAAAAAAATAAAAATCACTGAAAATATGTATACAAGGCAATTGAAGCATGAGAAATCGAATGCCGTTGAGCGCATCTTCGTAACTCGCTTAGTTTTTACTTCCGGATGCTCTATCTCAAAAACTAAACGTGATACAATGTTACTCGCAACAGAATTGAACTCCCCGGGTCCGAATTGGCTTATTTGCAAAATTTTAGCCGATTTAAATTTTTTAATTTCTTTAAAATTTCAAATTTTTTTCCCAAGGGGGGACCCTTAGGTTTTTATGATTTTTAAACAATTTTCTCTAGAACTCTTTCTCCTACGATTATTGTAATGAAAATTTACATACATATGTATTTTGACCCGCTGAATCCAGCAGTGAAAACCCCAAGTGCGTACGACTTCTAGTTTTTAAGATATCGTCGAAAAACTGTTTAGGAAAAATTAAATGTCAAAATTTTTGAAAAAAATAAAAATCACTGAAAATATGTATACAAGGCAATTGAAGCATGAGAAATCGAATGCCGTTGAGCGCATCTTCGTAACTCGCTTAGTTTTTACTTCCGGATGCTCTATCTCAAAAACTAAACGTGATACAATGTTACTCGCAACAGAATTGAACTCCCCGGGTCCGAATTGGCTTATTTGCAAAATTTTAGCCGATTTAAATTTTTTAATTTCTTTAAAATTTCAAATTTTTTTCCCAAGGGGGGACCCTTAGGTTTTTATGATTTTTAAACAATTTTCTCTAGAACTCTTTCTCCTACGATTATTGTAATGAAAATTTACATACATATGTATTTTGACCCGCTGAATCCAGCAGTGAAAACCCCAAGTGCGTACGACTTCTAGTTTTTAAGATATCGTCGAAAAACTGTTTAGAAAAATTAAATGTAAAAATTTTTGAAAAAAATAAAAATCACTGAAAATATGTATACAAGGCAATTGAAGCATGAGAAATAGAATGCCGTTGAGCGCATCTTCGTAACTCGCTTAGTTTTTACTTCCGGATGCTCTATCTCAAAAACTAAACGTGATACAATGTTACTCGCAACAGAATTGAACTCTCCGGGTCCGAATTGGCTTATTTGCAAAATTTTAGCCGATTTAAATTTTTTAATTTCTTTAAAATTTCAAATTTTTTTCCCAAGGGGGGACCCTTAGGTTTTTATGATTTTTAAACAATTTTCTCTAGAACTCTTTCTCGTACGATTATTGTAATGAAAATTTACATACATATGTATTTTGACCCGCTGAATCCAGCAGTGAAAACCCCAAGTGCGTACGACTTCTAGTTTTTAAGATATCGTCGAAAAACTGTTTAGAAAAATTAAATGTAAAAATTTTTGAAAAAAATAAAAATCACTGAAAATATGTATACAAGGCAATTGAAGCATGAGAAATCGAATGCCGTTGAGCGCATCTTCGTAACTCGCTTAGTTTTTACTTCCGGATGCTCTATCTCAAAAACTAAACGTGATACAATGTTACTCGCAACAGAATTGAACTCCCCGGGTCCGAATTGGCTTATTTGCAAAATTTTAGCCCATTTAAATTTTTTAATTTCTTTAAAATTTCAAATTTTTTTCCCAAGGGGGGACCCTTAGGTTTTTATGATTTTTAAACAATTTTCTCTAGAACTCTTTCTCGTACGATTATTGTAATGAAAATTTACATACATATGTATTTTGACCCGCTGAATCCAGCAGTGAAAACCCCAAGTGCGTACTTCTAGTTTTTAAGATATCGTCGAAAAACTGTTTAGAAAAATTAAATGTAAAAATTTTTGAAAAAAATAAAAATCACTGAAAATATGTATACAAGGCAATTGAAGCATGAGAAATCGAATGCCGTTGAGCGCATCTTCGTAACTCGCTTAGTTTTTACTTCCGGATGCTCTATCTCAAAAACTAAACGTGATACAATGTTACTCGCAACAGAATTGAACTCCCCGGGTCCGAATTGGCTTATTTGCAAAATTTTAGCCGATTTAAATTTTTTAATTTCTTTAAAATTTCAAATTTTTTTCCCAAGGGGGGACCCTTAGGTTTTTATGATTTTTAAACAATTTTCTCTAGAACTCTTTCTCGTACGATTATTGTAATGAAAATTTACATACATATGTATTTTGACCCGCTGAATCCAGCAGTGAAAACCCCAAGTGCGTACGACTTCTAGTTTTTATGATATCGTCGAAAAACTGTTTAGAAAAATTAAATGTAAAAATTTTTGAAAAAAATAAAAATCACTGAAAATATGTATACAAGGCAATTGAAGCATGAGAAATCGAATGCCGTTGAGCGCATCTTCGTAACTCGCTTAGTTTTTACTTCCGGATGCTCTATCTCAAAAACTAAACGTGATACAATGTTACTCGCAACAGAATTGAACTCCCCGGGTCCGAATTGGCTTATTTGCAAAATTTTAGCCGATTTAAATTTTTTAATTTCTTTAAAATTTCAAATTTTTTTCCCAAGGGGGGACCCTTAGGTTTTTATGATTTTTAAACAATTTTCTCTAGAACTCTTTCTCGTACGATTATTGTAATGAAAATTTACATACATATGTATTTTGACCCGCTGAATCCAGCAGTGAAAACCCCAAGTGCGTACGACTTCTAGTTTTTAAGATATCGTCGAAAAACTGTTTAGAAAAATTAAATGTAAAAATTTTTGAAAAAAATAAAAATCACTGAAAATATGTATACAAGGCAATTGAAGCATGAGAAATCGAATGCCGTTGAGCGCATCTTCGTAACTCGCTTAGTTTTTACTTCCGGATGCTCTATCTCAAAAACTAAACGTGATACAATGTTACTCGCAACAGAATTGAACTCCCCGGGTCCGAATTGGCTTATTTGCAAAATTTTAGCCGATTTAAATTTTTTAATTTCTTTAAAATTTCAAATTTTTTTCCCAAGGGGGGACCCTTAGGTTTTTATGATTTTTAAACAATTTTCTCTAGAACTCTTTCTCCTACGATTATTGTAATGAAAATTTACATACATATGTATTTTGACCCGCTGAATCCAGCAGTGAAAACCCCAAGTGCGTACGACTTCTAGTTTTTAAGATATCGTCGAAAAACTGTTTAGAAAAATTAAATGTAAAAATTTTTGAAAAAAATAAAAATCACTGAAAATATGTATACAAGGCAATTGAAGCATGAGAAATCGAATGCCGTTGAGCGCATCTTCGTAACTCGCTTAGTTTTTACTTCCGGATGCTCTATCTCAAAAACTAAACGTGATACAATGTTACTCGCAACAGAATTGAACTCCCCGGGTCCGAATTGGCTTATTTGCAAAATTTTAGCCGATTTAAATTTTTTAATTTCTTTAAAATTTCAAATTTTTTTCCCAAGGGGGGACCCTTAGGTTTTTATGATTTTTAAACAATTTTCTCTAGAACTCTTTCTCGTACGATTATTGTAATGAAAATTTACATACATATGTATTTTGACCCGCTGAATCCAGCAGTGAAAACCCCAAGTGCGTACGACTTCTAGTTTTTAAGATATCGTCGAAAAACTGTTTAGAAAAATTAAATGTAAAAATTTTTGAAAAAAATAAAAATCACTGAAAATATGTATACAAGGCAATTGAAGCATGAGAAATCGAATGCCGTTGAGCGCATCTTCGTAACTCGCTTAGTTTTTACTTCCGGATGCTCTATCTCAAAAACTAAACGTGATACAATGTTACTCGCAACAGAATTGAACTCCCCGGGTCCGAATTGGCTTATTTGCAAAATTTTAGCCCATTTAAATTTTTTAATTTCTTTAAAATTTCAAATTTTTTTCCCAAGGGGGGACCCTTAGGTTTTTATGATTTTTAAACAATTTTCTCTAGAACTCTTTCTCGTACGATTATTGTAATGAAAATTTACATACATATGTATTTTGACCCGCTGAATCCAGCAGTGAAAACCCCAAGTGCGTACGACTTCTAGTTTTTATGATATCGTCGAAAAACTGTTTAGAAAAATTAAATGTAAAAATTTTTGAAAAAAATAAAAATCACTGAAAATATGTATACAAGGCAATTGAAGCATGAGAAATCGAATGCCGTTGAGCGCATCTTCGTAACTCGCTTAGTTTTTACTTCCGGATGCTCTATCTCAAAAACTAAACGTGATACAATGTTACTCGCAACAGAATTGAACTCCCCGGGTCCGAATTGGCTTATTTGCAAAATTTTAGCCGATTTAAATTTTTTAATTTCTTTAAAATTTCAAATTTTTTTCCCAAGGGGGGACCCTTAGGTTTTTATGATTTTTAAACAATTTTCTCTAGAACTCTTTCTCGTACGATTATTGTAATGAAAATTTACATACATATGTATTTTGACCCGCTGAATCCAGCAGTGAAAACCCCAAGTGCGTACGACTTCTAGTTTTTAAGATATCGTCGAAAAACTGTTTAGAAAAATTAAATGTAAAAATTTTTGAAAAAAATAAAAATCACTGAAAATATGTATACAAGGCAATTGAAGCATGAGAAATCGAATGCCGTTGAGCGCATCTTCGTAACTCGCTTAGTTTTTACTTCCGGATGCTCTATCTCAAAAACTAAACGTGATACAATGTTACTCGCAACAGAATTGAACTCCCCGGGTCCGAATTGGCTTATTTGCAAAATTTTAGCCGATTTAAATTTTTTAATTTCTTTAAAATTTCAAATTTTTTTCCCAAGGGGGGACCCTTAGGTTTTTATGATTTTTAAACAATTTTCTCTAGAACTCTTTCTCGTACGATTATTGTAATGAAAATTTACATACATATGTATTTTGACCCGCTGAATCCAGCAGTGAAAACCCCAAGTGCGTACGACTTCTAGTTTTTAAGATATCGTCGAAAAACTGTTTAGAAAAATTAAATGTAAAAATTTTTGAAAAAAATAAAAATCACTGAAAATATGTATACAAGGCAATTGAAGCATGAGAAATCGAATGCCGTTGAGCGCATCTTCGTAACTCGCTTAGTTTTTACTTCCGGATGCTCTATCTCAAAAACTAAACGTGATACAATGTTACTCGCAACAGAATTGAACTCCCCGGGTCCGAATTGGCTTATTTGCAAAATTTTAGCCGATTTAAATTTTTTAATTTCTTTAAAATTTCAAATTTTTTTCCCAAGGGGGGACCCTTAGGTTTTTATGATTTTTAAACAATTTTCTCTAGAACTCTTTCTCGTACGATTATTGTAATGAAAATTTACATACATATGTATTTTGACCCGCTGAATCCAGCAGTGAAAACCCCAAGTGCGTACGACTTCTAGTTTTTAAGATATCGTCGAAAAACTGTTTAGAAAAATTAAATGTAAAAATTTTTGAAAAAAATAAAAATCACTGAAAATATGTATACAAGGCAATTGAAGCATGAGAAATCGAATGCCGTTGAGCGCATCTTCGTAACTCGCTTAGTTTTTACTTCCGGATGCTCTATCTCAAAAACTAAACGTGATACAATGTTACTCGCAACAGAATTGAACTCCCCGGGTCCGAATTGGCTTATTTGCAAAATTTTAGCCCATTTAAATTTTTTAATTTCTTTAAAATTTCAAATTTTTTTCCCAAGGGGGGACCCTTAGGTTTTTATGATTTTTAAACAATTTTCTCTAGAACTCTTTCTCGTACGATTATTGTAATGAAAATTTACATACATATGTATTTTGACCCGCTGAATCCAGCAGTGAAAACCCCAAGTGCGTACGACTTCTAGTTTTTATGATATCGTCGAAAAACTGTTTAGAAAAATTAAATGTAAAAATTTTTGAAAAAAATAAAAATCACTGAAAATATGTATACAAGGCAATTGAAGCATGAGAAATCGAATGCCGTTGAGCGCATCTTCGTAACTCGCTTAGTTTTTACTTCCGGATGCTCTATCTCAAAAACTAAACGTGATACAATGTTACTCGCAACAGAATTGAACTCCCCGGGTCCGAATTGGCTTATTTGCAAAATTTTAGCCGATTTAAATTTTTTAATTTCTTTAAAATTTCAAATTTTTTTCCCAAGGGGGGACCCTTAGGTTTTTATGATTTTTAAACAATTTTCTCTAGAACTCTTTCTCGTACGATTATTGTAATGAAAATTTACATACATATGTATTTTGACCCGCTGAATCCAGCAGTGAAAACCCCAAGTGCGTACGACTTCTAGTTTTTAAGATATCGTCGAAAAACTGTTTAGAAAAATTAAATGTAAAAATTTTTGAAAAAAATAAAAATCACTGAAAATATGTATACAAGGCAATTGAAGCATGAGAAATCGAATGCCGTTGAGCGCATCTTCGTAACTCGCTTAGTTTTTACTTCCGGATGCTCTATCTCAAAAACTAAACGTGATACAATGTTACTCGCAACAGAATTGAACTCCCCGGGTCCGAATTGGCTTATTTGCAAAATTTTAGCCGATTTAAATTTTTTAATTTCTTTAAAATTTCAAATTTTTTTCCCAAGGGGGGACCCTTAGGTTTTTATGATTTTTAAACAATTTTCTCTAGAACTCTTTCTCGTACGATTATTGTAATGAAAATTTACATACATATGTATTTTGACCCGCTGAATCCAGCAGTGAAAACCCCAAGTGCGTACGACTTCTAGTTTTTAAGATATCGTCGAAAAACTGTTTAGAAAAATTAAATGTAAAAATTTTTGAAAAAAATAAAAATCACTGAAAATATGTATACAAGGCAATTGAAGCATGAGAAATCGAATGCCGTTGAGCGCATCTTCGTAACTCGCTTAGTTTTTACTTCCGGATGCTCTATCTCAAAAACTAAACGTGATACAATGTTACTCGCAACAGAATTGAACTCCCCGGGTCCGAATTGGCTTATTTGCAAAATTTTAGCCGATTTAAATTTTTTAATTTCTTTAAAATTTCAAATTTTTTTCCCAAGGGGGGACCCTTAGGTTTTTATGATTTTTAAACAATTTTCTCTAGAACTCTTTCTCGTACGATTATTGTAATGAAAATTTACATACATATGTATTTTGACCCGCTGAATCCAGCAGTGAAAACCCCAAGTGCGTACGACTTCTAGTTTTTAAGATATCGTCGAAAAACTGTTTAGAAAAATTAAATGTAAAAATTTTTGAAAAAAATAAAAATCACTGAAAATATGTATACAAGGCAATTGAAGCATGAGAAATCGAATGCCGTTGAGCGCATCTTCGTAACTCGCTTAGTTTTTACTTCCGGATGCTCTATCTCAAAAACTAAACGTGATACAATGTTACTCGCAACAGAATTGAACTCCCCGGGTCCGAATTGGCTTATTTGCAAAATTTTAGCCCATTTAAATTTTTTAATTTCTTTAAAATTTCAAATTTTTTTCCCAAGGGGGGACCCTTAGGTTTTTATGATTTTTAAACAATTTTCTCTAGAACTCTTTCTCGTACGATTATTGTAATGAAAATTTACATACATATGTATTTTGACCCGCTGAATCCAGCAGTGAAAACCCCAAGTGCGTACGACTTCTAGTTTTTATGATATCGTCGAAAAACTGTTTAGAAAAATTAAATGTAAAAATTTTTGAAAAAAATTAAAATCACTGAAAATATGTATACAAGGCAATTGAAGCATGAGAAATCGAATGCCGTTGAGCGCATCTTCGTAACTCGCTTAGTTTTTACTTCCGGATGCTCTATCTCAAAAACTAAACGTGATACAATGTTACTCGTAACAGAATTGAACTCCCCGGGTCCGAATTGGCTTATTTGCAAAATTTTAGCCCATTTAAATTTTTTAATTTCTTTAAAATTTCAAATTTTTTTCCCAAGGGGGGACCCTTAGGTTTTTATGATTTTTAAACAATTTTCTCTAGAACTCTTTCTCGTACGATTATTGTAATGAAAATTTACATACATATGTATTTTGACCCGCTCAATCCAGCAGTGAAAACCCCAAGTGCGTACGACTTCTAGTTTTTAAGATATCGTCGAAAAACTGTTTAGAAAAATTAAATGTAAAAATTTTTGAAAAAAATAAAAATCACTGAAAATATGTATACAAGGCAATTGAAGCATGAGAAATCGAATGCCGTTGAGCGCATCTTCGTAACTCGCTTAGTTTTTACTTCCGGATGCTCTATCTCAAAAACTAAACGTGATACAATGTTACTCGCAACAGAATTGAACTCCCCGGGTCCGAATTGGCTTATTTGCAAAATTTTAGCCGATTTAAATTTTTTAATTTCTTTAAAATTTCAAATTTTTTTCCCAAGGGGGGACCCTTAGGTTTTTATGATTTTTAAACAATTTTCTCTAGAACTCTTTCTCGTACGATTATTGTAATGAAAATTTACATACATATGTATTTTGACCCGCTGAATCCAGCAGTGAAAACCCCAAGTGCGTACGAGTTCTAGTTTTTAAGATATCGTCGAAAAACTGTTTAGAAAAATTAAATGTAAAAATTTTTGAAAAAAATAAAAATCACTGAAAATATGTATACAAGGCAATTGAAGCATGAGAAATCGAATGCCGTTGAGCGCATCTTCGTAACTCGCTTAGTTTTTACTTCCGGATGCTCTATCTCAAAAACTAAACGTGATACAATGTTACTCGCAACAGAATTGAACTCCCCGGGTCCGAATTGGCTTATTTGCAAAATTTTAGCCGATTTAAATTTTTTAATTTCTTTAAAATTTCAAATTTTTTTCCCAAGGGGGGACCCTTAGGTTTTTATGATTTTTAAACAATTTTCTCTAGAACTCTTTCTCGTACGATTATTGTAATGAAAATTTACATACATATGTATTTTGACCCGCTGAATCCAGCAGTGAAAACCCCAAGTGCGTACGACTTCTAGTTTTTAAGATATCGTCGAAAAACTGTTTAGAAAAATTAAATGTAAAAATTTTTGAAAAAAATAAAAATCACTGAAAATATGTATACAAGGCAATTGAAGCATGAGAAATCGAATGCCGTTGAGCGCATCTTCGTAACTCGCTTAGTTTTTACTTCCGGATGCTCTATCTCAAAAACTAAACGTGATACAATGTTACTCGCAACAGAATTGAACTCCCCGGGTCCGAATTGGCTTATTTGCAAAATTTTAGCCGATTTAAATTTTTTAATTTCTTTAAAATTTCAAATTTTTTTCCCAAGGGGGGACCCTTAGGTTTTTATGATTTTTAAACAATTTTCTCTAGAACTCTTTCTCGTACGATTATTGTAATGAAAATTTACATACATATGTATTTTGACCCGCTGAATCCAGCAGTGAAAACCCCAAGTGCGTACGACTTCTAGTTTTTAAGATATCGTCGAAAAACTGTTTAGAAAAATTAAATGTAAAAATTTTTGAAAAAAATAAAAATCACTGAAAATATGTATACAAGGCAATTGAAGCATGAGAAATCGAATGCCGTTGAGCGCATCTTCGTAACTCGCTTAGTTTTTACTTCCGGATGCTCTATCTCAAAAACTAAACGTGATACAATGTTACTCGTAACAGAATTGAACTCCCCGGGTCCGAATTGGCTTATTTGCAAAATTTTAGCCCATTTAAATTTTTTAATTTCTTTAAAATTTCAAATTTTTTTCCCAAGGGGGGACCCTTAGGTTTTTATGATTTTTAAACAATTTTCTCTAGAACTCTTTCTCGTACGATTATTGTAATGAAAATTTACATACATATGTATTTTGACCCGCTGAATCCAGCAGTGAAAACCCCAAGTGCGTACGACTTCTAGTTTTTAAGATATCGTCGAAAAACTGTTTAGAAAAATTAAATGTAAAAATTTTTGAAAAAAATAAAAATCACTGAAAATATGTATACAAGGCAATTGAAGCATGAGAAATCGAATGCCGTTGAGCGCATCTTCGTAACTCGCTTAGTTTTTACTTCCGGATGCTCTATCTCAAAAACTAAACGTGATACAATGTTACTCGCAACAGAATTGAACTCCCCGGGTCCGAATTGGCTTATTTGCAAAATTTTAGCCGATTTAAATTTTTTAATTTCTTTAAAATTTCAAATTTTTTTCCCAAGGGGGGACCCTTAGGTTTTTATGATTTTTAAACAATTTTCTCTAGAACTCTTTCTCGTACGATTATTGTAATGAAAATTTACATACATATGTATTTTGACCCGCTGAATCCAGCAGTGAAAACCCCAAGTGCGTACGAGTTCTAGTTTTTAAGATATCGTCGAAAAACTGTTTAGAAAAATTAAATGTAAAAATTTTTGAAAAAAATAAAAATCACTGAAAATATGTATACAAGGCAATTGAAGCATGAGAAATCGAATGCCGTTGAGCGCATCTTCGTAACTCGCTTAGTTTTTACTTCCGGATGCTCTATCTCAAAAACTAAACGTGATACAATGTTACTCGCAACAGAATTGAACTCCCCGGGTCCGAATTGGCTTATTTGCAAAATTTTAGCCGATTTAAATTTTTTAATTTCTTTAAAATTTCAAATTTTTTTCCCAAGGGGGGACCCTTAGGTTTTTATGATTTTTAAACAATTTTCTCTAGAACTCTTTCTCGTACGATTATTGTAATGAAAATTTACATACATATGTATTTTGACCCGCTGAATCCAGCAGTGAAAACCCCAAGTGCGTACGACTTCTAGTTTTTAAGATATCGTCGAAAAACTGTTTAGAAAAATTAAATGTAAAAATTTTTGAAAAAAATAAAAATCACTGAAAATATGTATACAAGGCAATTGAAGCATGAGAAATCGAATGCCGTTGAGCGCATCTTCGTAACTCGCTTAGTTTTTACTTCCGGATGCTCTATCTCAAAAACTAAACGTGATACAATGTTACTCGCAACAGAATTGAACTCCCCGGGTCCGAATTGGCTTATTTGCAAAATTTTAGCCGATTTAAATTTTTTAATTTCTTTAAAATTTCAAATTTTTTTCCCAAGGGGGGACCCTTAGGTTTTTATGATTTTTAAACAATTTTCTCTAGAACTCTTTCTCGTACGATTATTGTAATGAAAATTTACATACATATGTATTTTGACCCGCTGAATCCAGCAGTGAAAACCCCAAGTGCGTACGACTTCTAGTTTTTAAGATATCGTCGAAAAACTGTTTAGAAAAATTAAATGTAAAAATTTTTGAAAAAAATAAAAATCACTGAAAATATGTATACAAGGCAATTGAAGCATGAGAAATCGAATGCCGTTGAGCGCATCTTCGTAACTCGCTTAGTTTTTACTTCCGGATGCTCTATCTCAAAAACTAAACGTGATACAATGTTACTCGTAACAGAATTGAACTCCCCGGGTCCGAATTGGCTTATTTGCAAAATTTTAGCCCATTTAAATTTTTTAATTTCTTTAAAATTTCAAATTTTTTTCCCAAGGGGGGACCCTTAGGTTTTTATGATTTTTAAACAATTTTCTCTAGAACTCTTTCTCGTACGATTATTGTAATGAAAATTTACATACATATGTATTTTGACCCGCTGAATCCAGCAGTGAAAACCCCAAGTGCGTACGACTTCTAGTTTTTAAGATATCGTCGAAAAACTGTTTAGAAAAATTAAATGTAAAAATTTTTGAAAAAAATAAAAATCACTGAAAATATGTATACAAGGCAATTGAAGCATGAGAAATCGAATGCCGTTGAGCGCATCTTCGTAACTCGCTTAGTTTTTACTTCCGGATGCTCTATCTCAAAAACTAAACGTGATACAATGTTACTCGTAACAGAATTGAACTCCCCGGGTCCGAATTGGCTTATTTGCAAAATTTTAGCCCATTTAAATTTTTTAATTTCTTTAAAATTTCAAATTTTTTTCCCAAGGGGGGACCCTTAGGTTTTTATGATTTTTAAACAATTTTCTCTAGAACTCTTTCTCGTACGATTATTGTAATGAAAATTTACATACATATGTATTTTGACCCGCTGAATCCAGCAGTGAAAACCCCAAGTGCGTACGACTTCTAGTTTTTAAGATATCGTCGAAAAACTGTTTAGAAAAATTAAATGTAAAAATTTTTGAAAAAAATAAAAATCACTGAAAATATGTATACAAGGCAATTGAAGAATGAGAAATCGAATGCCGTTGAGCGCATCTTCGTAACTCGCTTAGTTTTTACTTCCGGATGCTCTATCTCAAAAACTAAACGTGATACAATGTTACTCGTAACAGAATTGAACTCCCCGGGTCCGAATTGGCTTATTTGCAAAATTTTAGCCCATTTAAATTTTTTAATTTCTTTAAAATTTCAAATTTTTTTCCCAAGGGGGGACCCTTAGGTTTTTATGATTTTTAAACAATTTTCTCTAGAACTCTTTCTCGTACGATTATTGTAATGAAAATTTACATACATATGTATTTTGACCCGCTGAATCCAGCAGTGAAAACCCCAAGTGCGTACGACTTCTAGTTTTTAAGATATCGTCAAAAACTGTTTAGAAAAATTAAATGTAAAAATTTTTGAAAAAAATAAAAATCACTGAAAATATGTATACAAGGCAATTGAAGCATGAGAAATCGAATGCCGTTGAGCGCATCTTCGTAACTCGCTTAGTTTTTACTTCCGGATGCTCTATCTCAAAAACTAAACGTGATACAATGTTACTCGCAACAGAATTGAACTCCCCGGGTCCGAATTGGCTTATTTGCAAAATTTTAGCCGATTTAAATTTTTTAATTTCTTTAAAATTTCAAATTTTTTTCCCAAGGGGGGACCCTTAGGTTTTTATGATTTTTAAACAATTTTCTCTAGAACTCTTTCTCGTACGATTATTGTAATGAAAATTTACATACATATGTATTTTGACCCGCTGAATCCAGCAGTGAAAACCCCAAGTGCGTACGACTTCTAGTTTTTAAGATATCGTCGAAAAACTGTTTAGAAAAATTAAATGTAAAAATTTTTGAAAAAAATAAAAATCACTGAAAATATGTATACAAGGCAATTGAAGCATGAGAAATCGAATGCCGTTGAGCGCATCTTCGTAACTCGCTTAGTTTTTACTTCCGGATGCTCTATCTCAAAAACTAAACGTGATACAATGTTACTCGCAACAGAATTGAACTCCCCGGGTCCGAATTGGCTTATTTGCAAAATTTTAGCCGATTTAAATTTTTTAATTTCTTTAAAATTTCAAATTTTTTTCCCAAGGGGGGACCCTTAGGTTTTTATGATTTTTAAACAATTTTCTCTAGAACTCTTTCTCGTACGATTATTGTAATGAAAATTTACATACATATGTATTTTGACCCGCTGAATCCAGCAGTGAAAACCCCAAGTGCGTACGACTTCTAGTTTTTAAGATATCGTCGAAAAACTGTTTAGAAAAATTAAATGTAAAAATTTTTGAAAAAAATAAAAATCACTGAAAATATGTATACAAGGCAATTGAAGCATGAGAAATCGAATGCCGTTGAGCGCATCTTCGTAACTCGCTTAGTTTTTACTTCCGGATGCTCTATCTCAAAAACTAAACGTGATACAATGTTACTCGCAACAGAATTGAACTCCCCGGGTCCGAATTGGCTTATTTGCAAAATTTTAGCCGATTTAAATTTTTTAATTTCTTTAAAATTTCAAATTTTTTTCCCAAGGGGGGACCCTTAGGTTTTTATGATTTTTAAACAATTTTCTCTAGAACTCTTTCTCGTACGATTATTGTAATGAAAATTTACATACATATGTATTTTGACCCGCTGAATCCAGCAGTGAAAACCCCAAGTGCGTACGACTTCTAGTTTTTAAGATATCGTCGAAAAACTGTTTAGAAAAATTAAATGTAAAAATTTTTGAAAAAAATAAAAATCACTGAAAATATGTATACAAGGCAATTGAAGCATGAGAAATCGAATGCCGTTGAGCGCATCTTCGTAACTCGCTTAGTTTTTACTTCCGGATGCTCTATCTCAAAAACTAAACGTGATACAATGTTACTCGCAACAGAATTGAACTCCCCGGGTCCGAATTGGCTTATTTGCAAAATTTTAGCCGATTTAAATTTTTTAATTTCTTTAAAATTTCAAATTTTTTTCCCAAGGGGGGAGACCCTTAGGTTTTTATGATTTTTAAACAATTTTCTCTAGAACTCTTTCTCGTACGATTATTGTAATGAAAATTTACATACATATGTATTTTGACCCGCTGAATCCAGCAGTGAAAACCCCAAGTGCGTACGACTTCTAGTTTTTAAGATATCGTCGAAAAACTGTTTAGGAAAAATTAAATGTAAAAATTTTTGAAAAAAATAAAAATCACTGAAAATATGTATACAAGGCAATTGAAGCATGAGAAATCGAATGCCGTTGAGCGCATCTTCGTAACTCGCTTAGTTTTTACTTCCGGATGCTCTATCTCAAAAACTAAACGTGATACAATGTTACTCGTAACAGAATTGAACTCCCCGGGTCCGAATTGGCTTATTTGCAAAATTTTAGCCCATTTAAATTTTTTAATTTCTTTAAAATTTCAAATTTTTTTCCCAAGGGGGGACCCTTAGGTTTTTATGATTTTTAAACAATTTTCTCTAGAACTCTTTCTCGTACGATTATTGTAATGAAAATTTACATACATATGTATTTTGACCCGCTGAATCCAGCAATGAAAACCCCAAGTGCGTACGACTTCTAGTTTTTAAGATATCGTCGAAAAATTGTTTAGAAAAATTAAATGTAAAAATTTTTGAAAAAAATAAAAATCACTGAAAATATGTATACAAGGCAATTGAAGCATGAGAAATCGAATGCCGTTGAGCGCATCTTCGTAACTCGCTTAGTTTTTACTTCCGGATGCTCTATCTCAAAAACTAAACGTGATACAATGTTACTCGCAACAGAATTGAACTCCCCGGGTCCGAATTGGCTTATTTGCAAAATTTTAGCCGATTTAAATTTTTTAATTTCTTTAAAATTTCAAATTTTTTTCCCAAGGGGGGACCCTTAGGTTTTTATGATTTTTAAACAATTTTCTCTAGAACTCTTTCTCGTACGATTATTGTAATGAAAATTTACATACATATGTATTTTGACCCGCTGAATCCAGCAGTGAAAACCCCAAGTGCGTACGACTTCTAGTTTTTAAGATATCGTCGAAAAACTGTTTAGAAAAATTAAATGTAAAAATTTTTGAAAAAAATAAAAATCACTGAAAATATGTATACAAGGCAATTGAAGCATGAGAAATCGAATGCCGTTGAGCGCATCTTCGTAACTCGCTTAGTTTTTACTTCCGGATGCTCTATCTCAAAAACTAAACGTGATACAATGTTACTCGCAACAGAATTGAACTCCCCGGGTCCGAATTGGCTTATTTGCAAAATTTTAGCCGATTTAAATTTTTTAATTTCTTTAAAATTTCAAATTTTTTTCCCAAGGGGGGACCCTTAGGTTTTTATGATTTTTAAACAATTTTCTCTAGAACTCTTTCTCGTACGATTATTGTAATGAAAATTTACATACATATGTATTTTGACCCGCTGAATCCAGCAGTGAAAACCCCAAGTGCGTACGACTTCTAGTTTTTAAGATATCGTCGAAAAACTGTTTAGAAAAATTAAATGTAAAAATTTTTGAAAAAAATAAAAATCACTGAAAATATGTATACAAGGCAATTGAAGCATGAGAAATCGAATGCCGTTGAGCGCATCTTCGTAACTCGCTTAGTTTTTACTTCCGGATGCTCTATCTCAAAAACTAAACGTGATACAATGTTACTCGCAACAGAATTGAACTCCCCGGGTCCGAATTGGCTTATTTGCAAAATTTTAGCCGATTTAAATTTTTTAATTTCTTTAAAATTTCAAATTTTTTTCCCAAGGGGGGACCCTTAGGTTTTTATGATTTTTAAACAATTTTCTCTAGAACTCTTTCTCGTACGATTATTGTAATGAAAATTTACATACATATGTATTTTGACCCGCTGAATCCAGCAGTGAAAACCCCAAGTGCGTACGACTTCTAGTTTTTAAGATATCGTCGAAAAACTGTTTAGAAAAATTAAATGTAAAAATTTTTGAAAAAA
Source organism: Pterostichus madidus (assembly GCA_911728475.2). Taxonomy (NCBI): domain Eukaryota; kingdom Metazoa; phylum Arthropoda; class Insecta; order Coleoptera; family Carabidae; genus Pterostichus; species Pterostichus madidus. Next base: position 6,027,571 of record OU452313.1, on the reverse strand, counting down.
ATAAAAATCACTGAAAATATGTATACAAGGCAATTGAAGCATGAGAAATCGAATGCCGTTGAGCGCATCTTCGTAACTCGCTTAGTTTTTACTTCCGGATGCTCTATCTCAAAAACTAAACGTGATACAATGTTACTCGCAACAGAATTGAACTCCCCGGGTCCGAATTGGCTTATTTGCAAAATTTTAGCCGATTTAAATTTTTTAATTTCTTTAAAATTTCAAATTTTTTTCCCAAGGGGGGAGACCCTTAGGTTTTTATGATTTTTAAACAATTTTCTCTAGAACTCTTTCTCGTACGATTATTGTAATGAAAATTTACATACATATGTATTTTGACCCGCTGAATCCAGCAGTGAAAACCCCAAGTGCGTACGACTTCTAGTTTTTAAGATATCGTCGAAAAACTGTTTAGGAAAAATTAAATGTAAAAATTTTTGAAAAAAATAAAAATCACTGAAAATATGTATACAAGGCAATTGAAGCATGAGAAATCGAATGCCGTTGAGCGCATCTTCGTAACTCGCTTAGTTTTTACTTCCGGATGCTCTATCTCAAAAACTAAACGTGATACAATGTTACTCGTAACAGAATTGAACTCCCCGGGTCCGAATTGGCTTATTTGCAAAATTTTAGCCCATTTAAATTTTTTAATTTCTTTAAAATTTCAAATTTTTTTCCCAAGGGGGGACCCTTAGGTTTTTATGATTTTTAAACAATTTTCTCTAGAACTCTTTCTCGTACGATTATTGTAATGAAAATTTACATACATATGTATTTTGACCCGCTGAATCCAGCAATGAAAACCCCAAGTGCGTACGACTTCTAGTTTTTAAGATATCGTCGAAAAATTGTTTAGAAAAATTAAATGTAAAAATTTTTGAAAAAAATAAAAATCACTGAAAATATGTATACAAGGCAATTGAAGCATGAGAAATCGAATGCCGTTGAGCGCATCTTCGTAACTCGCTTAGTTTTTACTTCCGGATGCTCTATCTCAAAAACTAAACGTGATACAATGTTACTCGTAACAGAATTGAACTCCCCGGGTCCGAATTGGCTTATTTGCAAAATTTTAGCCCATTTAAATTTTTTAATTTCTTTAAAATTTCAAATTTTTTTCCCAAGGGGGGACCCTTAGGTTTTTATGATTTTTAAACAATTTTCTCTAGAACTCTTTCTCGTACGATTATTGTAATGAAAATTTACATACATATGTATTTTGACCCGCTGAATCCAGCAGTGAAAACCCCAAGTGCGTACGACTTCTAGTTTTTAAGATATCGTCGAAAAACTGTTTAGGTAAAATTAAATGTAAAAATTTTTGAAAAAAATAAAAATCACTGAAAATATGTATACAAGGCAATTGAAGCATGAGAAATCGAATGCCGTTGAGCGCATCTTCGTAACTCGCTTAGTTTTTACTTCCGGATGCTCTATCTCAAAAACTAAACGTGATACAATGTTACTCGTAACAGAATTGAACTCCCCGGGTCCGAATTGGCTTATTTGCAAAATTTTAGCCGATTTAAATTTTTTAATTTCTTTAAAATTTCAAATTTTTTTCCCAAGGGGGGACCCTTAGGTTTTTATGATTTTTAAACAATTTTCTCTAGAACTCTTTCTCGTACGATTATTGTAATGAAAATTTACATACATATGTATTTTGACCCGCTGAATCCAGCAATGAAAACCCCAAGTGCGTACGACTTCTAGTTTTTAAGATATCGTCGAAAAACTGTTTAGGAAAAATTAAATGTCAAAATTTTTGAAAAAAATAAAAATCACTGAAAATATGTATACAAGGCAATTGAAGCATGAGAAATCGAATGCCGTTGAGCGCATCTTCGTAACTCGCTTAGTTTTTACTTCCGGATGCTCTATCTCAAAAACTAAACGTGATACAATGTTACTCGTAACAGAATTGAACTCCCCGGGTCCGAATTGGCTTATTTGCAAAATTTTAGCCCATTTAAATTTTTTAATTTCTTTAAAATTTCAAATTTTTTTCCCAAGGGGGGACCCTTAGGTTTTTATGATTTTTAAACAATTTTCTCTAGAACTCTTTCTCGTACGATTATTGTAATGAAAATTTACATACATATGTATTTTGACCCGCTGAATCCAGCAGTGAAAACCCCAAGTGCGTACGACTTCTAGTTTTTAAGATATCGTCGAAAAACTGTTTAGAAAAATTAAATGTAAAAATTTTTGAAAAAAATAAAAATCACTGAAAATATGTATACAAGGCAATTGAAGCATGAGAAATCGAATGCCGTTGAGCGCATCTTCGTAACTCGCTTAGTTTTTACTTCCGGATGCTCTATCTCAAAAACTAAACGTGATACAATGTTACTCGTAACAGAATTGAACTCCCCGGGTCCGAATTGGCTTATTTGCAAAATTTTAGCCCATTTAAATTTTTTAATTTCTTTAAAATTTCAAATTTTTTTCCCAAGGGGGGACCCTTAGGTTTTTATGATTTTTAAACAATTTTCTCTAGAACTCTTTCTCGTACGATTATTGTAATGAAAATTTACATACATATGTATTTTGACCCGCTGAATCCAGCAGTGAAAACCCCAAGTGCGTACGACTTCTAGTTTTTAAGATATCGTCGAAAAACTGTTTAGAAAAATTAAATGTAAAAATTTTTGAAAAAAATAAAAATCACTGAAAATATGTATACAAGGCAATTGAAGCATGAGAAATCGAATGCCGTTGAGCGCATCTTCGTAACTCGCTTAGTTTTTACTTCCGGATGCTCTATCTCAAAAACTAAACGTGATACAATGTTACTCGTAACAGAATTGAACTCCCCGGGTCCGAATTGGCTTATTTGCAAAATTTTAGCCCATTTAAATTTTTTAATTTCTTTAAAATTTCAAATTTTTTTCCCAAGGGGGGACCCTTAGGTTTTTATGATTTTTAAACAATTTTCTCTAGAACTCTTTCTCGTACGATTATTGTAATGAAAATTTACATACATATGTATTTTGACCCGCTGAATCCAGCAGTGAAAACCCCAAGTGCGTACGACTTCTAGTTTTTAAGATATCGTCGAAAAACTGTTTAGGTAAAATTAAATGTAAAAATTTTTGAAAAAAATAAAAATCACTGAAAATATGTATACAAGGCAATTGAAGCATGAGAAATCGAATGCCGTTGAGCGCATCTTCGTAACTCGCTTAGTTTTTACTTCCGGATGCTCTATCTCAAAAACTAAACGTGATACAATGTTACTCGTAACAGAATTGAACTCCCCGGGTCCGAATTGGCTTATTTGCAAAATTTTAGCCGATTTAAATTTTTTAATTTCTTTAAAATTTCAAATTTTTTTCCCAAGGGGGGACCCTTAGGTTTTTATGATTTTTAAACAATTTTCTCTAGAACTCTTTCTCGTACGATTATTGTAATGAAAATTTACATACATATGTATTTTGACCCGCTGAATCCAGCAATGAAAACCCCAAGTGCGTACGACTTCTAGTTTTTAAGATATCGTCGAAAAACTGTTTAGGAAAAATTAAATGTCAAAATTTTTGAAAAAAATAAAAATCACTGAAAATATGTATACAAGGCAATTGAAGCATGAGAAATCGAATGCCGTTGAGCGCATCTTCGTAACTCGCTTAGTTTTTACTTCCGGATGCTCTATCTCAAAAACTAAACGTGATACAATGTTACTCGTAACAGAATTGAACTCCCCGGGTCCGAATTGGCTTATTTGCAAAATTTTAGCCCATTTAAATTTTTTAATTTCTTTAAAATTTCAAATTTTTTTCCCAAGGGGGGACCCTTAGGTTTTTATGATTTTTAAACAATTTTCTCTAGAACTCTTTCTCGTACGATTATTGTAATGAAAATTTACATACATATGTATTTTGACCCGCTGAATCCAGCAGTGAAAACCCCAAGTGCGTACGACTTCTAGTTTTTAAGATATCGTCGAAAAACTGTTTAGAAAAATTAAATGTAAAAATTTTTGAAAAAAATAAAAATCACTGAAAATATGTATACAAGGCAATTGAAGCATGAGAAATCGAATGCCGTTGAGCGCATCTTCGTAACTCGCTTAGTTTTTACTTCCGGATGCTCTATCTCAAAAACTAAACGTGATACAATGTTACTCGTAACAGAATTGAACTCCCCGGGTCCGAATTGGCTTATTTGCAAAATTTTAGCCCATTTAAATTTTTTAATTTCTTTAAAATTTCAAATTTTTTTCCCAAGGGGGGACCCTTAGGTTTTTATGATTTTTAAACAATTTTCTCTAGAACTCTTTCTCGTACGATTATTGTAATGAAAATTTACATACATATGTATTTTGACCCGCTGAATCCAGCAATGAAAACCCCAAGTGCGTACGACTTCTAGTTTTTAAGATATCGTCGAAAAATTGTTTAGAAAAATTAAATGTAAAAATTTTTGAAAAAAATAAAAATCACTGAAAATATGTATACAAGGCAATTGAAGCATGAGAAATCGAATGCCGTTGAGCGCATCTTCGTAACTCGCTTAGTTTTTACTTCCGGATGCTCTATCTCAAAAACTAAACGTGATACAATGTTACTCGTAACAGAATTGAACTCCCCGGGTCCGAATTGGCTTATTTGCAAAATTTTAGCCCATTTAAATTTTTTAATTTCTTTAAAATTTCAAATTTTTTTCCCAAGGGGGGACCCTTAGGTTTTTATGATTTTTAAACAATTTTCTCTAGAACTCTTTCTCGTACGATTATTGTAATGAAAATTTACATACATATGTATTTTGACCCGCTGAATCCAGCAGTGAAAACCCCAAGTGCGTACGACTTCTAGTTTTTAAGATATCGTCAAAAACTGTTTAGGTAAAATTAAATGTCAAAATTTTTGAAAAAAATAAAAATCACTGAAAATATGTATACAAGGCAATTGAAGCATGAGAAATCGAATGCCGTTGAGCGCATCTTCGTAACTCGCTTAGTTTTTACTTCCGGATGCTCTATCTCAAAAACTAAACGTGATACAATGTTACTCGTAACAGAATTGAACTCCCCGGGTCCGAATTGGCTTATTTGCAAAATTTTAGCCGATTTAAATTTTTTAATTTCTTTAAAATTTCAAATTTTTTTCCCAAGGGGGGACCCTTAGGTTTTTATGATTTTTAAACAATTTTCTCTAGAACTCTTTCTCGTACGATTATTGTAATGAAAATTTACATACATATGTATTTTGACCCGCTGAATCCAGCAATGAAAACCCCAAGTGCGTACGACTTCTAGTTTTTAAGATATCGTCGAAAAACTGTTTAGGAAAAATTAAATGTCAAAATTTTTGAAAAAAATAAAAATCACTGAAAATATGTATACAAGGCAATTGAAGCATGAGAAATCGAATGCCGTTGAGCGCATCTTCGTAACTCGCTTAGTTTTTACTTCCGGATGCTCTATCTCAAAAACTAAACGTGATACAATGTTACTCGTAACAGAATTGAACTCCCCGGGTCCGAATTGGCTTATTTGCAAAATTTTAGCCCATTTAAATTTTTTAATTTCTTTAAAATTTCAAATTTTTTTCCCAAGGGGGGACCCTTAGGTTTTTATGATTTTTAAACAATTTTCTCTAGAACTCTTTCTCGTACGATTATTGTAATGAAAATTTACATACATATGTATTTTGACCCGCTGAATCCAGCAGTGAAAACCCCAAGTGCGTACGACTTCTAGTTTTTAAGATATCGTCGAAAAACTGTGTAGAAAAATTAAATGTAAAAATTTTTGAAAAAAATAAAAATCACTGAAAATATGTATACAAGGCAATTGAAGCATGAGAAATCGAATGCCGTTGAGCGCATCTTCGTAACTCGCTTAGTTTTTACTTCCGGATGCTCTATCTCAAAAACTAAACGTGATACAATGTTACTCGCAACAGAATTGAACTCCCCGGGTCCGAATTGGCTTATTTGCAAAATTTTAGCCGATTTAAATTTTTTAATTTCTTTAAAATTTCAAATTTTTTTCCCAAGGGGGGACTCTTAGGTTTTTATGATTTTTAAACAATTTTCTCTAGAACTCTTTCTCGTACGATTATTGTAATGAAAATTTACATACATATGTATTTTGACCCGCTGAATCCAGCAGTGAAAACCCCAAGTGCGTACGACTTCTAGTTTTTAAGATATCGTCGAAAAATTGTGTAGAAAAATTAAATGTAAAAATTTTTGAAAAAAATAAAAATCACTGAAAATATGTATACAAGGCAATTGAAGCATGAGAAATCGAATGCCGTTGAGCGCATCTTCGTAACTCGCTTAGTTTTTACTTCCGGATGCTCTATCTCAAAAACTAAACGTGATACAATGTTACTCGTAACAGAATTGAACTCCCCGGGTCCGAATTGGCTTATTTGCAAAATTTTAGCCCATTTAAATTTTTTAATTTCTTTAAAATTTCAAATTTTTTTCCCAAGGGGGGACCCTTAGGTTTTTATGATTTTTAAACAATTTTCTCTAGAACTCTTTCTCGTACGATTATTGTAATGAAAATTTACATACATATGTATTTTGACCCGCTGAATCCAGCAGTGAGAACCCCAAGTGCGTACGACTTCTAGTTTTTAAGATATCGTCGAAAAATTGTTTAGAAAAATTAAATGTAAAAATTTTTGAAAAAAATAAAAATCACTGAAAATATGTATACAAGGCAATTGAAGCATGAGAAATCGAATGCCGTTGAGCGCATCTTCGTAACTCGCTTAGTTTTTACTTCCGGATGCTCTATCTCAAAAACTAAACGTGATACAATGTTACTCGTAACAGAATTGAACTCCCCGGGTCCGAATTGGCTTATTTGCAAAATTTTAGCCCATTTAAATTTTTTAATTTCTTTAAAATTTGAAATTTTTTTCCCAAGGGGGGACCCTTAGGTTTTTATGATTTTTAAACAATTTTCTCTAGAACTCTTTCTCGTACGATTATTGTAATGAAAATTTACATACATATGTATTTTGACCCGCTGAATCCAGCAGTGAAAACCCTAAGTGCGTACGACTTCTAGTTTTTAAGATATCGTCGAAAAACTGTGTAGAAAAATTAAATGTAAAAATTTTTGAAAAAAATAGAAATCACTGAAAATATGTATACAAGGCAATTGAAGCATGAGAAATCGAATGCCGTTGAGCGCATCTTCGTAACTCGCTTAGTTTTTACTTCCGGATGCTCTATCTCAAAAACTAAACGTGATACAATGTTACTCGTAACAGAATTGAACTCCCCGGGTCCGAATTGGCTTATTTGCAAAATTTTAGCCCATTTAAATTTTTTAATTTCTTTAAAATTTCAAATTTTTTTCCCAAGGGGGGACCCTTAGGTTTTTATGATTTTTAAACAATTTTCTCTAGAACTCTTTCTCGTACGATTATTGTAATGAAAATTTACATACATATGTATTTTGACCCGCTGAATCCAGCAATGAAAACCCCAAGTGCGTACGACTTCTAGTTTTTAAGATATCGTCGAAAAATTGTTTAGAAAAATTAAATGTAAAAATTTTTGAAAAAAATAAAAATCACTGAAAATATGTATACAAGGCAATTGAAGCATGAGAAATCGAATGCCGTTGAGCGCATCTTCGTAACTCGCTTAGTTTTTACTTCCGGATGCTCTATCTCAAAAACTAAACGTGATACAATGTTACTCGTAACAGAATTGAACTCCCCGGGTCCGAATTGGCTTATTTGCAAAATTTTAGCCCATTTAAATTTTTTAATTTCTTTAAAATTTCAAATTTTTTTCCCAAGGGGGGACCCTTAGGTTTTTATGATTTTTAAACAATTTTCTCTAGAACTCTTTCTCGTACGATTATTGTAATGAAAATTTACATACATATGTATTTTGACCCGCTGAATCCAGCAGTGAAAACCCCAAGTGCGTACGACTTCTAGTTTTTAAGATATCGTCGAAAAACTGTTTAGGTAAAATTAAATGTAAAAATTTTTGAAAAAAATAAAAATCACTGAAAATATGTATACAAGGCAATTGAAGCATGAGAAATCGAATGCCGTTGAGCGCATCTTCGTAACTCGCTTAGTTTTTACTTCCGGATGCTCTATCTCAAAAACTAAACGTGATACAATGTTACTCGTAACAGAATTGAACTCCCCGGGTCCGAATTGGCTTATTTGCAAAATTTTAGCCGATTTAAATTTTTTAATTTCTTTAAAATTTCAAATTTTTTTCCCAAGGGGGGACCCTTAGGTTTTTATGATTTTTAAACAATTTTCTCTAGAACTCTTTCTCGTACGATTATTGTAATGAAAATTTACATACATATGTATTTTGACCCGCTGAATCCAGCAATGAAAACCCCAAGTGCGTACGACTTCTAGTTTTTAAGATATCGTCGAAAAACTGTTTAGGAAAAATTAAATGTCAAAATTTTTGAAAAAAATAAAAATCACTGAAAATATGTATACAAGGCAATTGAAGCATGAGAAATCGAATGCCGTTGAGCGCATCTTCGTAACTCGCTTAGTTTTTACTTCCGGATGCTCTATCTCAAAAACTAAACGTGATACAATGTTACTCGTAACAGAATTGAACTCCCCGGGTCCGAATTGGCTTATTTGCAAAATTTTAGCCCATTTAAATTTTTTAATTTCTTTAAAATTTCAAATTTTTTTCCCAAGGGGGGACCCTTAGGTTTTTATGATTTTTAAACAATTTTCTCTAGAACTCTTTCTCGTACGATTATTGTAATGAAAATTTACATACATATATATTTTGACCCGCTGAATCCAGCAGTGAAAACCCCAAGTGCGTACGACTTCTAGTTTTTAAGATATCGTCGAAAAACTGTGTAGAAAAATTAAATGTAAAAATTTTTGAAAAAAATAAAAATCACTGAAAATATGTATACAAGGCAATTGAAGCATGAGAAATCGAATGCCGTTGAGCGCATCTTCGTAACTCGCTTAGTTTTTACTTCCGGATGCTCTATCTCAAAAACTAAACGTGATACAATGTTACTCGCAACAGAATTGAACTCCCCGGGTCCGAATTGGCTTATTTGCAAAATTTTAGCCCATTTAAATTTTTTAATTTCTTTAAAATTTCAAATTTTTTTCCCAAGGGGGGACCCTTAGGTTTTTATGATTTTTAAACAATTTTCTCTAGAACTCTTTCTCGTACGATTATTGTAATGAAAATTTACATACATATGTATTTTGACCCGCTGAATCCAGCAATGAAAACCCCAAGTGCGTACGACTTCTAGTTTTTAAGATATCGTCGAAAAACTGTTTAGGAAAAATTAAATGTCAAAATTTTTGAAAAAAATAAAAATCACTGAAAATATGTATACAAGGCAATTGAAGCATGAGAAATCGAATGCCGTTGAGCGCATCTTCGTAACTCGCTTAGTTTTTACTTCCGGATGCTCTATCTCAAAAACTAAACGTGATACAATGTTACTCGTAACAGAATTGAACTCCCCGGGTCCGAATTGGCTTATTTGCAAAATTTTAGCCCATTTAAATTTTTTAATTTCTTTAAAATTTCAAATTTTTTTCCCAAGGGGGGACCCTTAGGTTTTTATGATTTTTAAACAATTTTCTCTAGAACTCTTTCTCGTACGATTATTGTAATGAAAATTTACATACATATATATTTTGACCCGCTGAATCCAGCAGTGAAAACCCCAAGTGCGTACGACTTCTAGTTTTTAAGATATCGTCGAAAAACTGTGTAGAAAAATTAAATGTAAAAATTTTTGAAAAAAATAAAAATCACTGAAAATATGTATACAAGGCAATTGAAGCATGAGAAATCGAATGCCGTTGAGCGCATCTTCGTAACTCGCTTAGTTTTTACTTCCGGATGCTCTATCTCAAAAACTAAACGTGATACAATGTTACTCGCAACAGAATTGAACTCCCCGGGTCCGAATTGGCTTATTTGCAAAATTTTAGCCGATTTAAATTTTTTAATTTCTTTAAAATTTCAAATTTTTTTCCCAAGGGGGGACCCTTAGGTTTTTATGATTTTTAAACAATTTTCTCTAGAACTCTTTCTCGTACGATTATTGTAATGAAAATTTACATACATATGTATTTTGACCCGCTGAATCCAGCAGTGAAAACCCCAAGTGCGTACGACTTCTAGTTTTTAAGATATCGTCGAAAAATTGTTTAGAAAAATTAAATGTAAAAATTTTTGAAAAAAATAAAAATCACTGAAAATATGTATACAAGGCAATTGAAGCATGAGAAATCGAATGCCGTTGAGCGCATCTTCGTAACTCGCTTAGTTTTTACTTCCGGATGCTCTATCTCAAAAACTAAACGTGATACAATGTTACTCGTAACAGAATTGAACTCCCCGGGTCCGAATTGGCTTATTTGCAAAATTTTAGCCCATTTAAATTTTTTAATTTCTTTAAAATTTCAAATTTTTTTCCCAAGGGGGGACCCTTAGCTTTTTATGATTTTTAAACAATTTTCTCTAGAACTCTTTCTCGTACGATTATTGTAATGAAAATTTACATACATATGTATTTTGACCCGCTGAATCCAGCAGTGAAAACCCCAAGTGCGTACGACTTCTAGTTTTTAAGATATCGTTGAAAAACTGTTTAGGTAAAATTAAATGTCAAAATTTTTGAAAAAAATAAAAATCACTGAAAATATGTATACAAGGCAATTGAAGCATGAGAAATCGAATGCCGTTGAGCGCATCTTCGTAACTCGCTTAGTTTTTACTTCCGGATGCTCTATCTCAAAAACTAAACGTGATACAATGTTACTCGCAACAGAATTGAACTCCCCGGGTCCGAATTGGCTTATTTGCAAAATTTTAGCCGATTTAAATTTTTTAATTTCTTTAAAATTTCAAATTTTTTTCCCAAGGGGGGACCCTTAGGTTTTTATGATTTTTAAACAATTTTCTCTAGAACTCTTTCTCGTACGATTATTGTAATGAAAATTTACATACATATGTATTTTGACCCGCTGAATCCAGCAGTGAAAACCCCAAGTGCGTACGACTTCTAGTTTTTAAGATATCGTCGAAAAACTGTTTAGAAAAATTAAATGTAAAAATTTTTGAAAAAAATAAAAATCACTGAAAATATGTATACAAGGCAATTGAAGCATGAGAAATCGAATGCCGTTGAGCGCATCTTCGTAACTCGCTTAGTTTTTACTTCCGGATGCTCTATCTCAAAAACTAAACGTGATACAATGTTACTCGTAACAGAATTGAACTCCCCGGGTCCGAATTGGCTTATTTGCAAAATTTTAGCCCATTTAAATTTTTTAATTTCTTTAAAATTTCAAATTTTTTTCCCAAGGGGGGGGACCCTTAGGTTTTTATGATTTTTAAACAATTTTCTCTAGAACTCTTTCTCGTACGATTATTGTAATGAAAATTTACATACATATGTATTTTGACCCGCTGAATCCAGCAGTGAAAACCCCAAGTGCGTACGACTTCTAGTTTTTAAGATATCGTCGAAAAACTGTTTAGGTAAAATTAAATGTCAAAATTTTTGAAAAAAATAAAAATCACTGAAAATATGTATACAAGTCAATTGAAGCATGAGAAATCGAATGCCGTTGAGCGCATCTTCGTATCTCGCTTAGTTTTTGAGATATGACCTCTGGAAAGTCGAAAAACAAAGATGTAAAATTTGTTTGAAAATTCCAAACTTCTGGAGGCTCTATCTCAAAAACTGAACGTGATACGATGTTACTCGCAACGGAATTGAACTCCCCGGGTTCGAATTGACTTATTAGCATAATTTTTGCACATTTGAGTTTTTTGAAATTTGTAATTATTTTTGCCAAGGGGGACCCCTCAGGTTTTTTATGATTTGCTCTAGAACTCTACGATTATTGTACTGAAAATTTACAAACATATGTATGTAGACATTTATTATTTATTATTTATTAATATAATCGACTTCGTAGTTACTATATTTCTCGAGATAACAATACTGTATTACTTAAAATGAACAGCCTGTATATAATATATAATATAAATGTTAAAACTGAGAGCTATAGAATAACAAGCCATCAATTTATGTTACTAGGGCAAATTTATTGCAAATAATAGGAATTATAATGAAAGTATACTATAAATATATTATATAATTTTGATTATAAAGTACCTACCTATTGTAATTAAATATCAAAAACATATTAATTACAAATCACAAATATTTCACACTAAATCCAACAAATAAAATATAGGTTTTCAATGCTCGTTACAACTGCTGAAGAAATTAATTTTCAATAAATAAAATATTCGCTTGAATAAATAGTTGATGAGAGCGAATAGCGCGCGGTGGCAACAGGGACTGAAAATAGCGAAATATGAAAATGAAATGACGCTGGCGGGCCGGTGTTCATTGTCCCGGATAACGCGGCGTAATTGCTCGTAAAGCTGCACTCAATGGATAGACCTGACAGTCAACCAAGTGCCATAGATTAGCGATTCACTCTAATTTGTTTGTATCATCGTGTAAGTCGCCATTTTATATTTTATACTACTTTCATTAATAACAAAATCTTCTCAAAAATCTCAGATACCATGGTTAATTACTTTTATTTGTTACGCATTTGTAAACGTCATTTTTCTGATACCGGCAAGTAAGTGCCTATTTTCCTGACCAATTTTAGTATTGAAAGGAAATTTTTACTAAAACAGTCAAGTAAAGTACTCGTACGTATCTAAAGTTACAACAAAAATAACAGTTTGGTAAAGACCTTGGATACGTGGTCTGCTGCCAAATTCATATATATATATATATATATATATATATATATATATATATATATATATATATATATATATATATATATATATATATATATATACAATTTAAACATTTTGAATTATTTATGACTAATTATAGACTAAATTAAACGGTTTCAGAAAAATAGTATACATAATACGTCAGGAAAGTGTTTTTATTTTCCTGACTTGAAATAATATGCTAATTTTGTGCAAAATGTGAAATGGCGTAAAATTATGAAAATCTACTCTTCCAGAGGTTATATCTTAAAAACGAAGCAAGATATGAAGATGCGCTCAATGGCATTGGATTCCTCATGTTCGAATTGACTTGTACACATATTTTCAGCAATTTTTTTATTTTTGATATTTTGACTAAAATTTTCGGTACACACAAATTTCTAAGGCCAATATCTTCAAAACTAAAAGAGATACGAACTCAGGGATTTCACCATTGGATTCTGCGCATCGAAATGCGTATGTATGTTTTAGAGCAATAAGTCTAAAAATGGCTTAAAATCGAAAATTCTAAAGGGGTACTCCTTAAGAAATTTTCTAAAAATCAAAATCGCTGAAAATATGTTTAGAAGTCAATTCAAACACGAGAAATTCAATGCCGTGGGGCGTATTTTTATATCTTGTTTAGTTTTTGATATGTAGCCTCCGAGAAAATAAAATTTTTCTCAAAATTAACTGTCCTATAAATAAAAAACTAGTCTAGACACGGGCCTGGAAAATGCACCATTATATTTCTCATAATTTACTGCATAAGTATACATATTTTTATTGATATAAATTGAGAGTTTTTATTTATTGCATGGTCAAATTTTCTAATTCGTCGGCGAGCGTAAACATTTTCATAATACCCGTAATGCATACTATTTATTAAGAGCGTAAAGTGATTCTTTATTACTCGAGCACGATAACTGCAGCACGAACCGAAGGTGACAGTTGCAGTATAGTGCAAGAGGAATAAAAACACTTTATGCTTGTGATACACATAATTTTGTATACGTGCTGAAAATAATTTCGTTGTGTCAATATGACAAGTTTCTGTTTTGTTTGTATCTCTGGTACCTATTGAAATATATTTATCGTGCTTTGCTATTGGAAATGCGTTCAAAAATAACTATTGATAATTTTTTCAGAGGCAACGCGTGACAAAGCTATTTTTCGATTGCTCCACAGTAAATATCAACTTTACGTTGACAAATGAGAGCGTAATTTTCAACTATTTATAGCAACCATAGAAAAAATATTTTATGGCTTACTAGTATTTTTTAATAACCTAAATAATAAATAATGGATTACATGGAAACACAGAATAGATAAAATGGCAGTTTCTGACAGTATTGCCATAATAAAGTCATTTTTTATGCCCTAGGGCTTATTAAAATCAAATATAGTCCTAGGGCATTATGAATTAACTAATGTACCTCGTATTCATGGTATTAATAAACAATAATGAACTAGGAAGACATATATTGGAATTAATCTCATGTGGTTCAAATAAATTTCTTACTAAAAAAAAAACCTAATATACTCGTAATTCTTATTGGAATATTTTATTGTGTTTAGATGAAACATTACTGGTGTGGTTCTGCCTGGACTACTTCTCGGACTTCTTGTACCTGGTGGACATAATGTTCCACTTCCGCACGGGGTACCTAGAGGACGGCGTCCTGCAAACCGATTCGACGAAGCTGCGTCAACATTATATGAACTCCACTACGTTCTACATCGACTGTTTGTGTCTCCTTCCGCTTGATTTCCTCTACCTCTCCATCGGGTTCAACTCCATCCTGCGTTCGTTCCGTTTGGTGAAAATCTACCGGTTCTGGGCGTTCATGGACAGGACAGAAAGGCATACGAATTACCCGAATTTGTTTCGTTCCACGAGTTTGATTCATTATCTCCTTGTGATTTTTCACTGGAACGGGTGTTTGTATCACATCATATATAAAAATAACGGGTTCGGATCTAAAAATTGGGTGTTCAACGATTCGGAGAGTTCAGATGTAGTGAAGCAGTATCTGCAAAGCTATTATTGGTGCACATTGGCACTCACTACCATCGGGGATCTTCCCAGGCCGAGGAGTAAAGGAGAATATCTCTTTGTGATTCTGCAACTTCTTTTCGGGTTGCTGTTGTTTGCCACGGTGCTTGGACATGTGGCGAATATCGTGACGTCGGTCTCAGCAGCAAGAAAAGAGTTTCAGGGTGAGTAATTTTTAAATTTATAGGTTAAGTTTTGGTTCATTCATGTGATCTTATTAGTTGAGTTATAATGCATTTGGATATCATTCATGTTGAACAAACTATCGGAAACAATTGGGATGTTTACTTCTACGATTATTTATAAATTGTTTTCACGATGTTTTTAGATATACTTGGGACTTCGGAAATTTGTTACCTCATGTATTTTATGTACAGTAAAAGACAAACTTTACTAAAAATTTCAATTATCTTTAGAGAACAACAACGTATTTCATTATCCGATTTAAATATGGTTACTAAACAAAAAGGTTAAGTAACTTTTTTTAAGATTTTCTTTATAAATGCTTTTCCATATAAAAAGAAATAATTTTCATTATATAGTATAGAAAAATATATATATTTTATACCTACAATTCAAATATATTGTCAACGTCTGGAAAAATTGTAAGCATTTTTAGCTCCTTGCTGTTAACTTTTTTACAATACTTGAACTGTAAGTTACCTATGAATGACAAAATTTAAACACAGTAGTGCAACTTTTATTGCTTAGTTGTTTCCATGGTTATATCAAGACTTTAATATTTACTTATTGTCCACCGTGAACAGTAAGTATAAATTACATATCAGGGTCCTGTTTATCTTGACTACAATTTGACAGCTGTCAAATTTTGAAACCTATTTTTCTTTTCCTTCTATTTGTGCAAGTATTGTAAAAAATAGCTTCCTAACCTCGAACTGAAAGTTATTTTTTAGGTCGCGAATTTTTAGAAAATCTCGACCCGTTGGGCCTCGATTTTCCAAACTACATTCTTGACCTAAAAACTGTCACTTACAGTTCATGGTACGTAATATACTATTATTCATACGCAGCTCTTCTGCACATGTGGAAATAACATTAGACCGTATGTTCCCGGATTGAGTTTACAAGAGGAAAAAAAATCAGATTTTTTATTTTTGCTTGATTTGAAACGCATATGTCAGTTATTAAAACTTTTAATTAATTCAAAGTTCTTTTATTATAAAATTATTTCGTATTTTGTCCTCCTAATAATTCAATTATAATGAATCAAACCTTATTTTAGTTAGCTTTGAAATATTGACAATTGATTAAACTTAAAACTGATAACCGTACTTCACGCACAAAATATATCACTTACCGAGATCTGCTTCGGCAGAGTGCCACACCCAGTAATGGGTAGAAGGCCTGATGATACATTTATATTTATTTTTATGATTAAACTTCAACCTATCAGTATAGTAACCGTGGATTGAAATGAGTATAGATGGCAGCACTATTCTCTAAAAAAGAAAGTGTAAAAAAGCTCTTACTGATGACGTAACAAACTTTCGAACTGGTCTCGCGAGTACCAAACGATTCAAATGTACAAAACTGTTACAATTAAAAAATCTATCAAGGATTCATTACACATCGTAGAAGTAAATCCCAATCGAAAAAAATTCTCTCTGCGAGTGTATCGTGTGTCGCTTCTTTGACCATCCCCCTCCAACCCCTCTGTTTCAAAGACAGTCATCGGAATGTTTTTCCGAACAGGTTTAGTAGGATTAGAATTTAATTTCAATTTAAATGCAACGAGGTGCAGTTGCACATGCGTAGCAGGCTGGGTTCTGCGCATTCCGAGATTTACAGGATAACAACGACGCATCGTTGTAATGCGATTTGAGATTGTTACGTTTTTGCAATGAAGTCGGCTATGCCGATACGAAATGAATGATGTCGGACGGCGAGCATGGATTATAAAAGTTATTTTAGTGATGTAGCATTTAATGTGAGATTATGTAGAAAGATTTGAAATTGTTTTGACGTTTTACTGTAATAGGTGTTTTTTCCCGCGTCATATTTAAATAGTTAAGGCAGTACAAGCGTCACAACTGATATGTGGTGTTTTTCACGAAAACTGTGCATAGGAGATTAATATGGAAAATGGGTTTTCCGCTACTATTACTTCTCTGATTTTTTACTTAAAACTTGTAAGGAATTAAATTCTACATTTAATGCCCTATTTTATAAAGATTCGAATAAATTTACTTCTATAGTAAATGTATTTAAATTAACAAATTCGGATCAATTTTATTTATTTTAGGCATATATAAAATTACTGTCAAAAGTTCGACAGTTATTTCAATAAATTTTATTTACTTTGGAAGTAAATTGTTTTGTCGTACATGAAACTACCATATATCAATTTAAACGTTTCATTTTACTTATTTCATTACTAGTAAAAGTATTTTTCCTGAAACCGGCTAGAAAGTTCCTACTTTCCTAACCAATTTTAGTATGGAAAGTAGATTTTTAACAAAACAGTCAAGTAAAGTATGTATCCAAGGTTATAACATAAATAACAGTGTAGTATAGTATATATGGGGTGGCTAGCTCAGTGGTATGAAGTCGGCCTGTGGATCCTGAGAACCCTGGTTCGATTCGCACAGGCGACAAACAATTTTCACAATTTCAAAAGCTACCCCTGTGGCTCCTCCACCACTAACATCTTTGGGGGCCGTGATTTGACGACTGGTAACCGCACTTCACGCGCAAAATATATCACTTATCGAGATCTGATTCGGCAGAGTGCCACACCTAGTAATGGGTAGAAGGCGTGATGGTATATTTATTTATTTGTATAGTACAAAACAGTCTGGTAAAATTTTTACCAGACTGTTTTTTTTTTTTAATTTGGATATGTAGTTAATATAATTCATATAAAAATTTAAACATTTTGAATTACTTATGATTAATTATAGATTAAATTAAACGGTTTCAGAAAATAGTATATTAGATGATAAGTAAGGAAAGTAAAATCACTTTCCTGACGTATTATATATGTATACTATTTTTTTTAAACCGTTTAATTGAATCAATAATGAATCACAAAACATTCAAAATGTTTAAAGTTTTAATATGAATTGAATTGACAGCAAACTACATATATTCAAGGTTACAACAAAAAAACAATTACGTAAAATACAAAACAGTCAGATAAAATCTTTACCAGAATGTTTTGTACTTTACTAGACTGTTATTTTTATTGTAACCTTTGATACGGGCTGTTTTGGCAAAAACCGACTTTTTATGTACTAAAATTGATCAGGAAAGTGAACACTTTCTTGCCGATTTCAGAAAAAATAGTATACAAAGTACGTCAGAAAAGTGATTTTTCAAATAACCACTTCGTCAAGTAAAACATCACTTTCCTGACTTATAATGAATATAGTATTCCTGTGTTAATAGTTCATGGCACTGTTTTCGTGGCTTATTCTGTATATAATTTTTCTTGTAATGAATAAATGATGAACATCAATTATTAAAAGCTACAAACATTTATAACAGTATTATTATTACTATTAACTATGTTGCATTTGTTTCTTCATTTGTTAAATATTTACTATTTAATTCACTTTCTTAAAACCAGATAGAGATTCGCAATATCTTTTAGGAATATTCTAGTATTCAACCATTGGAGAGAATATTATGATGATGGCGGAAAAGTGCATTCCTATTTTTATTTTCTGCTGAGTCAACAAATTCTAGTTTCAATACCATTTTAAATCAGATATATTTTATCATCACATACAAGTTTAGCAAAGATTTAAAACTACGTCGTTTAAAAATTTAATATCAAACTCTATTTCATCGAAATAAATTCTTCTCTCGTTCACTTAAAAATATATTAAGGAAAATTCGTGGCGCAGTCTTACTGATCAAATAAAATCAATCATTTTAAAGAGAACATACGCCCTTGTAAAATGAAATGACTTTTAAGCAGCTGGTAAAATTTTTAGATCAAATTTCAGATTTGCAATGCATCTCAAGGCGTTATGCTATGAATAAATCGTGCGAGCAATCTAAATCATTTTAAATATGTAGCACTGGTCCAGACTACGAAAGAGATCAATAACTACTTACAAGCGAGTCCATAATACATGGTTCCTGTAACCAACTGAATCTTTCTTCTTTTATTTTACTCTCGGCTTCATTAAATTTCCAATATTTTCAATCAATTATTGAAAACATTTTCCATTATATTACTGTTACCAATACATAGTTATACTTTGAACATACATCATCGAATAATTAATTCAATTCCAATGGAGATAAACCAGAACTAATCGTAAAGACACCTGAGCACTGCTGTCAATTTTTTGTCATACTTTTATTGCAAAATTATTATAGGTACCAAAATCCTATACACTATTTTGATAAGTGAGGTATATTTCTTTGGATTCATCACGCCCATTTGTAAATCGCTACAGCCTAGACGGTTTATTCGATTCATTTGCAACTTTTTTTATTTGATAGAGGTCAATCACGTGGAGTGCCTTTTGATAGTCTCAGATTTTTCGTGCACATGATGTGCGTGAAAACTTGAAAAAACATGCGTTTTTGGGGCAAAATCAACTAAGAGTGTGGAGGCTTTGAAATTTTTAAGAAGAAGATCTACTGTCACTTTGACGTTTGTCAGTGGACATGTCGCATTTTTAATTATAAATTATTTAAATATTAAATTTGTTAGAGTACTTTTGAAATATTTTACATATATTGGAGGAATGAGTGTACAGTTTTATTATAATTACGCATTTTAAATATGTGTATTTAAAAAGAAAATTTTTGTCAGTCCACTATGAAGTTGGTTTTAATTTTAAACGTCAAACTGACAAGTTTTATAAAGTATAAAGAATATGGAGGCTTTGAAATTTTAATAAAAAAACATCTCCTGTCATTTTGACATTTGTCAGTGCACATGTCGCATATTTAATTATAAATTACTTAAATATTAAATTATTGTGAGTAGTTTTGAAATACTTTACACATATTCTGGAAATGAAGGGACGTTTTAATTATAATTATACATTTCAAATACGTGTATTTAAAAAGTAAATTTTTGACGGTCCACAATGAATTTGGTTTCGAAACAAAACGTCGAATTGACAAGTTTTATAATGTATACAGGTGAACTCAACCAAGTTTGATCTCGATAATAATATACAGTAAAACCAAGCAAATTTTGTTCAAAGTTCAATTTAGAAAAACCAGATAACTTGAATTAGAATCATTTGGACACTTCTAATTTTTTTATCGATAATTTAATTGAAAGTGCTTCAAAACCAGTCGAGCGTAAACCGGCGATTGAAAAACTGGCCCTTATTCTACCTAATATTTTCTTAAAATGTATTGAAGGTTCGAGACAATGATATAATTTTCCATAACTTACAAATTTAGAAGTATTTATTTTTAGGTTACTTAAAAATTGTAATCTCATTTCCGTTAGCTATAAAGAAATTCCAGTTTTGTTAATGTTACTTAAACTAAACCTAAGATAGTTATTTTAAATCCGGAGAAAAAGATTAAAAATAATATTTTGGGTGTACATTTCATGTTGCACTATCTCTCCAAAATGCTGCGTCAACTACCTGAAATTCAGCGCCGTCTCTGAATAAGTGGCACAATCCTGTTCTGTATATTTTTTTAACGCGACAAAAATATCACAATATACAGGTTTATAATATACCCGTACACAAAATTGTCAAAAATTTAGTATATATAATGAAAAGAATTGTATATTTACGAGTCTGTATATTGTCGCAAACGGCGCCTCATAGTGTTTTGAGGTCCACTGAATCCGTTTTGATCATTTTCTCAATGATGTCTGTGTGTGTATTCGAGTTGATTTTGAATGAAATTGAAAAACCGGAAGAGGTAGTTTACTGGACACAATAAATTCCATTTATTACGAAAAAAAATTTCAAATAAAAGATGACTTATTTTTATATTTAATAATATATTAGAAACAAAAAATATCAATTTTAATTTTCGCATTATCTAGTTTCTTTCCGAAAGAAGACATAGATAACTAGATAACCGGACACGGACCCGGGTCCTGGTCCGGGTCCGGGTCCAGGTCCGGGTCCGGGTCCGGGTCCGGGTCCGGGTCCGGGTCCGGGTCTGGGTCCGGGTACGGGTCCGGGTCCGGGTACGGGTCCGGGTCCGGGTCCGGGTACGGGTCCGGGTCCGGGTACGGGTACGGGTCCGGGTAGGGGTCCGGGTCCGGGTCCGGGTCCAGGTCCAGGTCCGGGTCCGGGTCCGGGTCCGGGTCCTGGTCCGGGTACGGGTCCGGGTCCGGGTACGGGTCCGGGTCCAGGTCCGGGTCCGGGTACGTGTCCGGGTCCGGGTACGGGTCCGGGTACGGGTCCGGATCCGGGTACGGGTCCGGGTCCGGGTAGGGGTCCGGGTCCTGGTCCGGGTAAGGGTCCGGGTCCAGGTCCGGGTCCGGGTCCGGGTCCGGGTCCGGGTCCGGGTCCGGGTACGGGTCCGGGTCCAGGTCCGGGTCCGGGTACGGGTCCGGGTCCGGGTCCGGGTCCGGGTCCGGGTACGGGTCCGGGTCCGGGTACGGGTCCGGGTACGGGTCCGGGTACGGGTCCGGGTCCGGGTCCGGAGCCAAGTTCGGGTCCGTGTCCGGTTATCTAGTTATCTATGTCTTCTTTCGGAAAGAAACTAGATAATGCGAAAATTAAAATTGATATTTTTTGTTTCTAATATAATTAAATATAAAAATAAGTTTTTCTCAAAATTAGACGCATATACAGGAAAATTGCAAATAACATTTTATGTTCCAAATATTTTTGCTAACATCATTATCTAGTTATCTATGTCTTTTTTCGGAAAAACAAATACATCATTAAAATCTTATATACTAAACGGCTTAACTAGCGTGAGGCCTGGCGAAGCCAGGGCGACCGCTAGTCAGTTTCTAAAATGTCAATAATATGAATAAATACTAAACAGGGAGTTCATTGTAAGACTAGTTAAATGAGTGCAACAATATTTTCTTTAGACCAGTGGTTCTCAAAATGCCGAATGCAACCTTGTTATTTTAAATGGGGACCTACTTTTTTATTTGCTTATGTCATTCGGTATTTAGTAGAATGTTTTAATAAGCCAAATGTAATATGATGAGGTAATAATGGACAAGGGCTTAAAGTTGTAGTTAATTTATTGAAGATTTAATGACAATGTTTCAGCCAAGGTTATGGCCATCTTCAGGTCAAAACTGAAATAAAAACGATTACCAACAAGTAGAGCGTTGCATATAAATTTAGATTCATTCTTTTTACAACGCTTAGGGCCGGTTTCTGAAAACAAATTTAACTGCTCAGTTAGTTTAACTCTTCGATAACTGTCAAATGGGTTTCTGAAACAACAGATTGGTATTTAACTGGCCGTTAAGTTAACGTGGCAAATTGGTCCAGTTAAATTATATGACGCATGCGCAGTTGAAAATAACGGCTGACAGTGACAGTGCTCATCTTTCCTAACCTTGTTTTAAAAACCAATTCGTTAAGCCGCTGTATTAGTTTCGTTTGGCTTTGTTGGTGATTGAAAAAAGGTTTAAAAACACAGTTATTACTAAAATCTATTATTTTGAGAGCTTTAAAAATTTCTTCGAATATACTTTTAATTCCAGTGCTTGTGTAATTTTACCTATTTATCAAAACTTGTTAGTATGCAGCGTCAAGAATACTCGGAATTCTAGTTCATCGTCATATGAAGAACTATTTGACATTGTGGAGGCTGTGCAGAAAGTCAGAGTTTTTAGAGAAAGACGTAATCCCTTTGTGATCTATAGTGATGCGGAATTTAGAGACATATATCATTTCTACAAGAATAACAAGTTCTGTGCCCTCTCTTATTTTGCGAATTAAATTCTTTAGCAATTTGTTGCCATGCTAAACTTTTTTTTATGATTGTGACGGCATCACTTTCTTTATTTTCTATTATAGCTTTATATTTCCCTGTCACCAACTCAAAAAGAACATTCTTTTCAGTTTCTGTGAAGTTCTTTCCACGAATTCGCTTTTCTTCCATAATTTTGTTACAATTTCAAACCACAAATACGAAGTACAATAATTGACATCAAATTAATTATTTTGAAGTTTGAAATTGACGTCAAAAATTACCGACATTTACCGACAACGATAGTAACGCCATCTATTAGATTCAAGAATAAATGTTAGTCCAGGATAGAACCATGAGTTAGTTATCGAACATATAAATTAACTGACGTTTGTTTCCAGAAACCCGATGTAATTTTAACCTTTCAATAAATTTAAGCGACAGTTAGTTAACATGCCCGTTAAATATTTTTTCAGAAGCCGGCCCCTAGACTCTTAATTTATTTTTTCATTTTGATGTGTTTGCCCTAAATAATTAATTTCGTAACTTATTCTACTTGTTGTTAATCGTTTTTATTTAACTTTTATTTAACCTGATGATGGCCATAACTTTGGCTGAAACGTTGTCATTAAATCTTCAATAAATTAACTACAACTTTAAGCCCTTGTCCATTATTACATCATTCGGTATTTGTTTCCGAATACAATAAATACAAAGTTTAGAACCCTCACATTACAATTTTTTTGAAAAAAATGCATATTAAATTCGCATTCATTAATTTAATTCAAATTGCTAAGGAATCAGCGTGCTATGAAGCAAATGAATATCAAAATTTATTTACTGAAATTCTTCACATTGACATTTAATAATGAATCAAATAAAAATATTATTTGTTCATTTGTTTCTTTCATAGCACGCTAATTCCTATGCAATTTCAATTAAATTAATTTAAATTTAATATGCATTTTTCTCAAAAAAAATTATAATGTGAGGATCCTAAAATTTGTATTCGTTGTATTCCGAAAAAAACACTGAATCAAATAAGTAAATAAAAAGAAAAGATTCCTATTGAAAATAAGAAAGATGCACCACGTATTTTGAAAACCTCTGGTCTAAAAAAATATTGTTTCACTCATTAAGATAGAAAAATAGAAATTGTTTGCTAATTTAAGCAATTTCGTAAAAATTTTAACGGTCGTTAAAAATTAACATTGTTTTTCACAGAATGTGCCGATAAAGATGGCAATTTTAATTTATCTCAACGGAGAGAAAATTATTTCCAAATTAAAATTTTACTATTACAGTTCCTTAATAACAAAAAAAGTAGATACCAGGTAAAACATTTGTAAAATAAATTAAAATATAGAACAGTACAAAATATGTATTAGTAAAAAAGATCAAACTTCAATAATAAAACAAAAATAGAACTCAACAAAAAATGATAAAAATAATAAAACAATATATGAAAAAACAAAAAATTAATATTCTTCAGCACCCTCGCCTTCTCCTTCGCCGGAATCCATACCAACTTCTTCATAATCCTTCTCCAGGGCAGCTAAATCCTCACGAGCTTCAGAAAATTCACCTTCTTCCATACCCTCACCTACATACCAGTGGACAAACGCTCGCTTCGCGTACATCAAATCAAACTTGTGATCCAAACGAGCCCAAGCCTCAGCAATAGCCGTAGTATTGGACAACATGCAAACAGCGCGTTGTACTTTCGCCAAATCGCCACCAGGTACCACTGTAGGTGGCTGATAGTTAATACCAACCTTAAAACCTGTAGGACACCAATCCACGAACTGAATAGTTCTCTTGGTTTTGATAGTACCTATAGCAGCGTTTACATCTTTTGGTACAACATCTCCACGGTACAACATGCAACAGGCCATGTACTTTCCGTGACGTGGATCGCATTTAACCATTTGGTTAGCGGGTTCGAAGCAAGCGTTGGTTATTTCAGCGACAGAGAGTTGCTCGTGGTAGGCCTTCTCAGCAGATATGACAGGGGCATATGTCACTAGAGGGAAGTGAATTCGAGGGTAGGGTACCAAGTTGGTCTGGAATTCAGTTAGATCTACATTTAACGCGCCGTCGAAACGCAAAGAAGCAGTGATGGAGGAAACAATCTGAGCAATGAGTCTGTTCAAATTTGTGTAGGTTGGACGTTCAATATCTAAGTTACGGCGACAGATGTCGTAGATAGCTTCATTATCGACCATAAAGGCTGCATCTGAGTGCTCCAAAGTGGTGTGAGTAGTCAAAATGGAGTTGTAGGGTTCAACGACTGCAGTGGAGACCTGCGGAGCGGGATATACAGCAAATTCAAGTTTGGATTTCTTGCCATAATCAACAGACAACCGTTCCATCAACAAAGAAGTGAAACCAGACCCAGTTCCGCCACCAAAACAGTGGAAAATCAAGAAACCTTGTAGTCCAGTACATTGATCAGCTAACTTACGAATTCGATCCAAAACCAAATCAACTATTTCTTTGCCAATGGTGTAATGTCCTCGAGCGTAGTTGTTGGCGGCGTCTTCCTTGCCGGTGATGAGTTGCTCAGGGTGGAACAGCTGACGGTAGGTTCCGGTGCGAACTTCATCCACTACGGTGGGTTCTAAGTCTACGAAGACGGCTCTGGGGACGTGTTTTCCGGCGCCGGTTTCGCTGAAAAAGGTGTTGAAGCTGTCATCGCCGCCTCCTACAGTTTTATCGGAGGGCATTTGGCCGTCAGGTTGGATGCCATGTTCCAAGCAGTACAATTCCCAGCAAGCGTTGCCAATTTGCACTCCAGCTTGACCAACGTGAATAGAGATACACTCACGCTATAAGAAAATCATAGAATTATAGAATTTGACATATTTATTTGGATTGTTTTCCGATTTTTATTTTGGCAAAAGTTTTCTTTAAGTATTAATATAAATTATCTAAATTTAAAAGATTATAAATGAAAATGGTTTATACTTTATAGAAAATGAATAAATTATTCAACTTAGTACAAAATTTTACACATATGTCAAAGTTTTATTAAAAAATGATGTGTGCTATTAAATAAACAGTATAATTAAAAGATACTTACCATTTTGAATGTAGGTTTCTATGAAAAATACTTAAAAATGATTAAAGTCGTTTAGTATAAGCCAGTAATGCAGCTTTTTAAACGTCGAGATAATGTGTAATTTAAACGATGTTCAGACTGTAGCGTTGCTATTTATACGTTCGTAGATATCTTTGATAACCAAACTTCGAACAAACGCGATTTCTTTTTATTTTCTACTGTCACAATTTATTCAAAAGGTTTGAAAGGTTGTAATTGTCAATGTGACAGATGGCATCTATTGAAATTTTCAAGTTTTGTGATACACTCCTATACCGATTTATTATTATTTTTTTTATAAAAGTACATGAAAACCTATTAGTGAAAAAACACGGTGTTAAACTTCCTTATATTAAGTGAGATACGATTTTTTTAAGTTCTGTAGGTGCTTGTGACGTCACAAGTATCTTTCAATATCTTTAAATAGTACTAAACTTGTTTGATTCAATGAGGGCAAATAATAAACGAATTATTTATTAGAAAATAATCTTACCATGTTGAAAATTATATTTTATAGTAGATAAAATCCCAAGAAAGCGAAATTAAAATATTGTAATAAATATATAACATGTTGAACATGTACATAAGAGTAAAAGACAAACAATTTGAAAAACAGAGTTGAAATGTCACAGTTAGTTACGTTCTACTCCACATATGTCTTTTATTTACCGCGCATAAATACTTGTGGCCAATGAATATGCTTAAATACTTGTGATGTCACTATTTTCAATCGCATATATCTCTGGAGTATAATATTATTTTTAACTAATTTTTTCACGAATAGTCATAATTCAATATATATATATATATATATATATATATCATCACGCATTCTACCCATTACTGGGTGTGGCACTCATATTTTATGTTTTTATCGTTAATTCTCTTTATTTAAACAATGGTACAGGGGGCCATTGCTTTTCGATTTTTTTATAGTTCTATCGTTACATAAAATAGAAATTATTTACATTTTAGTTGATGACTGCAGTTATTCCTTATTCCAAATTCTATTAAAAATTAAATTCCTATTCCTGATATCCTTTTAAAAGTACATTTCAATTTAATAAACTATACTTAATTCCACAAAATAAATAACTTTATATTTACATTTCGTCATTTATAATGCAAATTTTCATCTTCACCTTTAATTTTGATTCTATGGATTACTTGCAAATTATTTTAGAGATTTATTTTTAATGGTTGGAGCATAAATTTATTACATCCGTTGAAATATTTGTAATAAATATTCTTTTGTATTTTAAATACATAAAAAAAGATTGATTTATGCACCAACAGTAAATAATAATTACTCGTTATGGAACTATATTGAAATGCAAATATCATTTTTATATGCATTGAATCTGATTGCTGAAAATTTATTTCTTGTTTTGCATAAGTTTTAATAAACAACCAGTTTAATATTATTTCATTTTAAAACCATTATATTCAGAACAAGATTCGCATCTAGAATGTTTGAATATTGCAAAACTATCTAATCAAATCAATGTAGGGCTTGAAAGTTTTGTATGTATTTGTTAATTAATTTAGATGGAAACATGAAAACAATAAAACCTAGATTTTGTTTTCAGGTAGATTCTACATTTCTGCGAATCTTGTTTGTTTAATACAAAACAACCCCTTCCAAATAAGTAATCCTTGTACAATATTACCGTCAAAGGAGCGACACATATCAAATACACGACCAAATCCTGCTTGAATTTAATTATTTTCAATATAGTTCCATGAACTAAAGTAATAAAATTTCTGTGTGTACTGTTTTGGCAGACAACTCGGCA
Source organism: Pterostichus madidus (assembly GCA_911728475.2). NCBI lineage: Eukaryota > Metazoa > Arthropoda > Insecta > Coleoptera > Carabidae > Pterostichus > Pterostichus madidus. The sequence continues at coordinate 6,000,000 of OU452313.1, read as the reverse complement.
ATATGTGAGTAGGAAGTTTCAGATAATCTACGTCTTATCCCTGACCCGAGTATAACCTCACCATATTTCATATGTTTCATTCTCTACGGATTGCTATTGTTTGGTGTTAGCCTGTAATGTCACTTGCAAATTCAACACTAAAGCCGATGATACATATGCGTCAAGACATTTGAAGTTTTTCTTTTTAAATATTTTGGCAGGAAAATACAGAGTGAACCGAACTATGTGTTTTAGTTGGTTATAAAAAAACTACTGGATTCAAGTAGTAGAGCTTATTAATATATATTTATTAAAATAAATTCTTGACCGTACATCATATTTAATACAATATAAAATCATACCATAAATTATATCTTTATTGCTGAAATATGAAAGTTAAAGTTGAATAATCTAAAACGTTCGCACTGCCATATTGCAATGACGTAGTTTCATTAAGCCAATCACAGAGCTTTGTCTGAAACGTTTGTCGGTGCTCAAGAAGACGAAGAAGAAATAAGCATTCAGCATTCTACGATTCTACCAATGACGTATAATACTAGACGAATTATGCCGTATTCAAGTCAATGAAGTGTTGTGAAGCAGAGAGGAATGGAATAACTTGAGGGTCCGCCGGATGCGCGGCAAGGAGCGAGTACACTTTGATGTTATGCAAGTTATTCTATCCCTTTTTGCTTCACAACAAACGCCGTTGTTATCCGTCTAGTTATGTTTTGTCTGAGGATTCTACTGACAACGACAAGTTACGTGTTATTTATCTCTGTCTTATCTGGCTCTCTTTAAGCTAAGATGCAACTACGTCATATTCATTTGTTTCGAAAGTTTAAATATTTTTATCATGCTTAATACAAGTTTTTTAAAAAAAATAAAAAATTTGGGTATAATTATTTTATTACGTAGATTAATATATAAAAAATTCAAAAAAGTCTTGAAAGGCCCATTGGTGAGACTGAAACATAAATTTAAGTCCTATTGTTGACAGTGACATTTGAAAATTTAAATAAAATAAATATATCATCATGCCTTCTATCCATTACTGGGTGTGGCACTCTGCCGAAGCAGATCTCGGTAAGTGATATATTTTGCGCGTGAAGTGCGGTTACCAGTCGTTAAATCACGGCCCCCAAAGATGTTAGTGGTAGAGGAGCCACAGAGGTAGCTTAAATTTAAATGAATAATAATCGTTGTTCCTCTTACCCACCTACTTTTCTTTCTTAACATTACTCACAGAACAATAATTTAAAGTATTTCTATCAATCAACCTATTTGTATTTATTATAAAAATGGTATGTCAAATATTATCGTCGCCTGTAGGTACCTGGCGCTGTGTCAATTGCCGAATAAAGAAAAAACCAGAATTCTATTGCCAACTGAAACACGTACTTTTGATCACTCTGTAGAAACGCCGTTATTTTTGTCATTCAGCTAACTTCTGGGTACTGCTAATTTCACTCTGTTGTAGTTTGATGATTTTGAAGTTTTTCTTTGTGATTGCATTTGATTTTTTATTCTGTTTATATAATTATTTATTTTAAATAGAGTTAGATACTTTTTAGTTTTTATATTTCATTAATAGTTTTGGTTTTTGTAGATTTTATAATTGAACCAGTTAGGAGCAGAAGGGTTGAAAAAATATATACTCCACAATGTTTGGATTGCTTGGCTTTTTTTTCCAATAATTTTTTTTACAAAATAATTACAGCTGACGACGTTTCGGGACTATGGGTTGGTCCCATTATCAAGTCAACAATAAATAAGTTAAATAAACATAAGTTACAATAAAAAAATTATAAATAATTCCGTGTGGAAAATATAGTCAAAGTTTACAGACTTAAAGAAACTATCATTATAACATGTTAAAAACGGTGGTAACGACACCATAGTCAAAACTATAATCTCGAAACGTCGTCAGCTGTAATTATTTTGTAAAAAAATTTATTGGAAAAAAAGCCAAGCAATCCAAACATTGTGGAGTATATATTTTTTCAACCCTTCTCCTCCTAACTGGTTCATAAAATTAAAGGCTTAATAAAACGGATCTCCATTTTGAGATTCCACATATTAGATTTTATAATTAATTTATAGTTTTTGTTTTTATATTTCATTTATATTAATTTTTAAATGTTAGGAGAATGGTAAAATATATGTATTTGCCACTTATTCTGAATAAAACTGTCAATCTGTAACATTTTTTTTCAGTTTTCAGTCCTGTTCGCATTTGTGTCATCGACTTAGGACTTTGGTTTCATTTAAGAAATCAGACATTTTTATAAGAGAATATTCTTGCTATAATTTACGATAAAGAAACAAATATAATGATGTAATTTAATAAATTATATTCAAGTATTATTGGAATATTGTAAATATAAGAATAGTTATTTACATGTCAGGAAAATGGTACATTACTAACGAGGAGCCATATTGAAATATGAAGCACTTTGTGCCGAGTATTTTACAGCTCGAGTCTAGTATAAATATTGTACGGACGAGTCTTGATATTTTTTTCTAAAACCTTTGATTACTATAAAACTTAATTTTAAATTTAATAATTAAAATGATTTTCTGCTACTGGTCAAAGTGATCATATAATAAATAATATTTAGATGAGGAAGTCATAATATATTTTCAAGTTCACAAGAGTTGGATAAAACTGCGATTGAAACAGTTCAAATTATAAATAAATTGTATACAGAAGAATATTTTAATAAATATTTATATTGTAATAATGAATTTTTATTTTATGTAGTTTAAATAAATATAAAATAATAATAAAAAATACAAGCTGCCCAAATATGCATATCGGGTTGGCTATATACATGACTTTAGTTAGACTTCCACTACTCAGATGGCGCAAAATACAGTCCCAGTGCGTAACATGACAGTTTCTTATCTATAGTAGTATATTATGATCTGTGGTTTAAAGTAACATAAAAAAAATAATAAACAAATGTGTTTGTGAGTAGTCAGGGAAATGCAATTTCCCGCCGCGTTTTAAGCGCGAAAAAAATACTTTCGCTCCGGTTTCAGAAAAAAAAAATTTTTGTTTTACAGGTTATTTCATATTTTCGCTTTTATTTGAAACGCCTGCCACTCAATTCACACTAATCTGAGTGACAGCTTTTGAACTTTGAACATTGGAAATAAAATTACAAAACGAAGTAAATTATAGCAATTAGTTCAATAAGAGTGTTTGATTTTTAATGAGAGAAAATGAAATTTTGATGAATTGGCAAGAGTCAAACTGTGCCACCTTTTGTTTGGTTGCGATCGCCGTATGTTAGTTGTGGTTGGCGCTTTGTGTCTTTTGTCCATTTAATTACGTCTTTATATGATATATTTCATATGATAGTGTGATTTTAAATTATTGCTTTTATTATATCTGTAAACTGGTATTGTTTATTATCCTTTGTTTTATGTTTGAAGAGTTCGCATTAGATACGGTTGTTTAGTGTTGTTTTGTTTTTAAAACAATTGAAGTTTTAGTGTTATGTCGGTTGTAAAGTAAAGAAATAAGTGTCTAATGCGGACGATATTTTAACGGATATCTCACCGTTACTTTTATATTTATCTTTTATTGTTAATGAAATAAATTATCTGATGCTTGCAATGGTGAGATATTCTAGTTTTTTAAATTATTTCAAAACCAAATTGATTCTAAAGTATTTCAAATGGTTGGTATGTTAATCAGTTTGGTTTCCGATATCGTCTTTTGCATTTCTATAAATTTAAAACTATTTTAAATCAATTTTAATCAATATTCAAAATGCAAGAGGCGAATTTATTTTTATAATATTGTTCTCAAGATATGATTCGTCGTTTATAGGCATGGTATCAACCCTAAGCAATTTTTTATTGTGATTTTGAAACCTTTTTTTTCTGTATTGTCCTGCAATGAAAATGTTTCTCATGCGTCAATAATAGATGCTATATGACTAAAATAGCATGAGCTTGGTTATTAAAATTTCATTTAAAATTAAAATATTAATTGAAATTTCATAGATATAATTAATATGAAAAGAGAAAAATTAAAAATCTATATGTTCGATATATAACTAATCAAGAAATAAAATACTTTTCGAATACCTCATTAAATTTTTACATTTTAAATACATATTTTATAGGTTAGGTATATGAAATAGTACATTACGATGATCATATTAAATTTGCATTCATAGCACTAGCACAAAATGTTAATATTTAATATAGTTCATTAATTTTAATAACATTTTATAAACTCATTTATTTATATATGAATAAATATTGATTTTAGTTTTTGTTATCCAGGTAGGTTGGTAAGCTTGATATAGTTAATTCATTAAAACCCAACCTAACATATGCCCCTATTCTGTAACTGAATCATTATCTGTTAATGATCGATAAGTAAATGATAATTTTTATTTTTCGTTATTTTACAGATGATTACAATTTCGGGATTCTGACAGCAGAATAATTTTCTCTAGCATTTTTATGTTATATCCATGGATTTTGTTTACTAATATATGTTATAAAAGAATAATTTAATGACAGCTCAATGACAGTCCCGTAAAAAGTGTGGTTAAAATAATACTTTTTTATACTGGCAGTTTTGTAGACATAAAAGTAAAGTAGAAGTAACAAAATAAATGATTTTGGTCACAAAATGTCAAAATGGTGGTAATCTGCAGATTAATTATAAAAAATTTGAGTTGTCATTAACTTATCGATCGTAAACAGATAATCATCAAGTTACGGAATAGGGAGAATGAATATTTATACATTTTAGGTAGTATTATTTTCAAACTCGTGTAGATGCTTATCTTATGACATAACGTATCCTTTTTTTAACAAGCGTATAATATTTCTCCCTTTTGGCGACAATAACAGCGTAACGCAGTTAATTTAATTAATGATGCACTTAGATATATTAAATATATGAGGCAGGCGAACCATGGCATGTAGCCGTGTAAAGTCCAAGCCACCGCGAAACGACTAATTGCCACGCGCGTAATTATAGACCAGCGAAATACGATGCGTTATCCAGTCAGCCAGGACAAAGATAATATCCTGCAGGACTGATACTCATGCGTAGAAAGAAGAAGTCTTAACCTTAAAATAACATATTCTTGCACACATATTTATGTTGCAAGGAGCTTCATTCTTAAACGATTTTTGGTGACATATTGTTATCATAGATTAGTATAACTACATTAAAAACACAATTTATACAAATATCTACGTAACGGACAAAATTAATTGCAAATCATTGTCATCAACTTAACTATTCTACCAAAAACATCAAATATTTTTATAAAGAATTTATGTAAAGGAAAACCGAAATAGAGAACGGCGTTCGATAAGCACATCGTTTCCGAACGATTTTGAGATAGTAAAATTGTCAATCTCGGACGGAGGCGCGAATAATATTATTCAAGCTAGCTGAGTTATAATAAATTCCATTAAAATATTAACATCCGACAACACAAAATTAAACTCACACGAGTAACCTATTAACGTACAAATCTAAGTGGTCAGGTAGAGCATCAGTAGCAACACAAACATCAACACCATCATCATCAGCAGCAACAGCAGCAGCATGAGGACATGACAGGCCGTGAAAGGAAAGCCTTGTTTCGTGTGTTCTGTAGTAAGCACCACAATGTGGAATAGAAACACTGAGATATCTGTGTTTACGCTGGTCTGATCCCAGAGACCAGAAACTGGGAGATAAGAGATGTTTCTATCCATCTTCAGCAACAGTTGCCCAGATATCTCACCAGGGATGCACACATAATACGAGAACATATATGGGCCCCGCATATTGAAATTAGGGGATTTAATCAGAGGTGTCTTTGTAAATTTGTAGTAGGCAAATTACAGAATTTTTAAGTGGTTTTAAAACATGATTGTGTAGGTTAGGTTATAGAATATTCTAAATATTATTGATGCTACTGACATTAATTTGTTTTATACTGTTAAATTATTTATCTATTACTACATATACATGCAGTTTTCAAACTGTTTTTACCTACAACCGTGCGATAAATGACACTTATCGCATTCATTTTGAGTGAGATAAGTATTTTATTAACGCACTAGTGCGTTTTTGGGAATATTAGCGCACTAGTGTTTTAATAAAATACATATCGCACTCAAAATGAAAGTTACCATAGTTTCATTTTTAAATGTCAAGTAATTATTGGAACTGTGAATTTAAAATTATTTTTGTTTTAATTTTCATTTATTTCGTGGCCGTAGATAAAATTTTATACGATATGTGTGATAATGCATCATGAAGATACTTGTGTGATTACACACCTCGTTATTAAAATTAAGGTAGTACTAGCGTGAAAAAAAAAAGTTTGTAGATCTGAATGTAATTTGGCGCACGTAAACATTGGATAGTCATACGCATCCTGTTATAATATGGAACGCATTCATCGACTGTGAACATATATATTCGCTTGTAAAGTTGAGTTCTTATACACGGGGCTTATGGCGATCATCACTCAGAATCGCACATATTTGGTTTGTGTACCTCTAAAATTTTGCAGTTTCACTAGTATGATGTTCTAGAACTATCCATGTATATTGTATCAGAAGGAGAAAGTTTTTTATCGTTTAGTAATGGATATATAGCCATGCAAAGCCTTGTTTTTAACGAAAAATTAAGAATCCCAATTTATAATGGCAACACCACACGGTGGTATGGTATTTGAAAATTCACTAGACCGACAACCTGTTAAAAATTCATGATATTCAAATCATAATAGGTATAAAACACTTATTTTATTCAATTTTATATTTTTTTTAGCGTCAGTTTCGCCACTCGACAACCGATGGCGCCACCGTCACACTAGTACTACCTTAAATCATTTTAAGTTTTGAAACCTTCAAGTAAACTGTCAAAACAGGTTTGAGTCTAAACTAAATTCGTGGGTTTGACTTGAAAATTAGTTTCAAAACTAATCATGTAAATACGTAAATACAAATTTTGGGACAGCGCCTGTGTACTTTGCGGATGTTTACTATCGCTTTGATGAAGTTAATAAGCTACAAATAAACTGACGGATATGTCCTTCATGGTGTACAATAATAGTTATTTTGTACCTAGAACAGAAAGTTTTCTAGACACTTTCTGCTCGAGGTATACACAATACACATTTACATATCTTTATAAACCCGGTATCTGTATTAAATCTTTACATTATATTTGGATACGTCAAAAAAAAATAAAAAAATACATATTGATTTTACTCTACTTGAAAAATTGTTAAGACAATTCAATACAATAAAGATAAATTCAAATTGCAAGCGCTTGTAGTTCTGATGCTTTTAAAAGAAATTGTTAGGAATTGAAAGGCCTGAAGAGCAATAAAAATATCTATTTCAAGGGGTTGTACACCCCTGATGGGTATAATGACCGCGTGTGCACCTAGCGCGTGCTTTTCAATTTCTGTTCAAGAGTATAAAAGTTTGTCGACCGTGAGCGCGACTCGAGTTCCGGCAGCGGCAGCGGCAGCGGCAGCGGAAAGACGCAAGGTACCTATTGGCTGGGTGCGCGACGGCAACGACATCTGACGGCCACATTAAATCATGCTCTATAACCGTTGATTCATACAAGATTTTGTCTAATTTTTGATAAAAACAAGATTTAAAACAATGAAAATGTTTATAATTTCAGTTTTTAACAATTGAAAATATCACAAAATGTATTATTTAAGTTTATATATAAAGTGATAATCTAAGAATTGTGTTTATTAAAATGATACATTTTTCTTATTTTTGTATTTCTTATTTCGCAACTGGTTAATAATTTTTTATAAGGGTAAAAGAGATGTAAATGATTATGAATGAATGACGAATAATAATAATAAATAATTGAGATGTTTCAATTTTTGCAGTACTCTTTCATTGTCCCATTGTTTCAAGGTTCTCAACCATAGCAGAAATAAATACCTCTCATATGGAAAGCAAAGTAAATGTTTTAAATAATATTTATTACTTTGTGGATTAAATAGTATATTTTTTGAATGATTTTAAAAAAATAGATCTTGGGCAGTTACTTGACGAAGCCAACCTCAAGAAAACTTGAAAACAAAGTGTAAAATTTTTGCTTTGATGTTCATTTATCAATAAAATGTCTCCTAAATTATCTCTAAAAATAATATTTTTTTTCAAAATGTGTCCCAAATCATCTCTAATACAGTCATTTTGCCAAAGCGTCTTCCAAATCGTCTCTAAGACAGTAAATTTCCAACAAAATATCTCCGAAAATATCAAATCGTCTCTATAAGAGACATTTTTCTAAAATATCTCCAAATTTTCTTTAATATAGTAATTTTTCCAAAATGTCTCCCAAATCATCTCTAAGACAGTTAATATTCAACAATATATCTCTCAAATCGTCTTTAAGACCGTCATTTACTAAGAAAATGTCTCTCAAATCACCTCTAACGCAGTTATTTTCCTAAAATGTTTCCCAAATTCTATTTAAAATAGTTATTTTTCCAAAATATCTCTCAAATCGTCTCAAAGACACTAATTTTTCTAAAATGTCACTAAATTTTCCATAAAATAGTAATTTTTCCAAAATGTCTCCCGTATCGTCTCTAAGGCAGTTAATTTCCAACAAAATGTCTATCAATTGACACTTACATAAACGTCAAACATTTGATTAATTTTGTTTCAATTCGATGTTTTCAGGCAATTTTCGTCATTTTCAAATCTAATTTGTGCCGTTATACAGCATGTAAAATTAATTTTGTTTAATGGTTTAGATGAAGAATTTTATGCCCTAAAACTTTTATTTGAAGCATTTTTGCTTAAAATATTTAATGAAGCAGAAAATTACGAAATTATGATTTTACATGTTAAAATCCTATGTTCGACAGTCGCGGTCACGACAACGTGAGAATGATTTTATGCTTATTTTGTCCACCGCGATCGCTGCAGTCGATTCGGCTGTCCCCACCATGACTCTGCACCTAGCGAATTGTACGAGACTTATTTTACGTTTTACTGTGAAGTTTGAGGAATATAGGTAGACATTCTTTACAATACAGACCCGTGTGGTACGCTATTATTTATGTTGCTAACGGGCAGATTTCAAATATGTTTGATTTCTTCTTGGAGACCTTGCCTGGGGAATTTGTTTGATGTACAATATTGTCATCATTTGGAGAGATTGAACGAATGGATTTTTTTTTATTGTTTGAGATTTATTATCTATAAAAAATATCCATCTATAAAAAGTATTTATTTGTGAGAGTGATTGCTCTGCTGTAGCTGATCGCGGTATGAAATATTTTTCCGCAAAAAGTACGGTAGCTAGCGGTGAAATCACTAATTTGGAAGGTATCAGTGAATGAGAAGCCATAAGAAAAATTGTTGCTTTACCACGGAGCTATTTATTATTATTTGCCAATAGATGAACCAATGTTATCTCTATTTGTTTTAGTCACAATTATAATTTTTTGGTTGTTTTTACATTCAGAGGAACAAAGTATGTAAACTAAAATAAATATTTTGAGAAGACTTTATTTCATCGATCAGTAGTATATTCAACATTTGATTAGTAATTTTTTTACTTAAACCATTAATGTATGTAGTTTTAAATTATTTTATGATCGATAAAAATATTTATTATTAAATAAATAATAACTATTGCCAAGTTAAAAAAAAAATACTTCACCAGATTTTCGACATTTCGGAGGCTATATCTCAAAAACTAAAAGTGATTTGGAAGTGCACTTTTCGGCATTAAGTTTCTTATACTTCAATTAATTAATAAACAAATTTTCAGCAATTTTTAGTTTTTGAAAATATTCCACCCTTTTCTTCTAAAACAGTTTTTGAATAATATCTCAAAAACTAGAAGACATATGCACTTGGTGACTTTACCCATTGGATTCAGCGGGGGATAATGCATATGTACTTGTTACAATATTCGTACGAGAAAGAATTTTAGAGAAAACAGACGGAAATTGTCCTAAAACTAAAAAATAAACAAGGAAATGAGCAAATTTTCAAAAAATTAAAACCGCTATAAATATTCTTATAAGTCAATTTGAACACGAAGAATTCAATGCCGTTGAGCGCATCTTCCTATCTTGTTTAGTTTTAAAGATATAGCCTCCGGAAAAGTAGAAATTTTAAAGAAAAAAAAACAATTTCCCAAAAACTAGAAGACATATTCACTTGGAGTGTACCATTGGATCCATTGGGTCAAAATACATATGTATGTAAATTTTAGTTACAATATTCTTTCGAAAAAGAATTTTTAAACTAATTGACCCTAAAAAATAAATATAAAATATGAAAATAACAAATTATATCCATTTATTTCAGATGATTGTTTCGAATGAAATTGATTGACAAATATTGCTTATTTTATTTATTTTTATGAAAACAAATTAATATTTAATGAAATTTTAAATTAGTTTAAATTTTGCTCAGGTAAACATCCAGTTGATTAATCTTTATTACAATTTAAAATATTTAATTTCCATGATTAAATAAATTTTGTTTTGCATCTGAATCATTTGCCATGAGTTTATTTGCAAGAAACATGTTGCCTGTAAATGTCAGTCCAAATTCAGAGAGAGAAATTAGATTTAGTGGAGATTACTCGTGGTTGAATACGATATTTTTTGTGAAGGAAATGCCAGTTCGAATTTTGCGATTTAATAAAAAACAAGAAAGCATCATCCCTTGGGAGGGTAAATCCTCTTTGACTAGAGGCCGCGTGATTTCCCCGGACGCAGTGTTGCATGTTTTTATACTTATTACAGTGTTGCCAGACGTTTAAGTTTTGTATTACTTGATCTCTGGAGTCTACGAGAACTTGCAATAATTTATACTTGGGTTTTACACCGACTGAGAATAAAAAACCGCGACATATACGACATGAGACATTACGATAAAAGTTCCGCGGACCTAACTTGTTTTTTAAAGTTTGTATTGTTGAAGTTTTATGTAGTTTGGTTACTTTCTATTTAATACAATTTTCTACCTGGCCGGAAGAAATAGAAATGTACAATGAAATCTTTTATAGCTGTTGTTGCACTCACTACAGAACAAATTTGGAACGAGCAAATAATTTATTTCGGTGCCTATAAACCTATTTTTGTACTTATGCTCATTTTTATTATTTTACTCGCTAAATAATGATTTTTAATCAAATAAATTCCTGACCTTTAGTAGACTCTGCAGGTTTCGCTATCCAGGTGTGCCAGCATGCCGTTGATCCCTGTAACAAAAAAAAATAAATATATCATCACGCCTTTCATCCATTACTGAGTGTGGCACTCTGCTGTAGCAGATTTCGCTAAGTGATATATTTATGCGCGTAAAGTGCGCTTACAAGCCATTAAATCACGGTCCCATATTTGTTAGTGGTGGGTAATTTTAATGTGGTCAAAATTGTTTGGCGGCTGTCGACACCGAGCCACCTACCCCATAAAAATAACAAAAATAAATAAATAAATAAATAAATAAATAAATAAATAAATAAATAAATAAATAAATAAATAAATAAATAAATAAATAAATAAATAAATAAATAAATAAATAAATAAATAAATAAATAAATAAATAAATAAATCAGTTAGCCTTGATTACATAACAAGCTAATGACGTCTTAAAAATTGCTCCCATAAAATCTGTGTTTTTGGTGGTAATTACTATCAATTTTGATTTGAATTTGTGTTCATTGTGTTAAAAAAGTGTTTTTTCTTCGATTTCAATAAGTTGTTTCGCTGAAATGTAAGTTTTCCTGTCTTTTTCCGTTTATTTCTTCTTATTTTGACAGTTAAATTTTCTGTCAGATTTTCTATTAGTTTATCAACAATCTTCATAGCAACAAGCTTCTTTTCTTGGTTACGCCAAACAAGCTGCGTTTTTTTCCTCCTGTCAGTTTATAAGTTCGTTCTTTTTACCTTTTTGAATAGGTATCTTTCAATTGTGGGGCTTCGGCCCCGTTAATTATTTTGTTCTGTTTAATTTTGCAATTTATTCATAATATAATTTAAGTTTCTGGTCTTTTAATTGTAAATATAGTGTAATTTTCTTTTCAGGTAATTTCTATTTCAGATTTTGGTGTTTTAATTTGTATTGTTTATTTGTTGTTTTTCACAGGTACAACTTATTGAGGGCTTTGGCCCTCAATAATTAAAAAAACATGTCACTAATTGACGACATTAATCGTAAAAAACGAAAAACTGATTTTTCATTTAAACCAATTATTACAAGTGAGGATAATGAACCCAAATTTTATGTTATAAAACGTAATAACGATGATTTTTCAAAAACAAATCCTTTTCTAATTTCAAAATTAATTAAAAATTTAGTAGGAGATGTTAAATGTATTAAAAAAATTCGAGATGGTTTGTTAGTTGAAATTTTAAATAGCAAACAGGCTTCTAAGTTAAAAAATATTACTAAATTTGGAGAATATGACGTTACTGTCTTTGCTCACCAAACGTTAAATGTGTGTAAAGGAATTATTTATTGTAGAGATTTATTAAATGTATCTGTAGAAGAAATTAAAGATGAATTAAAAGATCAAGGTGTTATCGACGCTCGTCGAATTACTTCAAAAAAGAATGGTTTAGTTGAAAATACGCCTTCCATAGTTTTAACGTTCTCAAGGAATAATATACCTTCTTTTATTTATGCTGCTATGTATCGATTACCTGTTCGGTTGTATATACCCAATCCACTAAGATGTTTCAATTGCCAAAAGTTTGGTCATTCTTCATTAAAATGTACAGAGAATAAAGTTTGTGTTTGTGGAAATGTCCCACATGAGGGTGTGGAATGTTCAAATATTAAATGTGTGAACTGTAGTGGCGATCATTTTTCATCTTCGAAAATATGTCCAAAATATAAGTATCATTATGCTATTTTGGAATATAAAACTCAAAATAAGTGCAGCTTTCCGGAAGCCCGACAATATGTTTTAAAAAATAATCCTGGTTTTTCAGTTTCATTATCTTCTTCTCAGTCTTATGCTACAGTAACCACTAAACCAATAACATCCGCTATTAATACAGCTGAAATTTGCTCCATAATTTTACCGGAATTAAAAAAAATTGTTCAAGAACTTATTGAACCTGTGATTAATATTTTACCAAAACAAGTTATTTCTGAACCAATAATAAAAATTGCCTCGTCTAATTTGAAACCAAATGAATCTGTAAAATATGCAAAGAATTTATCTGTCGTTCCTGTTAATTCAACACAGGAAACAAATATCTCTGATAAAAATAACACCATTTCAGATTCAAATGATGAATCTGAATCAAATAGTTTTATCTCTGTTGAAGGTAGTGATGTATGTAAAACGGAGAGAAAAACTAAAAGGGGTTGGATTAAGGGTAGGAGTAGAAAACTCTATTCTAAATCCTCCAATTCCTAACTAATCTTTTTCGCTTCTTCTTTCTTTTCAGCTAATTTTTTAGCATTTATTCTTTCTTTTATTTTATATTCTTAATGTTGCTACAATGGAATTGTAATGGTATTGTCAATCACCTTCCTGAACTTCAACTTTTATTAGCTGAACTTAACCCTAACTGTATTTGTATTCAAGAAACTCACTTAAAACCTAATGAAACATTTTCTTTAAAAGGATATAATATTATCCGTCATGATGTAATCCCTGATAATCGGGCACACGCTGGTGTTGCAATTTTAGTTAATAACTGTACACCTTATATTCCATGTGTTCTTCAAACTCATCTTCAGGCGGTTGCAGTGCAATTGTTTCTGCATAGAAAGATAACAATTTGTAACATCTATTTACCCTCATTTAATTGGAATGTTCATGATCTTGAATATATTATTAACCAGCTTGAGCCACCTTTTCTTCTTGTTGGTGATTTTAATGCTCACAATCTTTTGTGGGGTTCAGCTCAAACAGATACACGAGGACGTATTGTTGAAAATCTGTTGGATAATAATGATGTAGTTCTTCTGAATACAGGAGAAGCTACTTATTTAAATCTACGTTCTAACTCTTTCTCTGCTATTGATTTATCCATATGTTCTCCTTCTCTTGCTGCGCATTTATCTTGGAAAGTACTTGACGATGCACATTTCAGTGACCATTTTCCTATATTAATCTCTACATCTTTTTCTTCTGTTGAGCCTTCTTTTCTTCAAAGATGGCGCTTTGATCAGGCTAACTGGGAAAATTTTTCAAAAGAAATTTCGGTTCCACTTATTTCAAATGATATTAATAAATCACTTTCTGATATTAATATTTCTATATTAACATCAGCAAAAAATAATATCCCTTTATCTTCATCTAAATTTAACAAGAAAAAAGTTCCATGGTGGAATTTACATGTGGCTAGGGCTATTACTAATAAAAAACGTGCTTTTAAACGATATCGGCAATATCCAACAATTGATAATCAAATTTTATTTAAAAAGGCTCGTGCTCAGGCGCGGCGACTTATTGTAGAAGCAAAAACCTTGTCTTGGAGGAATTATGTCTCATCTATTTCATCAGATCGTCCATCAAATGAATTGTGGAATAAAATTAAATATATGCATGGATATAAAAAATCCTCTTTCGTCAATGTTCTTAACATTGATAATTCTTTAAGTACTAATAGAGAGGATATTGTTGAATGCCTAGCTACTCATTTTGAGTCTGTCAGTAGTACTGACAATTATTCTTTACGCTTCCTTAATATTAAAAATTTTTCCGAAGTCCCCCTTGACTTTTCATCTGATGGTCGTGAACTTTATAATCGTTCATTTTCAATTAATGAATTAAATTTCGCTTTAAGTAAAACTAAAAATACTTCTGTTGGACCTGATCAAATATCATATCTTATGCTAAAGCATTTACCATTTGAAATGAAATGCCACATACTTAATTATTTTAATTCCCTTTGGCATTCTGGTGATTACCCAGATGCTTGGCGAGAAGCCATTGTAGTTCCGATTCCTAAACCAAATAAAGATGCGACTCAACCTACGAATTACAGGCCTATCTCTTTAACTTCGCATTTATCAAAATTATACGAGCGCATAATAAATTATAGACTTGTTTGGTTTTTAGAATATCATCGTCTTCTAGATCCTTTTCAATGTGGTTCTAGAAAATCTCATTCCACCACTGATCTTCATGTTCATCTTACTAATGCTATTCACTGTAGTTTCCTTGCTCGACAGCATTTAGTTGCTGTTTTCTTTGATTTAGAAAAAGCTTTCGATATGACTTGGCGATATGGCATTTTAAAACAACTACATGATTGGGGTCTTCGTGGGAATCTTCCCAATTTTCTTACTTCCTTCTTTAAAAATCGTACTTTTAGAGTACGTGTTGGTGATGTTTATTCTTCTACTCACCCTTTAGAAAATGGAGTTCCTCAAGGTTCTACCATTAGTGTTGTTTTATTTATGATTGCTATTAATAGCATTGCTTTAAATCTTCCTCCAGCCGTACATCATTGTCTTTATGTTGATGATTTGGTTATTTTCACTTCTGCTTCTAGCATTCATGAATGTGAGTTCCGTATTCAAAATGCTATTAATTCTGTTTCTGATTTAGCAACTACTAGGGGTTTTAGATTTTCTGTAGAGAAAACTAAATGCATTGATTTCTGTCGTTTGCGTACACCACATAATAATCCTTCTCTTTTATTATATGGTACTCCTATTCAGTATACAAACAGAATAAAATTTTTGGGTCTAATCCTTGATCCTTACTTAACTTGGAAATATCACATTTTAAATCTTGCTGCAGAATGTCGCAAAGTCATTAATGCAATTAAATGCTTAGCTAGCACAAAATGGGGAGCTGATCGTGATTGCCTTCTTCGTCTTTATGTTTCGTTAGTTATGTCAAAACTTGACTATGGGTCTGTAGTGCTAAGTACAGCAAATCAGACTCATCTTAAGCGTTTGGATGCTGTACATAATGCTGGCATTCGTTTGGCAACAGGTGCATTTCGTACAAGTCCTGTCAACAGTTTATACTGTGAATCTGGTTTACCTGCACTTCCTATACGAAGAACTCGACAGTATATGAAATATACTGCTCGAATGAAGTCAAAACCTTGGCATTTCTTATTTAATATCCTTTTTCAAGATGACCATAGTGCTGACCTGTTTTATAATAGTACTACTTCACTTTGTCCACTGGTTGTAAAACTTATACTTCAATTTGATGAGTTGCCCCAGGGAATGGAAGATGTTTTGCCGCAGGTTATATCAGAAACGCCAAGTTGGTGTCTCCCTGATATTAACACAGATTTCAGATTAACCAAGTTTAAGAAAAATATCACCCCTCATTCTCTTTACGTCCAGGAGTTTTACTGTTTGATGGACAAGTACCCTAACTCTATTTTTATTTATACCGATGGATCAAAAACAAATGTTGGAACTGGATGTTCTTTCATCTTTAGTGATGAAAAATTTATTTTCTCTTTATCCTCAACTTGTTCTGTTTTTAGTGCAGAATTGTATGCAATCCTATTTGCTGTACAACATTGTTTATTAAAAGTTGAGCTTAAGAAGAACTTTGTTGTGTGTTCTGACTCTCTTGGTGCTCTTTTGAGCATAACAAATTGTTTTACTTTTGATCCTCTTGTACAAATAATACATAAAGTTATTTTCCATCTGTATGAAGAAAATGTTCATATAACTTTTATGTGGGTACCTGGACATGTTGGTATAATTAAAAATCAATTGGCTGATGAAGCAGCACGTGAGGGTGCTAATCGGGAGTATACTACTCGTTTTGCTGTTAGACCTGATGATATGCTAATAAATATAACAAAGTATTGCCATTCTTTATGGCAATTAAATTGGAATACTTGTACAGATAAACTCCATCAAATTAAAAACACAGTGGATAAGTGGTGTAATCCAATTTTAATGAAGCGGAGAGATCAAGTCGCTGTTACAAGGTTACGCATAGGTCATATTAAAGCAACACATTTATATTTATTATTACGACAACCTGTACCTATGTGTGATGTATGTAATGTTAGAATGTCTGTTTACCACATTCTTGTAAATTGTTTTAAATATCGCCAGGAAAGGCAAAATTGTCAACTTGCTGATAATTTGTCTATTATTCTTTCGAATGACAGTGACATGCTCAAAAATCTTTTAAAATTTATAAACAACACAGGTTTAATTACTCAAATTGTATAAGTGTATTATTTTCTATATTTTTCTTCTATTTTTATTATTTGCAACAAATAAATTGTGTTTGATTAAAAATTTCGATTTGAATAAAGTAAATTGATAAAACCAAATTTTTTCAGTGGTGGTAATAACCATAGAAGTTGATCCACCTTAAATTTATATTAAAAAAAAAAAAAATAAATAAATAAATAAATAAATAAATAAATAAATAAATAAATAAATAAATAAATAAATAAATAAATAAATAAATAAATAAATAAATAAATAAATAAATAAATAAATAAATAAATAAATAAATAAATAAATAAATAAATAAATAAATAAATAAATATATATATATATATATATATATATATATATATATATATATATATATATATATATATATATATATATATATATATATATATATATATATATATCATCACGTCTTTTACTCATTCCTGGGTGTGGCAGATCTCGGTAAGTGATATATTTAGGCACGTGAAGTGCGGTTACCAGTCATCAAATCACGGCCCCCAAAGAAGTTAGTGATGGGGGAGTCACAGGGGTAATTTTAAATTGGTGAAAATGTTTTGTCGGCTGTGGGAATCGAACCAGGGTTCTTAGGATCCACAGGCGGACTTGATACCAGTGAGTTATTACCCCATAAATAACAAAAATTGTATTTCTGTCTTTACCTGGCATTTTGCCAACTGTGGAATAAAAAGATCCCCATAATTGTATTACCAACTGAAACAGTTACTTTTGATCACTCTGTACTATTTTTATTATTATTATTACTTGTATTTGTACAATTTCAAGATATTAACTTTACAAAATAATGTGTCACATGTTTGTTACTTCTTGGGTAAAATTAGCAGCTGTAAGATAAGATGATGGCATGATAAGAAGTTTTGTTGGCAGAGAATTCTGACAGAGTGGTTTTGACTGATAATGTTAAGTTTGACGACATCAGGCTCGAGTTATGCACCGCGCAAGGAGCGCTTACAGCTCCGGGTTTCCGGGGTTCCGGGATTTACTGGCTCACTTGATATACAGCGGAACTGACAATTTACTACTACATCCAGAAATTCTCTTATCGATTCCATTGTTTCCAGACAATGAGGATACTTGGACTTCGATTCTTATTGACAACGGGATTTTTGTTTGTTTATATTTTGTTTTTCAAATTTCAAATCAGGAACCAGATACAAATACTACTGATAAGAAATAAACTTGTGCTACTTATATTAAAAATAAAATATTTAATTGCAAATTTAAAACAAAATGCTGTCGTACACAATTAAAAAAAATTGTGTCGTATTGTCTGGAGTATAATTTATATTTGATGTTTAACTGGTTCTAATATAAAAATTAATGAATATATCAGCAAGTCTTTTACCCACTTCTGGGTATGGCATTCTGCCGTAGAAGATCTCGGTATGTAATATGCTTATGCGTGTAACGTGCGATTACTAACCGTCGAATTACGGCCTCGAAAGATGTTAGTAGAGGAGAACCTATAGGGGTAATTTTAAATAAATAAATATAAATATATTTATTTATTTATGCGCGTGAAATACGATTACCAGCCGTCAAATCACATCACCAAAGATATTAATAGAGGAGGACCCAAAGGGATAATTTCAATGTGATGAAAATTGTTTATTGGCTGCAAGAATTGAACCCGGGTTCTCAAATCTACAAAATCCAATAAGTTTGAAGCCGCAATAAGATTTTGTAAAACATGAAAACGTGTTCGTTTTAAATATATAATTTCAATGTTAATAAAATAACAAAGTTTTTTAAACAAATTTGTTTCTTGTTAGATAAATGAAAATATAAATAAAATAAAATTAATATATCATCACGCCTTTTACCCATTACTGAGTGTGGCACTCTGCCGAAGCAAATCTCGGTAAGTGATATATTTTGCGTGTGAAGTGCGGTTACCAGTCGTCAAATCACGGCCCCCAAAACTGTTAGTGGAGGGGGAGCCACAAGAGTAGTATTAATGTGGTTAAAATGTTTGTCGCCAGTGGGAATCGAACCAGGATTCTCAGGATCCACAGGCCGACACGATAACCACTGTGCCACCTACTCCATAAATAAAAATGCGTTCGTTAAAACTTAAATGAGAGTTGTTTAATAAATAATTGATCCAGTGACATCCCTGTTTATTTATTCATTTATTAGTAGAAGTTTAAAGTTATACAACAAACTTTCATATCCATTAACACTGCAGTTTTCGATGAACGAATTAAAAATGTACGCCATCCGCAATATGCAAAAGAAGAAAATAAAGTGTACATTATATTCTTCCTATTCAAAACATCTGAACCGCAAGTTATTTACAGTACTTACAGCACATTTCTGCTTTTCATTTTGACCTAATTTGATATTTACCAACATTTTTCATTTAGTAAATATCACAACATTGAGAGACGACAATCATACGTCCAAAAAGCATTACAATAATTTCAAAATTGAGGTTATTATTGAATAATTTATTCTGGCAATTGAGACAAATGAAACAAGATTACCATTTAATCAAATATTTT
Organism: Pterostichus madidus; assembly: GCA_911728475.2. Taxonomy (NCBI): domain Eukaryota; kingdom Metazoa; phylum Arthropoda; class Insecta; order Coleoptera; family Carabidae; genus Pterostichus; species Pterostichus madidus. Next base: position 5,980,315 of record OU452313.1, on the reverse strand, counting down.
TTAAATGAAAACCGTTAATCTAAAACATGCCCCATCAATCATGCTTGTCAAACAGTGATGTTTAGGTATGAAACGTCAATATTCATTCAATATTCCATCAGTCAGAATAATAAAAAGATAGGATACATCGGTTCCCTTGTTTTATCAATATATGATGATGGTTTGAGACGGAACTGATAGCTGATATGATATGAAGATGTAGCTTCATATGTAGTCAACACAGATATTTTTCTCATTTTATTCTTTTGAGAAAAGCAGAATCTAAATCTGAATAACAACTGGACAAACTTGTTTTTGAAGTAAACGGATTGTTTTGAAAATATGTTTTGTGGAATGTAGAATTTTGATAAATTCTGAATCAGTTTAGCAAATTTTTAAACATGCCTGCGTATTACTTAAGAATAAGTGTACAACCACAGACAAAATATATACAGAAATCTAACTAAATGTATTCACATAGCAGCGTTTTTATTGATGAAATTTGTAATTCTGGACGAGATAAATTAGGACTTATGTATTTATAATTTATTTAGAATTGTGAATTAATTTCTTTAAAGGGATTGTGTATTGTGAAATTATAATTCCTTAACTAATAATGCCCTAATTCAGTGTCCATGAATTAAATCGACATTAGTACTGCAATATCGACTCGTCCAGAACGACAAATTTCATTGATAAAAACGCTGCCATTTGAATACATTTATACTCTGTTTTTTAACCAGGAGGAGTAATTTAAATTTTAACCGCTAAAACTGACGCTTCTGATTGGCTAGTGCTTCGTCCAGTTTACACTGTACATAGATTTTACATTTGATTTATTAGAGCTGTCATAAGTTTTGAGGTTATCTGTTTTCTTGTTGGTTTTTTGCTTTTCTGTGACATTAACATAAATCAGTTCTTTTAAGAACTAATAATATACGGAGTGACAAATTAGAGTTTATACTGTCATTTGTATTTTAAAATAAGCTCCATGAGACTTAATCAGTGCAGATGGGTAAGAAATTTTTGTATTTCGCGCCAACAAAAATCTAATAACTTTCTTTGGTGACTTTCTATAGTGTAAATCTGACTTGTGCATTTACTCCTCCTGGTTAAAAAACAGACTATAGTTAGATGTAGTAAATCTATATATTTAATTATTTCGAATGCCGTACACCACCGTGCTGCCGAGTTAGTTAGTTTCCTATAGGAACTGGAGCCTCTTAAAATTGATCATTAAGTCCTAGTTCAAAATTTTGTATAATATGAAAGAAATGTTGATTGGCACAACCATGGAGGGAATACTGAAATGTTCTTTCTTAGCATTGGCGTACAATTTCATATTCGGTTTATTGAATATCAAAATATTAATTGCCTTCACCAATCAAGTGTATGCAGACATGCGTTTGATGTGTTTTGTATTCATCTATTTTATTCACTGGTCTACTTATTTATAGACAGATATATTTTTCCAAAAGACAGTGATGATAAACATATAGTTTTTCATTGCAGTCACAATAATCTTTTGTCAATTGTGATGCTTCCGTGATTCTTTTTTGCACAGACAAATTCAATTTCAGTGAATTCGGAATTATACCTGATTGGTTCATCTCGAACTTTTTCTGCTGCTATATACTCGTAAAATGAGTTAAACATATAATTTCTACAGATTTGGGTACCAGGCCTTAACATTCTATTAAGCTATTTACGTTTACTCACATAACACTTTGTATTATGATATAAAAAATATATATTTTCCGTATAAAATTGTATTGTAACGATAGGTATAGCTTGCAGTTAACTTCATACACGACAGAGACGAAAACACAGCAAAGTCAATCAGAATGACATATAGTTAGAGAGCTAGGGTGCAAAATGATGTCTCATTTATTCCAGTGACAGAAATGGGTTTTTCAATAGATTATGTCATGAGAAACATGAAAAAAAGAAAATTAGATTCCGGCACGGATGGCAACAATAAATGGCGCCGATGTGAATGTGCCGATTTTAAGGGTGGTTGGTGACATATTTTTAACCCCCCTAAACCAGTCCACTTTGAGAGCTTCTGTCACTAACGCGCAACTAGCAATAATTTCTGTCAATTATTTTTTTGTCATGTATTCATCGTGAACAAGTAGTAAAAAAAATTTCAGCCTGTAAAAAATATGTCACACGACACCATACAAATTGCCACTTTGACCGTTTCTGTCACGCATGCGTCACCTGCCAAAACTTCTGTCTACCATTTTTATTACTTAATTATACCAATGTCTATAATTTAAAATGAAAATTAGTCTGTAAAAAATATGTCACCAACCACCCTTAAAATCGGCACATTCACATCGGCGCCATTTATTGTTGCCACCCGTGCCGGAATCTAATTTTCTTTTTTTCATGTTTCTCATGACATAATCTATTGAAAAAATCATTTCTGTCACTGGAATAAATGAGACATCATTTTTCACCCTAGCTCTCTAACTAATAGGATATTTAATTAGTACTATATCTGACACCTACATGTTTCACTTAATATTAAAAAATCAGATAAAACAATATATAACAGGAGAACAATTAGAAACTTCAATTAACTAAATAAAACTTTTCTGGCAGTTATTTAAATTTGAGGCGTTCAAGGTTTGTTCACAATACTTTTAAATTGTTTTTAAAATTTTATAACTTCCTCTTTGTTTCGACATTTTATCTCTAATACTTATCAATCTACTCCTAACTGATCATTATAGATACGAGTAGATCAAAGTATAATTCAATTTTGTTTGTTGTCAATAATAAATTTTAAGAACTGCGCCCTGAAAATTTCCTTGAAGATAGTCTTATCTCGCTTATACAACATGCAAAAATCCGCAAAATTTTTACGACTACAAGGCCACAAATTCCAGCAACAATCTTTGAAAACGCATTCACTTTACTCGCAAAAAACCCATAAAAAAGATTCCAATCTTCTGGTTCGCAATTTCCACTAAATAAAACATCTCTAACCAAACCTCAACCTTCTGTTGAAAGCGTCTTCTGCTTTGAACACAACAGAAACTGTTCTGTACGGCGCCGACAAGTGTTGTAGTTTTAAATTCGATTTCGTGGCCCACAACGGTCAATTGGCTGACGGAAGTTAGCGCTTGCCTTTGACAGCACTGCCCAAGGGACAGCGATGTCACATGCCACACAGATGTGATGGGAGAGAGATATTGGCAAAAATGATTGTTGTGATATTTTGAATCATGGTGTCAGAGGCATTTGAAGAGTAGGGTGATGCCAATAAAATTAAATGCTTACTAAATTGGCCATTTCAATTCACGCAATTTTATTGAGTGGATTCTATATATCATTTAGTATTTGGATCAGATCTAACTTACACTTACTTAAATAGATCACTTATTTCATTCGTTTTCTACTATTTGATTTACTGATTTAGGTTTCATCTTGAAGTAATCTATCTTTCTATGTGAATTAGTACAGTGTGATCAAAAGTAAGTGTTTCAGTTGGCAATACAATTCTGGGGCTCTTTTTATTGCACAGTTGGCATTACGCTAGTTAAAGGCGGAAATACTATTGGACATGTCATTTTTATAATAAAAACAAATAGGTTGAGTGATAGAAATTTAATTATTATAAGTGCATTTATTTACTTTGGCATGCATCATAAACTTGTTTATTGCCCTCAAAGGCGGGCGTAATTTGGCTATTATAGTCCTAGGGCGTATAGAGTTGGTAAGGAATAGTTATTCAAACAAATCAAAATCGTGATTTATAAATAAATGTCAGACAAAACAATAAATTCGTATTATTTTTCGTAAAGTTCTTTTGATTATGGTACTAATATTCCCTGTAGGATAGTTATTAATATCTTCGATTTTTATTTGACAATAAATATGAAGTGTAACGTAAGTAAAACAATATTGAATCGTAAAATAATGTGAAATGAATTATTAAACATTGCTGTCGACAATTCGATTCGATATTATTTAACGTGTAATTGACCACTAGAGCTTTTCTTAGATTTGTTCATTTTACAAATAAAGTAGGTACAAAAAGGCAATCTCCGTTCGTATTTATATTGTAAAGTTATAAACAAATAAATGTATAATTAAGGTAGTAACCAGGCAAAAATTCGTTTAGCACAAAATTGCGAATGTCCATAATAAAATTCTCGTACGCGTTATCATTCGTTGTTGTGGTATTAGTATCCATGTGTGTTGTCCATTGGTGCCGATAAAGAAGATTACCTCTCGTCGGCCGCTCTGCCGATGTCCGGGTTTGGGCGATATATGCGAAATTTCGTTGGTTATGAAACGCCAGTTAAATGGGCGCACGTTAGATAAGGGCTGTTTGCCAGGCGTAAATAAAAATATTTTCTCAGGAGGGAATGTGTTTACGCATACTTTAACTCCAACTTAAACGCGCAAAGCCACTCATATTTTTTCGTGTTTTTATGTTTTATGCGTGCTTATGAATATTATAATAAACGATATTGTTTATTTTGACCCGCGGTGAAGTTTCATGGCACATAGAAAATTACTGCCTTTCCGCAGCTCACATACGGAATGGTAATGGCTGTTATGGATATTAATGTTTACAACACAACGTTTTTAATAATACTTTTACCCTAACTGACGTACACTTCTACCAACGATATAAAGCATAAAATTTTCAACTCAAATTTTGGGATGATATATTATTACACTCTCTTCTACACCGTTAAATACGAAACCGAAAAGGAACTAAATTTAACCATAAACCATGATTTTTTTAATATGAACAGCATTAAACCCTCAGAGACGAGAAGCATAATATGCTTGGAGTTCTAGAATCTTGGGTTCCATCCCAATTTACCGCTATGTCACAACAAATTATTGTAATACTGAAAATCATCTATATTTCCCACTCTATGAAATAATGTGATTTTTATACGTTCTGTTGATTTGAAAACCCGGGTTCAATTCCCAAAGCCGACAAAACAATGTTCATAATATTAAAACTACCCCTGTGGCTTCCCCTTCACTAACATCCTTGAGACTTTGATATGACGGTTGGTATCCGCACTTCACGAACAAAATATATCACTTACCGAGATCTGCTACGGCAGAATGTCACACCTAGTAATGGATAGAAGGCGTGATGATATATTTGATAATCAGTCCATTATTATACTGAAAATAAAAAATATAAATAAATAAACATATCATCACGCCTTCTACCCATTACTGGGTGTGGCATTCTGCCGAAGCAGATCTCGGTAAGTGATATATTTTGCGGTTACCAGTCGTCAAATCACGGCCCCCAAAGATGTTAGTAGTGGAGGAGCCACAGGGGTAATTTTAAATTGGTGAAAATTGTTTGTCGCCTGTGGGAATCAAACCAGGGTTCTCAGGATTCACAGGCCGAGTTTATACCACTGAGCTAGCCATCCCATATATACTGAAAATAGTTACATAATTAAGGTTTATGCACAACCGGGCCGAAAATCATGTGTTTTAGCCCTAAAAAGCGGGCTTAAACACATATGGCTCTAGGGCCATAAAAAAATAATACTTGAATTCAACTGCATTTTTATTACGTTACACACTCAGCAAGATGTTAAGTCAACTGCTGTCCTTTAAGGAATGTAATAAATCTACTAATTAATTTATTTCCGTAATTAATATTTGCAATTTGCAATAAATCCAGACTGGAGTAAAGTCTGGCCATCACGAAGAAATTCCCGGCGATAGTGAAGTTTCATCGTGCACACCTCGAACGTAATTATTTCCACGACATCCTTCTACATTTAATCTCTTTCATCCAGCCTGGAAAAAATCCAATATTTCTTCCCGTGTCATCATCAGCACAGCGAGGAGTGCGCTTGGACTGAGCCAGAATGAACGAAGGTGTCGCCTCGTATTGCGGAGCAAAGCGCAAAGGTCTCGCGACGAGGAACGACCGGCGACGGCGTGATTAAAAAGAACGTCTCTTGGAAAACGCTGGAAGTGTTGGAAGTGTCCAGGAAGTGTCCACTTGCTTAGTGGGTCGTTAGATCGGTTATAGGACCAGGTGAAACTAAAGCGGAAGCGCTTGAATCATTCTGCTACTTTAGGTTATTTATAGAGTTTGATGAATTTCATTTTGATCAAGTACTCCTTGTGTTCGTTCTTCTACGATATATCTTCTGTATTTTTGTTTCGGTCGATAGTCTAAAGATAACCACTAAGTTAATTAGTGCAAAAATGAGTTTATGATTAAAATTTACTGACGTGAGATTAAGTAAAAATGGCAAAAATTTAAACGTCAGGATTTAAGTAAAAGCTATACAGCATTCGTTGTGCTACGTTGACGCTGAACTAATATCAAATTTCATAATTGGTGTATGCGCAGATGCGGATCTAGGATTTTTTTGCGGGAGGGGCTCAAATATTAACAAATATGAAATAAAATATAAAAGAAAATAAATATATCATCACGCTTTCTACCCATTACTGAGTGAGGCACTCTGCCGTAGCAGATCTCGCGCGTGAAGTGCGGTTACCAACCGTAAATTACGGCTCCCAAGGATGTTAAGTTGAAGGGGAGCCACAGGGGTAATTTTAAAGTGACGAAAATTGTTTCTCCCTCAGCATTGTTATAATATAGCTTTTGAAAACTATCGTAGGTCAAAGTCATCAGTCCTTTAACAGATTTTTTGATGTTTAAAATAATTGATCATGAATCTGACAGATCAATGACAACTCAATAACCACAGAAATTATGTGCCATGTGAACGTGCAAAATATAAGATAATTATTAGAAATGAAAAATAATCGATAGTAAATATAACTATTATTTAATATTCTTATTTAATATTTACGTTTCGAGGATTTTCTTTTAAATTTTCATTTAAATATTGCACCATTTTAAAAATAATTTTATTAAGTTGTATCAGGGTGGATGACGTCAGTCCATATTATAAAGTTTTCAGTATATTAAGATAGATGGCTTCTGCAAATTTTCATCTAATTATAGATTTGAGTATGATGTAAAATATACTGAAAAAAATTACATATTTTTATTTCGGAGGCTGCCCGGGCTTCTGAGCCACATCCCTCCTCTAAATCCACCACTGATAATACGTGACTATTTTGTCAGTAACCCCTGCAGATAGTTATACATAGATGTTAATGTACTGTTCTTTACTCTGGTGTAGTATAGATACAACACATCCTGTAAACTGTCATTTCTAAGTAAATGTCATTACTTCCAGTAACTGGAGAATATTGTTCATTCGCTATGAAACGTGATATCTTTTCTTACATTAAAGATAAATCAACAGGAAGTGAACTCTCAGGTGTTTTGATTGAATGATTCTTTTTTGTTCGTACGTGCAAAATGAACAAATCTAAACAACACGTAAAATATAGCTCGTATTTATTTGGGATTTTTAAAGTAACTCGGTAGGTTACTTTCGTTTAATTGGCAAGCTTTAAGTAACTCAGAACTGATCTTGAACTGTCCCTACTGCCCCAGCTATTTTAGCGGGTTGGCAGGTTTAACCCGTTTGCTATCCCTTTCTAATCAATTTGTGATCTTTGTTATCCGTGGCGGCATCGCGATTTGTAATAGTATAGAGAGGTTAGAAGCTATTTTTATGAAAAACGTAAGTAATTTTATAATATACAAAACTATTATTTATGCAGGTGATGGAAGAGCAATATGCAGTATGTGTTTCTTGCAATATAGTAGTCACAGAGGATAATATTATGACAGATAATTGCGACTCCGAAATAAATTATTTTGATACTGCTGATGACAAAATTATAAAAAAATGGACAGACTCTGACGTTATTTGCTTTTTGACTACATATAAAAAATATAAAGATGACTTAAAGCATCCAATTAAAGCGCAATTTAACACACAAACTAAACTAAGCAGATGTCACTTCGAACATGCATTCAGATTTTAAATTTACCGCTAATGTTTACAACTGACACTTGAGACGCATTATTTATTTGGAAGTAACACGAGTTAGTTCTAGGTCAGTTTAGGGTTGAACCCAAAGTTCCCAAACAAATACGGCCATAACATTAAGAAACAGTGTAACATATAATTTATTACTTACTTTTCTATATATAATTTATTTAAAAATAATAGAAGACATATTTTTACGTTTCACAATTCGAATGACAGTTCTTAGAAACTAAATATTTCGTTTGCTAAGTTACTCAGTTTCATTGGTCAATATTGACATATTTTGTAGAGATTCAGAGGACGTTTACAAATTAGATCATATATTTTCTGAGTTTCACTTCCTGTTGGTCGCGCTGCCGCAAAATCGATCGGAAATGAACCTCGGACAAAAACTAAACAAATTTCATACTCGTTATCTCTCTAGAAAATATGTAAAGTCTAAAGATTAATCACGACAAATAAACCCCTCTATTTTGTAACTGAATAATTATCTGTTACTGATCGATAAATTAATGACAACCCGATTACTCTATAGATTAACACCACATCGACTTTCTGTGCCTAAAATAATACATTCTGTTCTTTTTATTTTGTTTGTTTTATGAATTTTGGTCCCGTATGAAACTGTCATTATAAAAAATATTATTTTTAACTACACTTTTTTCGAAACTGTCATTGAGCTGTCATTAGATACATTTTTATAATAACAGCTACGTACACAAATAAGAAATATGTATGTAAATAACTTAAAAAGTCGGGGCAAATTATATTGATCACAGAATACCAAAATTATAATAATTTATACAGTAATTATTATGGGGTAGATGGCTCAGTGGTATCGAGTCGGCTTGTGGATCCTGAGAACCCTGGTTCGATTCCCACAGCCCACCAACATTTTCACCACATTCAATTATTGTGGCTCCTCTCCACTAACATCATTGGGAGGCGTGATTTGTCGACAGGTAACCGCATAAATATATCACTTACCGAGATCTGATTCGGCAGAATGCCACACCCAATAATGGATAAAAGGCGTGATGATATATTTTTTTATATTTATTTTTATTTTATAAATTCTCATTAGGGGGAGTTAGCTCAGTGGATTTAACAACCTTGGATCGATTTCCATAGCAGACAAACAATTTTCACCACATTAAAATATATCACTTACGGAGATCTGCTTCGACAGAGTGCTACATCCAGTAATGGGTAAAAGGCGTGATGATATATTTATTTATTTAATCTATTTATTTATACAGTAATTGTGAGAAATAAAAGTTGTGATTTACTTATCGATAATTGACAGATAATGATCCAGTTGCAGAATAGGAAGGATTGGTTGTTATTAATTTATCGATCAGTAATAAATAATGATCGAGTTACAAAATTGGGAGGAAAATTTCGTATAAATAAAATGATGATGATGATTATGATTAAAACATCTCCTCTGAACTTCTCGTATACGATTCTATCACGCACTAACGCTTCACAACCACGCGTGTGCGTAAACCGGCCAGATCTCTTGATGGTAAACCGCAAAATGTTCCAAATGTCTTCAGCATTGATCGCGCATGGACCGCGGTATGACCGCGGCTCGAACGTATTTAGGACGTGTGGGCGATGTGCAGGGCCGGATTACGCTGTATTTAAGCCCTTGTGACGGTTGTGACGCTGCCCAACAAAACGCGATTGTTTTTTATAAGAGGATTACATTTGATACGGATTTTTTCCTTGAGCACTGCGAAACAGGAGCAGTACAGGGACTAGATAAAAAGTTGTGTTTAGTTTACAAATGTGACTAATTGGTAATCTTCAGTTGTTATACATCCTGCATTATTCTCCAAAAAAATTTAAATGTCATTTGTTTGTAAGTTTTCCAAAGTAGTGGAAATGCAAAATATTAAACTCAAGCAAAGAAGATAAACATTTAAATTTACCTGATTTGCACTATCTTCAAAATTTTATAATGTGTTACTAGTACGGAAAGTGATATATTTCTGGACGATGGTGACAAATGTCAGACGAAGCGTTAGCCAGGTTCTATAAGTACAGGGGTCCGAAAAGTTCACGTTTCTTACTATTTTTAAATAAAATATATAAATATATCATCACGCCTTCTACCCATTACTGAGTGAGGCACTCTGCCGAAGCAGATCTCGGTAAGTGATATATTTTGCGTGTGAAGTGCGGTTACCAGTTGTCAAATCACGGCCCCCAAAGATGTTAATGGTGGAGGAGCCACAGGGGTAGCTTTTGAAATTATGAAAATTGTTTGTCGTCTGTGGGAATCGAACCAGGGTTCTCAGGATCCACAGGCCGACTTCATACCACAGAGCTAGCCACCCCATAGTATTTTTATCTAATCGAATTATCCTAAATTAATTATTTAACTTTATGGGGCAGCTAGCTTAGTGATATCAAGTCGGCCTGTGGATCCTGAGAATCCTGGTTCGATTCCCACAGACGATAAACAAATTTCACCATTTTAAAAACTACCATTGTGGCTCTTCCACCACTAACATCATTGGGGATATCGATTTGACGACTGGTAGCCGCAAAATATATCACTTACCGAGATCTGCTTCGGCAGAATGCCACACCTAGTAATGGGTACAAGGCGTGATGATATATTTATTTTTTTTTTATTTTAATTATTTAATCTTTCAGAAATAAATTAGTTTAGATAAAATGTATTTCACTTGTCAAATTATACTGTTGTTTACCTTCTTTCCTAGGTATGAAAAGTATTATTTTCTTTTCTTAATTGACAGAAGAAAATTTAAATTTTTGACAGCGTTCTGCAAAAAGTGACAGTACTATTATTTCTTGTTGTCCAACAATGATTAGACTGAAAAAAATATTCATGTACTGTATTTATTGTTGTATAGCAACGATTATTAACGTACTGGAATAATGAATTTGCGGATCGAAAACAGACTGGAAAAGAGTCATTTTAAAGCCGATGGGATAAAAAATACGATTGTGTCTGAGTGGTTTGGATTACAATATAATTATAGGCCCCATGTACTGTAGTTGCAACTAAATCAGATAGTACGGAGGTATACATAGTGTTACGGTATTCAAATCCGGATATCTCGAGTTCGAATCCAACTTAAGTTAAATATATATGAACTATCGTACTACGACTCGGTGAATCTGGACGCTGCGCTGTAATTGGGATTAAGTTCCTGTTGTACAGAGTACAATAAATAAATAAATAAGTTCCTCTTTTGTACAGCACCAAATAAAGAAATCTGGCCAATTACAATGAGTAATGTAAATAGTCTAAGAAGCAGCAAATTATTTAATTATGTATATACTAAATCCTACATTTCTTATTTTTATTAGTTATCCTTTAGATCTTTTCTCATATTTATTTGAACAAGAAGCAATAAAATCTCGATAAAAACGTTCGAGATTGCACTCTCTGTTGATTTATCTGTCACTTCCCATACGATTCCATCTAAAATCCTTTCCCTGCGATTACATTAACCTTTCCTTTCTAAAATATGCCAATAAATTCATTCTGAAAGCTCCAAGACTTTGATAATATGCTCCGTAGCGTTGCGTTCGCCATTATACGCTATCTGCCGTCCTTGTGGCAACGACAGCATCGAGCATTGGTAAGGTACATAAGGTGATATGGCGCTTGACTTGAAATGATGGTCCTCGGACAACGAACGCGGTGCTGTGAGCCCTTCTCGAAGATTGATCGACGCGATTCGCGATTGTTAACGTGGAAAGTTCCTGTTGTGTGCGTGTCACTGTCGTCGTTATGCCCGCCACTCAATGGTGCTACTGACTCCTAAGAGGTTATTACTTTCTTTCAACCTTGGAGTGATAGTTTTCGATTCGGTTTGGAAATTATTCTACGGATATTTTTCGTGTTTCATACAATAACTTCAATTGGTCTTACATGATTGATTTTTGAAAAATAGTAATAATTGAACTTGATTATTTAAATAAATATAAATAAATATATCACCGCGCCTTTTACTCAGTAATGGATGTGGCACTCTCACTTTGCCGAAGCAGATCTCTGTAAGTGATATATTTATGCGCGTGAAGTGCGGTTACCAGCCCTCAAATCAAGGCCCTCAAAGATATTAGTGAAGGGGGAGCCATAGAGGCAATTTTTTTAAATTGATGAAAATGTTTGTCGACTGTGGGGATCGAACGAGGGTTCTTAGAATCCACAGGCCGACTTGGTACCACTAAGCCATTACCCCATAAATTACAAATTTCATTGATAAAAAACGGTGCCATTTGATACATTTAGTTGAACGTCTGTATTTTATCTGTGCTTTGTCAAACATAAACGAATTCGTTTGTTCGTTTGAATACTACAAAGAACTTTCAACATGTATTATACACACAATTTTTTCTACTCCTATATGATAAGGAAGCTCAAAATAATAAAATGATTTACATCTGGTAAAATAAGCGAGATATTTGCTCTTCATTTTTGAGAGACTCCAGTTAATTTATACCTTTATTGATAAAAACAGTTCATTAAAAGAACCTATTACAATTAAAATTATGGGGTAGGTAGCTCAATGGTATAGAGCCAGCCTGTGGATCCTGAGAATCCTTGTTTGTTTCTCACAGCCGACAAACATTTTCTCCACATTAAAATTATCCCTGTGGCTTCTCCACCAATAACATCTTTGGAGGCCGTAACTTGACGATTGGTCACCGCACTTCACGCGCATAAATATATCACTTACAGAGATCTGCTTCGGCAGAGTGCCACAGCCAGTAATAGGTAAAAGACATTATGATATATTTATTTTATTACAATTTCTGTGCATCTAAAAATAAAGTCCTTGTAACTATGAAGAGTGTTGCTCTTAAAAATCGTTGCCCCATGGAAGAAACATTATCAGATCCTCTCATCACTGAAGAGTTCCTCAGTCTCGAGTTGCTCTTCCTCGACAGTCTTCTTCACGCGGTGTTGCATTTCAGCGTGTTCCGCTCTCGTGTGATGAGGGCTCGCACTCCGGTGACTTTGTGAGTAGTGGTGCCACGTGCAGCCAAGCGGCGAGCAATGGAACTAGTAGTTTGGGTGGGTGGACCCGAGAATAACGGTTGTAAATTGTGGGAGGAGATAAGGTAAATTACCAGAGTTCTTTATAGGGGTACGAAAGGTAGTTTGGATAAGGGAGGGTAATTGAGGTGTTTAGAAATAATAGGGTTTGATTTTTAGATTGGAGTGCACTTTAAAGGGACGGAAACAGCCTTTTCATTTTGGTGAACACTATTATAATCTACTATAGTTTCGTAAATGGGTGGAAAATTGAATTATGTGTGTATCGAGCTATCTCAAATAATTTCTATATTATTAAAGACTTATAGACTTATAGAAGACTAAAGGGGACACTTGATGGTTTTCAAGTTACAATACAAAATTATATTTTTTTCAAATAGGATGATACATATTTTTGTGTTTATTTTAAAGCATATTTTTATTGAGAAAAATGCGGTTGAATTTTAAATAAATTAGATTTTTAATATTAATGTACACAGTAGGCTATGTATAAAAAACAAAAGACAAAACTAAATCAAATACATTTGAATTGAAGTAGATTATTTTAATAGGCCAAATGTAATATGGTAAGGTAATAAAGGACAAAAGACAATCTGACTCTTTAGGACAAACATAAACTTTAGATTCATGTTTTTTGCTAAGTTTAGATTCTTACTTATTTTTTCATTTTAGATATATGTTTGCCCCAAACATATTAAATTCGTAACTTAATTTAATTGGTTGTTATACTTTATTTTAACGTTTGACCTGAAGATGGCCATAACCTTGGCCGAAACTTGTCAATACATCTTCAATAAAATAACTACAACTTTAAGCCTTTTGTCCACTATTACCTTACCATATTTGAATTGAGTTTAGAAAAAAGGGTTGAATTCAATTAGAATACTATTTATAAGGGGATCATAACCCAGTGGATAAAAGCTAGGTAAAACTTGCGATTCTTAATTAGCAAGCAGGAGGCCGTGCGTTCAAATCTCACTGACTTCTACTTATATGTGTATATAACAAATATCATTGTGTCTGAGTAGTTTGGATTGCACTATAAAGCTGTAGGCTCCCTTGTACTGTAATTGAGATTAAGTTCCTGTTGTGCAGAGTAACACATAAATATAAATAAAGTTATTAAAATTGTGAAAACGAAGCATTAACTAACAATGAACTGACATAAACAGAAAAATACAAGTGACTGTCACTTCTCGTAATCATTACTGTACATTTTATTACATTGTCCATGGACGCGACCATGATTAGCCAATCACCATCGTGGCAATGTATTGCCTATGCTGTGCAACGCTATGAAGTTGTTACGGTGTGACAGAATATAGATCTATTTCAAAATGTAAAAAAAATTGTTTATTGTTATTGGCGAGTTATGGTAAGACAAGGTATAGTAGTGACAGCAAACAAGGTAATTCAGTAAATTAAAAAACCAAGTAACTGATCTATTTCAATAAGATCTGATCCCAAAGGCAAATGAAACGCCCAGTGAGAAGAAAAATGCCTGTGATGAAACGATTTACAAAATATTTCAATACTTGTAAACAGTTTTTTGATGAAAATATGGAGATAATGAGACAAGACGACAATTTATTATGAAGAAAAGTCCTGTTTTTTACGTAGGTATTGAAAATTTGAGGCAATATTACTGTTGAACATATCTCATTTCGTCTTATTTCATACAGCCCAACTGAAATTTTCATCAAATCAAAATTATCTCTGGATTTATTTTAGAAGAGCTGCTAAACAAGAAATGGGGAAAACGATGTGAGGAAATCATTATTTACTCTAATACTGGAAGAGATATTGAAACACGCTTAGCGGCATTGAATTTCTCATACTTTAATAACTGTCTTATAATGAAATTTGAATAATTTTGCTTTTCATAACAATAACAGAAGAGCTACTAGTGATACTGGTAAATATTTTTCCAATCTCACTCTCAGCAACAACTTGTTACAAACTAAAACAATCAATAACTCCGTTTGAACAAATAATCCAGCGTAGAAAATTGTAAATCAACAAGCTTGTAAATCCACATTTCACCAGCGAGAAGCGTTCGCCAACGCAAAACAAAAGTACGAGGCTTGGTCGACATTTTCAAACGTAAACATGTTGAAAACAACAACAGTCCTGCCTTTAGCCATGAGTTTTGCGAACTTCCCTCTCCTGGGGAGGAGGATGGGGCATAAGAAGAGTTCAGTATTCAAAGAAAGTCAAGTTAAACATTCTCAGAACGCGACCCCAGGGAATACTCTGCTGCATACAGCGAACCTTCCAGATTTTTATCCGTAAAATGCTATGGAAGTTTCGATTACATACTGAAATGCCAAAGGGACAACTTTCTTAACGTTTTATACGCCTTGTAACACTTAAATTTAATTAATTTTATAAGGAACTTCCTAATTTTATACTAATAATGAACAGTTGTTATGATCCACTAAGAAATACTATGAGTAGGTATTCACTATAGTCTTATAACGAAAGAATAATGAGAATAATATTTTATGCACAACCGGGCCGAAATTCATGTGTTTTAGCCCTAAAAGCGGGCTTAAACTCTCGTTTTTGGCCCATGGACCAAAAAGAAATTATTCCTATGGATACATAATTAAAATGACAATTTTTGTTTATTGTGAATACTTGATTTTACAAAATGTTATTTTGACATAAACCTATGTACATATTTTAATCTTTTGAACATATAATTAAATGCTATTTTGTTGTGCATAAAATTAGCGTTTCTGACCCTGAGCATGTTATTAACCCTCGGCGCTTTGCGCCTTGTGCTAATAATCATGCCACGGGCTAGAAACGCCCGTTTTCACCCTTGGTACATAAATAACTATTATGTGAAATGTCAAGTTAGTTAACTTTTTGGTCGAGTGACATATCTCTTGGTCGGATCTTTTTGGCCCAGATTATTAATAAACAAAATAAGAAAACAGCAACAAAACTTAAATTTTAAACTTGGTTTTAATTAATAAAATCAAATCAAAGTTATATGTCATATGGACTAATTGATATTGTTGTCAAATATTCGATATGCTTTTATTTATTTAAATTAAGTTTAAAATATAAGTTTTGTTGGTGCAACTGACCATAAATGTGTCAACATGCCAACCTCAGCAATGTCACTAACATAGGAAGAGTACGAAATACTCTGTATACAACACATACAGATATAGAACGATCAGATAACGAGATGATGATTCGATTCGTTTCGTGAATGCGTTTTCGATGTTTCCACGGCCTTCTTGATGACCTGACAACACATGGCGCCACCAACCATTCGCTATAAATACGCCGACGATATCGATGCATTCGACCATTTATCAAATCATAACGAGGAACGATCGTTTGATAATGCCTTGATACATCTCTAACACTTCCCATTGATTTGTCATTTGCACCAATTACTAATATTTGTTTCGTCGTAAAAATCATCATTAGATCTAATTGGAGAAAGAAACAAGCTATAAAAATAAAAGAGAAATAGTTGTGCTCCTCAGTCGACAACAGTCTCATATTACAAACAAGAGTTCTTCGGTTCAGACATTGCTGATGTCAATTATCACAAAAAATATTCCACTTTAAACTAGAAAACATAGTAAACGAGGTAGTTAGCTCAGTGGTATCAAGTCGGCCTGTGGATCCTGAGAACCCTGGTTCGATTCCCACAGGCGACAAACAATTTTCACCATTTTAAAACTACCCCTGTGGCTCACACACCACTAACATCCTTGGAGGCCATGATTTGAAGGCTGGTAACCGCACGTCACGCGCAAAATATATCACTTACCAAGATCTGCTTCGGCAGAATGCCGCACCCAGTAACGGGTAGAAGGCGTGATGATATATTTATTTATTTATTTATAATAGTATAATTTATTTTTAGTAATTGTTGTTTGAACTGGAAATCTGTAATTTATTATTTTAAAAATAAAAATTGAAATTATCAGTTTTTATAAGTATTCGTAAACATTTTGTCCGTAGCAAAAAAAATATATTTTCATATTTATAATATATGAAGAGAAAATGTTCATTAAACTAAAAATAACCCGTATAAAAATGAATAAAAAATAAGGTTCCAAATTAATTTATAATACTAGGCAGTACTAACCACCCAGAATGAACAAAACATAATGAAGGACGCCACGCGAGCATCCAAGTTATAATGTTATAATATAAAATCAAACTGACATTATTTTCAGTACTAGAATTACAGATTCTAATTTACTTTGATGTAATTCACCCCAATAAGTGCATCAGTTTACTTAATTTATTTCATTCAGTCATGTTGTCTAATTTATCTGAACTGATTTAAGTGAACAGTGAACCAAGTGGCAAATGGAATACAGCTAGTAAGTCGGTGTTGAATAACTAAATATATATCATTTCACTCAATTGCTTTTTATTGAATGTAATATATTAGGTCTGCATTTAAAGAAATGCCACAATTACTATTGAAATGTGCGGTTATCAACTGATTTTATGCGCTAAAATTGAACCCTGCTTTTGAAACTACAAATTATTACCTTTCTTATTAGGCTACTTGATTCAATAAAGCAACTATGTAAGTTTGCCTTATCGTGAAAAATAAATGATGAAAAATGTAAAAGAAAAGTAGAAAATGGGTTAGAAATACCAACAGAGCCACCTGTACGTACTACGTGAAAACTAAAGTTTGGTTATATTCATTAGTTATTCAATTTCGTTAGAGGTATGACTTGAAACTTCTTGCACCCTTGAAGATACTTCTAGAATAACTTCAGCAGTATGTTCATCTGAAGGAACGGTGAAGTAACATTAAAGTGTTGCTCTCATAGTGTCTCCATCCTGCTCTGACGCGCTTGCTGTCGAATCATGAAGTACAACTGCTATGATTACCAAACTTCATGAAATTGACATTAGACTAAATTTGGGAATTGATTATCCCTCTACAGCACACAATGAGTAGATAAATAGGTTTTGAAACGTCTGTGAAGTTGTTTTATTTGGTTGATTTAAATAATTAATTGTTGATTGAGTCCTAAAAGTTTCATTGTTCCCGGGAGCGAAACAAACAGATGAATCCAAGGCACAGTTGATATTAACGTGTCTTTGGTTGAATTATTTAGAAGCAAATCTTGAGTTTGCTTGTTTTTCACTAGAGGCGTACCCGGAACAAAGGAAACTAAACAGTGAGTAAGACAAATGTTTATATTACTTCCATTTGGGCTGGTACCGGTCCTGTAGAAACCAGAACGCAATGAGGTCATTTAATTAAATCACGCGTACCCTCGACTATTTAATTTTCGTTGCTACGCAATTTAATATAAATTTTAACTGAGATACGACGGTTCCTTTTTTCGTTTAACAAGACAATGCATTATGCATATATTTACAAATAATATGATCCGGAAAAGTACAAGAACAACAGCACAACACAATTTAATAAAGGGAAATATTCTAACAAACGGGTATTTTTTATCTGTTGGGGAATTTATTTCCAGGCAATTTATTAGCTCTATTTTTATATGTAAGGCGCAATTCACTCACTGAATACAAAAGAATTTTTCGACAATATTATTATGAGACTTTTCCAGAATATCAAGTAATTGCGGAGATACAAAAACGATCTTTTATTTTCTCAAAGATAACACACAACCTCAAAAAGAATATTATGAAAATACATACATATGTTTTATCTTTTATTCTCCAAATTAAGATGGCACGAATCCGCATTATAATATATTCATTTATACATCTTATTCAAGCTGCATACAAGCTTCACCAAACTTTTTTATTCTGACAGCATCACATCACTTTCTATTTCTCTAAATCGAAATGATGTTGAAAATCATCTTCGTTTAAATAGCAAGTTCTACAGCAAAATTTAATTTGAAGCTTGATAAATAAAAATATAAGTAACTCAAAGTTACTTGTCAAATGAAACAGGATTGACAACTTTAAAACTCCTGTTGCCTATGACACAAAACAAAATAGAGAAAAAAAAATTGGGATAAAATCAGATTTCAATCACATGGTGACCATATTATTTTTAAGGTAGATTCATAAAGCGAATTAGCGCTAACACCGTTTTTAATTTCTCGTGCTTCAATGACTTGTAAACAAATTTTCAGCATTTTTTATTTTTCAAAAAGTTTTCACCGAAATGTTCTCATCGCGTTGTTTTTGAACAATATTTCAAAAACTAGAAGACATATGTACTTGGGGATACTACCATTGGATTCAGCGGGTCAAAATACATACGTATGTAAATTTTTGTTACAATATTTGCACGAGGAATAATTTTAGAGCAAACAGTCTGAAAATAGCCTAAAATCGAAAAAAATCAAAGGGAAATTTTCAAAAAACAAAAATCGTTAAAAATTTGTTTATAAGTCAATTCGTACACGGGGAATTTAATGCCGTTGAGCGCATCTTCATATCTTGTTTAGTTTTTAAGATATAGTCTGGGGAAAAGTTTAATTTACCAAAAAATTTATCTCATCCAGTTTTCCACATTCCTCAAAAACTTAACAAGATATGAAGATGCGCTCAACGGCATTGAATTCCCTGTGTCCGAATTGACTTGTAAAGCAATTTTCAGCATTTTTTATTTTTCAAAAAGTTTTCACCAAAATTTTCTTATCGAGCAGATTTTGAACAATATTTCAAAAACTAAAAGATGTATGCACTTGGGGATATTACCATTGAATTCAACGGATCAAAATACAAACGTATGTAAATTTTTGTTACAATATTCGTACGAGGAAGAATTTTAGAGGAAACAGTCTCAAAACAGCCTAAAGTCTTTCAGTATATGAAAGAGTTATGGGATCGAGGTTGCCTATGACACATAACAAAATAGAGAGAAAAGTTGGAATAAAATCAGATTTGAATCACATGGCGACCATAGTTTAGTTGGTTTAAAGCATATGATCAGAGTTTAAAGATCTCAGGTTCAAATTCTAGCTGTGTCCCAATTTTTCTCTTTATAATTAAATTAGAGATCATGTCTTCTTCGATCAATCATATCCATCCATTTCAGAGGAGTATTTCAAATATACTTATTAAATAAGTTCGAGAGTTCAACACGTAGCGTGTCGGCCATTCAATAAATTCAAGTTTAAAAGCAAAAGCTCTTAAAGCAAAAGCACGTAAACTTCATCATTAAAACTTGAACCTTATCAGGCTAATTTACAAAGTGATAATAAAAATTAAAAACTCTGAAGGGCGTCACAACAGAAGAAGCTGTGCTCTTGACGACGATATCTTTGTTTTACATCATTAACCGCCATTACCGCGTGGCCTGCTGCAAATTCCCGATCGGGTAGTTGCGAGAATTACCGCTACGGTGCCGTGGCGCTGCTTATCGCGCAACGTCTTCCGGTTCTGTTGACTTAAGGGATAACACCGTTATGCGGAATCAGCGTTCTGACTTGGCTGATGCGGACAGCCTGGTTAATATGCAAAGTAGCTGGCCTGTGTATTCTGGCTACGGGGTGTCGTCAAGAATCTCAACACTCCTACGTCATAAAGAAAAATCTTACTAACAGTTTTCATAGATCTGTCAATAATCCTCCCTATTCTGTAGCGTTACAGATCGATAAATTAATAATAACCTTTATTTTTTATTATTATCTTATAGATTACTATCAATGTCCGGCAGTACGGTGGAGTGGATAGCATTACGGAATTCGAATCCGGAGATCCCGAGTTCGATTCCTACTCAAGCTAGAAATTATAATTACAACCACTCTGCGGCTCGGTGAGTTCGGACCCTGTACTGTAATTGGGAATCAATTCCTGTTGTACAGAGTAACATAAATAAATAAATAAATAAATAAATAAATTTCGGCATTCTGTAACCAATAGTTATTTATGTACTAAGGGTGAATACAGACGTTTCTGGCCCGTGGCTTGATTATTGTTTTGCGCCTCGTGCTAATAATCAAGCCACGGACCAGAAACGCTAATTTCACCAGTGGTACATACAATATTTTATGCACAACAAAATTACATTTAATATAAAATAAAATAAATATATCATCACGCCTTCTACCCATTACTGAGTGTGGTACTCTGTCGCAGCAGATCTCGGTAAGTGATATATGTTGTGCGTTAAGTGCGGTTACCAGTCGACAAATCACGGCCCCCAAAGATGTTAGTGGTGGAGGAACCACAGGGGTTGTTTTTGAAATTATGAAAATTGTTTGTCACCTGTGGGAATCGAACCAGGGTTCTCAAGATCCACAGGCCGACTTCGTATCACTGACCTAGCCACCCCATAAATAATAACATTTAATTATATGTCAAAATGACATTTTGCAGAATGAAGTATTCACAATTAACAAAAATTGTCATTTTATTTATTTATCCATGTCCATGGGTCAAAAATAAATGTTTAAGTCCGCTTTTTAGGGCTAAAACATATGTTTTTCCGGTCCGGTTGTGCATAAATTTATTTATTCTTTGATTTCTATATTACTTTTATGCAGTTTGCGAAGATGCTAGTATAAAAATAATACTTTTTTAGATGACCACTTCAGAAAACATTAGATATCGCGACAGTAACCTACTTCAAAAAGTTGAAAATAATAATAATCTTTTCATTATGCCCTTAACACATAAATAACTATTAAAAAATAAATTAATAAATATATAACCATGCCTTTTATCTATTATTGAGTGTGGCAATCTGCCGTAGCAAATCTCGGAAAGTGAAATATTTATACGCGTGAAATGCGGTTACCCCTCGGCCTCCAAAGATATTAGTGGAGGGAGAGCCACAGGGGTATTTTTTTTTAATGTAGTAAAAATTGAGCCACCTACTTCATTAGAAATATAATTATCAGTAATAATATGACAAGAGAGTGAGAATAAATTGAAAATAATTTGACAGATCTATCGAAAACTTGTTGCCAGGCAATAAGTTTGAGAAAGATACTGGAGAATTATTTTATAATTTATCCAACTCTCGAGTTATATTTAATTAGATTATTTTTTGACTTAGCTGTTGAGGTCGATTCATCCAATTTAAAAGATTTTGGACTGGGTTCATATCGATTGATTACTTATTAATGTATTCTTGAAAGTTGTTTCCAAAATTTGTCGGTGTATTTCTGTATCAGAAATGGAACTAAATCGATTTTTTCACACATTTTACTTGACGCGTTGACAGTTTTAAATAATTATTTGGCAACTACCTATCATTTGTCACAAGCAAAAAAGCAGCTACAGAGATAATTGCCGGGAATAATCACAAGAGCTTTATTCTCAGTATAATAATGACAGGATTGGTTAAAATGCAGACACGTGACATACAATAAAGCATTTCATTGGTTTTGAGAAACATAAAAAAATAATCATCTCTGTATGTTTTTTGTTTTTGTTTTTATTTTATTGGCGACAATCCTTTTTTTGCATATTCTACATGATTATCAGCTTCTTTCTTTCTCGGCAAAAATATTAGTGCTCTGTAGTGATATCTGTTAAAGCGTGATTTGACAACTTGTAATTGTCAAAATCTGCAAATGGATAGCTATCACGTTGAAAAATGGATAAAAAAGCGTAACTATATTATAAATATTGTGAAATATTTAGATATAAACGTTTAATTTTAATGGCAAATCATTGTGCGAAGTGTAATGTCATTGGGTAACGAAAATGCGTTAAAAATTTTATGTATCAAATATTTATAGGCACTAAAGTAATTTATGGATTATTAATTCTAATTTTTCACAGAATGTTGTAAAAAGTAATTGTCCATTTTTTCAGCAATTATAAATTTATTATAGCAGCGAAAATTTATAGTTATTAAAATTATTATTATAACGAAAACTAATTTTAGTTTACAACTAGCAGAATTCTATCATATCTAGATAAATTTCAATATAGTTTGAGAAAGTTTTATCAGATTCGTAGCAAATGTAAATTTATTCAACTGTAGATTCATATTAAAAACTTTTATTAGAAAAATATCACATTACCCTACATCGGGTTTAAAAATAGAACTTTTAGCAAACAGCTTTATCTTTATTTCGAGTCAGTAACCTTAAAAATATATTATTTCCAAATTGTCCCATCAGTTCTGTCTTACCTGACAAAGTTATTTTTATTACTCCTGTGTAAACACAAACAATCGTTACTTTTCCCTAGTATCGTCAATTGTTTGTTTTGAAACAAATGATGAAAATGTTGCAAGGAACTCTAGATATTTCTAAGAATATACACTCCTTCCTATCTAGTTTATGATGGAGATAATTATAATTTTACAGGCGTCTTAGAGCAATGGGAAAGATATAAATCAAGCAATGAAACGTGTCCCCCCTGTTTTATAACTTGCTAACTGCGTCATCATAGTTAGGACGATTTCCGTTTCCGTTTTATCGTCTTCTCCATCCGGAACATCGGGTCATTCATTAGAGAAATTAATTTTCACTTGTTTCTAAGATAAACAACGATCAACCCGGAAACTTCTTTAGAACTGTTATCCATTCTTAGCCTACTTCGTCAGTTCGCCTTCTATCTTATTTCGCTAGAGATAACATTCTATAAATGAAATTTCATTTTGCTCATCCTGCATTTTTTAATACTTCATTAAAACTCTTAGCAACTTATAGTTCCTGGAATTGTATTAAATCGGGTTGTATGAAATGTAGTACTGGATTATTATATAATTGTTAGTAACATTAAAAAACAGTTTTTCTATTATCGGTTTACTCTCGTTTTATATTAATCATGATTAAATAATAATAAAAAACTATGGTTACTCATTATTAATTAGCTTAATCGGGAATAAACAGGTGATAGAAAAATTGGCCCATTGTTATTCCATTGTTAAATAAAGCTATCATCATTATTTGCTACTCTCTATATCTGGAACTGAATCCCAAACGAAGTACAGGGAACCTATACTGCTTATAATGAAATTCGAATCACTCAGATTTTTTTAATTTGGTAAAAATATAAGTTGAAGTCAGATTTTAAGGCGCGAATTCTTATTTGGTAAATGCAAGTTATATTCATTGAATTAAGAGTGCATGTACTTTAATCAATAATTAATGCTACATTAGTGCTGTGCCATTGAAACTTATAGTGATATAACAACGTCGTTAAAATAAAGTTCGATATTTTTCTGCAACTTATATATCAGTTAACAGCATTGAAGTATTCTTACACTGGCAGCAAAAATCTTTACTAAGATGGCAGCACAAGACTTTGATTCCAATTTATATAAATTAAAAACGTGAAGTTATATAAAACAGGTAGACATCATTTTCTAGCATTAATTGTATGTAATACAAGAAGTATTGAAAAATGTTGGTTCAGCGAACCTGGTTTTGAACTCTAAAATGGTGGATTCAGTTCCGATTCAGGTCGACAAAATTAACAACAGTTTGGGTTTTGCACTGTTTTTTGTTCGGGTTCGGTTTGATTTTCGGTTCTTGGTTATTTGTATATCAAGAGAAGAAAGTGAGATATTTCTTCCCGAATGTACCGTTTCATTGCACGAGTCAAAGGCGAGGAATATAAATGCCTGAGAGACGAATGACAATTCCTTCACGAGATGTACATATCAGAAAATACAATTTTCAGAAATATTTATGTACCAACATTACAACATTTTGGAGATGAAAACAGGCGTTTCTGGTCCGTGGCATGATTATTATGTAGCACGAGGCGCACATGCTAATTTCACCCGTGGTACATACAATATTCTATACACAACAAAATAATATTTAATTATATGTTTAAAGGATTAAAATATGTAAATAGGTTATATGTCAAAATAACATTTTGCAGAATCAAGTATTCACAATAAATAAAAATTTAAATTTTTTATTTTTGGCCCGTGGGTCAAAATAAATGTTTCAGCCCGCTTTTTAGTGCTAAAATTAATTTAGATAAGATTTATATGCTCTTGACAGATGTCACATGAATGTCACTAATGTCAAATCATTCCGTTGTTTTCCAGTTGTTATGTATATGGCTTTACTTGGAGGGAAAAAATATCACTTTCAATTGAATAAGGAAAATTTTGCTTTCTAACAGGGCTGTAAAAAAACTATTTTGGCAATTGTTATTTGAAAGACCAACTCACTAGCGTGAACAAAAGTATGTTAAGACTATTTTGATTACATATTGTTAGAAGTACAGTTGTGTGTTTAGCATTACAGCATTCGAATTCGAAGATACCGAGTTCGCATTCCACCCAAGCTAAAAATATATCAACTATTATACTGCAGCTAGGTGAGTCCGGATCCTGTACTGTAATTGGGAGTAAGTTTCTGTTGGACAGAGTAGCAAAAATAAATAAATAGTTAATGAAATTACATAGTCCTTATTATGTTTTAGAGCCCTAGTAACTAAATAGTTCTAGTAGAGCTTCTAATTAAACATGATAGAAACCTCCAGGCCATAATCAGAATCCGTCCTTCAAAACACATCTCCTGCTGCCTTCCTGCTGCCTTCCTGCTGCTCCAGCAAGAGGCCAGGATATTCCCAGGTAATTGCATTCCCTCCAACGTCCGAATCTGCCTACAAGATGACCGAATTACAACCCGCCTCTGGACACTGTCGCCGCCCCCACTTTAGAATAAGAACTTTAATCTAGGTTGCAAATTAACGTACCAATTAGTGTGAATTTTCCATGTCAGTGCGGAATTGCGGAGTCGGCTGTGACTGGTGATGTTGAAGTGTTTATCCGCCTTTGCGAGTCGGAAGGAATGTTATCGTCGAAAGACGACTGCGAGAAAACTTAGTGAGATGAACGTCGTGATTAAATGAAAACTCAGTTTGTAAGTTGATGCGAGTTATTTGAGGTTAGATGATTTTAATTAGGAAAAAATATTGCCAGATGCAATTTGCATTTCATCCTGCTGCTCTTTATAAAATCAGACAAGTTATGTACTACTAAATTTTATAGTTTCTATTTGAGTAAGGATATAAATATGTGTCCACAAAATGTTTGAGTTGCTTTTAAGCACAGATATTTATTTATTTAGAAATTTGGAAGGGTTATTAAAGGTATTTTTTTTGTACAATCTTTTTTTTTGTACAATCTTTTTTTTTTTGTTTACCAATTTAAAATGAGTTTGTTAATTTCGAAACCTACTTAACAATGTTTTAAGACGTAACCTTAAGTGTAAATAGAATTGCTAAGTAAAATTTCGCTTAATTTCGGAGCTGCGAATGACCCTTAATACTAAAATAATTATTTTTGTCTTCTAAAATTTTAATAGATCTTAAAATAGTTATACAGGATGTTTAGTTTAAGTGAGACACCATTGCTATCTCAAGAACTATAAGAACTACAAGGTTGATTATTGTAGCAAAGAAGTACCATTTTACAATTCTATTATAAAATTATTAACAAACATTTTTTTCGACCAGTGGTTCTCCAAATATGGAACACAACTTTCTTATTTTATTCTGAATTCAACGAATCCCTCATATTACAAATGTTTTGAGTTGCACCCTTTGAAAACCACTGTTGTTGTGAATAGACCACAGAAATAAACGTCAATAGGAACGAAATATACAAGTGCAAAAAATTCAAAATTCAAAATTGTGAGGTTATGATCATAGAGATATGAAGTTCACTACGGCATACGTTTCTTTTCAAATTTAAAATAGACATAAAAAATCTATGACATGACCTTTCAAAACAATAACCATTTATATTGGTAACATTAAAACAGTAATTTGTTGCATCATTGGTCGTTTCCCTTAAAAATTTCAATTTTGATACTTATAAAATAAAAACGCGATAAGACAATAGTAACTGCATATACCATTCGACTCGCATTCAAATTTACCGCCCTAATATGGACCGCCCACTTATGTAGTCTATTGTTTTATAATAAATTTGCAAAATGGTATTTGTTTGCTAATTTAACTAACCTAGTAACTCTTACACTGGTATGCATAGTCGTTCGCCCAGCGACGCGCTAAGGAAGCGCCCATAAGCGATACACTTGACGAAACGCTGGCGAACCGCTGGCGAACGACTATGAATACTAGTGTTATAGTTCTTGAGATAGCAATGGTGGCTCACTTAAATTGAACAGCCTGTACACTACTTTTTTTCTTACCATTTGATAAAAATGCACGAGACTGCTTTTCTTATAAGTTTACCTGTAAAACATTTGTGACAATTTCTAAAATAACTGACATTTTAACACCACAAGATTAACAAAATCCTTTAAAAAAAATAACCATAATGAAATCATTGTGTAATAAAATTGCTTCTACTCTACTAATAAAATTACGCTTGTTGCCCTATTTTTAATTAATCTCTGATTTATTAACACCGACCTAAAATATAATTAAAACATAATGCTCAGCTGGTATTGACATCACATTTAACGAGAAATTTATATCAGATGAAAATTTTCAATAAATACAATGTTGGCTAGGGGTTGTCCGCAGTAAGGGGTGGGGGGATATTTCCGAGGGGATTAAAACCTCATAAATTCCTCTACGCTGTAATCGGCACAGCACGGTTCGGCCTGGTGGCAGACACGCAACTGTGTTGAAAACTTCATCAACTATTCGTTAACGTTGTTATCGACTGAGCTATGTAGATATGGAATGGTGTGTGTGGGAATAAAAGGTGATAATGTGTGATGAACTGAAAGAAACGTAAGGGTTTTTTAATAACTGTACAAATCGCACGATATTCCAACTTAGTTTTAATACTTTGCGTTCACAAACGGTTCATTAATATACTGCAAAGAGTTTAATAATAGAGGCTCTTGTTAAATTGTTTTTGGTCACCTTTGGTTTGTAAGATTGGTACTAGTACAATGCCACATGTTAAATGTCGTTTTAAAATAACCTTAAATATTTTAAAATGTTCTTTTATAACAATTTGAAAGTTTTTCCAACGTCAAAAGAATCATTCTTAAAATGATCTTACAACCTGGTAAGCAATAACCTACCTTCGGTCTCGTGTTTAAACTTTTCTTACATATTTTGTATACCTAATAAAACACTAGTGTAATACAAAATTTTATCCGCAACTCATAATTATAGGTATCGAAGAAGATTGGTCGTAACGTTTAACGTTAATTCAGTTATATATAGTTTCTCAAAATATGGTAGATCATGAAGTGGTTGCTAAGTAACAAGTTGTTTACAGTGTTTAATGGAATATTAAACACTAGTGTTTTATGAGCCATATAATACAACTGAAATCAGTATAATTATGTCTTTATAATATATGAGTTGTGGATAAAATAATTTATATATTTCTTTCTAACTGTTCCATAATTATTGCTCACATAAAACTTCAAATTATAGTATACTATTCTCCATTTTCAAGTAAGTTAACAGTTAGAGTAAACTCTCGTTCATCTACATCTTACTCTATTCACTAAAATAAAATTAGTACCAAATTATGTAATAAAACTATTTGATTTCCTTATAAACTTTAACTTCATCATAAAACAAAATATAACTCACGTTCTACACTAATAATTAACATTGAGCATATAATAAACATCGCCATCCAGTGAGCTATGAAAATACATATGCATATGGTAGGTACATATGTGACGTCATTAAATGATCCCAGTGGTAGTCAAAGAGATTATTGCTAATAAATTTGTATGATGGATATGATTTGATAATTAGTTGCTCTGGGATGTATGGATGCATTTACAAAGTGACCACAATTCGAAAAAGATTAACTCAATATAGGAATATTCTATTTATTCATCTTCTCATTTATTATTACTATTACTATTATTACCTAAGAATAAATTAAACCCCTAAGCCTTAATAAATATAAAGATAAACCTAAATACGTATTTTGAGAACTAAGTTGAATCGGATTCAACCTTGACCACTAGCTTGGTTCACAAGTCGTGTAATCTTGTTTTTTTCCCTTGCTTCGTCTACTGATGCTGACAACTTAGTTCTCGAAATACGTATTTAGATTTATCTTTATATTTATTAAGGCTTAGGGGTTTAATTTATTCTTAGTTATATCTTAGCCTTAGATTTTTACTTTTTACATTACTATTATTTCTCAAATATGTAATAGTATATTATTCAAAGAGCGTATGTATAGTCATTATTTGCGAGTCAATACTATACTTTATATAAAACTAAGAAAAAGCAACAAAAATAATAACACATAACCTTACTTTTATCTGTCATTGATAACAAATGATAAACCAAGTGCTTGAAACATGAGAAAATACTTGATTGCTATTGGTTGGAAATAGACCGTGGAATATTAACTTTCATATTATACAAGTGCAATATGAGTTAGATACATAATGAAGACATTATTCAATAGTTGTTGAAAAATTATTTTAATATTTCTAAGGGCCGGATTTCCCATCTCCAGATAAAGTTCCCAACAAGTATCACCAGGTAAATAAAATAATAGAGTAATGGTAATTATACCGAATGCTATTTTCTGTTGCTTTTTTATTATTATTATTCAGCTGAAAATTATAGGAAACTTTATCTGGAGAAGGAAAAACCAATCCTAAATGTATGGATCGTAGTTTAAAAACGTTTCTAATTATCAAAATATATGTATAATAAATTAAAAACTACAAAATTATGTCATTATTTCATCAAAAAAATATTTACGGTAGATAAAGCAAATATTGAATAATTTTAATTTATTCTGTTTGTCATTTGGAACTAATATTTACCAATATACCAGTTTTATATTTTTTGTTTTTTTTGTCCCTATTTATTGGTTAGTTGAGTAAAACAAACTAATTTGCGTTTTAATTTGCAATGCAAATTATTTCAGTAAATAGTTAACAGTTGTAAATCGATTGTAACTTTTGCTTACTCATCAAATTAATACTTTTTTGAGGGAAGCAGCATCCTTGTAAAAATATTTATTTATGCTACTCTGTAAAACAGGATCTGAATCCCAATTACACTACAAGGCCCGAACTCATCGAGTTCCAGTGTGGTAGATCATATATAGGTATATGTTTTTTACCTTGAGTGGGATTCCAACTCGGGATCTCCAGAGTTGCGTAATGTTAATTACACCACTGTAATTTTAACAATATGTAATAAAATAGTCTTAACATACTTTTGTTCACGCTAGATTCACTAATGAGTTAATCTTCCAAAAAACTATTGCCAAAATAGTTTTTTACGACCCTGTCAGAAGCAAAAATTTAATTATTAAATTGATATTTTATCTCTAGGGAAGAAAGTTAATTTATCTTCCCCAAGTAAACTCATATATTTTGTAGCTTGAGTAGAATTCGACATCAGGATATCCGGATTTGAATTCCGTAACATTACCCACAAAAAAATAATTAAAAAAATTCAAGATGGTAATATTAACAGATTAAGGGCCAGTTTTTCAATCACCGGTTAACTCTCGATTAATGTTAATCATGATTATATAATAATGAAAACTATGGTTTCCATTATTATTTAATCATGAATAAAATAATCCGTGAATGAAAAACTGGCTTTTAATAAACACTTAATATTTAATTTATTTGGTATTAATTAGTTACAATAGAGTTCAAATTCATAATTATCTAGGTTATATTACAAAACAAAATACTTATCTTTAATTGTTAATAAAGAAGTATTTAGCAGTTTAATGTAATTATTATATTATATATTATTATGGGGTGGCTAGCTCAGTGGTATGAAGTCGGCCTGTGGATCCTGAGAACCCTGGTTCGATTCCCACAGGCGACAAACAATTTTCATAATCTCAAAAACTACCCCTGTGGCTCCTCCACCACTAACATCTTTGGAGGCCGTGATTTGACGACTGGTAACCGCACTTCACGCGCAAAAATATATCACTTACCTAGATCTGCTTCGGCAGAGTGCCACACCCAGTAATGGGTAGAAGGCGTGATGATATATTTATTTATTGTATTTTATAAAAAAAGGAATAATTTTACATGAGCTAAGAAATGACAGCTAATATGATAGATTTATGTATTTTTACAACTAGACAACTCAACAAAATTAGTCCTAAACACAGTTGTTCAAAATTGCATTTTGCATTTTTGACAAAAACAGTTGCACAAAATTCACTTTGTAAACGCGATGTACTGCCGAAATTATTTAATAAGTACTGAAGTAATGAATGCGTTGAAAAACCTTGACTTCTGGGTAGTAATTTGCTAGCAATATTAAGGTACAGCTTTCGATTCATTCATCAGGAAGTCAAGATGTGTCTGCTATATTGTCAAGATTTATATCCCGTACATCAAAAATAAAAAGTCTATTTTTCTCACGTCACAAGCCGTCTTTATAATTGGGTGCTGAAGCTATCCGTCTCTTCGTCGAGAGCAATCAAACAGCGGAAGAATAAGAAGAGGAACAAGGAAAAAAGAGAAAAATGGACAATCAATTCTGCGGACAACAAAAGCAGCAGCTTTGGATGACGAGCGGAAACTCACTGTTCGCTTTTTACCTATTTACCGGCTGATCTGATCTGCCGGGGCTAAAAGGTGATCCCCTGTGCACAATTCACTGCAATTCATTAACGGTTCAAAGTACGCTATCGGGACGTTTTCACTGTGGAGTAATGTAATCGGTTTTCGACAAAAAAGAAACGTACTTTAGTAAATTGTGACGTTCGGAAGATTTAGAGTTCGACTTCTACGTAGATTTACCACAGACAAAATATATACAGACGTCTAACTTCATGTATTCGAATGGAAACGCTTTTTATCAATGACAATGAGTTTATATTCCTGAGCTAATGTTGGTTATTAGTTTATGAACGATAAATTAGGGCTTATGTATTCACAATTTATTTTGAATTGTGAATTTATTCCTTTGAAAATTAATTGGGTACTGGAAAATTATAATTCCTTAACTATTAGAAGATTCAATTGCTAAGAGATGGCATTGATCACGATATGTCAAACATAAGACAAAAGTACACTTTCAGTTGGTCTCCATTAACTTACCATTGCCTGTCACTTGTATTTCTTTATTTTTTAATATTATTTTGTATTCGCTAGTACTAGTTTTTTATTAATTTATGTAGAATATAGTTCTATATTGTCGTCAGTTGTAGTTTTAATATTATTTTTATTTATACAAATTTATGTGTATATATTTCATAGATTCTTTTAATAGAGTAACATAAATAAAATTAAAAAATCAACACTAGGTAGGTTTCAAAAAAGTAAATAAGTTTATTCACTATACGTATTTCGGTCGACTATACCATCATGAGGTGATGATTACAGAAGAATAATCATTACCTGATGATGGTCTAGTTGACCGAAATACGTATAGTGAATAAACTTATTTACTTTTTTGAAACCTACCTAGTGTCGATTTTTTAATTTTATTATAAAAATGTTTCAACGAGAACCGACAGTCAAATCTATTGAATTTAGAGTAACATTCATTAATTATATGTAATAAAACAAAAGACAAAATGTCTATTGCGATGTGGAATTGAGTCTTAATAAATAAGAAAAATAGGAAAAAAAAATTTTTATTTTTTTTTTCATCACTTGTCTCATAATTCCACAGAGGTTTTACAGCACGTTTGCATCAACTTCTCAGGTCATCAACAAACGGCTGGTATTTATTAAGAATCAATTCCACATCGCAATAGACATTTTGTCTTTTGTTTTATTTCAATAGCTGTCAAGCAGTTTGCGATTTTGTCGGTAGATGGCACCACGAGTGGCTTCATAGCTCTCATGTCATGTTACCATTGTAGATAGGTTAACATCAGTCAGTTCAGCTAAGTCGGTATCACAATCCACTATTTCCTAGTTGATCTAGTTGGATAAATGATCGCACCATACTGATGAGTCCGGAAGGACGAAACGCGTCTATGGTTAAAGCTGAACTGACCAGCCGTTTGTTGATGACCTGAGAAGTTGATGCAAACGTGCTGTAAAACCTCTGTGGAATTATGAGACAAGTGATGGAAAAAAAATTTTTTCCTATTTTTCTTATTAATTATATGTAGTTCTATTACCTTCTTTATTCTAAATATTAGTTCTATTATTTCTTGACTAACTATAATACTGCGTGAAGCGACTGTCAAATTTCAATGTGTTACATATTATGAAGTGAAAGAATTCGTTTTAAGAATGTTTGATACTCAGATTCTTATTGATAATTTCCATGTTGTATTATTATATGACGCTTCAAATTTTTTATGGATTTATTTCAATTAATTGTACATCAAATCATTGAAATTCAGTGGTTCATTTTAATATCTTGATTAATAAACCACAATAAATAATTAATCATATTATCAGAATAGGTAATTAAATTGTTTATCTGTGTGTAAAACAGGACATAATTAATTCAAAATCAAAATTAATCATTCCAACACAGAGCTTTCATCTGTAAAATTCTACCATTTTTCGGAATAAATTATTGAAATTTCATCCGCGCATCACAAAATAGTTTTGAAATATCAATGACATTCATAAAATTTCCCAAATATCAAATATTCATAATGGATATCATATTTCCGTTATTTGCGCTTCTGCATAAAAAGGCAATTAAACTCGGCAGAGAAACAATAACGAATCGTCTCTAGAAAACAAAGCACATAAAAATCCAAACAGAAACGAAATAAAAGAACAAGAAATAAAAGACGACGTAGATTGGAAGCAATGCGCGAGATGGCGCGCGTGCTCTTCGGAATTTTGCCACTGATAGACAGCGGGGATGTGAGTGGCGAAAGGGTGGCACAGGGCGTAAGGGACACATACCCCGCAGAACAGGAAAGGGCTGGTTTTTTATCGCTTCCCGCTCGGGCTGACATCTATCGGCCCACGCTAACAGACATCTTGTTCCTCTGTTCAGTCTTGTCAGCGCTTCTTACTATCATCAAGATTTTAGACAGTAGAATTTCTAACAATTTATTGTTGCAGACAACAAAGTTGAAAATTTTATTTCTTTTTTATGTTAATCCATAGATTTATTACCAAGAATCAATGAGCATAAATATTGCGAACTATACGCACTTGAAACTCGAAATTGAAACAAGTTTTATGAATTCTAAGACCTTAACAACGTAAAGCTACGTTTACACTAAGAAACTTGTATAAAATACAAGAAGGGGCTTGAAGCGAATCGGAACTAGAACCGAAACCGGATTGGACAGATACATTTTTACTTAAGGTAGTACTAGCGTGAACAAATATTTTGCAGATCCGAATGAAATTTGGCGCACGTAAACATTGGATAGTCATACGCATCCTGTTAAAATATGAAACACATTCATCGTCTGTGAACAAATATATTCGCTTGTAAAGTTGAGTTCTTATACACGGGGCTTATGGCGATCATCACTCAGAATCGCACATATTTGGTTTGTGTACCTCTAAAATTTTGCAGTTTCATTTGAAAAACTAGTATGATGTTCTAGAACTATCCATGTATATTGTAACAGAAGGAGAAAGGTTTTATCGTTTAGTAATGGATATATAGCCATGCAAAGCCTTGTTTTTAACGAAAAATTAAGAATCCCAATTTATAATGGCAACACCACACGGTGGTATGGTATTTGAAAATTCACTAGACCAACAACCTGTTAAGAATGCATGATATTCAAATCATAATAGGTATAAAACACTTACTTTATTCTATTTTTAAATTTTTTGAGCGTCAGTTTCGCCACTCGACAACCGATGGCGCCACCGTCACACTAGTACTACCTTAAACCAGAACATGAATCTTTAACTATAATATTCAAGAGCGAGAATCTTAGTCAAACCGAAACTATTAAACTTGTTTAGTAAACCGGTTCGATTAACCGGTTTTAAAATTGTACTGTTCAAAGCGGATCGACCCAGTATGCAGTTGTGAAAGTTACAACAGTGGTGATAGACACCACAGTCAATTCAAATTAATTACTTTCCGAAATTTTATATAATTATTTCTTAATTGTTCATTGTGTTTTTTTTTTTTAATATTGTAATAGTTGTCATTTTGCAATACTGTTTTTCAATCTTTAATTGTATTATTGACTTGAAAATGGGACCAATTCTTAGCTCTGAAACGTTATCGGGTGTAATTTATTTAATTTTTTTAAAAATCGACAAGTCTGTTATTCCAACAATCTTGGTGGTTCTTTTTACTACCTAATCCTAACAACTCTACGGCTTGATAAATCTACATAAAAATCTCCAGGTTTTTTTCACATTATATATTTTGTTAGTTGTTTGTCAATCAAGTTACCCTTTCTATCATAACGGATGTTTAATCAGTCTTGTCGTCTTGGATGGCTATGGGCAGTGAAACGCATGTCCATCCTTTATTCATACAATTTAAACTTAAACGTCATAATATATTTGACATAAATGAAACTAAAACAATAATTTATTTTGTAACTGTTTTACAGTAATATATTTACTCAGGAACAAAAAACATTTAAAGTGAAATCTTATTTTCTCGATGGTCAACGAAATGAAACGGAATTGCACTTTCCTCATTATGAATGACGTTTGACGTTTTATTTTAGGTTAAATTATATGAATAAAGTACAGACATGTGTTTCACAACCTACACCCACCCAGAACTAAAGGACTCATTCAACACCCGTTATCTATTTCATAACTTATCTATTTATTTTCATATGTTCCAAAAAAACAAGTTAATCACCGGTAACTTAATTCAAACACCACACATTTATTTTACGATAAGTTTGAATATGTGATAAATTCAAAATATATAAACAAGGGCGAATCTAGAAAATTTTCAAGCCATTTAGAATTTTTTTAGGAAAACATACAATACTGACAAACAATTCTGTAATTTTTGTGTGGAATACGAGCCCTGTCTCACATCAGTTGACCCGAATCTTAATTTTTGTTTAATGGTTTATTTTGGAGGTCTATTTCTTGTGTAGTATGCAAGAGAATTAAATGAAATTTTAATGAGACATATACTAGGGTGTTGTTAAAACACAGATAAAATTTTAAGTCAATCGATACATACATCTTGGAATGATAGCCATTGGAACAGGAAGTAAATATTTCTATATTAACTAAAACTTTTAAATTTTATTCAAAAACTGTATAATAATAAAGTTTATTTAAATAATAAGTAACTTTTATTTCATTCTTCAAGATGCCTACAAGATAAAAATCATGATAGTTCATTTGTATGTAGAATTAGTTTTTCGTAAAAAGAAAAGTTGCTAGTTATACTGCTATAAATTTTGTGTCTAAGGTATATTTAATGTTAAATTTACTTAAAAATGTTGGAAATTAATTGTAGAATTTAGTAAATGTCAGATACCTGCGTTTTTTAGTGTTATTTAAATTTTAAACAAAAATAAGATTCGGGTCAACAGATGTGAGACAAGGCTCGTATATATTTGTATGTATTTTGTATTCTGTTCTTAGTTTTTTAATTTTAAACAGTTTGAAAAACTCGGAAAATGTCTGACAATCCAAATTTTGAAAGCTTTTCAGAGTTGTTTCAGAGTATTACAAAAATTTTCAGCGATTTTATTTCTATAAGGGTTATCAAAGTCAAATAATAACACTAATAAAAAACTAAAAAAAATTATAATAAGCCCAAGGGGGAGAGAGCAAGTCCCCCTTCGTGGATCCGCCCTTGTATACAAAATGTATGAGGACCAAGTATCAGCACTGTTAAGTTTATCGAAATTTATAAGCATTTGTATGCGGACATCTTGATACAAATATCTTGGCGTTAACGTAGCTTAACATCCACCATTAAAACTACAAAAGCAAGATACCATAATTTCATAATGTATGCTTCGTTGGAATAGTCTCTAAATTTTACGATTTCAGACGGTAAATGCAACAATTCTTGCCATTACGCTACAAAATTCAATAACACAACAAGCTCATATTTCTCGTTCTTGTTTTAGAAACGGAGCACTCGTTTTAAAATATCCCTTTTCACTTTGAACATCATCCTCGGACACATTTTCCCTGAAGAAAAACCGAAGCCTCCCTAGATACAAAACCCAGTTCCGGGTTTGAATCCCATGCCTTGCAGTGGCGTTTCGTTTAAGATACAATCCACATGTGCCCTACTATCAGATGATTGATTCGGTCGCGTGATACAGATGCGAAACGCAGAGTTATTCGCAATTCGCGAATGTATATCCGTATCTCTGTTTCGTCTTTTTGCCATTTTTCCTTGTTTATGTTCTGTATGCGTGGAATGGATCAAAGAGAAATTGTACCCTGCCGGTATGACATCATTCCTTACTTTCAAAAGTTTTCTAATTACTTTTTCCACGGTCGTGTTGAAAAGTCAACATATCAACATTCGAAATGAGTGTGGAAAGTATTGTTTCTAAAACAACTATTATGGAACAATCTTTTTATTTGAATTACTGTCAAATATAACAGTAAATGACAGATGTCAAATAGCGATTTTAAGAAATAAATACGACTGTAGATAAAATGGTCATTGCAATATTTAATGTTACAATATACTATTTTGGTTCTTCCGTAATAACATCTTTGAGGATCGTGATTTGACGACTGTTAACCGCATTTCACGTGCAATAGTTATTTTTATAACAAGTGCCGAAAAAGGCTTGTTACGTGCAAGTGCAGAATTTAACGCACGAGGCTTACCGAGTGCGGAAATCTGCACGCGCAGATTTATTTTTGACAATGACAATCAACCTGCTGCTGGTACTTCTAAAACCTCCGATCTCGGTAAGTAATATATTTTGCGCGTGAAGTGCGGTTACCAGTCATCAAATCACGGCCCCCAAACATGTTAGTGGTGGAGGAGCCACAGGGATAGCTTTTTCAAATTATGAAAATTTGTCGCCTGTGGGAATCGAACCAGGGACCTCAGGATCCACAGGCCGACTTCATACCACTGTGCTAGTCATCCCATATAATAATATTACTATTAATAATATGAACAGGTACGGAAGAAATCAATGTTTCTTTAGACAGTACAAAAGTTTCCACTTCGCATTATGTCAATATAAGCAAATGTAACAACGTGTTATTAATATACACAAACAATAAATATTATGTATTTTACTTGCTCCTTAAATAAAACCATTGATCGATATATTTTACTTTGTTCGGTTCTTTTTATTAATTATCATATTTAATGATGATATACTTTAAGGTTATGTTTTTAAACGTCAAAATATACCACTCCATATTTACCGTTCGTTTGATCGCGTATCTTGTTCCATGAGCGAGTAAAAGAACGCAACTACTGTATGGTCTGTGACGAAATATGAATTTCCGCGCTCGGCGCGAAATTAAAATCGCACCAAATTAAATTTTCTTTTAACAGTTGCGTAATAAAGTACTTTCCGCACTAGTGTTTCTTTGTTTACAGAAACGCACTTGGTCTGCATTTGTCTCTTTTCCACTCGTAACCAAGGCAATAATAGTTACGTAATAACAAAGATATCGCACAGTTGTAGGAAAAACATATTACCTACTGAGATCTGCTACGGTAGTGTGCTACACCTAGTAATGAGTAAAAAGCGTGGTGATACATTTATTTTATTTCTGCTGTTTTTCTAATCAAATATGATTTTAAGTTAATATATTTTTGAAAGATATATGCGTAGCGGGAACTGTTTTGAGATATATTCTTTCCGGAGAAAGTTTTTAAATAGTATTTTGAACTACGATACCAAATGGAAAATAATTTTTAAATGGACCATCATTATAAAATACTAAATATTTTATGAAGAAAGAAAAGGAGTGTAAGAAGAAAACGTGTGATAACAATATGACGAAACGGAATGGGCGTGAAGAAAATGACACCAATATGTATATCGAACAAAATGAAGCGAATGCTTTTGAAACGCAATCTGATTTGTTTGCGAGAGAACTGAGGCTTGTTCGATTGAATATAAAAAAGGTTTTGGATTATTAGAATAATGTGTTGGGATTTTTCCCGAAATGGAAACAAAGAATGTGTTCGGAATTTAAACTGAGAAATGGATTCGTTCCGGATGAAGCGTAATCATGTTTATAATAATGTTTCAGTTCGATTGAAACGTTTCAAATTCTTTGATGTATTTGAAATTTACTTCTCAAAAGATAATCTCAAAGTATTCAACTTGTTAATAGTTTTAGAATTAATTTCAAAGTTTTCATGCAACTTTTCCTACGCAGGAAATATTTGAAGGATTTCCTACCCTTACAAAATGATTACTTCAATTTTATATGCACCATAAACTCGACAAATTTAGGTAGGAGAACCATCAATCTACCCTTCCAGAAACTACAAAATCCTGCAAGTTCCGTTAGCAATATCCGACTCCATTCATCTCAAATGTTCATCAACTCAGCAAGAACTTGAGATGACAAAAGAACACATGCATGGCAAAACAAAGGACTGCAGTCTTTCAAAAAGTTTATGTACACGTGTTGAAGATAGCATACTGTTTGTTGCAAAAGGATTCAAATTACACTTATCTGATGAAGTGAATGTTTTCAATTGAAATACTAAACTCTATTCATTTTAACTATAAAGTAGATGGCGCTTCGAGCTCGGCTGTTTTCAGAGAGTCTAAATTCTGGCGTCATTTCTGGATTTAAAGAAATATTGAACCGATTTCAGCGCTCTTCTCTAAATAAAGAAACTTCTCTAAAAATATATAAAGAAAATAAATATAAATATATCATCACACCTTTTATCTGGGTGCCGGAAAGTTCACCGAAAACAATTCACCGAATACAATTCACCGAAAAACAATTCACCGAAGTAACAATTCACCGAACAAACAATTCACCGAAATACAATTAATCGAAAAACATATTCATCGAAATGATAATTAAATTGTAATATTTTTAATGTTCCTTAGAACTGGTAGAAAAATGCAGGCATTTAAAAAAGGATACTTACCGTAAATTCCGAACCTTTTGAATATTATTCTTTACGTTAAATATCGTTACTTATTGCAGGCTTCATGTACATAATTATTATTGAATCGGCTAAAATTTGTTTAAGCTGGGACAGTTTCTAATGACATTACTGCACTCGCGCATGTATAGTACTAATAATAGCATCGCTGCCAATATGTTATTAGGATTTATTCAAATACAGCGCACCGATGCATAAAAAGTACAGAGACTGTGCTATGAGGACAGAGCATCTAGTTCCAAATTACAACAAGAATAACATACATGAGTATTTACGAGGCATAGCAAATAATTTATGTTATTAATGTAAAACATATAGTTTTATAAAAAATGAAACGAGACATGTCAAAGGAATCAATTTTCTATTTTTAAATACGCCTGCATTTTGCTGCCATTCATAAGCCTGGATAAAGTGTAATGGAAAATTAATTAGCACTTCTGTAAATCATATTTCGGAGAATTGTATTTCCGTGAATTGCTACTTCGGTGAATTGTTTTTCGGTTAATTGCATTCGGTGAATTGTTTTCGGTGAACTTTCCTAGACCCCTTTTATCTATTACTGAGTGTGGCATTCTGCCGAAGATCTACGTAAGTGCTATATTTATGCGCGTGAAGTGCGGTTACCAGCCGTCAAATCACGCCCTCCAAAGATGTTAATAGTGGGGAAGCCACAGGAGTAATTTTTATTTGGTGAAAATGTTTGTCGGCTGTGAGGATAGAACCAGGGTTCTCAGGATCCACAGGCCGACTTGATATCACTGAGCCACTACCGCATATATAAAGAAAGATATATACAAAGATAAATGAATAAGAAAAACGTGCTAGATGTTTTCATGGTTACTAGAGACGATCTTTAAGATAAAGACAAGTGCTGAATTGTGGTCATTATTCCCAGATTATTAATGTGTTATGTTCAATTAATGAAAAGAAAATAATATAAAACAAACAAAATTTCTAAACTTTAATTTGTAAGCTTATGACGCTTTCTGTCAGTTGATTGTTAACTCATACCTCCAGAGATATGCAATTTGAAATGTATAAAAGCTTCCATCACTTTAAAATTACCCTTGTGGCTCTCCCACCAGTAGCATCTTTGGGTCCGTAATTTGACGTCCGGTAACAGCACTTCACGCGCATTCCGAGATCTGTTATGCAGAGTATCACACCGAGTAATAGACAAAAGGCGTGACGATATATTTATTTTATTTTTAAAAGCTTCCAAAATATTTGGTACAGAATATACCAATATGGAGAGTTGCAATTATGAAAGGTCGGATAAAATGAAAAAACAGAATGCTTCACCAGTGGTTTCAGTATCTATTAAAGGACAATAAAAACAACTCAACGAAGCTAGTATAAGGACCAATACAACAGAGAAGACAATTCTGTAAAAGGATAGAAGATACACCTCCGTCCTTGTCGTCCTAGGTACCAGGCTGGATTAATATTACATGGACCAACCGGGTTTCAGACTGGGTTAACTACCAACGTTACGAGTTCACCGGCTGCAGAACCGTACCCGGACATTTCTCATCTCTATCGAGATTATTGCCTTCTATTGTTTCAGCTTTTTTGGAGAGTTGCACATAAACCGTGGTAATTGAGATTTCAATAAAACTTACAATTTATTGTGGTTTTAATGGATACTTTTCTATCTTTTTTGAGGGTATTACAACAGTAAATTAGTTTATGCTTTAGAGGGTTAAATATTCTTCCCAAAAGGTAGGAAAAATATTTCTTTTCTTACCGTTTATTATCTTTGATGATGTAATTAAACAGCTGGTACCTGTACATTGCGCTATTTATTATATTATTTACTAAGATCTGCAATTCTAGAGTTTGATCTACATATAAGTAATAATTTTATCGAATTTTCCTTACAAATCTAATACAACGGCTTATAAAAATATGGCGTTTGTTTTATTTCAGTTTATATATAGGTTCTTTATTTTTACATTACACGTAGGAGAAACAATGTAAAATTTTTACATGTTAATTTATCATAAGAATATTTATGAATAAAGTGACAAAGAAAAAAAGTTAATCAAAATAATTTAATTTTACGTCAATACGTGAGTTTTTTATTCTTTTTTTTTTCTTTGCCTCTTCGATCATACTCGTAAGTCCTCTGATGGCAAATTAACATATAAAAATTAAATAATAAGCGTATTCCATTTGCCATTTGTATTAGATCTAACTTACATTTACTGAACCAGATCACTTATTTATTTTGCTGGATTACTTCGCTGACTTTATTTATAGTCTTAGAATTACGGATTCTAGTTTACTTTAAAGTAATTCAGTCCAATAAGAGCACCAGTTTGCTTAATTTATGCTGGGTTGCAAGAAAAAAATAAAGAGCTCTTTAGTTAAAAAATTGTTTATCTAGCAACAGTATCAATGGCGATTTTCTCAAATTTATTGAACCGTTAGTTGCTAATGAACCGATAAAACTTTCATGCAACCCAGCATCAGTGTATTTAATCATGTTTGTCACGGGAATCAAAGAGTTTAATTTGAATTTGAAGGTACAGACTTGTTTTGTGACAGATTTAATAAAATAAAATTATCGATTTTTATTGACAAAAGACATACCTTAACAATAATATATAATATTAACAGTTTAATAATTGTTTTAAATATTTTTCCTCAGCTTTTGTACTTTGTTGCATTCATAAAAATTATTGTTGTCATATATTTGCCGCTGTTAAAGATTTCTAAAATATTTGACAGAAAAAAATTTTAAATAAAATTTCTGGAAAAATTTTCTAGCACTTTTATTTGAAACATTTCTTTGTAAAATAATTTATCTACGACTTTGCGATAAATGACACTTATCGCAATGTTTTTGAGTGAGATAAGTATTTTATTAACGCACTAGTGCGTTTTTAAAAATATTAACCCACTAGTGTTTTAATAAAGTACTTACCGCATTGAAAATGATGATTACCATAGTTTCACTTAAATATTTTAAATATTAAATAATTATGAGAACTATCAATTCAAAATTCACACTTCTTTTTGGCCCTAAGGCCATAATAAAATAATTTCCTAGGGATACATAAACAAAATGACAATTTTTGTTTATTATGAATACTTGATTTTGCAAAATGTCACTTTGACATAAATCTATCTGTTTTAATCTTTTATATATAAAATTGAATGTTCTTTTGTTGTGCATAAAATATTGTATGTACCACGGGTGAAATTAATGTTTCTGACCCTAAGCCTGTTATTAGCACGAGGCGCAAAGCGTCGAGGGCTTATAATCATGCCACGGGCCAGAAACGCCTGTTTTCACCCTTGATACATAAATAACTACTGTTTTAATTAATTTCGTGGTCGTAGATAAAACTTTGTACGACATACGTGTGATAATGCATCATGAGGATACTTGTGTGATTACACGTGTTTCTTAATGACGCTCTTATCCCACTTATATCGTAAATAACTATTATCGCGCCCTTAAAATTGGAGAATTTACGAAATAAATATATTAGCTGTATTTCATTTGTCACTTAATTCACTTAAATCAGTTCAGTTAAATTTGATACATGACTAAATAAACTGAATTAAGCAAACTGATCCGAACTGATTGAAGTCAATTACTTTAAAATAAATTAGAATATGTAATTCTAGTACTGGAAATAAAGTCAGCGAAGTAATCCAGTGAAATCAATAAGAGAACTAGTTCATTATATGTAAGTTAGATCTGATCCTAATGGCAAATGGAATACGCCTATTGTTTTAGATTATTTTTGTGTATGTCGCCTTACTGGCTGTCATAGTAACAAATATACCGGCAACAAAAGATCCAGAAAACAATGGAAAAACAGAAGTTGAAGATTTGGAAACAGCTGAATAAATTTTTTTTCGTCAGTAGGTTTGATAGTGACTATTTTTCATTCACGCGCCCGTCTCCAATTTAGATGTCCGTTACAAAACAAGACCATCTCCCCAAAATAAAGACCTCCGAAACCAAATCACAAATAGTGAAATAACCTTCGTATCAACACTCGACACCAGCAGCTCGAGTACGTGCCTGGACGAGCAAGTAGCATCCCTGTGCCTCCTCTTTTCTCGCCCCTACCTCACGCTAGCGACGTGCGAAGGCAGCGAAGCTTAAACGCGCCTAAAGGGTTGCAAGACAAATGGATTTACTACCCCGGGACCCGCGGTCGCAATGTCCGCATTCGGCGGCACGGTTGCCGGTGTCGTGAAATCATTATGAGCGCCCTCGTTGAACGCATTTTTTCTTGCAAGGGACGCAAACTCGGGGAGATTACGGTGAGTGATACATATGTACGCGGAGTGTCACCCCGTGTTCGTCCCTCTGGGAGGGTTCTACCTCTGTTGAGGTTTGGGATTTTAGGGGATGAATAGTTCATAGTTTTTTTTCTGAGTTTGTTTGATTGAAATGTTACGTGGTCGGATGCATGTTTAATGGTGGAAGGTGCAAATGGGCGGTTTGATTTTATAATTTATGGTTGCAATTATTTTGGAGTGACTCTAACAAGATTTAAACTAGGAAACTGAACTATATCAGATTTGAATCCAAGGCGACTGTATCTTACTTAGTTCAAAGCATATGTCCGGAGTTCGTAGATAGATTCCAGGTTCAAATTCTGGCGGTACTATAATTTTTCTCTTTATAATTCAATTTGATCATATCAAATTTTCATTAAACTTATATTAATGATGAAACATATCAATTATTTATTTGATTTCGCTCGCAACTAGGTTTACTAATTCAGATTTAAGGTAGTACTAGTGTGACGGTGGCGCCATCGGTTATCGAGTGGCGAAGCTGACTCCCAAAAAATATAAAAATTTAATAAAATAAGTGTTTTATACCTATTATAATTTGAATATCATGAATTGTTAACAGGTTGTTGGTCTAGTGAATTTTCAAATACCATACCACCGTGTAGGCTTTGCATGGCTATATATCCATTACTAAACGATAAAAAACTTTCTCCTTCTGATACAATATACATGGATAGTTCTAAAACATCATACTAATTTTTCAAATGAATCTGCAACATTTTAGAGGTACACAAACCAAATA
The DNA here is from genome assembly GCA_911728475.2 of Pterostichus madidus. Taxonomy (NCBI): domain Eukaryota; kingdom Metazoa; phylum Arthropoda; class Insecta; order Coleoptera; family Carabidae; genus Pterostichus; species Pterostichus madidus. Next base: position 5,935,455 of record OU452313.1, on the reverse strand, counting down.
TGTGCGATTCTGAGTGAAGATCGCCATAAGCCCCATGTATAAGAACTCAACTTTACAAGCGAATATATTTGTTCACAGACGATGAATGTGTTTCATATTTTAACAGGATGCGTATGACTATCCAATGTTTAGGTGCGCCAAATTTCATTCATTGATATGTTAGTATAACGCACACTTCTAATATATCAGGTGAAGTTCCACTGATTGACAACAGATTGCGTTATGATGAAAGAAAATAATTAAATAAATGAAAAGAATTTGTATTCTTATTTCAATCAAAGTTTTGTCAGATTTTCAACACATTTGCACATATAAATCTTATTTTTTTAAATTAATAACTATTTATTTACTAATATTTTTGCATTATTCAATATTTTGACATTACAGTTAGTATCAGAATACCTACCCTCAAACGTCAAACGTCAACGCTTACCTACAAAAATCAGCTGTCAAAGTTTAACAACAACATTGCTCTTGTAAACTTTTTTTAGAAATATTATGTGGTCCTCTGAAAAATAGTGTACATAACTCGCTCGAAAGTGTAATAACTGTGCTTGTCTACTTAAATCACTCGGCATAGCACGCCTCGTTTTTCAATTTGTACACTCGCACGTTATCTTACACTTTCGATGCTTGTTATGTAATATACTATTACGGTTATCTTTGTTCAAAATGACTGCACAAAAATTCTTTTGAATTTTATGGCGCTATATTATCTTCCAAACTTTGACCTAATTGTACCTACAATATGTAATAGATTGTTAGATTTATTTGTAAATATTTTTGTATGTATCATACAATTTCAAAATTACCCTCAATAATAGGATAAATATTTATTATTTATTCAACATAATTCTGAATTGGCGAATGGAAGTACTTATACATTTGTAAGTTACGAAGTAAAAAATCAAAGTGCAGTCGAGTTTCCAAACATAAAATTCATGTGTCGAAAACCCCGATGATAACTCCACCTTATAGTGATACTTCCTCCCATTTCATCATCAATAAAAACAACTCGATGTTTTCTAGATTAACGGTTCGGAGAAACTTTATCGACAAACATGTTTGATTCATTTATTACCACTAAAGTTCTTGGAGTTTTCCTCATGCGGGACGCGATTTGAAGTTCGACTACATGTCCCAGTCTTGTCATGCATAAAGCTCTATTCTTCCTGTTCCTGCTCTCAGAATTAAACGTTTCATCATCGTACGTTTGCAGCTCATTTTTCATTTCCACGTTGAGAGGAGTTTCAATCGCTCAGTTGAAAGAAATAAAAATCGGTCGAACTCTAGTTAGGAATAGAAAGTTTGGCTTTTAGAAATGTTTAGTACAATGCGACTAAAGCCTTGTTTCCACCTCTTAACATAGTCTTAGTTTTAGTTTTTCGACATAACCTTGAGAATTTGTCATATGTGAATACAGCTGAGCGTTCCCAGCTACTGTTTTAGACTTAGTCGTTGTCTTTGTCGCTGCGCATAAACACAAAGTTTGCAGACTTCATACTTTCAACATAGTCTTTCGTCGTTGTTCTGTAAGAGAGAGTTAGCTACGGTAATGATATCTCTTGTTATGCTGTCAATTCTATACCGTATTTATCAAATGTCATTAGGTTTGTGTTGAAAATATGATAAATATAGACAATAGAATAAAAATAGTAACAATTTCAACTGTGAAAAAAATAAAAATTACTAAATTAATAGCAACAACAAAACTAATATGTTTAAAAGAAATTATTTGGTCGCTATCATTTTAAAAATGATTTCTTTTCTTTGATTTTATAAGTATAATTGCAATTTAATCATATTTTAATAATATAAAAATAAATTTTGAAATTTAAATTACTATATTTGAAATATTCTGGTTTGTTCTCTACAAAAATGTCTCCATTTTTTCAAATTGTTTTGGTATTGTACAATTTAATTAAACTAGTGCTTAATTTTAATAGTAATTACTATTCTTTATTAATAATTTTATATAATTTTTATAGGATTCCAAATAGTTTTATACAATTTTTTCCTCATTTAAGTGAACAAACCTTTACTGGAATATTGAATTAAGGTTATGTTAAGAGCTGGAAATGGTTGGAATGTTTCCGACATAAACAGAAACAAAAAACCAAAAACAAAGACTAAAACAGAGACTATGTTAAGAGGTCGAAACGTAGCTTAAGTTATAATTTTGTCATAGCCTACATAGGTAGTGTAAGAAACAGTAAAATTTTTACAGATTTTGTTTTGAAGAAGTGTCATTTGAATTGTAAAACAAATGTTACATGGTCGTTGCTACATGTATGTTGCATACTAGTTTTTCGAAGGTCTTGAATTTTTATTTCATAAAATCGATATTTGAAGCGGTATTAGACATGTCATATACTGTTATATTTCATAGTAATAAAAAAATATATACTTTGTTCAAAAATGGATGTCTTGGAAACATCACAAACGTTTTCTTGCCGCACTGGGTGATCAGAAATAACTCTCCCAGAGCAACGCGCTTTAAAAAATATTTATTTTCTTGTTCTTTAGGAACCATCAACTTTACGTTGACAACTGACAACATAAATGTAAACTTTTCATAGTAGTCGCAGGAAAAGTAAAGTTGAAATGGTTCAAAATTTTCCATTTTTTTTAATATGTTTCTATATAGTTTAAGACACGAGAAATCGAATGCCGTTGAGCGCATCTTCATATCTTTTTTAGTTTTCGAGTTACAGCGATTTTTCATGTTTTTCAAATTGCACCTTTGAGACGCTATATCTCAAAAACTAAAAGAGATATCGAAATGCGGTTTGAACCAGTGTATTTCTCGTGTGCTAACAAACTTTATAGTATATTATGAAAAATTTGAATATTTTTACGAATTTTCCAAAATTTTCTTTTGTCCATATCTCAAAATTTTGAAAAGATAATTAAAATCTGTGTACACCAGTGAATTCCTCGTGTAAAAATACATAGGTACGTAAATTTTCAGAAAAAAATTCGAGCGGATAAGTTTTTTATTACAGAGAAACGAAAATCGGCTAAAAATCTAAATTTTTTGAAGGGGTACCCCTTAAGATTTTAACGATTTTTGGTCATTTTTCGTTTTTCTGTAATAAAAAATCTATCCGTGCGATTTTCTTCGCGAAAATTTACAAACCCACATATTTTCACGCGAGAAATTCACTGGTATTCACAGATTTTTATTATCTCATACCGTTTTTGAAATATAGCCAAGGAAATATTTTGAAAATTTTTCAAAATTTTCAAAATTATCAAAATTTGTTATTATATTAAGTAAAAAACGAGAAATACACTGATTGAAACCGCATTTCGATATCTCTTTTAGTTTTCGAGATACAGCGTCTCAAAGTTGCAATTTGAAAACATGAAAAATCCCTGTAACTCAAAAACTAAAAAAGATATGAGGATGCGCTCAACGGCATTCGATTTATAAAGAAACCATATTAAAAAATTATTTGAAATAGAATAAATGTCGCACACACCAGAATAATAATTATTGTCAACTAACTATATTGATAATAATTTAAGATGATGTCCACATTGGACAATAATTTTACTTTCATTATAATACCTTTAGTGTTAAAGTGTTGTGGTGAAATATGATCATTTTGTAAAGAATGCTGTGGAAATTTTGTATTTAAATTTGCCATCACAAAGATGATATGCTTTAATAGTTCATGAATAGATAATGTGAGATCTTTCAATTTTGGTGATGTCAAAATCAGTGTCTAAATTAGGATCGCTTGCTTTGTATGAGCTAAAGTCTGGATATTAGCTCTACATTTTGAATAAATTATATCTCAGTGCAATTTCCTCGTCAAAATCTTCTTTTTATTTATTCATTTTGCCATTATCATCAGTGTTCTTCTCCATACATGAATAATTTATATCATATAATGATTTTTTTCTTCAGACAGTTGCACACTTTCTCAACATCTCATCTAGTTCGGTTCTCGCACAAAAACAAAAGCAAGGCTGCGTCCATGCACATGTTGAAATCGCAGTAGACATAGATAGTCATTGTTATGTGGGGTTAGGTGTTTGTTGCTTTTTGTTCGCGTTGGCCGCGAGAAGAGAGTGGCGGATCGCAGAATATTCAGTATTTGCTTTGTGCGTGTATTTTGCACATTGTTTGAGAGTTCTCGCGGAAAGTTCTGTAATTCCTCGCGATTGTCTGACCGTACAATGAATGACATTACGACGAGCAGAAACTTCAGTAGGCTTGGCGCTTGGCTTTTCTCGATCCATGGCCTGCCTGATGCTGATGAGATGGAATTTTAGAACGGGAACATGCTTCTTGTTGGAAATTAAATATTTAACTTTAGTGCCAATTTTATGCCTCTTTCATGAATCTTAACTTTGACTTGTAAGTAGGGATAGCGCGCGCCAAACACCCGACATCTGTTTTTGTAAAATTTGCATAATTTGACTGACGGCAGAAGAATAATTACTCCTCTGAAATATCATTAGACCGCTAATTAGCTCTGTTGATCCAACCTAATTTGCTTATATACAAATTGTTTTTACTGCCATCATTTTAAATTTATGCGTACCATGACACCGCACAATTTATTCTTTTGTCATTCTGAAACTAACATTCATTACTATCGAACGTTCAACCGATCTCGAAAGAATACATTAAATAGTATTCCTATTTCTAGTAGTTCTATCTATTTAACTCTTGCATCAAGCTGCAATTTGAACAAGCACTATACTGAGTAGTTCAACTCTCGGATCACGTCATAAGAATTCTATTTGTTACAATTAAATCGCTATCATATGTCAAGTTTGTCGACTGAGGGAATTGACGCGAAGTTCAAAAATTCACAGTCCGACTCAAGATAACGAAAGAAAATACAACAAAATATTCTTATATACTCCATTCCCTGTATCAAAACGATGACGTCATATGTGGACGAGATTATCATAGATACGATGAAATATAGCTATCTTTTTTTAATAATATTATTCGTACCTATGCGAATGACATAACGTATGTCTTAATAAGTAAAGACACACGTTTCATGTTTTTTCACGTTCTATCAAATTTATTATTTGAAAGAAAACGTATGACAGTTCTTACAAATACGAAAATTTATATTTACTTTGTTCACATTTGTTTATAAAATAAAAGTCATTTTTAAGTTTGTGACATTTTTGATACATAAATACAGACTGAGAAATAAGAAATGGCTTGAAAAATTTTGGGTAATCAAATGCAGAAATGCGTTTGTCATCTTCATGATTATTTTGCGCTGGAGTTAGAGAATCGAGCATCTTTAATTAATTTAACTGTAATGTGCATTGTATTTTGTATTTTCATATATTATTTATTTATATATATATTAATAATGCATATAAAAATGTATATTGTTTTGAGTTTTATTTTACAAAATTACATATTTCAATAAGGTAGGTAATATTTTTCGTGAGTTAAGATAAATTTTATTTTATTTCTTTTATAAACTAATTAAATTTTATAAAGTAATAAATATTTTAATCTGACATTTAATTTTTAGGTTATGTTTTAAAAATGTCAATCCAATAACAATGTAAACGTTTTAAGCACAAAATCTTGAATCACATGGATACCGAATGTGACGTAATCGTTTTCATACAGGGAATAGAGTATACAAATTAATATAAAATTTAGGGACTATAGATTGTTGTTTTGTTGCTAAAACTTCGGATAGAACATCAGTTCAAAGTTGGTAACCTATTATCACCAGATGTCATATCTAACCTTGCCACTTCACATTCTTCTTATAATTAATGTTTTAGTGGCAAATAAATAAAAAAAAAAGTACGGACAAGACTGCAGCAAGTTTCCAAAACTACCCCAAAATTTCCAATTTTCTCAGAGCAACAAAACCGAGGACCACAAACTCTATATTAACTCCGTCAATAATATCTCGACCCCCAGACCACAACTCCATAACTACGCCACTGGAGGCAATAACCGCGTAGCCCCGAGGAAACATTAGCCCTCTATTCGTGACGAATAGCGAAGCTGGTTATGAGAGGCTGCTCGGCTCGAAGGACCAAAACGATGGGTAGTTATGGATACTTTGGCAACTACTACAAACCCAACCGCTGCTGGCAGGATGCTCCGTTGTTTTAGCCCCGCTGTCACGATGTTCTGATGTTTTCAAGTTGCATGATGAGATGATGTGAAGTAAGAGCTTCACTGAGGAAATTTGCTCGACACTCGGTTATTGAACAACTTTGTTATACACGTTCAACGACAGAATGTTAGTTATGGATTAGGTTTTATACTCGTTATTTACTAAAGGGTTTCGGCATTAATCTTGTTTAAAGTTGGATTATAGTTAGAGAGCTGGGGTGCAAAATGATGTCTCATTTTTTCCAGTGACAGAAATGGACTTTTTAGTAGATTATGTCATGATAAACATGAAATAAAGAAAATTAGATTTGGGAACGGGTGGCAACTATAAATCGCGCCGATGTTAATGCGCCAATTTTAAGGATGGTTGTTGAGCAACAAGTAATAATTTCTGTCAATAATTTTCTTGACATGTATTCATCTTGAACAAGTAGTAATATATCACACGACACCATCAAAATTGCTTACTTTGACCGGTTTTGTCGTGAATGCGTCTACCATTTTTATTACTTAATTATACCAAGTCTATAATTTAAACTGAAACTTAACCTGTGAAAAATATGTCAACAACCACGCTTAAAATCGGTGCATTCAAATCGACGCCATCTATAGTTTCCATCCGTTCCCAAATATAATTTTATTTTTTTCATGTTTATCATGACATAATCTACTTAAAAAACCATTTCTGCCACTGGAAAAAATGAGACATCATTTTGCACCCAAGCTCTCTAACTATTAGTGGTTGAGTTTTATTGATTTTGTTTTATGATTAATGTAACCATGTAATGGCCAGTTTTTAAAGTTACATTTGTTTGTGCGTAAACAAAATATTTATAATTTTATTATTTAATCTACAAAAAGCAACAAATTAAAACACCTTTACTTATTGTATAAAATACAATTATAGTTATTTAAGCTACAAGAAATGTAAGTACATTATAACATTCGAGGAGGTATGAACTGAGGCGAAACTTGTGTAGTCAAAGTTCATGTTACCGTACGAGAATAGTTGTAGTACTTATATTCCGAGTTGTTAATATAAGCTGTATTCCATATGCCACTTGGATCACTTAAATCAGTTCAGATAAATTAGACAACATGACTAAATGAACTAAATTAAACAAACTACTGCACTTATTGGGTTGAATTACTTGAAAGTAAATTAGAATTAGTAATTCTAGTACTGGAAATTAAGTCAGCGAAGTAATCTAGCGAAATAAATAAATGATCTGGTTCAGTAAATGTAAGTTAGATCTGATCCAAATGGCAAATGGAATACGTCTATAATTAACAGTTCAGATTTATATATTTACAACTTTTTATAGTTCATTTTGGTCGTTGCTGGACGACTAAATAACTGAAAAATAAAAATAAACAAGCTGTCAATTTTTTTATCTCTCTATTACAGGTGTATTCCATTTGACATTTGGATGAGATCTAACTTACGTTAACTGATCTGGATGACTTATTTATTTCGCTGGATTACTTCTGTTACTTTATTTCCTGTACTAGAATTACTGATTCTAATTTACTTTGAAGAAATTCACCCAATAAGTGCATCAGTTTGCTTAATTCAATTCATCTAGTTATGTTCTCTAATTTATCTGAACTGATTTAAGTGAATCAAGTGGCAAGTGGAATACAGCTTAGTATGACTGTTATTTTCTATAACACTCCGTTGACAATGATAACCAAATAATAAATTTACGACGTATGTTGCTATGAAAGTAAGTTATACTTACGTTACCGCTGGCACGAAAAATAACATAATCTGCACCAAACTACGCCGCTAATCTCACTTTCGTTGAAACTGTAGCTACTAATGCCGGAAAATTCTCTTTTTTAAAGTGGCGAATTTATTTTTAATTTTGTTCCAATTCCTGGGTAGTTTTGGCTTGTCAACCCTCTTCGAAAACTTTTTACTTAAGGAAGTACCAAAATCGTTCAATAGGCCTAATTGGGGAACATTAGGCACATTTTCTGTACAAGGAATATATTTTATGTTGTGTTGTTCAAACATGTTGAAAATATAACTCGCCAATAAGGCCACGTCGATCAATTTCTTTCATGGTGTCCATTTTAGTTTTTGTAAACAACTATCGGAATATAGTATATTGTGATACTAGTGGGGAAAGGATATCATTGCAAAACTAGTATGAAAGTTGTAGCACAAGTGATAACGAGTGTTCTAATAGTATGTTTTGCAATGACTCTTTCCCTCCTGTGTTACATACTATTTTTTCAACCTTAAAATTTCATTTTTACGTTTGCGTTAATTAATGCAAAAAACGCACATCACGTTTCCTTAGTCCCCACAAACAAAAATAATAAAATACGTGATAATTTTTTTCAATATTACATTCTCCTCACTCAATTTGGTCGTGATAGTAACCATTTTCTTCACTAGTGATGGAAGTAATTTACTTTTATCACTACTGAGGAAAATGGTTACTAAATTGAGTGAGACAAATATCATTTTCACAAGTAATGTTAAAAATATATACAGAGTGATCAAAAGGAATTGTTACAGTTGGCAATAAAAAAAACTACTTGAAATTGGTAAGCCTGATACATAAATTTATTTCCTGTTGTTGACAATGACATTTCAAATTTAAATTTGAGTACATTTATTATTACATTTATTATTACATTTATTTCCAAAGTATTTCTATTACTTAAAAAATCAAAATTCTACTAGCTGTCAGACTCCTGACATAACCTATTTGTATTTATTAGAAATGTCAAATAGCATTTCCGCCTATATCTGACGTTGTGCCAACTGTGGAATAGAAAGATCTCTGGAATCTCTGCCAACTATAACAATTCCTTTTGATCATCCTGTATAATTGATATTTGTCTTAATCTAAATTAAAAAACAAAACTATTGTTTTTCCATAAGCTACTACAACAAAATATTAATAAAGTAAACTTTTCACGGATTTTTTATTTACACATCCTTAGCTGAGCAATACCTTTGAAATCTACAAATAAATTGAAATTTTGTTTAAATGTTAATATTAAATGTAAATCGGTTTATGCCAATTAGTGACTACGTTCTCTAATTGGTCAGATTTAAAACTCCATACAGAACATTAGTTTATCTCTGAGACAGAACAAAACAACAAAAGAAAACAACATCACAGTATAAAAAACTGGAAAGAGAAAAATTGTACACACGAAATTACAAACTCGCAACCATAATCCTAGCCAAGAACTAACATCTCAGCTTTGACAAATTGTCTCTAGTTGCTTAGCAACGGCTGAATGCGCTTGCGCAGCCGGACAACAGCTTCGCGCTCGGCATTTGTTTCTCCAACGCTGGCTCTGCAGATTTTTCACAGAGTAATGTCGTGAATTTGTATGCAAATTCGCGTTATTACGAAAAAGAAACATTTATTTTGCAGCTGTGCCGTGCGTGGCGCTCGCTTAATGTTAATATTTAATCTAAATTGCGGTCAGGTTAAATTCGTTTTTAAATTATTGATTTAAATTTTGGTCGGGTCCATGTTTTGCTGGCGCTTTTAATAACGGTATTTATTTTTAACGGCCGTGTAACTCGATGACGCAGACTCCAAGCAAAGTGGTAATTATGCTTTCAGACAGGAGTTTCGTCGGTTCTCTGGTGTTGATGCGATGATCAAGGGCTAGCGTTTGTTTGTGCATAGGTAATGTTGGTTTGTGTTCGCCAAATATTATGAAACAAGTGTATTAGCACATGTATCGAAAGGCCAAACAGTACTGGAGGTTGATTCTGTATCTTGCGTTAGCATTTGCGTGACTACATTTGCGTGAGTAAAATGTCTGACGTCTTTCTAGTAACTTTCATGGGGAATTTCGTGCCTTAAGTTTTCACGCCATATTTAGTGTTGGTAAAGAAATGTCCGCTAAAGCTATTATTATTAAAAAACGATAATCTGAAACAATTTTAACGATTACTGATTTCGATAAGTTACAATAAAATATATACGCTAATATAACTCTAATGACAATAAATAAAACTAAATTAATGAATTTTTTCATTACTATTCTATAGACTAAATTAATAAATACAGAAATATAATATAATTACTTTTGTAAATAATTTGTCATAAATTGTTCAAGCACAGCACAGAAGTTTGGTTAGAAAAACACAAATAAACAGTAAAATGAACGACAGATATACTGTTAGAATGAGATTGATAGTGTCGCAAATTAGAAACAGGACCTACGTTGGTCACGCAACAATATTTGCGTGTCTCGCAACTCGTGACGTCATATCAATAAGTTCGTAAAATATCCGTCAGATGGTTTACAGTATGCATGTGACAAATCGTGCCGCAAGTAGTCACGCAAGTTACAGAATCAACCTCCTGGTCGAAACATGATATGACGGTTACTACTACAAGTACAATTCAAGGGTTCGAATCATTAATAAATTATATAGAGGACCCAGTTGTCTAATGGACAAACTTTGTTCGAACTCATCAGAAAATTTTGTCACAATCTACCTGGTTGCCTCTGTTCATAGTTTATTAATTAGTAATCAATAATAATGATGAGTAATGGTTTAATGATAATTTTGTCTGTAGTAACTAGAAATGGAGGTAGATATTCTAGTTAATTCAATTATTAATCAATATTCAACACTTCCAATTTGTGTCATCAAAATGGGCTAATTTTGTAATTTGCTACTATAATTTCCGGCCATTTTTAAAATAAAATAAATATATCATCACGCCTTCTATCCATTACTGGGTGTGGCACTCTGCCGAAGCAGATCTCGGTAAGTGATATATTTTGCGCATGAAGTGCGGTTACCAGTCGTCAAATCACGGCCCCCAAAGATGTTAGAGGTGGAGGAGCCACAGGGGTAGTTTTTGAAATTATGAAAATTGTTTGTCGCCTGTGGGAATCGAATCAGGGTTCTCAGAATCCGCAGGCTGACTTCATACCACTGAGCTAGCCACCCCATATGGGCTGGCCGACCATTTTCGTTATTAAATAATTATTTCTGATACTTGTACTTAAAGTTAGTCTTTAGTCATGAGAATTTGAGATCCGCAAGTGACTAAATATTCTTTACGTATGTGTATCATACAATATTTCATCTACACACAAAAATATCGAAATTATTGACATAAATGTCATTCTTAAATACTGAAGCATTGATTTATTGAATTAACCATAGCAACTATCGTAAACAGTACGGAAAACTCATTTTAATCACTCGTTGCTGGGCAACCCGTGAGTAATAAACACTTGTTATTAAACAGTCATTTCACAAACTGAAAACAATCAATTAAAGAGTATATTGTAACACAAATTTTGCAATGACCGTCGCTACACGTATGGTACATATTATTTCTTCTACGGTCTTATTTATAGAGTAATCAGAAGGAAGTGTTATAGTTGGCAATACAAAAAAAAAACTTCAAATTGGTAAGACTGATACATAAATTTATTTCCTGTTATTAACAGTAACATTTGAAAATTCGAATGAATAAAAAATCGTTGTTTCACTTACCTTCATCCTTTTATTTCTTAACTTTACTCATAGAGAAAGAATCTAAAGTATTTCTCAATCTATTTGTATTTATTACAAAAAAGACATGTCAAATATTATTTCCGCCTTGGCTAAAATGCAGTATCACTGACCAATTTTTAAAATTTCTCCCACCACTATAATGACATTTACTTATCAGTGATCCTAAAACTTTTTCAGAGATTTGAAGCTCATCGCAAAGGAGTATAAATGTCATAAATGTATGAAAATGGCAAAGACTGCGATAAGGTTTGGTTAGGTTAGAAATAATTATTTTTTATTTCCTGATAATTGTAAATTACATTATGTTTGAGGTTTGAAGCTAGAAAATGTTTTTCAAATAACAGTTTCGAAGCACTGGTTTACTTAGTAATTTTTAGGGAGTTTTGAAATTCACAAAATTTTACCAACCTAAAATTACATTTTTTCAATTTGGTCAGTGTTACTGCACTTTTTCCTCCGCCTTTGTCTTGGAATAAAAAAATCCCCAGAATTATAGTGTCAACTAAACATCACTCTGTATTTCTTAAAATTGATATTTGACATCTGTCATTTACTTTTATATTTCACAATAATACAATAAATAAACATTTACTAATAGTCATTTTTCAGTAAGTAATTTATATTTTAGTACAAGTTGATCATATATTAAGTATGGTCGATGAACCCAATATCAATATTTAATATCATTTCACAGCTACTAAAAATGATTACTTCGCTGTTATAATTTAATAAAAATGACAATTCTCGCAAGAATGACGCGACGTATCTAATCCAAGTATCTTTCGTTCCATTCTTACATGAGAGTGTCACGATTCCGTCGTATTTTATTTGTTATTTTAAGAGTAACTAAAGGGCACAGTTCAGTGTGGCGAAGCCCCAGCGGAAGCATAAAGAGACCCTTTATCGTAACGTCTCCCACATCACCGCATCGCGCGACGTAAAACACTACTGACGTCTTATTTTTTTACTTTGAATTATTGTTAACTTCCGACTGAAATATTGCCACTGCAACGTGGATCAAATGAAATATAACACGGAGAAGTTCTAACAAATGACGTCAAGATACTTTTAGTTACAGATACTTTTCAAACATTTGGTTGCTATCGAGAAGTATAGTCACAGAAAAAATACATATATATATATAGACATTTAATTAAATGTTGTAGTGTTTTTGTAGAGGTAGAGAGATAAAAATATACAATATGTCCCAAAAATAACGAAACTTTAATTTAAATCATAGAACACGTAGCGCAATCTATTGAACATACACATTGTTAGAAAGATACATCTTTCCTCTTTCGAACGCACACAACTTCATGCAATCAGGTGATAGTTTAAAAATTTACGCGCATTTTAATGACTGTAGTTTTTGTGTTTATGTTGTAAAAATACAATGAAATAACCAGCAAATATTAAATTTTGTATTAAACTTGGAAAAAAAATTGCTGAGACATACGAATTGATGAAAAAAGTTTATGGTGATGATTGTTTATCTCGTTCACAAGTTTATAAGTGGTTCGCAAAATTTAAAAATGGTCGTGAAGATTTAAATGATGATGAAAGATCTGGACGTCCAAAAACCGGAAATTGTGCTGAATTAGTCGAAAAAGTGCGTGAAATCATTGCTGTCGATGCGAATTTTACTGTTAAAATGTTGAGTGAAAAATTAAATACGAGTAAAAATACTATTTGGAGAATTATAACTAAAGATTTGGGTAAAAGAAAGGTTTCTTCGCCGTTTGTACAACATAAATTAAATGAAGACCAAAAGGTCGCTAAAAAAGTCAACGAATTTTTGATGAAAAAACATATTTGTGTCATCGACCACCCTCCGTATTCGCCTGATCTATCACCATGTGACTATTATCTTTTCCCAAAACTGAAAATTGCCATGAAAGGAGCGTTTAATGATGATATTGCAGCCATTCAAGCAGCCGTGACACAGGTGTTAAAGAACGTTCCTTTAGATGGCATAAAAAAATCTATGCATGCTCTAGTTAATCGTTCTAAAAAGTGTATTGATTCAAATGGAACCTATTTTGAATAAATATTAAGTTTAAAACTGTATATGGTATAAAATTTACCGAAAAAATTATACATTTTTATTTCATCCGTCAGTAAAAAAAGCCAATTAATATAACAAAGAAATTTCACAAGGAGCATAATTTAAACAAGGCAGTAAAAATAATCCAGAAAGATTCCAAGAAAAATTTCGTCCACAAATACAAATATATCCACAACAAAGAATCGCTATAAAAGCCTAACAATTTTATATCCTTACCACATAAAACTCATCCTTATATAAATAGAACACTAAAACTAAATCTATTCACAACTAAAATCCTAAATCTCCGCAGTCAGAACTGACAACATAAAAATTCCAGCGCTAAAATCACTAGCCAACCATTAACAAGAATCGCATAATTCGGAGGGCGCCCAATAAATGCCATTAAAACGGTCGGTGCACCTTTAAACAGCATCTTGTTTAATCTTCCTTCGCGGATAAATTCTCAGGTTACTGCAGTGTCCTTTAAATTGTGTCTTTATTACTTCGCAGGAGCTGAAGAGGACAAAAAGAAGCAGGATTCAGGATTGTGCGTTCGCGAGAAAAGAGACGAAAATTAGATTTCCATTTAAGGGTCACGATTTAAGAAAGAGGATTCTATTAAATCGTGGAAATAGATTCCGCGTTATGTAGATTTTAATCTGTACTTTGCAAGTAAATTAGGTTATTTAGGGCCGAAGGAAACGCAAAGTCTTGCATCTGGTTGGTTGGCGAACTATGAGCGATGTATTTAACTCAATATTATAAAGTACTTTTCGTGAATATATCATCAATTAATGCGCAATAACGGATTCTAAGAGGATTACGTGGACGATAAATGCAAAATTGAATTCATCAATTATATCTCCGTACTTCTTTCTCCAATCATTGCGATCCGTCATTCATCAGATTATGCTATAATTAAACGCAAAATGAATGTTCATAATTTAAACGAAATACAAAACTCAAAATTGAACTTTCAATACATAATGTATTAATCAGGGCCGGCCAAATACATGAAAGGACCCAGGTGCAAACAACTTTTAGATATTCTAATTCCAATAATTATATTTGATACATTTTTTTTTCTTTTTTGAATGTGAGTTTATTTTATCTGGAAAACTGGGATTTACCATATCCCTGGTTACGAATGTATGACAGCAATGTAACAAAGCGTTCATTTTAAAATGAAAAATAGAAAGCAAAATACTTTGATTGGTCGAATCTCTCCATTCACAGCGTAACAATTCCCTAGTTGGTTATAAAACTCATTTATAGCACTAGATACCTAATCAGCTGTAATACTTCCAAACACATTTTAAACTTGAATTTAAGCTGCAGAACTATTTGAGAAAACTGTTATGGCATTATAATATCAATGTTTTGCAATAGTAAGGGTTTCATATTTCCAAGGGAACTGGTAATTTCATTTTCTGATTTTTTTTAAGAATATGGTTTGGGTTTTTGTGCCTTTTCATATTTCCTTTTGGTTTTGAGATATAGTCCCGGGGAAGTACAAAATCTGAAGTAAAATTTAGAAAAAAACTATCTTCTGTCTTAAAAATTAAACAAGATACGAAGATGCGCTCAACGGCATTGAATTGATTTGTAAGCAAATTTTGAGTAAATTTACAGCAATTAATTTTTTTGCAAAATTTTTCGAACGAATATTGTAACAAAAATTTACTTACTTATTTATTTTGATCCGCTGAATCCAATAGTAAAGTCCCCAAGTACATATGTCTTCTAATTTTGAAAAAATTTTCCCAAGAAAATTTTGTGAAAAACATTTGAAATATTAAAATTACTAAATATTTATTTATAAGTTAATTGCATACATACATATATATCTTCACGCTATATCCCAACAAATGGGGTAGCACGAACCCTAAAATCACTCATAAAACATTCACTCATCACACTCATCAAACAAGCAGCCCTCGTCAAACATTGTCATCCAAACAAACCACCCTCACTTCAACCACATTCATAGATCACTCTATTAAACTCATTCATTTATTACGCTCGAAATCATTATCACACAACAAACCTTCAATCACATCAATCCTATGCACTTATCATTCATTTTCTTTCTTCAACGTACATAACATATGCATAAAACATCTCACATTACTCACGTTTACTCCTAACAACGAATCTAATAACGAAACTAAAAACGAATTTACATGATTAGAAAAGATGAAAGCGATAGCCTGCATTTGTATATGAAAGAAAGTCCACACAATGCAGTAACTGAAAATGAAACAAAAAGACAAGAAACGGAGGAAGCGTCACTCTGCGCTTGTTTTTGAGAGTTAATTGAAATATGAAAAATTCAATGTCGTTGAGCACATGTTCATATATTATTTTGTTTTTGAGATATACAATAGTTGCGGGAAAGTACAAAATTGATGAGGTAAAATTTGGTGAAAAAAGTCAACTTTTTCGAAGTCTATATCTGAAAACTAAACAAAATACGAAGATGCGTTGAATTATTCATATTCGAAATATTTAATTTCAATAATTACAAACAAAATGTATGACGCATTATATTTTGTATAGGTATACAAAAATGCGAGACTCATACGAAATTTTCGCTCCCACAGTCTTTAATCTCGTCTCGAATTTCCTATTCTAATATCGTTCTCGTTCTCATCTCTCATTTATATTGCATTTCTAGACGAGATGCGATAGTACTCTCATCTCGTTGCCGCAAAGTGTTAATGGCATATACCTATTTGAATTCGCACGTATAGAATGTTCAAGTACCCTAAGTTTCGAAACGCAGGTATAAATTCATTCAACTCACAATTTATTCGCAACTTGGCATTTAAAACCAAACTCTATTTCCAATCCAATAGATAAACTCTATCACTTCTATCGCTTCCATCGCGTATTGGCCGGTCGCAGGTTCGTTGAAAACTTCCTCAGTGTGTTCCTAGTAGCACACTTCGCACCAGGCCTCAGTTTAACTTTAAACAGCCGTTAAATCGGTCGACAATTAACTTGGTGACAAAGTTGGCTGCAAACGTGGGCCCGACGGTAACTTTCCATGCAACGGCAGAGTTTCACTTCATCCATTAGCCCCACGTGTCGTGATTTGTACAACCCCGGATTTGGGGGAAAAGTGCTAAGCCGTGGTGGAATGAATTCTGCTTGGGTGCTTTGCATTTGTTGACGTCAATTAATTTCTATTAACTTCAGATTTCATTAAATTATTTACAGTATTATTAGAGGGTCTTTATATTTAACTCATAATTTTATTAATGGTTAGTTGCATTATCAAAACTTACATTTTTAACTTGATTCAAATAAATTCAAGCAAAATCAGGTTTCATGTCATGAAATAATTGACATTGCTGTCAAACAATTAATTTACTTTTATTTATTTAAACCAATTTTAAAATTTAACTAGGTCATGTCACATAGCTTGACAATTACCTACGTCATTTTTGAAACGTAACATGACAACTCTACTCTGTTCAAACTTTCTTTATACGACATTGACAGAAAGTATGTTTTTCAAATATTTCTACATTTTAATTTTGTTATTACGTCGATCGTGCAAAAAACGTAATAAACATTGCGGTCAGTAAGTGTTCTATCGATAACCGGATGCACTAGAAATCTAGAGTTCATCTCGATCTTCAAAATCATCCTCAACCGGTAGGAAATACTTATGGCCAGTTGCTCCGCCGTCCAATACATATCGAATGTCACTTAAGTAAAAAAATATCGAATCGATTTGTTGACAGCAATGTTTATTAATTTATTTAACAGTATCTCTCGATTCTATATTGTTTTTCAAATGTTTGAGGGGCAGCGGTGCAACTGATCATTACTGCCCTTAATATTTAAATAATGAATCAATGAAATGAAAGCTATTTTGATATTTTTCTACTAGTGAAATTATTAATACCTGTTAATTTATCACTGTAATTAAATTTCCCTGGTTAAAATAAATGCAATTTTAATAAACGTCAATTGAATGTAATCAATCGAAATGCCAAATTCTCGATTGGAAACTGCTTCCACAGAATATTTTTTTAATTAAAATTGAAGAGAACGTTCCAAAAAATACCAAAAATTTAAAAGATTATACTTGTTAAATTCTCCCACAAAATATAACTTGTAATATGATAATTATCAGATAATATTTTGACATGAATTTAATTCAAGTCGTTGTTACGGAAATAAGAAATACACTCGCTACAATTTTCATTTCCATAAATACTTAAAATTGATGTCATAATATTATTGGCAATTATCACATCATTTGTTACATTAATTATGATCATATTTTAAAGTGACAAACTGATATTTCAAACATCATCAAATATTTCAGGTTAATCCTTAAATTATTTCCCAGTATAAACATAACCTAATAAAGTTTAGTTGTTAGCTTAGTTTTTAATATAAATGTTAATAAGAAATGTCGCAACCATAAAACGGTTTTCCAAAAAATTTTAATAATGCTTGCTTGCATATTAGTTAATGCCACTGGTCTAAGACTTCCGGTTTAATTTCGACAATGTATAACATTAATGTGCTGTTAGTGGAGTTCACCCCACCGAAATTAGCCCCCAAAACCGTCTTCTAATCCCTGCACTGAACCCTGACGAACCCTTTATTTGGCGTTTCGGTATTCTGCCTATTTAGCGCGTTTTGTATTCTGTTTATTTTCTTCTCCATTACATCCCTATGTTTTCATAAAAACGCCTTGGCTTTCCATGCAGACGACTTCTAATTACAATGTTTATCCAGTAATTGTAACAATTTCTGAAGTTGTTTTTTCTTGCGCAAAATGTAAAAGGATGAAATGGGGAGATAATGTGATTTAGACGGAAGTTTTTAATTATTTTTCTTTTCTTCTGGGACTCTTCTTAACACTGCAATTGGGGTGGAAAGTGAGAGCATTTTTGGAAGCGTTGGAACAAGTCAAACGTTCCATAAAATTCATGGGTGAAAGTGAAGGGTGTGCCACAGGTGAATATGAGCGCGGAGATATTTTGGGTAATATATAACTTGGATCAAACCGTTAACCTTCATTCCCGTACACAAATTTATTGCTCAAGCTCCTCCATGTATACTTTAATCTGCACATACGCGCATATGCGTAAATAGATTATTTATGCATTACTAAAATATGTTTATTAATTAGGCAATTTGTAACTTCCATCTCGACGGATTACCACATATTTCAAACGATAATTATTTACCTATTCGTAAATGAAATGATTTAATAGAAAAACATTGTCGCAATATTCTTATCTGACAATATCTTTACGCAGGTTTACAAACTTTGTCCTTCTCATTTTGTTATTAAAAAAATAAATAAGAATTGGTCAAAATATTTATTGCTAAATTAGGAAAAAAAAATAAAATAAATAAATATATCATCAAGCCTTTTACCCATTACTGGGTGTTGCACTCTGCCGAAACAGATCTCGATAAGTAATATATTTATGCGCGTGATGTGCGGTTACCAGTCGTCAAATCACGGCCCCCAAAGATGTTAGTAGTGGAGGAGCCGCAGGAGTAGCTTTTGAAATTATGAAAATTGTTTGTCGCCTGTGGGAATCGAACCAGGGTCCTCAGAATCCACAGGCCGACTTCATACCACTGGACTAGCCATCCCATAAAATAAATAAATAAAATAAATAAATATATCATCACGCCTTTTACCCATTACTGGGTGTGGAACTCTACC
The DNA here is from genome assembly GCA_911728475.2 of Pterostichus madidus. Lineage (NCBI taxonomy): Eukaryota > Metazoa > Arthropoda > Insecta > Coleoptera > Carabidae > Pterostichus > Pterostichus madidus. The sequence goes on along the minus strand of OU452313.1, from coordinate 5,916,050 downwards.
GAAACAAATCTCGCTAAGTGATATATTTATGCGCGTGAAGTGCGGTTACCGGCCGTCAAATCACGGCCCCGAAAGATGTTAGTAGTGGAGGAGCCACAGGAGTAGCTTTTTGAAATTATGAAAAATGTTTGTCGCCTGTGGGAATCGAACCAGGGTCCTCAGGATCTACAGGCCGACTTCATACCACTGGACTAGCCATTCCATAAAATAAATAAATAAAATAAATAAATATATCATCACGCCTTTTACCCATTACTGGGTGTGGAACTCTGTCGAAACAGATCTCGATAAGTGATATATTTATACGCGTGAAGTGCGGTTACCAGTCGTCAAATCACGGCTCCCAAAGATGTTAGTGGTGGAGGAGCCACAGGGGTAATTTTTAATTGGTGAAAATGTTTTGTCATAATATTTATGCACAACCGGGCCGAAAAGCATGTGTTTTAGCCCTAAAAAGCGGGCTTAAACAATTCTTTTTAGCCCATGGGCCAAAAATAAATCATTCCTATGGATACATAAATAAAATGACAACTTCTGTTTATTGTGAATATTTGATTCTGCAAAATATCATTTTGACATACAACCTATTTACGTATTTTAATCTTTTGAACATGTAATTAAATGTTATTTTGTTATGTATAACATATTGTATGTATCACGGGTGAGACTATGAGCATGTTATTATATGGGCCAGAAACGCCTGTTTTCACCCTTGGTACATAAATAACTATTAATAGATATTAGGTTACAAGGCTTTATTGTCAAAAATTGTTAATTGACGACGTTTCGTACTTTGGTTTAGTCCATTATCTATAACGGACTAAAGCAAAATTAATTTTTTATGGGGTGGCTAGCTCAGTGGTATGAAGTCGGCCTGTGGATCATGAGAACCCTGGTTTAATTCCCAAAGGCCGTGGGGGCCGTGATTTGACGACTGATAACCGCACTTCACGCGCAAAATATATCACTTACTGAGATCTGCTCCGGCAGAGTGCCACACCCAGTAATGGGTAGAAGGCGTGATGATATATTTATTTTTATATTTTTATTTAATTTTGCGAATTTTGAAAAATATCTTTTTGTTGTAGGATCAATACGTTATGTAATATAAATCCTTAAAGTTGGATCCACAAGTATAAAAACATCCTGTAAAAATAACAATTATTACGTATCGATCTGATAGGACCTGTCAGAACTTAAAGGATTATGTATAGGTAACGAATTATTAAATAGTTCTTAAATTATTGTAATACAATAACTGTTTCAGTAATGTTAATAAATGCTTCATAATACACTTGCTAATCTCGAGTTCTTGGAATTCAGGGGCCCCTAGTATTTATCTATTTTATCTAGGATTAAGATTGTTCTGCTCGAAGAAATAAAGACGTTACTGGAATTGAGGTTTTCAAAATGAGACAAGAAATTAATTGGAGACAAGAGCAAATTTGAGAGTTTGCTATTTCTTGCAACAAAACCACTCACTAATTAATTAGTAAATATAAAGAAATATACTATTTCAACCCTCTCAACGAAATGAGATCAACAACTGAACCTTTTGATGCGTGTCTACAGCAAGGCAGTGTCCCGAATGGTCCCCGTTCAGTATGCAGGAACCGCATGCTCCCGTAGTTCCGTAGTTTCGGGGCGATTTTCGCCCAACGAGCATTAGACAAGACGACACGTCATCACGACCACAATTCCATATCTCGTACGTTACGTTAAACGTGTTATTTGTGCTTAAAATAGCGGAATTCTCCTCGTGACGTTACGATCAATATCACAGGTCGCGGCTAAAAATAGCTTCGTCCTACATTCAGGCAGGGTGGGGGGCGGGCACGGCGCCAAACGTACGCGGCGGTGGCGGCGACGGCGGCAAGGATGCGGCGGCGGATGTCACTCTGCCGAGCCGGCGATGATGAAGGACAAGAACGGAACAGGGGTTGGGATCGGGTCCGCTGAGGCACTGACCTCAAAAGGAAATTAAAATGTTTCGATGTCTAATGGATATTTCGAGTTTTTGATTGCTGGAAAATTAATTGGGAGATAGCACTCTCTACTTTTGTAGTTTGCAAATTTTAATATTTAAATTATTAATAAAAATCCATTAAGTATAAATTCCAAGAGAATATTTCAAATGACACCTTACTTTTATAAAAAAAATTATAATAATAAATAAGTAAACAAGGATTAAGTGTAAAGCTATGTTCACAGATATTCATTTAATAATTACAATTAATAGTCAGTGTTTGCCGTTTGTTAAATAATGTTAGCGTTCACATCAACAAAATTAAGACATTAGTAACTACGTACTAAGTGAAATGTTTGCAAATTTTAAACTTTTCAATTGCAAACAATGCAATAGATATATTATTATGTCCCTATCTTTCGATTTTATTGACTGCGACAATTTAAATGTCAAATGGAATTTGATAAAAATTCAGTATTTAAACAAAATGGTGATCATGATAATTAACATAGTTCAAAGAAATAGACACAGGTCTGTATTACTCTATTTATCTACGGGGTAGGTGGCTCAGTGGAATCGAGTAGGCTTGTGGATTCTAAGAATCCTGGTTCGATCCCCACAGCCGACAAACATTTTCGTCACATTAAAATTACTCCTGTGGCTCCTCCACCACGAACATCTTAACGGCTAGTAACCGCACTTCACGCGCATACATATATGATTTACCGAGATCTGCTTCGGCAAAATTCCACTACCAGTAATAGGTAAAGGGCGCGATGATATATTTATTTTTCTTATTTATGTTGTTTTAAAACTTTAACATTTGATGTTGACATGTTCGTATTTATTCATTCGTACGAATAGATATGAAATGAAACGCTAAATTAATTTAATCGTAAAAAACTATTTTCGGTTGCGCTTAGCTACTTAATAAAACATTTATTATAGTTTTATTTTCAACTAAAAACCAAATTTATTGCAAACATTAATCAACACAATTTTAGTTTATAATTAGATATCTTCGAATATTTAATAGATTTTATAGTCCAGCCGCCTCCGACAATGGGCAAAAAAATTGCACACCTTCAATTGAAGTGTCACATACAATTATTGAACAAAAAGGAACATTTTATTTAAATATGGAATTCAATCTAAATTCATTCAATAATATTCCTGTGCTTAAAAAAATGTACAATGCAAGATTTACATAATCATCTAGTATTCGGTACCAAAAACAGACATATGGGGTCAAGATTATACATTTATATTTTTAAGGGATGTTATTTCAAATACCTTGAATAATAATTAGTCAAAATATCATATTTATTCAGATATTTTGACCCATTATGTAACAAAAAATTGCTGTCGGGCGGTGTCAGCACGCTGCAGCTGCTGCGCTAGGCGCTGCACGGGGCACGCGACATGGAAGCAATTGTAAGACCTCCAAACAATAATAGTTGCTAGAAAAGTTACTGTCAATAGATCATATTTATTTATATCTACCACTGACATCTTTGGAGGCCGTGATTTGACGACTGGTAACCGCACTTCACACGCATAAATATATCGCTTACCGAGATCTGTCTCGGCAGAGTGCCATATCCAGTAATGGGTAAAAGGCGTGATATATTCATTTATTAATTTATTATTTCTATATTAAATATGTGATTTTTTGCTACATTTCTCTATCTCCATAATAACATCACAAAATATTGCATTGTCAACGTAATGTTATTTAGATTATTATGAAACGAAATTGTAAAAAAATATTTTGTATAACTCGTTATAATGGCTATTATACCCAACGATGAAATTTACAATACGAGCGAGCCAATTTGAATTACAATATACTAATTATTGGTTTGTATATATTTTGTTTGTGATTATAGGTCATATGATTTCGATGCGATATGTTTTGTTTAACAGATAAATTTATTAGCGACGTTGTTAGTAGATTGAAATCCCAGTGCTAAATATTACAAAAAGAAATGTGTTAATTTGTAACATGTTTCCTTTTAATTGTCCAACACGCAATCTTCCATCAAACACGTCAAAAAATAGTGTCATCCGTCCCCAACACCCAAACCGTCAATAATCACCTCATTCATCCATCAACCCCGTGTTTGCTGGCACGAACTACCCAGTAACACATTCAGTAAACAGTCGGACCACTATTTGCCCCGCAGTAATAGCGGGACAAGCAACAAACCAACGAATGAACGAACACAAAAACCCGCCGCTGCAGCGTGTGTGATTGCGCCGTGGCGAGAATTCGGACAACCACGCGACCGTTTGTCGGCAACTGGCACGACGGATGCTGGTAACCAGAGAACTCCGTTCACGGTGATTCGATTCAACTCTTGTTTCGTGAACTTTGAACTGCGACAAGAATTGTGACTTGGGTTTTTATTAGATGGTGGTTAGTGATTTAGAAGCTGCGAAATTAAATTTAAATGAGGGGTGGAAGTGTTAATATGAAAGGGTTATTTCTGAACATACCGGAATTGGGAAATAAATTTAATTCTGCTCTAACCACTTTAGAGAAGTAATATTCAAATAAAACTAGATTAATAAATTCTTAAATTTAATCAATTTCCATACGTGGGCAGGGTGAAAAGTCCCTGAAAAATAAAACTGATGCCGCCACAATCGCAAATCTCATGTGACATTTGTGATGTACTATCTTTAACTAGAACGCATTAAAATTTTCAGACTGATATGTCATTCAGTTCTGTTTTGACACCCATCGAAAGCAAGCAACATTGAAGATTTTTCAAAACATGGAAAAAAGTGAATTTCGCGTCTTGATTAAACATTATTTCTTGCGTGGAAAAAACATTACGCAAACCAAAGCATCGCTTGTTAAACATTATAGGGACTCCTCCCCATCGATTGGAATGATTCATAAGTGGTTTACTGATTTTCGTTCGAGCTACAAGGAGATTATATTGAGAAATAAAATATGTTTTGACCAAATCAATCATTTCTTGTTTCATTTTTCAGGGACTTTTCACCCTGCCCTCGTATTTCATTTTAGGTAGTTTGTAGACAGTAGCTCCGCAAAAATTTAAATTTTAAAATTAGTTTAAATAAATAAAAGTAAATTTAATGTTTGACAGCAATGTAAACTATTCCGTATTTATTTAAATAAACCAAGTTGAACATGTAACTTTTGGTGATGCAACTGGCCATTAGTTTTAATTAAAATCCTGTTAAACTATTTGTCTGACAGTTAAATAATATTTTTAATTTGTTTGCATTTGTTGCAGTTCCCATGACTACCTACGTAATAGCATCAATTTTTAACAAATTATAGGGGTATTCCATTTGCCATTTGGATCAGATCTAACTTACATTTACTGAACCAAATTATTTATTTATTTCGCTGCATTACTTTGCTCATTTTATTTTCAGTACTAGAATTACAGATTCTAATTTACTTTGAAGTAATTCACACTAATAAGTGCATCAGTTTGCTTAATTCAGTTCATTTTGCCATGTGTCAAATTTATCTGAACTGATTTAAGTGAACCAAGTGGCAAATGAAATACAGCTAATAATTCTTTACATAACAAGACTTGAAAATTATGCTTTATTGAATAAACAAGCATATGAGCTTAAGGTAGTATTAGTGTGACGGTGGCGTCATCGGTTGTCAAAAGGCGAAACTGACGCTCAAAAAAATATAAAAATTGAATAAAATAAGTGTTTGATACCTATTATGATTTGAATATCATGAATTGTTAGCAAGTTGTTGGTCTAGTGAATTTTCAAATACCATACCACCGTGTGGTGTTGCCATTATAAATTGGGATTCCTAATTTTTCGTTAAAAACAAGGCATTGCATGGCTATATATCCATTACTAAACGATAAAAAACTTTCTCCTTCCGCCAAAAGCCCCGTGTATAAGAACTCAACTTTACAAACGAATATATTTGTTCACAGACGATGAATATGTTTCATATTTTAACAGGATGCGTATGACTATCCAATGTTTACGTGCGCCAAATTTCATTCAGATCTGCAAAACCATTTTTCACGCTAATACTACCTTAAAAGACCAGTATAGACACTTTCCGAGTGTATTACGAACAATATTTTCCAATCTAAAAAGTGATCAGAAATGGCTATTTTTTTTGGGCTATCAAGAAAAAAATAATCTGTATCTTGTTCAATTCTAATAAGTAAACGCAGGAACGTTTTTACAAAATATATCATATTAAATTCCATAAAATAATTGAATGGAAATGTTAAATATTTAATTACATTTGTAATAACTTTTTACTCTGCGTTTTTTAAGCTTTGTATCGTTACACAGCTGGACATGTGAACACTCTTGCATTTGGTAAAAAATTCAATTAACAAAATTGATGTAATGATAAATGTCACTAAAACAGTTAAATTTGGAATGCTATTAAATGTGAAACAATGCATTTTATGTGTTCTGTCTTACTAGTTTTGCGTCACAACAGAGCTTTTCAATTTACTATTTTCATTCGACATAAACATTTCACGATAATTGAGTCTTCTTTTTATTTCGTCATTCACTCGTTAATATTTATGTTTTGCGATGTTTTACGTGATATATGTCTGTGGATTTTTTATTATTAAATTAAATTAAGTTTTTGCTTAACGCAATAATAATTTATCCACAAATAATTTTAAATGAATATTTCAACTATGTATGCGTCTTTAATATCTGAAAATTTGACAACGAAGAGTTATATTTAGCGTGTGAAATTGTATTATTCATAAAATTAAAGAGATTATAATTTTATTGCGTCTTAAGTTTCCTTCAAATGCTACTGAGAAACATAAAGTACGCCGTCTCCAATTTTAGACGTTTTAGTTGTTTATAAGATTATTTTTAAGTTCAGTTTTATGAATGTAGTAAATAAAATTTATACTATTCAGCAGAAAATTTTACGTGTTGTGACAAATAATATCATATTGTACATCACATAATGTTATATGAAATTTGATATTACAAACTACAACTATAATAAAATATATTTCAATAAAACGTAAAATGTTTTATGCTAGTAAAAAGTTTTACTATCTGCAGTATTGAAAAATATAATTAAATACAAAATCCTCGGGCGCTTTAATCAAATAGGGAATGAGTGAATTAATAAGTGATCATTTGCACTAGTGCGAATATCGTGATTATTGTTTGACGTTTCTCAAAACCAATGAAATGCTTCATTCTAGACACGTGTCACGTTTTAACCAATCCTGTCATTATTATACTGAGAATAAAACTCTAGTGATTATTCTCGGAAATAATCTGTGTAGGTAGTTTTGTATGTGACCAATTATCATTGATCAAATTTAACATTTTATAGAGATGAAGTTACTCTGTAATAAATATTCGAATTTTGTGGTAGCAAAAGTTTTATTACTAAATAAATGAATTTACTTTTGAATTTCTTTGCTGTTCCATAATCCAGGAAATAATGATATATAGCAAAATGCAGGAAAATAAATTGGCGACGATATTTCAAAATAATGTATTAAGAAACTTCCATCTTACAAATGGAACAAATTTATCCACGTCACAAGAAACACTTGATGCGTAAACAAAACAAATTTTGTATAATAGTTAAAAAATATAAGCTAATTATTTCAACACGCTTTTCAAAAGATAAGTCTATATACATTTCATTAAAAAAACGAACGAAACCAACAAAAAATATCCTAATTAAAACAGCATCTACTGTAACCAGCCAACGAGGTCTTTCATTTTTTAATAAAAAAAGAGAATCTGTGTAAACGATCGTAACGCGAACACAATCTCTGCAATGCAGCACCAGGAATGTAAAAGATTTTTCTTATAATCTGCTGCTTTGTACTCACAAAATATTTTTAGTTATATCAATGGAATAACCTCAAAGTTTTAGAATGGTTATATAACATCAAATGTCAACATCTTAGAAAAATTATTTCTAGAATAAAGATTACATTTAGAGTCAGTTTAGAATAACAATAATTTATTTATACTACTCTGTACAACGAGAATTTAATCCCAATTATAGTACAGGATGTCCGGACACACCGAGACGTAGTGTGGTAGATCACACAGCTTGAGTATACAAAAATATAAAGGATTGGCTTTTTGTAGCGTGCATTCTACGGGCTCAGAGTTTGTTTGTCAAGAAAACTTTATATTTTTAATAAGGGCCGGGTTTTCCATCTTCAGCTAAATTTCGCGATAACTATCTATAGAATCATTGAAAATGACATTCAATATAATTTTTCGCATTTGTGCTGATTTGAATGCGATATTTTAAAAATTATTATTATTTCATGATAATAATAATAGTCGGCCTGTGGATCCTGAAAACCCTGGTTCGATTCCCACAGTCAACAAACATTTTCACCATATTAAAATAACCCCTTTGGTCCCCCTCTACTAAAAAGGCGTGATGATATATTTATTTATTTATTATTTAATTGGGAATTTTATCCGACGCTGGAAATCTGGCCCTAAATGTATAACATGCAGAATAATTTGAGGTAAAACTGAGTATAAGGCTCTGCGCGTATGGAATATGAGTTCTACGAATTTGAAATTTGTTTGTCAGAAATGCGAACGAAACAAGCATCGCTAAGAATATAATGTAAAGAATAATTAGTAAATAATACAATTTTTCATTTGGAATTTTACACTGTACCGGTAACATATATAAAAATCAGATCTTTTTCACGCCATTTCTAATTCACAAAATTATCGGTCATTGTGGCAGTACGCGTTAAGCTCGAGAAATAACTTAAGATGACGTATACAGCATTAACGATAACTTCAAATTTATGAACAACCGTATTTGATTTTGTAAATAGTTCTCATGGTAATCATTTCAACTTGGAATAAAAATGGCGTTAGATAATGTCAAATTTAACTCTATGAATCGGCCTATATTATAAGTAACTTGAAAAAAATAAATAGTAATAATAAGATGAAACTAAATAAATAAATATATCATCATGCCCTTTACCCATTATTGGGTATAGCACTCTACCACAACTGATATGAGGCTTCCAGTCGTCAAATTATGGTCCTCAAAGATGTTAGTGGAGATAAAACCAGAGGTGTAATTTCAACCAGGTGTAAAGTTTGTCGGCTGCGGGAATCGAACTCAGCTTCTCAAATCCACAGTCCGTCGCGTTGCCACTTCGTTCATTTATTTATTTTGTATAAATTAAAACAAAGTAAAACCTTTTTGAACATCCAAAATTCCTGGATGGTAGCGCTAGTGTCCGCCGCACTCCGCAATGCAGTAACCCAGTGTGGGTTGGCGTTAGCCGCGTCGCCCGCTGAATAAGTTAACAATGAACGCGCGAAATCAGAGCCGGTGAAATTGCGCAATTCTTGCGGCACGTGGCCGTGTGAATAATACATCAAGGTGGCTGGTCTGCCCCGAGGGATGGTTGCACAAGCTAAGACAGACGTGCACTATTTAATTAAACATCGGTTAGTGTGATGACGGTTTATCTAGTGGTTAACCGCGGTATCATTACAGTATTGGTAATGCTTACAGGAAATTGTGAGGTTATGTGGATGATTCTGTGGCCGGATGGGCATGACAATGGGGGTGGGACGAAATTTGTTGAGGTTAGAATGATACTGAAGCTATTTGCATTGACTGTAAAATTTTGTACTAATACTAAACAGGAGTATTTTTAACTTTGAAATTATAAGTTTCTCATGACAGGACGAGAAAAAGATAGAAACAGTTTTTTAAAATTTAGAGCCTTGTTGTAAATTACTTTATGTTCGAGGCTTGCAAAATAGTATATTATTCAACGAGCGTGTAATGATAGTTATTATTCCTAAAAGATAAAGTAATTCAATAAAATATTTTAGTTTATTGAATTGCAACGTTTCGACTAATTGTTATGGCCATTATGAAGTAAAAGTAAATAAATAAAGAATATACATAAATAAATAAACATATCATTACGCCTTTTAACCATTACTGGGTGTAGCACTCTGCAGAAGCAGATCTCGGTAAGTGATATATTTATGCGCGTAAAGTGCGATTACCAGTCGTCAAATCACGACCCCCAAAGATGCCCGTGGCAAGAAGCCACAGTGGTAATTTTTTTAATTGGTGAAAATATTTGTCGACTCTGGGGATCGAACCAGGATTTTTAGGATCCACAGGTCGACACGACACCACTGTGCCATTACCCCATATAAAGAATATTACATTTTAATAGCTCAGTGGTATCAAGTCGGCCTGTGGATCCTAAGAACCCTGGTTCGATTCCAACAGCAGACAAAACATTTTCACCAATTTAAAATTACCCCTGTGGCTTGTCCACCACTAACATCTTTAGGGGCCGTGATTCAACGGCTGGTAACCGCACTTCACGCGCATAAATATATCACTTACCGAGATATGTTTCGGCAGAGTGCCACACCCAGTAATGGGTAAAAGGCGTGATGATATATTTTTTATTTTACATTTTAATAAAACATTTTTCGCACTTCCGGGATTAAATGACCTATTTTATTCTTCCTTCTCAAATGACACTTTTAATATCGGAGGAATTAAATTGACAGGTAAACAAGTATTACCGTAGCAACAAGTATATTATAAACTTCAAAATAGTTGCATTGTGTTTGTCAATAATAAATAATTACTCACAGCATCGATGCGCTGTCTAGCAACGTGGATGTGATTGGTTCAACTCATGAGTAATGAATTATTACTCGTAGCAGTGAGCAATGAAATGTATTGCCTATCAAGGAACGTACATGTAATGAATGTACTACCCGACGGTCGTAGAAAAGTGTTTTGAACTATCGACTATTAAAAAATGTAGTAAGAAATCGAAAGTACTGACGAAATTGTCAAATAAGGACCGTTATGAATCTTAACGGACTTGTTTCGTATTTTTTCCAAGACAACCACTATCAATTTGATAAATTTATCTAAAGTTAGTAAGTATAGAAAAATGTATCTATAGCGCCAAAAAAAAAACGCTTATTGTATCGATAAATTTTGCTTATCACCTACTGGAATTTTATTGTTGATAGACTTTATATTAAAAATATTAGTTAGTAATGCGTTTTGGTTTAGGGTAGCACATTCTATAATCATTGTCATTATAGTCGAATATGTGGTAAATACAGGTACATAAATATTCAGGTAAAGACATACATTTTGTTGATTCTTTCAGGTACCTAGAACAAAATAAAATAATGTTAGTTTTGAATTGAAAATAGCAAAGCAAAATAGAAATTAAAATGAATGCAAATTTTTTATTTTGTAGCCTAACATTTTGTGTTGAACGAAACGAACATTTTCATAATAAAGCTATGTATACAGTAATAAAAAGTATGTATTTTAGCACAAATGTAACATTTTAAAATATAGCAGAAACAGAAATATAAAATTACATAAAGTATTATTTATTTACAAACCGTATTTTTGTCTGGTAAATTTATACCTATATGTATATTTTAAAACAGTTACATTTTGTATTCATATTAATAAGTAATTATATTTTTAATTCAAAAATGTTGAATCAATAAAAGAGCATCATTGTTTATAAACTCAATTATGTGAGCAAAATAAAAATAAATATATGTATATTCATGTTCCCAGTTCATTACGTGCCTAAATAAAAAATAAAAATGATTAATTACACCGCGGAAAAAAGTTTTAAATGTCAGAGCAAGCTTACTAAAACTCAGATGTTCACAGAGAACTGATAAAAAATAATTGGACAGTGAAAAATTACACATGAGCTTCATAATTCAATATTTCGTCGATAACAGAAATCGTCGTGTAATGAATCATTTCGTACGTTGAACAACAATTATTATTATTAACGATTTTAGGTAGAATAGATGATGAGCTATTTGTTTTTATTGTTATTTTCCATTGTTGACATTATTATAAAAATATATTACGTTGTAAATATAACAGATTGTATAGTATACCATATATTCCAAATAAATAGAGATATAAGCAATTAATATGGAAATCAGCTTTTAGCAAATCAAAAGTTGTCAGCAAACAATGGTACCAAATTGTAAATGGCAATACTAGACCTATCCATATGTTTTATTTAAAACAAATTGTTTGATTTAAAAGCCATTATTTAGAGAAATTAATTAAAATATTTCGAGAATATTATCTATTCACTAACAGTTCAATTCTCATAACCAGAATTTTGGACTAGCTAATCTTATACTAGTACGATTTTTAAAAATTAATCCAAATTACTTTCCGAAAACCAAATGGTAAAAAAATTATATTAGAGTTTATTGAAACTTTTTTGGAAATATGTTTAAGCATTAAGCTGGATTTATATTGAAGTAACGTAAGAGATAAGCAAAGTAAAAAGTAACGCATGCAAATGACTGATTTATATTAAGAAGCAGAACCTAATACTGTTAGCCAATCAGAGGTATATCGCAATTTATTTCCTTTCTCTTATAATTTTCCAACGACGTTGGACATATTCAGCTAAAAAATTAATACAAACCAAAATTTATAACCTCAAAAACTTGACGTTTGTTTTCAGAAAATTTCCTAATTCTTACTATAATTGCTGTTTTTTTCTTTAAAAAATTTAAAATATTTTGATTACAGATACAGAATTTTATTGGCCTCTAAAAATTGTATTACTTCTCTGTCCACTTTTGAAAAATTTAGATGAATCAAAATGTTTACCAATGACAGCTGATATTTCACGGTCGATAATAGAGATTACAAGCGAAGTTTAAAACGCTGACTTCTGATTGGTCAGCGGTAAGAAATGTTAGGTAAAGTAACATAGAAAGATGAAAGTTGACCATCTCTTGCATTGCTTATTTTACATTACTGATTGCTTTAATTCAATATAAATGGTTCCACTTAAATCACAAGTTTTAACTTGTTGTCTTACCTACTACTTTTGCGTTGCTTCTTGCGATACTTCATTATAAATCCAGCTTTAAACTTTTTGAGAGTATGGTTTAACTTAATTTGATTGATTCAGAATTCAAGATTAGCTAAAACTCTTTTGAGAATTTCCCGATTCTTTAAGAAGTTTTAGCTAATCCTTAATTTTGGATTAGTCAAATTAAGCTAAACCAAATTGTCAAAAAAGTTTAATGAAACTCTACTATGATCTTGTTGCCATTTACTTTTCAGAAAATGATTTGGATTATTATTTTTTATTTAATCAGACTAGGACAAGATTAGCTAATCCTGAATTTTGGATTAGCTAAAACTAATTTAAGATTTGGGATGTAAGATTTTTGTGATAAGTACGACATGAAACAATAACTCGTTTAAATATTACAAATTAGTAGGCGTTATTATCGAAATATTTAGGACCAATATTTAAATGCCTATTAATTTCTAATATTCATTATAAATCTGACAGTCATAAAAAATGTTCTTCAACTATTTAACTAATTTTTCTAATTTGTGGACAGGGAGGTAATCTATATTAAATAAACTTGATCAAAAATGCAAATTAAAAATTGACTCATTTGATATTACTGTTACCAACCTTACAATTTGCCCACGAAAATGAACTACTAGATATGCATATTTGCTCCAACAGAGGTCTCAGTGCGGCTAAAGGTTTTCCGTTAATTTTAATGCTTTTTGACTTCTGAAGAGGAATATTAAAATGAATTGTTCCAGTGGAAATGAATGAGTAAATAGGGTTTATTGCGTTAGCGTATAGTTGAATAGAATGTCGGACTAATGACGATAAATTGTGGTCATATTTTCACCTGTTGTTAACCTTATATGACATGGAGCTTGTGACATACATCAGACTTAGCAGATATTGTCATTCTGCAAAACTGAATTAGATTAATTTGATTCATATCTACGTAACTGAATATTATTGATTGTTTGTTACTAGAGAGGAAAAATAATATAAAAAAAAATATATCATCACGCCTTTTACCCATTACTAGGTGTGGCACTCTGCCGAAGCAGATCTCAGTAAGTGATATATTTATGCGCGTAAAGTGCGATTACCATCCGTCAAATCACGGTCCCCAAAGATGTTAGTGATGGAGGAGCCACTGGGGTAATTATAAATTGGTGAAAATGTTTTGTCGGCTGTGGGGATCAAACCAGGGTTCTTAGGATCCACAGGCTGACTCGGATACCACTGAGCCATTATCCCATAGGAAAAATAATAAACTATTAATTATTGTAAAATAATTATAATCTTTTTATCTCTATTGCTAAATTGTTATAAAGCGCAACCAACGGAACGTGATGTCCGAAAAATAAAATAAATAAATATATCATCACACCTTTTATCCATTCCTGTGGCACTCTGCCGTATCAGATCTCAGTGATTTATACGCGTGAAGTGCAGTTATCAGCCGTCAAATCACGTACTCCAAAGATGTTAGTAGAAGGAGAGCTACAGAGGTAATTTTAATGTGGTAAAAATTGTTTGTTGGCTGTGGGAATCGAACTTGGGTTCTCAAATCCACAGTCCGATTTGATACCACTGAGCCACCTACCCGGATAATATGTGAACTAAAATGTAATGTAATAACATCATTTAGCAAACATTAATACTGCACCGAAAATGTTAATTTCTCGTACAAATATCATAACCGAAAAAGTCTCATTTCGACACAAAGAAAAGTGGTTTTCAAAGTGTGCGTCGCGACCCTCCGAGGGTCGCGGTGACCTTGGAGGGGAGGTCGTCGGATGCTATTTACAAATTTTCAAATACATGTTTCCAAAGATTCATTCCGTTGCAAGCTTTTATTTACGTGCAATCAACGGAACCTATTACGTCAGTCAGTCTCCAGACTTAGAGCCAATACACTTCGATTTATAATTTTCTTGTCACCACATTAACCACCTTTCATCTTCGTATATTATCGAATACCACAACACACAACTATTGATTAACAACTGGGTGAGAAGATTGACATTTATTCTCGTAAGATTTGTCTCCCATTAGTTTGTTATTCAATTATATAATATCGTTCTAATTTTTCTTTATTTTGAAATGAAATTGGAACCATAAAAACTTATTTTTATGTAATTGTCAAAAAAGTTAATATTTACGTAAGCGGTTCTGTTCACGAAGTTAATCGTTTTTGTACAATACTACTTTATTTTATTTTTAGCGACAGCCGTTAAAATGATTTAACGACCGCTGCTAATAGCAATGTCCGCTAAAACTACAAAAATACCAAATGTTTATTAGAAATAAATTTGAAGCAATACCGCTGTTTCTGGCTACATAATTATATGTAATTATTTATTTATGCTACTCTGTACTATAAGAATTTAATCCCAATTACAGTATAGAGTCCGGATACAGACAAAATATATACACGGTGTTAAAAAAGTTCCGGGACGGTGAAATATCTCGAGAAAAACACATCGAATCAAGAAACCAAAAAACACGTGTTTCATATTTTGCAAAAACCTATCTAAGCACACCAAACACAAACCCCAACCCCCACCCCCAGGGGGGCAACGTTGAAACCTTAAATGGGAACCCCCATTTTTTATTACAGATTCGTATTCTGCGAAAAAAAATAAGTTAATTTTATCTGAAACTTTTTTTCCAATTCGGAATAGATGGCGCTCTAAACGCAAAAATAAGTTTTGACATGATTCTGAAAGAAAAGTAAAAAACGGTCTAATATCACAAGAAATAAACATTGAATCAAATAAAAAAATCAACATAATCACAAGTAGCCACAAGCCTTTCTTTTGCAAAATATGAAACACGTGTTTTTTGGTTTCTTGATTCGATGTGTTTTTCTCGAGATATTTCACCGTCCCGTAGTAGTTGACTTAAAATGGCAGCGTTTTTACCAATGAAATTTGTAATTCTGGACGAGTCTGTATTGCAACGCTAATGTTGATTTGGTCATGGACACCCAAAGGGGGGTCCAACAGGTCGACGCTTTCCCCTGTGTTATCTGGAATATAGTTTTTTATCTAATTTTTAATCAAACGAAAATTTCTTTATTTTGTTTTGTTTTAAATACTTCTATTGTTCTTATTTCACAATGTATTATTTATGGCATCATTAATATATTTCAAATATATTTCAGAATACTAAAAGTATTTTCTATATGTAGTGTATAATTTAACTATTTTGATTCACCTTGAAAAAAAGTCTGGAAACACTCATGTTCATTTAAAAGGAACTAATTCTGTAATTAGCTCGTTCAGAACTACAAATTTCATTGATAAAAAACGTTGCCATTTTAATACATTTAGTTAGACGTCTGTGGTTATATAGTTCATATATTTTTCTAGCTTGAATGGGATTCAAACTCGAGACCTTCGGATTCTAATGCCGTAACGCTAACTTCACCACGGTACCGTGTTTAAATAAGTATAAATCGGTATTTATATTAAAATTTGTAATAAATTGTGTGTATTTTTAATGTACATAATGCAGTTAAATAAATATATTTAATGTCCTCGAGTAATTGACAATATCTATTTTAAATAGGTATTGAAATAGAGCTGTATAAATTACGATTTTCTGCCATCTTAAAACAAAATGGCGACGTTATACATTACTGTAAAACGCGCATCAATTATGATTTGCACAGGCTTTTCTGTTATTGGTGGGGTACTGCATTCTTGTCAGGAATATGGTGTTTGACTTTCTTTACGTGCTGCGCAAAATATATTTAAATGTGACTTGCAAGCTTTAAGCTAGTTTTTCATAATCTCAGGACAATTTTATGAAAAATATCTCTCAACCAGAGTAACCTTATAAACTTCAGCTTCAAAGTTCTATTGTTATATGACGTCACAACTTGAGTAGAGGTGCGAACGTAAACCATGCGAAGCTGAAGTGCGACGAATGGAGTGGTGCACTTCTCGCGTTGACTCAAGTGTCATGTCGTGTCCTGTGTGCCTTTGTGTGAGTGTGTGTGCAAGTGTATTCCATCGCTGCGCCCATCAACATCAGCTACAGGTTACCAACGTAACGCCAGCGTATTGAACTGAGTGGAAACGCAAATGAGTTGTGCAGAGAAAAATAAAATGTAGATATTGAAATGTGATAAAGTGATTTTCATTTTAGAGAGATATTTTAAACTCAGTTGTATTGATTAAATTTATTATAACTCAAATATATTATTATTGATGATTCATTTATCATCTAGAATTTGGGATTGGCATCTGGGCGGAGTCAGCATTTTGACAGAAAAATATGATACTCTAAATCGTGTATCTTCATTTACTAATTAATATTTTTAATATAATCTATAATAATTAGAAATGGCTCAGTGGTATCGAATCGGAGTGTGGATTTGAGAAACCGACAAACAATGTTCAACACATTAAAATTACCCCTATACCTCTCCCTGCACTAACATCTGTAGAGGTCGTGATTTGACGGCTGGTAACCACATTTCACTTACATAAATATATCATTTACCGAGACCTGCTACGGCAGAGTGTCACACCTAATAATGGGTAAAAGACTTACTGATTTATTTAATTTATAATTAGATACAACAAATATGAATGGAATGCAAAATAGAATAAATTTTGTACATTTGTACAGTCCTAGGACTTTATTTTGCCTGTAAGCCTACAGGCATATTCTGTGACGTACTTTTAACGCACTCTTCAAAATTTTAACCAATGAAATTATGGTATGCATTTTTCATTTTTTTATTTAGTACCGTCTATTCACATTTGTTAAATATCATAACGTGTCGTTAAAAATTAATTGATTTACTTTATTTTACCTGTATGCTTACAGGCATATTCTGTGACGTACTATTAACGCACTCTTCAAAATTTTAACCAATGAAATTATGGTATGCATTTTTCATTTTTTTTTATTTAGTACCGTCTATTCACATTTGTTAAATATCATAACGAGTCGTTAAAAATTAATTGATTTTTTTAAAATATGGCCATTTTACACATATTCTGTAACATATTTGTTAAATTTTAACATTCCGTTAAATTTTTAACTAATAACAAAGGCTGTAAATAAAAAATAAAATTTTCATTTTGACACATATTCTCATACGTTAAAAATTAGAAATGGCCGTTAAAAAAAATACCGGACCAGTTACGGAATATGCCTTTCAGACTACCTACAAAAATACCTCTATTTATGAAGTCGCTTAAATTTGGAGCCAAAATGGAGGCAAATAGCGGTACTATAGTAATCTAACGATTTTTTTATTAATCTCAAATAGCCTCCGAATGGGAAGCTTTGCAACTGATTTTTTACAGACTCAGTAAATACCTACAAACGTTTTTAAAACGTTATAACACTTGTGAATTGAAGATTAACAAAATAACCATAACCTCAAAAAATAAATGCATGTCATAAAAACTCCTAGCGCAGCAAATTTAATTAATTTCTCCTCCACAAATCAAAACTGCAACCACCACCAACGATTACAAAAATGAAAATGGGAATGAGTATAATTTTAAATCTAATTTTCCACGTCAACAGTTTTCACGAAACTCACCACCGTATTTATATTTAAATAACTCATTTAAATCCAAAATGTCGGGTTGGAACAATAACGAATGTTTTAATTTCAGCGTGAACGACGAACGATGAAACCATGGAAGCAGGAGAGGTTTTGTAATTCATAGCGCGTTTGCGTTAGTTACAAAACAACTGAATATGTTACGAGAACAATAACCTGCAGAATGAAACTCCATGCGATGAAGAGTCTTGTTTTCATGCTTCTGGAACTTTATATTGTTTCTTTCGACCCAAGTTGATATTTTAGCGTGAATATTTTCATAAGAAACATAATTAATTTGCATAACATCGCAGTTAAATATTTTACATGCTATGGTTTTGTACGTTTTAAAAGCTCACTACACGGTTTCAATTTAGGTATGGTATGCTTTCATCTTTTTTCACATTAATTTACAAACAATGATTATACAGGTATAAAATAAATAAATAAATATATCATCACGCCTTCTACCCATTAATGACACGCGTGAAGTGCGATTATCTGTCGTCAGATCACGGCCCCCAAAGATGTTAGTGGTGGAGGAGCCACAGGGGTAGTTTTTGAAATTATGAAAATTGTTTGTCGCCTGTGGAAATCGAACCAGGGTTCTCAGGATCCACAGGCCGATTTCATACCACTGAGCTAGCCACCCGATTCAAATACCATACCACTGTGTGGTGTTGCCATTATAAATTGGGATTCTTAATTTTTCGTTAAAAACAAGGCTTTGCATGGCTGTATATCCATTACTAAACGATAAAAAACTTTCTCCTTCTGATACAATATACATGGATAGTTCTAGAACATCATACTAGTTTTCAAATGAAACTGCAAAATTTTAGAGGTACACAAACCAAATATTTGCGATTCTGAGTGATGATCGCCATAAGCCCCGTGTATAAGAACTCAACTTTACAAGCGAATATATTTGTTCACAGACGATAAATGTGTTATATATTTTAACAGAATGCGTATGACTATCCAATATTTACGTGCGCCAAATTTCATTCAGATCTGCAAAATTTTTTTTCACGCTAGTACTATCTTAACACTCTTGACCACCGCGCCTATTTCAGAGTTTTTCAGACTGTTTAAAATTTGAAAACTAAGAACAGAATACAAAATACATACAAATATATATTCCACACAAAAATTACAGAATTGTTTGTCAGTATTATACGTTTTCCTTAAAAAAAATCAAAATGCCACCACCCCTCCTTGAAAATTTTATAGACCCGCCCTTGGGCAGCACTGTATATAAAAAATAATTTTCTAAATTCCTGTGTTGTCAAATAGACATATTTTTCGAATCTTTAAAATAATGAAAGACAGATAAAAATGCGAAAAATTTACATATTTTTGTCCCGTTTAACCTTAAATAATGAGCATACCTACAATTATTAAAAATTCCCAAATATTTTTGTAATTCCCAAATTAATATCAAATATACACAAACCAGTATGAATTAAATAAATATATAGAATATAAATTAATATTTCTGTCTTCAGTTAAAATATTCGTCATTTGATAGCTACGAGTAATGTTGGTGGAATATAGATGTCACTATTTTTGTTTTTTTGTTTTTTCTGAAAACTGTAGAAACCGTACTATGACTTCTTAACCTCTGAACTAAGTTTGCCCTCTTTTGGAAATCTTTCAAAGCTAGTAATCTATCTATTTGTCAACACTCACGTAATCTGATACCTTTCATCTATCTTTTCTACAAATTCTACCATTAGTTCAGCCGCTGTTCAACTTCAACCGAAAATTGATCTCAAAGTATAAAATACAGTTTCTACCACGAGATTTAAGCTAAAATCCATTCTCATGATTTCAGTTTAAAACGACTTTCATGAAAAAATACCGATGCTTACCATTTTGCAATCATTGCAATATTTTTGTGAAGTAATAAAAAATTTATGATGTTCAAGGGACGTGCGCTAAATTCGATTATGTAGAATACGCAATGCAGTGTTTTAGTTTTAGTGCAAGATTGTGTTAATTGGAAAAAAGTAGATCTAGAGACAGTAATTTTGTACGTAAAAGGATTTTATAGGTTTTTTTTTTACGAGTCGTCTAATTAAATATTTAACTTGTAAAACGAGCTTAATGCAATATACGGATTCGATTACTGATGCTAGAGGAGATTTAAATTGGGTGGTCGCGTCTGCAGGGAACTGCATTTTTTACTTCAAATGACACACAGATGAGTTGAATAATTTGGGGTGTTAAGCCGATCTATTTTAGTCTACTAAAGGGAGATATTATATACTAGGACCCGGTTGCATAAAGTGATGTTAACAATGTTGTTAGCTAACAATATTTTGAAAATTAACAATAGCCAAGATGGCTGACAACACATTTTACATAATTTCTAATTTTTATATTATAATTAATGAATATCAGTTGGTTATTGTTAGTTACATAATAATTGTAGAACAATATTTGTAACAAATAATTTTTAATTTAATACATAGAAGTTATAGGACCGGTTGTATAAAGGGATATTTATTAGGTTGTTAGCTAACAGCATATTAAAAGTTGGTTGACATCATATTTGAGATATTTTCTGATTTTTATGTTATAATGGGCCTTTCAAGACATTTTTGAAATTTTTATATAGTAATCTGCGTAATAAAATTATTATACCCAATTTATTTATTTTTTAAACATGTATTAAGCATGATAAAAATATTTAAACTTTCGAAACAAACGAATATGACGTAGTTGCATCTTGGATTAAAGAGAGACAGATAAGACAGAGATAAATAACACGTAACTTCACGTAACGTGTGTCGTTGTTAGTAGAATCGTAAAATGCTGAATGCTTGTTTCTTCTTCGTCTTCTTCTCAGTAAGATTGAGCACCGACAAACGTTTCAGACAAAGCTCTGTGATTGGCTTAATGCAACTACGTAATTGCAATATGGCAGTGCGAAATTTAAATGAGCGTTTTGTATTATTCAACTTTAACTTTCATATTTCAGTAATAAAGATATCATTTATGATATGGTTTTATATTGTATTAAATATGATGTACGGTCAAGAATTTATTGTAATAAATATATATTAAAAAGCTCTACCAATTGAATCCCCCATTGAAACAAGAAGATGTATGTCTACTCTCTGACAAAAGTTATTAAACTCCTTCCGGTTTCTGAATACGAAAATATGATATTCATGACATGTATCTTTCATGACATTGTGAGAGGTCTTCACAAAATGCAGTCTCTCAATATAATCAAGAACCACGAGGCAAGCAGAACACTTTCAAATCTGTCTGTGAAGTTTCGCGCTTGCTGTGGCGACTCTATAAAAACACAATGTGAAGTAAACCGATTTCGCGGTGCGATGGCGAGAGAAGAGAGAAAGACAAAACATCGTGCTCTTTAACGATGAAGTGTGAAGTTAGGTAACGTGGTGCTGCCATCTACCACAAGTCAAGATTGACGTTCAGCAGATACGATGACGCCTCTTGGATTTTTATTTATAAGTAGCTTCAACTTCAAATATTGAAGGGAGATTTATGTGTTTTTGAAAATGCTGTCAATAGGTTTGAAATATTTTCTACCAAATTTGTAGTAAATGACAGGCCTTTCAACTTTACAACAGAATTCCCAAAAAGAAAAAATAATGTTTGTGATGTATTTTAAATTGCCGCGCCAAAGTAAAATCTGCAGTGTGAAGTTAGTGACGGTAATATTATAAAAACATAATAAATATAATCTTTTCGCTTGACATGACACAGCCAGAGGAAAACCTCCTTCTAAGGCTTACATTTTACTCTGGAAAAATAGTTAAGATAAATACGGTCATTCTAGCCAGCTGGCTTTTATCCAGAATCCATAAATATTTACAGAACACAAAAAAAACTATATTTAGAAACGTAAGACAATATTAACATTTGCAACTGAAATTTTGGAATATAAATACGGTGACCATATTTGTTTGCACAAAGTAAGGACAAATCTGAAGAGGATTTATTAAAATAGGATAACAGTTTACTGTTTTATACCGGCGACACATATGGAGTTTAGACTCCAAGTCTTCTACAAACTGTTAAAAAACTGACAGTCAGGTCCAAAACCGGTGACACATATAGAGTCGGAGTTTTTGACAGTCAGAATTAAATATTTGTTAATTGTTAACCTGCTTTTTGTTAATTTGTATTATTTAAAATATTTATCGAATATTAAGAAATATAAAAACAATAAACTAGAAAATATAATATTATAAATAAAATTTAAAAAATTGGCATGAAGTATAAATAAAATATTAACTTAAAAGTGACTAACTATAGCTGTATTCCATTTGCCACTTCTTTCACTTAAATCAGTTCAGATAAATTAGACAGTATGACTAAATGAATTGAATTAAGCAAACTGATGCACTTATTGGGATGAATTACTTCAAAGTAAATTAGAAACAGTAGTTCTAGTATTGGAAATAACGTCAGCGAAGTAATCCAGCGAAATAAATAAGTGATATGGTTCAGTAAATGTAAGTTAGATTTGATCCAAATGACAAATGGAATACGCCTTATGTATGAAGTAAATTAATTTAACTATAAAAAGTCATAAACAATAATCATTCATACGTCAAACAACAAAGTTTAGATAGCAAACAAGCTACAATCACAATGAAGTTGGTTTTCGGCAGTCTGACTGCTGAAAATAGAGGCGTTTCTATTTTTGGCAGTCAAATGATAGACTCGGAGTCTAAACTCTATATGTATCATCGGCATTATTTGATAATCGAAGACACAAGAATAAAACTAAAATTATTTATTATTCTTGATAATGAACTTTTTGACTAAATAACAATATTGATATTTTCCCACAATTATCTTTAATTTCTGATTATTTAAATTAATAGAGATTGAATTTTTGTACGTATTTTAAATGGCAATAAAGTATAAAAGTTGACTTTTAAGAAATAAATAAATGTAAAGGACAACACTTTAAAATAAAGAACTGTCCTGTATAAGAAAGGACATATGGTCACCGTAAGTGTAAACAAAACCAATGAAAGTTCAACTGACGAAAACTAAATTGTAAAATGTTATTAGAACTCATAATTCGTCTTGATTCACAGCCAAGAACTTGCGATAAAGACAGAATTATATTTTACACCTACATTTTCCTGCAAGTCAC
This sequence comes from Pterostichus madidus, assembly GCA_911728475.2. Lineage (NCBI taxonomy): Eukaryota > Metazoa > Arthropoda > Insecta > Coleoptera > Carabidae > Pterostichus > Pterostichus madidus. Next base: position 5,892,465 of record OU452313.1, on the reverse strand, counting down.
ATATATTTTTATTATAAAGAGAAAGCTTGTAATAGAATGCTAGTAATTTCAGTTTTATTACGAAAAATACGTGCCAAGTTAAATAAATTACGACAAATCTTGTACTCTTTAATATAAAAATGTCGCGTCAAGCTACTAGAATAATTATACTATTACTTTACAAAATGTGAGTCATACAGCGTTACCCAAGCAAGCTCGGAAAATATGTGAACTAAAGTGTAATTTTATCTGAATCTCTACAAAATATGGCAAATTTCAACAAAGTTGGAGGAACCGTGGTAGCGTTGGTACCACCAAAATATTGTCAGATTTTATTTCTACGAACTCTTTTATTTGAATTGTGAAAACATGTCTTTAAATTGTTAAATCAATTATAACAAGAAAAAGTAAATACGAAATTATAGGTTATGCTGTTTTTTAAGTACGAACAAAAACAATCTCCATTCGAACAATGTGCCCGAGGATTTACTTCCTGTTTGTTTATCTATATATTTTAACATGGAAAGAAATTATGTTAGACAAAAATGCATCAAATAAAAATTGTAGAGCATAAAATGAAGCATCTAAATTAATAAACATACATTTTATTTTCTATGTTTTGTAACCGTAGAAATTAAATATGAAAATTACAAAATTACAATTTAATTAGTGTTAACCACAGAGTTAAAACAAAATAACAATGAAATGCATTCAGTTTTCCTGTCAAACTTTCTCCTGAGTTTAATTAAATTATTTGTAATTTCCCATTTTCAATAAATTTGTAAAACAAAAATGTAAAATTTAGTAGCAGATCAAAAACTTACTTTTAAGCAATGCACAATGTGTCAAAATATTCGACAGAATTAAGTCGGGCATTTATTTGTTTCAACATTATTAAATTGTAATTTTGTATATTTTCATATTTAATTTCAGCCGTTTCGAAATAAAGAAAATAAATGTAATTTATTGAATTAGATACATAATTGGAAACTCTACAATTTTTATTTAAAGTATTTTTGTCTAAAATAATTTCGGAAGCAATGCGCACAAAAAAATTGGGTAGCTCATCGTTATACACTCGGTATATACTTTTCAAATACATGAGACATGAAGATAGTAGAACTTTCGAAATATGTTATAGTGTAATTCCGGTTTCTTCTGTTCTTGCCAAGAATTTAAAAAAATGGTAGGCATATTGACGCGCGTTTAAATGATTAAGAAGTTAATGTTACTTTTTTAATAATACATTCTATTTTTTATGTACTAAACTACAGAGTGATTAACAGGAATTGTTACAGTTGGCAATAAAAAAAACTACTTGAAATTGGTAAGCCTGATACATAAATTCATTTCCTGTTGTTGACAGTGACATTTAAAATTTAAATTTGAGTACATTTATTTCTAAAGTATTTCTATTACTTAAAAAGTCAAAATTCTATTAGCTGTCAGACTCCTGACATAACCTATTTATATTTATTAGAAATGTCAAATAGCATTTCCGCCTTTATCTGACGTTGTGCCAACTGTGGAATAAAAAGATCTCTGGAATTGTATTGCCAACTATAACAATTCCTTTTGATCACCCTGTAGTATATGACGTCTAAATGAAAATTATTATTATTTATTACTCCATTCTGATATAATTTTGATGTACCATTTCGCATCACCATCAATTTTTACTGCTTTTGATATTCAATTTTAGTATCCCTTGCATTTATGGCTTTCCAAAGAAATTTTATAGCTCATAATACGAAAACAGCACCTGAGATACTATTTTATCAAAATTTCAAAAAATAATCTGCGAAATTTTGTTTCGTTATTTATCTCTTAAACACGAGCATAATTAAAATTAATTATTTTAATAAATTAAGCACCACAAGAAGTTATTAAAGGTTATTATACAATTACGGTTGTAATAAAGTAATGAGAGTTATGTACGAAACTAGGACGCTGTTTATTGCATGCTTAATTACATTATCCTCTTTGTTGCAAAAAGATTAGCTTGTAAGATAAAAAGAGATAAATGATTCATCAGAATATTCTTTGAATACTCAAATGGAATTAAAAAAAGTAGGATACATTTTTTCCAACAAAACGCTAATGAATAATGAACTAAAAACATTTTTAAAACTGGTAAAAAGTTGTACATAGTAAAACAGTTAGTTGTGCTTATTATAACCTCAAAACCAAATAGAAACCTATGACGTAGATAAATGTGTAGTACTGTAGAAAATCTACAGTAGATATATAGCGTAGAGAAACAAAAAAAGTATTTTAAAACAAATGGAATAAAACTAAAACGATAAACAACTAATAAATAATACATTTTGTATGTCTAGCTTTTTGCACCGCTCCTATTTTGTATCGTATAACCTAACACCAAAGTACTTTATAGTTGAATACTTTAAATTTGTTGGGAGCAATTCTTTGAAACACAAAATGAAAATATCAACAATTCCAATTCCTGTAAAATCCCAGTTATTCTTCTCTTTAATGACTAGATAATTGTTTTTATTTTAAATTGAAAATGTATTTTTTCTTTTAGTTCATTTTATTATGTTTGTTATTTTTCAATTATTTTAAGTTACATATTATTACTTCTCTTCTGTACATATTGATTCAATCAGAATTTTTTTTATTTTATTTGTTTTATTTCTTCTCAATGATAAAATGAAATTGAAAATGATACAGTTTTATAATTAGTTAATTATTCTGTCTCTATTAATCAATATCTCATACAATTTGGTATTCAGAATAATTTTCATAAAATTATATTTTTCTGAAATCTTTATTTCGTTATATGCAGATTCATAAAATGGACTATATTCGGATTTAACGATCTCCAATTTTATTCCAGATTGAAACTATTTACAAAACAGAATAAAGTTAAATTAAATTACAATGAAAAAAGTTACGATACCGCCTGGATATGAATTTGGGATATATGAACTTCAGGTTCAAATCCTGGCGATTATATATTCTAATTTAATTTTATTGCATTAGTTGTTAAATATTTACTTAATATAATAATTAAAAGACCAAGGTTGTTCATAAATTCAGAGTCAGTGCTTCATGTCATATTAGATAATATTTTTACCGATTACCGTCCATTTACACGAATACAATACTTTCCTGAATAACTATTTCAACGAATAACAATTTGAACGAAAAATAATTGCCAGATTGATAATTTTGAGATTAAGAATTTTATCTAAAGAAAATATTAAAGAATACAATTTCCTCAATGACAATTTCACGAATATAATTTCCCGAATACAAATTTTCAAAATAACCTGTTTTCCGAATAACTAGTATGCCAATTTCCTAAATAATTATTTAACGAAATAACAATTTTCTCACATATTACTTACACGTATGCAATATTCGGGAAATTGGTATGTTGTCAAATTGTCGTTCCGGAAATTTTAAACAAGAAAATGTATGGTAATATTGCATTTGGAAAAATATTTACTTGGGAAATTATTTAGATGCAAAATTGTCAATCTGGAAATTAACTACAATTAACTAGCATACGGGAAAAAGGCATTCGGAAGAACGGAAATTTGAAATAGGCATGTGGTAAAATTACAATTAAGGAAAACGACCATTCGGGAAAAAAAACATTCAGGAAATTTCATTTGGAAAAATGATCGAGAACAATTTTTACCACCCTATAATTATTAGTTATTTTTGTGAATTAGAAAATTGTAACTAAAGTAATATGAACTGCTAATCTGTTTTATGAATCTGCCTATTAATAATAATTTGTTTAATATTTCAAATCGAATTTTACGCCATTTTGAGTGGCGAAACAATTCATACAATATGCTTGTAATACACGAGGTACGTTACTCATTTTATTTTATCCTTTAATTTTCAATATTTATTGTAACGTTGCATGGTTTCAAAAATGAGTTAATTGACTGTCATTTGACAACCTATATTTATTATTCTTGCACTTGTTCAATCCCTCTTACAATTTAATTAATGAATTTGCTCTTCTTGTCAATATCCTTCTTCCCCATTTGTGTTTCAAAGTCTCCTCCCTTATCCAATAACTCTTTCAAGCACCACTAACTCCTTGTTCTGGTTGCAGCGAAACTGGATGGCGTAAAAACCTACATGCGCATGCGTCGAGTGCCCAACCACCTGCAGGTCAAGGTCATCAAGTGGTTCGACTACCTGTGGCTGACGCAGAAGTGCTCGGACGAGGAGAAGGCGGTGTCGTGCCTGCCTGACAAGCTCAAGGCGGAGATCGCCATCAATGTGCACCTGGACACGCTCAAGAGGGTTGAGATTTTCCAGAACACCGAGGCAGGGTTTCTGTGTGAGCTTGTGCTCAGACTGAGACCGGTCTTGTTCTCGCCTGGGGATTATATCTGCAGGAAAGGTTGGTTTCATTCCTTGATGAGTAACCAGAAAACGGGAATATTCAGGATAACTTATAATTGTTTATCTCATAAAGTCTTTCATTGCTTGCAAAAATATATCCCTTAAAACAATTGCACAAAGTTGAACCATGTAGCACTGTTTTGGACAGATGTGATAAAGGAATAGTTATTTGTGTATTAGGAGCGTAAAGTGACAAAGAATACTTTATGTTCGTGATACACACATACTTTTATTATGATTGCATCTTATATTATTTAAATTTGCGCAAAAATAACATTGTTCTTTTTCGATTGCTGCACAGAAAACATCAACTTTACGATAACAAAAGAGAGCGTAATTGTTAACTTTTCATATCAATAGTAGGAAATAATTATTTTTGTATTAAGTGCACAAAATAAGTGTTTTCTATTGCACGTGAGACTGTCACTTAGTCGAGACCACAGATCATAATATACTACTATAGATAAGAAACTGCCATGTTATAAACTGGGACTGTGTTTTGCGCCATCTGAGTAGTGGAAGTCTAACTAAAGTCATGTATATAGGAAACTCGATATGCATATTTAGGCTGCTTGTTATTTTTATTATTATTTTATATTTATTTCAACTACATAAAATAAAAATTCATTATTACAATATATATATTTATTAAAATATTCACCTGTATACAATTTATTTATAATTTGAACTGTTTCAATCGCAGTTTTATCCAACTCTTGTGAACTTGAATATATATTATGACTTCCTCATCTAAATATTATTTATTATATGATCACTTACTTACTAGTAGCAATGCAGTTTTTTACACAACAATTGATATTAGTTGATCTAGTAACCTATGATTGCCGATATTGTAGTTATCTAAAATCAAGGACGTCCTTATCTAAAATGGATGTCTTCACATAAAGACTATTAGCGCCATTCCTTAGGTGGAACTATAAACACTGTCCCATGGTTACCTATATAACTTTCCGCTGCCCCGGTCGAGATAAAAAAAAGTCATTCGAACGCGCCTAAAAACACGAATTTCGCGCACAGAATACAAACAAAATTTGTTCTACAACTGTCAAAAAAGAATAATACAATAATTATTGAATTATTTAAGTACATTGAAAGAAAAAAATCAAATAAAATATAAATTTGATATGTTGTAACCAAAGAAACGTAAAATTGTTTGATAAATAATTTTTTTAAACTGTCAAAGATTTTGTAATTTGACATTTCAATGAAAAAAAAGTCATTTTACAATTCAAAATTGAAATTCGTTAACACTTTGGACAACACTGGGATTTGAAACCAAGACCTTTTGAATTCCGTTCAAAAACTGAGCCATATTAAATTAATGGTAGAATATGGCTCAATGGTAGAGCGTTTAAACGGAATTAGAAAGATCACGGGTTGAAATATCAGTTTATTTACTTTACAAATATTATAATAAGCGGATGAAACAGCGTAGAGTGGAAGTAGAGCAAACAGTTAACTGTTGTATGGATTTTTAGCGTCGCAGTTTTTAAATCCATTGTAATTATTTGTTAATGCCAAGGGATGTTAGTTGAAATTACACGTATTTCAATTAAAACGTAGCATCATTTGTTCTCTAATTTGCTAGAAGATATCAGAGCCGAGACAGGAACTGAAATTATTCCTTTTTTGCGAACATGCACAGTTTCCTTTGACAAGGAATAAAATTTCTTTATAACGATTCCTTAATTAGGCAGCTCTGTATACGATGACATCTTGCCAAGCGTTTTTTAATAATTCCAGTTTTTTATTACATTTTATTCTCGTTTCACGAAAAATTCTCATTTCTTTCGCGTTTTTCGCGGCGTCTTGTTTCGCTCAACTTAACTCTATTACGCTCTGCACTTCTTCTATCTCATTTTCATTCCTTATTTTTATGCCGGCGCATTAATTCTCTCACCCTTTTTTTCCTTATTACTTCATAAATCACCGCCCTCAAATTCATTTCTCAACATCTTTCTCGTCTCTTTTGTTTTCGCGTTCTTCACGCGGTTTGCCGGCAAAAATTGCTTACGAAAAAAGGCAAAAAAGAGGAAATACAGCCGGACGCTAATACCACACCTGGTTTATTTTGCTCCTTACTTCCGTCTTCAGGAATCTTAACCGACTTCATTACGCCGAAATTGAAGAATATATACGCAATTTTCTTACGCTCAAATTTATTACCTTCCAAATATGTCGCAAATCTTTGCCTCGCGAAACATTGCAATATTAGCTGTACTATTCAAACAAGTCTTTTCATTTCTACTAGATTACACTGCGGCACACAGAACGAAAAGTAGCTTATGTGTTCTGCACACTTTTAGTGTTTTTACTTTCTTTTGTTGGTACTGTCTAATATTATAAATTAATTTAGTTTCTTATATACAATAGTTTTATTTAAATGAACATTTAAAACATGAAAAACAATGTACTGGTAACTTGAATTTTTATATTTACGTACAAGTTACAGAAGGCAATCTATTTTAGAACGAGTTCGAAGCATGATCAACTTCATTGAATTACGCTACGCTTATTACGGCCGTTTCACTTCATCATTTTGCCATATAAAAATTTGTCGTGAATTTTTTACAGTTTTGGTACGTCAAGTAATGCCATCTAGTGCTTTTTATTTCTATTAAAGGAAAGTGACAATGCTGTCAAGTTATTTACAGTACTAGAATTACTTATTTTAATTTATTTTGAAGTAATTTGCCCCAATAAGTACATCAATTTGTTTTGTTCAGTTAATTTAATCATGTTGTCTAATTTATCTCAACTGATGGTAAATAGAATACAACAATGGGCCTTTCAAGACTTTTTTGAATTTTTTATATATTAATCTACGTAATAAAATAATTATACCCAAATGTTTTATTTTGAAACAAAACTTGTATTAAGCATGATAAAAATATTTAAACTTTCGAAACAAATGAATATGACGTAGATGCATCTTAGCTTAAAGAGAGACAGATAAGACAGAGATAAATAACAGGTAACGTGTTGTCAGTAGAATCCTCAGACAAAACATAACTAGACGGATAACATCGGCGTTTGTTGTGAGTCAGAAAGGGATAGAATAACTGGTTGGTGAGGCGGGTGCGCGGCAAGGAGCAACTTACATAACATCAAAGTGTACTCGCTCCTTGCCGCGCATCCGGCGGACACTCAAGTTATTCCATTCCTCTCTGCTTCACAACACTGCATTGACTTGAATACGGCATAATTCGTCTAGTATTATACGTCATTGGTAGAATCGTAGAATGCTGAATGCTTATTTCTTCTTCGTCTTCTTGAGCACCGACAAACGTTTCAGACAAAGCTCTGTGATTGGCTTAATGCAACTACGTCATTGCAATATGGCAGTGCGAACGTTTTAAATTATTCAACTTTAACTTTCATATTTCAACAATAAAGATATAATTTATGGTATGATTTTATATTGTATTAAATATGATGTACGGTCAAGAATTTATTTTAATAAATATATATATTAAAAAGCTCTACCGCTCGGCAAATGACAAATGTCAACTTTTAACTAACATTTATAGAAGTCTATTATCTGCTCGGTCGTAGAAAAAAAATTGTCAGTTTTCTCATTACCACCTTTATTTCAGTGATGTGACATTATTTTTTATCAACATACCCATTACTGAAGTTCTAAAGAAGGTTAAATCATAAAATTTTAATGGTAATGCAATTTGTTCCACCCATGTTCATTTTGTAATTATCCCATTTGGCTGGAAAATAGAGATTTTATCTTAGATATTTAATCCATATTACATTCAAGTCCTCTTCATTAACAATGTCTGTCAATTGATGGCGAAGTAAAAATAATGTTCAAAACTGAGACGTACACGTACTTAACAAGTACGTGTAACCTTTTACCTCATATCCCATAATAATTCGCTGGTTTTATTGTGAACCATAAACCATATCTATTCGTACATTAATGATCTTCCTGCTCACAAATAATAAAGGTGTAAAGCCAACGATCACGGACACAACAGCATCAAATGTATGTCGCATTACATTAGCGTCATTGGCGCTCGCGGCATACAAACTTTGCACATCACTTCACATAGCAATTAGACAGCGTAATCACGAGTGCGCAATAATCTCACTACGGTATACGATGCTGCTGCTCATTGCTCAGCAATTCAACTTGCCAACGATAATTCGACGCCTGCTCCAGTTTTGGAGTTCTGGAGAAACGCAAATACCTGTCGACGATTAATAAGGTTTACTATCTTGAATACTTTGTTTATTTGTATTTATTGAAATTTGCAAAGAAGGTATTCGGAACATTCAAGTGGCTGACGCCTAGCGGATTTCTTTGAAAGCTTCCAAATAGGGAAAATATTCAATATCGTATTCACTGTTGTATCGTTGAAAACTTTATTTTTCGCGCTGTAGCAAATCAAAACGATATTGCTTTGTATAAAATAAATAAATAAATATATCATCTCGCCTTTTTATCCATTACTGGATATGACACTCTGTCTAGCAAATCTCGGTAAGTGATATATTTATGCGGTTACCAGCCATCAAATCACGGTCCCCAAAGTGGTAGGGATGTCACAGGGGTAATTTTTAGTGTGGTGAAAATTGTTTGTCAACTGTGTGAATTGAACCGGGGTTCTCAAATCCACAGGGTGACAAAACACCACTGAGCCAACCTAATGAGTATAGTTATGTTGTCTTTTAACAGTTATATTTTATCTTAAACATCATATATTCTTTTTTAGAATGGAAAATCGATGAAGAAGAACCTACAAATCATAGAATCTATCGTCTTAAATGTAGATTTTTTTGTAAACCAGTATTGGAAATTCTAATCTCTTCCTCGGCTTGTGGTACGATATATATTTCTTGGTTTTCATCCTTGTTATGTCGAGTTCCATTTCATATCAAACAGTACATCATAACAGAAATTACTTGTCCCACGGAAAATACTTCCTAGGTTTTCCAAGAAAAGAAAAAAGAAAATTCGAAGGATAAAGTGAAAAAGAAAACAACAAACATGGTGCCAAGTTTATCAACTTAGTGTCCCTACATAAATATCCCGACAGAACTGTACTATTAATACACACAATAAATTAACCGAATTACATCTCGACCCTCTGGCGTTTATTTGTCGAACTAACAACTCACATACGTCATAAATGTAATAAACTTTGTGGCACGTCGACAGTGGCGCCGCACTTTGCCATCTGGTGTCCGACTACGGAACTTATTTGCTTGCGTACCAAATATGAAATGGACAAGAAAATGTGTTCATCGGAAGTACCTTCATTAGTTATTTCTAGGTGTATATATGAGTTAATAGGCAATGGGAACTTATATTTTGACGTCACATGCAGCAAACCTCCCCTCCCTTCATTCCACACAATTTTGTGTGAAACAACAAATTTGTAGAAAGAGCGAGGTGACAGACCATGGCCGAGTCGATCAACTGTTTCTCCTTCAGCACTTCTCCCAGCAGATATCATCATTTGTTATTCAATAAAAAAGAGGAGAAAATATTTTTGTACGTTAATTTTTTTGGAATAATCTATTTCAGAGTTTAACTCGAGAGTGCAAAATGACTCATCCAGGTTATCAAATTATCTCGCTATTTGAAATTATAACATGGCTGCCATACACATTTTATCTTTTATGTGATATTAATTAATAATTTTATTACTTGCAGAGTTTAATTGCACCTTAATAATTAAATATTTAATATTAATTTGTTAATATAAAGCATATTTTTGTATTTACATAATTTTGAAATCTAAAAGTGTTCAACATTTTGATAGGTGCGTTTTTTGTTCGTTTTAATTTAATTTTAGTTTGACATTGCAGCTATTAACTTAGTATAACGATAACTTTTATTCTAGCAACTATAGAAAGTTATTATTTATTAATAACAAATGTGATTTGTTTCAGGGGAAGTTGGAAAAGAAATGTACATCGTGAACCGAGGTCGTCTTCAAGTTGTGGCCGATAATGGAAGAACAGTGTTGGCAACACTGAAGGCTGGTAGCTACTTTGGTGAAATCTCCATCCTGAATATGGGCACAGCAGGTAAACGCCTTGGTAAATATCAACTGCGCGCCGCGCCGCGGTATCATACATTATAACCTATATATTAATCTCTCTTTTACATTATACGTACACTCTCTTTATATCTTTTTTAATCACTGGCACTGTATGGGACGTTAGCATGTGTAGTGCTTTTGATTAATCTTTTAAAATGATTCCTAAATAAATATTTCATATTTAATAAAGTACTGAATGAAATATGAATTTACTATAGGCGACACAACATTTTTTTATATCTATATTTCGAGCGTGCACTGTTTTATAAAATATACATGGTTTTAAAAATAAATTGAAATAAATACTATTTATTAATTTTTTATTGTTGTGCATATTTGCAACAGCGGTTTCACAACATTTCGTAGTTAATTAAATGCATGCATAATTTGAATTTATAAATAAATAAAATAAATTCATTTTGAAATACAAATAAATGTACTCATTGTGCATTTCAATGTAAACAGATCAGTGCCGTATTTATAAAATGGCGCATAAGGACTTCATCATAGAAGTCCTCTCAAAATAAAAAATATATATCATGAACATAATTTTTTGTACGACCGAGTAGAAAATAAACTTTTCCAACTGTCAGTTGAAAACTGAAAGATGATATTGCCGCTCGCGAAGCGACAATAGGCATATTCCATTTGCTATTTGGATCAGATCTAACTTACATTTACTGAACCAGATCACTTATTTATTTCGGTGGGTCACTTCGCTTACTTTATTTCCAGCACTAGAATCACTGATTCTAATTTACTTTGAAGTAATTCATCCCAATAAATGCATCAGTTTGCTTAGTTCAGTTCTTTCAGCCATGTTGTCTAATTTATCTGAACTGATTTAAGTGAACCAAGTGACAAATGGAATACAACTATTGTAAGTGTATCATAAGCTGTATTCCATTTGCCATTTGGTTCACTTAAATCAGTTCAGATAAATTCGACACATGACTGAGACCTAAATTAAGCAAACTGATGCACTTATTAGAGTGACTTACTTCAAAGTAAATTAGAATCTGTAATTTTAGTACTGAAAATAAAGTCAGCGAAGTAATCCAGCGAAATAAATAAATGATCTGGTTCAGTAAATGTAACTTAGATCTGATCAAAATGGCAACACCTATACACATAGTATCCATGGATACATGAAAACTGTCGCCCGAATTCGCAAACAGAAAATTTGTAAAAAATTATTTTAAATTCTTTTTCAAGCTTTTCTAAATGGTCGTAGAAAAAATATTGTGTATACCTCGAGCAGAAAGTGCCTTTGTTGCTCTTGGCTACGCCTCGTTCAACAATCTCCATGTGCGAGCGGCAATACATTACTTTCTGCTCTAGGTACAAAAATAACTATTCCTTTGCATGCTATTTGTTGTTTTTTTTTGCATCTACTTTTCTGTAATTGTTTACCTTTACATTTTTGTCAAATATTTGGTTGCATTGATCGATTGGTTATTGCTTTTTATACGTTCATTATTTGCAAAATAAATAAATCTTTTTAAAAACCTGTAAAAGATACCTAATATTAAAAAACATTGTAATTTAATATTCACTTTTATGTTTATAACTTCTTTAGAAGCAATAAAATTCAATAGCACAAATCAAATGACAGTCCATAGAAATAAAATTTGACAACATTTTTCTGTTTCCATCGCCATCTAGGTTACCAAAATTCGATGTTCAAATTTGATATATTTTGCAGAGATTCAAACGAAATTACGCTTACATCCTGTTAAAAAATGTTATTTATCTTTGAGTTACTAAATATAAGAATACGGTCCTGAAAATGACACACATAAGCAAGAACCGCAACATGAACGCATGGAAATTCACATAAAGTTTGGTTAACAAATTAAATATTATTTCATCATTAAATAAATCGAAATTAGTTGTTCATTCTGCAGCAGTGTGTCGCATTTATATAATTATAATTAAACGTAAATTCAAATTCATTAATGAATATTTTAAAATATCGCTGCCATAACCTACATATTTTAGAATCTTGAATATTTATTTAGGAATCATCGCATAAACCTTAACCAAATAAAATTTAAAATAATATTTTCATATTTTTCAATATTCTTGTCCTGTGCATAAATATTTATAAACGCAGAATGTCGTTTTCGCTTCTATCTTCGATGCAAATTCAACGATAAAATAAATAAAATACATTTCCAGCATCTCATTTTGATTTTTAATTCTGCAGTTCGCTTTTAATGGCCCTTTTTAAATGTAATTAACTTTGTAGTTACGTTCCGTTTTACGTGCTCGCTAATACAGAGGGTGTAAAATCAATGCAACACAAATTAAAATCGTGAATGAAAAAACTTTTTGAAATACACAATGACTGAGTCCTAAATGTATTTTAAATTAAAACATGTCAAGTACACTTAACGATTTAAAGATTTGTTTTTTGGTTCGATTATAAATAAAAGAAAATATTTTCCACTCCAGTATGAATCACTTTCATCTGACGCAAAGTTAATTTATTTTAAATTACATGAATAATGCGTCAATAATTTAAAAGCATTGAAGAAAATTTTAATAAAATATAAATACAAGTTTACGGATGACGCATATGTTTATTATTAAGGACTTGGCCGCCCGTAAACGAAGGACGAAGGGACAGGAAAGGGATTGTATTTCCGCTTCGCTGCGGCTTTCTAACGATACAGATAAACACATATACATACACACAAATGGACACACATGTACACATATAAACATTCAGGACATCAGACGAGAAATAGATACCAGGATCGGACTAAAAATATTTTCACTACTAAAGCGATTACCAATTTAGAGTCCGTTTATTAATGTTATGATAAAGTGAGACAGGTGTGGATAGCATTACGAAATTCAAATCCGGAGATTCCGAGTTCGAATCCTAGTTAGTCTAAAAATGAACTACCACACGGCTTGGTGATTTCAGAGGAGCATAAATAAATAAATACATAATTAATCTGTCAGAATCGTAAAGAAAATCGTAGTGAAATCACAGTATAAATGTTGGGAACACTGTTTTAGTAATGATTAGTCTTATTTAGTTGGCAATATGGAGAAAAAGTCAGAGTTTATTGTTGTTATTAAAAAAGAAAAAGTGTTTTCTTATTAACTATTTTGTCGATTTAAATAATTGAAATTAAACTTCATATATTCTTAGTCATAAAGTTTTGTTTTGTACTCAACAATAATTAATAGATTTTTATACGTCTAGTGTTGAAAGTGTCACTTTTATTACACGTATGTAAAGTTTACAGCATGAGTGGTAGGCGAGTGTTGCAATCCTATTCATAGACAAAATACTCGTATATATAGACATCTAATTAAATGTATTCAAATGACAGCATTTTTAATCAATGAAATTTGTAGTTCCAAACGAGACTGTATTGTAGCGCTATGTATTTACAATTTTTTTTTAAATTGTGAATTAATTCCTTTTAAAATTAATTGTATATTATGAATTATAATTGCTTTATTTTTAGTGGCCTAAATAATTTTTCATAAACTAAATCAACATTAGCGCTGCAATACAGACTAGTCCATAACTACAAATGTCATTGATAAAAATACATTTAGTTACAGGCAAAAATCACAAATACATTCTTTTGCGACCTCCTTACTTTTTAAAATAAATAAATAATTAAATATATCATCACGCCTTCTACCTATTATTGGGCGTGGCACTCTGCCGAAGCAGATCTCGGTAAGTGATATATTTATGCGCGTGAAGTGCGGTTAGCAGTCGTCAAATGACGGCCCCCAAAGATGTTAGTGGTGGAGGAGCCACAGGGGTAGCTTTTGAAATTATGAAAATTGTTTGTCGTCTGTGGGAATCGAACCAGGGTTCTCAGGATCCACAAGCCGACTTCATACCACTGAGCTAGCCACCCCATTACTTTTTATGTGATAAAAATTTCATGTTGTAAAGGCTGATTTAATTATGTACATACATAAAATAACGAGTGCAGAAAATAGTAAATTAAAAACTTCTCATTAAGAACTTTGGTATAGTGTCTTGGGAACTATGATATGTTGGTATAATAGTTGTATTTTTCTATCAAACTTGTACTAAATTCTTTGAAAGTTAGTTTCACCGCCGTTACTTAAATTTTAATAATATGCATTCCTTAAATGAACAATATGTTATCAAGAAGAACTATCAAATATGTAATTTAACATTGATGTCAAACATTCAATTTGATATTTCTCTTTTAAGTAAAATAAATAAATAAATATATCATCACGCCTTTTACCCATTACTGGGTGTGGCACTCTGCCGAAGCAGTTTTCGGTAAGTGATATATCGAACCAGGGTTCTTTGGATCCACAGGCCGACTTGCTACCACTGTGCCATTACCCCATCTTATCTCTTTTAAGTAATCTTTCAAATATAAGTGAAAGCGTAAACTGGAAATTTTGTAAATATTATCCTACGAACCTCCTCCAATATCTTCGAGACGTCCGAGGGGTCGCCACCCACAATTTGTAAATAGTTCAACCCGTAGAGAAGTTAGTGAAAGAGGAAGCCATAAGAGATAATTTGAAAGTTTGATAAATCATTCCCACAGTAAATAAATATTCGCTATAGGTATATTTACAAATTTACTCATCCGCGAAAATACTGCTTGCTAATATAAATCATCCGTTCTTCTCCAGCCTATTCCCAAATATTTCATATTCCCTAAATACTATCTTCCCCTCTTTTATCCTCCAAAACCATTAATTAACCCCTGGCGTCATCCCTGCCGCCACAATAATTTTTCAAACGACATCAGCAAGTCATCAACAGAACACCTCTAAACACTGCTCTCGCGTTCTGAATTCAAAACCAAAGACCGAAAACGGAGCCGGTCCGGTCCTGACACTGACAAGGGTGTTTGGGTTGGATGTTGGCGATGTTGGCGATGTTGGCTCTTCTGGACGAGCGCCAACGCCTCGTTGGCAGCCCTGCTATGGAAAAATCGTTCTCCTCCTTCGGAGTGTGTTGGTGGCCACGACAACATAAATAAACGAGACGAATTCAATTTTTCAGCTCGATCTCGATTGTTTCATATTTTATACTGTTGTATTAAAGTTATTTATGCATGGATATATGCGTATGCTGTACGAGAAGGTTTGATCGAAAGCTTGGCGAATTATTTCTGATCAAACTTTTTCAGTATTTGTTTTGAAAATACAACACAAGTATTAATAATTAATTTTCAATATAACATGGAGCCAAATGCCAAAATTTATTAAGTATTATATTTGCTTAACTGAATGAAGGGTTCAAGGTTAACAATAAATATAGATATTCCCTCTGATTCTATAACTAGATCATTATCTGTTACTGAAAGATTACCACCACTTCGGCATTCTGTGACTAAAATCATTTATTCTGTTATTTTCAAGAATTCTATATAAACATTGAATTGGTAACTTTATATTTAAATGTGTATCATAAGCACTTTTTTGACTTTTTGAAAAGCTCAAATTTGAAAGCCCATATCTCGAAAACTATAAGAGATATTGAAATGCGGTTTGAACGCCTATATTTCTCGTACTCTAATTAACATATACCAAAATTTTGAAAATTTTGAAAATTTTACTATTTTTATCCAAATATTTATTTGTCAATATTTCAAAATATTGAAAAGATAATGAAAATCTGTGAACACTAGTGAATTCCTCTCGTAAAAGTACATTGGTATAATAAATTTCAGGTAAAAATTCGCAAGTATAAATTTTTTATTACAAAAAAACCAAAATCGCTGTTTTTTGAAGATTTTTAGGTTTTATGCTCTAGAAATTTTATCCGTAGAGAAAAAAATCTGAAATTTTACATACTTATGTACTTTCATGCGAGGAATACACTGATATTTACAAATTTTCATTATCTCTCCAAGTTTTTAAAATATGGGCAAAAGAAAATTTTGTGAAAAATAGTAAAATTTTCAAAATTTTCAAAATTTTAGTATGAGTTAATTAAAGCACGAAAAATACACTAGTTCAAACCGCATTTCAATATCTCTTTAAGTTTTCGAGATATGGGCTTTCAAAAATGAGAATTTTAAATAGTCGAAAATCGCTGTAACTTGAGAACTAAAAAATATATAAAGATGAACTCAACGGCATTCGATTTCTTGTAGTTCGAGTTATATAGAACCATATTTTAAAATTTTTCGATTTTTATACTGTCCAACCAAAAAATTCACATTTTCATTAACCGAATTTTTCGAGATCATACTAAAAGCCGTAGGGGCATATCTATATTTCTATAAATTCACCACAGTCAGTTGTTTAAATGCAAATTCTGCAAAACCTGTCGTGTTTGGTATCAAATGAAAGGTCGTTTAAAGAACACGCGTGCAAAATTGAAAACTTTTAGATTGTCAATTTCTATGAAAAATAAAAATTATAAACTTATCTATAATTAATAGTCAGTTGCACCAACAATACTTACATTTTAAACTGGATTTAAATTAATAAAAGCAAATCGAAGTTAAATAGAATAACTAATATTATTATCAAACATTCAATATGCATTTATTTATTTAAACTAAATTTAATATTTTAGTTCTGTTGGTGCAATTGTCATAAAAGATAATGATACAGTTACAGAATATAGGTAGGGGTTTATTTGTTTCAAGAAGAAATGGTAATGTAAACTCCAAATATTGAGAATGAGGTAGAATATGTCTCACGATGCACGAATATTTTCTATAATAACATTAACGGAAATGATCCCAGAAATAACATTTCCAATAAAGTAACAAAAGTGTTTTCCCTGTGCAACCAAACCATAAACAGAAGAAGAGAATCATTATTATTGCAAGCATAACACAGTTACGAATAATCCTGCATAAAATATTAGCTGTTCTAATTCTTATTGTACTTCCCGTGTCCCGCGTGGAAAAGTTTCACAGCAGCAGAATCTGTTTATTACTTTTGATACCTTTGCAAAAGCGAAAGCATTTCTCCTTTTTAGTTTTTGTAAACGCAGTTATGAAATAAATAAAATAAATATATCATCACGCCTTCTACCCATTACTGGGTGTGGCACTCTGCCGAAGCAGATCTCGGTAAGTGATATATTTTTGCGCGTAAAGTGTTAGTGGTGGAGGTGCAACAGGGGTAGCTTTTTGAAATTATGAAAATTGTTTGTCGCCTATGGGAATCGAACCAGAGTTCTCAGGATCCACAGGCCGATTTCATACCACTGAGCTAGTCATATTATTATTATTATTATGTATTTAGCACAATTAAGCACAAAAAAGATAATTATTGCGGAAATAGTATATTACGTACCATGAACTGTAAGTGACAGTTTTTAGGTCAAGAATGTAGTTTGGGAAATCAAGGCCCAAACGGTCGAGATTTCCTAAACATTCGCGACCTAAAAAAATTATTTAGAGTTTGAGGTTAGTAAGCTACTTTTTACAATACTTGCACAAATAGAAGGAAAAGAAAAATAGGTTTCAAAATTGAGAGCTGTCAAATTGTTGTCAAAATAAACACGACCTTGATAGGTAATATTTACTTACTGTCCTCGGTGGACAGTAAGTAAATATTAAAGTAATCATGAAAACCACTGTGCAATAAAAATTCCACTTACTGTGTTTAAATTTTGTCATTAATAGGTAATTTACAGTACAAGTATTGTAAAAAAGTATTTATTAACTTCATGATGAAATTCTTTGTAAATCAATCAGTTTTTTAGATCCGTAAATTTGTAAACGATGAACAAAATCATAATGAAATTTATGACTTAAATATTTTCTGCTTATCAACAATTATTATCCAGCAATACGGTGGTGAGAGTAGCATTACGGTATATGAATCTTAAGATCTCGAATTCGAATCCCACTCAAGCTAAAAATTATATGAACTACCACACTGCGGCTCGGTGAGTCCAAATCCTGTACTGCAATTGGAATTCAGTTTCTATTGTACAGATTAGTATAAATAAATCAATATTGAAGTGATTTTGTTTATTATTTACAAATTTACTAATTTATATATTTATCATTAAATTATATCGCAGTAAAATTCCTCTGCATGTTCTATTTCAACTTAAATTTTTTCATCATTTTCTAATATATGTATTCTCATATTTATCTACTTTTCAGGTCATCCGCAGTGTTTTAAAACCTGACTCACACAGCCGAATTTTGATTGCATTGTTACAGGTAACCGAAGAACAGCAAGTGTGCGTTCTGTAGGCTACAGTGATCTGTTTGTCCTGAGTAAAAAGGACATGTGGGATGTCCTGAAGGAATATCCTGCTGCTAGAGTTAGGTTAGAAGCCATCGCTGTCAAAAGGTTGGAGAAATATAAAAGGGCGCCCCTCGAAAAAGGTATGCACAATTCTTTAAAAACTTAGCTGAGATAGAGTAATTTATAAATCTTAGGAAGTTCTACCGAACTCTTAAATTTAGTTTTTATTTTGTTGAGCCTTAGTTTTTTTTTTAATATTGGTATTGCATGTAAATTATTTCAACTCTGCAAAATGTAGTTTTCAAGTTATATGAAGTGTTCCGCAGCTAACTTCAGCGTTATATGATACACCTTAAAGCATTTATCTATAAAATAATTTATAAATGTTTGACAGCAAAAAATACAGGGTGTTTCCAAATTATTTCCAAAAAACATACATATTATTTGATGTATCGAATAATGCAAATGAACTCTTCCGAAATTTGCAAATATAATTGCACATGTCAAACTTTAGGTATAAAGTAATTGTAAAATCCAATAAAACATTTTACAATTTCATTAATTTATGTCATTTAGGCCAACGTCATGGCCATTATTAAGCTATAAACATAATACAAAATTTTTATTTAATTTACAATAAATTAAGAACTAAATTAGCTTTACAAAAAGTGCAACTTACCAATAAATAAATATAAATATAAATTGTGTAATATTTTAGTAAGCCGAGAGTAATTTTGGAAAGGTAATAATGGACAAACGGCTTAAAGATGTAGTTATTTTATTGTTGAAGTAATAACGACGTTTCGGCCAAGGTTATGGCCATCTTCTCTATAGAGTCGACTAGCAGACTCATTAGGGCGAACATATTAACTTAGTTTCATGTTTTTTTGCAAATTTTAGCTTTTTAATTAATTTTTTTCATTTTTAAATATGTTCGCCCTAATAATAACATATTAAGTAGTAACTTTAAAATTGTTGTTTTTTGTTTAATTCAACGCTTGACCTGAAGATGGCCATAACCTTGGCCGAAACGTCGTTATTACTTCAACAATAAAATAACTACATCTTTAAGCCGTTTGTCCATTATTACCTTTCCATAAATATAAATTATTACATTTGAAAAATCATTTAATAATAAGAATTCGTTGAAGTTGAATTGTATATTATATTATAAGTGAGTGAAATAAATCATTTTACGGCGTAAGCGCAAGTGTGATAATTCTTACGAGCATATAATGACATTTCACTCACATGTGATATACAACGTTTTATCCTGCAATAGCAGTTTTTCTTCAATAAAGTTAGAAGAAAAAGGTTAAAACAAAATTGACTAAAGATGCTGGCAAATAAGTGAAATATCGCTGTTGTCAACCTGTTGTATTGATATAAATTACAAGTTGTTTATGGTTGTCATGGATTTACACATTTTAGTCTCATGAGAATAATTGCTTATTTTAGTCACTGAAAACGATTGTATAATTTTTATCAAAAACCGATACTGTAAATAAAAGAATGTTAGCTCTGAAACATGTGGTATTATATTTGCAAAATTCGAAAAGATCATCGAGATGTCAAGAAAACCTTTTATCTTTTTTACAATATTTTAGACTCTAGAATGAAAGTAATTAAAAAATATATTTTGTATCAATAACTGCTCTAAGTATAGTGCTAACTTCCATTCTTTTCGGAAGTGACTTAAAATACAATTCAAAGATGTCTCTATGTGAACTTTAATTATTTTCACTCTAGAATTTTGAAATTCTCACGAAGTTTTCAAAAGAGAAAAATCCAATATTAATATATTTAGGGCTAGTTTTTCAATCACCAATTAATGTTATCCATGATTAACATTAATAGAGAGTAAACCGGCGATTGAAAAACTGGTCCTTAGGATCAGTTTTTTAATCACCTGTTTACTCTCGATTAAGCGAATCAACAATGAGTAACCATAGTTTCCATTATTATTTAATCACGATTAACATTAATGGACAGTAAACCGGCGATTGAAAAACTGGCCCTAAGGGCCAGTTTTTTAATTACCTGTTTATTCTCGATTAAGCTAATCAACAATGAGTAACCATAGTTTCCATTATTATTTAATCGTAAAGCTACATTCACAAATCGAAATTAGTATTTGTTTTATGCTTTATGTTTTAGTGTTTTTAAATGCCATTCACAAATAGTTTTGTTTTTGTCGATTTTAGTTAGTAGTAACATCTATCATAAATTTTAGAAGATCGGTAATACTTTCGTATTTTTTGGAAGAGCAAGATAAATATTATCATAATAAGAAAGTAGGTATTAAAAATCTTGTTTTTATTTTCATTCATTTTGACACTCGAGTAAAAACCAACTTAGGTTATCGTCAATGCGAAGGATGATAGAAAGAGTCAAGTATATATCACTACATCATTCTACGCTTCGTCCTATTGGTCTATTCCTAATTATAAAAGGTAAAACTAAAACATAAGTTTGGAGTTTGCAAACTTTTGTGTTAAAACCAAAACTAAATACTGATTTGTGAATTTCTGCATAAAATGACATGTCTACAAGGTTATTAAAACAAAAATGGAAAACATAAAACAAAAACTAATTTCGATTTGTGAATGTAGCTTTATTAACATTAAATGAGAGTAAAAAGGTGATTGAAAAACTTGTTCTTATTGTTCATATTTACACAGTTAAATATATGCGAGATTCATTTCGTTTATTATATTAACACGTAAACTATTAATTATCCTTACAAATAAAATAGATTTAGTACAAGTAATATAAATGACTTATGCTAGTTGCTCATAGTTTACACTTCATAAATTAAACATTTGGTTAGATGTAACTGCATAAGGTGGAGTGTTTAGTTAGTAAACTAAATTTCACCCGTTTATGTGAACCTGCAATGCACACGTTGTGTTCTCAAAATAATCGATTGACTGCGTTATGTTCTACGCTGCGGAACGGAACACAGGCTTTAACCGTAATTAGATAATAATATATTTTATAATTAGTAATTGCTGACGCTAAGTGCAAGCTTATGTTATAACGGTTACCTGTAGCAGCATAGTAAGAGTTTGTTTGATTTACCACCAATGTTACGATAATATCTATTAAATTAATTTCAATTATTATCAAAGGGATTCATTATATTTATCTCATTTCTGTCTTTTCATTTAATTAATTTATAAGAGTTTTTAAGGTCTCTTAAGTTTAAAAACAAAATGCAAAGGAAATACGAATCTCACGGCCAGCAAATTAATAAAATTATAATAATGTACCAGACTTTCTACCTTCAGATAAAGTAACCAGAAACTTATCTTTTAAGGGGCCAGTTTTTCCATCTCCGGAAAAAGAATTTTTAAGGTCTCCCAAGTTTCAAAACAAAATGCAAAGGAAATAGGAATCTTATTCCCCGCAAATTAATAAAATTATAATAACGTACCAGACTTTCTACCTTCCAGATAAAATACTTAGCAACATTTCTTTTAAGGGCCAGTTTTTCAATCTCTGGATAAAGTTACTGATAACTATCGCCAATCTCGCAACAAAAAATGGAATGAAGTATAAGTATTGTCATTTATGCTATGATTTCGATACGATATTACTTTATTTAGTCCGCTGATATATGTTGGGAACTTTATCCGGAGATAGAAAAACCGGTCCTAAATAAATAAAATACATTTTAACAAATAATGAAGAACAAAGACATAAATTCAATTATTTGTTGTACTATATATTTGAAAAATAGGTATTATATACTTGATGAATAATAATATTATTAATCCGATTGAAACATTTTTTTACCAACTTATTTAGAAAATTTCGCAGATATATTCAAATTAAAGTTAAACAAATTGACAAAATTATTTACGTTACCATGACAACTGAGATAAAAATGATATTTTTGGTCCTAAGACCAAAAAACATATTCATGATAACGTAATCATTCCTGAGATAGCATTCTTTTATTATTGAAAAAGTTAAAACAACAGTGTAAATAAATATATCATCACGACTTTTACCCATTACTGGGTGTGGCACTCTGCATAGCAGATCTCGGTAAGTGTGAAATGTGGTTATCAACCGTCAAATTACGGCCCCCAAATATGTTAGTATATATATATATATATATATATATATATATATATATATATATATATATATATATATATATATATATATATATTCTGTCGTGTGTCGTAAAATGCGAAGCACATGCAACAAACTCATATCGTTAAACTCGTACTGGAAAGAATAATGTATAAGCAAAAATTCATAGTAGTGAAACATAAACACAATGTAGTATAATAGTGAAATTTCTATCAAATCTGTATTATTTGCAACGTTTAGACATTTAACACAAAATCGTAAAAGCTCTATCCAATTTTATTCGAGACAGAATTTCATTCCTGCAGTCTTTACTACAAACTTAAATTGCATTGTGGTTTGAAAAGCACCACGATGTTCTCCTCAAGTCATTTCACTTTTGCGTTCGCGTTTCAACGTCGGGAAAATACCTACCAAGATGCGAATATCTCCCCAATCTCACCTAGTAGCTTATACATGTGGAGTTTCGACTGTTTCAAGCCAGGGTTGCCAATAAAACAAACTAATTTACGTAAAGTCCGTTAATAAAATTTGCCGAACCCGTCCCAAACTCAGGCTGTTTGTTAATTTGCCTGGCATTGTATTAAACTGTCTGAGGAACGTCGTTAAACCTACCATCCCCTATAGAGAGGGAATTTACGCTCCCTTAAAAATTTATCTCGAGGAAATGCAGGTATCAGATCGTGAGTACTTGTAATAAATAAGTTTCTGTTACATTTAAATTAATGTTTGGAGGGCATTAATTAATGAGTTTTAAGTTACAACCCTTAAGAAAATTTTCTTTAGGAAGAAACATAAATTAGACAGAGTTAAGAAGGAAATTATTAATTATTATAATATATCTTGGCATTAAAATTATTACTGTTGCTTAAATTGATTTAAGAAGAAAAATTCGATTATATGAAAATTAATCTAGTGGATGGAAAAGTTTGTACTTTTTGTAACAATGCTTCATTAGTGTTTATAACAGGAATATATCATTAACTCAACTTTATTTCGTTGCAAATGAGACAAATTCATCATATATTCACCATCAATAGTTCATCAGATAAAAATAAAATCAATTGAAGCTTACAAATATATAAACGAACGTATTGATATTAATTTTGACAAACAAATAAAAGGTTCGTATTTGAACATCATAAACGCATTTTAAATTTTTCGGCGCCGTGACCCTCTTGCAGGCAAAAATCACAAATAAATTCTACCGCGACCACCTTACTTTCTATGTGATCAAAATTTCTATTTGTAAAAGACGTTTGTTTCTGTTTACGGTTAATTTAAAATAATAAAAAACTAGATATAAAATTCAGCATTTAATTCCTCATATATTTCTACATATGCATTTTTTTATCCTCAATATAGTTTTTTTTAATCGCCGGAGTCATGATTGCAAAAATATAAAAAATATATTTTTTGGTTGAACCAGTTTAAAACTTGATTTTTTTAATATGGTTCTATATAAATCAGACTACCAGAAATCGAATTCCGTTGTGCGCATCTTGATATCTTTTTTAGTATTCGAGTTACGATGATTTTTAACTTTTTAAAAATCTCAACTTTGAAGGCCCATATCTCGAAAACTAAAAGAGATATTGAAACGCGGTTTGAACGAGTGTATTTCTCGTGCTCCAATTAACTTATACTGAATTTTTTTTTTAAATAATTTTTTTTCTTTTTTTTGCAAAATTTTCTTTTGCCCATATTTCAAAAAATTGAAGCGATAATGAAAATTTGTGAAAACCAGTGAATTTCTCTCGTAAAAGTACGTAGGTATGCAAAATTTGAGGCAAAAATTCACGGAGATTAAGTTTTTATTACAAAAAAACGAAAAATCACTGTTTTTTGAAGATTTTTGAAGGGGTACCCCTTAAGAATTTTACGAATTTTGGGCATTTTTAGTTTTATTGCTTTAAAAATTGCATCCGTCGAGCAAAAATTCTGAAATTATACATACATATGTACTTTTACGAGAGGAATTCACTGGTTTTTATAGATTTTCATTATTTTTTCAACTTTTTGAAATATGGGCAAAAGAAAATTTTTTAAAAAATTTAAAAATTTTCAATATTTTTAAAATTTTAATATACGTTAATTAGAGCACGAGAAATATACTCGTTCAAACCGCGTTTCAATATCTCTTTTAGTTTTCGAGATATGGGCCTTCAAAGTTGAGATTTTTAAAAGGTCAAAAATCGTCGTATTTCGAATACTAAAAAAGATACGAAGCTGCGCTCAACGGCATTCAATTTCTCGTAGTCTGATTTATATAAAACCATATTTTAAAATTATTCGATTTTACAAACTGATTCAACCAAAAAAATAACATTTTCATTAACCGATTTTTTTGCGATCATGACTCCGGCGATTAAAAAAAATATATTTTAAGGATAAAAAATGCATAATTATGTAGAAATACATGAGGAATTAAATGGTGCAACCCTCAGTTTCATATCTAGTGTCATATTATTTTAAATTAATCCTTAAGGTGGTATTTATGACACAGTCATCATAGAACCACCTTAATGAGAAATTTTTCCTTTACTGATTTCTGAAATCGTTGTTGTAAGTTTGTAATGTACATTATTAAATCAGAATTTTACAAACGGCAATTTCGATTAACTAAAAGTAAGGAAGTCGCGAAAGGATATATTTGAGATTTTTGCCTTCAAGAGGGTCATGGCTCAGAAAAGTTTGAAACCCACTGCTTTACAGCATCACTTTTTGTTCTAAAAATAGCTTTATCTGCAACAACAACAACAGTACCGCAATATTTATATCCGAATGTCACTTTTGCCTATCATACCTAAATCAGAGTGATCAATGAAGAGCAAACTAACCCCGATGTTGAAGTGGGAAATATATCAATGACTTAATCTGGGCTTCTCACTCTTTCCTAACCTTCCACCCGCGGTCGCCATTGAGTTATGAACGGCGGTGTTCGCTATTCGTTATTTAGCATGCGTCGCCTGCGTTAGACAGCCACAAGTTAAGGTCCGCGAAACCCAGCAGTGCATATTCGCGATTTCTGCGTTACGGACCTGACTTATTTATGATTTAAGGGCGTCACTGTCCTATAAATAAAACTGAAACTGTCGTCTGGAATCAGCCAGTGATTCTGTCTTTGTTTTGGAAGAGATTTTGTTCTGAATACGAACAAGCTTATTTTCGAGATTTATTGGTTGATATTTGACAGTTTATGTTTCATTTTTATGTTGTGAATATGTTCGTTTTGATCTTATAACTTTAAAATAAATTTAACAACTTACCATTTTGTGCCGAATAATTCTCTGGGTCGGGAAACAGTTGCACTCACATCTGAAAAGAAAAATTTATTTTATATTAAATACTTTCTGATAGTAATAAAAATTAAGGAATAATTTATTAAGTTAAAACCAGTGTTGTTACTTATTTAGATAAATCATTATGTTCTCATTCTGAAAAGACTTCTGGCTAATCCTAAATTTTTGGATTAGTCGAATTAAGCTAAACCATATTCTTCAAAAAGTTTTATAAACTCTAATATAATCTTTTACCGTGTGGTTTCCGGAAAAAGATTTGAATCAACTATTTTAAAACGGACTAGAATTTACTTTAATCTTCCGTCACTTGTTCTTAAATTGAAATACATTTTTGTGTTGACTGGTTTATTTATTATATTTTAGTGACTTTTCAAATTTACTACGTTTTGCCAACCTTCAAATTGACATATACTCTGTTCAGCGTTAGCCGAAATAGGGAATAAAACGCTTACTGGTGATTGGTGTAGACAGCAGGCAGATTTACATTTGTGTAAAGTTTTATTTAAAAGAACAATATCCAATCAAGACAAACTGTTAAATAAGTCATAAAATATTGCTGTCAAAAACAACATTTGACATTTTAAATTTATATGATTAATGTAAAATCAATGCAAAAGGCCATTAATGAACTATTGTTTATTTATTTGTGAATTATCGACGACAAATTTTAATATAAGAATTAAATCTGATAGTTAATTTCCAAAATATTTCCTTAGCCATCAAGTATATTCATATTATACTCTGTTTTTTAACCAAGAGGTGTAATTTAAATTTTAACCGCTAAAACTGACGCTTCTGATTGGCTAGTGCTTCGTCCAGTTTACACTGTACATATATTTTACATTTGATTTATTAGAGCTGTCATAAGTTTTGAGGTTATCTGTTTTCTTGTTGTTTTTTTTGCATTTCTGTGACATTAACATAAATCAGTTCTTTTAAGAACTATTAATATATGGAGTGACAAATTAGAGTTTATAATGTCATTTGCATTTTAAAATAAATGCCATGAGACTTAATCAGTGCAAATATGTAAGAAATTTTTGTATTCGCGCGAACAAAAATCTAGTAACTTTCTTTGATAACTTTCTATAGTGTAAATCTGACTTGTGCATTTACTCCTCCTGGTTAAAAAACAGAGTATAGTTGATATCAATATTTGCTGTTTTATCATAGCGAAACAGCTTTTTTATATCCGGAGCGAAATGGTTGTTGGCCCAGTCGCCGAAAAATGTAGGATTTTAAATTCTTATCAATAAACGAAAATCTTGAAATATTTACAACGCCTGGTACTAAGCAACCAACAATATACTCGCTATATTGGCCATTGTAAATCGGACTTGCTGTTACTGCAAAGTTCCAATGAACAGAGTATAGGTATTTCCGTTGTGCGTAAACATAAACATAAACATATCAAAATCTCATTGAATAACGCTCTCCCACATCACACTTATCAAACAGATCAGAGTATGTTATCCCGTGTTTAAATTATTTGATCTTACGCTTACGCTATCGCCAGCAGAGCTTAAGGAAATTTATTGCGGAATCCGATACCATCCCGGAGGAGTCCGGACGGTGCGGACACGAATCCGGTCTCCGAGCTTCGTAAGTGTGATGTCGCCCTTTTAAATATTTCATGGTTTCTCGCCGCGGTGAAGCTGTGCTCAGTGCTGTGCTATTTTCAGTGCGCTGATATTTTTATTTTAGAACTTTGAATTTTGTTTTATATTTCATGACGACTGCTTTGATGTTGAAAAAGTACTGTTGATATAAACATGCGGGTAGTCGATCAATGTTGTATTGAATGTTTCGTTTGATGGTTTTGTTTAAATTAAATGCAGTACATATACGAAAAATTTCCATCGCTAAAAAATAAATTTACTTAATATTTCTTGTAGATTGGATATTTCTGTATTTATTTCGTTTGTACTGAATTGAATAAATACTCGTTTCGATTCTCAAAAAAGTTTTAGCTAATCCTGAATTTTGATTTAGCTAGTCTTCTGCTAGTCCGACTTTAAAAAATAAAATCAATTCACTTTCCGAGAACTAAATGGTAAAAAGATTTTATTAAAGTTTATTTAGGGCCAGTTTTTCAATCACCGGTTTATTCGCGATTAACGTTAATCATGATTAAATATTAATAGAAACCATAGTTTCCATGAAAATTTTCATAATTTGAAAAAGCTATCCCTGTGGCAACTCCACCACTAACATATTTGGGGGCCGTGATTTGACGACTGGTAACCGCACTTCACGCGCAAAATATATCACTTACCGAGATCTGTTTCATCAGAGTGCCACAGCCAGTAATGGGTAGAAGGCGTGATGATATATTTATTTATTTATTTTTATAAATAGTTTTCATTATTATTTAATCATGATTAACATTAATCGGCGATTGAAAAACTGGTCCTAAAACTTTTTTGGGAATATGGTTTAGCTTAATTTGACAAATCCAAAATTCAGGATTAGCTTGATTTTAGCTAAAACTCTTTTGAGAATTGGGCTGTAAAAGTTTTAGCTAATCCTGAATTTTGGATTAGCTAATTTTGTTGTTGTCCGATTTTAAAAAATTAATCCAAATTACTTTCCGTTATCTCATAAATTCAGCTTGACTGATCGGTAAATTAATAACTAAACATTATTTCGTGGTAATATATCAACTATCAAAACATCCTTTAAAAATGACAACTCTGAGAACAACAAAATTGTAAAATGTCAAAATAATTTTAAATATCTCTAAATTTTAATTTCGTTATTACGTCGTTCGTGCAAAAAAAGAAATAAGCAGTACGGTCAGTAAGTCTCTTACCGATATCTGATGTATTGGAAATCTCGAGTTCTTCTCGATCTCCAAAAAACATCCTAAACCAGTAGAAAGGACTTACTGTCCTTAATTCAATAAATAGAGTTCTGTCTTATCTTTAAATTTCATTGCTGCAAACTGGCATTATTACTAAAATAATTAAGAAATATGAAACTAAAAATAAAGTTAGTTAATATTGATAATATTGTTCGTAATTCTGGTCATAGTATTTCTTTAAATATTTTACTTCTCTGAAAGTAATTATAACATAATAATTTTGCATTAAGAGTACGAGAATAAGGTTCAAATTCATAGTCGTGACTCACCCTCACCTCATTCTCATCTCACACTTAAAATCGAAGTAACTTAGGCAACTAACTCAAATTGTGCAAATTCCTGAGTTTGTTGCCTTAGTTACTTCGACTTTGAGAGTGAGGTGAGAATGAGATCAGATTGAGTGACGACTGTGAATTTGGCCCTATGCTGATAAAAACCCTAGAGCACCAACCCTCTTAATTTTTAAATTATATTAATGTTACTAATAGATTTCTCCTAATAACATATTTATAAGGTAGACTATTCTCAATTTGAGGAAAAAAGTGTGATGATATATGTTTATTAACGTTATAAGATATAATTAGAAGATTTTTAGTACTTGTGTACAATACACTTGGGGGGATATAAACGAAAGCACAAACATTTAAATTTAGAAAGAAAACACTTGCAAGAAACTTAATATCTTTGTATATCTGATCTTCATTAAAAGATCTAGAAATTTTGTTTTGGTAGGCGTAGGTAATTAAAAATAAATTCAGTGCGGCATTCTTAAATAATTCAGTTGTACGTTTCTTTATGTATGACAAAGAGAATAAATTGTCTCTCCCCTTGATGTGGAAATACAGAACGCCATAACTTTTAAGTTCGGTCCGTGCAATCTTTTAAGTGAAAGGGTCAGTTGTAAGTTTTCTGGAATCGTAAAGGGCTGAACCACTTTACATTTTTTGCCGCTCGTACTTACAGAAAGTTGAACGTTTCTTTTCCGGTAGGAAATTTTTTAGCTAAATTCAATCGATACATTTCATGACTATTTTATCAAAATTTTTAGATTTGATTTTAATATTTACTGTTTTGGCGTCTTTACTATATGGAACATTGATGCGGATTTATTTTAGTTTTTTAGTATTCTAGAAAAGATGCGACTCACATTATAAAGTAAATCATTTAAAATTAAATATTTGTATTTTGAAGATTAAGTTTATTCAAGGACCTATTTGCCTTAGTTATGACCGATCGCATTAATAAAGCTGGTCAAGACTTATACCTTTGATAACAGACTATGCACAACTTGAAATCTGATGAAAGAAATGTGCTTTCCTAAATATTTTAATGCTATGCAGATGAATAAGCACTGGGCTGTAAGTTTGTGTTATTTTAGGGGTTCTGAACCAGGGGTATATCCACAATTGAGGGTTACGTGAAGTTTAGGACTACTTAAATTATATTTTAAACGATCATGACGGAAAATAGTCATTTTATATATGGAAAGCTACGATAGCTTGGAAGGACCAGGGTAAAATATATTTTTGGCTAAAACCCCGACTTTTAAAATCAGGATCCCGACTTCTAAACACGAGATTCCGACTTTTAAACTCGAGATTCGACTTTTTAAACTCGGGATACCGCCTTTTTAAACTCGGGATTTCGACTTTTTAAAGTCGAGATTCCGACTTTGTAAACTCGGGATTCCGACTTTTTAAACTCGGGACTCCAACTTTTTAAACTCGAGATCCGACTTTTTAAAGTCGAGGTTCCGACTTTTTAAACTCGAGATTCCGACTTTTTAAAGTCGAGATTCCGACTTTGTAAACTCGGAATTCCGACTTTTTAAACTCGAGATCCGACTTTTTAAAGTCGAGATTCCGACTTTTTAAACTCGACATCTGAATATTTACGTTATTCGTCCATATTCGGAATCTCGACTTTAAAAAGTCGGATTTCGAATTTAAAAAGTCGGAATCCCGAGTTTAAAAAGTCGAATCCCGAGTATAAAAGTCGGAATCCCGAGTTTAAAAGTCGGAATTCTGACTTTAAAAAGTCGGGATTTTAGCCAAAAATATATTTTACCCTGGTCCTTCCAAGCCGTCGTAGAAAGTAGATCCTAGTATCCATATGAAAACTTTTAATGTTTTCAAGCAAATTTTAAAACAGAAAAACTGTCACAAATAATTTAAAGGGTTCAGAACAACTGCTTTATTTATTTCCAGTATTTAATTAATGGGTCGTATAAAAATGTGAGCACAGAGCAATTTTAACCAATAATTGAATTCCTTCCTAAGCAAGACCCTCTTGCTGATGATGACTTTCACCGCAATGTTCACAGCCGCAATAGGTCGCAGCCGAAGCACGCCGGGTCTAGTGGAATCCCGGGGCAAGATCCCGCTGGAAGACATGTGGGTGTCTCCGCAGGTGCCGTTCAACGTAGCGAGCGTGCTGGCCAGTGTTGGTGGTGGCGGGTTGAGCGCGGGTGTGTTCTGCTCGCCGGGGCTGCTGACCAGGGCTCCCGGCGCTGTCGGCACCGCCGCCACGGCGCCGCACTCGCCCGCAGGAAGTGTCACGTCCAGTGGACGTAGCTCGCGCTCGCATGGCCTGCATCAGCAGCCACCGCAGCCCACCAGACCAGGTAATATTCATTACGGGTTGTCAATGATGAGATACTGAGATAGAATGATGAATAATTCATCATTAGAGTATAAATTGCACAATTATTCCTCTGTATTCTGTTACTAAGTCATTAGGTACTTATAATCTCTCGGTATTTTAATGATTTTTTTTGTTATTGTCATACATTTAATTAGTATTTTTTAAGGAAATACTTAACTAAATATAATATTTTTACTAATTATTATTCAGGGTATTTAAAATAACATCCCTTAAAAATATAGATGTATAGTTTTCACCTCATATGTCTGTTTTTGGTACCGAATACTAGATGATTATGTATATCTTGCATTGTAATTTTTTGGAAGCGCAGTAGAAGTTAATATGGATTGAATTCCATATTTAAATAAAATGTTTCTTTTTGTTCAATAATGGGGGATTCAAGTGGTAGAGCTTTTTAATATATATTTATTACAATAAATTCTTGACCGTACATCATATTTAATACAATATAAAACTATACCATAAATGATATATTTATTGCTGAAATATGAAAGTTAAAGTTGAATAATTCAAAACGCTCATTTAAATTTCGCACTGCCATATTGCAATTACGTAGTTGCATTAAGCCAATCACAGAGCTTTGTCTGAAACGTTTATCGGTGCTGAATTTTACTGAGAAGAAGACGAAGAGGAAACAAGCATTCAGCATTCTACGATTCTTCTGACAACGACACACGTTACGTGAAGTTATCTCTGTCTTATCTGTCTCTCTTTAATCCAAGATGCAACTACGTCATATTCGTTTGTTTCGAAAGTTTAAATATTTTTATCATGCTTAATACAAGTTTAAAAAAAAATTAAAATTTTGGGTATAATAATTTTATTACGTAGATTAGGTAATCTACAAAAATTTCAAAAAAGTCTTGAAAGGCCCATTGTATGTGGCACTTCAATTGGAAGTGTGCATATATAAAAAATGCAATTTATTTGCACATGGTCGCAAACGACTCAACTATAAAATCTATTAAATACATTTAATTACAAACTAAAATTTTGTTGATTAATGTTCGCAATAAATTTGTTTTTTAGTTGAAAATAAAACTGTAATAAATGTTTTACTAAACGAGTTCATTGAGTAACTAAGTACTACTGAAAATTGTTTTTCACGATTAAATTTATTTAGTGTTTTATATCACTTGTATGAGTAAATAAATACGAACATGTCAATATTAAATGTTAAAGTTTTAAAACTACATAAATAAAAAAATAAATATATCATCACGCTTTTTACTCATTACTGGGTGTGGCACCCTGGCGAAGCAGATCTCGGTAAGTGATATATTTATGCGCGTAAACTTCGTTAGTGGAGGGGAAGCCACAGGGATGGTGGAAATATTGGAATCGAACCAGGATTCCCAGAATCCACAGGCCGACTCGATACCACTGATCCACCTACCCCATGAACAGCGAAAATGTGAAATTTATATTTCCAAATTATACAATTCAATTTAAAATAACAAATTTTTCCCTGTATAATAATTTTTCCGCATTGTGCAAAATGTAAAATGTATACAGATGATGCAGATGCAAAATATGAAAATTCCCTAATGACAATAGTTCCGCAAAATATTCCTAACATAATTCCGGAGCATCTGTTTATCCAGGGGCTTCCGACAAGCCCAACAGCCTGTGTATAATGGAGTAAGACATTTAATATGACAATTGAATTGTAACTAACTTCACGGTGCTGGCCCATCCTAGCCCGTCGCAATTTAATTACTCCCGCCCTGCCCTTCTCGTCTCATCACCACGCCGCTGCACGGCCATGTATGCACGCTAGGCGTTAATTCAGTTTTTGACGTGTAGAACAGGATCTGACGTCATGGCATGACGAATAATTACCCCCTTTAGATGGTTAATTAAAATGCTGTATCCACATGAAAAGCTTCTACTAAATAAAATATTAAGTAGGAAGACACTGACATTAAAATTTAATTTGGCTGGAATTTACTACTGTTGTGGCAATTTGGAATTTTCTTAATCAGGGATGTGTTTTAATTAAAATACTAGATAACAAATTTTATTCATTTACTTCAAACTTTTTTTCATTCATTTTTCCAAGCTTTATATATCATCACACATTTGTTCATCAATATGAGAATGATTATTATGAGAAATCATTGCGTAATTTAACTTATTCTGAGAAGAAAAAAATATTTGAAAGTTTTTTGTCTTATGTAGACATACACAGTATGTCCCAAAAATAACGAAACTCTTTAGATATAGAATAAAACACGCATTGTATTATGTTTGAAACTTAATATTTATTCAAAATAGGTTCCATTTGAATCAATACACTTTTTAGAACGATCAACTAGAGCATGCATAGATTTTTTTATGCCATCTAAAGGAACGTTCTTTAACACCTGTGTCACGGCTGCTTGAATGGCTGGAATATCATCATAAAACGCTCCTTTCATGGCAATTTTCAGTTTTGGGAAAAGATAATAGTCACATGGTGATAGATCAGGCGAATACGGAGGGTGCTCGATGACACAAATATGTTTTTTCATCAAAAATTCGTTGACTTTTTTAGCGACTTTTTGGTCTTCATTTAATTCATGTGGAACAAAACGTGAACAAACCTTTCTTTTACTCAAATCTTCAGTTAGAATTCTCCAAATAGTATTTTTACTCGTATTTAATTCTTCACCCAACATTCTAACAGTAAAATTCGCATCAACAGCAATGATTTTACGCACTTTTTCGACTAATTCAACATAATTTCGGGCTTTTGGACATGCAGATCTTTCATCATCATTTAAATCTTCACGACCATTTTTAAATTTTGCAAACCACTAATAAACTTGTGAACGAGATAAACAATCATCGCCATAAACCTTTTTCATCAATTCGTATGTCTCAGCAATTTTTTTTCCTAGTTTAACACAAACTTTAATATTTGCTCGTTGTTCCATTGTATTTTTACAACATAAACACAAAAACTACTGTCATTAAAATGCGCGTAAATTTTTAAACTATCACCTGATTGCATGAAGTTGTGTGCGTTCGAAAGAAGAAAGATGTATCTTTCTAACAATGTGTATGTTCAATAGATTGCGCTACGTGTTCTATGATTTAAATTAAAAGTTTCGTTATTTTTGGGACATACAGTATACGTTTGACAAAGAAATAGTAACAAAGAATGCTATCGTTGCGGATAGGTAGTGACAGCAGGTTCAGCGTGATTCTTGTTTTGTTGAGAATGCACTTATTATCGTGATCATGAAATGGCAACCATTTTGAATAGGTGTATTTTTTATTTTAACTTTTTAATTATAAACACGTTGTATTTGATTATTATTTTAGCATTATTACAATACAGGGATGTTTTGATACTTCGGAAAAATTTTAAAGGTATATTTATTTATTTATGTAAGCTATTCTGTACAACAGGAACTTAATCCCAATTACAGTACAGGGTGCAGATTCACCGAGCCGCAATGTTCATATATTTTTATCATGAGTGGGATTCGAACTCAGAATCTTCGGTTACGATTACCGAAACACTAACTAAAAAGTTAAATAGAAGTAACAGAAAAATTTATTTTGATCCCAGAATGCTGAAATTTTGGTAATCTGCAGATTAATCATAAAAAATGAGTGGCATTAATTTATCGATCATTAACAAAAATAACTGAGTTACAGAATAAAGATGGTAAGTTTAAAATTTAACTTTTGTTAGTGAAACCGTTCATAAATCTATTTTCTAATTTCATATATTTTTCACTTTAATTATTGATTAATTTTTGACAGGATAATTGAATAACTCAGATAGCATTGAAATTAGTATCTAAAATCTTCTGAATTTCGAGTTTCAGAAGCCTATTTTTTTAAACCAAGAGAGTCCTAGTTAAAGTCTCTGCGTCATTCGAATTTTTCTTTGAAAAATAGATTTAATGAACTGATAAATACAGGGTGATCAAAAGGAATTGTTATAGTTGTTGGCAATACAATTCCAGAGATCTTTTTATTCCACAGTTGGCACAACGCCAGGTAAAGGCGGAAATGCTATTTATTTGACATTTCTACAAATAGGTTATGTCAGGAGTCTGACCGCTAATAGAATTTTGACTTTTTAAGTAATAGAAATACTTTAGAAATATTATAATAAATGTATTTAAATTTTATATGTCACTGTCAACAACAGGAAATGAATTTATGTATCAGGCTTACCAATTTCAAGTAGTTTTTTTTATTGCCAACTGTAACAATTCCTTTTGATCACTCTGTAGTAATAAAAATCAATTTACTATTTTTGTTACATTACCCCTGTTATTAATTGTTTTATATGAAGCGCCAGCTTGGCAAAAGGTTAAAATTTCAATTATAAAAGTCACTTTATAGCAGATTATTATCTTAATATCTCAAAAGATACGTTTCTATTTCACCGTAAAAAATGAAGAAAATCTTTATGTTCATACGAAAATACAAAGCTCATCGATAAAAAATGCTGTGTTCGAGTTTTCGTAAAAGTTAATCTAGAAACACATATTATATTTTTTCTTGTATCGTATCCATTTCTGAAAATATTTACGACGTAATTAATTTTCCAGCTGATAGTTACGCCATTCGTACTAGCAGTTTTACGTGATTTAGTTGTCTGTAAAAGCGAAGTTTGACCATTCGCGTTTCCGATGCGTTCAAAGAGATTTTCAACTGTTTTTACTTCTAAAAATAAATAAATATATCATCATACCTTTTTCCTCCTTTTCAAAACAGTGTAAATAAATAGCAGCACTCATTTATTTATTCAATTTAGTTAAGCATAAAATAAATATAAATATGTTATCACATATTTTAGCAATTTTTAGGTGTAGCAAATGTACTTCCAAATATATTTTATTTACTGCTCCATGAATAAAAAATAAATAAATATATCATCACGCCTTCTACCCATTACTAGGTGTGGCACTCTGCCGAAGCAGATCTCGATAAGTGATATATTTTAAGCGTGAAGTGCGGTTACTAGTCGTCAAATCACGGCCCCCAAAGATGTTAGTGGTGGAGGAGCCACTGCTCCATAAAACAAACAAATACAAAGTTACAGTACAGGAAACCTAAAATTTATAGTGAGTTTTAAACTGTTCAGACACAGTTGTACATTTGGTTATTAATTAAAATCTAAATTGTAACGGGGTGGCTAGCTCAGTGGTATGAAGTCGGCCTGTGGATCCTGAGAACCTTGGTTCGATTCCCACAGGTGACAAACAATTTTCATAATTTCAAAAAGTACCCCTGTGGCTCCTCCACTAACATCTTTGGGGACCGTGATTTGACGGTAACCGCACTTCACGCGAAAAATATATCACTTACCGAGATCTGCTTCGGCAGAGTGCCACACCCAGTAATGGGTAGAAGGCATGATGATATATTTATATTTATTTATTTATATTAAAATCAACGAGCTTTGAATTTGCGAACCTGCACTTATGAAACAAAAGTGCAATCATTTAAGCTATATCATCACGCCATTTTACCTATTTTACCCATTTCTGGCTAGATCAAAAAATTTTCGAACCTGAAGTACTAAACATTTTCGGACTCCTTAAAAAAGAAACAAATCGCCTAAAAATAAAATTTACTTAACAAAGTTTATTCAAACAGGAAAACTTAATTTAAAAAAATATCGAATCGAATTGTTGACAGTAATGTTTAATAATTCATTTGACATTATTTCTCGATTCTATATTGTTTTCCTTAAGTTTCACTTAATATTTGACGGACAGGTTTGGAATTAGTTGATTATGTATTTCATATTTAAATGCTAAAATAGTGAACAAAGCGAACCCAATTACAAATAAATTAATTTTGTTGTGGATTGCTTTTGGAATAACATGAAAGCTTATTAACCTGGCAGTAGCTAAAATGGTGATTTACTGTTACATGTTTACAATTATATTTTATGTTTGATTTTAAACTTATGGTTTTATTGATAAAGGGCAACCGAAGCGAATCGAGTCAAAAATTGATGACTTTTAAAAAAATAAAATAAATATATCATCACGCCTTCTATCCATTACTAGGTGTGGCACTCTGCCGAAGCAGATCTCGGTAAATGATATATTTTGCGCGTGAAGTGCGGTTACCAGTCGTCAAATCACGGCTTCCAAAGATTTTAGTGGTGGAGGAGCCACAGGGGTAGTTTTTTTTTTAAATTATGAAAATTGTTTGTCGCCTGTGGGAATCGAACCAGGGTTCTCAGGATCCACTTTTCGTTGAGTGTAATTAAAACTAATAAAATAGAGACAAAACTTTAATGTGTAATGTGCGGTTATCAGCCATAATATCACTGCCCCCAAAAATATGTGTGGAGAGAAAGCCAAAAGGGTAATTTTAATGTGGTGAAAAGCATATGTCGAATGTAGGAATCGAAATAATTGTTGTCAAAGCACAAAGCAAATTGTTCGAAAACATGTAACAGTTAGTTTTGTTCTCAGTACTTTCAATACCATCCCTCCTCTTTCATCCTCAATACCAGACTCATATTCATACGCCGCCGGGAATTTAAAATTCATTTTTTCTCACAAAAGTCTGCGAACGTGACAAACACGGCCTGCTTTGTATTACCAGGCCCACGTGCCGGAAAGAGTGGAACCTCCATTCGAAGCGAAAACGCGCGCGACTCCTGACATTTCGATATTTGAGTAATTTCAAAAGATGCGAAATCGTGAATCGGATTTGCTTTCCGCAGTTTATTGTCCAAATGTCTGATATGCGATTTGAGTTCCTTTGTACAGCTATGTCAATTGGGGATTTTTGTTTTCTCGTTTTTGTTAGTTTGTACTACTATTAAAAGTTGGGCTTTGATATTTTTCAAATTTACCAAATATGTCAAAGGTTATGACGATTTTCATTTAGAATTTTTTATGAGGTTAATACGATAATTGAATTAAAAGTTTGTCCAGAAAAATCGTCATGCGGAAACAAATTTATTGTTCAACTAATTTAATTATAAAGTCATTTGGAACAATTATCAATATAATTAAATACAATTTAAATTTTTGAAACTAATTTTCACAAAACAATTTGTAATTAAACATATTTATAATTTAATTTAATTAGTCCCAAGAGCATACTGACAATTATCATTAACAGCTAAAAATCGTTCAGAATTAAATTTATTTTCATCACTCCTTTTTAATTCGTATTAATTGCACCTTTTTCTGGAAATACTTTTTCTTTTAAGTACTAATCCTCGTAATAGAGAAGCAGTAAATATTTCGTTCGTAGTTCTACCATGTTCTCTGAAAATCTGTTGAAACTTATAGAACACATTCTATAATCTGTACAGATTATAACTCTCAAAGCAATAAAGCAACAACAGCAATCCGGTACTTAAGTTCTTGAGTTCATATAAGCTAACGTTCGATTCAAGATCCTTCTAGAGATTTGGAGATAGAACTCAAACTTGAGTGGAATCGAACGGTCATGGAAAAGTCAACAAAACCAATTGCCAAATAATGGTTATATACTATTATTAGTTTATAGTTCAGCTGTCAATTCACTTGACATGATCCTCTCTGATTTTACTCCTATGAATTTGATATTCGCTAATTGATTGAGGTTAACTTTATTAATTAACCACGTTGGCCAGGACCAACAACTAAACATATGAACAAACGAATGTTTGACTGAAATATTAGCTATATTCCATTTACCATTTGATTCACTTAAATCAGTTCAGATAAATTACACAAGATGACTAAACAAATTGAACTAAGCAAAGTGAGGCACTTTTTGAGTGAATTACTTCAAAGCAAATTAGAATAAATAATTCTAGAACTTGAAATAAAGTCAGCGAAGTATTCCAGCGAAATAGATAAGTGATCTGGCTCAGTAAATATAAGTTAGATCTGATCCAGATTGCAAATGGAATACGCCTATTAAGCCAATACTCGGTTTCAGCAACAAAAGTTAAAATTTAATCTGGGTTTAAATAAATAAAAGCAAATCTAAATATGGATTAATTGACATTGATGTCGTACATACAATTGGCTTTTATTTATTTAAACCAAATTTAAAATTTAACTGGTGTTGCTGAAACCGATCACTTTCTCTTTGAACAATACTTTCTTACTTTGAATTTATAAGGATTACTTTTGACACTTAAGTATTTGTTAATATTTCACTAAAATATATATATTTTTGTCATATAGTCTAAAAAATATAATATATTTTTGGTGTGCAGTAGCATTTTACAGGCAGATTCATAAAGCAGATTAACGCTAACACCATTTTTAATTTCGTTTGTCTTTCTTCCAATGTGAAAAACAAATTTATTTTAACTTGAGTTGAAAAGATTATTAATTAACATCAAATTTAATAAAATTCTTGAACCTGTTTTGATTTGAAACATAGTTATAAATAATATTAAAAATGGTGTTAGCGTTAATCCGTTTTATGAATCTGCCTGTTAGTAATTATTTTGTTTGCATTGAGACAAAAAAGGTTGAAAAACTTTAAAAATTAGTCATCAAATCACGGAGTGCACTTCATTTGAATCAGTTCAGTAATGCGAACGAAGTAAATCAGTTCATGGTTCATGCATAATGTATAGATAGTAAAACAATAATATTGTTTCTCACTGAGCAGAAATCAGCTGCTGGCTATATCCCACGTTGTCCACTGACCCACTGTTGAAATCAGAAAATTATGAGATCCTAGAAGATCCATTACAGTCTATTCCTCAACACTATCCCTTATATATTAATGTTTTTGATGAACTGCACAAGAACATAGCCAATATCACACAATTTAAGTTAATCTACATATACAAATAATCTTAAATATTCATTAAAATGTTCACAAAATCACGAAAACACTGACGTTCACTATAAAAGCCTACACTGTACTAAATGGTACTAAACTAGACAAGCACAGTTCGAACTAACAAATTTAGACGAATTTGTAATAAATAGTGAGCTGTGCTATGTTGTAACTTGTTTGGTAGCGTTTGTCTTCATATTTATCAATTCAAAATGTACTAATAATGCTCCGTACATGTTCAATTAAATGCTTAAAAGAATTTGCAATGTACTCTACATTTAATTCGCACAAAAGTCAATTAAATATACAAGCCCAGTCCCGCTTCAGTTGGCCCAAATCTAATTTTTTCGTTAAAAATTTAAATAATACTAAAAACCCAGATATCTTAAATTTACTAAATTCTACAATTAATTTTCAACATATTTAACTAAATTTAACATTAAATATAACTTAAACACAAAATGTGTAGCAGTATAACTCTCATTTTTTTTTTCTTCACAAAAACTAAATCAATACACAAATGAACTATCATGATTATTATCTTATGGGCAGTTTGGCGGATGAAATTGAAGTTATTTATTATTTAAAATAAACTTTATTATTATACAGTTTTTTAATAAAACAATTTTTTTTAGTTAAAACAGAAATGTTTACATCCTCTTTCAATGGCTGTCAATTCTAGATGTATGTATCGATTGACTTAAAATTTTAGCTGTATATTAACAACATACTAGTATATGTCTCATTAAAATTTTATTTCATTTTCTTGCATACTACACGAGACATAAAACTGTAAAATATAACATCAAACGAAAAAATAAAATTGGGCCAACTGAAGTGGGCCCGGGCTCATATTTGGTGTAATAGCACTGATTATTTTTACGGGTACAACAATGCATTTGTAATAAAAATGTATTGCAATGGACAAAATTACATGAGAATTTTAGTTAAAAATACGAGGTATTCGTAAATCAATATTTTGTAAATTAAAAGTTTCTGGAAAACAATTATAAAAAATTAAATAAATATATCATCACGTCTTCTCTCCATCACTGGATGTGGCACTCTGCCGTTGCAGATCTTGGTAAATGATATTGTTACAACTAAGAGGTTGTGTGATACCTGGTTGAGCACAAATACACGATTTAAATGTAATAAACGTATATTTTACTTGAAAAACATACAAGATACAAATAATAATTAGAGAGTTTGTTTTTACAACATGTCATACTTAAAAACAATAAAAATGGTAACTATGATAATGGTATACATTCTTGATCAGAGAGTGTAGTACATATTTAATTTTTCGTAACAGATATATTTTTGCGCGTGAAGTGCGATTACCAGACATTAAATCACGACCCCTAAAAATGTTAGTGGAAGGGGAGCCACAGGGATAGTTTTAATGTGGTGAAAATTGTTGTCGGCTGTTGGAATCGAACCCGGGTTCTCGGAATGACGCCAAAACTGGGATTCTGTATTCCGTAAAAACGGCCGCATTCGAAGCGCCATTTACTTTATAGTTAAAACGGATCGAGTATAGAGCATTTGGGGGATGATATTGGATAAATCTTGCAGTATATCAATAATGACTCATTTGTATTTAATATGTTGGCGGTTCGGACATAAATTATGTGCAAGCTTTCTTCCAATATCATCCCCTAAATTCTTTTTTGTGATTTAATTTTTTTTTTAATTATTCGACTAGGGCTTTGTTTGGCAGTGTCTGGAGAGATTGTTGAAACATTATTATAATTATTGTTTAATTGTATTTCAATCGTTTAATCAAAATATTTTGCTATTAAATTCGTAACCATGGATATAGCAAAGCTCATGTTTTACATTAAAACAAACTCATAGTATTAGAAATGATTAGTCGTATTTATCGAATCATTTAAATTATTTTTTTCTAAATTGTTGTGGTTTTAAATTGTAGTAAACTATATTAAATAATACGAGTAGATGTTACACACTTTTAATTCGCAAAAAGCTTATTATCAGCATGACTCTAAAAGTTAATAGAACTAGAAGACTAATTGTTCTGACATAGTACTGGACAGGAATTGAATTTCTAACGACAATAACGTAGAAGTATTTCTCATCAAGCAACTAACTATCAATATTGAACTAAATTACACTTCCTAATCAATGCAAGTACACTCCGCTAGCTGCATCAGAATTTCTGAACAACAATCCAAGATATTAATTACACTATGCTAAGTACGCACGATCATCTACTTGGCAAATATAATCCATAGATCCAATACATGCTAGTGCATCATAACACCCAATGATGTAACGATATGTGTGTATATGTAACGATGTAACGACGTGCATCTACTAGTTCGAGGTGCAGCGCTGACAAATTACTAATCGAAACTCAATGTTCGTGATCCCGCAAGCAATGGGTTGCGGATTATAGCAGCGTGATTCCTTCCCGCTGGTTAATCTCGTTTGATCCCGGGTTTGTGACGGTTTGCCCGCGGATTATCCGAGATTCTGTATCGGAGTATCGGAGATGAGATTCCGAAGAAAAACTAAATATTGGTAATTACTCTTCTAGCCAATTGATTTCGGCGTGATTTACTTTCGCTAGAACTAGGCTGAATTTGTTTAATTTTTAATTTTCGAGCGCAGGACGACGCTCCTTTCCTTTCTATTATTTGTAGATTCGTTGTTGCCTTCCTTTCTTATCTTTTTGTTTAATATCAGTTCCTACAACAGAGTGTACAACTGCAATGGGGGATTCAAGTGGTAGAGCTTTTTAATATATATTTATTAAAATAAATTCTTGACCGTATATCATATTTAATACAATATAAAATCATACCATAAATGATATCTTTATTGCTGAAATATGAAAGTTAAAATTGAATAATTCGAAACGCTCATTTAAATTTCGCACTGCCATATTGCAATTAGGTAGTTGCATTAAGCCAATCACAGAGCTTTGTCTGAAACGTTTGTCGGTGCTCAATTTTACTGAGAGGAAGACGAAAAAGAAATAAGCATTCAGCATTCTACGATTCTACCAATGATGTATAATACTAGACGAATTATACCGTATTCAAGTCAATGCTGTGTTGTGAAGCAGAAAGGCATGGAGTAACTTGATGGTCCGCCGGGTGCGCGGCCAGGAGCGAGTACACTTTGATGTTATGCAAGTTGCTCCTTGCCGCGCACCCGCCTCACCCACCAATTATTCTATCCCTTTTTGCTTCACATCAAACGCCGTTGTTATCCGTCTAGTTATGTTTTGTCTGAGGATTCTACTGACAACGACACACGTTACGTGAAATTACGTGTTATTTATCTCTGTCTTATCTATCTCTCTTTAAGCTAAGATGCAACTACGTCATATTCGTTTGTTTCGAAGGTTTAAATATTTTTATCATGCTTAATACAAGTTAAAAAAATAATAATTTTGGGTATAATAATTTTATTACGTAGATTAATATATAAAAAATTCTAAAAAGTCTTGAAAGGCCCATTGAAGAGTTTGCAGCAAAGAGATAGCTCCATTTTGTAACAAAATGGAAGTAGCAATATATTCTGGTGCAAGTTTTTAGTTGGAATCATTTGGTACAAGAATGATGTA
Source organism: Pterostichus madidus (assembly GCA_911728475.2). NCBI lineage: Eukaryota > Metazoa > Arthropoda > Insecta > Coleoptera > Carabidae > Pterostichus > Pterostichus madidus. The sequence continues at coordinate 5,848,512 of OU452313.1, read as the reverse complement.
AAACACGGTTAATTTTTGTTTTGAAATCATCGAGATTTGAACTCGCAAACTTTTGCTTACAAGGACAAAGATTGCCTAAATAGCAGTAGTTAAGTACATCAAGAGTCCCGGATGCAATCAAATATCTTATTTCCGGTAAAACGATCCCTCTTATGGCTTGCGGAAATTCCATTAACATCTGTAGATATAATCAAATTTATTTTAGAGAGAACAAAAATCTGCTGATATCTTAATCTTACAAATGTCTTATTCAGAAATGGATGTAAGGTGCACATTTCCGTCATATACAGCTCAATTCTCAAAAAAAGTTTAAACTAATCATGAATTTTAGATTGGCCAAATGAAACTAAACTACATTCTTAAAAAAAGTTTAAATAAACTCTACAGCCCAATTCACAAAAGAGTTTTAACTAAACTCTACCTAATCCTGAATTTTTGATTTGTCAAATTAAGCTAAAACATATTCCCAAAAATTTTTAAATAAATTTTAATATAATCTTCTTACCATTACGTTTTCGGAGAGTATTTGAATTGACTTTCTTTAATCGGACTAGCAAAAGATTACCTAATTGTGAATTTTAGACTAGTCAAAATAAACTAAACTATAATCCCAAAAAAGTTTAAGGGCCGGTTATTCAATCACCGGTTTATTCTCGATTAGCGTTAATCATGATTAAATAATAATGGGGTAATGGCACAGTGGTAGCAAGTCGGCCTGTGGATCCAAAGAATACTTGTTGCTACGATAATACTTGTTTACCTGCCAATTTAATTCCTCCTAAATTAAAAGTGTCACTTGAGAAGGAAGAATAAAGTGGGTCATTTACTCCCGGAAGTGCGAAAAATGTTTTATTAAAATGTAATATTCTTTATATGGGGTAATGGCACAGTGGTATCGTGTCGGACTGTGGATCCAAAAAACCCTGGTTCGATCCCCACAGCCGACAAAACATTTTCACCAATTTAAAATTACTCTGTGGCTCCCCCACCACTAATATCTTTGGGAGCCGAGATTTGCCGGCTGGTAATCGCAATCACGCGCATAAATATATCACTTACCGAGATCTGCTTCGGCAGAGTGCCACACCCAATAATGGGTAAAAGGCGTGATGATATATTTATTTATTTATTTTAGTTTCTATTATGATTTAATCATGATTAAAATTAATCGGTGATTGAAAAACTGGCCCTAAATAAACTCTAATATCATCTTGTTACTTTTAAAATTGGATTAGAATGAGATTAGCTAATCCAAAATTCAGGATTAGCTAAAACTGTTTCGAGAATCGGGCTGTAAACAATTTGGTTTTCGGAAAGTGATTTAGATTAATATTTTTAATCGGATTGGAATGAAGTTAATTAATTCAAAATGCAATATTAGCTAAAACTCTTTTAAAAATCGGATTATAAATCATTTGGTTTTCGGAAAGTGATTTGGATTAACTCTTTTAAGGGCCAGTTTTTCAATCATCTGTTTATTTCCAGTTAATCAATAACTAATAACCATAGTTTCCATTATTATTTAATCATCAATCGGTCTAGAATAAGATTAGCTAAAACTTTTTTGAGAATCTGACTGTTGAAGCACACTTTGAAATCTATTGTGTTTGCAGGTATTTTTGTTTTTCCACAGTAGTAGATATTTGCATTTCCCGGCATCCAAGTTTGTATAAACAGTTTGCCATTAATTTCACACCTTGCCAGGAAGTGTCAGCATATAGTGAATGTATGGTGTTTGCCTCTGCTATCTGCTTACCACCTGCTGTGTGGAGACCAGCATATTATGCAAGCGGTAACACCCCTGGCCAAGCGGTTGGTCATTCCGAGTTCTGTCAATGACAGCTGAAATACGATCCTGTTTGCTGGATAATTGTTCTGATGAATAGCGAAGCGTGGTTAACTTGAAGGCTCGAAATATAATGCGAGAGGAAACGGAAAACCAGAGAAGTACAATTAGCGATTAATTTTATCCTTACGCATTTCGTAAATTTTCAAAAGATTGGACGCATATGAATTTGTTCTCTGTTTGGTTAAAATCGACAACAGCTATTCAAACAAATCAAAATCATGATTTATGGATAAATGTCAGACAAACAATAAATTCGTATTTTTCGTAAAGCTCTTTTGACTTCTATGATACTAATATTCCCTGAGCAGACTCAAATTCATCCAATATTTCCTTGGAATAGTTATTGATATCTTCATTTTTTATTTAACAATAAATTAAAAAAAAAATGTTCATAAACAAACAATATAGTAACAATCTACGTACAGGCACAGAAACCAAAGGATATCTAAAATTACCAACACCAGCAAAATTATAACGAATACTTAATGCCTCAATCCTTTAATTTCGGGGACCAAAATAAAATGTATGTACGAGTACCACGGGCATAATCAAGATTATAGCTCTCAGGAAATTTAAACATTCTCTCAGTGATAATGCCCTTCAATACATAAACAACTAAATTTAAAGTTTATGACAGAAAAATTCGGGAGACGCCCGGACTCGAAACGAGGACCTTCAGCTTGCCGGACTGATGCGTTAACCACTAAGCCACGGCTCCCCTGTATGAGATAGGCGTCAACTGAATTTATCTGTCATAGTGTCTAACACAGCATCGATCCCAAGACTCCTATGGCTCATAGGAACTGACAACGGGTTTCGTCTGAAGCGACACAGTCTGATTTTTTAAGGAAATCATACCACAAAGTAAATTTCAAGAATTTTTCTGTCATAAATTTTAAATTTATCAAACTTCAAAGTCATTCATATGACTTAAATTCTTGAAACATAAACAACTATTGTAAAATCGCCTATATATTCATTTTATAAAACTTTTCAATATTATCTATTATATATTTATAAAAATGTCAATACATAAAACTTGTACAGTGTTACAAGTTATGCTTTGTAAACATGTCTTCATTTTGACGTTTGGTTAGCCAATCAAAAAATACATATTATACAATCACACTGTAATCTTTCACTGAACGGACTATAGTAACAGAATTCTTTATAAAAATGAAGTATAAATAAAAACAGGCGACGCCTGCGTCAAATATAGCAATAATTCCTAGCGTCACGTTTCTTAGCAACAGCAGGAAGTGAAAAAACTCATAACGTGACATTCAAATCATATCATACATTCATTTGACGTACGTACATCTCACTTCTCGCTTCTATTATTGTTAGTGTCATTCGCATCTCGTTGTAAGGGAGTAGACAGATCAAACCGGATGCACAATAAGATTCTCCGGCTTCCGGTAACCGGGAAAATAAAGAATCCCTCCAGAAAACCAGAAATTTTGCATTGTATCTTAATCAGATATTTTAAATTCAATAAAGCATTTTCGAGCTAAATATTAAACCGCTTGAATGTTTCCATTGAATAATATTTCTCGTCCAAAGTCACAATCGAAGTGTGCATAAAATGCATTTCTACTATATTTCTAGTCGATTGCGCCAAAAGGCAAAACCACCAAGCTACCGTTCTATACACAACGGAAATATAAATTCATATTCTGAGATTCTGACCACGTTTCTTTGTAATGTGCTTTCAGCAACAGCGATGCAGTGCGACAGCATGACGCAGCTGGTGCAGTCCGAGGACGTCACCCCATTGCTGGGATCACACGAGGCGCTGGAAGCGGAAATCAAGCGTCTACGCGAGCGCCTGCACACAGTAGAAACTGAAAATATCGCCATGAGCGAGAAACTCAGCCAGCAGCAGTGGGAACTCGAACATCGGTTAGCAGAGATAGAAATGCAAATCTGTGGTGGAAGTAGCACGTCGAGCCTCGAAGACAATGAAAGAAACCGGGAAAGTATCATTTAACAACAAAATGCGCTGCCTTACAACATACTGAACGCCCATGCGCACGCTTTTGTTCAGTACATAGTGTAAGCGCGGCAAATTTGAATCGTGAACAAACTAAAGTTAACGGAACTGTGTAGTTCACGCCCAAAGACTGTTTAGTGAAATTTTAACCCGAGTCAAGTACTTATTGATTCATTGAATGAACTGACTGCCAAATTTTTATTTTAGAGTTACGTAACTACAACAATGCATCTAATAAATCATTACAATTGATTAGTCGATTGAAACCGATGTTACAGGAGCTACGAATTACGGTAGGTTGACTTTGGTGATCAGTGCGCCTCAAAATCGGTACAATAATTATGATAAATGCATGCAGAGTATTATGGCTGTACGAATTCGAATCAATGGCATTCTATATTTCAGGATTCTGGACATATATTCAATATACATCAAATTAGTTCACGGTTGTAAAGAAATTATTCATAACTAACCCTTCTTTCTACAAAAATACAAATATACCTCATCAAAATGACAAAAATACATTTGTAAAATGTCATATCATATTAACTACAACAGCAGATTTGAAAATGATGATTTTCATATAAAATGAAATTAAATTTAGTATGATGAAAATTTTATTTAAAATTAATATTGACATCAATAACGGTATTGTTTTTCATCAACATTATTATTACCTAAAGCTAAAAATATATCTATATTAAATTTCATTTATGAAAATATTTCAATAATTAATTTATTTAATTTGTATTTACTTAATAAATGTTGTGATTTATAATAAACAAAAAGCTTTTATTAATAAATATATGAACTCTATATTAATTAATATTTATTATATAACCCCAGTGTCTACATAATTTATGAGTAATTAGAGGAAACCGTGAATTTTCATTTTTGACCTGGTATTAACACCCAAATGTAATATTTGCATAAATTTACTTTAATACCCGTCGGTTACAATTACGAATTCAAACGGTAAAACCAATATCGGTAACCGATTGAATCCTATCATACCGGTAAACGGTACTAATACTTGGTCCGGGATTACGAACAACATCCGGTATAATTTATTATCGGTCATTATCTTGGGTGACAAGGTATAACCTAGTGTATTTACCAGTAGTAAATCTAATGTTCGCTTGGGAACCAATAATTCTAACCGCTGGTAACAAATTTTCGTACCCATCCCAAAATAGAGAATGCCAATGATTCATGAAAAATCTGATTGTCTTTGATGTAAATTACCGTCAAGAATAATTATTAATTGTGTGAAATGACCTCTTTTATTTCTGTTCAATTTGGGATATTGTTCATTATTTGTATGGAGTGAACAATGAATAATAAATAAAGTCAGTGCGGCACAAGCATGCTGGGACCAAACTACAAAATTCTAGGAAAAAATTACTAACGAGCTGACAGAATTCTTATAACACTGATAGACGCACTATCTTTATTACTAATGAAACACACTAACATTTCAGACTTTTTTCAAAATCATTAAAAGAACTGAAATTTGTATTGCGATCATGAAATTATTCTTAGTTTTGTCAACAACTAAAAAATATCGCAACTTTTGAATTGTTTAATTTTTAAATCAAAATTATGAAAACATTTCGAATTTGCCGCAAATTTTCATATATGTAAATAAAAAAAGAAAAAAACGAAAAACAACCCAAAAGTCGGGAAATTTTCGGGCATTTTGGTCTAAATATGCTACAAAATCATGGACGTGACTCAATCATCCCGATTTTGATTTAGAAAACTGCCACCATATAACTATGAGAACCATTTTTACCCTAAGTACCTCACCTTGCAAGTAATTGTTTCAGACATTCCTTCCAATTCAGAAAAACATTTTTTCTGCTTCGAATTATTGATAAACTCGTTTGTGTACATAAACTATCATACCGTTATAAAGTATTTAAGTAAATAACAACTATATAATACTGTTAACTTATCCAAAAGACCAAACTTGTGTCAAATGTATTTAGTTAAGTACGCGATTGGACAATTGTTTGTTATTGTTGATCATTTTGCCTACATGTTACTGTTGTCTATGTTTTCGATATTAATTTGTCAGTTTTGTTATTATACGTTGCGTCCAAAAGTGTAACAAATGTTTATGTTTATTATATAAATTATACTAATTTTAATAACATTGTTGAACTATGTAAATTGTTTTAAGAAATAGCATTTATATATGTTACTTAAGTACATAACAAAAATCTTATGAATATAACAGAATATACAAGCTCATATCAAATGGCTGTATTTCGAGTATCTTCTCATGCTTCTCTGTATTACAGCACTGCTATGTTGGAAATTATAATCGGACAAGTTTGTGATTAATTAAAAATTCTACAAGTTATAAAGAATGTATTACAAATAACTTTTTAATTAGATTAATTTAACAAACAAATATTTTTCTTCAAGAGAATTTATAAAGCTTAACAAATATTTAAAAAGTTTTCAAACAAGGAAGATACTCGGAAATTATTTACAGCTCGGGGCTAAATAATAATCTACCTTCATTTTTTAATTAATACAAGTTTCAAGTAAAGATGAAGAATTTTTAAACTTTCGTTTGTAAATTTTTACCACGTAATTGTAAAAATGTATTGTTTGGGAATGTTGATCTAGCTAGCAAAAAAATGTATTTAGTCCCGAGATCCACTGATATCGACTAACTATAATAGAGTTCAATTTTCCTCACACGAAATTAATTAAGTGTAGTTATACCTAATCGAACAAATCTGAAGTTTGCTAATTCATTTCGAAACTAAGTAGGAGCGATTTATAATTGTTATAGCTATTCCCTTGAAATAAAACAAATCCATTATAATTCACAGGCAGTAACCTATGCAAAGTACCCGAAAATCCAGATTACTGTATGCTGTCTCCTTGAGCATGTACACTACCCTCATATATGGAACCAACGTTCTTGTTGTCTAGTATTTCTATTTAACCCTTCCACTTTCCCTATCTTACGACTCTAACACACTCAACTCTTTGTAAATATGACTTTTCTTGTAAAAGGGTTAAACTAAATACTAGACAAACTAAAGGACTAATTTTTAATATACTGAAGGTGACTCAGGTACCCAATGTAAATAATATATAAATAAATTAATAGCATTACTAAATAGTAGCATTGTTTAAAGATTTTCAAATACAATTAAATGAATAAATAAACACTTACCTTGAATTCTCAGCAATGGTTACTCTAACACTGGAACTTTAGAGTTCAATAAAACATCACTTAACTAAGGCACATATTTTAAATGAAACAATAAATTTAAATCGTTAAACAAGTCTCTTTTATGTGACATTAACACTCGATACTTAAAGTGTTTTATAACATTCTTTATACACAAATTACGGAGCACACCTAAGACTTTTTTATTTCAGAATTAAACATTATGAAGAACAATTTTGAACTACAAAATCAGTGACTTGTAAAATAGTTATTAATTATTAATAGCATGTTTATATACCGGTAAATAAAAGTAATCACGTCATAACTTATTCTCGTATACTACCGAATTATAATAATCCAAAATTTAAATTATTTAAAGATTGTTTAAATTAATATTAATCCACTAATGTTTGCTTCTAAACCGAGAATATTTATTTATTTTAATGAGAAATAACAGAAGTTCAAACAACACTCGCCATTTTATAACAGACTCGAACAGGAATAAACAATCGTATGAACCTTTGTAAACGTATAGTAATTCAATGTTATTTGCTGCAAACAATTAAAAACAACTAAATAATGAAATCATAAAATATTATTAACAATAAAAGTTTCATACATTTTACTTCAATATAAAAATATTTTGTTTAATAAAATGAGTTCTAAAAGTTTTTATTTTATCTTACATAAAATTATAACAACATTTTGAAATAAATAATGAAAATAAAACCAATAAAATTCGTTTGACGTATATCCTATTTATTTTATAATAATTATAAGGTTTTATGTACAAATTAAAAGAGTCACAACTTGATAAATAGTTTGAAGTGATAGAGATCTGAAAGAAAACTAAAAAAATAATAAAATTCGAGAGTAAAAGAGATAAAAATAGTGTGAAAAAGAGAGCGGGTTCGGTACAACGGTTATAATCGTTTTAATGCTGTGACACTGAGCGAGGAACACTTCAATTTTCGTGTGGGCTGCACGGACATCGGAGCGACTAGCGTCTCGCCCGACGGAGCCTCGTTACCCGAGTCTGTCGTGTTACCCAGCTCCTGGTAAAATTCACATATAAAATCCAATACAATTAACAAAATACATTTCAACAATTCTCCGTTCTTGACAGAACAATGGTGAAAAAATGAAATAGATAGATGCTAAATTATATTCTCCTCGATCATGAAACATGAAATGCAAATGAAATATGTTTCGGTAGTGTTCAGGATAAGGTTCGAAGAATTTAACATCTTTCTTTTTTCCCAAATTTATTTTTTCCAAAAGAAATTTACATCGTTATGTAAATAAAATACAAATTTTGATTATCAAGGAACAGATGTAAATTTAGAAGAATAACAAAGATATACAAATATTTTAAACATATTTAAACATATTCTTACTTTTGCAAATTACAAAAACTAACCGTAGATGTTAATAAGAAACGTAAATTATTTTTACCATGAGAATAACCGAATTATTTGCGTAAATTCATCAACTATTATAAAAATTACAAACAGTACAAAATGATAATACTGTTATTAATTTATTATAAAATAAATCGGAACAAAATTATGCTCCGTTTGAAATCAAAATATATTGCAGTGAATTCGTATTAAACAAATACAAAAAATACCCGTAAAAAAAACAAAACTACCCGACAAGAATAAAAAAAAATCAGATGAGTGCACTTACATTGATGTTATTATAGGAGGCTAGCCGCATGTTTGCAAGTTGCGAGGCCGGGGTAATGTTCGTAGAGCTGCCGAATGGAGACATCATTGTGGACATGGCACGTTTGAGTTTGGACGGCGTTTTGTTAAAGCTGAATGCTCGACCCACTTTGATTCTTGTTCGCGTTGCGAACTTGAACGCTTTTGATAACGTTCCCATTGTTACGTCACTTGTATCGATGTCAAGTTGATGTGGTTCTAAATATGCTAGGAATTTCTCCTGCACACACAAACGACCAAAGTTAGTAATAAATTCTATTTAATTATTTCACAAATTTTGAAACTAGCTTGAAACTTATTTAATTTCGAACTAAACAGAATTCAAACAAAAATTTCTGAACTGATAGACAAAAGTACATCTGAACACTGATCTTTTGAAACAAGATAATATAGTTATTATTATAATATATTAGGTATTGTACGTATTTTTGAAGCAAATAATAATAGAAAATTATTTAAAAGTTTTGACTTAATAATTTAAATGGCTGGAAGGAAGGTACAAAAAAATTGAGTATATTTATAAATAAAGTAATCTATATGTCAATAAATTGTTATTCCGTTTGTCGTAAATTTTGAGGAAAAAATAAAACTTACCGCATCAGCGCTATAAGCAGTATTAGCAATATGCCTACAGAGCGTCTTGAGAAACGTGGATTTATCCACATCATCCTCTGTCATCGTGAAAGAAAACAGTTTCTCTTTGAGCTCCTGATGATCTCTCGTCACAATCGCGAACACTTTCTGACAATCGTCCGTCTCCCGAATATCAATCACTCGTTTTATCGTATTTAACGCCATCATACACACGTGTTTATAAGGCTTGGCACTTGCCTTGCCTGAATGGAAACCGTTCACTGAGTTTGGACTCTTCAAAGTGTTAAATGCTTTCGAACGTTTTTTGCACACTTCTAACTGGTCGGTGAAGAGGAAGAGAACTAGAGTGTTTCCTCGGCCGCTGAGACCGTCGGAGAGTTCCGTCACTTCGCAGCGGGTGATGAAACTTCGATGCGATGACACTAAATCGGGCTGGACATATTTAAAATTGAAAAATGATTATGGAAGAACAAAAATTTATAGATTTTTTAACTTTCCAATTCACGAAACAAGTTTATTTTGACCTGGGTTAAAAAGAATGTCAACATCTACCCCATTTAATTATTTTGAAAGAGTTGCAGTTAATATTAAAAGTGGTTTTAGCGGCTAATTCGCTTTATTAATCTATCTTTCATTTGTTTATTATGTTTAATTGAATATTGATAAATATCTGTGGATTGGTAAATGTGTTATATATCTATAAAATAACTTACAGGGCAATTATCAATTTCGTTGAAAATGTCAAACATCACACGTTGTCCTTCGGTTTTTCGTTTATCTTCGTTTATATGCGTCATGACTTCTTTAATTGCGGATAACGCCTTATCTAATGCTGTATTATCTGGATTACTTTTTAATGTATGTTTTAAAATATCTAGAAAATAATTAAACCATTACTAACAAAAAATAAAACCATGATTTTGCTTTTAACTAACCGTTTAATAAAAGACTTATGCTAGGTAATCGTTGTACAGGTCTGATGAGTAAATCTTGCAGGGACTGTCTTCCACATTCGGGTCTTGTTTGGCAGACTTTGAGGAAGGCATGAAACCGAGGTTTATTCTGATCACATTTTACTAACATATCTTTCATTGCTTCGAAGAAATTTACAAATGGTGGATACGCTTTTAACAAGTCGTTTGAATACTTTAATAAAATATTGCCTGAAAAAAGAACAATTCATTATTTTTTAAATAAATTTATTTGACTACAGAAGAGTAAATTATTCCTACACCACTAGTTGATGGTACTGTTACGTACCTATGGAGGTATCTTCCGACCAATGAGCAGAAGCCCATCGTAGCTCTTCCAACATTTTACTATGAGTTTCATAAATAGGTGGTAAATTACCAAAAATAATTTTTAGTTCTGTATTATTTAATAATTCTTCTGATTCTGGCATTTCTTCTAAATGGCTCTTAAACATCTGTAACAAATTAATATAAGAATCGCTGTTCAATAAAAATACTTTCAAATTTCTTACAGTCATAATAGTATGTAAAATATTAACATAATTGGATTCAGTCTGTATCAACTCCAAGAACACTTGTTGCCGGGGGCTGAGATTCTTCCTGGGGGTGTCAGCGGCGGCGGATTCGGCTTGGTCGAGCAGCGCCTTGTCGGGGCTGGCCGTGCAGTCCAAGAAACTGCCCGACACGCTGAGGAGCCCTGCGTCGCTGACAGATGACCGTCGTTTGTGAATAGCAGGTGAATCATTTCGAACTAGAGAGGAAAGTGTCTCGTGTAGTCGTTTTCGTTTCCGACGACTGGACCCGCTTGGAGTTGCTGCGTGAGAGTCTCTACGTCCTGGGGAGACCACGCACTCTAGATACTACGGGAGAAATAATTTTTAAAGTATTTATCTAATGCCAATTAAATAATTTATTGTTAAAAGTACTTTACCCCATTTAAATCAGAATCAAAAACATAAATATGAGACCTTTTGATTACAATAAACATTATTTGTTCCGCTTTCTACCACAAACAACACTGTACTAACGTATAAATAAAATTCAAACAAATTGACATTTATTCAAAACTCGCAGAAACGAACAAATTAATCAATTACGTAATCTTTGTTTACTTCAAGCGATTTCAAATTTTAAATTCAATGGTTTAAAAGAGAAAGATACAAAAATCGTTTACTTACATCATCGAACAGGTAGTCTTTCTCGTCGACGCAAGCGACATTTTGTACAGAGGCCCAAAACCATTCTGCTTTGACCAGCAAAGCCTTCGGAGGTCCGTCCGGTCGTTCGTGCACTGAACTCTCATCTACAACCTGTCAAATTTCAACAGAATCGTCAAACACTGTTCCAACATTCTTCTGAAAGTTTTATTTGTACCACCAAAATAACAAATTTACTTTGTGACATTCACTAGAGCCCAAATCATTTTTAATATTTATGATTTTTAAGAAGCATTCACTTTAAAAAATGATTATAAACTTACCACTTCATGCAGAATGATAACTTTATTAAACGGTGATAGTGATAGCATTTTTATTTGTGGTGCAAAATTATTTTTAATATATCGTACGCATACTTCAGAGTAAAGAACATTAAATTAACGATACAGTGTTCCCAAACAATTACTGGGTGTGTAGTAGTTATTAGAACAATTAATTAGCATAGCAAAATATAAAACATGTTTATCAATTTGTGCTTGGCTCTTCATTTAAATAACAAACAAAGGAAAGCAAAACAGATAGGGGCTCTAGCAGAGAAGCAACATTCACAACTACCCCACACAAATGAGATTTCTTTACAAAATGTGTTTGAAATGATATTTTCAAGAAGTTCTCACGCAAATTTAAACTAATCGCAATATTTATTTTAAGAATTCTTAGATAGTGCAATGAAAAAGTAAACACTTATTTCCAGATATAACGATCTAATCAGCTTTATCTCAAACACATTTAATTATTAAATAAATAAGTGCAAAAAAAAACCCTTAGCACAAAATTCAAACTATGTACGGAATTTTAATTTTTATGTTAAATAATAAAATAAGAGATAAAATATAAGTTATAAATATTAACTGGACAGGTGATAAGAAAATAATGCTGGAAAACTTCGTTTCAAACACAGTTTGTGATATTTACGTCGTATTCTTTGGTAAATAAAAAATATTTACAAACATTTAGCAGACAAACTATTTAAGAATGTTAAACTGCAAGATACAAAAGACTTTGTTGATACATTTTTTATAAATTAATCATATAAAGATAACACTGAATATTTTTAATTTTGTGGAATTTTAAATAATAGTAGCTTACATTCTTGTGATGATTTATTCTTTTATTGTGATATATTTATTAGATTTTGGCACTGTTTTAAATAGTTTAAGTTTACCAAAGAAAAATCGACTAAGAATGAATAATGTGTAAGAGTTAGTACCCGAACGCTACTAGTAGAGAGTCCGCAGCTGTCTGGTCCAGCAGCATCACAGCTCGAGGGGATCGGAACAGAGGAGGGGGTTCGTTCTTCGCGACAAATCAACCCAGGAGTTGTTTTAACACTTTCACACATCGACACGTCAATATCGTCTATTGAACAATTCGGATCACATTCCGAAATATGTTTCAACGAACTTTTTTCCGAAATAAAAGATTTCCGGAAACCTCTCTTAAAAATACTTTTGTTTTTTGGTGTCGAGAATAAATGAACTGAAGACGGACTTTTAAAATTTTTGTCATCGTTTTTAATACTAATAGTTTTAGTAGTTGATACATTTGGGGTTGAAGTACGTACGGAATCATAACTTTGGTTTAAATTTGAACATAGATCAGTATGTTCGGAGTCTACTGTTTCAATTGTACCGATTGATTCATCCAAGGATTTTTTATCCAAAGATGTTATGGTAGATGCTACAGATCGGCGCCGAGAAAATAAATTAACTGGGGTTTTTAAAATATCTTTAAAACTTCGCTTACCGGGAGTTTCAAATGAAATAAAACTAGAATTTCGTCGTCGTTTAAACGAAAAATCAAATTCAGATTGATCCGGCGAATCTCGTCGTCTTTTTTGCGGGGATTCTTGAATAGTATCTAATAACGCAGGGGACAATTTCGACATAAAATCGGACATTTTTTCGGTGTAATTGGGCTGTTGTGTCGCATAAGAATCTGCAGAGTGTGGGGAAGAAGTACAAGGGAAGTTTTCAGTTTCTTGTGGTTGAGGGGATTGTACTTGTGAGGGAGGGGGTGTGTTGGGATTTGTGCGTGGCGATAGAACAGTGTACGTCTCTCCATTTTCCATTACCTGAAAACCATTAGAGCCAAGCACCGTAAGTTCGATGTTAACCACAGGTTTGTTCAACAGCCCATGCAATGCGCATCAACAATATCAATTTTCATATCTCAAACAATAGCAATCGCAATAAATAAATATCATAAAATTTGACATTAAATAATAGATTAAAATAAATAAATTGCATAAATTATTGTACACAATATTATTATTTTTAAATCAAATTATCTATTATCAAGATTACAATATTTGTGAAATTTTAATAATTACTTTGATATTAATCTCGATTGCTTAATAAATCATCCGATTGAATATTTTCGTTAATCTTGGTGTGGCGTGAAAGCACATGACTTATGAGTGCATTTTAAAAGGTGATCGTAAGATAAGCAGTATCAGATACTAGTGACAGTGATTGTTTAGAAATATGGTGCGATAACTGATAATATAACAATCTTAAACAGGTGGGTTTGTTTACTTACCACATGCGTACAAAGTGGATCTCGAAGTGGATCTTCTGAAATGGTCACCTGACCACCGTTCGCTTCCAAAACTTCGTGCATATGTTTTGTTTCTTCCGGTGAAAAACCAACGAAACATACTCGAGCACCGACGAATGGTTTCAGTTTGTGAGCTGTCTATAAATGAAAGAAATAAAAATATTAAAAAAAAATTCAACCATATTTTGCAATGTTTATATTTTTAAATCGGAAACAACATACTTACTACTTGATTACATCCTTTAAATTGTTAGTATAAAAACACAAAATAACAATTTTCGTTAGTATAAATAAGATTGTATTTATTTAGTGACTTACTGTAAGTTCCTCTGTAGTAGCACTCAATGTGAGGTCTTTCCGCTGCTCCCAACAGGCGGTGACCCAATCTTGAGACATCACAGGCACTTTAAAAGTCGTAGCATACTGATATTTATCACCGCCACAACAATTTGCTATTAAATGTGTGACTTTAGCAACCATGTCTTTTCGTATAGAACCTCCCATGTGATGAATTAAGGGTATTAACCGTGTCTGTAAATAATAAAGTAATAAAAACTGAATTTGCTAGTAAATATAATTGTACATTACCAAGTCTTCCTTCTTCCGGAACCCGGTAAAACAAACAACAACACCAGCCATAGCATTGTTGTACAAAGGTCTAGTGTTCTGTGGTAATTTTTCTTTCTTCTCTGCAAGTTGCTGCAGAGCTATCGTTCCTAATACTCGATGTGGAGGCTTCTGAAGTTCTTTTATTTTAGAATTTTCAAAGTCATCCAATACGAATACGGTCGTACAAGTGACATCGTGGACATATTCTATGCCTGTCTCTGACGTTATAACAGGTACACCGAAATCTTGTGCTATTCGACAAGTTACCGGGTCCTCTACTGCACTTCCGACAAGGCATATTCGCTTGTCTAAGGGCAGTACAGCTAGAATGAAATATTAATGCCCTATATAGATATGGTTAAAAATAACAAAACTAGTAATGATAAAGGTATTTCATATTCCCGCGTTCCTTATATGAGGAATGAATAATAAAATAACAAGCTAAAAATAGTAAATATAATGAATAAAGCTATGTGAAATGCCATGTTTATATTCATTAAAGGTCAGTTTGTGGAGTATCTTGAGTGAAATGATATGATGCAAATTGAAGAAAATGTCTCTTTAATAGTGATTTCAAATAAAACATCATTCTAGAAATTATTTATTATAGTCTTAACTAGAAAAAAAGAAATATAAGCTTAAACAGGGATGTGAATGTACTCGAATGACATTTGTCACGGCGTAATTTTGTACAATAGTACATTGCTAAAGGTTTGGTTAGAATATGTCAAACGTACTAAAACATGAAGGGATTGAAGCAGTATTGTAGGAAAAACTACAAAATAAAAATTTATTACATCCTTACTTTCGTTTTTCGTGCTTTCTTCGCTATTCGAATCGCTACCTGTCGATATTTGTGTTTGAACGTTAGGTTCGTCCATTTTGAAGATGCTTCTTGGTTACAACATCGAACCACAAGATTTATCTTAAAACGTACGTTGAAACGGTTTGTTTTATTTTTAATTAACACTAATACATATATTTAACACTATCAGTAATGTTTTTATTACAAAATAATACGATTACACTTATCAGTACCATTTTTCGCGTATTTTTTTCGTTGTTTTGCCTTCGGTACGAACGTTTGAAGTCAGTTGGCTCGGAAATACTCACCTCTGATTGGTTGAATTAATTCGGCGAAAACCGGTGGTCGCACTCGGCTAAAATCGGTACCAACCGCAACTTATGAAAGTGGGAATTACAGGTAGAATTTTAATTGATCTTACCTGAATGAATCATCAATGCACGTGTTTGTTGACATTGCAAACGTCAACATGGTTCGCGAATTCAAATTAATGCACCAACTATTTTATCAAAGTATTTAATACTTTTCAATTATCTAATTTAACAACAGCTATTTTTAGAAGGCCGGAACATCATTTTCATCACTTCCTAATATAAAACAATCAAATTAACGGCAGACAAATTTAGACATTAGCACGACTTCTAATCAAGTGTTAAATCAACAATAAACATATCACTTTGAGATCTTACACAACTTCTAAATCACTAGGCGAAAGAAACATTTTTATTAACAATGTATCTTTATTGTAATTATATAACAGTATATATAATTTCAAAAGTTACACAGCTACACATCGGGAATAAATAATATTAAATAAATAATATGTCCGTCACACACCTCAATCAATCAATCAATCAATCAATCAGTCAATCATCATCATAAGAATTTCCGACAGACGGTCTAAATTATATTATTCTATCGTAAGTTGATCATTATACAAGTTATATGTAAAAAACATAGTGGTTTAGAAATATCACTATTTATTAAATTATTCTTGTGGTGTTATCATTCGAAAGAGAATAAGCTCTTTCAGTGACTATTTCAAAATTACACATTATCGTCAAACAATTAATTTTATCACCGCGAAATATCAACAAGTGATTTTATCACCAGATTAAAAACCCACTTAATGAATTCAAACACGAAAAATTTCACTTAAGTAGTCAAAAATTGTCCGAGGTAAAAGAATAATATCATTTTTAATTTAGCTGTCTGATATCCATGAAAAAGTACGATAACAATACGACAAAGCAAAATATTATCACTTTGATAGAGGAACCATAATTCTATCAACAGAAGATAAACGTAGCAAATTAGAAACTAAACTTATTTGGTCCCCAGCACAGAAATGTTACGCTTCTATTTAGATGTTTGAGCGTCTTCGTCATCCGAAAATTCATCGGTATAATATTTATGATTGTGGGATTTTCGACTAGATGATGGTGAACTCGCTGCACTGCCATTTGGAGAATCGTATCTAGGTGTTTTCCTCGGAGGAGGTAACGCATCTTCAAAAATGTCATTTTCGCTATTCAGAGACTGTGAAGAAGAATTCGGTGATCCATTAAGTTTAGGTGAACTTGGCGGGCTTAGTGCTTGCATTAATCGTCCTTTAGATTCATTCCATATATGTGACAGTCTTCCCTCTCGTCCAAAAAGTAATAAGAAAGCATCAATAAAGTCTCTAGATTTTTCTTCCCACTTTTGAATCATATCTACTCGTTTTTCTCCAATATTTTCCATGACTCGTTTGCCTTTGTCTTTTAAATCGTCTATTTTGTTTTGTAATCGGAATTTCTTTTCATTTAGGAAACTAACATTTAATTCTTTGGCTGAGTAGCCTCTTGCGAGATTCCTTCTGACATAAATGTCATAATCACGGACTATCCTTGCTACGATGTCAGAAGTGGAGACGCCTTCGGTTCGTTCTGTGGCTACAAACATGCCTTTAGCCTTCAGGGGGGCGTAGAGGTCGTCGCCTTCGTCTGTTAGATACGGCGCCTCGTCATGAGCCACGAAGTCGATCTTGTGATTCTCGAGGAATTCATCATCGAGTTCCCAGGGTGCGTCTCTCACGATTTCATCTACGTAGCGACAATGTCGGACTGCTTCGTAACGTTCTGTTTCATTCATTACTGTGCGACCTTTCCGATGGTGTGTTAGAGAATCGCTGCACACTAAAACGTCACATAATTAAAATTATTAATTTGTATACAGATGTAAAATAAGTAAGAAATATTGATATTATCTTCTGAAATAATCATATAATCTAAATAATTAATTATGCAGTTATTAATATGTAACAAATAATAATTATAAGGCGCCACAATAACGATAAAATAAATATTGTTCTTTTAAGGAAATGACGTAAGATTAGAAAAAGAGAAGTCTAAAGATCAATTATTTGTCATTGATCATGTCATATGTGTTAATGAGTCAATGTTTAACAACGACTGCTACTGGAAAAAAATGATAATTACGGGATTTTACGTCGTGGCATACATTTAAATTTAAATGCAGTACTCTCACAAAAGGCTGATAAATATAGAAGTAAAACATGAAATTAGACATTACCGGAAAATGTTATGCATAAAAATCAAGGATAAACAACATGTTGTAACTGTACAATTGATTTTCTTTTTATTCATGCCAAGCAGCACTCCTAAAGTACCCCTTTAAATATTATTTTACGTCTAAATATTTATATCTAGTAAATTATTTGTCTTTCCATTCAACTCACACAACAAACAAGATAGCATTTTATAAATAATATGTACCTCCGACAATTAGATAAACATTGGGAAATAGATTTTTGGCCTGCATGAGCTGTCTGGCATGACCCTGGTGGAACAGATCGTAGATGCCATCTGCATAGACTCGAATTGGTCTTGGGGCCTGCCCATTGATGGCCATTTTGTATGTTATCCTACTGGAATAGTCCACCAGCTCACGTTCTCTGACAGCAGCTTCTTCATCGCTGAAAGGAGCCTCTTTGCAGATGGACTACGATAAAAAAAAATTATTACTAAGAAAGCTAGAAAAAATAATCATTTTGTAATCTAAAATTTTAAATTATGAAACAATTTTTGATTTAACTCTGTATTTTATTTTGAAAATTGTTTTACCATCAGTTTGAAATTGAGTGTATTCATTCGTTTTGGTTACACTTAGATCAATTTTTCAAAATCAAATTTTCTACTCTATAAAGGCATCTATATTCTTAATAACCTTTTTCACTTGTCTGGCATTCTAAAATAAAAACAATTATTCGCTGGAATCATTTTTTCGATTCATCCACTCATTCTACAAAATGTACTCATTACATTAGTAAGTCTTACTTATTTATTTATGAGATAAGATAGTATCTAATGAGTATAAAAACCGTTCTATAAATAACTTAACATCTACCAAAAACTAAATGTAACAGTGTATCACATTTCTAGGACAATTAAATATATGTTACTACCTATATTTGGACCCCACATTGTATTTTTAAAGTTTAAGGTCACTACTTAATTTTAGAAACATAAAGCAATCGAATTTCAAATTGTATTAAAACGTAAATATTGTTTTTGTACACAATAAGAAAAACTTTACACTTTACCATTTACAAATGAAGCCATGAAAGAAAGAAACTTCTTACAACCGAATTAAATTACTGATGACAAATCATAATTAATGTGAATTGAAGCTCATGTTTGAAAACATCAATTTGAATAAATTTACTTCAGGAAAAACGACATTGTGTTTGTAAGCTAAGAAATGATTAATTATGTTTATACTGTTTATTGTTTGTAAAAAAAAATAAAAATATTGATAACATTTTTGGCATTTCCTACAATTTGTTATTTTCCACAATTAGTTAAATTAATCAATTATCCTCAAGGATATAAATGTTAAGTATCCAGTTATCGTGTAATGAAAACAATTTTAGCTGATATTAAAAGTAATCTAGTTTATGGTTTTAAGTTGTGATAACAAATTTGATAGATTAAAGTTAGGAAAAATTGATAACATTGAGACTAAACATTTGTAAATTAATTAAAATAATTATTAATATTTATAAATTAATATGATAATGTTTTATATTACAAAATAAACTGGATAAGAAAATAGAATGCACTATCTTCACCTTTAATAAGTTATCTAATGAATGTAATATCGTTACAAAATTGTGCTAATTCTCACAACATTATCATGTTAAGTTTATATAAATATTTATTTTGAGAATTATCTCGTAATAAAAAAATTGTACACGTATAGGTTTATTATATCAGCAACCCACTTTTTTAAAATGAATTTTTTAATTGGATTTGCAAATTATAATCAATTTAAATATATTTAAAAAAGCAATAACAATAATTAACTTTAAGAAACATTTGTAAATAAATAAATATAATAAAGTTTCATTAGTCAGCAACATATTTTATAGAATTAGAATTAATATATGCAACAAATGTACAAAACAAAGCAATATTTATTTGCATTTAAAATGGCATAAAATTAGCAACGTAACTAGCTGAATCAATTATTAAAAGAGTTATAAACAAAATTTCTACTTCCAAAATAAAAATCAATTTAGAAAAAACGTTGTTCTAATAATATAATTAGGCACTAATATAATAATAATAATAATAATAAGGTACTTACAGGTTCAAATGCAAAGTCGTGCGTACGCTTTCTACTGAAAAGACGTGTGGACGGCATCCTGGCTGCTGTCAGATATCGAGTGGTGTGACTCTGCTCAATATCTGACCGCATGACGCTCATTCACCGATTTATATTATCAAATATTATCTATATTTAAGGTCAAATGCGTAATGAATGTCAGAGAGTTCAACAATACTCTGCAAACACCGGAGAAATTTTGCTTGCTTTGGTTGCATAGAACCACCAAACACTAAATATCAGCACTCATTCTTTATCAACCAACCCAGTCAGCAGTTTGTGATAACATACACTCCTTCGTGATAAATCAGGCTGCAAATGCAACCGATTAGAATATTTACCATATTGAAAGGCTTGCCGTTGACGAGCTGGAAAGGTATGTGTTCCCGATTATTGGGTGCTGGCTGATCTTCCGAATAACTTCTTGTTCTTTTACGAGACATGGTGGTAGCCATTTGAGTTTATTATCCAGCACATGCAATTCGATACTGAAATGTGCACGAAACAAAATTAATTAACTACTTGCAGTGAAATTCAATTTCTCCTACGTTCTAAATATAGGATTTGGGAAAGGAAATATTTTAAACCGATTAACACGAAGGTCAAGACTGTATTTGACTAGACATGCAGATAAAATCAAACTCAGATGATTGGGATTTAGAGAACTTATGAGACACAGTTTAGAAAAAAAATATGACGTAACTCCGCCCGATTTGATGTTTCAAACTTTTATGCGTAAAAATTCTTGGCTATGTTTATGCACTACTAATTTTTTATAACAAAGTAAAAAGTTGCATATACAAATATTTTTAGTTCACAACATACCACACTTTCACGCCCGGGTTTGCATTCTTATGAAACTTACATAAATAACAATTGGGGCACGTGCTAATTTGCGTAAATAGAACAAAACTAAATACTTTTTAAGGTCATAACATTTACATAAAAGGCATGCAATTTAACAGGTTGCAAAAAATAGTTTACACTTTTAAAATTGATAAATCACAACTATGCAAACATTGTAAAAGCTAAAATTCTGAACAATTGTTAGGTACATTTTTAAAACTCTGCCCTTCTATTCTGTCTAAGAATATCGTCAATCTCAACGATTGGATTGGTTACCCACTCATCGTACGACTATTCTCATTTAACGCATTGGACGGTGATACTTCGTCACGCCACGTCAAAATCACACACGTTGTATATTTTGCACAGCGCTCGATAGTTTATTCCGTGAAATGTCACGCGTACCGGTTTGCGTCCTCATTTTCATGTAAAACCTAATAAAATTAAAATGGCATAAACATAAACTATAATTACAAATCAAAAAATATACTATAAATATAATAAATCAAAATAAGCTGATATTTATCGCATTTTTTGTTTGAATTCCTACTCTTTTAAATAGGGCGGTTTGAAGTTGTCTTCATGTCATACGTCACAAGTCACAATCAACACACCCACCTCCACTTTCAAACAGCCGGCATCCATTCAAAATGTCTGACGCTACTAACCTTACACGAGAGCAAAAAGAATTTCTGGAGGAATGTCTAACAGAATTTGCAAACCGATTTTCCGAAGATGATGAAGACTACAAAAAATCCTACGATAGGGGAATCCCTAAACCTCCGATTCTCTGTCCGTGGTATGGTAGACCAAGATTGACAGCCACACGTTCCGGGCACAGAAATTACCAAGGCCGATTTGATAGGGATCGATACGATTCTCGTGATCGAGATTCAAGACATGAACGCCATCGTGATGGTTACAATCGTCACAGACCTTATTAATTTTACTAATATTAATTTGATGATGAATGTGATTTCAAAAATTGCATTTAAAAAAAACTATCAATTTGAAGTGTGAAGTTTGCTACGAGACAAAGTGCCGTTGCATTTGTTTTATAATAACAATTTCTCTATATTGAGTGGTTAATAATATATAAACAATAATATAATAGTGTTTCGTAATCGTTTTAATACTGAGAATTATAAATATGATTAAATTTTCATGAAAACATGAAAAAAAAAACAATTCCTATGCACTACCGCCATCATTGAATTAACGGAGCGTTTTGTAAACTGTTTTGTTTTGATTGCAAAACAAAATTAATTTGATGTTTTTGTAATTAGTTAATCCACTATTCGTTAATAAAATTACTTTTTAAATTATTGTTATTGTTAATTAATTATTTCCATGTCTACTGAACCTTTCCGATGGCATTACGATTATACAAGAATATTGTGGGACGCAGGATTCTGTTTCAACAATCAGAAGTCCTTAAAAACTTTCGATCGAAATGGCATAGGTACGCATTCCTTTCTACCGAAAGTACAATCACAACATTCCAGTTTTAGCTCTTTTAGATATCGAGAGGATAATACGTGAAAGAGATACTCGAATTGTGGAGCACCACATACAAAATATTTTAGAATATACATTAGATGCTGAAGAAGCCCGAATTTTAGATCCTAATTTTGTCAAGCTTTTCCGATTAAGTCAACTTGCTGTAGAATATTTAAATTATTGTAAAAAATATTTAGATGTAACTACTGACACTTTAAAACAAGAATTACAAAAAGCTAATGAGGTAAGTAAAATTATGCATGTAGAGAATATTTTTTATATATGTTTGTAACAATTTGAGGAAAATGATGATTTGAAACAAGATCTCCTAAATTATGAACTAGAAGTCAGCAAACTAAAGAAAAAAATCAAAGATTTAAAATCAACATTACATATCCACCAAAAATATCATCCGACTAGTGAACAGCATGGTCCAGTGGGAACATTTAGATGCAACGAATGCAGAAAAGGATTTCTAAACGCTGAATATTTGAAAAAACATTTTTTAAAACGACATCCAGACAGCAGTGAAATTCATATTCTTGAAACCAAGTTTGAAAATCGAGAAAATTCTGAAACTAATACGTCTCCGGTTCACACTCAATACAAAACTGAAACTGACAAATTACAAATGGAAATTAAAGAATTAAAAGAAAAACTAAATAGCACCGAAAGATTTTTTCAAAACAAATCAGAAACAGTTTCTACTACAGTACAAGCCAAAAATGAAAATCCGGAATCGAAAACACAATCAGAAGAATATTATAAACATGTTGAAGAACTACATCATCAGTTTGAGCTTTTAAAAACTCAAATAGAATCAGAAATGCAGATGTTGAAAACACAAAAAAACGAACAAGATAAATATGAAGAATTGATGGAGAAATTTTTCCACAAACTGGATGAAAGAAATGAAATAGATACAGCTCAAATTGAAGAAGTAGTTCAGATAAGTGAACCAAGTGGATCAAAAATGCTAGAAGCAGCAATATCGGAAAAAACCTCTCAAACTGAAGAAGAAATAGTTCCGGATAACGAAGAACCAAAAGAAGAAGAAGAAGTAAAGTCAACTAAAAATACAAAAATAATAAAACCAGAAGAGGTCGAAAATGTTTCAGAATCACCCATTGAACGTGAAATAATCGATGTTGCAAAATTAAAGGAAGAAGTAGAGAAAGATTTAGAGGAAAAATCGAAACAAAATATTGAAAAACTAGGAAAACAAATATCGGAAAACATAGCAAGTACTTTCGATGTACTACAAGAACGTTTAGAAACATTTTGGAATAAACTTCAAGAAATCGAAGTCGATCGCGAAAAACCACAACAAATAATAATACACAAACCTCCACCACAAACTGAACGTGACAAACAAAAAATAACAATACATAAAACTCCAATTCAAATTGATCGTGAAAAACAACGAATAATAATAAAAAGGCCTCCTCCTAAAATTGAAACTACTTCAAGTAAAAAGATCGAAGAAATAATTAAAACTCCTCCGGAAACAAAACAAGAAAATATCGTATTGAATCAGTCATCTGATGACGACTCCGAAACAGAGAGCAGTAAAAATGAAAAAATAACCGAAATTCCAAAACCACAATCTGTCTTAAAGTCTGTCCAAAAAAATGACAAAATCGCTAGAAATTTAATGGCGGAATTAAAAACCAAAGTAGAAGAAAGAAATTCTATGGTTTCCGAAATAAGAAAACCTGAAAAACCGAAACCAATTTTAGTTGGAAAACCAACTGTACAACAAATTTATTCAAAACCTTTAAAAGTTGAGTCAAGCTCAGAAGAAGAGAGCGCAAGTGAATCGGAAACCGAATCAGAATCCGAATCGGAAACCGAAACTCCGGTTGTTAAACCATCAAAAACAACTACAATATCTTCACGATCACAGCTTCGACCAACAACAAACACAACTGATGGTGGAAGATCGACAAATACTGGAATTTCTACTTTAAAAAATAGATCAATAACTAGGTAAGTAATTAACTAAATTAAAATAACATACTTAATAATATTAAATACTTTTTATAGTTTGGAAAATGTTCTAAGAACAAATCCGGATATTTTGGCACAATTACGAGACGATATGAAAGATATCGTTGCCACGAGATTAAAAGATTTAGGTATAGATCCCGAATGGACCAGAATTCCAGATAAAACATACAAACAAAATTTTGAAATTGTGACGCATCACCGATCGTTAGCAGCTAAGGTAAAATATCTCCCCTATTCTGTACCTCGATCATTATTTGTTACCGATCGATTAGTTAATGACAACCTTTATTTTTATTATACTCTATAGATTACTATCATTTTGGAATTATCTGATTAAAATAATTTATTCTTTGTCATTATATTTTTTTTTTATAATAACAGCTAGTCAGAGCTGAGTAAGCTACTTAAAAAAGTAGCTAAGCTACTGCTACAGCTATTCTTTAAAAAAGTAGCTGAGCTACAGCTATAAGCTACATTTTGTAAAATATAGCTAAGCTACAGCTAAAAGCTTTTATTAAAGTAGCTGTTAAATTTTAAAGCTACTTTTTTCAATTATTGTGAATTATTAAATTTGCCATTGTCATGATCAGTCTTTTGTTATAATGACTGTTAATAAATATAATAAATCGCAAGTAGACAAATGTACTGTTAATTTGTTATGCTATAATTCTTATTTATATCGGAATAAATTAACAGTCACATTAACAGAAGACTCCTAAACAGTCAATGTTTAGTTCATCTAATATTTAATACAAAAGTAGGATAGGTTAAGAACAAGTGAAAAATAAAATATGTTAATAGATTTTACACTATATAATAACTAGTTATCCTACAGTTATAGAAAACAATAAAGAAGGTACAAATGCAAAACAAAAATTGATAGATATTTCTTAAAAAAAGTAGCTTTGGGCTACAAAAAGTAGCTTTAAGCTACAAAAAGTAGCTTTAAAAGTAGCTTCAGTTGTTATAACAATATTTTTAAGCTAATAGAAAAAAAAACATAGCTCGATACAAGCTACAGCTATATTTTTTCACATTTAGCTAAGCTACAGCTAAGGTAAACGTAGCTAAGCTACAAAAGTAGCTAGCTACTGCCCAGCTCTGCAGCTAAGTATATAAGTTAAAACAAATGGATGAAAATAATTTTAAAATGTCAGGGTAAATTATTTTGTTAATCAAAATTGTAATAATCTATAAAATAATAATGAAATTTAATTGGCATTATAAGTAAATACTTTTTTTTATTTAATTATAAAGAGAAAAGTTAGGATACCGCCTGGATTTGAACTTAGGATCCACGAATTTCGGTCATATACTTCAACCAACTAAGCTACAGTCGCCTTGTAATTCAAATCTGGTTTTATTCCAATTTTTCACTCTATTTTGTTCATAGGTCCCAGGTTCAAATCCTAGTAGTATCCCAATTTTTATCTTTATAATTTAATTCAATTTAATCATGAAATATTAAAAGTTGTTTAATATATCGCTTGATTACTGAATTTATTACATATGATGTAATTAATAATGTTTGTCCCGGATTTATATTCCAGCATTGACCATATTTTCTTCTGCTTCAAATAAAATTGATATAACATTTTTAATAACGCTCTATTTAATTTTATTTTGTATAAATTATAATAAACAATTTTTTTAATAATTATTCCTATTTTTTATAAATGTTTCAGAACGTAAAATCTTTCATGGAAATCCGCAACGAAATCCTTGAAAATTTAGAAGATCAAGTAAAAGATTTAAAACGTCGAGACTCCAGAGATCTTACAACACCAGAACCAGAACAACGACCATCTCGTTTTAAAAGTTTATTACTAAATATGCGAGAAAAAGCAAAATCAATCATGAAACCCGAAAGAGTACCAACACCAACAGTTCCAATTTACAAACTAACAATGCAGAAACACCACAGTTCACCAAATATAAAACAATCACCAGAAAAACCAAAAGAACCTCTTACATCCAAATCCACAGGTGCCCGAAATTCTAAAACAAAAATGATCGTTTCAGCATCAACTATGTATGATACTGACTCCGATGAAACAGAAACAACTGAACATCATACAACAACACCAGTGAGTAGCAACAAAACAAAATCGGTACAATCATCGAGAAAAGGTTTACGGAAAAGTAGATCAGAATCAAGTATGGAAGTAGTTGAATTATCTGACCAAGAGATTCCAAAAACTACTTCTGTTACCAACTTAGCTCGTTCTTTAGACAGTATTGTCGAAATGAAAAAAGAACTTTCTAGTCAATTAAAAAAATCTGAAGAAAAAATGTATACCGCTGGGTCTTTAGACACAATTGATAATGTTAAAAATGAAGTAATAGCTATTTCTCCTCGAGAAAAGCCTAATGAAGGAGGTGATAACAATTTAATTTATAAAATTATCCAAGCTGAAAAAGGTAAAATAAATATCTCCTCATCTGAAATCGATTCAGATGAGTTAAAAGAAGACGAAAAGAGGCAAAAAAGTGTCTTAAAACATATGGCTTCCAGTGCTTCGGTAAAAAAGAAAGTTTTATTTGATTTACATTCCGAAAACACAAAAACATCAGAAACAATCGAGGAAACAAAACCTGAAAAGGCTGTTGTAAAAAAGACAATCGTTAAATCGAATTCTCTTTTTAAAACAAATGAATGGAATGATAGCTCAACTAGCATTGATAGCTCGATTTTAGACCTTAAAAAGGCGGCGAAACAATCAGCAAAAGGACAAGGTGATACAATAAGCACAAAAGCTGTAATTAATGTTTCAACTAAACAAAATAAAAATCAAGATGATGCTTCTGATTGGGAAATTAGCGACATAAATTAAAATGTATTTGTAATATGCTTGTAACATTGCTTTAATAAATGATGTACTTTTTTTTGTGTCCAGTTTGGATGAGTAATACTTTTTATTTATTTATACAATGACGTTATGTAAGTGATAAAATATTTATCTTTGTGTCAAGTATGCAATTAATAACAATCTGGTGTTTATTAACGTCGATTTACATTTCATTTAGTGATTGATAGTGCTATTTTATATTGTTTACAAACCTAGTAGTGAAAATGTGGCGGTTTTCAAAATATTTAAAACCATTTGCTTCAAAGCGCAACATAAATACAAACAGTTCAGAGCGTGCTTGCAATTTTATGATTTCCGAAGAGGTTAAGCATGGTCTGGAGTCAGGTGCCCCAGTAGTTGCATTGGAATCTACTATAATTACTCACGGTATGCCATATCCAGAAAACATGAAATGTGCATTGGACGTAGAGAATATAGTAAGGAAACAGGTAATTTAAAATGACGTTTTCATTTAAACAACACTGGTAGTTCTTCATTCTTTCGATAGGGCGCCATACCTGCCACGATTGCAATTCTTGGCGGGAAAATAAATGTCGGATTAAGTCAGGAACAACTGTCTTATTTAGCAAATACTAACAACACTAAATCTATAAAAACATCACGACGTGATTTCCCCTATGTTTTATGTCAAAAACTAAATGGTGGTACTACAGTTTCGGGTACTATCATTGTTGCTGAGAAAGTTGGTATACCTGTTTTTGTAACTGGCGGTAAGATCATTGTTTGCCATGGAAACAAAAACAATGATTTTTATTTGTTTTATTTTTGAATTATTAGGAATTGGCGGGGTTCATAGACAAGGGGAAAATTCTTTAGATATTTCTGCTGATTTAACAGAACTAGGGAGAAGTTCCATAGCAGTTATTTCTAGTGGGGTGAAATCTATTTTAGATATTCCACGCACATTAGAATATTTGGTAAGTAATGGCATCAAATAAATTTACTACACATTAACAATAAGTCCTGGATATTGTGATTACTGAGTAGAAAATCAGTCACTTATAAAAATACTTTTGAATACCAAACTAAAAAAATTCTCGCTAGACTCTGCGGACACTGACGTAGGATTCACTTTTGTAAAACAATTGACACAATATAAATTGAATTATTGCCGATCTAAAACTTTTCAATTCTGTACGTTTGTCCTTCTAAAGATCTTTTAATTGATACCAAACACGATAGATTTCGAAACCCTTTCACTAAAACAATTGCCGATCGATAAAAAATTAAATTTTGCATGTGAGCCCTGCAAAAGCCCTTTCATTTGATATCAAACACGATAGGTTTTGATGCACTTCACTAAAACAAATTGGCGATTGAAAAAAATCCAATTCTGGACAAAAGCCCTTCAAACGATCTATCATTTGATATTAAACACGATAGGTTTTGACACATTTTCATTAAAAGAATTGCCGATCGATAAAATTGTAATACTGCACGCGATCGAAAGACATTTCATATGAATTTATAAAAAACACGTCGCCCTAGTTGGACTCTATCAAACAAAAAAAGGTTCATATTAATCGGACAAACCGTCTAGGCTGTAGAAATGGGCAATTGACCGTGGTGAATCTATACAAATATACCTCTATAGCTTTGAATATGATCGCAAAAAAATTGGTTAATGAAAATACGAATTTTTTGGTTGAACCAGTTTAAAAATCAATTTGCACGCGAGTCCTTCAAAAGACCTTTCATTTGATACCAAACACGATAAGTTTTGAAGCACATTCACTAAAACAAATTCCGATTGAAAAAAATACCAATGAAATGGAGTAACATGAACCCTTAAAACATTCACATTTATTCATCAGATTAATGACACAATAAATCTTCGCCAAACATTCTTATCTTAACACTCCACTTTTTCATCACTCACATTCATAATTCCTTTCATACAAACTCATTTATTCTTTTATTCACGTAACAAACCTTCAATCATATTCATCCATTTATTCCTATAATTATAATAATTGTGACTTATCGTAATAAAGGAAACCCAAGGCGTATTCGTAGCAACATTTGGGGAGACAACAAATTTCCCTGCGTTTTATTCTCGTACAAGTGGAAGTCACGCTCCTTACAATGTTAGGTCGGCTAAACAAGCTGCTGAGATAATTGAAGCGTCTTTTGCGCTTGGCCTAAAATCAGGAATGTTGTTTGCTGTGCCCGTTCCTGAAACAGCGGCCCTTGATGAGAGGTCGCTGCAAGAGGCTATTGAACAAGCGCTAAAGGAAGCAGAAAACCAAGGAATCGCGGGGAAACATATTACTCCCTTCCTCTTGAGTGCTGTTGCCAAGATAACGCAGGGAAAGTCTCTGCAAACAAGTATCCTTTTCATACAGAACCGAACTTGACACAATTTCACACAAAATTATTTTTTTCTGATTCCTTATTATAGTTCTTGTTTTAAAAGAATTCTGTGACTATACTTAATTTTTTTAATGAATTCTGTGTACAGAAGACATATTTAACTTTATTCTCTGCTTGCAAGTTCGAGCATATTTTGACAGGCCGAAGGCGAGACTTGTAAATTGCGAGTATTCGCAAAATAGTTTTTGAACGTGTGATATACAAGATTTTTCGCGTCGATTTAAATTAAATTATTGATTTAAAATTGGTAAAAATCCCTAATCTCTAAGCGCGAAATTTGCAGTCAGTTTCATAACATCGTAACATCTCTACTTTCACATGTTGGACTCGCCCAGCTAAATTTTCCCTAAATTGAAATATAATTACTTACATTTGAGTTTGCAATGAATAAATTAACTCTAAAATTGGTAAATTCTAACTTCCAAGCACTTACTAATACTGACAGCCAGTGATGCCAATGCTAACATTAAAAAAGTCCCTAGTTTTTACCGAATGGCGTTCGGTAAATAAACACATGGTTTTAGAACGATTTTGAGATGTAAAACTGTCAATATCGGCCGGGGGGAGCGAAAATACTATTAACGGACGTATGACGTACAACATTTTATTTCATACTGTGCTGCATTTAATAATTAAACATTGTTTTCATATCCAAACCTGGAATGTGACATTTTAAAATAATTATAATTAAATGTCAAAAACTGATTGTTACTCGTACCTAGCAAACCTAGGATACAATACTGTAATATTCCATTATGATATCTAATATTGTAAAGTCTCACTTACAGGACTGAATTAAAGTAAATGGAAGAATTTAATGTTAGCACGGTAACACTGTTTAAAATAGTTTATTACAACGCACAGAATAACAGCCATTTTGTTTTAATAAAATAATGACAGCTGTAAAATTTGATAGTTTGTCACTGTAAATCAGTCTTCTAGTTACAGAATACTGCAAATAAATTAACCGTAGAAGACTACATCAGGAGAACAAAGTTAAATGTGTCTTATCTTTTCCAGCATATTTTTAAAATATAGAGGATTGAAAATTAATAAGCTTTAATTAAATTTTCGGAGTTGATATTAAATTAATTTCTGAATAAAAAAAGACAAATGAGAAAAATTAGCATTTAGATGAAATTTTTCCCTTAGTTGATTATCTGATAATCCTGAAAGTATCACTGTCAAAAAAGTTGAACAAACATTTGCGATGATAGACAAGGTTAGTACTTTTAAGTAGGCGTAAAAATGAATTATTTTTATGTTCCTTAATCACTTGATCATAGATATGGCGTTAATAAAAAATAATGCAAAAATTGGAGCACAAATAGCCGTGGAATTAAGCAGATGTAGGTCACGCGAGAAAATGGAAAAGGAGGAAACTGCGGGAAAATCATCGGAAATTGCATCGCCGGTAAGCACTTCCGTTTAATGTTTCATAAGATGTAATAAACGGTTATTTGAAAGCAATTGTTTTCGCGCTCTTTTTAAAATTGAAAGTAGTTATGAGAATCCAAGTGTGCTGTGATAAACAAGTGCATAACCAGTTTGACGTTTGTGTTTTGTCAAGTGCTGTAGTTTATTTTATAATAATTGAATGTTTTCTTGTGGTTTCTCTTGTTTTTAAAATATATTTTGTGTTTTTAATGAAAATAATATAATTTGTGTATTCATTAATAATATCTCGTACATAGTTGTAAGTAATATTTTATCTTTATACATTTAAGACTTTGTTTATAACTTAACCTATTTTTGTTCTCATTTAGGTCGTAATTGGTGGCAGTGTTCTCGATTGCTGTGCTTCTATTCAGGATCCTGAAATTAAGGTAGGGCTGTTTTTATTTTCATTTTATCTGTCGGTATAATGTGTAAATACACAGTATGTCCCAAAAATAACGAAACTCTTTAGATATAGAATAAAACACGCATTGTATTATGTTTGAAACTTAATATTTATTCAAAATAGGTTCCATTTGAATCAATACACTTTTTAGAACGATCAACTAGATTTTTTTATGCCATCTAAAGGAACGTTCTTTAACACCTGTGTCACGGCTGCTTGAATAGCTGGAATATCATCATAAAACGCTCCTTTCATGGCAATTTTCAGTTTTGGGAAAAGATAATAGTCACTGATGATAGATCAGGCGAATACGGAGGATGGTCGATGACACAAATATGTTTTTTCATCAAAAATTCGTTGACTATTTTAGCGACTTTTTGGTCTTCATTTAATTCATGTGGAACAAAACGAGAACAAACCTTTCTTTTACCCAAATCTTTAGTTAGAATTCTCCAAATAGTATTTTTATTCGTATTTAATTCTTCACTCAACATTCTAACAGTAAAATTCGCATCGACAGCAATGATTTCACGCACTTTTTCGACTAATTCAGCACAATTTCCGGCTTTTGGACGTCCAGATCTTTCATCATCATTTAAATCTTCACGACCATTTTTAAATTTTGCAAACCACTTATAAACGAGATAAACAATTATCACCATAAACTTTTTTCATCAATTCGTATGTCTCAAATTTTTTTCAAAGTTTAACACAAAATTTAATATTTTCTCGTTGTTCCATTGTATTTTTACAACATAAACACAAAAACTACTGTCATTAAAATGCGCGTAAATTTTTAAACTGTCACCTGATTGCATGAAGTTGTGTGCGTTCGAAAAAGGAAAGATGTATCTTTCTAACAATGTGTATGTTCAATAGATTGCGGTACGTGTTCTATGATTTAAATTAAAAGTTTCGTTATTTTTGGGACACACTGTGTATATCGTACGTAGTTTAGTACTGTAATGCCAATGGCACACTGGTCGAGGAGCATGAATGAGCGTCGAGGAACTCATCGATGAAACAACAGAACGCACCCGTCATCGATGAAAAATATTATTGCGTCTCATTTCATGTTAGCGTGGGCTGTCATTTTGGTTTTGCTTTGTGCTATTTTTTCGTGTTTGTTTATTTTATCAGTCAGGGTGCGTTCTGTTGTTTCATCGATGAGTTCCTCGACGCTCATTCATGCTCCTCGACCAGTGTGCCATTGGCATAAAGCCCCTGGCACATATAGCGTCAAGACTCCGAGTCTACCATTTGACTGCCAAAAATAGAAACGCCTCTATTTTCAGCAGTCAAGACTGCCGAAAACCAACACTCGGAGTCTTGACGCTATATGTGCCAGGGGCTTTAGGTTGTGTTTATTGTGAAAGGGAAAGGAGAAAGCTAGAAATGAAAGAAGGTTAACAATACATTTGTATTTATTAAATTTCAATAGTTATATACAACTTTAGGGTATCGAGTACAGTATTGAATGGTTCAACATAATTATATAGCATCTAACAGAATAATTAACTCTAATATGAATATACATTTTCTATATGCCACAATAGAAAATCACATTTGTGTTATGCACCAATAGGATTTTCCAAACAGCATTGCATTATTTTGTAGTTTCAGGAAGCATGTATGTTTCAGTGGAAACGATAGAACGAGAACTGATACCTTCAGTATTACCTGAACATACGGAAAACTCAATTTAAATGAAATTTGTAGGTTAATTTGGTGCTTAGTATCAACATTTTCTTATCGTCTCCACTGAGTTGTTTAAACAGCGCTTAAGAAAAAATTGGTCTTTTGCATCTTATAATTCGAATTATCGATATGAACAGGTTTTGTTTACAATTTTAAATCTGTTTTAGCAACTGAGTTAATTTAATAGGACCTGCCTATTAGTATTATTAGTAATTATTTTTTTATGGATTACAGAGATTTTGTTATTTATGACGATGATTTTAATATATTTTTCTAATTATTCACTGTTAAAACGTTGCCGACGTGTATATGCACTAGGGTGTCCGTTATTTTGGCACGGTCGGAAATTTGACGCTCTCATCCTCTAAATCTACTCATAATAAATTTAAAAAAATTGAGTTAAAACCCCTGGTCTGTCAAATGACGTTAAAACGTGCTGCAAGAGGGCTCAATATTTGTATGTAGTTTAAATGGGGAAATTGCCTTTTCCGATACTTTTATGTATAACTTTTTATGATTTAGACCTAAAAATATTTCAAGATAACTGGCAGAAAGCTTATGAAATAAGCTTTCAGGCACATTAAAATTCAAGTTATTTGGATAAAAATCAACGCCATAGCGTCAATTTGAGTAATACGAAGTTTGAAGCATAAAAACGACAAAAATGTTAATATAAGAATTTCGATTAATATTTCAGTTCTCGCCAGTTGATGGCGTTGATTTATATCCAAATAACTTGAATGTTAATGTGCCTGAAAGCTTATCTCATAAGCTTTCTGCCAGTTATCTTGAAATATTTTTAGGTCTAAATCATAAAAAGTTATACATAAAAGTATCGGAAAAGGCAATTTCCCCATTTAAACTACATACAAATATTGAGCCCTCTTGCGGCACGTTTTAACGTCATTTGACAGACCAGGGATTTTAACTAAATTTTTTTAAATTTATTATGAGTAGATTTAGAGTGTGAGAGCATCAAATTTCCGACCTTGCCAAAATAACGGACACCCTAATATGCACCATCAACAATTAAGACCTTTTTGGTCAAATTCAATATCAATAGTAAGCGCCTTATTTCAGATTTTTTTTTACAACAATGTTTAACATTTGTTTTACTTTTAGAAAAATAATATAACACCAACGATTTTCACTTAGAACTAGTTGATCGCATGTTTGAAACATTTAGCTGACAACAAATAGTTAGGATGAGTTACACTTGTGGACGATATTTTAAAACTTATTTACGGTTGATTATTTAAAAGAGAATTGAATGGTAATTATGGTAATATTTGGTGATCCATCGATTATAAATATGAATAGTATTTGAATCCACAAGGTAATAATTTTAGACATATATGACAGCGATGTTAAAAATTATAAAACAATTTAAATAGTAAAATATCCAACATTTTAAATAGTTTTAAAAACTATCTTATATTATTTTTAAATATGTATTTTGGATTGTTCCATTCGAGACTGGTGTAGATGTTTTGAGATTGAGGTTATGTGCGAACAATATGGCGGCCGGCAATGCAAGTACACGCGACAAATCATGTATTTTGAAAGTATCCGACGAAACTATGGACATCTATGTAAAGCCAGTAAACTAACATACTTTTGGGTAAAACACGATTGAATTTGCACGCACATAGGCCGAACAATAGGTACACAATCAACGAATTCTGGTTTGCTTGTCACCGTCTTCTATTTGATAAGCAGCTGTCAGTGTGGGGTTCAAATTAACTACTGCGAGTACCATTTTAAGTTTTGTTTAGTTAAATTTGTGCTTACGATAATACACTTTAACATCTTTAGATAAATAATTTAAAAGTTACACGCACTCTCGATTTATTTATTATCCTTTGGTTTCGTTAAGTCTCGCTGCGTTTACGTTACGTTACGTTTGTGTTGATCTGAAGCCGATCGTGGTCGATATGACAGTCGTTGCAGAAATCATCTGACAGATGAAATGAACGAGAATATTAGACAGTAGTTAGTTTAGTTTAGTTAGTTAGTAGTTTGCCGAACAACAAAGTACAATTTTAATAGTTAATAACAGTATAGTAGGGAGGCATAGTTGCACACTCCCTTAGTACGAGGCACTATTTTAAATAAGCTCATATAAATATTAGAATTTAGCGGTTTTTTATGTATGTATATATATATAATATAATTAATATGTCATTAATTTGCATCACTTCTTGTTTCTTTATGTAATAATATAATAAATCGTTGGAGTATTTTTCTTTTTTTTTTTTCACATTCTGGAAGTAACAAAAGCTTCCATATGTCATGGAAAAGCGACAGTGGACAATGGGAAACCTAGCATTTCACTTTCCATTCTATCTAAGCGTTTACTTTTTGTTTCTGTTTCGATTAGTTCCAGTTCCCGCGCTTATCTTTGTGAATTTGGGAAGAATTTCATTTGAATACACTCTATTATTTTTAAAGCTAGGTCAACATGATGACTTGGTACAATTTTGAGATCATATTTATACACTTACGTCTCTAATGTATAGTTGCGGTGATGTAATGAATATTACTTGACTAACTGACGGTTTACTATAGTGTGATTGGCAATTTCTCCTACGGTAGACAGTTGAACCAATGATGATTTAGTCCTAAACACGCACGAATTGTCTAGTCTAGTATTTGCACAATATCACTCATTGTATTTCTTCATTGGATCGTCTCACGCACAACGGAAGCCTACTCCGAATTGTCCTGAATACTGCACATCGTCAAGAGGTTATCAATAACATCGCAGCAACTTTAGAACTGCTGGTCAGCATAATCAGATTAAGTGTTCAGCAGTAGTAAAGTTGATGGATCCGAGAGACCCTCAACAGGAAGAATCGGGCAGTTGGGCTTTACTCTGACGCCGAGGTCGTCGCTTGAAGAGCTCTTCCAACGGCGTCGCCAGCGGACCTTTCTTGGCCCGATTGAAGCGGCCGCGGCTGAAGATGTTCTCCAGGTGATAC
This sequence comes from Pterostichus madidus, assembly GCA_911728475.2. NCBI lineage: Eukaryota > Metazoa > Arthropoda > Insecta > Coleoptera > Carabidae > Pterostichus > Pterostichus madidus. The sequence continues at coordinate 5,812,203 of OU452313.1, read as the reverse complement.
TTTAGTCAGATGTTCTGCGTCATGGAAGTGTCTGGCGTGCTAAGCCGACCAGCACGTGAAGCTGTTGCTATTTGGCCGCTGCCTCCACCTACCAACAGTTCCCGGAACTCGTGCAGCTCGTAGTTGTTGTTCCCGTTCGGGTTCTTTACGGCTGGCGGAGACGATGCTGCCTCTTCGACTAATAGAGCGCAGTGAGAGTTGGTGTCTGAGTCTGCTGCTGCATCACCGGCTGTTGAAAATAGAAAATGCTTCAGATATGAAATATTACATCGGAGATTCATCAAGTATCTGCACATTTGCATTTATTTCAAAAATAATTTCAATATTTTTACTTTTATCTTCCTCTAAAGAAAAAGAAGGGAAGAAATAAAAATAAGAAGTTGGCTCAGTTGGTTGTCCATTTTGTAACATCAGTGCAATCATCGTAAATAGTGTTTATACATTAAGAACTTCGTTAAATAAATATTTGTGGTTTATAGAGTCATCAAATAATGACTTTTGGCTTTCATCACAATCCATCTATTCTGTATCACGATTATTACCTGTTATTAATCAATATGTTAACGACAATCCTTATTTTCATGATTACTCTACAAATTATATAATTATGGGGTAGCTAGCTCAGTGGTATGAACTCGGCCTGTGGATCCTAATAACCCTGGTTCGATTCCCACAAGAGGCAAACAATTTTCATAATTTCAAAAACTACCCCTGTGGCTCCTCCACCACTAACATCTTTGGGGGCCGTGATTTGACGACTGGTAACCGCACTTCACACGTAAAATATATCACTTACCGAGATCTGCTTCGGCAGAGTGCCACACCCAGTTATGGGTAGAAGGCGTGATGATATATTTATTTATTTATTTATTTATATAAATTTAAGTATCAGTCTTACCAATTTCAAATAAAATTATTATTGGCAGCTGAAACAGTTACTTCTGATCACCGATATATTGTTTTGTGCTTGTTACAATTTAATAGTTTTTACTTTCTTATACGCAGTATAAGGAAGTATTGGAATCGTGAAAAAAATCGTTGACGAGATTTTCGCGGAAATACGTGTTTTGAGGTCCACTGAATCCGTTTTGATCATTTTCTCAATGATGTCTGTGTGTGTGTATGAATGTGTGTCCGAGTGTGCAATATCTCATGAACGAGATAAGATTTGTTAACGAAACTTGGTAATTATAAGTTTCATGAAAATACGAAGAGCTGAGTTGATTTTGAATGAAATTGAAAAACCGGAAGAGGAAGTTTACTGGACACACAAAACAATAAATTGCATTTATTTCAAAAATGGAATCAGTTACGAAAAAAAGTTTCAAATAAAAGATGTTAGCAAAAATATTTGGAACATAAAATGTTATTTGCAATTTTCCTGTATATGCGTCTAATTTTGAGAAAAACTAATTTTTATATTTAATAATATATTTCAATAATCATAGTAGCAATAGAAACAAAAAACATTAATTTTAATTTTTGCTTTATCTAGTTATCTATGTGTTCTTTCGGAAAGAAACTAAATTACATGTTTAATAACATATATTCTAAATATTATATATGTTGTGTATAAGAAAGTCGTGTGGTGCCCACACCAGATTTTTTCTTCTTGAAGATATAAAATTTTAAAATAAAAGTATTGTCATTAACATATCAATAAATTACTTATAATGAATATAACATGAGAAGTGAGGATACCTCAGCTAACTGAGTCAACCTTCTATTTGTACTTTCGAGAAATGTAATTAGAAGGCAAATGGTCAGATATCTCAGCGAAAGCAACAGCATTGAATAACACAATTCTTATGTCCAAAAGTGCATTTTGGGTGCTAGTCTAATCTACCTACAATAGGCTTAGCAAGTGTAATCTACATGTTGATGTAAGCTTGGCAGTGTACACATGTCACATACCCGATCCTCTTCATCTTCCGGCTAGTCGAGTGTGTGAAAAAATATAATGTGTCTTGTGTCTCAACAAGCAGGTCGTGACCGTGGACATCATCATCATCAATCACATCGTGTACTACCTAAACAGTTTGCTCAAGTTCGGTGCTGTACCTGGGAAGAGCTTGGCGCGGCACGTCTCCTGCAGACTGCGCTGATGATACTCCAGGTTCTCAGCGCTGAGGAAGGCGCGCGTGGCTGATGCCGGCCGAGGATGTGGAGGTGGTGATGGCGGCTGCTCCGGAGGCTCTTTCACTAGGAGGCTCTCGCGTTCGCTTTCTGTGCTCTCGTAGCTTGGTTTGTGTAGAGTACTTGTACGGGTTGAGTCGCAGCAGGCTCCACCAGGTACCTGCAGAAGAATAATTTTCAACACGAGGAAGGAACAGAAAATCTCTGAATATTAAAAATGATGATCTATAATGGGGTGACTAGCTCAGTCGGCCTGTGGATCCTAAGAACCCAGTAATGGGTAGAAAGCGTGATGATATATTTTTAAAATTTTTTTTATGATCTATAATCTTTAATATCTATAATATGGGGTAGGTGGCTCAGTGGTATCGGCCTGTGGATCCTGAGAATCCTGGTTCGATTCCCACAACCGACAAACATTTTTATCACATTAAAATTACCGCTGTGGCTCCCCTACCACTGACGTCTTTGGGGGTCGTGATTTAACCGCACTTCACGCGTATAAATATATCACTTACCGAGATCTGCTTCGACAGAGTGCCACACCCATTAATGGTAAAAGGCGTGATGATATATTTATTTATTTTTTTATGATCTATAATCTATTATATCTATAATATGGGGTAGGTGGCTCAGTGATATTGGTCTGTAGATCCTGAGAATCCTGGTTCAATTCCCACAACCGACAAACATTTTTTCCACATTAAAATTACCGCTGTGGCTCCCCTACCACTCACGTCTTTGTGGGCCGTGATTTAACCGCACTTTACGCGCATAAATATATCACTTACCGAGATCTGCTTCGACAGAGTGCCACACCCAGTAATGGGTAAAAGGCGTGATGATATATTTATTTATTTTTGTATGATCTATAATTTATAATATCTATAATATGGGGTATCGGCCTGTGGATTCTGAGAATCCTGGTTCGATTCTCATAACCGACAAACATTTTTACAACATTAAAATTACCGCTGTGGCTCCCCTACCACTCACGTCGTTGGGGGCCGTGATTTAACCGCACTTGACGCGCATAAATATATCATTTACCGAGATCTGCTTCGACAGAGTGCCACACCCATTAATGGTAAAAGGCGTGATGATATATTTATTTATTTTACCAATATTTATATTGTCTAAAACTGAAACCAAAAACAGAAACTTATTTTTTTTTTGTCTTGAAATATGGACACCGAAAACCGATACAAAAATAAAATTGATTTTCTAACCGAAAACTTAATCAAGTCAATATAATTTCGGTTCTAAAATTGTAAATTTAAACTGATATAAATAACATCTAAAGACGTTTAAGGAATTATTCAGTAATTTAATGAAATTTGAATGCATTTCTTCATAAACATAGCTATTTACGATCTATATAAAGTTAGTATCTTAAACGAACACGCTCTAGATTTCCTAAACGTTTATGATCATTTTATGCACATGTAACTTGGAATGCACCACGATAAAACTAACAAAAAAGAACTACTCATAAGCTAATAATAAACTAGTTTATGATATTACATACCGAACCGTTAACACTCGCAGTGTTAATAAGAATTGTGTGCGAAGGACTGCTCATGCCAAGATTCTGACTAGAGTTGTTATCAAGACTAATTATTGATGGTCTGGCTTCCATTTCGGCCTGGAGGATCTTTATCTTCTGTATCATCTCCCTAATTTCATATCTGAGAATTCCTAAGAAGCATAACTTTAGAAATGCTATCACACAATATCCGAGTATAAATAATATATCCGCCGTTTGCCGAAGATATAATTGTAATCTCTCTTCACAACCTGTTGTATGGACTTCTTGACAAACGTTTCGATGTGATTGTTCTTTGGATGTTGGTTCTGTTGCATTTCCTGCAAGGAAATATTTCATTTTAAGTAGGATTTGTACAAGTCAGGAATTTCTGGAAAATGTTAAAAAATTCCTTGGCTTAAGTTCCAATTCGAAATACAATCGTTTTTAAAATTTTCGGTTTCTCCTGTTGATAATAACGACGGTAGAAAAATTGTATATGATGAAAAAATTTCAATCGTTTATTTATTCCTTAAATTTTTATATTATTTCTCAGATCGTGAAATAAAAAATAGTATAAACACCAGGCGAGAGAAGTGTTTTTCTTTGGGTGTATTGTAGCCCTCAGTTTCACCCCGTGCTTCAATTTTACACCTCGGGAAAATAATTGCACTTCTCTCTCTTGGTGTATAATATTTACTTTCTTATACACAGTATAAATAAGTATTGGAATCGTGAAAAGAATCGTTGACGAGATTGCGCGGAAATACGTGTTTTGAGGTCCACTGAATCCGTTTTGATCATTTTCTCAATGATGTCTGTGTAGGTGTGTGTGTGGATGGATGTGTGTCCGAGTGTGCAATATCTCGTGAACGAGACAAGATTTGTTATCGAAACTTGGTAATTATAAGTTTAATGAAAATACGAAGAACTGAGTTGATTTTGAATGAAATTAAAAAACCGGAAGAGAAATTTTACTGAACACACAAAACAATAAATTTCCTTTATTTAAAAAATGGAATCAGTTCCGTAAAAAATGTTTCAAAGAAAAGATGTTAGCAAAAATATTTGAAACATAAAATATTATTTGCAATTTTCCGTGCGTCTAATTTTGAGAAAAACTAATTTTTATATTTAAAAATATATTTTAATAATCATAGTAGTATTAGAAACAAAAAACATAAATATTAATTTTCGCTTTATCTAGATATCTATGTCTTTTTTCGAAAAACAAATACATAATTAAAATGGTCAACTAATTTGCCAACTTTGTCTCAATTTAATCGACTTCGTATCTCACGATTCTTGAGATACCAAGGGTTCGGCTCGAAAAACGGACAGCCTGTATATGCCTCATCAGTAAAGTTAGTTATAAAGTAGTCAACATTACTACAAAATTATACGTAAACAAATTTCATATTTTATAAGTTTCAAACAGATAAATGCTGAATTACTGAAAAACTAAATTACATGTTTAATAATATTATATAACATTCATATATTCTCAATATTAAATATGCTGTGTATAAGAAAGTCGTGTGGTGCCCATACCAGATTTTTTTATATTACATTTTATTAAAACAGCAAATGTGCTGTATCCCATTTTCCACTTGGTTCATTTAAATCAGTTCAGATAAATTAGACAATATGACTAAATGAAATAAATTAAGCAATCTGATGCACTTATTGGGGTAAGTTACTTCAAAGTAAATTAGAATTACAAATTCTAGTACTAAAAATGAAGTCAGCGAAGTAATCAATCGAAATAAATATGTAATCTGGTTCAGTAAATGTAAGTTAGATCTGGACGGTAATCTTGTTGGACAAACTAAAATTATTATAGTTATAATTATAATAAATAATAAATAAAATGAAATTGGAGAAACTTACCAGTAAGAGTCCGCTCCTCAGTAATAGTTGTACAACAGCTAACCGGTACAATATACACCGACGCCGGAGAAGTTTCCGTAACAGCTCCAGGTGTAGGTTCAGCAATCCAAGCAAGCATCTGCGCACCAGTACGATTCAGATGACCGTAGTCCATCGCGCTGGAAACTCCGCAGCAAGCAAAGTCCATCTGGAGTCGGTCCCAGAGCACCGTCATCTCGCTGTTGTAGCCGTACTCGGTGTGCAGCCGGAAGCGCAGGTTGGGCTTCAGCTCCTGGCAGATCTTGTCGAAACGGAACATCCAGAAGATGCCGATGACAACGTCGCCGAAGAGCAGAATGAGTAGCATTAGCCAGTATACGTTCAGGAGGCGTTCGCTTAGACGCAACGCGCCGATGCAGCCGATGACCTGGGGGAATTAGTGAAGAATATGAGAATTATGTTTAGTATAATTTAATCGACAATTAAAAGAAACTATCCGTTGGCTAAATTTCAGTTTTTTGTCTGGCATTTTTATATATATACAAAATATTATGTCAATTTAATTTTGTTTGAATTTATTGTTTTGTAAATCAAATATAGTTGCTTATAAGACAATTTGGACCCGAGGAATTCATTGCTGTTGAACGCATGTTCATATCTTGTTTAGTTTTTAAGATATAACCTTCAGAATAATTGTTTTTTTCTTAAATTTTAGCTCATTACATTTTGTATTTTCCCGAGGCTATATCTCAAAAACTAAACAAGATATGAATATGTACTCAACGACTTGGAATTTCTCATGCTTCAATTGACTTGTAAACAAATTTTCAGTATTTTTTATTTTTCAAAAATTTTTTACCAAAATTTTCTCGTCGAGCAGTTTTTGAACAATATCTAAAAAACTAGAAGATATATGCACTTGGGGATTTTACCATTAGATTCAGCGGGTCAAAATACACATGTATGTAAATTTTCGTTACAATGTTCGTACGAGGAAGAATTTTAGAGCAAACAGTCTGAAAATCGAAAAAATCTAAGGGGTACCCCTAAAGAAATTGTCAAAAAATAAAAATCGCTAAAAATTTGTTTATAAGTCAATTCATTGAGTATATTTTCATATCTTGTTTAGTTTTTAAGATATAACCTCCGGAAAAGTTCAATTTTCTAAAAAAATTACCACATCATATTTTCAACTTTGCCGAGACTATATCTCAAAAACTAAATAAGATATGAAGATGCGCTCAACGGCATTGAATTTAGCGTGCTTCAATTGACTTGTAAACAAATTTTCAGCATTTTTTATTTTTCAAAAAGTTTTCACCAAAATTTTCTTATCGAGCTGTTTTTGAATAATATCTCAAAAACTAGAAGACATATGCACTTGGGGATTTTACCACTGGATTCAGCGGGTCAAAATACATATGTATGTAAATTTTCGTTACAATATTCGTACGAGGAAGAATTTGAGAGCAAATGGTCTGAAAATAGCCTAAAATCGAAAAAAATCTAAGGGGTACCCCTTAAGAAATTTTCAAAAAATAAAAATCGCTAAAAATTTGTTTATAAGTCAATTCAGACACGGGGAATTCAATGCCATTGAGTACATTTTCATATCTTGTTTAGTTTTTAAGATATAGCCTCCAAAAAAATTGATTTTTCTCAAATTGTACTTTATCAGATTTTATTGCCAGAGGCTATATCTTAAAAACTAAACGAGATGTGAAGATGTGCTCAACGGAATTGAATTTCCCGTGGTTCAATTCACTAAAATTAATTTTCAGCAAATTTGATATTTCAAAAGAAGATCAATATTGTTGATCAAAAAATGAGGCAAAATTAATATTTTGTATTTCTCGTCTTGTCTTGTCGCGCTATTAATTATATTTTTAATTATTAATATTTGACAAATTGACGAAAGAAGTTGAACTTATTTTCTATGTGATTTGCAAAGATTTAAAATCTCAATTCTCTGAACATTACCGCGAGAATTTATGTATCTATTGTAGATCCGCGAGTCAAGGGTTCGCCATTGCTATTTTAAATAAAGATGATGTGTTGTATACGAACCTGAAGAACGCCCGACTGTGTAGCAAGCGCAAGATAGGCGTACAGAAAGCTTGGTTGATAGAGCGTGAGATTGGGAATGAGGTAGCGGCGGTAATCTACCACCAGTACACGGCCAGCGACGGCACAAAAAGCCAAGACACTCAGGAACAAGACAGCGTTGCATGTGTAGATCCATATGCGGTAGTAGCGCATCGCTCTGGCGTTACAGCTCGTGAGGATCTGGTCCAAGGTGTCCTGACGGGGCACGGCTCTGCGCTGGTCGTCGGCGGTCCCGGCGGTCACCTTCCGGAGCGGCATTCGGCGGGGCTCTCGGTCTCTCGTTCGTGCTCGGCCCGCCCTGAAACGCTCGCGTAGCGTACACTCTTCACGCCCTAAAGGCTCACCTGCACACACACAACAAACACCACACGTGGAATCACCTCTCTACTAACAAATAGTAGTGCAACATGGACAATATTACAACTATGGACAATAAACAATCCCTACTAATTGAAGAATTCTGTGTTAACCCATAAGTTTTGTAGATCCGTAAGTCACAGAAATAATAAACAAAATCGCAACGAAACTTATGACTTAATGTAATATTTTGTACTTATTAAAATAGTTCTTTGTGTACCTTGAGCAGAAAATAGTTAGTTGCCGCTTGGGCATGGAGATAAACAACCATTCAAGAGAGGCAAGGATCCTATCTGCTAGTGGTGCACACAATATTTTTTATATGACTATTTAGAAACCCTTGAAAAATAATTTAACATCATTTTTGACAGTTCTTCTGTTTGCAAATTCGGGCGAATGTTTTTTTGTATCTATGAACACAATTATACATTCTTACATTGGCGCTCGGTAAGCGGCAAATGCCAACTTTCTGTTTTCAACTGATAGTCTATTGATGTGATTTTGTTCATTATTTATAGATTAACGAATCTATAAACTTATAAATTTATCACAGAATTCCATAAAAAATTTCTAAATAATTAATATTTTCTATGGCTTGAGCAATGCCCAATTTTTTTTCTTTCTCCGCCATTTTATGTACTGATTATTGTGTGAGTCGTTAATTAGTTATGCTAATTAAAAACACGATAGTATCTATTGATTTTTAGGAAAAACAATTGCTAATTAGTCGATCACAATTTTTTACCATTCTGCTCGATGGCACTAAAATGATTTGTTTTTCCTATTGCCAATAACGATGGAAAAAAATATATATTAGTCCCGTTGATAAGAATATTTTACTCCCGTTGCTAAGGCAAAACTCATAGTATATACACAATTTTTCGCACTTCAAGCCATACATTTTGAATTGATGACTAATTTTGATATTGACAAATAATTCACAATGACAGCATTATATTTTTTTTTAGGTAATTTATTCAATAAATAAAGTGAGATATTTTAAGTTTTTTAATGCTTGTTTATCTGTCTATTTAATCACACCGGGATTAACTTTGAAATTTAATCTTTTCGGGATTAAAAGTGACACTTCAGTCCTCGAAAAGAACGAATAAAGTAGATCATTTACTCTCGGTAGTGCGAAAAACATATTTCATTCTCCTTAGTGTATAATATGCTACAGAGTGATCAAAAGGAATTGTTGCAGTTGGCAATAAAAAAAACTACTTGAAATTGGTAAGCCTGATACATAAATTCATTTCCTGTTGTTGACAATGACATTTAAAATTTAAATTTGAGTACATTTATTATTACATTTATTTCTAAAGTATTTCTATTACTTAAAAAGTCAAAATTCTATTAGCTGTCTGACTCCTGACATAACCTATTTGTATTTATTAGAAATGTCAAATAGCATTTCCGCCTTTATGTGACGTTGTGCCAACTGTGGAATAAAAAGATCTCTGGAATTGTATTGGCAACTATAACAATTCCTTTTGATCACTCTGTATTATAAAATGGTAATTATGTATTTTAAAAACATTTTAACTAGGAGAAATTTTAAAAAATAATGTTGCTATAGACACTTTTTACATAATAAACTTTTGCAAGATGATTATAAAATACAAAACAGTATTAATTATAGAATTACAATAAAATATTTACTGTTTTCAAACTAATAACTATTTGTTTTCAGAATGCATTAATGTATTCTCGTCACGATATTCTTCTTTGAATTAAATATATTTAGTAAACAAAGAAAAAAGAAGTTCTCTAAATTGAAATCCGATAATTACTGAAGCCGTGAAGAAATAAGAAGTAGAATGCAAAAAGCGAGTAATTAAAGCGGTAGAAATGAATACGATCCAAAAAAGATTTTATTATTCAAGACGTGGAGAACAACTTAATTTCTTTGTAGTACTTGTCATCAGTTGTAAAGCAATTAAAACTTGTACGAACATCTGCTTTTTGCTTGACTGTACACAACATTATTTAGGGACACTGACTTTGACATCAAAGGTTAGCTTTTCGCTTTTCGCTGTCACAAGACTTTAGCAAACATTGACATTGACCAAGTTAAGTTTGCTCTCTTGTCCTATATCTGTGACCTCGAACTGAAACTTAATCTATGGCTAATCTCAGATCAAATGCTTGATACAGTCGGAAGTAGGAAGTAGGTGCCATCAAGGAAGTTTACAATTCGTAGACACATTTAAAACTATCTCACAAATTCGAAATTTGACATGATAAACAAAGCACAAGTATTTGTTTGATGAATGAAAACGCTTGTAAGATATTTTCAAAAGATTTTGATATATCTGTCACTAAAAATGTTAGTATTTTGCCCGCATCAAACGTTTGTAAAATACATACATAACATCAAATGGAGTGGTATGAACTTTTGAATGAAACATTCGGCAAACATTTATTCATCCCCCAATTCCAAACATTTCTATTCTAGCACATTACTTATTTTTCATCAACTTTCAACATATATAATATTATTCATTTGTTTAACGCAATTCAATTTCATGTACTTATATAATTGTGTCTCCAATATTCCATTCGATATACATTTGACATGACCATACTACAGAGTGATCAAAAGGAATTGTTACAGTTGGCAATAAAAAAAAAAACTACTTGAGATTGGTAAGCCTGATACATAAAATCATTTCCTGTTCTTGACAGTGACATTAGAAAATTTAAATTTAAATTTGAATACATTTATTATTACATTTATTTCTAAAGTATTTCTATTACACAAAAAAGTCAAAATCCTATTAGCTGTCAGACTCCTGACATAACCTATTTGTATTTATTAGACATGTCAAATAGCATTTCCGCCTTTACCTGGCGTTGTGCCAACTGTGGAATAAAAAGATATCCGGAATTGTATTGCCAACTATAACAATTCCTTTTGATCACTCTGCATTTTAACTGACTAACTTTTATTAATCCAAAATAGCTATTTATATAACAAGTGCGCGAAGGCATACTTTACACATGAGCGTAATTTTAAAGCACGAGCGAAGCGAGTGCATTAATTTGCGCGAATGGTGCATATAATATTTTCTTGACAACCGTTAGTTAAAACTTTTATCTTATAATAATAGACAACACTGCTGCTACATGCAATTTCATTGATTAAACATATTAATTGCTTTTAAAAATTAAGGAATCCCAATGAACATTTCTGACAAAAGTATATTCTTGTGTCTCCTTTAATTCTTATTAACTTATTTCATTTCCTGATCCAATTTATTTTAACAGACCGTCATTAAGTTACTTTCACTTTTATTTTTTATTCGTGACTGAAACATTATACACCTAAATTTATGAATAAACTTTATAAAAATTACCGTCATTTATTTTTATTACAATTGTCAAAGTATTAAAAAAGGTATGCAATTGTAAATGAAAGACTTTTTATGGTCACCTAAAATAAAAGTCCAAACGATGTAATAACGATATTTCACTTTCGAATTATTTCCGAATTGTCTGTTTAGGACTGGTAAAAAAAGCTGTTTGTTTGAAGCCTTGACTATAAATCATTTAACGAACAGATAAAATTTTCATTCTCGTGACTGGTTATTCTTCAAAAGGGTTTTTAATCCACTTATTCAATCGATTTTACAAAAAGTTCCATCGGAAAAGTACTAAAATAACGTGAAACCATTTACATGAAGATAATAATTTGACCTTTGCGAACACTGCGAAAAACAATGAAAATGACTATTTTCCACTGAAAGCATTGCGTTCTAACTACTACAAAAGCTCGAATTACCCTATCATTTGAAAAGTTTTTAGTTTTGAAACTACCAGTTTCATCTTTTTCAATTAATTACAGCACAACTCTCTTTCTAATTAATTCACTGTAGTAAAGACATTTCCATTTAGCAAACAGATAAAAGATTTTCAACAGGTCTTGACAAAATCTTCTTGAAATGATTTGAAATGATTTAAGAAACAAATCTTTTAACTGAACGCGGTAGAAAATTTATTCATCTTTAATTTAAATAATTTATTTCTAATAGTTATTTGATTTTTGTTCAAAGTGTGCAAAGAAAGTAAAATTTTCTTTCCTCAGTTGAGAAAAGTATGGGATGGCTAGCACAGTGGTATGAAGTCGGCCTGTGGATCCTGAGGTCCCTGGTTCGATTCCCACAGGCGACAAATTTTCATAATTTGAAAAAAGCTATCCCTGTGGCTCCTCCACCACTAACATGTTTGGGGGCCGTGATTTGACGACTGGTAACCGCACTTCACGCGCAAAAAATATATCACTTACCGAGATCTGCTGTAGCAGAGTGCCACACCCAGTAATGGGTAGAAGGCGTGATGATATATTTATTTATTTTATTTTAGTTGAGAAAAGTAAGTAAAACGATACCTTTGGAAAGAAATGTCACACTTTCTTTTCGTGATATACAAATAACTATTATACAACAGTAACATTTTCCATTCTTATTATAAATATTAATAAGAATTACTACAATTTTATCTTAATTTTAATAATGAAAAATAAATAGTAATATTTGTTTAGTAGGTATTGGATTTTATGGCTTTATTATCAAAATAATTTGTTGGCGAAATTGCGGACTTAAATCAGGTCCATTATTCCATTTAAATAGATAATTTTACAAATTAAAATTTACATTTTAAATAATATATACAACAAAAGGAGTTATAATAACATAAACAATTAAAGGAATTACTTGATCCTCACACTGATATTAGTGAAAAAATTTTCACATTTTTTTGATAGTCATATAAAAAATAATTCATGTACGCAAGAAGGAATCTTGTCCAGAATATGTTGTATGAGATTGAAAAGAATATTTTTGTATTCATATAATTTAAAATAACGTTTACATTACCTTGGAAACCGATGGAAAGTTTGATTTTGGGCACTAGAGCGCAAAGTAATTGAAAAAAACTCCCATTTTTTATGATTCAAAATTTTGACTATTACAACGCTAATTATACTTATTTATATACACATATTTTAAGGAATTTATAAAAGAAATAGAGACATATTTTAACAAACTTTATGAGAAAAAATAAACAATTTGTTTTCAAATAACAAATATCAATTCATGGCATACTTAACTGTCAATATAAATTCACGCTTCAAATTTAATAAATTTCCTCATTGTCGATCATATAATTTTTGCTCGCTTCACTCGTGCTTTAAAATTGTGCTCATGTGCAAAGTATGTCTTCGCGCATTTGTTATGTAAATAGCTATTTTTATACTGGCAGTACGAGAGCAAAATGCATAAAAATAAAATAGAATAGAATAAATGATTTTGGCGACAAAATGCCGAAATGGTGGTACTCAGCAGATTAATCATAAAAAATCAGGGTTGTCATTAATTTATCGATCGTTAACAGATAATTATCGAGTAAAAGAATAGGGAGGTTAACATATCGATCGATTTCATATCATGATCAAGTTACAGAATAAATTTGTGTCGAAGGATATTTATATCCACACTTCTAAAAGGTTAGGAATTCCTCGAAGGATTAAAATCAAGCTTCCAATAAATCCGGTTTAACTATCACGGTTCATTACACAGACGACACAACTAAAACATTTATTTGCGACTTACCGCAACTCTGCTGTTTAACGTTGTTGTTGAGGCTGTAGAATGGTTTTTGTCGTTCGGGCGATCTGCCGGTCATCACAGGCTGAATTTGATATCCGTGGTTCTGGTTCAAACCCCCTTCAATCCGTCACTGAAACCGGTCCTGGCTAACAGGACGCACCCTCCTTATCTCTCTCTATTCTTCCCTCTATTCAACTGCCCTCACTTCACCCAAACAATGCATTGACCTTGTCGTCCGAAGAAAGAGAATTCTCATCCTTTTGGGCATATCTTCCTTATCTAAGAGAATAGGTAGTAGGTTGATCTATTTAAAGCTGGTTTTTCCTTGTGAAGGCATCAAGAGGACTTAGTCTAAATATTCCTGTAAGAAATTAAAAGTTTTCTTTCGTCTCCAGGGGGTGGGATTGTTCGTAGTTTGTTATATTCTCACGCTTCGGTTATTTATTGTTTCGGGTGGAGGTTTTGTACCGTGGATGTTTGACGCGATGGCCTCCTGTACTCATATCGATTCCGGTTGGGTCCGGAGCGGTGTGCGCGGTGTGAGAGGACAGCCACGTGCCTGAAGAACTCCGATTGCCACTCTTATCTTGGGTTGGAGAGCGTCGATGTCTGAAACGGAATTGACGCTATTGATAAAAGTCAAATTGCATTTGTGTTTCTCTGGTGATCATTCATTGAATGTGATGGAGGGTTTTAAAGTTTTTTGGTGTTTTTACGGCTGCGAATTATGGCCTAGATCAGTGATTTCCAATTTGGATTGAGCGTGAACCTTAAAGCAACCTTTTAATAAAAGCTATTGGACAGCAAAGCACACGAACTGACGGATTTAAGTTGTCACTGACATTTTTATGTAACAATCAGTCCGTTTAGAAATTAGGACGAATTATTGTATAAATATTTAAGGTGGATCCAAAACAATTTTAAAAATAAAATAAATGAGAAAACTTAAGGAATCCAATATAAATTTTTTTAAATATTTATTTGGACGTTTTGAGCTAAAACTTAGCTCATCATCAGCATTGTTAATAAACGTAACGTATAACAAATATAATAGCAAAGCGCCGAGGGCTAATAACATGCTCAGGGTCAGAAACGCTAATTTCACCCGTGGTACATACAATATTTTATGCAGAACAAATTATCATTTAATTATATGTACAAAAGATTAAAATATGTAAATAGGATATATGTCAAAATGACATTTTGCTGAATCAAGTATGCACAATACACAAAAATTGCCATTTTATTTTTGTATCCATCCAAAAAGAAGTGTTTAAGCTCGCTTTTTATGGCTAAAAATACATGCTTTTCGGTTGTGCATAAAATATTTTGTATTTGTTATATGTTACGTAATTTCTATACTGATGAAGAGCTAAGTTTTAGCTCGAAACGTCCAAATGAATATTTAAAAAAATTAATATTGGATTCCTTAAGCCGTCATTTATTTTATTTTAATAAATCTAATTTTGTTTTATTTTTAAAAATATAAATAATACCGCGATCACATGAAAGCAGGCCTCAAACTTTTAATATGGAAAATGAGTCTGCCAATAAGTGATATATTTATGTGCGTGAAGTGCGGTTACCAGCCGTAAAATCACGCCTCCCAAAGATGTTAGTAGAGGAGGACCCACAAGGGTAATTTTTCGGTTATGGGAGGTTCTCGGGATCCATAGGCCGACTCGATACTTCATTTTGAAATGATTTTGCCCACATTTGATACAATTTTAAATTATGAATAAAAAAATAACTTCCTTCTGAAATAATGGGGTAGAAATTACTGACAAATGAAAATGTTACCACTGTAACAATTATAAGAAAAACTAAAGGTATTAATGATGAGAGCTAATCAAAATACATTTTCAATTAGGTTAGAAAATAAAGTAAGCACCCGTTTGTGAAAAAATCCCTCTGCGTTCTGTGAAAACGAGTTAAATAATATAAATCATATTTATAATCTGCAATCTCAGCATTTTATAAGTACCCAATATCCTCTTTATATTTCCAACGTGATTCTACCAATTTCAGAGTAAATATCTGCTCTCTGCATGCATAAGAAATTAATTGAAGCGTGTGGACCTTCGCAGAAGTTATAAGAACATTCCATTTTACGTCACGGTACCGTGCATCATCCACAATGGCATTACATCGAAGTTTGCCATGCTTCGTCGACAAAAATACGAAAAGTTCGAGATGAATGCGGGTCTGAATGAATGGATTGGGAAAATATTGCTAATATACTGATGTTTGATATGCGTACCACGCCGAAGGATAAAAACTTTGGGATTTGTGGAACTTTGTGATGGGAAATTAATCTGTCAAAGGATGTAAGTTTTAGTTCTGAGATAAGATGAAGAGTATAATTTATTTTTAATATCCTTAAAAGGATAGACACCAGAAAAGAAAGCTTCTTAGGACAAAACATATTGTGAAAGTATTACGTTGTTGAAACAATGATGCCTGTATTGTTCTTTTTTTTTGTACGGCGCACTTAAGGCCAAGAGAGGAACGGGAAATATGTCAACTAATTTCATTAGTAATTTTTTTTTACGTAAATATTTAAGAATTGTTGAAAGTCAAATCAGTATCAATAGGTAACCTTAGAAACATTCGAAATAGCATATTGACGCTTTGTGTTTCTATGAATTGCTATTTAAATTGTAAAAACATATCAATGGGGGGGACTCAAGTGGTAGAGGTTTTTAATATATATTTTTAAAATAAGTTCTTGACCGTACATCATATTTAATACAATATAAAATCATACCATAAATGATATCTTTATTGCTGAAATATGAAAGTTCAAGTTGAATAATTTAAAACGCTCATTGCAATTACGTAGTTAGCTTTGTCTGAAACGTTTGTCGGTGCTCAATTTTACTGAGAGGAAGACGAAGTAGAAATAAGCATTCAGCATTCTACGATTCTACCAATGACGTATAATACTAGACGAATTATGCCGTATTCAAGTCAATGCAAACGCCGTTGTTATCCGTCTAGTTACGTTTTGTCTGAGGATTCTACTGACAACGACACATGTTACGTGAAGTTACGTGTTATTTATCTCTGTCTTATCTGTCTCTCTTTAAGCTAAGATGCTACTACGTCACATTCGTTTGTTTCGAAAGTTTAAATATTTTTATCATGCTTAATACAAGTTTAAAAAAAAATAATTAAAATTTTAGGTATAATAATTTTATTACGTAGATTAATATATAAAAAATTCAAAAAAGTCTCGAAAGGCCCATTGCTTCTAAATTAGTTATAAAAACAAAAGAACTAAATAATATGTTGTTACTTTCTTCTAATATTAGTTATCCTTAACAGACCAATTATCAAAAGGGTTTTAGCTAATCCTGAATTTTGAATTAGTCAAATTTAGCAAAACAATATTCTCAAAAAAGTTTAAATACACTCTGATATAATCTTGATATCATTTGGTTTTCGGAAAGTAATTTGGATTCAATTTTTAAAATCTTACTAGAATAAGATTAGCTAATCCAAAATTCAAGATTAGATAAAACGTTTTGTGAATTCTGCTTTTAAAGATTTTCTTATGTTTGTCATTTTGTACGTATAAACAAAAACCAATCACCATTCGATCAAAGCGCCCTAGATTCAAGATTGCACTTTCTGTTGGTTTATCTGTACGTGATAAAAAAAATGTGCGTTGTCCCTCATATTCTGGAACTGAAACATTATCTATTAATGATCGATAAGTTATTTTCAAGCATTTTGCCTACTAATATACGTAGCTGTTATTACAAAAAGAATTAATGTGGTTAAAATGTTTTATATTTTTTATACTGAGAGCAACATGCATAAAAGTAACAATAAATAATTTTAATCACAGAATGCCGATATAGTAGTAATCTATAGAGTAATCATAAAAAATATGGGTTGTCATTATCTTATCGATCAGTCATAGATCATAATTGAGTTAGAAAATAACGGATATTATGTTTTATACTTGTATTACTAGGCTAACTGAGATTTCTTTGCTATGAATTTTATATTATGTGTTTGATAAAATATTTATGATTAAATGGCAAATCAATATCACTAAAAAATTACATGCAAAATTTAACAGAAAACTAAACGAGTCATATCGTCAAATTTTTATTTCTGAAACATTTTTCTAATAAGGAAAACAGTGGCGTAGCCAGAAATTTCCAATGGGAGGGATTAAACATTACACACTTACAAACAAGAGAATAATCTTTTGATCGTCAAACAAAATACCTTCATTATCGACTACCTACCTCATTTCAAAATTAGGCTACAAAATTTGACTTCATTGAAATAGAACCGCTTAAGAATCCTTAAAATTATCACTTGAATAATTCACGCAAGTCGTGCTCATAAGCTTTTAATTAGGATCGAGTGGTCCTTGAAAAGGCGGTACAAGTTAAAGAGAGGGGATAGGGGAGTATGTCACAGTCATCAGCGGCCGTACTTCATAACTTCTCCACTTCTCGGTTCTGAACTGTTAAAGCTCGTGCGTTGAATTCATAATTCAAGTTCTGAAGAAGAAAGCTTCGAGCGTTCGTTCTCGCCAACTTTACCCTTTTAAACCATAAATAAATAAGGATCAAGTTGGTCGGATGGAGGCTGTTGATATATTTGGCTGCTTATATTTAGGAATTTTGCTACGAGCACAATGAATACTTATTAAACGATTAACGTTACAGTATTTATACTTAGAAAATTCCATTTATTTGGCTATTATAATATTTATGAGTATCTGGGTCAGAACTCGGAACTTTGGAACACAAAGATAAACAGTAAGTTTTCTTCGGAAAGTGTATTAATTTCAGAATACATTAAACTGGTGTCATATATCTGAAGGATTTTGCGGAAGCATAAAGAAAGTAAATCGTCGTGGCATACACGACCGGATGGAGATTTGTGGGACCTCGGAATATAGTTATTAGTGAAGTCCCAAAATATCTGTAAGAAGAATTAATATAAATTTACCTAATAGTATAATACATAATAAGTCAGGAAAGTGATACTTTACTTGACGAAGCGGTTGTTTGAAATACAAGGTCCAGGCCGAGTATTTTATTCCGCTGACTCAAGTAAAAACACTTTTCTGACGTATTACGAGGTATACTATTTTTTTCTGAAACCGTTTAATTTAATCAATATTTAATCATAAATCGTCTACTGACAACAGACTACGTATCCAAGATTACAACAAAAATAACAGTCCGGTAAAATTTTTACCAGATTGTTTTGTACTTTACCAGACTGTTATTTTTGTTGTAGCCTTGGATACGTACTTTACTTGACTGTTTTTGTAAAAACCTACTTTCCGTACTAAAATTTTCTTATATCTTGTAAGTGCTCTTTGGAGAACGAGGTTTCAATTTGAGTCCCATTATTATACAAATACTATCAAAACAATACGGTGGTGATACGTGTTACGGCATTCGAATCCAAATCCCATTCAGTTTGAAACATATACTGGTGAGAAAATGTTTTTAGTGGAAAAAACGTTCATCTTTGACGATCTGTACGGAGCTAAGAAAAATTTGTGAACTCGATTCACCATCAGGGCAACAAAGTTTATTGAATTGATTGAATTGCTTGCAAAGGACGCAAAGAACGAAGTTCCTACGATGATTTAGCACAGAGTTATGCGTATTTGAAATTCGTGATTTTTTTTTTCTCCAATATACCAAAGTACTTAAAAAATAAGTTCTTAAAAAATAAGTTCTTAATGAGAATTTTTTTTTTCTAATTTTTGAAATCGTGGTTCTATTTGTATAACGCATATTATTATAAATAAATAAATATATCATTACGCCTTGTTACCCATTACTAGGTGTGGCACTCTACCGAAACAGATCTCGGTAAGTGTTATATTTATACGCGTGAAGTGCGGTTACCAGCCGTCAAATCACGGTCCTCAAAGATGTTAGTGGTGGAGGAGCCACAGGGGTAATTTTTTTAAATTGGTGAAAATGTTTTGTCGACTGTGGGGATCGAACCAGGGTTCTTAGGATCCACAGGCCGACTCGGATACCACTGAGCCATTACCCCATATCACATAAATGTGAGGTATACTAAAGAATTAAGTTGAAAGGGATCATGCCTCCGAAAAATTTAAAAACCACTGGTTAAAATAATTACAAAGCCTTCTTTAATTTACTTTTTGATTTAAATTTGGGTAACAAAACTTAAGAAATTTGATGCTATATTTAGAGCATTATCATTAGCAATAAATTCAGTCTACATCACACGTAATCTGGTACAAAGTTCTTTCAGAAGAACAAAAACTTCTAGACAGTGAACGTTTGCTGCACGCCGTAGGTATAAAAAACAAAATTATTTTTTTGTTAAATTTACTTGAAAATAGCAAACCAGACAAGAAAATAAGTTACAGACATATTTCTTAGTAAAAGAGGAGCTAAATGACGGTATCTTTGCGGGGAACGCCATAAAAACTTATCTCTTTGAGCGCCGCTGTTGTGCAAACGCAGTTAATTACTGAAAAATCAACAAAGTAAACTGATAATTCTACCAAGTTTTGCTCGCGGTTTTCTCCGAGATGTCGATTTACGAGACGAAGTAAAAATTAGATAGCTGGATGGTTTCTTCTTCGGATAATAAAGGGAATTTATGTCAATTGCCGACCTATTTATGTAATTAAATTTTCATTGTTTGTTAAACTAATTTCAGGCAAAAGTACTGTTAAATTTATTTCTCTTGAAATTTAATTTGGTCATTGTTTAAACCGTGCCATCTGCCACAAGAAAAAATAAAATTTGACGCTAAAATTAATATATTTTTCCTACAACTGTGCGATTTATTTGTTGTTACGTAACTATTATTACCTTGGTTACGTATGGAAAGTAGACAAATGCAAACCAAGTGCGTTTTTGTAAGCGAAGACACACTAATGCCGAAAGTAATTTGTGTTTTACGCAACTGTCGAAAGACAGTTTAATTGAGAGCGATTTAAATATCGCCACAGACGCTTATGGCAAACCTCGTGCGTTAAATTCTGCACTTGCACGTAACAAGCCTTTTTCGGCACTTGTTATAAAAATAACAATTTTTATTTCGGTGTTCTTACAGCTCTATAAACGCACTGTAAACACGTCGTCAAGGAGATCTATAAGCGCACTGTTTTTGGCGCTTATTTATATGAGTGGTAGGAATTTTATTAAATCTGACAGATGAATGACATATAACCTCAAAATTGTAAATTGTCGGTGTCGAAATATTACAAAAAGAATATGTTATAATCATAGAAAATTCACAACATTCACAATACAAAAAAAACATTCATTAATTGTCAAAAAAATGTTTTATCCACAACTAATATATAATAAAGACATTATTACACTGATTTCAGTTGAATTATATGGCTCATAAAACACTAGTGTTTTATATTCCATAAAACACTGTAAACAACTTGTTACTTAGCAATCACTTCATGATCTACCGTATTTTGAGAAACTATATATAACTGAATCAACGTTAAACATTACGACCAATCTTCTTCGGTACCTACAGTTATGAGTTGTGGATAAAATTTTGTATTACACTTGTATTTTATTGGTATATAAAACACTTGTTTATTATTCCTTAATTGTTTTTATTATGAGAAGCGCTACCAACACGAATGATAAAAAACACCAACTTATATTTCTGAAAAATCTAACGGAAGTAAAAAATTACCTCATTAAAAAAATAGTATAACAACCCCGTTTCATAAGATCTGTTATCGCACTCATCTTTTGTAATTCTTGGGCTCGTGTGTCAACAGATTGCCTTATGCAACTATTTCTTCAATATGCTTGATTTAATTAAATAAAGAAAATCAATTGTTTGGCTATAAACTATACCATCTGACATATAAATATGCTTTACTTGTATTTATCTAAACTACTATTAGGGCAAAATTCACTCTAGGATCTTAAGATTGACTTCATGAAGTTCATCTCCACGGATATTTATATTTCAGTTCTGAAAGTTAATAGAATTTAAGTTACGATATAAAATATATAAAATCCTCACGAATAAAATTGAACATATTTCCATTTTATTTATGTGCAAATTACAAAAACACCGCTTACATTGAAAAAGAATAAAACGTCTCTTGAAAAGTCAGAGCACATAATTTCATAAACGCGTTGAGATCAATGTCAGAATTCTGAATTATTTACAGCTTAGAGGGTTGGTGGCGGACTGAAAACTGTGACTTCTCGAAATAGCACGGCAGTTGTGAGTGGGGGTGGTGTTCCCTCGAGACCGGAAGTACACCCGCCCCCACCATGACGTTTCCGGCGCTCGATAAGCGAAGAGAAAAAAAGACGAGAATTGTCACGTGGGTCTGTACGTACAACTTGGATTTATTGCCATTGCTAAATTTAGATTAGTTTCGGAGAGATGGACATTGAAGATAATGTGGTAAACTGTTTAAATTTCTTTTAAGTACAGGAAGAGATTGTTACTAAATTTAGGAGGAAAATATTTAAAATTGAATCAGAACTGGTAGAAAATTTATATTGTACAACATTTAAGATTGTTTCTTATAAGGAAAACCCAAATTGAATGATTAATTTGGAAATAATCTTATAAAACTTCATGTAGGTCTGGGTAAAAATTAAACAATTTACAGGCAGTTTCATAAAGCGGATTAGCGCTAACACCATTTTTCATTTCGTTTTTAACTCTCTTTTCAATGTATGAAACAAGTTTATTTTAACTTGAGTTAAAAAGAGAGTTAATTAGCATCAAATTTAGTTCATATCTTTAATCTGTTTTAATTTGAAACAGAGTTATAGATAATATTAAAAACGTTGTTAGCGCTAATCTGTTTTGTGAATCTGCCTGTTAAGTAATTGTTTATTAAAATTTTTCCAGCGACTATAAGATATAAAATAATTAATACATAAACCTACAAAGTAAAATACAGTAAATATTACAAAATGGTGGTCAGAAACCGACATAATAAGTAATAACAACTTGTAACAGCTATAGTCAATAATAATAAACAAAAATTAACAAAACCAAATCAAGTACATGTCAATGAAACAATAATGCAAAATAGTTATTTATGTATCAAGGGTGAAAACAAGCGTTTCTGGTCCGTGGCATGATTATTAGAATTCTCAGGGCCAGAAACGCTAATTTCACCCGTGGTACATACAATATTTTATGCACAACAAAATAACATTTAATTATATGTTCAAAAGATTAAAATATGTACATAGGTTTTATGTCAAAATGACATTTTGTAAAATCAAGTATTTACAATAAACAAAAGTTGTCATTTTATTTATGTATCCTTAGGGCCAAAAACAAATTTTTAAGCCTGCTTTTTAGGGCTAGAACATATGATCTTCGGCCCGGTTGTGCATAAAATAAATCTAAACAAGAATGCAGGAAATAACCTCAAAAAACAAAGTAAAACGGAAACCAGCAAACTAAAAAAACACTAGAAATTAAATTTTGTCTGAGAGCGATTTAATCAAAACTATGACGTTTTTATAAGTTGTTTTACTGTTAAATATAATAGATCTTATGAGAAAATATTGCATTAATCTCTTATATGAAGGTTAAAAATTGGAGTCGTTCATGAATATTAACTGTATATTGATTCTTCCGAATAAATTTTTTATTTGTATATTTATAATTTATTGGCGAGACCGCTGGCTGATGCTGGTTGTACATTTACATTGATAAATGAATGCGTTTTTTGAGTAATATTTCGAACGAGTTCAGGATGATAGATGTGTTATCTGCCACTGGATAATACCTTGCTGAATAACTCTGATCCTCAGAGATCAAGTAGAATTTCGCACACTCAATTAATTTTACACAATGTGTTATTTGTGATGGTCAGTAGCGGACAGCGGAAATTTTAACATTTTCCCTACAATAAAAAGTTTAATTCTCCAAAAAATAAACCTCATCATATTTTCGACTTTCCCGAGGCTATATCTCAAAAACTAAACAAGATAAGAAGATGCTTTCAATGGCATTGAATTTCTCGTGCTTTAATTAACTTGTAAACAAATTTACAGCATTTTAAATTTTTCAAAAAGTTCACCAAAATTTCCGCATCGAGCAGTTTTTGAACAATATCTGAAAAACTAGAAGACATATGCATTTGAGGATTTTACCATTGGATTCAGCGGGTCAAATTACATATGTGTGTAAATTTTCGTTACAATATTCGTACGAAGAAGAATTTGAGAGCAAATAGACTGAAAATAGCGTAAAATCGCAAAAAAATCCCCTTAAGAAATTTTCAAAAATTAAAAATCACTAAAAATATTTGCTTATAAGTCAATTCGGACACGACGAATTCAATGCCGTTGAGTACATTTTCATATCTTGTTTAGTTTTTAAGATATTTTCGACTTGCCCGAGGCTATATCTCAAAAACTAACCAAGATATGAAGATGCGCTCAACGACATAGAATTTTTTTAAAGATATATATCCTCAGGAAAAGTTAAATTTCAAATCCGAATAATTTTTGAATATTCGAATAACGAATATGGAAACTAATTAATATCTGATCTATTCGGATACAAATATGGTAACTAACGAATACCTGAGCTCTTCGGATGTATGTCATTAATTTTTATTATTAATTTACAATTTATTAGAGAGTACTGGATGCACAGTCTCTAAAATCTCTGCAAAGTCAAAGAAAAATGAAATCGTGTCATATCCAAAGAAACAACGCGCAATAAAATTTAAAATTGGTTACACGTAAACGTTGCAACACCCTATGTCATTCATCTTGTTATACTTTTTATGACGTCAGTCGATCTTTACAACGTTTTCAATATAGAAGATTTAGCAGTCCGCAGTCCAAATTTACAAGTTCAATAATGTCAATATCCTCTTCTATATTTGCCTCTTCAATCACACGTCAACCAATCAAAAGGTCAAGTTAGATTTACACCCGGAAGTGTCTAATATCGTCTACCATTCTTCTTCTTCCGCCATTAACACTCTTTTTCCACTCTGGGCGTGTGATGTCCGAAGCCCATCGGGAGAACAAAGCTACGATACATGTAGGCATCAGATGGTTTGCTAGCTAGCTTCGTGGTCCATGGACGTATTGATCACTGTGTCATTGGGATTACGGGATTTTCTACTGTACCACTGCTGGGAATTGGATAGAGAGTTTTATGTGAGAGTTGTGAATTTACAATACCTTGTCGGTGATTTGAGAATTTGTTAAGAGCTGGCGATTGCATGAAATATGGCACGAGAGAGGAATGAAATGATGTTGTTTTATTGGAAAGGGAAATGTTTTTGTTACTCTCGACATGTACCTATTCATTCAATCGAAGCTTGTAGTTTGTTTTGTTTGGTATAGTTGGTATTAAATTGTAACAGTTCTGAAAATGAATTAAACTAATGATATAAAACGAACCATCTATTGGAATTAAGGTTCAAAATTATTTGAAATGTTTAGAAATATATATTTTTACAGTACTTGTACTGTAAATTACCTATGCTATAAATGACAAAATTTAAACACAGTAAGGGCCAGTTTTTCAATCGCCGATTAATGTTCATCATGATTAAATAATCATGGAAACTATGGTTACCATTATTATTATTTAATCATGATTAACATTAATCGAGAGTAAACCGATGATTGAAAAACTGGGCCTAAGTGGAACTTTAATTGCACAGTGGTTTCCATGGCTATATCAGGACTTATATATTTACTTATTGTCACCGTGAACAATAAGTTAATATTACATATCAAGGTCCTGTTTATTTTGACAATTTGACAGCTGCCAATTTTGTGAAAATAAAGTCAAAAAGATCGTAGATAGATAATATAAATAAATATACCCTTTTATTTTATGGGGTGGCTAGCTCAGTGGTATGAAGTCGGCCTGTGGATCCTGAGAACTCTGGTTCGATTCCCACAGGCGACAAATAATTTTCTTAATTTCAAAAGCTACCCCTGTGGCTTCTCCACCACTAACATCTTTGGGGGCCGTGATTTGACGACTGGTAACTGCACTTCACGCGCAAAATATATCACTTACCGAGATCTGCTTCGGTAGAGTGCCACACCCAGTAATGGGTAGAAGGTGTGATGATATATTTATTTATGTTTTATTTTAATAAAAAAATATGAAGATTACAAAATAGAAATGAAAAATCTGTTGAATTTTGTGTAAAATGTTGTTGAGAACAGCGATGATGTATCTTTAGAAGTGAGCTATTAGTTACTGAAACATTTGAAAGTGCAACGTTGTCATGTAACTCAACTCTGACACCAGTGCAGGACAATAAACAAAGTGTCATCTGCACTGGATGTTGACAAGTGAGAAATAGCGGTGACTACATTATCTCCATAGTAGTTTTGATATTATTTACTACAAACACCATCCGTGCTCATATTCACACTTTATAGATTGGATAAATTAGAAAATAATTCTCCAGTATCTTTCTCAAACTTGTTGCCATTTGGCAATAGCCACTCAAGCTCTACGGGCTTTCGTTACTATTGCCTGGCAACAAGTTTTCGAAAGATCTGTCAAATTATTTTCAATTTATTCTCACTCTCTTGTTATATTATTACTTCCACTCATTTCCATGACAACGTTGTCAAATAACGAAACGCTATTGATTGTTTAAAATCATGAGGCAATATTCCAAGCAATAAAATAAAGCTATTAAAGCCATGTTATCCATTTTTTCACCACATGAGTTCACTTCCGAAGATGAAATCACTGAAACTGAAATCAGTGTTGTACCTATCGATTTGCTCTCCGTTAAGATAATAAAATCAGTGATTATTGGAAGGAGGTCCAGGAAAATTACGGAGACTATAAAACCAGTCTCGAGAACTTCTGTCTTCATTGATTGCAGTAAAATAGTTTGTTAATCTTCGTAGAGATTTTACGATGTCGAAGAACTGGTAGGATTATGCCGAGTAAGAGCGAGTTCGAATGGTTCTAACGTTCTAAGGTAACTGAGAAAATAAAAAAAGGACTGCAAATGGCACTTGTTAAAAGCATTTTCGCATAATTTACAAAGACATTACCAGGCGAGTTTGTAAATGACTACACGGTTTGGTCTGACAAATAAAACAGTATAAAAAGTGTAATTAAACTTTTTTTCTCTGACGGAGACCCTGGAATGAAATGATAATGATTTTGGGAACTATTTGCAGTACATTCAATGTAAATACGTGTTCCAGACAGGAAGACATAATTTATTTATTTATGCACATGTAGACATAAACCCCTATTGCGGTAGCTACTTGGTTCACTTGAATCAGTTCAGATAAATAAATCAACACGACTAAATGAATTAAGCATATTGTTGTATTTATTGAGATGTATTACTGTAAGCCAGTGGTTTTCAAACTTTTCGGAGTCGTGACCCCCTTGGAGTCAAAAATCACAAATATATTCTTTCGCGACCCCCTTACTTTAATCGCCGGAGTCGTGACCGCAAAAATTTCTGTTAACGAATACGAATTTTTTGGTTCTATATAATACAGACTACGAGAAATCGAATTCCATTGAGTGCATCTTCATGTCTTTTTTAGTTTTTGAGTTACAGCGAAATTGTTACGGCGAATTTTGACTTTGTAAAAATTTCAACTTTGAAGGCCCATATCTCGAAAACTAAAAGAGATATTGAAACGCGGTTTGAACGAGTGAATTTCTCGTGCTCTAATTAACTTATAATGAAATTTTAAAAATTTTTAAATTTTTAAAATTTTTGCTTTTTTTGTCAAAATTTTCTTTAGCCCATATTGCAAAAAGTTGAAGAGATAATAAAAATCTGAAAAAATCTATGAATTCCTCTCGTAAAAGTACATATGTATGTAAAATTTCAGAATTTTTGCACCACGGATAAAACTTTTAGAGCAAGAAAACTAAAAATGGCCTAAATTCGTAAAATTCTTAAGGGGTACCCCTTCAAAAATCTTCAAAAAACTGTGATTTTTCGTTTTTTTGTAATAAAAACTTTATCTCTACGAATTTTTGCCTCAAATTTTGCACTTCAACGTACTTTTATGAGAGGAATTCGCTGGTTTTCACAGATTTTCATTATCTCTTCAAGTTTTTGAAATATGGGCGAATGAAAATTTTCAAAAAAATAGAAAATTTTGAAATTTTTCAAAATTTCAAAATAAGTTAATTGGAGCACGAGAAATACACTCGTTTAAACCGCGTTTCAATATCTGTTTTAGTTTTCGAGATATGGGCCTTCAAAGTTTTAAAAAAGTCAAAAATCGTCGTTACTCTAAAACTAAAAAAGATATGAAGATGCGCTCAACGACATTCGATTTCTCGTAGTCTGGTTTATATAGAACCATATTAAAAAAAAGATCGAGTTTTAAACTGGTGCAACAAAAAAAATGGCATTTTCATTAACAGACATTTTTGCGATTACAAATGTCAGGTGTCATTCACTTATGAATCATTAACAGACAATGATTTGAACGATTTATTAACTATCAATTTAAAAATGAGACGAGGGGTAGGTGGTACAATGGTACTGAGTCGGTCTGTGGATTTGAGAACCCGGGTTCGATTCCAACAGCCGACAAACAGTATTCATCATATTACAATTACCCCTGCGGCTCCCCCTTCACTAAACTCTTTGGCGGCTGTGATTTGAAGGATGGTAACCACACTTCACATGCATAAATATATCACTTACCGAGATCTGCTTCGCCAGTAATGAGTAAAAGGCGTGATGATATATTTATTTATTTATATATTCTGTATTTGACTTTACTAATTTTTAATGGGGTGGCTAGCTCAGTAGTATGAAGTCGGCCTGTGGATCCTGAAAACCCTAGTTAGATTCCCACAGGCGACAAACAATTTTCATAATTTCAAAAAAGCTACCCCTGTGGCTCCTCCTCCAATATCTTTGGGGGCCGTGTTTTGACGACAGGTAAAATATATCACTTACCGAGATCTGCTTCGGCAGAGTGCCACACCCAGTAATTTGTAAAGACGTGATGATATATTTCTTTTATTTTTTTAATCTTTAATGGTATAATTTTCTATTTTTAATTAGTGTCGTCTATTATTATTGAAAACAAATTTTAACGGATGTTAAAAATTAAGAATCAGTTACAGAATACGCTTAAATATATATTTTCTATAAAACGATGAGTGATATTTAATCGCAACAGATACCACTAATTACAAAAGCAAATTTGATTAATCGACCATAACTGCATACACTCTTTCAAATCCTAGTAATAAATCTCTCAAATTAATCAACTATCCAAAAGCTTGTTACACACCACTAAAATAAAAGATGCACCCGGGTATTTACTCACTAAATCAGCCACTAATTAACCTTGTTTGTACTGATAAATTCACGGTATTAAATCATAAATCAAGTTCGCTCGCAAGTGATTAAAGTATAGTGTCATATCGCTAGTGCACTGATCTTCTATCAGGTCTATCGCGTAACATTTTACGATGTTGAATTATTTACTATGCATCGGGGGTAAATGCATGTTAACGTTGTGTTTTAGTATCGTTTTGATGATGCAAATCTCACCTGCAGGCCTGGCCAAAGGAGGAGATAATGAGATAGTTATCTCTGAAATAAAGAAGATATTTTTATTCATTATTATTAGCTAGCTCAGTGGTATGAAGTCGGCCTGTGGATTCTGAGAACCCTGATTCGATTCCCACAGGCGACAAACAATTTCAAAAACTACCCCTGTGGCTCTTCCACCACTAACATCCTTGGGGGCCGTGATTTGACGACTGGTAACCGCACTTCACGCGCAAAATATATCACTTACCGAGATCTGCTCCGGCAGAGTGCCGCACCCAGTAATGAGTAGAAGGCGTGAAGCTATATTTATTTATTTTTATATTATTCAGGGTAATAGTACAAACAATCCCTGCAAAAAGATTAAAATAGAAAATTGATAAGGGATGTTAAGTTGTAATAGTACAATACAAGATCGGTAAGTGCTTTATATAACAGAACGAGAAAAATTTAGAGAAACGAGATCTGTAGAGGCGAGTTTTTCTAATTTTCGAGTCCTGTTATTATGCATTTAACGATCGAGTGTTGAATAGATTTTTTTACGCTACCGAGATTATTTAAAAATAAAAATTTATTTAATTATTTTACTCTGTCAGAATTGTGATAGAGCGCACGCAATTATTGTTTCTATAGTAACCAAACAACAAAATGACAGTTAAATAAGAACAGCCAACTGAAAGGGTACTGTTATGAGCCAGAACAAGTTAGTTTTGCATTGTTTCCATGACAACAACTGTTAATTCGGTAAATTGTACTTACCATGATAGATAACGGTGCGGGAAACAAGCTTAAATAGGTTGGTAACGTAAAAATAAATAAATGCGTCTGAAGAATTTTGACATTAAAATGAAAGTCTGACACATAAAAACAATGCAACTTAGATTTTATTGAAATTTAAATTAACCTACTCACGCCTGAAATAGAAATTTTGTCAAAATTAAAAAATGTCAATTTTGCAATATTTTTTCTACTATTATGAAATTAGATAAACCATTATATCATAAACAACTATTAATTTTTAATGTCTTATCTATTAAATAAATAATAGTTATTTTTGGAAATTTTGGTTAACCTAATTGTGAAAATAATTAATAGGGAAAATATAAAAGACAATGAAAAAAAATCAGGTCCATGTGTTTTAATTCACACTAACCTTCTCTATTTAATTATTTTGTTTTGCCCTCTGGATTGTCATCATCAGGTACTAGTAATAAGAATAAAAATAAATCATGACAGATAAAATGGTCCGTTATTATTTTAATTTCTATGCTTATTTTCTTATTTTATTCCTTACCAAATAACACCATCTGAAACCTTACCACGAAGAAATATTCCTAGCTTATCTTTGTTACCTCAAACTGAAATTTATTCCCCTAGTTGGGTCCTGGTAGCATCGATATCGGTTAGCGATATCTCGCTAAGCCCAATGGATGTGTTTAGGGCGACACTGGTGCATGATCCTTTCAGATCTATAGCCTTTCAGCAACACAGATTGCCTGGAGTAGACATAGAACCAACTGGCGTGCTGAGCACCGTATATCGGGGCTAAATCCCTTACATACGCCGCATCCGATAGCGTGTTTTATACGCAGATGTATAGTGGAGCTATCGTTGATACTAGCTATCTAGATTCTAGAGAGATTAGTTACTATTGTGTAGATAGAATGTTGTAGCACAAAGCACTGTCAAAATATATACAAACGTCTAACTAAATGTATTTATATGACAGCGCTTTTATCAATGAAATTTGTAGTTCTGGATGATTAGGTATTGCAGCGTTAATGTAGATTTAGTTCATGACCATTGAATAAGGGCACTAGTAGTTATGGAATTATAATTTCGCAATACACAATTCATTTTAAAAGGAATTAGTGAAATTCAAAATAAATTGTGCGGCGAATTGTATTTTCGAGTCTTTCTCGAGTTTAACACCAAGGAAATGCGGGGAGGACGCGACTGGCAACACCTTTCCTGGGTCGGAAACACATCTTTTTCTGTTTGTTACGTTTGTTTTTGTTGTAATTTTGTTATAACTCCTTTGTGTAATATTATTGTCATCGTTTTGTTTGGCGTTTGTTTATTTCGTATCGAACATTTTCTTCTTGTACCCAACCTAGTGTTACAATTATAAATACATAAGCCCTAATTTATCATTTATCATAACCGACTTTAGCGCTGCAATACAGATTTGTTCAGAAATACTAATTTCATTGGTAAAACGGTTGCCATTTGAATACATTTAGTTAGACGTTCTATTGCGACAACCGACAAACAATTTTCACCACTGTGGCTCCTTCTCTACTAACATCCTTGGAGGCCGTGATTTGACGCTCTCCCCGCGTAAAATATACCACTTATCGAGATCTGCTCCCAGTAACGGGTAGAAGGCGCCATGTGGTACTTCAAATATTTTTAACTTGCGTAGAATTCAAATTCGTTATCTCTAGTCATAAGATGAAAAGGGCTGTATTTCTTATTCTAAATTCTGAAATAAAACGAGAAGAATCCAACAATCCAACTCTCGTTCCACGGCATTACTATAAATACCTAAACCATACAAAATATGTAAGAACTCTACTGAGAAATAAAATAAAAATACCTAAACAGAATCGCTTAACCCACAGACAGTGCTTTCAATACTGCACTTGTATATATTTAAAAAGTGATATATGGGTTCGCAAATCCTGGTTGAACCCGCATCAGGAGCACCAGGAAACGAGCTGCAAGAACATGATGGATGAGTCTGGACAGAGCAAGGGCTGCCACTTCCTCTATGCGATATGTAACTGTCAAACAGCTGCGGTTTCTTTTAAATGTCCATTGCGAATTGTAATTTTCATTTTTTACCGCAGCAATCAATATCCTGCTGCTCCTGCTGTGGTCTACCTGGGCAGCAGGTTTGAGTGATGCAGTCTGTCCTTGCTGGATTTGACAGCGACTAATAGAATCATTTATTTTTTAAATGAGGAAATCGCTTTTCTGAACTTCGTTTGATGAATAAATTCAATCTGGTGAAGTGCCAGCCAAGTGCCAAGTTTTAATATTTTAATTTTTAGAATTGAGCAACGTCGGAATAAATTAATGCTTTTAATGTCGTTTAGACATATTATAAATGGGATGGCTAGCTCAGTGGTATGAAGTCGGCCTGTGGATCCTGAGAACCCTGGTTCGATTCCCACAGCGACAAACAATTTTCATAATTTCAAAAAGCTACCCCTGTGGCTTCTCCACCACTAACATCTTTGGGGGCCGTGATTTGACGACTGGAAACCGCACTTCACGCGCAAAATGTATCACTTACCGAGATCTGCTTCGGCAGAGTGCCACACCCAGTAATGGGTAGAAGGCGTGATGATATATTTATTTATTTTTTATTTATAAATGCATTTAGTTTTCTGTTTCACGGTCCTATCAGAAAGAGTTATAAAAAGCCTGTTGCTATAGGTATTTGAAATAAATTATAATAGAGAAGTAACCATAGCACCATTCCATGGGTATTTTGTAATTTGTATGTTTGTTTAATATCATATAAATTATCTTGTCAGTGTCAAATAATAAACAACCAGAGCTGGGCAAGCTACTTAAAAAATATAGCTAAGCTACAGCTACAGATATTCTTTAAAAAAGTAGCTGAGCTACAGCTATAAGCTGCATTTTGTAAAATATAGCTAAGCTACAGCTAAAAGCTTTCGTTAAAGTAGCTGTTAAATTTTAAAGCTACTTTTTTCTATTTGATTTAATTAAATTTGCCATTGTCATATGATCAGTTAATCAGTCTTTTGTTATAATGACTGTTAATTTACTATTATGTACATAAATATAAAAAATCGCAAATGGACAAATGTACTGTTAATTTTTGATGTTATAATTTTATTTATATCGGAATAAATTAACAGTCCCATTAACAGAAGACTCCTAAACAGTCAATGTTTAGTTCATCTAATATGTAATACAAAAGTAGGATAGGTTAAGAACAAGTTAAAAATAAATATGTTATTCTACAGTTATAGAAAACAATAAAGAAGATACAATTAAAATACAAAACAAAAATAAATAGGTATTTCTTAATGAACAGTGGTAGCTTTAAGCTACAAAAAGTAGCTTTGGGCTACAAAAAGTAGCTTTAAAAGTAGCTTCAGTTGTTATAACAATATTTTTAAGCTAATAGAAAAAACATAGTTCGCTACAAGCTACAGCTATATTTTTTCACATTTAGCTAAGTTACAGCTACAGCTAAGATACATAAATGTAGCTAAGTTAGTAGCTAAGCTACAAAAGTAGCTAGCTACTGCCCAGCTCTGTAGTATAAAGTTTGTCGGCTGTGGGAATCAAATTTGGGTTCTTAAATGAGCTAGCTACCCCATCTAACTACTAAAATATATAATTGTGCAAGTTATTGTTCAAGTTTTAAAATACAACGTTATGTTAAGTCGGCCTGTGGATCCTGAGAACCCTGGTTCGATTCCCACAGGCGACAAACAATTTTCATAATTTCAAAAACTACCCCTGTGGCTCCTCCACCACTAACATCTCTGGGGGCCGTGATAACCGCACTTCACGCGCAAAATATATCACCTACCGAGATCTGCTTCGGCAGAGTGCCACAGCCAGTAATGGGTAGAAGGCGTGATGATATATTTTTTATGTTGTACGAAATTTACTTGTAAATTTATTATCGTTTAACACGGGTTTATAATAAAAACATAATTGCAAACCAAAAAGTAATACAAAGTAATATTTGCGAAATACTTATATTTATTACATCGTAAATAAAAATCCTTCATCTAACTGTGCAACATAACAGTTTTTGTTTTTAAACATAAAATTGTCGTTTACCCTATTTCCTATCAAAACCGTCACTTGCATAGCCAACGTTCTAACATTTGCAATACACATACATACATGCATACGCGACAATGACGCAAATGGCACGTGCAAGTGTGCGCTTTACGACAGAACTGGCTGATCGTTTTGAACGTGATGCTGATGTCAAACTGACCACAACACAAAACGAATATTGCTCATGCATCGTTTCATTTAAATGTGTTTTTAACATTTTGTTTAATCCTCTGGAAACGAAAACAATTAGAGACGTGCTTATTATGTGGATAATTTATTGGAGGATAATACACTAAAACAATAACATTGTTTTGTTTTGTTATTTGGTGTTTATTGAAATGATACTGATTCGAAAACAAATCTCCTGTCAGAATTAATTAAAACGTTTTGATGGAAAAGGTGTAATATTCCACAAATCTATTCTAAATCAGATGAAGAGAAGAAAAAGAATTAAAGAAATAAAATTCTTTCCGCAAAAAGTTTTCAATTTCAATTTAACAATATAAATTTTTTGCTCTGTTTAATATTTCAATGACGTCTGCGATTCTCAGCAAAAAATCTGGAATCTGTAAAAAACAAAACATAAATAAAAATGGCATTCTTCGATGAGTGCTTTCTTTTACGAATCTATAAAATATCTGCTTCGGTAGCTCCATTGTGCTGACCACTTTTTCGTTGCGATGTAGAAAGTCAGCCGTGGACAGAATTTTAAACAGGAAACACATGTATGCTTTCACCGGAAGTTGCGAAAGAGGGATGGGGATCAATAATTGAATTATATATTCATTTGACATGCGGCAATTTTAATATTATTTTTTCAGTAAGGTTATTCAAGATCGTAAACTGAATATCAATTTTTATGGACCCTGTACTGTAATTGGAATTAAGTTCCTGTAGATAAATAAATTTAATTTACTGCATAAACTCAGGAAAAGTGACACATATGTGAAAAGATATTGTAGTAATATGTCTGACAGATACATTATCTTAACAGTTACAAATTAAATAAATATAAATATATCATCACGCCTTCTACCCATTATTGGGTGTGGCACTCTGCCGAAGCAGATCTCGGTAAGTGATATATTTTGCGCGTGAATTGCGGTCACCAGCCGTCAAATCACGGCCTAAGATATTAGTGGTGAGGGAGCCATAGGGGTAGTATTAAAATGGTGAAAATTGTTATAAATTGATCCGTAATTATGCATTTTTTAACCTTTTATAACATAATTGTTAATTTTTTTTTAACTAATCCTGTATTATGAAAAAATAAATATATCATCACGCCTTTCACCCATTAACGGGTGGGGCGCTTTGCCGTGACAGATGTCTGTAAGTGATATATTTATGCGCGTGAAATACGGTTACCAATCATCAAATCACGATCCCCAAAGATGTTAGTGGAGAGAAAGCCACAGGGGTAATTGTAATGTAATAAAAATAGTTTGTCGGCTGTGGGAATTGAACCAGAGTTCTCTGGGTCCACAGGCCGACTCGATACCTAAAAAAATTAATATAATAAATAAATTTTGGATTAGTCAAATTAAGTTAAACCATATTCTCTAAATAGTTTAAATAAACTCTAATATAACCTTGTTTCTATTTGGTTTTCGGAAGGATTAAGTTTTTGAAATCAGACAGAAATGAGATTAGCTAATTCAAAATTTAGGATGGGCCTTTCAAGACTTTTTTGAATCTTTTATATATTAATCTACGTAATAAAATAATTATACCCAAATTTTAAATTTTTTAAAAAAACTTGTATTAAGCATGATAAAAATATTTAAACTTTCGTAACAAATGAATATGACGTAGTTGCATCTTAGCTTAAAGAGAGACAGATAAGACAGAGATAAATAACACGTAACTTGTCGTTGTCAGTAGAATCCTCAGACAAAACATAACTAGACGGATAACATCGGCGTCAGAAAGGGATAGAATAACTGGTGAGGCGGCTGCGCGATAAGGAGCAACTTGCATAACATCAAAGTGTACTCGCTCCTTGCCGCGCATCCGGCGGACCGTCAAGTTATTCCATTCCTCTCTGCTTCACAACACTGCATTGACTTGAATACGGCATAATTCGTCTAGTATTATACGTCATTGGTAGAATCGTAGAATGCTGAATGCTTATTTCTTCTTCGTCTTCTTGAGCACCGACAAACGTTTCAGACAAAGCTCTGTGATTGGCTTAATGCAACTACGTCATTGCAATATGGCAGTGCGAACGTTTTAAATGATTCAACTTTAACTTTCATATTTCAGCAATAAAGATATAATTTATGGTATGATTTTATATTGTATTAAATATGATGTACGGTCAAGAATTTATTTTAATAAATATATATTAAAAACCTCTACCACTTGAATCCCCCATTAGGTAAAACTTTTTCGAGAATCGAGTTGTTAGAGATTTAGAAGGAAATTTTATGTTTAAATCAAAAAGTTACATCAGCATATATCCATGTTAGCCAACTCTTACATTTCCCTGATTACCAACTCTTGATATTTAAATTTTCATGCAAGTTCATATTTATTCATACGCGGAGTAAAAGCTGTTCCTGTGCAAAAAAGATTAAAAATATTCTTTGCTATCCGAATCTACAATGTGCAAGAAACAGTAAAAAACTCATTGTATGTGAAGTTTTAATGAAGATTATATAGGATTTAATTCTGTGAACGGAATTATTTTTACCCGATTAATATGCGCTTATAACCGGTTTAACTTTTACACTTGTGTACTAATCCTGTAATAAAGCGATTAAAATTTCATGAGTTATTTATGGAAATAAATAGTGATAAGAAAAATGCAATTATTTATTTATTTATTTTTTATTCTCTATTCAACAGGAACTTAATCCTAATTACAGTAGAGGATTCGAACGCATCTAGCCATTGTGTGGTAGTTTATATAAATTTAGCTTGAGTGGGTTCGAACTCGGAATCTCCGAATTCGAATGCCGTAACGCTATCCAAACCATTGTACTGCTTGACAAATTTTAGCCAAAATTTGAACCTGAAATTTTCTAGATAGGTAAAATAGAGATGAATTTGTTTATAAATTAATTGAAGCGCTAAAAATTCAATACAGTTCAGCACATCTTCATATCTCATTTAGTTTTCGAGATATAACTTCGAGAAAGTATAAAATATGATGAGATAAAATTTGAGAAAAAATCAGCTGTTCTGGAATCTATATCTCAGAAACTAATAAACATATGACGATGCGCTCAACGGGGCTTTGAATTTTTCGTGTCAGAATTAACTTACTAGCAAACTTTAGCAAAATTTAAGCGATTTAATTTTTAGATTTTTTCGATTTTAGACCAATTTCAGAGTGTTTGCTCTAAAATACTTTTTCATATAAATATTGTAACGAAAATTTACATACATATGTATTTTAACCCGCTGAATACAATGTTAAAGTTCCCAAGAGCATATGTCTTCTACAGAGTGATCAAAAGGAATTGTTACAGTTGGCAATAAAAAAAAACTACTTGAAATTGGTAAGGCTGATACATAAATTAATTTCCTGTTGTTGACAGTGACATTTAAAATTGAAATTTGAGTCCATTTATTATTACATTTATTTATAAAGTATTTCTATTACTTAAAAAGTCAAAATTCTATTAGCTGTCAGACTCCTGACATAACCTATTTGTATTTATTAGAAATGTCAAATAGCATTTTCGCCTTTATCTGACGTTGTGCCAACTGTGGAATAAAAAGATCTCTGGAATTGTATTGCCAACTATAACAATTCCTTTTGATCACCCTGTAGTTTCTAAGATATCATTCGAAAACTGTTTTATGAGAAAATTTTGGTCAATATTTTCTGAAATATTAAAGTTGCTGAATATATGTGTATTTTTATAAGTTAATTGAAACACGACAAATTAATTGTCGTTGAGCTCATCTTTATATCTCGTTTAGATTTTATGATATAGCCTCGTGAAAGAACAAAATCTAATGTTGAAAAATTTAAGAAAGATTCAATAGACTCTGGAGTCTATATCTTAAAACTAAACACCATATGAAGATGCTCTCAACTGAATTTAATTTCTCGTGTTTGAATTGACTTATAAACAATATTTTTTTGCGATTTAATGTTTTGAAAATTTTGTAAGGGTTTTTTCGATTTTAGGTTAAGTTTAGATTGTTTTCTTTCAAATTCTCTTTCATACGAATATTGTATTTATTCATTAGATTCATCTTTTAATTAATCTTCGACAAACATACATATCTTGACACATAATTTTCGTTTCATTCTCCTTTCATTCGCATTATTTCATTCACGTAATGAACCTTCAATAAGTGTTGCCAACTTTGAACTAAAGTCCTGAAAAGTGTAACTAAAATATTTATCGGATAATTATAAAGATCTCAAACGTTGCAAAATGATGTGAATGGTATATTTATTCAACCTAATTTACTTTTCACTTGTTCATTCAAATCTAAATCTCTTTACATCTTAAGCATTTAACAAGACAAGCACAACAATTTTAAACAGTTTTGCAGTACTCTCTTCTCCTCAGAGAGCGATCTGTCAATGCAAGTGAAGTTGTCTGCAAGTCGAGAACTCACGTTCATATTGTCCACAGTGTAACACTCCAGGTTTGTTGGTCTCGGTGAGGTGCGAGGGAGGAAACGGAAGTAACCTACTCCCTCAGGACTCAGTGGGAACGCTTACAGTGTTGCCACATGTGAGAGGGAGGTTCATACATGATTTGCATACTTCCTGGAACGGATTTAACCTTTGTACTGGATGTCAGCTGACGCGAAAGTGATACGAAGTGATTTACGGAGAAATAAACCAGGGGAATGTGATCAATAGAACAAAAAGAAACATAAAATAAAGGTCAAATCTGAAGAAGATTTAGAAAAATGGAAAGACAGTTTGTATTTATTGTTTATTTTATAACCGAAGCCTCAAAATAAAACTAAAATATTTTCAAACGTCAGCAAAAGATGATATTTCAGAACTTCATAGAAACAATTAAAGTATGACTTTTCTAATAATAGTACATATATTACATAATAAGTCAGGAAAGTAATATTTTACTTGACGAAGAGGTTGTTGTTAATCTACTGAGTCAAGTAAAAACACTTTCCTGATGTATTCTGTGTACTATTTTTTCTGAAACCGTTTAATTTAATCAATAACTCAAAATGTTTAAATTTCTTGATTTGAATTGAATTCACAGCAGACTATGTATCCAAGGTTACAACAACAAAAACAGTCAGGTAAAATACAAAACAGTCAGGTAAAATCTTTACCAGACTGTTTTGTGCTTTCCCAGACTGTTATTTTTGTTGTAGTCTTGGATACGTACTTTACTGGACTATTTATGTAACAATTTACTTTCTATACTAAAATTGGTCAGGAAAGTAGGCAGTTTCTTGCCGGTTTCAGAAAAATACATTTTTGTGACACTCGTCGAAATCAAAGAGTTACATTTGTTCACCATCGGTAGAAAAAAGCCAAGTTAAACAAATAACTATTTCTTCAAAGTATTTATCACAAGAAAAATAATAATATTGTTATTTTTGCTCAGGCATCTTTAATTTAAACTCATTTAAACTGATAAAGATTGAACTTTTGTAAGTATTTTAAATGGCAAAATAAATAATAAAAGGTAAAATTTGATTATTAGGTAATAAATAAATCTAAAGGACAACATGTTAAAATAAAGGAGTGTCCTCTATAATAAAGGACGTTTGGTTACCTTAATGTCATTTTTTAAACCAAGATGTGACAGAAATAAAATGAGCACCGTTTGTCTTGTATTGTAAATAAGTTATATAACCTACACCACTGCAGTTTCTATAAACAAAATAAATATAAATATTGATGAAAGTGAAAGAGGCAAAACTTAATGCATTTTTAATAAGGTATAGGTATTAATTTAGAAAGTTTTTCTATGCACTTTTTCCTGTACTTACAATAATAAAATCCAATAAGAGATTTGCTTATTATATCGATTAAATTATTTGTGTCCAAGGATATAATTTTAATTTAAAAATAGAACTTTATAAATATTTCAAAACAGAAGAAAACTATTGATTTCACAACAGATGGCAAAACGATATCAAATATACCATGTGGTGTATTTGCAATTTTCTTTTATTCGTAATTAAATTAGATATATCTAATATTAAAAAACAGTACGACATATAATTACATACATACATACATACATATCTTCCATAAATAAGGATTTATTAAATGAGTTTTTTATACTATTTTTTATATTTTGAGCCTTTTGTGTTCTTTTTAAATTAAAAAAATCTTACTTTCAAAATCGTCCTTGTAAAACTCGCTACGGAGCAGTTCGTTTCCAAATTTGGATTCGTGCATTAACAGGCCTTATGAAACGTGTTCTTTATACAATTATTTGTATTGAAATAATTTTGTAATTATATTAGATTAAAAATAATGCGTCTTGTTAAAAATATAACTTGGTGTTTTTTATCAATTGTGTTGGTAACTTGTCTCATAACACTAACAATTTAAATTGCAAATTTTTTAACAATTAATCAATATTTTTTCTGGCTTGTATTATAGCATATTATTTTTAATTCCATCAAAATCCGTTCTCATGTGTGTTACACACTATTTTTTTCAACATAAAATATGAAAATTACATTTATACATTTGCGTTAATCCATTCAAAAAAATATTTTATATACGAGTAAATCAAAGGAATTGTATTTGTAAATGAATGTCACGTTTCCTTGGTCACCACAAACAAAATTAATAAGGTACATATCAAGTTTTTCAAAATGACATCCCTCACTCAATTTAGATATAAAAGTAACAATTTTCTTCACTAGTGATGAAAGTAATTTACTATCATCAGTAGTGAGGAGTATGGTTACTATCACAACTAAATTGAGTGAGAGAAATATAATTTTTACAAGTAATGTTGGAAAACAATGTTTTCATGAGCTATATTTCATTTGCCACTTGGTTCACTTAAATCAGTTCAGATAAATTAGACATCATGACTAAATGAACTGAATTAAGAAAACTAATGCACTTATTGAAATGAATTACTTCAAAGTAAATCAGAATCAGTAATTCTAGTACTGGAAATAAAGTCAGCGAAGTAATCCAGTGAAATAAATAAGTGATCTGGTTCAGTAAATGTAAGTTAGATCTGATCGAAATGGCAAATGGAATACGCCTATAATTCAAATGGCAGTTCATAGAAACAAAATATATCAACATTTTGTTGTTTCCAACGCTACCTAAGTTACTCATTATCTTTAGTCAAATATGACATATTTTGATTCAGACGAAATTTCACTTTACTCAACATATTTTCTGAATTTCACTTTTCGTTGGTTACGCAATATTTTTTGCTAGACAGTTTGTTAATTAATAAAGAAAAAATCTGTACAACATTTATTTGTTGTTACTGAAGTTAACTGTCCATAATCAATTTTTACATCTTTTCGCAAAGCGTAACGAAGTTAGAAATTAGTTCAATATCTACCCCTAACAAATTATCACTTCAGTACGATATTAATCGAAGAAGTTACAAACACAGGAAACAATAGTTATTTAATAAATGAAAGATGTATTCAATAAACACAAGAAACACTTTTACTGTTTGACCCTTGTCACTATCGTTCTGATAAAATATTAATTAAAAAGAAAAAAGAAAATAGAAAAATACAGTATTGAACAAGAGAAAAAAGGAACAGTATTTCTATCGTATCAAACAACGCAACACTTTCTATCTATGGAGCTATTCCAGCGTAAGTTCCGCCCGAGGGATAGAGACATATTCCTCTAACAAGAAGAAGAAGAGGAGGAAACATTCTCGTGGACTGAAACGTTAAAACGGTTCTGTTTGCTCTTCCTCTATAGCTAAACATGGACCGTGGTGTACTATAGTGTATTGAATGTTACTGGACGTTGTTTTGTTTTCTTGTTTGTGTAGCCAGGGTGACTGCACTTTTCATTGTTTCCGAGAAATCAAATGCTCTTTGTATTCTGATATTATTTTAGTGTTATTTGTTTTTATCAGTTGTTATTATGTTATTGACAGAAGAAAGAGGTTATTAGTGGAATGGGGGTGATTACTTATTTTTCTATTTCACACGTTGCTAAGGAGATCTATAAGCGCATTGTTTTTAGCGCTTTTTATTTTGTAGCAGTGGTATGAATGCTCTTAAATCTGACAGATTATGACACATAACCTAAAAATTGTAAATTGTCGGTGTTGAAATAGTATTAACAGAATATGCTAGAATCAGATAAAATTCAAAACATTCACAATACAGAAAAAATATTTATCAATTGTCAAAAAATATGATATTTCAATGGGGACTTACAATTTTGACGTCACATGCAGCAGACCCCCCTCCACACAATTTTGTGTGAAACAACAAATTTGTAGAAAGAGCGAGGTGACACCTTCTCCTTTCAGCACTACTCCCCGCATATACCCATATTTGTTTGACATTTCACGTTTGGATCACGTGATAAACGTCAAACTGTAAAACTACCATGTTCGCTACATAACAAAGCATTAAATTCTGTTTTACTCACTAGATGGCAACCGAAAAATTTGAATTGTATAAGTCCCCATTGTCTGTGTTTATGATAAGCGCTACCAACACGAATGATAAAAAATACCAATTTATATTTTTGACAAGTCGTAGTTTTTAAAAATATAACAGAATTATAAAATTACCTC
Organism: Pterostichus madidus; assembly: GCA_911728475.2. Taxonomy (NCBI): domain Eukaryota; kingdom Metazoa; phylum Arthropoda; class Insecta; order Coleoptera; family Carabidae; genus Pterostichus; species Pterostichus madidus. The sequence goes on along the minus strand of OU452313.1, from coordinate 5,769,513 downwards.
AATAGAGAAAATAGTATAAAGAACACATTTCATAAGGTCAGTTAACGCACTAGTCCAAATTTGGAAAAAGAGCCACCCTGCGGCGAGTTTTACAAAGGACGAGATAAAATTCAAAACATTCACAATACAGAAAATCTTGAAAGTATTGTCGATAATACAGATAGCGTATTGATCACTTAAGCTCATCTCTTTCGAGTCGACAAACTAAAAATAGTTGTACCTACATAATAAATATCTTGTGTACACCAAGCTTTACATAAAAATTTAACGACCTCCAATATACAAGCAGTAAAATTCTGCACGGTGTTCAATTTTTATTACCACATATTCAAAAAAAGCGATGCAAGTTTCTTTTTCCCAAAAAATTGTATTAATATATTCATACATCAAGTTTATCTCCTCTATATTTCTCCACTATCTTGTTTTTTTCTTCTCCAGCGCAATTTCCTTTCCACATTTATCCAGCCACTTTAAGAATCTTCTCCAGAAAAACTACTCCAGGATATAAAAAAACAACACATTCTGCCTACGCTGTGTGGGAGCACGGAATGTAAAACAAATCTGTCACATTCTCGGAGATGCTAACACGACGAACAAGGAGCAAACGATCGATGTGAACAGCAGATTCTCACGTGCGAAACCTATCGGAGGCATATATCTTAGTCTTGTAGATGCTTTGCAACGTTCGGCTGATGACAAACACGGGTATCTAACTAGAAATCATGCAGGTTGGCAGAAATGGGTTTTGTTTGGATGGTGCCTGCATTTTGTGGATAGATGGAATTGTATTCTCGTATCAGGAATAACAGTCTTTCATAATTCGTGTTTAGAATAAGATCAAATTAATTAAATATAATAAAGGTATCATCATGCCTTCTATTCATTACTGGGTGTGGTACTCTGCCGTAGCAGATCTCGGTAAGTGATATATTTTGGGCGTGAAGTGTGGTTACCAGTCGTTAAACTACGGCCCTCAAGGATGTTAGTGGAGGGGGAGTTACAGTTAATGTGGTGAAAATTGTTTGTCGGCTGTTGGAATCGAACCTGGGTTCTCAAATCCACAGACCGATTCGGTATCACTAAACCACCAACTCCATGCACCTCATTTTTAAATTGTTAGTTATTAAATGATCAATAAGTTAATGACAACTTTGATTTCGCATGAATAATTTATAGATTATCACAATTTTGGCATTATCTGACCAGAATAATTTACTCTGACATTTGACAGTTTTATGCTTCTACTAACTTATTTACGTAGCAGTTATTAAAAAAAATAACATAATGACAGTTCTCTAAGAGCTGTGTAAAAATCTAGCAGGTTGGCAGAACTGGATTTTGTTTGGGTGGTGCCTGTATTTTGTGGAAAGTTGAGATTGTATTCTATCAAGAATAACGATGTTTCATAATTCGTGTTCAGAATAAGATCAAATTAATTAAAAATAAAATAAATATATCATCACGTCTTCTACCTATTACTAAGTGTGGTACTCTGCCGTAACAGATGGTGGTAAGTGATATATTTGTTGCGCAAACTGCGGTTACCAGTCGTCAAATCAAGGCCCTCAAGGATGTTAGTGGAGGGGGAGTCACAGGGGTAGTTTGAATGTGGTGAAAATTATTTGTCGGCTGTGGGAATCAAACCCTTATCTAATTAATTAATAAATTTATTAAATATATAAATATATTATTGCCGTACAAAAATACGATATGAAAACGAGTAACTCGTATTTTTTGTCGCGAATTAGTTATGTATCTAACTAAAGGTATTCAAATGGCAACGCTTTTTGCAATGAAATTTGTATTTCTGGATAGGTCTGTATTGTAGCGCTAATGTCGATTGGATTTGATTTTAATAGTAAATAAATAAAATATATAGACTGATTTAGATGTAGAATAGAATTTTCTACAATTTCTATAAGAAATTTTTTCCTGAAAAGTAATCAGAGATAACAATAGTACTGACAACTATGTCCTACAGTCGCCTAGAGTGAAATTTTGTAAAACTATATTTTCTTTTGTTTCAGGTATGTCGCAGTTTTATTCTCCTTCTGAAATTATGATGAACGATTTGTAAGTAATAATTTTATTATAATTTTTACGAATAATCAGATTTCAATTTCCAATTTTAAAGCTCAAATTCATAATCATAAAACGTAAAAGCGAATATATTTTATTACTGAAATATTTATAATGCAATAAAAAACGAACGCTAATGTTGATTTTAATGGGGTAGATGGTTCAGTGGTATCAAGTCGTCTGGATTTGAGAACCTGGGTTCGATTCCCATAGCCGACAGTTTACACCACATTAAAATTACTCCTGTAGCTTCCCCCCCACTAACATCTTTGGGAACCGTGATTTGACGGTTAGTACCACACTTCACACGCAAAATATATCACCGACATCAACTACAGCAGAGTACCACATTCAGTAATGGGTAGAAGGCATGATGATATATTTATTTATTTAATGTAAAACTAAATGAGAAAATAACTTTTATTTATTATGTATAGGGTTAAAAAGAATTTAAAGAATGTTAAATTAATCTGATAAATTTCGAGTTACAAAACAATTATGGTAAAATGAATAGTTTGCAACACAGTTGCAACAGATTCAAATACCAAACATATTTCGCGTGCATTTCACATTCGTTTTTTTTTTATTTTCTGCGCTCTTGGTTGGTTGATGCAGCCAGCCGAGGTCATCTCTCACTGCTCGTGCATTCCCGCTGGAGTTTTTTATTTCATCTCCAGAACCTGGAATAAAATCCACTAAACCCGTCTTGCGCCTTGGACGCAAAAGAAAAGCAAAAATGAAATGCTAATTTTATTGGCGGGATGGTGCCTCTTCCTGGAATAAACACCTACCTTCGAATGGAATATAAGAGCGAGTGTATTTCCGGTTCCGCGTATGGTATCTGTTTTCTTTTATTTAAGAATTAATTGCTATCTAGCAATCTAATTGTGAAGTCTTGAATTCCTTCTTTTTAAGGTTTTATAATTTTCATTATATTCAAATTATCCCTGTGACTCACCCTCCACTAACATCTTGAAGGGCCGCAATTTGACGGCTGGTAATCGAGGTAAGTGCGCGAAATGAGTGTTTTTTTGCGCGTGATAATATTATTTTTAGTCGGCACCACCAGGTCGAGAAAAAAAAGTCATTCGAACGCCCAAAGAATCATCAATTTCGCTCATGAAATACAAACAAAATTTTTTCTACTTTTGTCAAAAAAGAATAATACAATAATTATTAATTTATTTGTTTATTTATTTATTTAAATTGAAGGTAAAAAAAACAAAAAGAATATGATTTTGATGTACTCTAACCGTGGAAACGTGAAAACGTTAGATAAATAATATTTTTTTTAAGTGTCTACGATTTTGAAATTTGACGTATCAATAAAAATAGTTAAGGGTAAAAACTGGCGTTTCAGGCCCGTGGCATGATTATTAACATGAGGTGCAAAGCATCGAGGGCTAATAACAAGCTCAGGATCAGAAACGCTAATTTCACCCGTGGTACATACAATATTTTATGCACAGCAAAATAACATTTAATTATACGTTCAAAAGATTAAAATATGTACATACATTATATGTCAAAATTACATTTTGTAAAATCAAGTATTCACAATAAACAAAAATTATCATTTTGTTTATGTATCCATAGGAAATTATTTTTTTTATAGTCCCAGGGCCAAAAAGGAATGTTTAAGCCTGCTTTTTAGGCTTAAAACACATGAATTTCGGCCCGGCTGTGCATATAAGTAATTTTTTCAAATGTGAAATTTTTTCTTTGACATGTAAAAAAAGAACACACAAATTTTACATATCCATATATGGGATGGCTAGCTCAGTGGTATGAAGTCGGCCTATGGATCCTGAAAACCCTGGTTCGATTCCCACCGGCGACAAACAATTTTCTTAATTTCAAAAGCTACTCCTGTGGCTCCTCCACCACTAACATCTTTGGAGGCCGTGATTTGACGACTGGTAACCGCACTTCACGCGCACAATATATCACTTACCGAGATTTGCTTCGGCAGAGTGCCTCACCCAGTAATGGGTAGAAGGCGTGATGATATATTTATTTATTTATTTATTTTCATAGCGATGTAACAGTTAACAGTTGTAGAAAAATGTAATTTTAAACACCTCAATTTTTTCTTTTTCGATTTGGTTTACCATAGTTCTGAATACATATTGTTCAATTCCTTCTCGATCATATCCTTCAAAACATCGCCTCCTTTCATCATTTCCTAATCCCACCCCAATAACCATGATTACCCTCTTCGTAACGCGCTATCATCGCATCTATCCTATCGCGTATCATAAACAAATCAATTATCACCCAGCGTAACACATCATGCTGGTGCTCTGCTTTAATTACTGGGGTCAATCAGGTCGGCTATTCCAGTTGACCTCCCGGCGGAAACTCCGCCGACCCTGACTTGTATCTTCCGGTATAAGAGGAAACTAAGGGTGCTTCAATCTTCAATGGAACAAGATGTTACTTCCCAGTATCTTCCTCTTGCCGTATGGTATATAATAATGCGGGATATATGGACACATGATAAAGGCTCGTGTGTGTATTGTTCGTATGTTTACCGGATGTCTGCGTATTGATTGGATGTTCCGTTTAGTTTGCTTGACCTCTTTGAGGATGAACAGAAACGGACTAGGAGGAAAGGAAATTGTGTTAGGAAATGTTTTGTTTTTCTTTGGAGAAAAGTTTTTAATTGGATTTACTGTAAGTACAAGATTAGAAATGTTAGTATGGATTAAAATGGTGATTAGACAACTGAAAATTGTTACTTTAATTGGAGGAATATTTTGTGACTTTAATTTAAAACGAAAAACAATACTTTTTTCATTTATTTGAAGTTTGATGCATCTACTCGTACTATGGCAGATGGTCACATCCAGTAATGGGTAAAAGGCGTGACAATGTATTTATCATATTTGATTCATTTATGCCCCTTTTCAAAATAGTTTTGAAAGTAATGGGATAGGTGGCTCAGTGGTATCAAGTCGGCCTGTGGATTCTGAGAACCTCGGTTGAATTCCCTCAACCGACATATAATTTTCGTCACATTAAAGTTAACCCTGTGGTTCCCCTTCCACTAACATTTTTGGAGGCCGTGATTTGACGACTGGTAACCGCACTTCATGCGCATAAATATATCACTTACCGAGATCTGCTTCGGCAGACTGCCACACTTAGCAATGGATAAAAGGCGTGATGATATATTTATTTTATTTATAATTGTTCAAAAACAAGCGTAGTGCGACACTCCCTCCTTTTATTATCTTTAATTTGTTTTCAGTTCTTACATAGAGTGTTTAACTGCAATTGTATGGAATTCACTTTCAAAAACATGCGCAGGGCGACACTCCCTTCCTTTCGTATCTTTTTGTTTCATTTTCAGTTACTGCATTGTGTGGACTTTTCTTTCATATACAAGTGCGGGCTGTTGCTTTCATCTTTTCTAATCTTTGTAGATTCGTTGTTAGGAGTAAGCATGAATAATTTGAGATATTTTATGCATATGTTATGTACGTCGAAGAAAGAAGATGAATGATAAGTGAATAGGAGTATTGAATAGATGTGATTGAAGGTTTGTTGTGTGTTAAATGACGTCGAGTGTAATAAATAAATGAGTTTATATGAAGTGATCTATGAATGTGGTTAAAGTGAGGGTGGTGTATTTGGATGAGAATTTTTGACGAGAGCTGATTATTTGATGAATGTAATGAGTGAATGTTCTATAAGTGATTTTAGGATTCGTGCTACCCCATTTGATGGGATATAGTGTGAAGATATGTATGTATGTATGTATGTGATTCGCTAAGAAAGCAGCATTATAGACAAAAATAAAATGAAGTACTTGACCATTTCTAAAGGAATAACTATAGAACGCTCAACAGTTATTTGTAGTTTAAACTTAACAACCATTTCAATGTAACCTTTGAACTTTCCATTACTACCACAAAACACGTCATCTAGTATACAAAAAGAATCAAGGATCACTCAATTATTTTTCAGCCAAAGTTCCATTATCCGTAACCCGTGACTGTACTTTGTACAGACGAGAAAAACCTTTAAAAAAAGTAATTAAAGGCGCGTCGGCCGCGGGGGTCTCAGGAACTAAAAGTGCCAAGTCCGGAAGTGCAAGACCACCGGAAACAATGGCACTCTCACAAAGAAACCGTTCGCCAGAAAAATCTAAGTGTTAAAGAAGCATTATGGCAAAGTACTAAGTAGATTACTTTATGTGGTCGACTCTTTCGTTCCTTCGGACGACTTCGCTTCTAAACGGTGTTCGTATACGTTCGTTTTTTGTTTCCGCGCGAAAAATTTGCATAGAAATATGGACTGAATTTAGTAACAAAAGAAAAGTTTCAAGGCAATTTCTGCAGCTGAATAGTTTTGACATTGTTTGTGCTTTATAAATAGTTTGAAATTAAATTTGCTAACAAATTACGGATAGTAATTTATTGTTTCAAGATATGAAATGCCAGCAGAAAGTTTGTAATGTTTGATTTGAATTTAATAAGAAGATATGATGACCTTTAACTATTTAACTTAATAAAATACTTCGTATTTGTTATACAGTTTGCAATTTTAATTTAAAGTTTCAAGACATGAAAATTTCATTAAAGACATTCTTCGCTGAAATCTTGAATGTTAAATGAGAAGACATGACAGAAAGGGGATTTTGTGTTGTAGATAATACTCTTTCAAAATATAAAACTATAGTCTTATCAACTTTTAATACGATTATGTACATTCCAATGCATGATACTAATTAATATTTCTTATCAAATTAATCAATTCTGGATGGATATTTTAAAATTTAGAAAAATGGATCTTCGTATGATATGATGTCAAACATCAAATTAATGTAATATGGAAAAAGTTTTTCGAACTCAAGTTTATTAATTAATTTTGATTGAAATTCTATAATTAAGCGCTCCATTCGGCTTAATTATCCAGATAAATAAATGGGGTACTGGCTCAGTGGTGTTAAGTCGACTTGTCGATCCTAAGAACCCTTGTTCGATCCCCACAGCCGACAAAAGATTTTCACCAATTTAAAATTACCCCTGTGGCTCACCCACCACTAACATCTTTGAGGGCCGTGATTTGACGACTGGCAACCGCATATGATATGATGTCAAACATCAAACTAATGTAATATGGAAAAAGTTTTTCGAACTCAAGTTTATTAATTAATTTTGATTGAAATTCTATAATTAAGCGCTCCATTCGGCTTAATTATCCAGATAAATAAATGGGGTACTGGCTCAGTGGTATCAAGTCGACTTGTCGATCCTAAGAACCCTTGTTCGATCCCCACAGCCGACAAAAGATTTTCACCAATTTAAAATTACCCCTGTGGCTCACCCACCACTAACATCTTTGAGGGCCGTGATTTGACGACTGGCAATCGCATATGATATGATGTCAAACATCAAATTAATGTAATATGGAAAAAGTTTTTCGAACTCAAGTTTATTAATTAATTTTGATTGAAATTCTATAATTAAGCGCTCCATTCGGCTTAATTATCCAGATAAATAAATGGAGTACTGGCTCAGTGGTATCAAGTCGGCTTGTGGATCTGAAGAACCCGGGTTCGATCCCCACAGCCGACAAACATTTTCACCAATTTAAAGTTACCTCTGTGGCTCTCCCACCGCTAACATCTTTGAGGGCCGTGATTTGACGACTGGCAACCGCATATGATATGATGTCAAACATCAAATTAATGTAATATGGAAAAAGGTTTTCGAACTCAAGTTTATTAATTAATTTTGATTAAAATTCTATAATTAAGCGCTCCATTCGGCTTAATTATCCAGATAAATAAATGGGGTACTGGCTCAGTGGTATCAAGTCGACTTGTCGATCCTAAGAACCCTGGTTCGATCCCCACAGCCGACAAAAGATTTTCACCAATTTAAAATTACCCCTGTGGCTCACCCACCACTAACATCTTTGAGGGCCGTGATTTGACGACTGGCAATCGCATATGATATGATGTCAAACATCAAATTAATGTAATATGGAAAAAGTTTTTCGAACTCAAGTTTATTAATTAATTTTGATTGAAATTCTATAATTAAGCGCTCCATTCGGCTTAATTATCCAGATAAATAAATGGGGTACTGGCTCAGTGGTATCAAGTCGGTTTGTGGATCCTAAGAACCCTGGTTCGATCCCCACAGCCGACAAGCATTTTCACCAATTTAAAATTACCCCTGTGGCTCTCTCACCACTAACATCTTTGAGGGCCGTGATTTGACGACTGGTAACCGCACTTCACGCGCATAAATATATCACTTACCGAGATCTGCTTCGACAGACTGCCCCACCCAGTAATGGGTAAAAGGCGTGATGATATATTTATATTTATTTTATTTATAAATCTATGATATTCAGCTTGCAATACAATTTCTATGTAAGATTAAATTTGAAGATACAAAAAGGTCTAAATATTTGAATTGCGATTGATCAGGAAATCTATCAAAATATAGAAGAATAAGAACAACAGAAACAATTGAAGACAGTAAAACTTAGTTATCGTTGATCAAGAAAATACAAGTGCTTGTTTACTTCGTTACTTCTTATTCAGTTATTTGTTTACTTGTAATTTGCTACTTTCTGTACGTCTGGCACAATATTATTTTATTTTTCTCGTAAAATTATCTTACGAAATAGCATGCGACCTCTCTGATTTTCTCTTTTTAAGCACTCAATTTTTTTGCTTGTAGTAAAATCACTCGAGAAAACTATTATTAGGTAAAAGTAAAAAAAAATCGTGCAAAACATAAATTTATCGTGAAAATCTGAAGATCTAGTAGTAGATGATAAAAATGTAACATCAACGGCATAAATCGAAAATTGTATGAAATTAAACTGAATATGATTATTTCTTTGTAGTTAATTTAGCAATGACAGAAATGTCAACAGGAGCTAGTGACAGGTGGAGTTAATAAATCATTTGTTGTGTTTGCCTGTCTATCTCTATGTTAATATAGCATCCTCGAGAAACAATAGGTAATAGCATTCCTGTCAATTCAAATGCAACCTAGTTACGGGAATCCTGATGTCCTGAAAGATAAACATCTTGTTTTTGCTTTGCGCCATTATATTCATGATTCATTTGTATTCATACTGTTTACTTAACAAAAACAAGTCAAATAGAGACGTCATATCGACATCGTCTCGGCAGATATTCAAACTAAATCTCAACAAGATGTGTTTTTGTTATTCGTCGTGATATCATCCAACTTAGATCCGAAGTTTTGCTACTAAAAACGCGCCAAACTCAAATTGGATCGAATCGTATCACGTCTCTGGAAATTATTGCTTCCGTCGGTGAAACGGGGAATTTTAAAGTACAGGAAAATAAAACTAACAAGTTATGAGTTTTAAAAAGATCAAGAAGGATATTCGATTTGCAGAGGAATGCACGGAAAGTTTTTCCTTCACATTTATTCATGTTTTTATTGGGTTTACTGCATGGTGCACTTAAAAATGTAGATGCTGTTTACTGAAATGTATTCTGCTGCGCTATGGTTATTTTTGAAATGTTTAGTTGGTATTTTCATATTTCAGTCTTTCTGTATACTTTTCTGTAGTTTATATACTGAAATGGCCTTGTTTAATGCTAATAATCGTATGTTGTGTTTAATATTCTTTCAGGAAGTGATATTAAATATTCCTGCTGTAGATTAGACTCTTTATTTATGCAACTAGTGTTAAAAATGTCACTTTATTGCACGAGACGGCTTGTGCTTGCAAACTTCGGAGTTAAAACACGACTTATATTCATTATTTTTTCTGTGATCGATTTTTAACTAATTATACTAATATAATTAATGATATTTCAAATATCAAAAATATTTATTTTATTTAAGTTTATTTCGTAGCAGCTATTAATTAAATTTTTTTTGCACAATCTAATAAAAACGTTCAAAAAATAATTATATCTTAAAAACTAAAGATGATATGAAAGTGCGCTCAACGGCATAGAATTCCTCGTATCTTGTTTAGTTTTTGAGATATAGCTTCAGGAAAGTAGAAAATATGATGAGGTAATTTTTTTTGGAAAATTGAACTTTTCTGAAGGTTATATCTTCAAAACTACACAAGATATGAAAATGTACTCAACGGCATTGATTTCCTCGTGTTCGAATTGACTTATAAGCAAATTTTTAGCGATTTTTATTTTTTGAAAATTTCTTAAGGGGTACCCCTTTGATTTTTTTCGATTTTAGGCTATGTTCAGAGCAATTGCTGTAAAATACTTCCTCGTACGAATATTGTAACGAAAATTTACATACATATGTATTTTCATCCGCTGAATCAAATGGTAAAATCCCCAAGTGCATATGTCTTTTAGTTTTTGAGATATTATTCGGAAACAGCTCGATGAGAAAATTTTGGCGAAAACTTTTAGAAAAATAAAAATGCTGAAAATATGTTTACAAGTCAATTGAAGCACGAAAAATTCAATACCGTTGAGCACATCTTCATATAATGTTTAGTTTTTGAGATATAGTCTCGGGAAAGTCGAAAATATGATGTGGTAATTTTTTTGGAAAATTGAACTTTTCCGGAGGTTATATCTTAAAAACTAAACAAGATATGAAAATGTACTCAACGGCATTGAATTTCTCGTGTTCGAATTGACTTATAAGCAAATTTTTAGCGATTTTTATTTTTTGAAAATTTCTTAAGGGGTAACTCCTTTGATTTTTTTCGATTTTAGGCTATTTTCAGACTGTTTGCTCTAAAATACTTCCTCGTACGAATATTGTAACGACAATTTACATACATATGTTTTTTGACCCGCTGAATCCACTGGTAAAGTACATATGTCTTCTAGTTTTTGAGATATTGTTAAAAAACTGCTCGATGAAAAAATTTTGGCGAAAACTTTTAGAAAAATAAAAAATGCTGAAAATTTGTTTACAAGTCAATTGAAGCACGAGAAATTCAATGCCGGTAAGCGCATCTTCATATCTTGTTTAGTTTTTGAGATATAGCCTCAGGAAAGTCGAAAATATGATGAGGTAATTTTTTTGGAAAATTGAACTTTTCCGGAGGCTATATCTTAAAAACTAAACAAGATATGAAAACGCACTCAACGACATTGAATTCCTTATGTCCAAATTGATTTATAAGAAATTTTTTAGCGATTTCTATTTTTCCAAAATTTATTAAGGAGTCACCGAATTCGAATGCCGTAGAATAACAACCAAAAATAAATTAAATGCAAAATTGTGTACATTTGATAACATAAATATTTTAATATTTAGTTCTAGTTTTATCTCATTAGATGTCATATTGCAATGTGTCGAACGTGAATTATAGTATACCACAAATTCGCAAAAGAAAAATAGAGAAATGTGGAAAAGCCATGACACCCAGCCGGGAATTTAACCCAGGACATATTACAAGCTAGGCGGACGCTCTGCCACTATAGTAGGTCCTGGATTCGATTCCCGACTGGGTCTTATAACTTTTTCACATTTCTCTATAAATGTATATTTTCTGTTAATCACAATTAAATAATATGGTGTGGCTAGCTCAGTGGTATGAAGTCGGCCTGTGGATCCTGAGAACTCTGGTTCGATTCCCACAGACGACAAACAATTTTCATAATTTCAAAAGCTACCCCTGTGGCTCCTCCACCACTAACATCTTTGGAGGCCGTGATTTAACGACTGGTAACCGCACTTCTCGCGCATAAATATATCACTTACCGAGATCTGCTTCGGCAGAGTGCCACACCCAGTAATGGGTAGAAGGCGTGATGATATATTTATATTTTATTTATATTTATATATCGTTTAATATCTACAAAATTTAAAAATGTCATTTCAATTTTGCTGTGCAGATTGTACATTACTTTTTATTATTTATATTCAGTCGTTGATAAAACTATTATTAAAAAGTTGAACATATTAAATTTCTTACAACAAACATAACTTTTTAATAAAACCATCTACAAGATTTTAATTCAACTCTGGATAAAAACAATTTCTGTATCCACGATTGCAACTTTTGTTGTGCTACGCAGATGTATATACATAAACGAACAGCAGTTACAGTTCAAGGTTTTTAAAGTTCCTTTAATATTCCTCCTACACAGGGATGTATATGTCAACGCTATCTTTTTTGCAATTTTCTCTCTTACAAACAAGAAGAGGTTTCTTTTCCGGAGGAGATTTAATATTGTTCCTCCGCGACTTCAGTGATGTTTACTTCAGTGTCTTCAGGCTACTCTAGCTTCGTTTCAGCGTTTCAGATCGTAATAAAATTGATGGATACTGAAATTTAGATCCAGAGAAAACTCAATCTCAATTCGAAATTCTCTTAATTTTGTTTTCCTTCTGTGGGGATGTTATTTGATACTTTAAATTAATTTGAGTGCGTGGTAGTATTTCAAGTTTAATTTTACTTATTTTGTTTTATTTATTTGTTCTTTATGTCATGAACTACAGCGAATTTAATGCGCATTTTAAAATGTTATTTTCTACAGAGTAATCAGAGGTAACTATTTCATTTGGCAATAAAAAAAAATACTTGAAATTAGTAAGAATGATACATAATACTTATTTATAAGAAATTTTTCTGTTGGTAATTATTAGAAATAACTTTTGAAAAAGCAATGAGCGGTCGTCGGGATTTGAACCCAGAACCTTTCACTCGCATGGTGACTGCTCTAACCAATTGAGCTACAAACACTCGGCGAATACTCATGCTTTTTCGTGCAATCTTTAGTTGAAGAAATGTAAAGTGACATGGGTTGCGTCAATTCGTTACAAGTCAACAACCTAGTATGCGTTGGGTGAATTCCCTGGGTGAAATTATTATAAGAAATTTGTTGATTTACAATTTGTCTGTTGGTAATTATTAGAAATAATTTATGAAAAAGCAATGAGCGTTCGCAGGGATTTAAACCCAGAACCTTTCATTCGCATGATGACTGCTCTAACCAATTGAGCTACAAACACATTATTATAATAATTTCACCCAGGGAATATCACCCAACGCATACTAGGTTGTTGACTTGTAACGAATTGACGCAAGCCATGTCACTTTACATTTCTTCAACTAAATATTGCACGAAAAAGCATGAGTATTCGCCGAGTGTTTGTAGCTCAATTGGTTAGAGCAGTCACCATGCGAGTGGAAGGTTCTGGGTTCAAATCCCAGCGAACGCTCATTGCTTTTTCAAAAATTATTTCTAATACTTATTTATGTACCAAGGGTGAAAACAGGCGTTTCTGGCCTGATTATTAGCACGAGGCGCAAATCACCGAGGGCTAATAACATGCTCAGGGTCAGAAACGCTAATTTCACCCGTGGTACATACAATATTTTATGCACAACGAAATAACATTTAAATACATGTTCAAAAGATTAAAATATGTAAATAGGTTATATGTCAGAATGACATTTTGCAGAATCAAGTGTTCACAATAAACAAAAATTGTCATTTTATATATGTATCCATAGGAATGATTTCTTTTTGTCCCATGGGCCAAAACTAAATGTTTAATCCCGCTTTTTAAGGCTAAAATACATGCTTTTCGGCCCGGTTGTGCATAAATTTATTTATTGTTCTGATTAGCTAAACAAATTTCATGACCAACGTATTGGACCGTAGAAACGAGAACTCGATTTTCGCAGCCGATAAACTGATTTTCTTCATATTAAAATTACCCCTGTAGCTTCTCCTATACTAACAGCTTTGGAGGTCATGATTTGACGGCTAGATATCGTATTTTACGTTCAAAAATATATTTGAATGCAATCACATAATTATACTCGTATATATGTTTATAGTTATTATTCTAAATTGTTTGCGAAATCACAAATTTATATTTAGTAGCATTTAAATAGGACTTAATTTCGTAGGATTAATAAAACCGCATTTAAAATGAAAGTATGTAGACCATTAAATTAAAATTCTTCATTTGCAAAGGTCGTACAAAGCAATTTGTCGTGGCAAGATTCTGTTTTAATATCATGAGGCCGTTAGCCATAAACTGCAGTAGGATGTAGGTCTACGTAGGCAGGGTAATCAGGAAAACAAATGAAATTAGAGGTTATATGCGCCTACTATGATTTGTATCACGAGGAGCGGAGGTGCTTCTAGACTCCACCTCGTGAAATTGCTTCTGGCAAATTGCATTGTACTTATTACGCTTGAAAATTTGTTAGAGGTCTCCTTCCGTGTTTTCTACTAAACCAATTTCGGTTTATTTGACTGCATTAAAACATTGATTTTGTTGAGAGTTTGTAATTAAAAAGGGGATGTTATTATTTATTTATTATGGTTTTCGTGGTGGAGTACAATTAATTTTAAACATAACATCATAATGGAGAGAGAAATATTAAAAAAACATGTAATAATTTTTGTTATTGTAGTTGTTAAATGAATGAGGTAATAATGTTCATTATAAACTTACCTATATTTGTATTTATGTCGAATCGATTATCGTTTTGTCCACATATTCATTTAACCTGAAAAAGAAAGCAGACATGAAATATTTTATACTATATTCACAAGATATTAGTTATTTATTTTACTGTCGTGGTATTCAATCTATTTCTTCCGATTATTTAATATTAATAATAATTTTGTGATTATTCCAAAGATATATTAGATGAATTTGATTCTGCACAGATAAAATTAGAACCACAGTAGTCAAAGTAGCTTTACGAAAAACAATACGAATTTATTGTATCGTTTATCCAAAAATAACGATTTTGATTTGTATGAATAGCTGTTGCTTGACAACTTTGTACACCCTAGGGCTATAATAGCCAAATAACGCACGGTTTTGAGGACCGATAAGCAAGTTTATAATACCAAAATAAAATAAATTATTTTCATACTCGTGCAAAATGAGTACCGTTTCATGCTTGTTGTATAACATATTATTTCAAACTAGGGTTGTTGATTTTTCGAATATTCGAGACTTCGAATGTTCGGATTTATTGAACCTTCGAATTTAGATTCGAATTTTTGTATATTCCGAATTTTCGAATTTTCGAATTTTTGAATATTACGAATTTTCGAATTTTCTAATTATTCTAATTGTGAATCTGGATCCTAACGTGAACACGGCATGTTGATATGAATTATTTTTAGAATAAACTCATTTGCAGAGTTTTGTATTCATTCATAAGTAATTATAATTAATGATTATTATTTGCCAAATTAATTCAATTTAGACTTAAAATTTCGCTACACTATCAAAAACGTTTTAATTAAGACGTTTTTGTATCCTTTTTATTGCCATTTTAAAACGATTTACTAAATGTCCGTAGCATTTAGATGGGTGGTAAGAGAATAGATATCTTGCTAAACTTGCAGAGTTTTTTTAATTGCTAAAAATTTATTATGATCTCTCGACTAGAATACTATCGGACAGTAGGTAATTTCTTTTTCTAGGACATTTTTTATATCCGACATTAGGTTGATTTTTATCTGTTTTATTTATACAAATGTTTTACCTGAATCAGAATCAAATATCTAAATTATTCCGCTTAGTTTCATGATGCAATTCCATACTTATGTGAACTATGACCTTTTAAATTGCTTGTAGTAGTATTAGCAGCAGAATACTAGTTATATTAGAAAAGCATAAAAATAAAAGTAATGAGAAACACGTAACTGTGTTATTTTATAATAACAAGATTCAAATTAAGATAATCTGCGGAATATGGACTGTAAATACTGAAAATATAAAGAATACAAATAAAATTTGTATCTATGTAGGAAGTTATATTTTCAGTGTTTATTTACTTGGCCATTAGTAATTTGATGTTTATTTTAACGAGTGTTAATTATCTTATATTGTACACAAGATCCGGTTGCATAAAGCAATGTTAACTATTCGCATGTTATTAGCTAACAGCATGTTAAAAGTTAACCATGGCCAAGATGGCTGACGTGGTGTCAGCCATCTTGGCCACGTTTTACATGTTTTCGTATTTTTATGTCATAATTAATTAATATCAGTTTTTTATTAGTTAAATAGTAATGGTAACATAATATTTGTAACTAATAATTATAAGTTTAATGAATACTATAGAAATAAAACAAAAGACAAAATGTCTATTGCGATGTGGAATTGAGTCTTAATAAATAAGAAAAAATAGGAAATAAGAAATTTTACATCACTTCTATCAGGCCATCATTGTTCATGACCTGTAATCGAATGAACTATATAACTATAAAATATTTGAAATACCAATTTTAATATTACTATTTATTTTATTTACCCTTAACAAATTTCTTGAGAAATATATCATTCTAGAAGTTCTGAAAACAACAACATTAATTTTTCGTAAACAAAGTCATTGTTTCCGTAAGAACCAAATGAATTACGACCAAAAATAAATACTCCTTATGCAGATTTATGACTTGTAAGTGGTTAATAGCAAAAAATCACCATTCAGGACCATTCACATCCGCTGAATGTAAGTTTATCGTGACCACGGGTGCAGTTTCAGAACAGTTTCAGATCCTCCTTTCTTCTTTTTCTTCTCTTCGTCTTATTTGCATATTTATAACTGGCGCCTTGCCAACAGAGGAATTCGTTACTTCTTTTCCATTTTTGACTATCGAAATTCCCGATCTTTGGACTACGTTTTATTTCCTTCAATTAAATCTTAATTAAGTCTTTTCACGCTTTATAACGGTGGAGAAAATTTGTAGTTAGATTTGTTCGTTTTTTGGCGGTTAGGGTGCTGTTTTTTCCGTTGTTTTTTATTACTTTACATTTTGTGCTAACTGCAAAGGCAAGATTAATTAGTGTTTTGTTTTTAGGGATGATTATGAGTCTGTTATTTTGTGATTAATTGTTTTATAAGTTGTATTTTGTTCATGTAACTGTACATCTGTAAATTTGTGAAGTATGAAATATCTGTAATTGAAGCACAATATGTGAATGTAAATATTTCATTTGTTAAATTATTTGTGGGTGGGAAACTGGAAACCATCTTTCATTCGTGAAAGTAATAACTTTCAAATTGTTGTGGTTTCTATAATTTTCAGTTCATATATATATTTCAAGCGCAAGCGAAGCAATAACTAACTTCGCTTACGTTGCTTTCGTTAAGTAATAATAAATTCAAATTTAATTGTTGTAAAATAAAATGATTTTGAACAGTAACTACTGTAAAAATAGAATTAATCAACAAATATTAATGATCGAGTCTGTATGTGGATTTGAGAACCCGGGTTCAATTCCCACAGCCCACAAACAATTTTCACCATATGTAAATTACCCCTATGGCTCCTCCTCACTAACGTCTTTGGAGGCCGTGATTTTATAATTGGTAACCGTACTTCACGCGCAAATATATCTCTTACCGAGATCTGCTACCGCAGATTTCCACATCCAGTAATGACTGGAAGGTGTGATGATATATTTATTTGATTTATTTTTAATATGACAACTTAGTACTTATTTTTCTATTTATACCTGATTTAAGAGACTGTTTTTGACTTTACCTGACTTTTTTGTTGTAACCTTTGATACGTAGTCTGTTGTCAATATGATTCTTACCAAACAAATTAAACTTTTTGAATTATTTATGATTAATTATTGATTAAGGGCCAGTTTTTCAATCGCCGGTTTACTCTCGGTTAGTATTAATCATGATTAAATAATAATGGAAACCATAGTTTCCATTATTATTTAATCATGATTAACATTAATCGGTGATTGAAAAACTGGCCCTAAATTGAACGAAAAAAATAGTCTGCATAATATCAGGAAAATGATTTTACTTGACTCAGTGGATTCAAATCCTCGGCCTGCGGGCTCGTATTTCAAACAACCGCTTCGTCAAGTAAAACATCACTTTCCTAACTAAATAAAATATAAATATATCATCACGCCTTTTACCCATTACTGGGTGTGGCACTCTGCCAAAGCAGATTTCGGTAAGTGATATATTTATAAATTACGGCCCCTAAAGATGTTAGTAGTAGTTTTAATGTTGTGAAAATTGTTTATCGGCTGTGGGACTCAAATCTGGTTGCTCAAATCCACAGGTCGACTCAATACCACTGAGCTACCTACCTCATAATAAAATTAAAATAAATATATTATCACGCTTTGGACCATTTATTGGGTGTGACACTCTGCCGTAGCTCATCTCATATATTTATGCGCGAGAAGTACGGTTACCAGCCGTCAAATCACATATGCGCGTGAAGTGCGGTTTCCAGCTATCAAATCACGGCCCCCAAAGATATTAGTAGTGGGAGAGCCAGAGGGGGTAATTTTAATATGGTGAAATTGTTTGTTGGCTGTGGAAATCGAACCAGGGTTCTCAGGATCCACATGCCGATTTGATACAACTGAACCACCTACCACATATTGTAATATAATATTATAGAGGTTTTCTTATATTTTTTCATTTTGCACATAATATTGTACGAACAATTCAATCATTGCATTTAGTTGTACCTACCAAAATTACCAGTTTATGTACCTTCCATACTAATCCTGTTTTCCTAATACATTATGTACTTTAGTTACTAATTATCGTATAACATCGTACCTTGCTAGCTTTGCAATACCCAATTTTCCACATCTAGTGGTTTGTTTAACAACTGAATGTAGTTTAAACTAAAGTTCTTGAGGCTAGAAGTAGAATTGTATGCAATAGCACATATTGAACGTATATCAATACATGTACAGTTTACAAAGTTTTGACAAATAGTTCAGTCGTGGTACATAAAATTAGTTTTCTAGTACAATTGTAGAATTCAGAACTTTCGACAGATGTTTGCCAACTATGCACTTGTTAAAGTTATTCACATTTAATTTATATTTAACGGAATAGAAAATCGTTTAAGTTTAATATAAGAGAAAATTAATTTATGTGAATGAAAATATTTCATATCTAGCGTCTTGTTTTATTTGCGTAACAGAAACTTAAACTGAAACATCTGCCTAATTGGATCTGAAGTTGGTATCTGAACAATAATCTTTTTTAAACAAGGTATTATTGTTACTACAGAGTGATCAAACGGAATTGTTTCAGTTGCAAAAAAATTCCGTAGATCTTTTTATTTTTATGGGATGGCTAGCTCAGTGGTATGAAGTCGGCCTGTGAATCCTGAGAACCCTGGTTCGATTCCCACAGGCGACAAACAATTTTCATTATTGGCTCCTCCACCACTAACATATTTGGGGGCCGTGATTTGACGATTGGTAACCGCACTTCAAGCGCAAAATATATCACTTACCGAGATGTGCTTCGACAGAGTGCCACACCCAGTAATGGGTAGAAGGCGTGATAATATATTTATTTTATTTATTTTTTATTCCACAGTTGGCACAACGCCAGGTAAAAGCGGAAATACTATATGAAATGTCTAATAAATACAATTAGGTTATGTCAGGAGTCTGATAGCTAATAGAATTTTGACTTTTTGAGTAATACAAATCTGGATTATTGCTATGTTAAGTAGTAAAATGAAGGGTGCGGGAAACAACAATTTTATTTATGGATATTTAGGAAAAATATAATTAAAAACCTGTACCTTAGCAAATTTTATGCTTAACCATATTCTCAAAAAAGTTTATACAATCATATTACCGTTTGGTCTTCAGGAAGTGATTTGGATTAACTTTTTTAAATCGAGCTAGAATAAGATTAACTAATTCAAAGCTCCCTTCGTTGAAGTGTATCCCATTTTTATTTTTTAATAACGTGTGTTTTTTCGAGATAAATCCAGTTCACTTACTTCGGTAATTACAAATTATTGCGCTTCAGAAAACCACAAAATTGCTGTTGTCTATCTGAAAATACGAGCATTGAACCTTGCTATCATAAACTACAGATACAAGGGAAGAATTTTACTGACAGCTTCAAAAAGCGTATATTTTTCTCTGGTCAATTCACAATAAAATCAGTGTTAAAATCTTCACAAAAGCAAACATCTGCTCGCGACAAATGTCAGAAGCACCATTGCACTCTACCACTACACAGATGTAAGCCATTCTGGGAAAAACGGAAACGGAAGCCAATATTCATGTAACGGCGCGAAGGCAGTTTGAACGCATTTCTCCACCCTGTGCTGTGGAACTTTTCAACTTTAAACTGTGCAAATAAACCGTACGAAAGAGCCTGTGTAAATATATAATCACTTGATGCAACTAGAATTGAATTTCATGCTGCGTCTTCCTCGTTTCTGACTCACAGGACGAATTTGTTTGTTGGATCGCCAGCAGGTGACTCTCAAGTGAAGCGGAAACAATGAAATATTAAATTTTACGATAGAAACACTAAGATAAATATTTGTTTAGTTGTTACTTTGTTTTTTACAGTCAAATTTGACAAACAGCATTTCATATTTTGTACCATAAAAAAACCTGTCTATAAATTTAAATCAGTAATAGATTATTATTCAACGAGCAAGTAGTGATAGCTATTACTGATGAGAATGAAATTTGCGACACGAGCCATAGACGAGTGTTTTAGTTTATCCAAATGAGTAATAAATAGTCATTATACCCGAGTTCATTACTATATTTTGCCTACAACATGTCTAGATAAGTTTGATGAAAATAATAATTATTAGCGGTTATAAGACGTGAATATCTAACATTAGTTGTATTGTTATAATAACCTCGATGTGGTTAAGTAGTCTTGAGTAATAATTTTTTATTATGGGATGGCTAGCTCAGGGGTATGAAGTCGGCCTGTGGATCCTGAGAACCCTGGTTCGATTCCCACAGAAGACACACAATTTTCATAATTTCAAAAACTACCCTTGTGGTTCCTCCACCACTAACATCTTTGGGGGCCAGGATTTGACGACTGATAACCGCACTTCACGCGCAAAATATATCACTTACCGAAATCTGCTTCGGCAGGGTGCCACATCCAGTAATGGGTAGAAGGCGTGATGATATATTTATACAATTAAATAATAATGGAAACTATGGATTCTAATATTATATAATCATGATTAACATTAATTGAGAGTAAACCGGTGATTGAAAAACTGGTCCTTAATGATCAAGGAAAAATATTTATTATAATGCAGAAAATTACAAGGAATTCAGTAGTGAAGTTGTCAGGACTGTGTCTTGTTTAGTTTGGGTGACATAGACATTAATGTCACAAAGACTATTAATAAATAATTGATTTGAAAAATACCATCTGATAAAAGAAATATAAATAAGCAATGAACATATTATGTCAACGTAACTATGAAATAAAAAGGAAATAAATCAATAAATTAATGACAAACTATAAACGACGACTGAAAATCAAGCACTTTAAATTCATTAAAGTTTTATCTATCAACGGATCCAATAAAGCAAACAGTCCCTTTGATCATTTTATAACAGCTTCACCTCTTTTTAAAACAAAACCATTAATGATCAACTTTAACTTCCTTTGACTGCTATTTTAAATTATAATTCCTAGAAGCATTTAATATCATCCAGATAATAAAAAATAAATAAATAAATATGTCATCATGCCTTCTACCCATTACTGAGTGTGTCACTCTGCCGTAACAGATCTCGGTAAGTGATATATTTATACGCGTGAAGTGTTTTAATGTGGTGAAAATTGTTTATCGGCTGTAGGAATTGAACCGAGGTTCTCTAATCTATAGGCCGACTAGATATCAATGAGCCACGTACCTCATAATAAAATAAAAAATAAATATAAAAATATCATCACGCCTTTTACCCATTACTGGATGTGGCACTCTGCCTTAGCAGATTTCAGTAAGTGACGTATTTATACGCGTGAAGTGCGATTACCTGTCGTTAAATCAGGACCCCTAAAGACATTAATAGTAGTATTAATGTGGTGAAAATTGTTTATCGGCTGTGGGAATTGAACCTGGTTTCTCAAATCCACAGGTCTACCCGATATCACTGAGCCACCTACCCTACAATAAAATAAAAATAAAGGTAAATATATCATCACGCCTTTTACCTATTACTGGATGTGGCACTCTGCCTTAGCAGATCTCGGTAAGTGATATATTTATACGCGTGAAGTGCGGTTACTAGCCGCCAAATCATGGTCTCTAAAGATGTTAGTAATGGGGAAACCACTAAGGTAAATTGAAAGTGGTGAAAATTGTTTGTCAGCTGTTGGAATCGAACCCGGTTTCTCAATGTTAGTGACGGGGGAAGCCTCAGGGGTAATTTTTATGTCGTGAAAATTGTTTGACACTTGTGGGAATCGAACCGAGGTTTTCAAATCCACAGGTCGACTCGATACCACTGAACCACCTGCCCCATAATAACAATAATTAATTCGTATTACCGGAAATGGGAAAAATATACTTTATTAAATTGTTCTCTCTGCAAACAAGATTACTTTAATAAAATACCGGCGGCATGTAACAATATTTTCGTAATTCCGTCCACGTAGGAAAACCATTTGGGCTTAGGCTTCACAGTTCGTAAACCTTAAAAACCCTAAACCTTTCTAAGCAGGCAGTCAAAATGGCGGAAAGGGCGTTATTTTAGGTAATTTCCTTAACGCACATTTTAACAAGAAACACAACGGTACACTCCAGATATTGTGTTTGTAAATATTTTATTGTACCGCGTGAGTGGAATATTTGCAGCGTAGATTCCGATTCGTAATTTACCATCGATGTTGATGGTTTGTAAAGTTTTATGTGATTTTTCTTGTAAGTTTCGGGTGCGTTCGAACTTATTTCCGCAATCGTAAATTTGTGGTTGGCAGTCTGAAGTTTCTGGTTCAGTGTACGTTTCCATTTGAAGAATTGCTGTTGGCCCTTAGTTTATATTACTTCTGCTTTTCATTGTTTATGTTTTCTGGAAATTTCTGCAATCACTCGGGCATTTGAGTTTTTTTACTCGCTCTATAAATCAAATCAAACTTTTTTCCTTTTGTAAAATTATTTCAAAATTTTAACAACCTAATTCTCAGAAGAATTTTAGCTAAAATTTAGCGAATCCTAAATTTTTGATTTATTAAATGATCTAAACGATATACCGTAAAATGGGGTAATGGTTCAGTGGTATCCGAGTCGACCTGTGGATCCTAAGAATCCTGGTTCGATCCCCACAGCCGACAAAACATTTTCACCAATTTAAAATTACCCTTGTGGCTCCCCCACCACTAACATCTTTGGCGGCTGGTAACCGCACTTCTCGCGCATAAATATATCACTTACCGAGATCTGCTTCGGCAGAAAGCCACACCCAGTAATGGGTAAAAGGCGTGATGATATATTTATTTTATTTTTTTTTGGGATGGCTAGCACAGTGGTATGAAGTCGGCCTGTGAATCCTGAGGTCCCTGGTTCGATTCCCACAGGCGACAAATTTTCATAATTTGAAAAAGCTATCCCTGTGGCTCCTCCACCACTAACATGTTTGGGAGCCGTGATTTGACGACTGGTAACCGCACTTCACGCGCAAAATATATCACTTACCGAGATCTGCTTTAGCAGAGTGCCACACCCAGAAATGGGTAGAAGGCGTGATGATATATATATACCGAAAAAAGTTTAAATAAACTTTAATATAATCTTGTTGCCCTTCATTTTCGAAAAGTGAATTGAATTAACTTTTTTTTTAATTGGACAAGCATATACGATTAACTAATCCAAAATTAAGGATTAGCTAAAACTTGTTTGTCTGTAAATGATTTATTACATTTCATTCTACATCATAAATACAAGAAATGTGCATATGAGACGAGACCTTAAATATCTTTAAGAAATTGACAATTCTTAAATATTTCACATGTAGCGTTGAGCGTAAAATAATTTAATATAATAAACGTCACCCATTTTTTTTGCAAAAATAATTGATTTCAAATAAGTAATATGGTATTTAAATTTATTGGCACTAAAGTAGTGATTTGCTAATAGCCAGTTATAAAGCCAGTACTTAAATTTTAAACTTGGTTTAATTAAACAAAAGCATAAAGAAGTTGCATGTCATGTAACATAAATTATATTGCTATAAAACATTCAATTTGCATTTATTTAAACAAAGTTTAAAATATAACTTTGTCCCTGCAATTATTTAAAAAAATATATATTGAGGATCTAAATATGTATAATTATGTAGAAATATATGACGAATTAAATTGTGTAATCCTCAATTTCATATCTAGTTTCATATTATTTTAAATTAACCGTAAACAGAAACAAACATGAATATAAAAATAAGCATCTAAATAAATAGTATACCTATATTATATTTTTCATTTCATTAATCCTTATAATTTAAATAAAAGCTTGCAATGAGATGAATCTCTGGAAACATGTCTTTAGAATTTGTAAATAGCATTCGACGACCCCCTCCAATGTCTACGCGACCCCCCGAGGGATCACGACCCACACTTTGAAAACCACTGGTCTAGATAATCTTCTATAATAAAGTTTCAGAACTGCCGGAATTACAAGAACCTTCGAGACCATTCTATTACATGTTTGTTACACCATCTGCGTCTTCTAATTCGTATAATCTGCCTATTTCTACCCCAAGTAGTTTGCGGTCTTTAAGATTGAGACCCTGACCAAAAACACGATCAAAAACATGAAAACATGATTCCATCAGCGTCACGATTAATCAGCAACAATTATTTATGGCGGCTGCGTCATTAATAAACGTTTAAAACCAGAAAATATTAATTTTACTTCTATAATTTCCTTTAATTGCGGATAAGAAGTTAAAAAAATAAGAAAGGAACATGAACTTATATCCATATATTCTGTAACTGTATCAGTATCTTAATGATCGATAAGTTGATGATAGTCGTAGTCCAGTGTATAAAAGTGAGGTAAAACTTGCGTTTTTAATTAACAAGCAAGAGGTCGTGCGTTCAAATCTCAAAAAAATACGATTGTGTCTTAGTGGTCCGAATTCCACTATAAGCTGTAGGTCCCCTGTACTGTAATTGGGACTTACTTCCTGTTGTGCAGACTAACAAATAAATAATAAAAAATAAATAATTTTTATTTTTCATAGTTATTTTGCAGATGATCAGAATTTCGGTATTTTGAAACCAGAATAATTTACTTTGGCATTTTTGTGTCATATTCATGCATTTTGTTTACTAATATACGTAGCTATAAAAATAATATAATAACAGCTCACTGACAGTTCCGTAAAAAGTGTGTTTAAAAATATTTTTTTTTATATACTGGCAGTTTTGTACAAGATCAGAAGTAAATATATATAAAACAATAAATGATTTTGATCGCAGAATCCCGAAATGGTGGTAATCTGCGAATTAATCACAAAAAATAAGGGTTGTCAATAACTTATCGGTTATTAACAGATAATAATCAAGTTACTGAATAGGGTAAATTATTGTGAAACTGAATTCGTTTGACAACTTCGCGGTAACTTGTATAGTTTTCAATGTGTTTGGTCACGAAATGGAACATTGTTGAATCGCAAAGTTGTATGTGTTATTGCAACGTGCCGAAGATGAAATGTGTTTGACCTGTCCTCGTTTACATTTGACCTCTTGTGAAAAGGTCAACAGAAATAGGGTTGTAGTTATCTTTTGTTCACTGTCATTATGTCTGCGTATTTTGTCATTAAAATTGGTGACGGAAAAGCTAGATTATGACGTATTATTATCATTTTACTGGCGTGTGTAAAACTGGCTTACAGTTCAATTTATAGCCAAAAATACATTGCGTCGTTCGAATGCTTTGCATTCCATTATAAGGTCTATATTCCCTGTAATGTAATTGGAAATAAAAAATAAATAATTCATGTTACAAATTTAATGGAAAAATTTTAGATGAAATTATTATCCAATTAAATTCATCCATTTTAAATTACGTGTGCGAAATGAACCAATCAAATTAAAATAACAATGATTATTTTTTGACCTTTCTTAAAACCAATGGAACTATTGCCTTGCAACAATTTTTTGAATTATTTTCAATTTATTTTCACTCTCTTGATATATTCTTACTCATAGCGCCGGTATTATCAATCACATTTATTTCTTAAATACTGTTTAAGAAAGACAACAGCGCATCACTTATAGGAAATTAACATTGCTGTCACAATTTAAACTATAGTTAACGATAAATAAATTTTTATAATTTCGGCCAATAATATCCCTCAAAAAATTATCACTTATGCCATGAGTTTGCTAGGTAACAAGCAGTGTTTACCATATAATAATAATTGTTTTTAAATATCATTTTCAAGATTTGGTTATGAAATGATTCAATTAACACAATTATTAAAAAATTCCATCTGAATACCCTTTTATCATTGATAAATAAATAAAAAATAAATATATCATCACGCCTTTTATCCATTACTGGGTGTGGCACTCTGTCGAAGCAGATCTCGGTAAGTGATATATTTATACGCGTGAAGTGCGGTTACCAGTCGTCAAATCACAGCCCCCAAAAATGTTAGTGGTGGAGGAGCCACTGGAGTAATTTTAAATTGGTGAAAATGTTTTGTTAGCTTTGGGGATCGAACCAGGGTTCTTAGGATCCACAGGCCGACTTGATACCACTGAGTCATTACCCCATATTGCCTTCAGATAACAGCATCCCGCATACGGCGTTGGTAGTTACCAAGTAACGTGTTTTCTGAGTGTAATAAAATTATTTTGTATGATCATCGTCCTTGGGATATTATAGCTGGAAATATTATAAAAGTAAACAATTTAAAAATAAACAGAACGAACCCTCAAATCACAGAAGTTATTTCGGCTAATTTAAAAGCCCGTAACAATCAGTAAAACAAAGAATGTTTAATTCCCACCTTGGTGTATAATGTCGGCCAGTAGCTGGTCGAACAAATGATAACGGGTGACTCTGGAACCCTCCCTCCTCGAACAAAAGAGGAAGAGATCCCGAGGGAACCTCACAGCTCGGCACGCGTCACTGACGCACACCGCGATTTCATTTGTCTCCCTGGCCTATGCTGTGGCTGCTGTGACGTCAGCACTTGGACAACTTAGATTCCAATTGGACTTTAGTTTCTGATTGTCTTTTGGGACTGTAAACAAGAGTTATATGTTTGTTTTTTGATGGCTCAAGTGGGTTTTAATCAAATATTTTTGAGTTAAACTCGAGATTGCTGCCTTCAGCAAATAAGAATGAGTGACTTCTTTCATTAATATCTAGTTAGGTTAGGTTACTAAGCGGCAGTAGTGAAAATAAAATAAACAAAGTTATTCAAATAACCAAATCAATGATAAAACAAAATATAAAATAAATATATCCATTACTGGGTATGGCATTATCCGTAGCAAATTTCGGTAAGTGATATATTTATATATTTATATATATGTATGTATGTATATATATAGGGTAATGGCTCAGTGGTATCAAGTCGACCTGTGGATCCAAAGAACCCTGGTTTGATCCTCAAAGCCGACAAAACATTTTCACCAATTTAAAATTATCTCTGTGGCGATCCCACTATTAACATCTTTGGAGGCCGTGATTAGACGGTTGGTAACCTCACTTTACGCGCATAAATATATCACTTACCGAGATCTGCTTCGGCAGAGTTCCACGCCCAGTAATGGGTAAAAGGCGTGTTGATATATTTATTTATTTATTTTTATTTATATATTTAGCCGTCATATCACGGCCTCCAAAGATGTTAGTGGATGGGGAGTTCTCAGGGGTAATTTTTATGTCGTGAAAAATAGTTTGTCGCTTAAGGGAATTGAACCGAGGTTCTCAACTCCACAGGCCGACTCGATACCACTGGGCCACCTACTCCATAAATAAATGATCTGTTTCAGTAATGGAATACGCTTATATATTGAAAACGTTACCTGGATGAACTGACGTCATCAAAAAATATAACTAGGCGAATGACATAGGGTGTTACTACGTTTATATTGTATATGTGTAACCAGTTTTAAATTGTTTTATGTGTTGCTTCTTTGGAGATGTCAAGATTTAATTTTTCTTTGACTTCGCAGATATTTTAGAGGTAGTGAATCTCCTGACTTTTAGAGCATCTATAGGTCAAAGTCAAACTCCTTAAACAGATCTTTTATGTTTAAAACAATTGATCATGAATCAGACAGAAGAATGGCAACTCAATATAGACACAAATATGTGTCATGTGAACGCGCAAAATATAAAATAATTATTAGAAACGAAAAATTATTATTTTTGATACACGAATCAATAATAAATATAGCTATTATTCAATATTCTCATATAAGATTTGTGTTTGAAAGCCTTTTTTTGATTGTCATTTAAATATTGCATCGGTTTTTTAAATCATTTTATTAATTTTATCAGAGTGGATGACGTCAGTCCAACTTTTATAACGTTTTCAGTATAGCTCCAACAATTAGAGCATGTTTAACATAAATAAGCAAATAATAACTAATGGTACTTGTTTTTATTATTATTATTATCATCGTATTATCTTGTTAGAGGGTTGAATAATATATTGAAAACATGCAGAATAATAAAAAAGGTAATTGGTTGTATTAATGAAGCCCTGGATCAAATTCCTTGTTTTATCCTAACGACATCTCGTTATTTCTAATCACCAAAAATTATGTCAAAAAAATGCATTAACTTTGTCAGTATAGCAGCCCGGAACAAAATGTAGTACATAACATTTTATCTCTGACATAAACCAGCGAAAAAACCAAACTGGACCTCGTTGTGTCTAACGAGCCCAGCAACGACGGGTCCGCACTCCGAATGGGTCAGGGTTGGATTAAGTTCAGGGCAAATAAAGGCTCTTGTCCCAACACGTTACTCTGAAAACAGCGACAAGTTTTTCTTTGCCTTTTTTACATAATATAAAGACTTGTTTACCTAGGAATAAATAGATATAATAGCGAGTAAAATAATTGACGTCACGACAGGGAGATATAAAGGGGAACTAAAAAAAGAGATATCTTGCACTAGTGAGAGAGTTAGTTAACAGACCATGATCAGCTAGAGCATATTTTTGAAATGCCATTTAATCTGTACCGAATGTTAAAAATATGCTCCGGTTAGTCGTGGTCTGTCAACTAACTCTCTTAATAAAATAAGAAAAAAAGAAAATAATATTTCCAACACTTGTCAAAGTTCCATAAAATTACAGCACATTTGAATCAACTTATTAAAAAAGTATGACAATTCACTAGCCCCTAGTTGGTCTAGTTGGATAGTTGATCGCACCATACTGATGAGTCCGTAAGGACGAAACGCGTCTATGGTTAAAGCTGAACTGACCAGCCTTTGATGATGACCAAATAAGTTGATTCAAATGTACTGTAATTTTGTGGAACTTTGACAAGTGTTGGAAATATTATTTTCCTTTTTTTCTTATTTTATTAAGACTTAGTTCCACATCGCAATTGACAATTTGTCTTTGTTTTATTTATTCATTCACAACTTGTCTTTATATTAACTAACTTTCTCACTAGTACGAGATGTCTCTTTTGGTTTCCTTCCATCTCTTTCTGACGTGACGTCAATTATATAACTCGCCATATTTTAATCTTTTTTACAGAGATTTTTTTAAATTTAAGAATATTTTTGTACGTCTCTCTAGTAACTCTGAAACCTACCCCAATGTTAGTTAATACAACACTGTGTTTGTTTTGGCGGTTAGCGACGCATTGCTCTCCGGTAATTTCCCCGGAGCCGGTCCGGACTCCGATTGCTTCTTGTGGGACGTGAATTTAGTTACGAACGCATTAGTGTCGCCCGCAATGAGCGTGATAACGCGATCGCTATGAAACGATGAAATTTCATCGGATGTGTTGTATTCTAACCCCAAAGACGATTATTGGAGTTGTTTTGGGTGCTTTCAAATGAGGGTTAATTTTTTTGGATGGTGGTAGAATGCTAATATGGAGATGAAATTTGTGACCTATATTTTTAAATGCGAGGAAGTTCATAAATGCATGGAGACTTTTTTACCGCCACTACGCTTCTCTACGCTGGTAAAACTCATTTTTCTACTACCAGTGTCAAAAACATGTCATTTTAAAATACTTTCTTTACTTTGTTTACTGAAACTTTGCAGCGTTAGACCTCGACCAACTAATTTCAATCAGAATTAGTGGAATATAAGTCTGCATTAAACAGTTGACATTTATTTGAAATTTTTTGACATTTTTATAAGTTACGACTCTCTGCAAAATGGAGATTTCTTTCTATAATATATTTGGAACATAAAATGTTATTTGAAATTTTTCTGTACATGCGCCTAATTTTGAGAAAAACTAATTTATATAATAATATATTCCAATAATCATAGTAGCAATAGAAACAAAAAACATAAACATGTTTAACATTTATACAATGTCAAATAATAATTGTCAAACGCAAGGAGTAAGTCATAAGTGTTCAATTCATCGTTTTTGATGCTATATCAATTTCATTGATCTATATTCTAAATATTAAATATGCTGTGTATAAGAAAGTCGTATAAGTGACCACACCAGATTTTTTAAAGTAGTTTTTATAAATAGTAATACATTTTTCCTGAAATCGGCAGAAAAGTACTTACTTTCTTCACCAATTTTAGTATGTAAAGTATGCAAGGTTACAAAAAAATAACAATCTGGTAAAGTACAAAACAGTCTGGTAAAGATTTTACCAGACTGTTTTGGATATGTACTCCGCTGTCAATATAATTCGTATCAAAAAATGTAAACATTTTAAATTATTTATGATTAACTACGGAAAAAATAGTACACATAATACGTCCGGAAAGTGTTTTTACTTTCCTGACTTATTATGTAATACGCTAATATTGTATAAAATGTGCAAAGGTGTAAAATTTGTAAAAATCTACTCTTCCAGAGGTTATATCTCAAAAAATAAGCAAGATATGAAGATGCGCTCAACGGCATTGGATTCCTCATGTTCGAATTGACTTGTACACATATTTTCAGCAATTTTTTTATTTTTGATATTTTGACCAAAATTTTCGATATACACAAATTTCTAAGGCCAATATCTTCAAAACTAAAGGAGATATGAACTCAGGGATTTCATCGTTGGATTCAGCGCGTCGAAATACGTATGTATGTAAATTTTTAGTATAATATTCGGATGTGGATGATTTTAAGAGCAATAAGTCTGAAAATGGCTTAAAATAGAAAATTCTTAAGGGGTACCCCTTAAGAAATTTTCAAAAAATCAAATTTGCTGAAAATATGTTTATAAGTCAATTAAAACACGAGAAATTCAATGCCGTTGAGTGCATCTTTATATCTTGTTTAGTTTTTGAGATATAGCCTCTGGAAAAGTAAAATTTTGCTCAAAATTCATCTCGTTTTGGTCATTTTCCGCGGCCTCGTGTTTCAACCGCTTCGTCAAGTAAAACATCATTTTCCTAACATATTATGTAATATATTATTAATGAAATATTTTGTGACGCAGTTGTATTTTTGTTAGGTGTTGTTATTAACGTCCATGCAGAGCTGTAATGTTCGATTTAGTTGAAAATGTTAATTAAACGGTTGAGACTATTCAGGGTAGAAATATTTGAGGTTCTAACTGACGTCTAAACTGTCTAAACGGCGCCACAAGTTGGCTTTCATTTACATTTATCAAATAAGCGAAACATCTGAAGGTCTGAAGCGAGTAGTATTCCGGCCTTCAGCCGACGTGCTACCATTCTAGGGATCAACTTCGGCGTCGACATTCAGCTGTTTGCGGAAGTGCGGCAAAGGGACGTAGAAGGGAAAAGGAGATAAAGGCGTCGGCTTCCGGAACGCAGGACCGTATCTATTGAATTTTTTATGGAAATTGCTGATTTTAAATTTAAAATATTTCTCGGGTTATATACGTTGTGTTTGTTTTGTTTAATGCAAAGAAGCACGATGCGAAAATGTTTTATTAATGTTGAAGTTGATGCAAAAAGTGATTTGGGAAATGAAGTGTAACGTATAAATTGCATTTTATCGGATTTATTATCTATCTTTCGCCATTGGGAGCGTTTAGCGGGATTTTCATGAAACATTGGCGCCACTACTACATAAACTTGTTTGAGGTTATGTATTTCGGAATGCTACTGTGATATTTTGACATTTGTTGTTACATTCACGTTGTTGCGCTTATGGTCGTTGGTATCAACGAAACTAAAATTTTATATCCAATTTTAATTTAAAAATGTAAATCGAGTGAAATGTCATATGGAAAAGTTTACATTTCTGCAAATATTTGATGCGATATTGTCCGTTTATGCCAAACTTAAAATTTAAGTATCATTTGTGTAAACGAGCATCCGAGTTTTAAATTTCGAAAATGCCTCAATGTTATGTGAAATTTTGTGAATATAAATAGAATTTACATAGAATACTACTAAATGAAATTCGGCAACAATTGTGGATAGAAAAGGATGTTGACACTCACGTGACAATATGACGTTTTGTGACATAAAAACAGCTGTTTGGGCTGCAAGCACTGCGCCACCTACAAAATTAACTATTTTTTTGGGACGAAATTTAAAAAGATTTGTTGTCTTCAAATCTTGTCCCAAAAAAATAGTTCATTTTGTAGGTCGCGCAGTGATTACAGCCCAAACAGCTGTTTTTACGTCACGAAACGTCACATTGTCACGTGAGTGCTAGCATCCTATTAAAATTAAATACAAAAAGAATAGTTAGTTGCCCATGTAGTGACACAATGACAAATTTCATTATATACTTCCATTCCCCATAGAGTAAGTTCGATTTTGTAGGCGACAACAGATTTTCACCACATTAAAAAGTATTCCTGATATTCTTTTAAAAAACCCAATAGTTTAGAAGGTTACATGGATCAAACGACAAAAGTTTGAATGGATCAAACTTTTGTGAAACCAATTAAAGTTGATCAACAAAAACTGAAACACAGATTCACACTGTCATTTTAATTCAATTAAAGTTCATTAACTAAAATAAAATCGTGCGGACGCGTCTTAAGTTGAAACCAGCGAGATTTGAATTCGTAATTTCTCAAGATTATTCTAATTTACTTGCAATTTTCAAATATTAAATTTTCTTTCACTCATCAAACAAAATAAATTTCTCTTCATAAAAATTACATAGACTCATAAAACAGCACAAAACGAAATACAACATCAAAACAAGCGGGCACACATCAAAGTTTTAATTAAAGCAAATTAAAGCGTAACGTGCGTCAGCATTGCGCCTGGAGGCGATCCACGGCGGCGGCGCGTTGCCAGGGACACGCTTGCGACATCGGCGTCGTCGTCAGCGCTACCTCCGACCACAGCCCGGCTAATTTGTGCAGCATTACATAGAGACAGGACGCGAATTTACAAATTTGAGTAAATTGCAATCTGTAGACAACTAATAAAAAGAACCGAACAAAGTAAAATATATCGATAAATGGTTTTATTTAAAGAGTAAGTAAAATACATAATATTTATTGTTTGTGTATATTATTAACACAGTTGTTACAGTTGCTTATATTGACATAATGTAAAGTGGAAACTTTTGTATTGTCTAAAGAAACATTGATTTCTTCCGTACCTGTTCATATTATTAACAGTAATATTATTGACAATAATTTCGGAGGCTTTAGAAGTACCAGCAGCAGGTTGATTGTCATTGTCGAAAATGTATGTAACATAGCATGATCCGGAGCTTTAATTATCTTTGGAGGTGTTTATGATAAAGAAGAATCACTCACTGTACTATTCCAATCTAGACGATTTTGAAGAAATTATCTTGAAGTTAGTGAAATATTTTTAAATAACGTAGAACAATGTGCAAGCAATCAATAAACAAACCATAGCAACGCCGTAAAACATCGTTCTCGTGTACATTAGAATTATATAAATTTTGAAAATATTTTAGTGATTTATTAAATGTTGTTTATAACACGTGCCGAAAAAGGATACGTGCTCGTGCAGATTTCCGCACTCTGCACTTGCACGTAACAAATCTTTTTCGGCACTTGTTATAAAAATAACTATTTCATGCTAGAACTAACCTAAATTTTAAATTTACATTAGTAATCACATTCAGAATTAGCAGACTTATCCTCATATTAATTTATTTTAAAAGTTAGTACATTCTAGTTTCAATTTTCCTATTTTCACTTTCAAGCTTTCTCCTAATCTCCAGAAGCCTTCTAATGATCCTATTAATCTTCCGTTTAAATCCCCGTAAGAATTCATCATCAAGTATAGTTTGAAAACACGACATGACGTAAGTTGTACGTACACCTTCTCTCACGTCAGCAAATTGTTAGAAACGATGCAATTTCGGATTTATACCCCAACATTAATTAATTCGGTCCCCGTGCGCAAGTCCTCGGTCCTTCTTGCTTGTCACCAACGCTGTCCAGGTAATGGAAACAGGCCCGGAATTAGAGACAAACTGCCTCGGGAATTTTCTAAACTGTCCCCATTATTCATTTTATGTTCGCGGTTACGGCGGAGGTCGGCCCTAATTTTTAACGCTAGGGAAATTGAAATTTATAGCCATGAATTTAACCGCAAACGTCGAGATATTTTTATATTTGTATCTGAGTATTTTTCTACTAGAAATGAAACTTAGGAAGACATTAGTGTTATTAAATTTGTTTATGATACAAAAACAAAACATATGTTATTCATTTTATTTATCTCATTCACTTGTTCAATATATCTTAAGAAAACAATTTAGGGTTTCAATAAATAAACAAAAAGTAAGTCTTCGGGCGATTTGATCAAATAGAGATTGCTTTTATTTCGTACTGTATATGTAAAATGAACAAATGCAAGAAAACCTTTAAAAGATATCTTATATTAAGAAACAGTATAACATATATTTTAGCACATACTTTTCCGTTGATAAATAAATAAAAATAAATATATCATCACGATTTCTACCCATTACTGGGTGTGGTACTCTGCCGTAACAAATCTTGATAAATGATATATTTTGCGCGTGAAGTGCGGTTACCCAGCCGTTAAATCACGGCCCCCAAGAATGTTAGTGGAGAGGGAGACATATGTGTAGGGATAGTTCATAATGTGGTGAAAATTATTTGTCGGCTGTGCGAATCGAACTTGAGCTCTAAATCCACAAGTCCCCATAATGAATTTAAAAGCAATTGAAGACTTATTTTCATAATTCAAATAACAGTTTATAGAAGCAAAATTAGTCAACATTTGGCTGTTTTATACACCAGGTGGGTTACTCATTATCATTGGTTAAATTTGACATCTTTTATTTTGAGATTTAGGGCTAGTTTTTCAATCACCGATTAATGTTAATCATGATTGACGTTAATCGAGAGTAAACCGGAGATTGAAAACTGGCCATTAGATAAAATTACATTTTAGTTTTCATATTTTCCGAATTATATTTCACTCATTTTATACATACTATTGCCATCTACTGCATTATTAGCTGGGACAAGGTATAGTTAAGACTTAAAAGATATTGTCGTGATTATTTATTCTTTCTTTGCGACTGTGTATGAATAAAGTATCGATGCAATTTATTATTTCATGCTTTTTGAACGTTTTGAATTTATGAATCTGAAAAATTCAGATTACTTCATGCATTGGTTTATAAATCATATATAATCTATCATACTCCCATTTGCATGTCAAGTAAACATAAAATAAAAACGAAAATAAATAAAAGATGTATGTATGTCATGTGAAAATGACTGATACCAAAATAATCGTATGTTTATATTTATACCGGCAGTACGGTAGCGCGGGTATCTGGAGATCCCGAGTTCAAATCTCACTCAAGTTAAATATATGTAAATGAACTACTGCACGACGGCTCGGTATGGATATAAGGTACATTAATTAGTTTATAATGCCCTAGGGCACTATTTGATTATAATAGATCTTAGAACACTAAGAGTGACATTACTTATGTAAAACCGTCAAAAACTGACATTTTTTCTATTCAGTGTGGCCAGGGAATCCATCATTTATTATTTAGGTTACAAAAATACTAATTTTTATGGGGTAGGTGGCCTGTGGATCCTGACAACCCTGTTTCGATTCTCACAGCCGACAAACATTTTCACCACACTAAAATTACCTCTGGGGCTCCCCCACCACTAGCATCTTTGGGAGTCGTGATCTGACGGCTGGAAACCGCACTTCACGAACATAAATATACCACTTACCGAGAACTGCTATGTAGAGTAATGGGTAAAAGGTGTGATGATATATTTATTTATTTTCTTCATAAATACTAGTGACATAAAATATTTTATGCACAACCGGACCGAAATTAATGTGTTTTTAGCCCTAAAAAGCGGGCTTATAAACTTCTTTTTGGCCTTAGGGCCATTAAATAATAATTCCTATGGATACATAAATAAAACGACAATTTTTGTTTACTGTGAATACTTGATCTTACAAAAAGTCATTTTGACATATAACCTATGTACATATTTGAATCTTTTGAACATATAATTAAATGTTATTTTGTTGTGCATAAAATATTGTATGTACCATGGAAAAAACTGGTGTTTCTGACCCTGAGCATGTTATTAGCCCTCGGCGCTTTGATAATCGTGCTAATAATCATGCCACGGGTCATAAATACCTGTTATCACCCTTGGTACATAAATAACTAGTATGCACCACGGGCATTACTTCATGTTTATACCCTTATAGGTACATAAATTACTATTAAGACATTGAAGAAACATTTCCCTACAAAAATTCAATTTATCTACTTCAAATGAAATAAAAAACTGTCTTCGTATCTTAACATTGTAGTGCCAGTCATAAAATACGTCCAAAAATAAATTTTTACATAAAAATATGACGATAAGCATAAATAATATGACTTTCCTTCAAGCAGAATTATTCAACTCGGAAAAATTTGTTACATTCCTCAAAAAAGCTTATAATTCCGTACATCTCATAAAAAATTCTTCCCGAAACATATACATCTTGCGAAATAGGACTCTGGCCATATTTCGTTCAAAGCCGGCAGGTATATTTTACAACTTAGAGCCTAAACTGCGAAATAAACTTCAGAAAAATAAAATAAAAGCTTGTATGACCGTATGTTTGTCGCGATGTACAGCAGAGGTGTATTAAGGAAAAATTAATCTTCGCGAGCCAGTAAAACACTGCTAATGGTCGGAGGTTGTTTTGTAACGCGCAACATCCGGTGTAATTTACGACTTCCGGTAGCTCCGAACGCGGGTATTTCAAGTATCGACCTCTCGGTTTCCGGTGCAGGACCTCGTATTGGGAAATGTTAGAAATTAATTGCAGCAGGAATTTGTTTTATGAGTTTTATTGCTTTTTTTGCACGGTCTTGGAATTTATTAGCAGTGTAATTTAAGCTGTAATGTTTTCATATTGAATTTTTAATTAGACACCAAATATTTTTTTCAGTAATTTTAATATATATTTTGTATTACCTACAGGGTGAGTTGTGAAATAAAAATTGTAGTAGTATAAAACTTATTGGTGGAATATTTTGTATCTGGCTAAAAGTGTTCAACTTTATGAGTGTGAAATACTTCAAAACAAAAATATAGCGGACTACATTTTTACTACTTTTATTTAATAATTATTTGTGTATCAAGAGCGTAAAGTGAATCTTTCTGTTATCAACAATCATTGTTTGTGATAAATTTTCACACATAAATAAAAAATGTGCTCAAAAATCTCAGAAAATAGTGATTGGCGTACTAACTGAAAACTCTAATAAGAATATCACAGAATCTAATTTATCCTCAAATTTATCAAACACCATTTCAAGTTCCGGAATAAATATACAAAACTGTCAAAACTGCACTTTCAATTGTAACATCCCTCATACTCATTAAGTTGGCACTGTTGCCCAGCTGCGTTCAGGTTCAACTTCAAATCATAGCGCAATAAACTTCATGTATAATATGTGTAAAAGTGTAAAAATGAACCTAACCTATATTTTAGATTTTGTAAGTATTGTTTCAATAAATTAAGATTTCAGCAACAATTTATATTTTACTAAGCGAGCGGTAAAATATTTTACCGCTTGTTGCTATAGGAGACGCGCGGTAAAGTATTTTATTGTTTGTTATTCAGTAACCATCAACTTTACGATGACAACTGAAAGCATAAATATCAACTTTTCATAACAGTCGTAGAAAAAATACTTTTTATCAAATTTTTAAATGCATATTTATCGCAAACTACAGTTTACATTTTGACAGTAATGTTAATTTCCCAGAAGTGATTCGATGTTGTCTGTCTTAAATTAGATTTAAGAAATAAATGTAGTTGATAGTATTAGCCCTAAGAATCTTTATTTGATGCTGTAATATTTATTACATTTATTTACCCCTAATAGAGTTAATTATATTCCTCAAATAATCGTGATAGAAAATTTGTTTCTCCGTATCTTTTATTTGAATAATTTTTCTTTAAAATAATTTAAAACCGTTTCACTGCGGAAAATATACATTTAAAATTAGTCAAAACCTAGAAGAAGTACGTTAAATACTACTAGTAATAACAGTATTTCGAAGTGAATTACTGTCTTTTAAATTCAGAAAAATACAATTTTTTTACAAAAATAGTATATATTTTTATGCAGATTAATATGTACTTTTATTATTAAATATATATAAGTATTTTTCATATAGGAGCAAATTTATAGATTTTTTATTTCTTAACAATTAGGCGCGAAACCAACTTGAACAGGTTCGTCAGTCTAGAAGCAATGTCCGGCTGCCCGAACATGCAACGAACAGTAGTGCTTTTCGAAGTGAATAAAATGTCGTGTGTTCGTCGTGTCTGTGATTTTAATAATAAAAAATATTAATATCTGTAGTTTAAATAGCAGTTTTATTAAAAATATTCTGTGCAAAAAGTATTGCAATAGTTTGAGCATTCCTTTGTATAAGTTCCAAGTTGGTAGTGAACATAGTGCGTACAGAATCGTTGTTGTTTGTGATTTTTCGTAATATTGTAGTGTTTTTATGTTTATTTTTGTGTGTGAGTGTTTGTGAAATGACTATAGTGTGCCATGGAATTGTTTGGATGCTGTTGCAGTTGCATTTGAACATCTCCAGTCGTCAGATAACGGTAGAAATATTTTATATTATTATTTAGGTTGATAATTATTGTTAATTGATATTATATCGTTCTTGCAGTCTGTATTTTAAAATAGTAGGGGCAGGCTAGTGTTGACGAGCATGCGCAATGTACCATTTGTATTCTTTTTTAAGTTTATACGAAATGTATTTGATGATATTTTTGGACTTAAATAATTACTAGTATTAAGTTACTATTATTTATATTTGATACTAAAATGGCCCTGAATAAAAGGCTCGTTGAAATGTATATTAAAATTAACACGACATAAGTAAACAGATGTAAAATTTAATAAGTATTTGAAGTAAATATGAAATCAATTTATAAAGAGAAAAATTGAGATATCGCCAGGATTTGAATCTGCCTATGGTACATAACAAAATAGAGAGAAAAATTAGAATAAAATCAGATTTGAATTTAGGATGATCGTAGCTTAGTTTAAAGCATATGACCCGAGTTCATAAGTCCCAGATTTAAATCCCGGAGATATCCCAATTTTCTCTTTATAAATCAATTTAAACAGATAAACATTTTCAGTATGCTCTCTCCATAATTCCCAGTTTACTAAACACAAACTTCAAATACTTAGAAAACCACACAACCCTTACAATCGAGACAACTACCAAATCGCCAAGAGCAATCAATACAAACTCTATACACAACAAACACATACACAAGTCTGAAACAAGAGCACATACTCATAAGAGCCATAACATCAGGTCCCAATGCAACTGTAGGCCATTACGTTCGCGGTGGCCAAATTGTGCAACATTTGCATAATTGCGCGAGGCTGGTGGCTGGTCAGTGCGATAGGCATATGTTTTCGATGAATGGTTCTGATGGACCGCCAGTAGTTAGTGTGCTATGCTGGTGTAGATCGCAACAATCGACATTCGCAGTCGTAATTATTAATTTACCAATGCATCATTAAGCAAATCGTGGTAACTGCTGGGTAATGAGCATCAGATGGGAGAGAATTATGTGTGGGGAATTTCAAATACGTGCAGTGAATTGTTTTTAGTTATTAACTCACTTTACTGTAAATATATTATTTTAAAAGATCTTGATACTTTAATATAATACAGAGTGATCAGAATTAAATGTTTCTGTTGGCAATAAAAAAACTATTTGAAATTGGTAAGACTGATATATAGATTTATTTCCTGTTGTTGACAGTGATATTTAAAAATTTAAAATAATAAAAATAGTTGGTTTTCTTATCCATATCCTTTTATTTCTTAACATTACTCACAAAGCAATAATCTAAAGTATTTCTGTCACTCAACCTATTTGTATTTATTATTATTATGGAGTAGGTGGCCTGTAGATCCTGAGAACCCTGGTTCGATTCCTACTCCCATTTTCACCACATTAATACTACTCCTGAGGCCCTCCCTCTACTAACATCTTTGGGAACAGTGATTTGACGGCTGATTACCGCACTTCACGCGCAAAAATATATCACTGTTTCGGCACCCAGTAATGGGTAGAAGGCGTGATGATATATTTATATTTATTTTATTTATAAAAATGACATGTCAAATAGCATTTCCGCTTTTACCTAGCGTTGTGCCAACTGTGAAATAAAAAGATCCCCAGAATTGTATTGCCAACTACAACACTACTTCTGATCACTCTGAAGGATATTATATTATAAGGGAGTGAAATATGTCATTATTCGTGAGTTAATTGATTAATGCACGAGCACTTAAGCGCAAGTGTTAGTACTTATGAGCATATAATAATATTTTTCTATATCGCGTTTCAATTGTTATTATATATATATATATATATATATATATATATATATATATATATATATATATATATATATATACAGTGTGTCCTAAGTAAATGTTGGTATAGGCAGTTAACATGTAAAATCAGTCTTTTGTAAATAAAAAGTGTTTGGCAAAAAAATATTGAGACCAAATATTGTATCTCACTACTGCCATTATCCCTACATCTTATTTAATACAGATTATTACATTTTGAAGGCGAAATTTAATGAAATTAACAAAAATAATTCCTAATTTTTCGCCTACTTTTTGTTTTTGTTATTTGTGTCATATTTCACATTATGTTTGCATGAAATATTATATATTTTTTGTTCTATTTGATGTAATATTTTAGCTAATTGGATAGAAAAATAATTATCAATATTCATAATATTGAAACTGCTAAAAATAAATATTATATGTATTTCCCTTGCAAATATGGCGCTTTTAAAATGTGAATGTAGCTACGTAAATATAAAATAAGTAATTATACCCCTATACATGTGTAATTAAATAAATCTGTGACGCCGTATTCAAAATTCAACCGTATTTTAAAGGTACATCAATTCAATGTTCCATTTTACTATTCAATTATTCAAACAAGATAATTTAAATTTGATAAATTGTTCGCAATAAAATTAATTATTATTTATCAATGAATAAATTATTGATCTAAATTAGAACACCTTTTGTTTGAAACCTGTTGAAACAATTTAACAATCTAATTTGTAAAATTTAATCAACCGCGTTGTATAAAATAATTTCCTAGATTGAAATTAAAAACACTCGGTTTATAATAATTATTGTGCATTTAGATATTATCTTTCGCTTGATATTAATATTATTTTTTAAAGAATCTAGGTATTTATTAAACATATCCTTTTTCGAAAGACTTGATATAATTACCAATTTGTTAGTATTTTTGTATTCTTTTTAAGGTCCAATATATTATGAATTATAGTATTATTATATATTTATTTTAGAGGTGGGCGAATATCAAATTTCTCGAATTCGAATATTAATCTAATCTTGAATATTCGAATACTCCGAATACTTATTTATTTAAAAATTAACAAATTTAAAATATTAATTAAATTTATAATTATGAATAATAATAAATTAATATTAAATAAATTATTATTATGATTATGAGTTATTAAATGATTGAATTGAAGTAAACATGTACGTAAAATAAAGCTCGTTTCCTTTAACTGTTAAGTGGGATCTGTACAACTGTCAACTGAGTTCATCAAAGCGCCGCAGACAGCGCTGTTTCTAGTTCAAGTTATATCGCGCGATAATCGAGGTATTCGAATATTCGCCATTAGCATAAATATTCGGTGATCTCAAATATCGAATTTATTTATTTATTTATGTTGCTCAGCTCAACAGGAACTTAATCCCAATTACAGTACAGGAACCGGACTTACCAAGTGTCGTGGTTCATATATTTTAGCTTGAGTGGGATTTGAACTCGGGATCTACGAATTCGAATGCTGTAACGGTACCCAGATCACCGTATTAATATTATTATTATTATAAGAGAAAATAAAAGAACAATATTATTTATTAACTTTGTTTATTTCCTCTTTTAAAACAACGTATAAATTTGTTATTTTATTTAAATAAACAATATTAGTAATATTCTGTATTAATATGTTGATAGTACCAACATTGAAACACAAAACATGTTAGCTGAATAACTGTAAACAATTTTCAATGCATTTCATTAAAAACATTCGAACCAAAACTGCATTAAATACTTCAAAACATTAACTACATTAAACAAACAACAAAAATACAAATATAGCGGTACTTCATCCCCTAT
This sequence comes from Pterostichus madidus, assembly GCA_911728475.2. Classification (NCBI taxonomy): domain Eukaryota; kingdom Metazoa; phylum Arthropoda; class Insecta; order Coleoptera; family Carabidae; genus Pterostichus; species Pterostichus madidus. The sequence continues at coordinate 5,726,854 of OU452313.1, read as the reverse complement.
TTTAACCCCACGTACGCCTATGAATCCACCCCATAAACGTCATTCTATTAACCCGTGTCACTGCACACAAATTTCAAATGCAAACGATTTCAAAACAAAAAAATATTAGCATCCGTTTTTAATAGTAGAATCATTAATAAGCAGAGTATAATTTCATATGTCACCTCCGTCAGGGGTGTGAAAAATTACTGCTTAATTGCACTGTTAAATAAACGTTGTCACATGTCAACTGAGGATTTAAATAATTTGTAAATTTTTGTTTGTTTAGTACGAGCGCATTGTACGTGACTTCTGCTCGGTAATGTGTTTGCAATTGTACTTAGTTGCATAATTCCAGATTATTTTATATTCTCTTTCGGCTAAGAATGTAGTAGATGGGGTGATGACAATTATAAATACACCTTATACACCTTATAATAAGTCAAAATATTTATGTTATATATCAGAGAGAATATATTCCACGAATTTTAACTATTCGTGAACAAATTTAAATCCTTTTGAACACCACTCATTTTTTAAAGAAAATCTTCCATTATAGTTCAAGATAACATAATGTTACATAAACAAAACAAAATCAAAACAGAAATTTTGAAAATTTCGTAGTGCGTAAATTTTGATTTCGAGTGTGATACGTAAATGAGCTTATATCGAGGGATCTATAAATGTGGTTGAAGTGAAGGTGGTGTGTTAGGATGAGAATGTTTGACGAGGACTGATTATTTGATGAATTTAATGAGCAAATATTTTATGAATGATTTTAGGGTTAACGCTACCCCATTTGATGGAATATAGCGTGATGTTATGTATGTATGTATGTAAATTTTGCACTGATTTTGACGTTTTGTTTGCAAATCATAATCAACGTTAAATATGTCGTATACGAGACCTGCGTCACATCAGTTGGCCCGAATCTTATTTTTTTTTACGACGTTTCATTTTACAGTTTTATTTTTCGTGTGACATGTAAGAGAATTAAATGAAAATTTTATAAGGGCTGCTACTTACATATTTTGTAATTTTACACCCTTGTACTAAATTTATTAGCATAAACAAACATTTTATAAGTTACAATACGTACGTAATTTTTTTTACGATCGGTTTTAATTTCGGTTTTCAAACGTCATTTGCTGACAGAAAGTGAACTGTTACTGACCGAGACTAATTGCAGACCGTTGTTAGTAGTAACGGTTTGCAAAGTATTTTGCAAATCGTTATCATTAGCAATAGTAATTAAAATTTAAAATTGATTCATGTTCATTTTCAATCGAAGAAAAAATTTATATATAAATAATTATTATGTAGAATCGAATGATAAATGTAAATAAATATATCATCACGCCTTCTACCCATTACTGGGCGTGGCACTCTGCCGAAGCAGATCTCGGTAAGTGATATATTTTGCGCGTGAAGTGCGGTTACCAGTCGTCAAATGAAATTTCAAATTGTATTTTTCTTTTTTTACAAGTTAGAATATTGGAATTTTACGACGTAAGAACATAAAGGATATCTTACACAGAACGGTTTTATATCGACCGCACATTATGGTGATGGACAGTTTAGTCCGAGTGGTTGTCAGGACGCAAGGCTTTTCGACAGCGTATATATTAGTTTGCATAGTTTTAGTCGGCATGGCAAGTACAATTTCTTACTAAAATTCAACACAAACTTCTCTCTTAACATTCACTCACAAAACAATTTTCACTCCTCCTTCATTCCCTCTTCTACACATTTGTCTCCTCGTTGTTTCTCTCCTTCATATCTTCCTCCTTATCTTTTTTGCGTTTAGACGCCGTGGGTGTCATACGCACTCTTGTGTAAGATGTTACCGTAATCCGGGTAAGCCGGGGGCGCACGCATCGCTGCCTACTTGTTCCGGGTTCGTGTTCCGTGTTCCTGAACTCGATCCGGAGTCGTGAGCGTGACCGAGTTAGTGAGCAAGGGTTATCGCGGGAAACAGATGGCGTTTATCGTAAGGGAAGATTTTTATTCATTGGAAAGAAGCCGTACTAAATAGGAAAAGTGAAGCACTATGTTTTTCGTTTCAATTATTTATGTAATTAATAGTGTTAATTGCGATCTATAAATAAATGTTTGTAAGGAACTGTTTGAGAAATTATTTTAAAATAAACTTTTTGGTGGCAAAACGCAAGTTTATGAAAACTATTTTATTTTATTCATTCATAAACAGATTAGTCGCTAATGATATTTTAAATTCCAATTATAATTCAAAAAAAAGAACAAAAAACTGATAATAATGACATTATTGACCAGTTGCATCAACAAAACTTAAATTTTTAACTTAGTTTATATTAATAAAAGAAAATCGATTTTACACGGTCATATGGAATAATTGATATTGCAGTCAAATATTTGATATGCTTTTATTTATTTAAACTAAGTTTAAAATTTAAGTTTTGTTGGTATAACTGGCCTAAGTGTTTAAAAGTGACAAAAACATTACTTACTACCTCGCAGAACCAATGAAGTTTTCCAAATTGCGTCAATAATCAATTAAACAACCTTTGAATAAGAAAAACAAAACACACATTTTTAGTACACCAAATTAACAAACTTAAATAAAATAAAAATAAATATATCATCACGGCTTTAATTCATAATTGTAAGTGGCACTCTGCCGTAGCAGATCTGAGTAATTGATATATTTATACGCTGATAGCGTTGTTTCCAGCTGTAAAATAATGACCCCCAAATATTTTTGAGGAAACTGGTGTAAAAAACAAATTTAGCAATTTAATTTCATATTATTTATAAAATATATGGGGTAGATGGTTCAGAGGTATCGAGTCGGCCTGTGAATTTAAGAACCTTGGTTTGATTCCCACAGCCGGCAAACAATGATTTCCCCTCTACTAACATATTTGGGGACTGTGATTTTACAGCTGGTAACTGCACTTCTCACGCATAAATATATATCTTACCGAGATCTGCTACGGCAGAGTGCCACAACCAGTCATGAATAAGAGGCGTGATGATATATTTATTTTTATTAATATTTTATTTTTTTGACGGCTGGCTTTTCAATTCAGAATAAAAATAGAGTATAATTGAGTTTAAGAGATTAACTTATAATATGATATCGATATGAAAAAGTTACAGTTTCTTTCCGAAGTTCAAAATGAATTTTCTCGAGCAGTTCATAACTTCAAACTTTGATTCAATTCCATAACACGCCCATGTTTCATCTACATCAGAAATCACTGGGCTAACTTGATCACTACCACATTTTTTGTCCTCAAAATGTCATCTCTGAAGACCACAAAACATTTCGTCACAAACAAAACTTTAAAAGAAAAAACATAATTTATGAAATCTTTTAAATTAAAATGAGTAAAGTTCTGACAAACTACTCGTAACATTGCGAACTTACATCAAAAGTTGTAATTTCGTCTTGTAGCGATTCAGATCATGAAATAACGAAGCGTAATTTAATTCAAAAGGTTTTATACACAACGTCCATAAATCCGTTGACGATGTCAGAGACGAATAATCGTCGAGGAACCGGAACTGACCTCATTAGAGTGTCATCATTTCCTTCTCTATTGATCAGCTAGGCGACTGCATTGTCGACTGGAAAATTACTTCGTTTCAACTTCGAATGCTTTCCACTGATTGGCTGTTTCAGTCCAAGACGAGGGAGGACGAAGAGGAAAGAACTTCCGTAACTTTGGATTTGAATTTGTAATCGAATTTGTGACGGAATATGATTATTTAGTATATTTTTATCGTGGAAGAGAAACAGGATATGGCACTGAAGATTATTCATTTAAATACTTATTTATGACGAAATGGAAATGCTGCTATTTACTTATTACTGCAAGTTTCTTATCTCTGGTTACTTGTATAGTTTGTGATATTGGAATATTTAATTACTATTATATGCTGTCAATTTAACTGGTAAGAAAGTGCCCCCTTTCCTGACTAATTTTAGTATGGACAGTACATTTTTACTAGAACAATAGAGTAAAGTACGTATCCAAGGTTGCAATAAAAATAACAGACTGGTAAAAACTTTACCTAACTGTTTTGTATTAATTCTGACTTAAAATTATCCCAGTGGCTCCACCTTCACTAACATCTTTGAGGGCCGTGATTTGACAGTCGGTACCAGCAATTCACGCGCAAAATATAACTAACATCTTTGGGGGCCGTGATTTGACAGTCGGTACCAGCAATTCACGCGCAAAATATAACTAACATCTTTGGGGGCTGTGATTTGACGGTCGGTACCAGCAATTCATGCGCAAAATATAACTTACTTAGATAAGTAGTGTGCTGTCAATAAAATTCATATCAAGAAATGTAAACGTTTTGAATTATTTATAATTAACTAGCTATTACCCGCGACTTCGTTCGCGTGGTCTACAATTTAATGCGAGTACCCCGCATGCGTTTCATTGCAACTCAAAGAAAGTGTTTGTGTTCAGCTGTCCATGTGAGAAGCATGGATTTTCCAAGTTTAGTCCACACACTTGTAGCGACTGTCCCAGTGCTTTGTTGACGGTCATTGCAAATGCGAGTCGTACCGGAAACTGCAAACGTCTGAATTCGAATGGCTTAGGACTGAAGCTTTATTATACCTATATGTTAAGATTGGTTCCCGTCTATGCTTACACCAAATTTGAATCGAATCAGTGTAGTACTTTTCAGGATAGCTAGTGGCCAATTTTGTTTTAAGATGGCGAACTGAAGTTTTATTATACCTATATATTAAGATTGGTTCCTGTCTATGTCTGTACAAAATAAGAATCGAATCAGTACAGTACTTTTTAGGATAGCTAGCAGCCATTTTGTTTCAAGACGGCGGATTGAAGCTTTATTATACCTATATATTAAGATTGGTTCCCGTCTATGCTTACACCAAATTTGAATCGAATCAGTATAGTACTTTTCAGGATAGCTAGTGGCCCATTTTGTTTTAAGATGGCGGACTGAAGTTTTATTATACCTATATATTAAGATTGGTTCCCGTCTATGTCCGTACAAAATAAGAATCGAATCAGTGCAGTACTTTTCAAGATAGCTAGCGGCCATTTTGTTTCAAGATGGCGAAATTAAGCTTTATTATATCAATATGTTAAGATTGGTTTCGTTCTATGTCTATACCAAATTTGAATCGAATCAGTGCAGTACTTATCAGGATAGCTAGCGGCCATATTGTTTCAAGATAGCGGACTGAATCTTTATTATACAAATATGTTAAGATTGGTTCCCGTCTATGTCTATACCAAATTTGAATCCAATCAGTGCAGTAGTTTTCAGAATAGCTAGCGGCCATTTTGTATCAAGATTATAGACTGAAGCTTTATTATACTAATATGTTAAGATTGGTTCCCGTCTATGTCCATACCAAATTTGAATCCAATCAGTGCCGTAGTTTTCAGAATAGCTAGCGGCCATTTTGTTTCAAGATGGTAGACTGAAGCTTTATTATACCAATATGTTAAGATTGGTTCCCGTCTATGTCTATACCAAATTTGAATCCAATCAGTGCAGTAGTTTTCAGAATAGCTAGCGGCCATTTTGTTTCAAGATTATAGACTGAAGCTTTATTATACTAATATGTTAAGATTGGTTCCCGTCTATGTCTGTACCAAATTTGAATCCAATCAGTGCAGTAGTTTTCAGAATAGCAAGCGGCCATTTTGTTTCAAGATTATAGACTGAAGCTTTATTATACCAATATGTTAAGATTGGTTCCCGTCTATGTCTATACCACATTTGAATCCAATCAGTGCAGTAGTTTTCAGAATAGCTAGCGGCCATTTTGTTTCAAGATGGTAGACTAATGCTTTATTATACCAGTATGTTAAGATTGGTTCCCGTCTATGTCTATACCAAATGTGAATCCAATCAGTGCAGTAGTTTTCAGAATAGCTAGCAGCCATTTTGTTTCAAGACGGCGAACTGAAGTTTTATTAGACCTATATGTTAGGATTGGTTCCCGTCTATGTCTTTACTAAATTTGAATCGAATCAGTGTAGTACTTTTCAGGATAGCAAGCGGCCATTTTGTTTCAAGATGGCGGACTGAATCTTTATTATACCTATATATTAAGATTGGTTCTCGTCTATGTCTATACCAAATTTGAATCGAATCAGTGCAGTACTTTTCAAGATAGCTAGCCGCCATTTTGTTTCAAGATGGCGGATTGAATCTTTATTATACCTATATATTAAGATTGGTTCTCGTCTATGTCTATACCAAATTTGAATCGAATCAGTGCAGTACTTTTCAAGATAGCTAGCCGCCATTTTGTTTCAAGATGGCGGATTGGACGTGTGCTAAGTTAGAAACCTTCGCGGGCGTGCACTCAACAACTTAGCAAAATTTCATCGCAATCGGGTGAATGGTATAAGAACGCATAAGGGACAAACAAACAAACAGACAAACAAACATTAATTTTTATATATATAGATTATTGATTAAATTAAACGATTTCAGAAAAATAGTATACATACTACGTCAGGAAAGTGTTTTTACTCTCCTGATTTATTATATAATATAGTAATATTGTGTAAAATGTGGAATGGCAAAAAATTTGGAAAATCTACTTTTCCAGAGGTTATATTCCAAAAATGAAGCAAGATATGAAGATGCGCTTAACGGCGTTGGATTTCTCGTGTCTGAAATGACTTATACACATATTTTTTAGCAATTTTTTTATTTTTGATATTTTGACCAAAATTTTCGGTATACACAAATTTCTAAGGCCAATATTTTCAAAACTATAAGAGATACGAACTCAGAGATTTCACCATTGGATTCTGCGCGTCGAAATACATATGTATGTAAATTTTTAGTATAATATTCGTATGAGGAAGATTTTTAGGGCAATAAGTTTGAAAATGGCTTAAAAATCGAAAATTCTTAAGGGGTACCCCTTAAGAAATTTTCAAAAAGTCAAAATCGCTGAAAATATGGTTATAAGTTAATTCAAACACGAGAAATTCAATGCCGTTGGGCGCATTTTCATATCTTATTTAGTTTTTAAGATATAGCCTTCGAAAAAGTAAAATTTTGCTCTAAATTCATCTCGTTTTGACCATTTTCCGGTAACTGCCCTGTATGTGACAAACTAGCCTAGATTCAGATCTTGAAAATGCACCACTGTATTCCTCCTGATTTTCTGTATAAATATACATATTTTTATTGATATAAATTGATAAATAATTTTTTTTTCATGGTCAAATTTTCAAATATATATATTAGTAATTATTATTCATCATAATTGTATTAATACCCCACGACAATTTAGTTGTATAGATAAGAAATGATAAAGATAAACTAAAACTAAAAAGTTTAATTAGCTTCTACAGCGATGAACTTTCTTAAAACTCAGTTTTCTATAATTTTAAATTACTTTTAACTTATAACAAAGTTAAAATAATATAAAACTTGTACGCATATACACATAGGTACTCGTATTTACTTCTTTTCCAGAGCATGAGAGAAATAAATTTCTTCACAAACTAAAATATTCAATAGGAAATGAAAATCTTTATTGTATTACTCTCAAATCAGTGAACTGTTTAAGGATGAATAAAATTTGGCCAATCAAAATTTCAAATGATGCCCAATTTCTTGAAGACGTCGTTATTCAAGTGTTGCGAGCGGAATCTACGTATTCTTTCGATTATTGTTATTACCGCTTTCGTATTTCACGCTGTTTGTATACTGCGACTCTTTATCGCACTTCATTTGTCATTTTAACATTTCAATTTATTTTCTTCTCGGATTGTCACTGCGTAAACATTATCAGCATTTCTGTTTACATTGGGTGTACATCAAATTACAAATTATTCATTTGTATTCATGATTAATTTTGAACAACACTGGGGACTCTGGGACTAATTACTAGTAGCTGCATAAATAGCGTAAAAGTAATTAGTTTTAAATCTAGATCATATTACTAAAAATACACACGTGTTTTCTATACAGCACACGGGTCGCGCCATATAGAATTCTATAGCTGAATGCAGGCGATAGTTTTAAAATCGCCAAATTGTTAGTACATTGTAAATAATTTCAAAACGGTTTTGAGTTGCCTTATGAGGTAGGTGGCTCTGTAATATCGAGTCGGCCTATGGATTTGGGAAATGTTTACTTCCTCTTTCAATGGCTATCATTTCTAGATGTATGTATCGATTGCCTTATTTTATCTGCGTATTAACAACATACTAGTATATGTCTCATTAAAATTTCATTAAATTATCTTGCATACTACACGAGAAATAAAACAGTAAAATATAACATCAAACAAAAAAATAAAATTGGGCCTACTGAAGTGACGCCGGGCTAGTATATCACTTATCGAGATCTGCTACAGCAGAGTGCTACACCCAGTCATGGGTAAAATGCGGGATGATATATTTATTTATTTTAAAAAGAGTTTATCTCTTTTATGAATTTTATGATACCAAAAACATCGATTATTATTAGAGAAAATTATAATTTTATAGATAGCTATTCTTTCCTCACAAATGGAATCTGCGATCCGGAGGCAAATTTTCAAGTCTTACATATTGTTAAAAAGCGCTCCAAAACCTCTCCTTCCAATTGCCGAATGAAGTTAATTTTTACTTCGGTTAGAGAGTGTTAATTAACATCAAATTGCATTCATCATGTGAATCTGTTTCAATTTGAAACAGAGTTATAGACAATATTAAAAGCGGTATTAACGGTCATCCGCTTTATAAATCTGCTTGTAAAAACGGTTTCAAAATTGCATGTAAAATTTCTTCATAATAATAGGTAATATAAATAAATAAATATATCATTACGTCTTCTACCAATTCCTGGGTGTGGCACTCTGCCGAAGCAGATCTCGGTAAGTGATATATTTTTACGCGTGCGGTTACCAGTCGTCAAGTCACGGCCCCCAAAGATGTTAGTGGTGGAGGAGCCACAGTGGTAGCTTTTGAAATTATGAAAATTGTTTGTCGCCTGTAGGAATCGAACCAGGGTTCTCAGGATCCACACGTCGATTTCATACCACTGAGCTAGCCATCCCATATAATAGATAATATAAATAAATATATCATTACGTCTTCTACCCATTACTGGGCGTGGCACTCTGCCGAAGCAGATCTCGGTAAGTGATATATTTGTGCGCGTGCGGTTACCAGTTGTCAAATCACGGCCCCCAAAGATGTAAGTGGAGGGGGAGCCATAGGAGTAGTATTAATGTGGTGAAAATGTTTATCGGCAGTGGGAATCGAACCAGGGTTCTCAGGACCCACAGGCCAATACAATACCACTGTGCCACCTACTCCATAATAGATAATAATTGAATTACGTACAACACATGTCGTAATGCTTCATGAAACACATAATTGTATCTTACTACAGATAAACATGAACCTAGCGCTCTAGATCCGACTGCGTAAAACCCTTTATCACACCCTTTAAGGGTCACATCCCCTAATCTCATCCCCGCGCCAAGCCATTGTTTATTCAACGTACGCGACTGTGAACAGATTCCGCAAATGTTCCAGATAAAACAAACACCACGAAGTAAAGAACGCTAGACTCAATGAAAACTGGCAAAATCCGAGTCTGAGGAATGTTTGTGGTAAGGTAAAAGGTTAGAAGAGGAAGAATTGTACGTGTGCAGAGTATCCGTGCTCGTGGGTCCGGAACTGAATCCGGAATGATGTGGTTTAGTTTTAGTTTTGTTCTCGGGAGTGTTGTGGTAACACTGAGGAAAAAAAATTGAATGTGTGTGCAAGGTGCGACTATAAACTTCACTAACTTATGTGGAAGTACAATACGTAACCATAAATGAGAAAACCAGGTCTTTTTGTGGTAAACCGTTGTTGAATGTCACGAAAACGATTCGTAAATGCCCTACATGAGTTAGTTTGTTCACCTCGACTTAAATTTATACCTAAAAGTTAAAAGATAAATAAAACTACGTATATTCTAAAATAGTATATTAAAGAACTAGTTTTATAAGGCAATCTGTTAACGCACGAGTCCAAGTTTTACAAAGGACGAGTGCGATAACGAGTCTTACGAAACGTGTTCTTTATAGAATTTTTTCTATTGAGGTAATTTTATAATTTTGTTGGATTTAAAAAACTGCGACTTGTCAAAAATATAAATTGGTGTTTTTTATCAGTTGTGTTGGTAGCGTTTCTCATAACAACAACAACATTCAATTTTTTTGACAATTAATCAATGTTTTTTTCTGTATTGTGAATGTTGTAGATTTTGTATGATTATAGCATATTCTTTTAGTAATATTTGGACACCGACAATTTACAATTTTGAGGTTATAAGTCATTCATTTATTAGATTTAGTAGTATTCATACCAATCCTACAAAATAAAAAGCGCCAATAACAGTGCGCTTATAGATTAAACGAAGAAATACAAGGGAGAGCAATGGTAAGGTTATGGGGAGTAACTGAAAACGTACCTTTATCTCAAGTTTGATATATCGTAATCAACGCCATCTTTTAGTAGTTAAATATCGCAATACATTTATTTGCATTTGTTCCAGTTTAATGATTATATAGAAAATTTTTACTTGAAATAATTATTCAATTAAATTCGTCCATTTCTAATTGCATGTGCGTAATCAAACAAACAAAACATGGTTATACTAATAATTATTAGCCTAGGGCAATTATCATTTATGTCATTAGGTTACTGTTTTTGACATTTAATTATACATACATACATACATATCTTCACGCTATATCCCAACAGATGGGGTAGCACGAACCCTAAAATCACTCATAAAACATTCACTCATCACACCCATCAAACAACCAGTCATCGTCAAACATTTTCATCCAAAACATACCACCCTCACTTCAACCACTTTCATAGATCACTCCAGATAAACTCATTCATTTATTACACTCGAAATTATTATCACACAACAAACCTTCAATCACATCATTCCTTTTCACTTACCATTCATTTTCTTTCTTCAACGTACATAACATATGCATAAAAAATCTCAAATTACTCACGTTTACTCCTAACAACGAATCTAATAACGAAACTAACAACGAATCTACAAGATTAGAAAAGATGAAAGCGATAATATAATTAATTATAATTGTGATATATATATATATATATATATATATATATATATATATATATATATATATATATATATATATATGTTACTTTTAAAGTTAGTTACGACAATAACGATTGAATTGGCAGAATTACTACAAAAAAAAATTGTCCTAATATCCTTCGACCATAAATAATTTATAGCCAAATTCTCAAGAGTTTTAGCTACAGAATTTAGCTAATCTTGAAATTTGAATTTGTCAAATTAAGATAAACCATATTCCCAAAAAAATTAAAACAAACTTTAATGTTTAAAGTTAATTTTATGACAGAAAAATTTGGGAGACGCCCGAATTCCAACCGGGGACCTTTAGCTTGCCGGGCCGATGTCTTAACCACTAGATAACATCCCACCTGTTCGATGCAGGTGTCAATCAAATTCCTCTGTCATAGTGTCTAACACAGCATCGATCCCAAGACTCCTATGTATCATAGGTATTGACAACGGGTTTCGTCTGTAGCGACACATATCTGATTTTAAAGGAAATCATACCACGAAGTAAATTTTTGTCGTATGATTGACTTTGAAGTACAGTGATAATGATAATTTTTAAAGTTAATTTTATGACAGAAAAATTTGGGAGACGCCCGGATTCAAACCGGGAACCTTCAGCTTGCAGGGCCGATGTCTCGAAACATAGGAGTCTTGGGATCGGAGCTGTGTTAAACATTATGACAGAGGAATTTGACGCCTGCATCGTACAGGTGGGATGTTGTCGAGTGATTAAGACATCGGCCCGGCAAGCTGAAGGTCCCGAGTAGTCATAAAATTAACTTTAAAAATTATTATTGTCACTGTACTTCAAAGTCATCCATATGACAAAAATTTACAAATTTTAATATAATCGTCTTACCTTTTAGTTCTAGGAAACTGAATTGAATTATCTTTTTTTTAAATCGAACTAGCTAAGATTAGCTAATCCATAATTCAAGATTAGCTAAAACTTTTTTGAGAATCTGTCTGTTATAGTTTTATCAAAATTTTCTAGAACACAGGTTTTATTTTTTGTAGTATATAACATATTATCGGCAACGTTTGTAAATAATCACAAACGTAGCATTTACTACAAAGAAAGCAAAAAATCCGATGATAAAGTAGAAAGGGTTTGGTTATGACTCCACCGGCTGCCTACCATATCGTGACGTTTTTCTTACTGTTCCCGCTATTCTAAACCATTCTGTAACCGTTACCGCTATAAACTTGTGATTTTAATGTAAGATACGGAAAATGAAACGTTGTCCTCCATTGTAATGCGAATAAAACCATTTTTCATGTCACTACAAAGTTACTGAAGTAGAATTGCAGGGTAAAACTTCTGATTAAAATGAGCTTTAAAATGATAAAATCTAGTAATTAGAATTTTTTGCTTTGTTCGTTTATCGTTTCAAGAAGGAAAAATATGTAATTATGTTTTGTTAGAATTGAAACCATTTAGGGGAAAGAAATTTTAGTTATTTTCGTTTAAAAGTTTTTAACAGTTATTAGAGAATTATCAATTGAAATAAAAATAAATATATCATCACGCCTTTACGTACCAGATGTTAGAAAGTGATATATTTTTGCAAGTGAAATGCGGTTATCAGTCGTCGAATCACTGCCTCCAAAGATGGTATTGGTGAGGGAGCCACAGGGATAATTTTAATGTCAAATTAAAATAGGATGTTATTTTTTTTCGGTAAAATTGGGGTTCTGTAGCATTAATTTCGTAGTATAAATAATACATTTTAATCCACTCTGTCGTTTCTAAGAGTAACCGAACTAAAATGAGCTTTTTCTCTTATTGCTAATAACAACGAGAGAAAAATGTATTTTTCGTACTTTCGGAAGTAAATCACCTACATTATTCTTCCTTTTCGAGAACTGAAGAGTCACTTTTAATCCCGGAGGAATTCAATTTCTAATAAATAATAATAAAAATATATAAAATAAAATAAATATCAATATATCATCACGCCTTCTACCCATTACTAGGTGTGGCACTCTGCCGAAGCAGATCTCGGTAAGGGTTATATTTATGCGCGTGAAGTGAGGTTACCAGCCGTCAAATCACGGCCCCCAAAGATGTTAGTAGTGGGGGAGCCACAGGGATAATTTATAAATTGATGATAATGTTTGTCGACTGTGGAGATCGATATCACTGAGCCATTACCCCATATAAATAAAAATATGTATATGAACTATCATAATGCAGCACAATGAGTCTGGAGCCTTTATTGTAATTGGGATTAAGTTCCTGATCTATAGAGTAGCATAAATAAATAAATAAAAAATATTTACGAATACCTTACGAATTAAATAAACGTTAACATTTCAGATTTAACTGAAATATAAAACTATTAGACATATTTCAAGTTGTAAGGTGCAAGCCATTATCATCCCATTTTAAATTTATTTTGCTAGTGTCCTTCAAGCTCTCCAAACAATATCCATTTCTATTCTTAACCAAACCAAGGATCTCATTCTAAAAACAGAAGCAAATAGACCTATTCGCAGTAGGCGTGTGTGTGTCAATATTTCGCATCTGTTTCTGTGAAAGAATCGCATTAATGAAACCATTCCGATATCAAGAGGGCTTGGCAATGGATCGATTCTGATCCTGTATCGCCTATCGGTAACACATGCTTTCGACTCGGCATATTCAGTCGAACGAGGTGTGTCAGGGTGTGAAGATAACACCCCAGGATAATGTCAATAACGACATTCAGACACGAAACAGATGAAGATGAAGAGATCGAAGGAAGAAAGATTCGAGCGGAAATATCTAGAGTGCTGTATCAAAGATGGTTGTTTTGGTTTACACACTGTTCCAGTTAAAATGCAGTAGATGATATCATCACGCCTTTTACTCATTACTGGGTGTGGCACTCTGCTGTAGCAGATCTTGATAAGTAATATAATTTTTACAATACTTGTACTGTAAGTTACCTATTAATGACAAAATTTAAACACAGTAAGTGGAACTTTTATTGCACGGTAGTTTCCGTGGTTACATCAGGACTATAATATTTATTTACAGTCTACCGTGAACAGTAAGTAAATATTACATATCAAGGTTCTGTTTATTTTCACAGCAATTTGGCAGCTGACAATTTTGAAACCTATATTTCTTTTTCTTCTATTTTTGAAAGTATTGTAAAAAATACCTTACTAACCTCGAACTGTAAGTGAATCATTCTTGACCTAAAAACTGTCACTTACAGGTCATGGTACGTAATATATTATTGCCCGTGATGTGTGGCTACCAGCCGTAAAATCACGACTCTCAAAGAAGTTAAGGGGAGAGAGTTACAGGGGAAATTTTAATGTGATGAAAAATGTTTGACGGCTGTGGGAATCGAACCCGGATTCTCAAATCCGCAGTCCAACTCGACACCACTAAGCTACTTACCCCTTTTACATTTATATGTCAAAGTGACATTTTGTAAAATCAAGTATGGGGTAGCTAGCTCAGTGGTATCAAGTCGACCTGTGGATCCTGAGAACCCTGGTTCGATTTCCACAGAAACAATTTTCACCATTTTAAAAGTACCCCTGAGGCTCCCCCGCCACTAACATCTTTGGGGGCCGTGATTTGACGACTGATAACCGCAGTTCACGCTCAAAATATATCACTTACCAAGATCTGCTTCGGCAGACTACCACACCCAGTAATGGGTAGAAGGCGTGATGATATATTTATTTATTTATTTAAGTATTCACAATAAACAAAAATATCCATAGAAAATTATTTTATTACTGTCCTAGGGTCAAACAGAAGTATTTAAACCCAGATTTAATGGCTAAAACATTTGAATTTCGACCCGGTTGTACATAAAATAGCTTAAATAAATCAACAAATAAATAGCACAGTTTTTGTGGGACACTCTGTATATTCTCCCTGTCAGATAAGATCATAATCGTTATTTTTTAAATGATAACTATTCTTTAGTTGCATTTTAATTAGAGTAGAGTAAAAAAACGTGGTGATTAATTTACTTACTGCAAAAAAAATGCTTCAGAAATTAAACTTTATATGAAGTAATTTTGATGTAAAACAACTAGTTATAAATTCTAATTTCTGGTGAACATTTTGTTTGTATTAACTTTATACAGTGTAATGTTAGAATGAAGTAAATACCCAGAGGGTTCAAACCTCCACCGTTTTCATAGCCAACCTTCCAATTATTAAATTAAATATCGTTGAATCAATTTTGACAGAGTTCTCAGATAATAAAAGATATTTATAAATATGTAGGATGCAAATATTTGAAGTAAGCTTCCGGGAATTTATTATTAATATCCTGACGAAAATAAATTTGAATTTTTAAAGTCCATAAAACAAAAATGATGTTCGTAAAAAATAAATGAAACGACGCAAAAGCACGCGACATGTATCACCGCCTGGCGCTGGAACTTGTAACTAATTTAAGTTTGTCATTATTGCGTTATTTTATATTCATGAGTTTAATGTCTACCGCGTTTTAGTCACTATTAAAAATATTTAGTTGTTTGTAATTAACTAGAGTAATTATTTTCAAGGTAGTTATCATCTTTGCATGATCGTAAACATGAAATACGAATGACGTGTCGTGATTTCAGCGAATTACTACTTATACAGATAATGTTTACAACTGTAATATAGTAATATAGTATTATTTTAATATTTTATTGGGTTCATTAAGGTCATAGCACATCGTAATAATTGTTTTATGTCCGTTTGCATCAATAAAACTTAAATTTTAAGTTTGACATAAACTGACAATATCGTTTCAAATGTTTTACATCTTTATATAATTTTATTTAGATTTGCTTTTATTTATTTAAGTTAATTTTTTTTAATGGGGTGGCTAGCTCAGTGGTATGAAGTCGGCCTGTGGATCCTAAGAACCCTGGTTCGATTCCCTCAGGCGACAAACAAATTTCATAATTTCAAAAACTGCCCCTGTGGCTCCTCCACCAGTAACATCTTTGGGGGCCGTGATTTGAGGACTGGTAACCGCATTTCACGCGCAAAATATATCACTTACCGAGATCTGCTTCGGCAGAATGCTACACCCAGTAGTGGGTAGAAGGCGTGATGATATAAGTTTTCCCTTACTTTTTTTCAAGTGGTCTATTCTACATTTTTCTTAATTTATTCACTACTCTATCAGAAGAATGACAATTTCAACTAATAACAATTTTAAAGAATAACAATTTCTCGAATGACAATTTCACGAACGCAGATTACAAAAGTGCATTTTCACAAATGGCAAATTTCTGAAATAACTTTTTTTCCGAATAACTAGACTGAAAATTTCCTAAATGATCATTTAACAAAGTAACAATTTTCTTGCTACACGTATGCAACATTCGGAAAATTTCTATTTTGTAAAATTGACATTCGAGAAAATTGTCTTTCGGAAAATTTTAAACAATAAAATAAACGGTAGTGCACTTAGGAAAATAAATTTTCGACAATTATTTAGATGTAAAATTGTTATTCGGAAAAATTGTCAATCGAGAAATAACCTATTTGAAATTACAATACAGGGAATAGGCATTCGGAAAACGAGAATTCTGGAAATAGGCATTCAGGAAATAATCATGCCGGAAAAGTACAGTTTCGAAAAACAGTCATTCTGGAATGTATGAGAAGTATTTCTTTAGAAATAATTTAAAAATTCAGATAAAATGATAGATGTCACCTGAATTTTACTAATATAATATATGGGGTGGCTAGCTCAGTGGTATGAAGTCGGCCTGTGGACCCTGAGAACCCTGGTTCGATTCCCACAGGCGACAAACAATTTTCATAATTTAAAAAAAAAACTACCCCTGTGGCTCCTCCACCACTAACATCTTTGGGGGCCGTGATTTGACGACTGGTAATCGCACTTTACGCGCCACATCCAGTAATGAGTAGAAGGCGTGATGATTTATATATATATATATATATATATATATATATATATATATATATATATATATATATAATCAATCGTTGTTTTCCAGTTGCCATGATAGTGGCTTTACTTACCTGTAAATATTTATTTCCTACGGATGAAAAGTATAACTTTTTCTCTCAACTAAGGAAAGACCATTTATTATTCTGACAGGCTCGTAAAAAACAAATTTAATTATGAAACCTCTTAATTAAAATTTCAACATTTCTTCATGACATTCATCCTAAAATAAACCTAATAAATAAACCATCATCTTGCCACATGTTTGTGACTACTGGTCGTTAGAATGTCGGAACGTCGACCACATTCCCGTGGTCACTTGACAAATAGTTGAGTTGGACGGACACGTAACCACATTCGGTCTGAATCGCCCTGCAAATCGTCCTGGAGTTGTGGAACTGAGTGGTGGAGACACAGAACGTATGCGACCCGTCCGGACGTGCGTCGGTCGGTTGTCTGTGACTGTGCCCGGAGCCGACTTTGGTGATGAAATCCGGGTAATTGGATCAATGATGGGACATTTCGGGTGGTATTTGGATTGTGACGAGATTTGTTTAAACTGTCGAGAAGTTTTCAAATGTTTTTATAGATGGAATTATTTTTGACAGTAAAAAGAAAGATTAATTTTATTTGCCATTCTTGTCTTATTGAATTTCAAAAATAACTTGAACATTAATTGTTGATTAAATTACTTGAATTTTAAGCTTTCTTCTAAACTTTAGAGTCTAAGAACTGTTTCACTCGAACGATATTTTATCGATGAAAACATCGCAATACACTACTTTCTGCTCCAGGTACACAATAGTATATTACGTAACATACATCGAAAGTGTAAGATAACGTACGAGTGTGCAAATTGAAAAACGAGGCCCGTTGCGCCGAGTGATTCAAGTACACGAGCACAGTTATCACACTTCTGAGCGAGTTATGTACACTATTTACAAAATATTTCTAAAAAAAGTTTACAAGAGCAATGTTGTTACACTTTGACAGCTGATGCGTTTTTGTAGATGAGCGTTGACGTTTGATGTTTGAGGTTAGGTATTGTGCAACTGTACTAACCATAATGTCAAAATATTAAATAATGCTGAAATATTAGTAAATAAGTAATTGTTAATTTAAAAAAATAAGATTTATCTGCGTAAATGTGTTGAAAAGCCTGCCAAAACTTCAATCCAAATAATAATACAAATTCTTTTCATTTATTTTATTATTTTCTTTCATCGTAACGCCATCTGTTGTCAATCACTGGAACTTCACCTGATATGTTAGAAGTGTACGTTAACATATCAGTGTATACTAAACTTTCCGTAGTAGTTTATGATGTTGTTAAGATTACTTTCATACGTGGTCGTCTGAAAATAAATATTAAAGATCGTTGTCAATAGTAACAGTATGCAAAGAGTCTTGGTCTGCAATTGTTCACTTTTTTTACTGATCGTACAAATTGTATGTATAACGGTAATGTGCATAAAATGCTTTTTTTATATGGTCGTTTTGAAAACTCAGCGTATCAACATTCAAAATGAGTGTGGAAAGTATCTCTTTGCAATACTCAATGTGTTTATGATGTTGTTTCGAAGACAAGGGACAATCTTTTCATTTTTTGCGCTCCTGGTAACGTAAGTATAACTTACTTCCATAGCAACATGAATCGTTCATAACATTTATTATTTAGTTACCATTGTCAACGGAATGTTATAGAAAATAACAGTCCTACTAGTTGGGTAATTATAAAATTTTCTGACAGCTTGTTTATTTTTACTTTTCAGTTATTTAGTCGTCATCAAAAGTAACTTTTTATGCAATGAATCAACAAGGAAATGAATTATGAATTTATATGAAAAGTAAATTAGTTTGCAGAAAGAAACATAATCACATTTTGTTAACGAACAATCATAAAAATAGAAGTAAAAATGATATCCATGCTGGAGTCATTATGATATTTAATGTAACACTTGTTTCATTATTTATTCAGAAGTAATTCACAATAATAACGCACACGTTATCGCCATAAAGTTGATCATAAAAGAACAGGCTAATAAAATTTGACATTCCTATTCGCTTTTTACTACCTAGCGGCAAATGTTACTCGTTACACGTCAAGATTACGAAAAGTGTTTGGTTTATTACTAGCATCCGCCATAAACCAAATCTTGCTGTTGTATTGTTTTCATCTTAGGCCTTTGTTCTTTTGTCCTTTTGTCACAGAAAGTAGAATACGAACAATTTATATTTCTCTAAACAGTCTTCAAAAATATGTACATCATTAAACAGGGTCATCAGAAGTAATTGTTTCAGTTGGCTATAAAAAAACAACTTGAAATTGGTAAGACTGATACATAAATTGATTTCTTGTTATTTTTGTCTTTTTAAGAATCTCAACTTTTAAGACACATATCTCAAAAATTAAAAGAGATATTGAAATTCGGTTTAAACGAGTGTATTCCCCGTGCCTTATTTAACTTATACTGAAATTTTGAAAATTTTGAAAATTTTAATATTTTTTTCAAATTTTTTTTTGCCCATATTTTAAAAAGTTGAAGAGATAATTAAAATCTGCAAAAAACAGTGGATTCCTCGCATAAAAGTACATAGGTATGTACAATTTCAGAATTTTTGTTCCACGGATAAAATTTTTAGATAAAAAAAACTAAAAATGACCAAAATTCGTAATATTCTTCAAAAATCTTTAAAAAACAGTGATTTTTCGTTTTTCTGTAATAAAAACATAATCTCTCCGAATTTTTGGCTGAAAATTTGCACACCTATGTACTTTTACAAAAGAAATTCACTGGTATTCACAGATTTTGATTATCTTTTCAAGTTTTTGAAATACGGGAATTTTTTTTTTAAATAGTAAAATTTTCCAAATTTTCCAAATTTCCGTATAAGTAAATTATTGCACGAGAAATCCACTCGTTCAAACCGCATTTCAATATCTCTTTTAGTTTTCGAGATATGGGTCTTCAAAGTTGAGATTTATAAAAAAACAAAAATCGCTGTAATTCGAAAACTAAAAAAGATATGAAAAATAGAAGCTGTCATTAACTTGTCGATCATTAACAGATAATAATCCAAGTTACAGAATATCGGGATATATTCTATTATACGAATCAGAGTTCCTCACATTCTCTTACATGTAAACACGTTATATATCTAAATACTTCTTAAATCGTTTAATATATTTCTTTACACACATCCTTACCACCAATATGCGTACGTAAGTTGATCGTTCGATCGCAGATAAAATCTTATCACCTCGTTTCGCTCAATCCGTTCGACATTATACATACTGAATATCTCCAAGATTCACTCGCAGTTCGTAGAAACGCAGAAGAATCCGCGTTTTGGGATGAAATTGCTTTGACATACATTTGGTCGCCCACTCTAGTTCATACGGATGTAAGAATCGATGTACCTCTGACTTTAAGAAGTACTTTAGGAAGAATTATAGTTGAATGCTAGTGAAGCGCATAAAAGGATTTTATTCTGGTGGTTTTACTTTTTGCTGAAATTTTACCGCTAAAGGTTTATTCACAATGAGATTGTACTGCCGAAGCCAATTCCGTTGGCATTATTATTGCCACTAATGCTTCCTTTTATTTTATTATTAATTTAAAAGATTGATTGCTGTTTTAAATCCACAACATGCAAGTAACGTTAGAGATATTAATGTAGCTCCTCCATCAAATATGTTTTATACTATTTTGAAAAATGCACTCATTAAACAAACTGATTTTTCTACATCAGAAAAGATTCAACAATGGGCCTTTCAAGACTTTTTTGAATTTTTTATATATTAATCTGCGTAATAAAATTATTATACCCAAAATTTTTATTTTTTTTTAAACTTGTATTAAGTATGATAAAAATATTTAAACTTTCGAAACAAACGAATATGACGTAGTTGCATCTTAGCTTAAAGAGAGACAGATAAGACAGAGATAAATAACACGTAACTTCACGTAACGTGTGTCGTTGTCAGTAGAACCCTCAGACAAAACATAACTAGACGGATAACAACGGCGTTTGTTGTGAAGCAGAAAGGAATAGAATAACTGGTGGATGAGGCGGGTGCGCGGTAAACACATCAAAGTGTACTCGCTCCTTGCCGCGCACCGGGCGGACCCAAAAGTTATTCCATCCCTTTCTGCTCCACAACACTGCATTTGACTTGAATACGGCATAATTCGTCTAGTATTATACGTCATTGGTAGAATCGTAGATTGCTGAATGCTTATTTCTTCTTCGTCTTCCACTCAGTAAAATTGAGCACCGACAAATGTTTCAGACAAAGTTCTGTGATTGGCTTAATGCAACTACGTAATTGCAATATGGCAGTGCGAAATACAAATGAGCGATTTGAATTATTCAACTTTAACTTTCATATTTCAGCAATAAAGATATCATTTTTGGTATGATTTTATATTGTAATAAATATGATGTACGGTCAAGAATTTATTTTAATAAATATATATTAAAAACCTTTACCACTTGAATCCCCCATTATTAAATTTAACTGCGCTAAGTGAATATAAACCAAGTCAGTTATTACGTTCTATGAAACAACTAATTGAATTACATCTATGTAACTAGATATATGTAATGGATCATTACATACTTACCTGAAATATTTTAGTCATTTGCAATTAATTTCTATGCAATAAATTTTACTACCATTTATTGCGAAGATAGCTCAAATGGAAAAAAACCGGACGAGGTAGCCCAAAGTGAATTAGAAGTTGCCAAACTTCTTAATTTCTTTTCGATATCAGTGTCACTACCACTACCGATTCTAAATAGTAACATCGGTAATGCGACTTCAATGTGAATGAACCTTTAATTTGCACTTGATATAATCAGTATTCTATTGCTTTCTCCAGAAACTTTCATCTTTAATATTTCTGCACCTATATATAAATATATGGGGTGGCTCTAGCTCAGTGGTATGAAATCGGCCTGTGGATCCTGAGAACCCTGGTTCGATTCCCACAGGCACCAAACAATTTTCATAATTTCAAAAAACTACCCCTATGGCTTCTCCACCACTAACGTCTTTGGAGGCCGTGATTTGACGACTAGTAACCGCACTTCACGCGAAAAATATATCACCTACCGAGATCTGCTTTGGCATAGTGCCACACCCAGTAATGGGTAGAAGGCGTGATGATATATTTTTTTCTATATAATAAATTTGAAAAGGTTCTATATAAAATTTATGACATACTTATACAAACAATTCACAACAAACATGACACTATCTTCACCATCTGCTATTTTTACCCGAATCCATAATCTGAGTTCCGAAAATTCCGTCAATTCGTCGATCAAAATAACTTACAATAAATTCTATATCATGCACAATATCGATACATTCCAAAACAGTTTCTACGAAGCTTTCTATTCCTCCGGAATTTTATCCGGAGTCCGGAATATACCGGAGTCGTATCAAATCGACACGACTGCGGATGTTTTATTTATATATCAAAATTAGAACTCGTAAACAAGCGACGAGCAGGACAGTTGAATTGATGTTTTGGTTGTTATGGTGAGGGGCATCTCGTAAAATTTTGTTATGAGGCTACTGTCATTTGTTTTATTTGGGTGTTCTTTAAGTAATTTATGGTAGCAGGGGATCATTTACGGTGTTTTTATATTTATTATTTATAAGATACTCCGTTGATGTTTCTCTTTTACTATTTCTAGACAGAATCTAATACGTACCTATAGAAATACCATATTTCTTCTTGATATAATTGATTCAAAACATGTTATTATTTTGTTTGTTACTTATTTACTTTTCCTTTTGTTTCAGGTAGGTCGTAATTTTGCTTTCCTTTTGATGACAACGGTCAACAATCTGAGTAAGTTACGAGTAACACTTTTTCTATGTATTGTATGCTTCTCGTTGCTATGGAAATATAGTACATTACCTATGATAATATTACAAGGCCTTGAATGTTTCGCTGGTTTCCAAGTAAAAATGAGGGAACAAACTGTGCTCTATTAAATGATTTTGATGATCGGGACAACATTAATCAAGTCTTTTCGTATACAAATTTCAGTTGTTTCAGTAAATTTTTTAACAGAAAATAAGTACTTCTTTTGCTTAAATTATTTTCGGAAAATCGCATCTTGCAGACTAAATTATTACTCAGTGCTTTTTTTTTTGTTACATTGCAGGTCTGGTACACATTTTTATATCTCACAGTCACCATTAAGGCAACTTGAGATATGAATTTTTTATTTTTTTGGGTTTTGTTACGGAGATATTAATTTAGGTTTTTCATATTGGAATAGTGAAATCGGAGTAAAATTATTAAAATAAAAATTAATTGGGCAACAATATCGTAGTCATCGAAAAAGCAAAGTGTACAACTTAAACTGTTATTAAAGATTTATTTGAAAGAAATAAAATGAGTTATGTTTTGTATCACAAACAAATTAATTTATTGAAATGTCTAAACAGCTTGAAACTGTTGGACTTGCATTCTGTCAGCTTTAGAATATAATTATAGAATAGCAAATTACGTAGCTATTCTACTGATTGTCACATCCATTATCGATTAAATCGTTGAATGAAGAAATTATATTTATGAATAACCTTCAGAACGGTACAGGATAATTAATGAAATATTTTATATTAAAAGACAAAATAATCACGTTACAAACACTAATTTAACTATAATTAATACAGCCTGTGCTGCATCCGTCAATTTTCCATTACAAATAATTAATTGTGTAACGTTTTGATTAATGAATATATTTTGATGTCTTCATTGTATCCATAGCATACAACTTGTTTTACAAATAAAACAATATACTAGTGATGGGCACTATCGAATCAAAATGATCGAATAAATAGACCATTTTAAAAATTCATTGCGCATGTGCAAACGTTAGACGGAGATAAAAAAGTTAGTGCAGTATACTTATCTTTTTCTATGATTTGACAAGTGACAGTTCGATTATTTTTGTTGCTTAGTATTTGTTTCTTCATTGAAAAGTAATTAATAATAGTAATTATGACGGGTACTATATACTGTGTACAGGGTTGTAATAATTTGAAAAAGCTATCCCTGTGGCTTCTCCACCACTAACATGTTTGGGGGCCGTGATTTGACGAATGGTAACCGCACTTCACGCGCAAAATATATCACTTACCGAGATCTGCTTCAGCAGAGTGCCACACCCAGTAATGGGTAGAAGGCGTGATGATATATTTATTTATTTATTTATTTTACAAAAAATCAAGCAACATTTCATTTCACTCTTTTCCTCAAAACGTGAACAGAAGAAAAGAGTGGATATGTTATTATACGAACTCTATCATATTAACATGATGAATATACTAAAGTAAGTTTTCATTTTCAATATAAACATTTTACTTACTTTGTACTTAAATTCATTTTGAAATATCTCGTTCTCCGCTATTTGGCGGCACTAAGTTGTTAGTTCAAAAAATAAACACCTAGGGGTCGCGGACATTTTTAAAATGGTCTATTGATAGTTGATAAATATTCGTTTGTTATTTTAAACTGGCAACCCCTGTTTTATAATAAAGTTGGTGGAATAAAGTTTAGGAAAGGGCTGGAACCAATTTAATAATCAAATTTATGACAATTGTTCCTCCGCCACCAAAGTCTAGAATTTCCCATTTGTTTAGGAACTATTGCCATAAATATACGAAAGATATAAAGTATGTGGAAACCGTTAAAGTCCGCGGACAAGCGAATGAGCAGCGAAAATAACGCAGAAATTTATGAAGGCCATTTTATCGAACAATGTTCAGTGTTCTTTGTGTTTTCACCCTATTGTTTTGCGTCAGGCGCAGCAGGCATAGTTACTGAATAGTTAACAACAGCACATCACTGAATTTGTTCTAATCGTCGCCTCTGAGCCGAGATTCTCACTTTTTTTCTACTCT
This sequence comes from Pterostichus madidus, assembly GCA_911728475.2. NCBI lineage: Eukaryota > Metazoa > Arthropoda > Insecta > Coleoptera > Carabidae > Pterostichus > Pterostichus madidus. Next base: position 5,701,885 of record OU452313.1, on the reverse strand, counting down.
CATTTTTTTGTAGGATTATTGCTTAACTGCAGCTAACTCTAACACGTTTCTCTAGCAGCATACAAACTTATACATTCAGAAATTTATAAATTTATGATTTATACTCGACATCACGATGTGTCAAATAACTTGATTCAAAATGTAAACAGAAATAAATTGAGTAACACAGACTTCGTATTATAAATAAAAATGCGGAAAAAAAAATTTGTTATAATAGAACATAACTTTATTAAACGGAAGTATCTCTAAAGTACTGTTAACACAGCAGCTTCACAATTAGCTACGGTAATCTGTAATTAAAAAAAAACTCTAAAGTAACTTTGATATAGAAATCAGTTATTTTCTTCAACGTTAATATGTAGTTTTGATATCTCGTAACATAAAAGTAATCCGAGATCTATTACAGCAGGATGCCACACTCTTGTAATCTGTAAAAAGTATGATGATATATTTATATTTATTTTATTATTGTTATGATAGTTGAAATTACATAAATAAATTTCCCAACATTTCATTATAATATTCTACATATTATATCCTTCCTTTCTTCTTAAAAGTTTCTCTAATTCATTTCTCTCCTATCCCAAGATCTGTCCTTTCCATTCTTTCTTTGTCCAGTTCCACAATTATTCTTGAATTGCTTATAGTTTCTTGTTCTCTTCTGCATAATCTGCAACTTCTCTCTTCTTCTGAAGCCAATATTTATTCAGATTTTCTTCGTTGCCACATCGAAATCTTTTATTTCTTCCCTTGTTCTCTGCTAGAAGCACAACTAGGAGTAACTAATCTTTTTCAAGAGAAACTGGATAATTGTATTCGAAAATTCTGTAGTTTTCATTATTTTCTAATTGTGCGAAAACTCCCATTAATGCAGTATTACAAAAATTTAAAAAGTCCAGTATGATTTTGATCCTTACAAATTACCATCTGAAACCACAAATTATCTACAAAAAACCATTGTTTACTTTGTTTACATAGTTCTTTTTCGTCATCATCCATCTGAATTATTAATACACCCTAAAATCAATAAGCAGGAGAATCAATGTGCGTTCAGAAAATTATATATTACACAACGGGGTACAAAATGAAAAATGATTGTTTGGTGTTGTTTGGTTGTCTTTTCGGCAATTAAACTAACCATACGCTTTTAAACTGATTGTTCCATGCGATGATCTATAAATCCCAGTTGGCTATCCGGTGTGCCGTGTTTTGTTCGCGTCTTGGCTTACTTGATGTATGCTCATTTCGCATGCGAGGTCGGTAGGTTATAAGGGAACTAACTACCGTAAGATACTGAACGGTGCTGTTATCTAGCGCAGAGAGTGTGTCGCTAGAGTTTAAATGTCATTTAGAGGGAAAATTGATGATAATGGTGGTAATTGTGTGTTTTGTGGTTAAAAATGGGCGGTAGGGCGCTTAATGTATGACCAGATTTTAATCATAGGCTGGGAAATATTGAAATATATTTTAGGATAATTCCACACGAAGTTAAATTTTATCGGACAAACTTTGATTAATAGCTTTATTCCGATTGGTTTACTTAAATCTATTCAGATGAACTAAACTGAATAAAGCATTATTGCAGTGAATTACTTCAAGTAAAATCCAAATAAGTAAATTTAGTATTGAGAATAAAGTAAGCAAAGAACTCGGTAAGTCAGTAAATTAACTTAGTGGTCTGATTCAGTACAAAAGGACAAAAGGACACTTATACTCGCAGATCCAAAATTAGCAAAATTTCAATTAGCAATTTCATTTATACTTAAAGATACATCTTAAAACAATGTTAAGTAGAGTACGAAATTTTAAATTAGTGTCATTAGCAAATTTTTTCCCAAGGGATATTAATTTGTTTGTGTACAAGTGACAGAAGTAGTATATTTTTAACAGTAAAGCGAGATTTATAGTTTACAAAGCATAGCATAGCATAGCATAACATAACAGAGATTTTTAAGGATTTATAGTTTCAAATTTTGTTATATTTTTTGCACAAAAATTATTCCAAACTAAATTAACAGTGTTAGATTATTGTCACATTCAGTGTTATTTTGACAGTTATAACTTACATCTTGCTGGATTATGACGATGTTATGATAGTAGTTACTTTATTATCGTGTACATTGCTGTTATGGGATGGCTAGCACAGTGGTATGAAGTCGGCCTGTGGATCCTGAGGTCCCTGGTTCGATTCCCACAGGCGACAAATTTTCATAATTTAAAAAAAGCTATCCCTGTGGCTCCTCCACCACTAACATGTTTGGGGGCCGTGATTTGACGACTGGTAACCGCACTTCACGCGCAAAAAATATATCACTTACCGAGATCTGCTGTAGCAGAGTGCCACACCCAGTAATGGGTAGAAGGCGTGATGATATATTTATTTATTTATTTTATTTACATTGCTGTTAAAAAAAATTAAGAAATAAGGTAACCGAAAGGGTAAAACCGAATAATAAACTGAAATTGTTTAAAGTTTTGACACATATAAACAGATAACTGTCAGAGAAATTCCTACATCATCGAGGATTTACGAGAGAACATGGTATAGCATATGAAATAAAATTTGGTCATTTCTCATGTCATGCTATGTTATGTTACGCTACGTAAGTGAACTATAAAGTGGTATATGAACTTGTGTATATTTATATTTTCGTTGTTATGCTATGCTATGCTATGTAAACTATAAATCCAGCTTAATTATAATATGAAATGTCAATGTCATGAACAAATCAATCAAAAATATAATATATTATATTATCTAGCTTACACGGAGGTTTGCGATTAGCCAGGTTTTAACTATAAGTGGAACTTTGCAAACATATCTTAAGTGTAATTCACAGCTCTGAAATTAAGCGAAATGTCACTTAGTAACTCTACTTATATTTTGAATTAAAGGTTTGTTTAATGTAAATAAATACAACCGTTCATTGCTTTGAAATTATCATTGTACTTTAACAAGTTTTTAACTCGTTCTTTAATATAGGTACTAATATATATTTTTTCTATTTGTATGTGTTATATTTCATTTTTTCCTTTAATGCTAATAGTATTTTAAGACCATTATATATTCATCCCATAAAAACAAACAATTTATGTACTCGCCATATTTACAAAGGAACTTTTATATTAGTTACTTAGGTACCTCCGTAAACTTTTTGACATTGATTTATATGGTAGAAATTTGTTATGAAGGATGATGTTGGCACTACATTTTAATTTGTAAGACAGAAGAGAGACTCATTATCGCCAAAGTATACATTACGCTAATAAAACAATGAAAAATAAACATTCTCCACTTTTGGAGTTCTATTTTTACACTAGTTTAAATATGCTAGGAAGGCCAGCCGCCAGACATTATTATTGATATAAAATATGAGAACTGAAACCACCTAAAGCAGTACCGACAAGTAATGCAAAGCGGAAAATATGTGAACTAAATTCTCAATTCATTCTAACCTCGCCAAAATTTGTCAGATTTGACCACTCATATTTTTAGTAGAGATCAACACGAAAATTTTAATATCCGATCAGATTCGATCCCATTTGGTTCAAGATTCGATCCGGTTCGAAATCCAAAGCGGCATATCATTTCTCTAGAATGGAATTGGAATTTATATGTTGTTTTTTCCTCAGAGTGTACATCTAAAAGCAATGTTTTAAAATTTCGAATGGGATATTGTATCCGAATATCGAAAATTTGCTCCAAATTTCGGATTGGACGTTTTATTCGAACTTCGAATAGGATATGTTTTCGAGCTTTGAATCCGAGAGAATTCTAATCTGATCTTATTTGAAATCCGACTTCGGATGTGATTTATTTATCTTGATCGATTTCTAATATACCTATGTTACATTGGAAGTAGAAAAATGATGACAGATTTTGTTTCTATGAACTGCCATTTAAATTGTGAAATTTTGACTTCTTTTGCTTTTATGCCCGTTTAGACCAACGGAAATTAAATTTTAAGTTGAAATTACTAAAAATATTGTATCAAATGTCTGACAGCAATGTAAATATTATCATATGCCTAATATTTTACTTAGATTTGATTTTATTTATTTAAGTTTGAGATAAAATTTAAGTTTAGTTGTTTCAAATTAACCTGAAAGCAGTTATAAATAGAAAATTAAATATTAAATTAGGTGAATTTTATATTGTTTCTTAATATTAAAGTAATCACTTATTCGATAAAAGCGCTCAAAATAAATAAATAAATATATATATATATATATATATATATATATATATATATATATATATATATATATATATATATATATCATTACGCTTTCTATCCATTACTGGGTATGGCACGATGCCGTAACAGATTTTGCTCGTAAAGTGCGGTTACCAGCTGTTAAAGCGCCCTCCCCAATGATATTAGTGGAGAGAGAGCCACATGAGTAGTTTTAATGTGTTGGAAATTGTTTATCGACTGTGGGAATCGTACCGAGATTCTCAGGAAGACTCGATACCACTGAACTACTTATTGTTGATTTATCTTATACCTTATTCAAAAATGGGGTGGCTATCTCAATGGTATGAAGTCGGCCTGTAGATCCTGAGAACCCTGGTTCGATTCCCACAGGCGACAAACAACTTTCATAATTTCAAAAACTACCCCTTTGGCTCCTCCACCACTAACATCTTTGGGGGCCGTGATTTGACGACTGGTAATCGCACTTCACGCGCAAAATATATCACTTACCGAGATCTGCTTCAGCAGAGTGCCACACCCAGTAATGCGTAGAAGGCGTGATGATATATTTATTTATTTTATTTTTTCTTATTTAAAAAGACAACAAAAAGTGTGACAAATTCTACATCGTCGCCCTTTTATATTATCTCTTTTAGTTTACGAGACATATCCGCCCAAAGATTCATTAAAACATTCACTATCAACGTTTTAAGTTGTTCATCGCCATTTTGCTTCATTCACTGCAGTTGCATATTAGCCGCACGCGATAAGATAACAAAAAAGCTGTAAATATGCCAGTGCGAAGCCGATAACGTGACAGAAGACGAACGGGGCCGATATGGGAAGAAATGTAAACTTCCTGTCGGAAACTGCATGTAATGAGCTTTGTTTCCGTTTGAAATATGGGCACATTACCCGCGAACAGCTCTACGCATTGTTGTGGTGCATGAGAAGTTAACATGAAATGACCTCGTAAAGGAGGTGATTAAATGAATGAATGGGGATGAATATTAGGGGAAGTATTGTTATCTGTAGGAGCTTCTGCAGTTTGTTAGAACTGCAGTATACTGTAATTTCAAGTTTTTGAAGAATTGTTTCCTTTATAGTTTCAAGTAGTAAACTTGAGTTATTGATGTTAGCCCTGGACCTAAATTAGTTTTGTTTCTTTTCTTAATTTTCAACAAAAAATAAAATACTTTTTTCTTATGCCCAGTTGCATTGCGCTCTCTTTAATATCAAGTGTCATTTAAGGAAGAAAATATCAAATGGAATTATTGACAGCAATGTTTATTAATTTGTTTGACATTATTCTTCGATTCTATATTGTTTTATTTAAATTACACTTAATATTTGAAGGACAACCATGTAACTGGTCATTAATAAATATTTTCAAAGTATGTCAATAAAGCTGGATTTATAATGAAGTAACGCAAGGAGCAACGCAAAAGTAGTAGGTAAGGCAACAAGTTAAAACTTGTGATTTAAGTAGAACCATTTATATTGAAGTAAAGCAATCAGTAGTGTAACATAAGCAATGCAAAAGATGGTCAACTTTCATCTTTCTACGTTACTTTATATTTCTTACCGCTGACCAATCGGAAGCGGTTTAAACTTCGCATTGTAATCTCTATTACCAACCGTGAAATATCAGCTGTCATTGTCAAACATTTTGAATATCTAAATTTTTCAAAAATGGACAGAGAAGTAATATAATTTTTTTAAAGAAAAAACAACAATTGTAGGTCAAATTAGGAAATCTTCTGAAAACAAACTGCAAGTTTTTGAGGTTATATTATTATATTAATAAATTTTGGTTTGTATTTATTTTTTAGCTGAATATGTCCAACGTCGTTGGAAAATTATAAGAGAAAGGAAAGAAATTGTAACATACCTCTGATTGGTTAACAGTATTAAGTTCTGCTTCTCAATATAAATCAGTAATTTGCTAGCGTTACTTTTTACTTTACCTCTTACGTTACTTCATTATAAATCCAGCTTAAGTAAACAATTTTTTTAACTGATTTATATGCTGAATTTTAAGATGTACAACTTTTTTTTAAAGTATTTTTGTTTGAAATAATTTATAGTATATTGTAATAAATGTGTTGAAAGGGAATAATTGGAAAACGTGTGTGTAAGGTGGAACACGAGTACAAATGTATGTTGCATTCAAATAAATTTTCCAATGGTCTTTCAACATGTGTATTACAGTCTGGTTTTCATACGACAATTAAGCATTTTACAATACAAGAAATTATTGAATATATAGATCTCTTTTTATTTTTTCAAAAAATAGTCGAGGTAGTTGGAAATTTATTGTTTCACTATAATTTTTTTTATATATATATAACACTTGAGTGTATAAAAGAATCACTTTCCGCACGTAAATCAATGCCGAAAGCGAGTACTTTCCGTATTGTCGTAGGAAAACACTGTTTTGCCATGTTAAATGCATATAGCCCGTATTGGATGTTACATCCTGTATCTAAATAACTATAATTTATATTTGGTCTATTATTTAGATAGTTTCTTTAATTATTATCTGTTTTCTTATTTAGATTAAAAATGAGTAGTTATGTTTTTCTATATGAAAATATTGTTATCTGTGATAATACTGCATTTTATTATATATTTTCTAAACTAATTAACGAATCGTTTTCTAAACGATTAGTTAATTTAAGACAAGTCCATTACGTAATTGTCCAGATGGATGTGTAATTAAAGCTAATGAATTGTTATAAATATTGATAAGCATAATTATGTCCAAAATTAGATTTAATTTGTATGTTTCTACCGGTCTTTAAAACTTTAAGTATATGGATTAAAAAAAATCTAAATTTATCTATTTATGCTATTCTGTACAACAGGGATTTAATCCCAATTACAGTATATGGTCCGGATTCACCGATCCGTATTTTTTGCTTGAATTCGAACGAAATTCAAACTCGAGATCTTCAAATTCGAATGCCGCAACGCTATACTCGATACACACCACCGTATTGCTTGTATGTAGATAAGAAATTGCAGAGCTATCCGGTGCATTATCAAAAGTAATAAATATCCTAAAGACTTATTTTTGATAGTTTTACTAATGTATGCACTACAATTTCCGAAAAAATCCCTTACTTTACTGAAATTTTATTGTCATTCTTTTAGAAACCATATCAAAATTAGAAGGGAACTAATACTTCTTCAAAATAGAAAACAAATATAATAATTATACGAATATTTTTCATATTTATTTACTATTTTCCAAATTAGTCTCTGCCAAGAAATCTAGAATTCTAGACTGCTCCACTCTATAATGACGGTTCGTTGCAATCAGCATTACCCTCACCATCGTACCCTAATTTGTTTCTTTTCCTCTTATCTTGGGTTCATTAGCGTTGTCTCTTTCTAGTTATTTATGTCGGGGTCAGCTGTAGACGAAAACACCGACATTCATTTAACTAATTTATTATTTTGACATTAGTGGAAAGCGGAAAAAATACCTACTAATGTCTTTCAAAATGATACAAGCTTTTCTGTATTTTATAATTTTGGTGGCATCACTTGTTTTCATTTTGTTTTCATTTTGTTTTTTACCTTGTGACACTTTTGTCTCAACCTCTGTAGCTACCTACGATCGATTGTTATTTATATGTTCTTGTCCTGATACTATTTATAAAAGGATATTTATTATTTATAAGTATTGGATTCATTAAATTATACTTCTTGTGTTATATGAATTATTTGGTTTTGTGAGATAGTTTCAGTTTATATATCTATTTAATAAATATTCGTATACTTTGTTTTATTTTTAGAATATCATAAAATAAAGAAATAAATCTCCAAGGTGTATTCTAAAAGTGGGCTATAAGAATTTAACATAGTATATAAGGTTTTACGTCGCAATTACTTTAAAATTATTTTGGGGAAATTTGGATTAAATATGGTGTAGATGGATGGTGAATTCGCTTGTTTAGAATTTGAGATATGAGCGCGGGAAAGTCGAAAAATACTATTGAAAATATTTTTTGAAAGATCAACATTTCCGGAGGCTCTATTTCAAAAACTATACGTGATACGAAGTTGCGCACAACGGTATTGAATTCGCCGTGTCCGAATTAACATATTAGCAAAATTTTAGCTCATTTGAAGCGATATTACTTTCTGAAATTTTTAATTATTTTCCCAAGGGGTAGTACCCCTTAGGTTTTTTTACGATTTTCAAACAATATGCTCTAAAACTCATTCTCGTACGATTATTATAACGAAAACTTACATACATATGTATTTTGACCAGATGAATCCAATGGTCAAATCCCCAAGTACGTACGCCTTCTAGTTTTCAAGATATTGACCAAAAACTGTTTTAGAAAAAACAAATTATTGAAAATATTTGAAAATTTTAAAAAACGCTGAAAACTTGGATACAAGTTAATTGAAACACAAGAAATTCAATGCCGTTGAGCGCATCTTCATATCTCGTTTAGTTTTTGAGATATGGCCTCCGGAAAGTTGACAAACTGAGGTGTTGAAATTTTTTGAAAGTTCAGCTCTTCCGGAGGCTCTATCTGAAAAACTAAACATGATACGAAGATGTGCACAACGACATTAGATTCCCCGTGTCCGAATTGACTTATTAGCAAAATTTTAGCTCATTTGAAGGGTTTTTAGTTTTCTGATATTTTTAATTATTTTTCCAAGGGGTACCCCTTAAGTTTTTTACGATTTTCAAACTATTTGCTCTAAAACTTTTTCTCGTACGATTATTGTAACGAAAACTTACATACATATGTATTTTGACCAGCTGAATTCAATGATTAAATCTCCAAGTACACACGCCTTCTAGTTTTAAAGATATTGTCCAAAAACTGTTTTAGAAAAAAAAATATTAAAAATATTTGAAAAATTTAAAAATGCTGAAAACTTGTACCAAGTTAATTGAAACACGATAAATTCAATGCTGTTGAGCGCATCTTCATAACTCTTTTAGTTTTTGAGATATGGCCTCGGGAAAGTCGAAAAATATTATTGAAAATATTTTTTTAAAGTTCAACATTTTCGAAGGCTCTATCTGGAAAACTAAATGTGACACGAAGTTGGGCTCAACGGCATTGAATTCAGTGTCTGAATTGACTTTTCAACAAATTTTTAGCAAATGATATATTTCAGTAAATATCAGTTTCATTCAAGAGGAATACACCTTTTGGTAAATATTAATTTATTTATATCGAATTTAATATTCCTTTTTACTGCCAGAATCAATTTCTTATTTAAAGTACTCGTTGTGTTTGTGTCATCTTCCAGTACAAAAGCTCGTCAAAAACTGCCCTCGAGAATTCCTTAACGTCATCTGTTCATTTTATTATTACTCAAGCTCAAGACTTGCTTTGTCAGATTCGGCTACTTCACTTTATTCTCTTCTTACGATTTCGGGCCATGAAAAACAAATATAAATAAACCTTGTTTGATGGCCCAAACCCCAAACGGTTCGTAAAAAACTGTCGCTTCTCAATTTTCAAGTCCGAGGACGTATAAATACTGGATTGCACTCGACTGGGCCTGCGTTTACGTTTACAGACAATGGCAATCGATTTTCACGCCACCTTGGATGAAGATGTTGAATTCAACTTGCATTAGACAATCATTGGATGGTACGTCTATCTTTTGTAATGTTAAACTGTGTTTTACTTCAATGTAGCTTGGTTCACAATCGGAAAAAGGGGTGCAAGAAATAAAAAATTAAATTAAAATACATTATGCGAACAATAAAACAGTAATTACTGACAGAAACTGAACAATTACAAACCAAGGCTCTTTGTAGATCGTTGCTATTGGGAACGGGGCTTTTTGCAGACCACTATTATTAGCTGTATTCCATTTGACACTTGGTTCATTTAAATCAGTTCAGATAAATTCCACACATGACTAAAGGAACTAAATTAAGCAAACTGATGCGTTTATTGGGATGAATTATTTAAAAGTAAATTAAAATCTATCATTCTAGTACTAGAAATAAAGTCTGCGAAGTAATCCAACGAAATAAATAAGTGATCTGGTTCAGTAAGTGTAAGTTAGATCTGATACAAATGGCAAATGGAATACGCCTATTGGCAACACAGCTTATTATAGATGTTGCTATTGGCAACGGTCTGCAAAGTATTTGGTTGAAGCGAGAATGGTGAGTTAGAATGAGAATGTTTAAATAGGACAGTGGTATTGAGTCGATCTGTGGATTTAAGAACCCGGGTTCAATTCCTACAGCCTATAAACAATTTTCACCACATTAAAACTACCCCTGTATCCTGTCTACTAACATCTTTGAGGGCCGTAATTTGATGGCTAGTAATCGTACTTCACGCGCAAAATATATCATTTACGGAGATCTGCTTCGGCAGAGTGCCACATCCAGTAATGAATAGAAGGCGTGATGATATATTTATTTATTTATTTAATTTAAAAGATATGTGGTAGGTTGCTCAATGGTATCGAGTCGGCTTGTGGATTTGAGAACCCTGGTTCGATTTTCACAATCTAAAAACAATTTTCACCACATTAAAACTACCACTGGGGCTTTCCTTCTACTAACATCTTTGGGCGCCGTGATTAGACAGCTGGTAACAAAAAAATAAAAAATAAATATATCATCACGCCTTATACCCATTACTGGGTGTGGCACTCTGCCGAAGCAGATCTCAGTAAGTGATATATTTTGCGCGTGAAGTGCGGTTACCAGTCATCAAATCACGGCCCCCAAAGATGTTAGTGGTGGAGGAACCACAGGGGTAGCTTTTGAAATTATGAAAATTGTTTGTCGCCTGTGGGAATCGAACCAGGGTTCTCAGAATCCGCAGACCGACTTCATACCACTGAGCTAGCCACCCCATAACATAATAGCTGGTGACGCGTAAAATATATCAATTACAGAGATCTATTGCAATAGAATGCCACAACCAGTAATGGATAGAAACAGGCGTGATGATGATATATTTATTTATTTATTTTATTTTATTTAAAAGATAAAAGTTCGTTATCTTATAAATTAAATGAAAATGAAAGATACATGAAAACTTAAATGAGAATGATGCATGCATGGCTATTAGGTTCCGTAAATTTATCTATTGAATGAAAATAAGTTAAATTTAATATAAATGAGAATTACTATATGAATCCAACTTCTGTTTACTCTTCAATGATTTCCTGGCCTTTAACTTGAGGGTGTCAAAAAAATCCAAAGTGAAACCATTAAAAACAACATTCTGCCAAGGCAAAAAAACGATCTTGAGATAGCATTCAAGTTTGAGTTTCATGTGACATCAGTAATGAAACCTATTCACGTCTTTCACTGAGTCGACAGAAGAAAGTCGTTCATTTGTCCAGCCCTGAAATAAAAAACGTCGTCATGGAGTAAACGGCTGTCTTGACGTCTCGCCCGTGAATCGATAGAGCGATGTGCGCAAATTCAAATTATCTTGTCCGCTGGGCTCATTAACCGCTCTTTTACAAGCCATTCGTAATCTGTGGAGGTCTGAATCAACTTTCCACTGCCTTTGCTAATTACATTATCGATACAAGATCCCATAATCACTGATTAAAGATCCTGATTTAATTATACAATTCGGTGAATCAAGTTACTGGTGCTTTCTTTAATTGTTTTATTTAGAATTAATTGTATCAAACACCAAGAATTTTGTCTACTTTATAATCAAGAATATTGGCAATATCTGTAGTGAGATCTGGAAAAAGGCAATGATTTTTAATAGTTCTAGGTCTATGAAAAACTTAAAACTGAACGAGATATCAAAATACTGTTTTAACCATTTGTTTCTTAGGATATTGAACAATATTAGTAATTTCTTACAAATTTTCAATCACTATCTCTCTTATTCCGTAACTTTATCATTATCAGCCAGATTCTTAATTTTTTTTAACTAATCCTGAATTTTGGATTAGCAAATCTTATTCTAGTCCGACTTAAAATAGTTAATTCAATTCACTTTTCGAAAACTAAATGGTAATAAGATTGTATTAAGGTTTATTTAAACTTTTTTTGGGAATATGGTTTAGCTTAATTTGACAAATCAAAAATTCAGGATTAGCAAGATTCAAGCGAAAACTCTTTTGAGAATTGGGCTGTATGTGTTAGCGATCGATAAATCTAATGTCAATCCTCATTTTTCATTATTACTCTGTAAACTGCCACCGTTTCGGCATTCTCTTGTTTCTATTTTATATATCCCTTGCTCTTCAGTTAAAAAAATGTTTTTAACCATACTTTTTGTCAAGCTCCGTCTGTAAGTATGTAAGTAAAATTTTCCTACAACTGTGCGTTTTCTTTGTTATTACCTAATTATTATTGTCTTGGTTACGGGTGGAAAAGAGATAAATACAGAACAAGTGCTTTTCTGTAACACGTAAAACACAAGTGCGTTTCGTTTACATAAATAAAAATAAATATATCATTACGCCTTTTATCTACTACTGGGTGTGGCACTCTTCCGAAGCAGATCTCGATAAGTAATATATTTATGCGCGTGAAGTGCGGTTACCAGCTATCAAATCACGGCCTCTAAAGATGTTAGTGAAGGAGAAGACACAGGGGTAGTAATCATGAAATATTGATAGAGTATATAAATAAATAAATATATCATTACGCCTTCTACCCATTACTGGGTGTGGCACTCTGCCGAAGCAGATCTCGGTAAGTGATATATTTTGCGCGTGAAGTGCGGTTACCAGTCATCAAATCACGGCCCCCAAAGATGTTTGTGGTGGAGGAGCGACAGGGGTAGTTTTTGAAATTATGAAAATTGTTTGTCGCCTGTGGGAATCGAACCAGGGTTCTCAGGATCCACAGGCCGACTTCATACCACTGAGCTAGCCACCCCATTAAATTATATTAATATACTTAAAACAATATGGGGAATTAAAATTTCGTAACGAAATTTAATTATCATTATTAACTTTTGAGTTATAATGGATTAAAGTGAAACGTTTTTAAAACTCAAAAATTGCTGCATTAATTTTCATTTCCAGCTTTCAACAAAATTAATATCACCCATAATTTATTACCAATTCAGTTTATGAACAAATTCGGGCGAAAGTTTCATGGCCCCCACTTGCGGCGTCTATGTCAGAGAATGCGAGTCAATAGCGAAGTTTTCAGTGTCTCCTTCCATTTATTAAGGATTTACGGAATGTTCCAGAAGGCATTGTGACCCGAAGGAGTGAATTAGAGAATATAATTTCGGGAATTATTGATATTAAATTTATGCAAGGAAGCAGTAAAATGCCGCGCGATATTTCACAGAATTTAATTTAATTTTGGATTCTGATCCTTTCTTGCATTTTACGAAATTATTGCAATTTTATTTTCAAAGATAAATTTATGACAGTCGTGACTTATTAGCGAGATAAAAAATTGGTACTTGTCAAGTTCTTACATTTTTGAAAAAAGTGGAATGTACTTTAGCATAAAAAATTGACAGGCTGATAAATGGATTCATTATAAAACTGTTTTTATTATGCATAGAGATTTGCACATCATTTACGTGATGTAATCATCTAATCGATATTCAGTGTGATTGGATGTTATACGAAATGTTGGTGATATGTTACGACAAAATGACAAAAAATATTTGAATATTTTATGGTACTGTGTATGTATCTGTTATTTTTCACCAGGGTTTTGCAGTGCAATTTAGCATTAACATTTACATTAAGAACTAATCTTACATTTAAGCTTTAGTAGGTAGAGTTTATTTTTGAAAATAATTTTAAGGATTAAACTAAAACCTTTGCAGGTAGATTCATAAAAGGGATTAGCGCTAATACCACTTTTAATATTATCTAAAACCCTGTTTCAAATTAAAATATATTCATGAACGAATGAAATTTGATGGTACTTAACACTTTATTCAACCCAAGTTAAAATAAATTTGTTTCATGAATTGAAAAGAGAGTTAGTTAATTCAGCATTACAATAGATATTTGTACAACTAGTAATAAATGTAATACTTTTCTTCATGAATTTACAGAACGACGGAGCAGCCGCAGTGTGTCAATCAAATTAGTATAAAAAAGATGTTTTCATTGCGGTTTTTTAGCATGCTCGTATTGATATTAGATTGAATTTACGTAGATAAAAATTATTTTGACAGATGTCAACATTTGGATAGCATGTTGGAATTTAAGAAAAAAAAACATCAAAGGAGAAAAATATAGAAACAAAAATAATGAAACGTAATATTTACTTTTCTTTTTCACGACTTTTAATATAGTTGAAAAAGTGTCATTTTCTTTACGATTATTTGTTAAAATAAGACTTTCTTGTAAATTAGAAATCTTTGAATTTTTAAGAATTACTTTTTATTTTATAAAAATTTGTAATAAATATGTAATTAATTTTGTAGTTTGGAAATGGCCTAAATCCAAGGTCGAAACGTCGCCAATTTGACATTTTAATTAAATAAATAAATAAATATATCATCACGCCTTCTACCCATTACTGGATGTGGCACTCTGCCAAGCCAGATCTCGGTAAGTGATATATTTTGCGCGTGAAGTGCGGTTACCAGTCGTCAAATCACGGCCCCCAAAGATGTTAGTGGTGGAGGAGCCACAGGGGTAGTTTTTGAAATTATGAAAATTGTTTATCGCCTGTGGAAATCGAACCAGGGTTCTCAGGATCCACAGGCCAACTTCATACCACTGAGCTAGCCACCCCATTAATGAATTAATTTGATTAAAACCTGAAACCCAGTTTTAATATCCAAAGAAGATTATTTTCATGATCAATTATTTATTTATTTATTTACTCTAAAAATGTACAAACATTTGCAACGTAGCTATATCAAGATACATACAGTTGCAGAGAACCTACTGTTTAGTGATACCTGAAATCCTCAAGCACGATTGTATTTTAGGCTAAGCTCTTATTTATCAAGCACAACCATTGTGCAACAACTGCTCGTTATACTACAAAGTAACCAGACATTAAATAATTGAAGCGTCGTCGACAGTTAAATGTTTAAATGAAAAGAAATTACGGTTTCAATTTAAGATCATGAACCTTCATAAATGACATTTCAATTCTAGCAGTTTACAAGTCATAAAAATGTTATAAATTACATCAGTTCACCTATATAAAGCCATAAAAACACCACTAAATACCAACTATAACTTTAGATTCTTTAGTTGCCGACAGATTCCAATTTAGATACTAGTTTTCATTTAAAATTGCGCCAACTTTATAATTGAAAACACGTTTTCGTGTTGCGACATAGTGTACGATATGCAAGAAGAAGAAGTTCCTTTCTGAGTTACTTGCAACTGACAGAAGTTTCACCGTCTGACTTCCCACTGGGATATCTGAAGCTTTCAAACTCGACATGAATGTAACTTATGACATATGACTGTGCCATTTTCTGAATACGGAAGTACCGTCTGCAAGGCATATTTGAATGTCTGCGTTTTTAGCGCGATGAAAATAACATTATCCTTGGACATTCATCTTCACAAAGAAGAAAAGAAACTTCATAATATGATAATAATGATAATATTTTAATTGGTGTAACAAAAAATACAAATTGAAAGTATTGTAGACTACGTCAGCAAAACAGAATAAGTATCTATAAATATAATTTAGAAATCGTTCTCTATAAACTCTTTAATGTTATAAAAGAGCGTTTTTGCCAAAATAAACTGCATGATTTTTTGCTTAATGTTTTTTTGTGGCAAAGCTGTAAACTTCACCGGAAGTCTGTTGTACAATCGAACTCTAATCTGCTCGGGTTAATTATTCGAGGTACTAAATTTAGCAGGTTTCATATGAATTTAAAACAATGAAATTATATCAAATAAATAAATAAATATAGCTTTAGTTATGCTTGTTAATGATAATGAAGAATAAGATACATAAGTTGAACTTATAAATATATGTATTTACAAAAATCAAAGATACAATTTTATAGAAGCAGAATTTAAATTTAATATCGAGGGTTTAAAGAATAGAAAATGAGTGAAAATAAATATAATAGCTGTCAGAATAAATAAAAATTCCCTTGGAGACAAAATAATGTAACGTCCTCAAACTACTTGATAAATATATAACTGGTATCATTAATGTGTTTGACAATTATCTAACACGAGTTTTTGATTTGATGTTGTTAATTATTTTGCATTCTTATGACTATCAATAACTCATAGGAGCTATGAGTTATTATTTTTTGTTGGATTTATACCACTTTTCTGACGCTGATGAAGATCTCAGTTTGTGGTCAAAACGTTCGACATTTGTTGTAACAACTGTTTCTAAAGACGAATATAAACTTTTGCAATGTCAACTAACACGAAATTAAAGAAGCTTCTCTAAAAATAATAAAATAAAGATAAATTAATAAGAAAAAGATACGAGATGTTTCTATGGTTACTAAAAACGATCTTTAACTAAAGACGAGTACTGATTTCAACTCATTATATAAAAAATAACCTATCTGGATTTCTTACCAATTTAGTTGTATTGTAAACTTATTTCTTTCTCCCTTTCTTTTAGATTAGAATTCGTAGACACAACGGAGGTAGATGTTAGCAAACAACAAGTGTTGTCCACTTAAGAGAGATAAATTGTCCGCGTCCTTTTAAAAGAGACCCTCATTTTTAAATACATTGATGCTGGATGGTTTCATGAAGAAGTAAAAAAGTTATCCGTTATTTTTTTGTTCAATTTGAACATCGTCTTAACTAGTATAGTGCCAGTAGAGTATGAAAATTAACGTTTACATTATTCTATCTAGAAAGAGAGGCGGAAATAGAAGAAAGAATATTGGCAACAAATCGAGCATTTTATGCTAACAAAAAATTACTGAATAACAAAATAATTACAAAAACCACAAAAATGAGGATATACAGAACGATAATACGGCCGATAACAATGTATGCTGCTGAGACAATAACAATGACGAAAAAAGATGAAGAAAAATTGCGAATAATGGAGAGAAAAATAATGAGATCAATATTAGGACAAAAAAAAACACCGGAAAATTAATATAGACACTTAATGAATTACGAAATAGAACATGAATTAGGAGGCGAGGACATAGTTAAGAAAATTAAACAGCAGAGAGTCAGATGGCTTGGGCATGTATGGAGAGCGGAAGAAAAGGATGCGATTAAAGCAATAGTAGAATGGAGGCCAAAGGGAAAGAGAAGAAGAGGAAGACCCAAAGACACATGGATACGTGAGGTGGAAGAAGATCTAAGAGTAGCAGGGATTCAAAGATGGCAGAGCAAAACAAGAGACAGGAAACAATGGAAGGATATAGTTAGAAAAGTATAATTAAAATGAAAGAATGGGAGACTGATCCACTCCAAAAAAGGGATTTAGAAAGTTTCGGAAGAAACGGCGCAACCCCGGAAGGGGTGTTAAGCCACTATATATATATATATATATTATTCTATGGTTGTAGTTTATTTTCATAGGAACCAAGGGTCTGTTTTCAGGAACCCAGCCATAGGTTGCATTTGAAAATGCTAGAAAAACATTAGCATTCTTGGCTTAAAATATATGGGCCACTGCAGTACAGACATAATCTCTGAATAACAACACAGGGATGTATTTAAAATTTTCGTACCGTTAAGTAATAATCAATAATTTCTTGAAACTGTTATAAAATATGGTATAAAAGCTAGACTACTGACATATAATTATCAAATCCTAAATTCTCGTTAACTTGTGACAAATATCTGAATATTTTTCGTAAAATATTAATAATATCAGAATGTGCCGCCCGTGAGTGCCAAGTGATTGTGAAGAAGAAGCACATGATGGTCCTAAATACGATTTAAATATGTAAAATATTGTATCACAATTATAATCAAGATAAATTAAAAAATTTCTCTTAAAATTTTAAATACTCTCCTGTGTTTGGATATTTTGCATGTACTACAATGACCCATCTTTGAGTTTCTTACAATTCTAGTTCTTCATAGCAAAATACATAAGTCATATTTCATTCAATCTTTTTACCATAACGTAAACCTATGAAAAGAAACCACAACCATAAAATAATTTAAACGTCAACTTTCGTACTCTAGTGAAACTATACCAACTTAGTTGACGTAAATCACTAGCGTGGTGGGTGGGTAATTTAAATATTAGGTTATTAGGCGATAACAGTCTTCAAAGAAATATGAAAGGTATAGTAAATTAGTCCTTTATCATGTTTAATAACGCAACAAACTAATTAAATTACAATTAAATTCATCGCAGAGGAAAACGAATGAAATGCCAGAGAGTGTTACGTCGAAAATAGAACCGGCGTCTCTTTTGTTCAAGAAAGCCATGAGAATGATATTTAGAGAACAACAAAGATCTAAACACGTCATATAGTAAGTCCAATGAAACATATTAAGGAGATTAAACTTTCCTGTTCTGTTTCTTGACGATAACGATTTGAAATTAAGTGAGAATGTCGTCGATTTTATTAATTGCAGTTCCTGAAACTTGATACACTAAGCAGAGGCTATTAAACAAATATAGTATATTATTCATGAATGTATAATTCATACAGTTGACCGCAGCGCAAGGTAATAATGTGCGGAGAACATAACAAACAAATATTGTATTGTCCTGGGACGGAAATGTGAAACAAATGATATGTATATATTTTCCCACAAATCAAACCTGAAACAACTGAATAACAACGTCCATTGTACGCATTACATTGGTGGTAATTGTTTTGCAACTGGTAAATAATAGTATTTTTTTTAAAACCTGATGATGTTTATAAAACCTTTTTATTTTAAAAATCTTTTTGAGGGCCTCAATTATGTATAAATAAATAAATAAATATATGATCACGCCTTCTACTGGGCGTGGCACTCTGCCAAGGCAGATCTCGGTGATATATTTTGCGCGTACCAATAGTCAAATCACGGCCCCCAAAGATGTTAGTAGTGGAGGAGCCAGAGGAGTAGTGTAGTAAATGTTTGTCGGCTGTGGGAATCGAACCAGGGTTCTCAGGATCCACAGGCCGACACAATACCACTGTGCCACCTACTCCCCTATTATTTATCACCTCTCAGATTTTAGAATTTCGTAAAATTGGCTTCTAGTAAATTCTAATATATATTATAGAATTAGAATTAAGATGAGAAGGTTCTTATTTACAATTTTACTTAATATGGGATGGCTAGCTCAGTGGTATGAAGTCGGCCTGCGGATCCTGAGAACCCTTGTTCGATTCCCACAGGCGACAAACAATTTTCATAATTTCAAAAAGCTTCCCCTGTGGCTCCTCCACCACTAACATCTTTGGGGGCCGTGATTTAACGACTGGTAACCTCATTTCACGCGCAAAATATATCACTTATCGCGATCTGCTTCGGCAGAGTGCCACACCGAGTAATGGGTTGAAGGCGTGATGATATGTTATTATTAATTTTATAGGATATGCGTATTCATTTTTGCACAAACACATACAATTTACATAATTATAAAAATATATATCATCACGCTTTTTACCCATTACTGGGTGTGACACTCTGCCGTAACAGAGAATGCCGTTTGTAACGTTTGTTCCCCAATTTTTACTTTGACACCAGCAATTGTTCCAAAAATATACTAAATCAAAACAAAAATTATGAGGGAGGAGAAATTTTAGTGTCTCCACCGTCACGTCCTAGAGAAATGTCTGAATGTCTCCGGCCGGCGTGAGTTTTGTGTACGAGTGCGGGCGACTATCAATTCCGAGATTATACATCGCCGCCGCCGCTACTACCGCCCTAAAGGCCCTCGCATATCCTGCCAACGCCCACGATCACGCCAATTTGATTTATGAGTGCGCTACTGCAGCTTCCAATACGTGTTTTACACAATACACCCGCCCATATATTACCTATCTATGGCTCTATATGTTTATTTATAAGCTAGGAGTTTGCGACAATCGAAGATTTAGTTGAGATATGTTGGTATACCTTGTCGAAGCAGTAAGCGTGAAGCGTTTCCGGAAAGAAAGTTAACTTTTCGCACACCCAAGTATTATTGATTTTCTAAATGTATTTAATAATGTAATTAAGTAGAAATGTATACAGATAATCATCGGAAATAAGGGTTGTCAATTTATCGATCGGTAACTGATAATAATTCAGTTACATAATAGAGGTAATGTGTAAAAATTCAAGATAATAAATAAAGAAAACTTCATGACTACTGACATCTTTTCAAATTTCGCGCCGTGTAGAGTTGTTCACAATTTATACTGTTTATTTATTTATTCAACTTTGTGCAACAGGAACTTAATTCCAATTACAAAACAGGTTTCGGACTCACCGAGTCATAATGTGGTATACTCTGTTTTTTAACCAGGAGGAGTAATTTAAATTTTAACCGCTAAAACTGACGCTTCTGATTGGCTAATGCTTTGTCCAGTTTACACTGTACATAGATTTTATTAGAGCTGTCATAAGTTTTGAGGTTATCTATTTTCTTGTTGGTTTTTTGCATTTCTGTCACATTAAAATAAATCAGTTCTTTTAAGAACTTATAATATACGGAGTGACAAATTAGAGTTTATAATGTCATTTGTATTTTAAAATAAATTCCATGAGACTTAATCAGTGCAGATGTGTAAGAAATTTTTATATTTCGCGTCAACAAAAATCTAGAACTTTCTTTGGTAACTTTCTATAGTGTAAATCTGACTTATGCATTTACTCCTCCTGGTTAAAAAACAGACTATAGTTCATATATATTTAAATTGGTTGTCATATGAAATCTCAAATAGTGCATGTCGATGATCCATATATTTATGACGTCTTGAATGAATACGGTTTGAAAACGTACAAAAATGTGATTCAACGTCAAGAAATATCTTATATTTTCTTGTTATATAATTCCTGCTTGATTTTAATGTATTCATTTGTCTAGTTGATACAGCAGTGTCTTCATTGATAATTATGATTTTGTTCACTATCAGGCAGATTCATAAAGCGGATTAGCGCTAACACCATTTTTATTTCCTTCTTAACTCTTTCCAATGTACGAAACAAGTTTATTTTAACTTGAATTAAAAATATAGTTAATTAGCAATAAATTTAGTTCATTTCTTTAATCTGTCTTAATTTGAAACAGAGTTATAAATAATATTAAAAACGGTGTTAGCGCTAATCCGTTTTATGAATCAGCCTGAATATGTTCATCTCACCTGAAGTTAGATGAAAACTGTAACTGTCAATACCGCTATGCCTACAGTTCAATAAAATTTTTAAATACTTTTATGCACAACCGGGCCGAAAAGTATGTAGCCCTAAAAAGCGGATTTAAACATTACTTTCTGGCCCAGGGGACCAAAAAGAAATAATTGCTATGGATACATAAATAAAATGACAATTTTTGTTTATTGTGAATACTTGATTCTGCAAAATGTCATTTTGACGTATAACCTATTTACATATTTTAATCTTTTGAACATATAATTAAATATTATTTTGTTGTGCATAAAATATTGTATGTACCACAGGTGAAATTAGCGTTTCTGACCCTGAATATGTTATTAACCCTCGGCGCTTTGCACCTCGTGATAATAATCATACCAGTGGCCAGAAACGCCTGATTTCATCCTTGGTACATAAATAACTATTTCGCAAAGAAAAAAAGTAAACAGAAACAATAAACAACAAACAAATGATACCCATGGGTGAGTTTATTTTCATAATTTAATGTGGAAAGTTATAAAAATAATGAAACGAATGGCTTATTCTGTCTGATAGCTAAAAGCATTTACTATGCAGGTACCTTCTCCAAATGGAGATATATGATATATTTGGCGTTCTCATATGTAATGAAATTCACATTTAATCCTATGATCTCTTCGATTAGACCGCCAACCTAGTCACCTACAAACCCCGTATCCCATTTAATCACAAGTGATTTGATTAAGCCAAATCACCTACTTCCGAAAATTCATTGCGAGCTTCCGAAATAATTCTCGATGAATATTTAAACGCTAGTTTCCTAAGGAAGGTATTTTTACCCGGGAGCTACAACGCGTAGAATTTGTCGGTGCGTCGTGAAATATTCATGACTGGATTAAGGACCACGAACACACATGCATTGTTAAATTTCTTGTTTGGTTCTCGGAAACAAGCGAATTATGCTACTTTTACACATATTTCCTTTCCATTTATTTCATGCCTAAATTTGAGAATTTTGCTCAATATACTCGAAAAGAGATGTAGCAGAACCCTGAAGTTGAATTCATATTTGATTTTCAATTTTCATAACTTAACATGTCCCTATTTCTTTCGTTACAAAAACAATAAGTTTGTACTTTTTTTTTTTTAAATTAAGCGAACTCTACTATTTAATATATTTATTTGTTCCGTTGGTCGTTGCCGATGGTAAGACAAAGGCATGCAGTTGTACTTTCCAGAAACACATGAAACCTTAATTACACGATAACTACAGAGTGATCAAAAGGAGTCGTTTCAGTTGGCAATAAAAAAATCTACTTGAAATTGGTGAGCCTGATACATGATTTCATTTCCTGCTGTTGACAGTGACATTTGAAAATTTAAAATTAAGTTTGAGTACATTTAGTTCTTAAATATCCATATATTAAATGGCTTAAGTGCAGTATCATCGACCAATTTTTAAAATTTCCCCCTCCACTATAATGACATTTACTTATCAGTGATCCTAAAACTTTTTCAGAGACTTGAAGCTCATCGCAAAGGAGTATAAATATCATAAATGTTTAAAAATGGCAAAGACTGAGATAAGGTTTGGTTAGGTTAGAATGAATTATTTTTTATTTCCTGATAATTGTAGATTACATTATGCTTGAGGTTTGAAGCTAGAAAATATTTTTCATATAACAGTTTCGAAGGACTGGTTTATTTAGTAATTTTAGGGAGTTTTGAAATTCACAAAATTTTACCAATCTAAAATTACATTTTTTTAAATTGGTCGGTGATACTGCACTTTTGCCAATTAAATGGTTATCTTTCTTTTATTACTTAACATAGGCAATCGTAGCTCAGTGGATAAAAGCGAGGTAAAACTTGCGTTTCTTAATTAGCAAGTAAGAGGTCGTGCGTTCAAATCTCACTGACTTCTACTTATATCCATAATTTGTGGTGTCTGAGTGGTTCGGATTCCACTATAAGCTGTAGGCCCCCTGTACTGTAATTGGGATTTACTTTCTGTTGTGCAGAGTAGCAAATAAATAAATAAATAAATAAATAGCAATAATCTAAAATATTTTTTTACTCAAAAAGTCAAAATCCTATTACCTGTCAGACTCCTGACATAACCTATTTGTATTTATTAGAAATTTCAAATAGTATTTCCGCCTTTAACAGGCGTTGTGCCAACTGTAGAATAAAAAGATCTTCAGAATTGTATTCCCAACTGAAACAATCCCTTTTGATCTCTCTGTATTTTTAAAATGGTATCTTTATTTAAATGAAAATAAATAGAAACAAATTCTATCAACATTTTGCTCGTTTATGTGCTACCCGGATTACTAATTATCATTCGTTAAATTTGGCATATTTTCTGGACGTAATGACGCATATATCGCGCTGTATGTTTGACCTTTGCTAGTAAACAGTAGAAACAATTTTCTACATTGAATTAAATTTCCTAGTCATCATCTTGTACCTACGAAGATACTCAAGCATTGCATATATACGTATTGTCCTGATGAATGCTTATTCAATGGTGATGAGATGAGCGCATGTCGTTTCTTAGTTCGGACGGAGCGAAGCGAAGCAAACTAGAAAGGGAAGTGGAAGAGGAAAATGGAGTGTATGTACTTCCCGTTATTGTTGTTATGATGTTATGCAAGGCTTATATGCTCCACTGGTTTATCTTTTATGCATGTGGTGAATTACTATTCTGGTTAAATAGTGCATGTGTTCATAAATGATATGCTACTTGGCGGTAGAGATTCATAAACTACATTCTTTAAAATTCAAATAGTTTATATAAGGAAATAGTTTTCAGAATTTATATTTGATGAAAAAAAAAACTACTTGGAATTGATAAAACTGATAGATACATTTATTTCCTGTTGTTGACAGTGACATTTAAAAATTTAAATTAATAAAAATCGTTGTTTTCGTTACCTACTGTCTTTTATTTCTTATTATTACTCACAGAGTAGTAATCTGAAGTATTTCTATCACTCAACCTATTTGTATTTATTATAAAAATATAAATAAATAAATATAAATATATCATCACGCCTACTACCCATTACTGGGTGTGGCACTCTGCCGAAGCAGATCTCTTACCGAGATTTGCTTCGGTAGAGTGCCACATCTAGTAATGGGTAGAAGGCGTGATGATATATTTATTTATTTAATTTATTAATAATGCGGTGGCTAGCTCAGTGGTATGAAGTCGGTCTGCGGATCCTGAGAACTCTGGTTCGATTCCCACAGGCGACAAACAATTTTCATAATTTCAAAAGCTACCCCTGTGGCTCCTCCACCACTAACATCTTTGGGGGCCGTGATTTGACGACTGGTAACCGCACTTCACGCACAAATTATATCACTTACCGAGATCTGCTTCGGCAGAGTGCTACACCCAGTAATGGGTAGAAGGCTTGATGATATATTTATTTATTTTTATTTATTTATAGATGTTGAAACAAGTGTATTTTGGTGAAATTGAGGGTGAGAAATTGCATGCTTGTGCTAGGAACAAATGAATGAATGTGTTGAGTGAACTACATATTCCGATTGAAAGGAATAAACGAGCTTATGAAAATAATTATGAAAGTTGTATGCCATAATTTCGGGACGAATAAAAACATGTTTCTAGGGTCTGTGCTACCCCCTTCGATGTAACAACGTGGTAAAATAATTCGCGATATGAAACAGAAGCTTGAGAATTAATAATGCTCCAAATATCTTCGAAACTATAATATCATATTTCTGTTGGAATTTGTCTGGTAATTTGTGGTCGCAAGTGAATCTGTTGCAAACATTCAACAGAGATCATACTTGTCGCTTGGTCGCCCCCGGCCAGCTTAATTCACTTCTTAACTCTGAATTCCATGAATCCGAGTGCAATGTATCATCCGAAGTCCTACTCTTACGCTACCCGTTAAGATTTGATGTCTTTTTCATTTTTCTGGTCGGTTGGCGAGCCGCCAAATAGACCTTGCTAATGTCTCGCACGCATTCTTCTTCGTGTTGCGCTCTTCTTTTGTCTCTTTATGGTTTAGTCCAAAGCTGACGTGATCAATCATATCGTACAGATGGATAAATAGCAAGGCATTGTGAACAATCTCGGGATATGCAAATGTGATTAAATGTACTGTAGAATGGATGAGATGTCAACTGCATCAACTGTTTCCTAAGCGAACTATTCCTGTTGTTATTGTTTTATTTTGCTGCGACGGAATTCATTCATTTAATTGAGAGTCGTTTTGTTTTGGGATTATTTCGGGAATTTCTAATTCATTTGGCTTAATGAAAATCTTTGGAATTTTAATATATTACGTGAATCCGAAGAATTTATTTGATTAATTCTAACCATCATTTTGATGCTAAATTCCCTAATTTATAAATTGCATGCTGATTACTTTTGTAGTTCACTAACCCTGGAAAATATTGCATTAACTAAAGTTCATCACGCTATTATGAAAATGGAATTGTGTTCATCTGCTTCAATTTTACTATGACACGAACTAAAACAAGCCACAACTCAAAATAGTCTAACTTTTCGTGCACAAAAACTTCATACATATTAATTACGCTCTACCAACCTAAATAGTCTGTTGCCACTGACAGTGTTGCCAACTCACAATCTAGTAAACTAACTGAGAGAATTGCAAAGATGCACGTGCATCAACTGAAATGCAACAGAATCCATTAGCATTCGTGTTAGGTAAACCCTTCGCCATATGGTTCTGGAAATTCGAACTCATGATAAGAGGATTGCAACTTTTCCCCCTTGGCATAGGGATTGATTTTTCAGGTTGGTATTGATTGTGGGAATTAGCTAATGGAGTTAGAATTGAAGAGTCAAGTTACGGATTTGAAGATTAAATTATCTTGAAATACACTTGTAAAAATAATGAGGTAAACCAACAAATTTATTTCAGAATAACGTCGCATATATTTGGTTTTATCTCAGAAACTAGTTTCAGTAAAACTAGGAAGCATTTACAGAGATATAAACGAAATACTAACGATGCAAGTTTGGAAGTAAAATCATATTTCCATGCATTTAAGTTTAACTGAAAGAAGCAAAGAAAATAAGCTTCATTTCTTGAAAGTTCACTCGAGTTGTTGAGCACATAATATAAATTACTAACTTCACGCTTCTGAACTAAGAAGTAGGACTAGTAGTGCTACCAACCACAATGTATAGAACAATAAATTCCCTACGCGCAGAACGGAACTGTCACTTCGTTAATTTAAACGCCGAATTAAAAGCCGAGAGAAAACGCCAAGAGTTATTGGCTGGTGTTACTATCGCAACGAGTTCACTTGTTTTTGCTGAGGTTACATGATCCGAAAAACAATGTGGTTGGTTTTTTACTTGTTGACCAATTTGAACTAGTGACAAAGTTGTAAAACAAATGTCACTGACGTTGTTTTTACCTGAAACCTGTATGCTTAGAGTGTTTACAGTTTGTGACACAATTTAATTTTCTTCCTTTTCAGTTTGTTCAATTTTGAATGTAATAAATTTAAATTGTATGTTCCTGATTTGATTATCATGGAACGATTTTTCAATGGCCATTATGAAATTTAAAATTACATTGCGCACATCATAATTCATGTCATTTCATTTCAAAGTTAAAAAGAACTCGTAATTTAATTTGAGGAATAATGGAACTGCAAATAAAAATTGAATTTTAAAGCAGATATTCGTACAAACAAAATTTTTTAATTTAATTATTTTGAGACTTGAATTTAAAATTTATTCACTTCCATAATAGCATTTTCTGAATAATTGAGTTGTTTGAGTTTTTTTTTGGAGAAAGAATCTCCTTTTTTCTAACTTTCCATAAAAATGGAATCCTCATCTTTTGAAATACGTTTGTTCATAAATTATTCAGATTAGTATTTTTTCTAAATTTCAGTTTTGTAAAAAGTAAAATAAAAAGTATATTTATTTTAAATACTTCAGTGACTTTCTGTATATATGTCACTTGAATAAATTACTCGTTTTTTTAATGTTGGCACTGCTGAGTATTATATATACAGCAGAAATGTCTTTGAAAATATGGAGAACTTTGTGACGAACTTTTTATGTCCTTAATGACTTTAATGTTTTTATTTTTATAACGAAAACTTTACTTTTAAGAGTAATTTGCTTATTTATACAATTTTTATTGACGTTGCATTAAACTAAACTTCTAGAACATGTTTATAAAAATCTTACTATCTAATAAATACTGTATAGTTATTTACGTAACAAGATCTGAAAGTTATACTTTACTGGGGAACAGGCCTATGGCTCGGTCTAAAAACTTGAGACATGAATGATTTTTTTTTCTATGGTTGCTACGGCAATTTACAAAAAATGAAAAAGTTTATGTGTGTTTATATAAAAATGGACTTCCAAGAGAATGCTACATCAATGCCGCATTTATACATGCATAACATTGGCTCAGTAGTATCCGAGTCGGCCTATGATCCTAAGAACCCTGGTTCGATCGCCACAACCGACAAAACACTTTCACCAATTTAAAATTACCCCTGTGGCTCCCCCACCACTAACATATTTGGGGGCCGTGATTTGACGGCTGTTAACCGCACTTCACACGCATAAATATATCACTTACCGAGATCTGCTTCGGCAGAGTGCCACACCCAGTAATGGGTAAAATGCGTGATGATATATTTATTTATTATTTTTGTAACATTAGGCTATATAAAAAATTACAAAGATTAAGTGTCAATTGGGACGTGGAACTAATTCTTAAAATAAGAAAAATAATAGGAAAAAATATTTTCAAAGTCTTGTCTACGTTCCACAAAATTTACAGCCTTTGAATCAACTTATTAGGTCATCATCAGCGGCTGGTCAGTTCAGCTCTTAACCACAGACGCGTTTCGCTCTTTTGGAGCTCATCAGAATGGTGCTGAACTGACCAACCGCTGATGATGACCTAATAAGTTGATTCAGAGGCTACACATTTTGTGAACCGTAGACAAGTATTTGGAAATATTTTTTTCCTAATATTTTTCTTATATTACGCTATATCCTATCAAATGGGGTAGCACGATCGAATAATGCATAAAACATTCATCATATTCATCAAATACTCAGTCTTCGTCAAACTTTCTCATTCTAACACACTATCCTTGCGTCAACTGCATTCATAGTTCCTTTCATACAAACTAATTTACTCATCACACTCAGAATCATTCATCACGCAACAAACCTCCAATCACATCCATACAATCACTCTTATACACCTACATTAAGGTAGTACTAGCGTGAAATTTTTTTTGCAGATCTGAATGAAATTTGGTGCACGTATACATTGGATAGTCATACGCATCCTGTACAAATTTGAAACACATTCATCGTCTGTGAACAAATATATTCGCTTGTAAAGTTGAGTTCTTGTACACGGAGCTTATGGCGATCATCACTCAGAATCGCACATATTTGGTATGTGTACCTCTAAAATTTTGCAGTTTCATTTGAAAAACTAGTATGATGTTCCAGAACTATCCATGTATATTGTATCAGAAGGAGAAAGTTTTTTATCATTTAGTAATGGATATATAGCCATGCAAAGCCTTGTTTTTAACGAAAAATTAAGTATCCCAATTTATAATGGCAACACCACACGGTGGTATGGTATTTGAAAATTCTCTAGACCAACAACCTGTTAACAATTCATGATATTCAAATCATAATAGGTATAAAATACTCATTTTATTCAATTTTTATATTTTTTTGAGCGTCAGTTTCGCCACTCGACAACCGATGGCGCCACCGTCACACTAGTACTACCTTAATATTTCTTTCGACATACTTTTTAAAACTCGAAACATCTCAAGTTACTCA
Source organism: Pterostichus madidus (assembly GCA_911728475.2). Classification (NCBI taxonomy): domain Eukaryota; kingdom Metazoa; phylum Arthropoda; class Insecta; order Coleoptera; family Carabidae; genus Pterostichus; species Pterostichus madidus. Next base: position 5,672,650 of record OU452313.1, on the reverse strand, counting down.
TGCTCACTCCTATAATTACGAATCTACAAATAATAATAAAGAAGAGAGCGACAACTTGCATTTCTTTTTGAAAGAAAATTCCACACAACTGTAGTTATACACTCGAATGTAAGAACTGAAAATGAAACAAAAAGTGTTGAATTTATACAAAATGTAAAAATTATTTCAGCGTAAGAGCGTGTATAATTAAAAGTCAAATAATCGCAGTAACAAAATTGATTGTCAGCTCCATAAATATTCGGGGTGTGAAAACAGTTATTTTTTTTTATTTTGAAGTGCAGTAAAGCATCTAAACAGCCAACTGTAAATCCGTGAAATTCCCCAGTCGGAAATTGCATCACAAAACCTACAAACACGGTCACATTAACACGGAAACAAGTTATACTTCCGTTACAAGTGGCAACAGTGGAAAAATCCCTGTATTCAGTTTCCCCGTTTGTAATGAAATTAATATCGCGTACTTGTGCGACATTATGAGCCTGCCTAGTGTTAGAGTATCAAATACTCAGAGTCAGTGTTGCCAATCTATTACAATTGTAATAGATCTATTACGTTCTCAAATTTATTATTACGCTATTACGCCTTCTCTAAATCTATTACGTTTTTACAAAATAGGTTACAAAATCATATACCTACTTAATTTTCAATAGTTACACTTACAATAAAATAAATAGAACTCTACAAACCAAAGTAAAACCCTGAGGAGTATCTTCGCAGGTAGCTAATATCGTCGGTACAGTCAGTATCAAAAGTTGTATTTATAAAAATGGCAAGGCAGTATTTAATTCTTTCCATAGAATGTTAAAAATAATAATAGTTATGATGGATTAATAATAAATAAATGTATCATTAATAAATTTGAATAAATGCGCATATCGTATATGGTGCGGCGGTCAAGTGTTTTCACTTTCGCGCCAAAGTAGAGCTACGCCATTTGTTACATAATTGAATGGGTGCAGTTAAAGCGCATCCAGCCACGGTTTTACGGTGGTTTGTCGAGCTTTATATAGATAAATATTTTTGTTTAATTGTTATGTGCTAAAGAATGTAACGAGTTTTGTAAATGAACATGGTGATTTTTGCTTATAAAACATACATTTACGAAAATAATTTTTATTTATATGCATTTCGCACTTTTGTTGTTCATAAAATAAATAAAAAATGTCAGCCTCGCTCCAAATAGTTGTCCAAGTTTTGTTATGTTTTTTACAAATCTATTACTTTTCTGTACTGCCATATGTTACCAACCAGGATAGTATTCTGGCAACACTGCTCGGAGTTGGTTGTGGAAAGTTGCAATGTTGCCAGACTTAGTCAACCACAGAATGGTTCAACACTCACAAAAGCGATATGAACTGCCGGGACATATTTCATTACGTAATTTCATAAGTTAGTTGAAGAGGAAGTATGGTGTTGTAAAGATAAGTTGAGAACAAAATCTATTTATTTAATTAAATTTATGATAATTTTATGACCTAAATACAAAAACGTTTTATGGAGCGGATTTTATGAAATCGCAGTTTTGCTAATGATAATAGCTCTTAAGTAAAAGCGTTATAGCTGTTAAAGTGCAACATAAATTGAAAATTACGTAAATTAGTAATTCGTTTAGAAGCAAAGTCCCTTGATAGTAATAGTCCGGACAATCCGGAATTTTTGTGACGTAACTTGTTCATTTTTTGTTTCTTACTTTTTGTGAACAAATTTCGTATCAATTACAGTTACTATAATTTATACGTTTGTATTATGGAGTAGGTGGCTCAGTGGTATCAAGTCGGACTGTGGATTTGAGAATCTCGGTTCGATTCCCATAGCCGACAAATAAGTTTCATTTCATTCTGTATCTTCTCCTCTACTATCATCTTTAGGGGCCGTGATTTAACGGCTAGTAACCATATTTCTCGCGCAAAAATATATCACTTATCAAGATGTTTTACGGCAAAGTGCTACACCCAATAATGGGTAAAAGGCGCGATGATATATTTATTTATTTTATTAAACTTATTTAGTATTCTATGTAGATACTCAACAATTGATTATATTAATAAAAACAAAACACTACTAACAAACACGAAATAAAATAAAAATCAAAGAAATACATGTGACAACAATGGTAAGCTTATGGATACCAACAGAAAGTGTACCTTTGTCTCAAGTTTGACATATCATGATCAACGCCGTCTCTTACTATTTGAATATCGCAATAAACTTTACCAGGCAACGGATTAGAGCTAATACCATTTTTATGCACAATCGGGCCGAAAAACATATGTTTTAGCCCTAAAAAGCGGGCTTAAACACTTCTTTTTGGACCATGGGCCAAAAAGAAATAATTCCTATGGATACATAAATAGAATGACAATTTTTGTTTATTGTGAATACTTGATTCTGCAAAATGTCATTTTGACATATAACCTATTTACATATTTTATCCACAACTCATATATAATGAAGACATTATTACACTGATTTCAGTTGAATTATATGGCTCATAAAACACTAGTGTTTTATATTTCATAAAACACTGTAAACAGCTTGTTACTTAGCAACTACTTCATGTTCTACCGTATTTTGTGAAACCAAGTATAATTGAATCAACGTTAAACGTTACGACCAATCTTCTTCGATACCTGTAAGTATGAGTTGTGGATAAAATTTTGTATTATACTAGTGTTTTATTGGTATATAAAACACTAGTATAATAAATAACTATTAATCTTTTGAACATATAATTCAATGTTATTTTGTTGTGCATAAAATATTGTATGTACCACGGGTGAAATTAGCGTTTCTGACCCTGAGCATGTTATTAGCCCTAGGCGCTTTGCGCCTCGTGGTAATAATCATGCCACGTGACAGAAACGCTTGTTTTCACCCTTGGCATATAGATAACTATTTATTTAATTTTTAACTCTGTTTTCAATGCATGAAAAAAGTTTATTTTAATTTGGGTTAAAGGGAGAGCGTCAAGTTTAATTTAAAATTTAATTTAAAAACGGCCTCACCGTTAATCCGTTTTATGTATCTGCCTGTATGTAAATAACCGGTCTGGAGGAAATTATTATGACAATATTTCAATTAAAGATGGTGGACGAAGAAGACCTACAATGTTTTGGGAGATATTTAAATTTGCTAAATATCAAGTTCCTAACTCTTCTAGTTTCGAAGTTTAAACTTGTAATGTTCATGCGAACATAGCTGGAATATAAGGCTTCCACTATACGATATCTATAACTGTAGCTAAAGACGAGACAAGTTTGCAAAGGATTATTACGTCAATATCAAAACATCTTAAGGAGAATTAGAGATAAACCCGGTTTAAATTTATCTTATTATTACCTGAAGCTTACTATCAAAGCATAAAATAGATAAAACAGAACAGAAACAATCCGACAATCAAAAGAATCCCGAAAAAATACGAACAAAAAATGACCATCTCCAAATCGATCATCGATAAGTCCACTCAAAGTTTTGCAGCGGGCGATGGAAGTAATACCAGAATTCGCGTTTCGTTAATAGAGGACCTCAGAGACATCCTTCTCTTGTTTGGTTCCTCTTCTTCTTCTTCTTCTTCGTGCTCTCTTTGTTCTTTTTTGTTTTTGGTTTTAACCGATGGTCACGCCCGAGGCACACTCGATAAAGAAGTAATCTGTAACAACTAGAGCAATCAGACCGAACGGTGGAGAACTTTGCAACTCGGTCGACGTTCCTTTTTCTTGAGCTGCAGGACCGGATCCGCCTACTGGATCTGAGATGACATGAGGGTTATAAGGACCTATTGTTTTTTGTTTCCGAACATCGGTACTTCAACAATGATGTATTACGCCTGGGTGGAATATTCTTTTCTTGTTAGAAATCTGTTCTTTTGTTCTATTGCCAGGCGGTTCGAAATAATTGCGTCTAATTGATTTGGAGTCTACTACAAATTTTAGGTAACTTGTATCCAATAAAAATCTCAAATTATATCGCACAGTGGTTAGGAGTAATTTTTGTTGAGAGATCATTTCTCGTATTACTTTACAAAGAAGGTATTATATAAAATCTGTAGAAAATTTAATTCTTCATGTATTTAATTTTACTTATTTAATTACTGCTAAATACTTATTTATGTTTTTAATGTGCTATGTTGTTATGGAGATGTTTATGCCCGAGGGGTATAAACATTAAGTAATGCAAATGGCTCATACACTATTTTATGTCTTACTAGTATTTTAATGACATACATAATAAATGATGAATTACCTGGCAACACTGACTAGAAGAAATAATAATTTTTGACAATATTACTATATTAACGTCACTCTTAATGCCCTAGGGTTTATTAAAATCATATAATATCCTAGAGCATAATGAACTAAATAATGTAACTTGATCTATGGTATTAATTTTTTTTAACTATTTTTCTTTTGTTTCAGGTATGTCGCAATTTTATTCTCCTACTGAAACTGTGATCAGCTATTTGTAAGTTAATAATTTGGTATAAATAATTAGGTTTAAATTTACAATTATAAAACTCAAATTCATAATTATAAAACGTAAAAGACAACATATCTCATTGCTGAAATTTTAGTTATGCAATAAAAAACAAAATAAGTTATTATTTTTAGCTACATTGAAAATGTTAATGACAAAAACAAAATAAGTAACGTATAAATTCTATGGAACTATTAAATATCAATAGTTAAACTTTTTGAAACATTTAGGATTAAATTCTTTATTTCTGCTCAAAAGGAAATAATCTCTTTTAATAAAATGTCCAAAAACCGTACGTTTTTTCAAACAAAACACTCTTATTCACAACAACTATGCCGAAGTCATCATCAAATCTCCTCAATCATCGTTCCTTCCATTCACTGACCTTTGACATAAAAACATCTTTGCCAAAACGTGACCAGTGACTGTAGTTACGTCACATCCGGCAGTTACATCACTTCCTGTCCAGCTGCGATCGCACACCGAGAAAGAGCTTTTCATTTGCGCCTTTTGTGTCGGTCTCGCAAAGCTGAAAAGCTTGTACGTACTTTCTAAGCTTGAATATATCATTTTCACACTACGTGCTTCTACGGGGATCAATAAAAACGGAATAGCTTACGGAGCAAATGAGAATACTAAAGATTTTTAACTATTTCACTAAATAAAAAAAGAATAATGCTTCTATTTCAAATTGTGATGTTATGTTATGGGGTGGCTAGCTCAGTAGTATGAAGTCGACCTGTGGATCCTGATGAACCTGGTTCAATTCCCATAGGCGACAAACAATTTTCATAATTTCAAAAGCTACCCCTGTGGCTCCTCCACCACTAATATCTTTGGAGGCCGTGATTTGACGACTGGTAACCGCACTTCACGCGCAAAATATATCACTTACCGAGATCTGCTTCGGCAGAATGCCACGCCCAGTAATGGGTAGAAGGCGTGATCATATATTTATTTTATTTATGTAATATCTCATGTTTGATATTTATTGCTGTAATTTCAAACACATTTCAGGTTGAAGATAATGGATGTTTTATAACAAATAAATGCATATAAGGATACATTTTCTTATTACATATTCTGTTTTATGAAATTTTTTATTGATACTTCAACAGATATTGGTTGATGGAAAGTCTGTTTATCGCATCTATATGAAACTAAAAAGATTTCATAACCTTTTGTATAAGATGACTTTATTAAAGTTCAAAATTCAATAAAGTACCATAAGACAACTATTAAACCGTGTAGTAGATCTTTATTAGCTTTTTCTAAAAGGTACGTAAAATATGAAAGCACATAATGATATTTTTATTATTCTACTTATATCAACAAAAAGAAATAAAATATGTAATGCTTTCTTATTATTGTAAATAACAGTAATTTTTAACATCTTATCACCTGAATAAATAAGATTATTATTCAGGGTAGTTTTGCTAACAATCCCATCAAATGTATACTGTACAATATGGCTAAATTGAATTTCATTGCGATTACGGTAAGTAATAGGTTATGTTCGTTACCATTTTGCAACAATGCAGTGAAATCACTTATCAAAAGAATACAGAATAGCTGTCAAATAAAAAATCTGACAATTTGTTTCCTTTTAATAATAGTATATTAAAGAACTACTTTCTTGAGGCAATCTATTAACGCACTAGTCCAAGTTTTACTAAGGACAAGTGCGATAACAGGCCGCATGAAACGTGTTCTTTGTACTATTTTTTATATTGAGGTAATTTTATAATTCTGTTAGATTTAGAAAACTGCGACTTGTCAAAAATATAAGTTGGTGGTTTTTATCAGTTGTGTTGGTAGCGCTTCTCATAACAAAAGCAATAACAAAATTAAAATTGATTGACAATTAATCACTGTTTTTTCTATATTGTAAATGTTATGAATTTTGTATGACTATAGCATATTCTTTTAGTAATATTTCCACACCGACAAGTTTCAATTTTAAAATAAATAAATAAATATATCATCACGCCTTCTACCCATGACTGGTTGTGGCACTCTGCCGAAGCAGATCTCGATAAGTGATATATTTTGTGCGTGAAGTGCGGTTACCAGTCGTCAAATCACGGCCCCCAAAGATGTTAGTGGAAGAGGAGCCACAGAGGTAGTTTTTGAAATTATGAAAATTGTTTGTCGCCTGTGGGAATCGAACCAGGGTTCTCAGGATCCACAGGCCAACTTCATACCACTGAGCTAGCCAGCCCATAAATTTTGAGGTTTTGAGGCATTCATACCACTCCTACAAAATAAAAAGCGCCAAAAACAGTGCGCTTATAGATCTCCGTGTATACAGTGCTTTTATAGAGTTATAAGAACACCGAAATAGGACAAATATTAGAAGCGATAGAAAATGATGAAGTAAATAAGAGATGACAGAGGGAGAATAACTTGTTGATAACTTTAATTAAATGTGCTATGGACAGTATAAATAAGTATGATTTGAACCCAAAACCCCTTGGATTAAATTTCCCCAACCCAAATATTCAATCAACCCTAGTATTGTTCATCCATTACCTTGCAAAATGAAAATTAAACCGTTGATTGGATGAATTTATATCTACAATCCCCTATTATTAGTTGGAAATCTACCAACCCGTTTAAATTTATTTTTACCTTTTTCGAATCGGCTAACAACTGCAATATACCGGTTCAGTTTTAAACTCTTTTTAATATAGTTTTCTCGATTCATGTTCGTGTGTTTTTTGTGAGCTTGTTTTTGTTTTTACTTTCCATGGCTATGTAAATTGAAGCTCTCGAGATGATTTAAACCTGTCATGCATTCGTATCACAGTTGGCTCCGGAATTGTTGGAATTATTGACTGGATTTTGGAAAGCTTTTTACGATACTTTGATTTGGAATGATTTCTAATTAGTACAAGTTTACGTAGCTATATTTGGAACAGTTTATTTTTGAATATCAGTTATTAGGAAAAAGTGAGAGAAAGATACTCGTAATTTACCTATTACAAATACAGGCTCATAAAAAGGAATTGTTACAGTTGGCAATAAAAAAAACTACTTGAAATTGGTAAGCCTGATACAAAAATTAATTTCCTGTTGTTGACAGTGACATTTAAAATTTAAATTTGAGTACATTTATTATTACATTTATTTCTAAAGTATTTCTATTACTTAAAAAGACAAAATTCTATTAGCTGTCAGGCTCCTGACATAACCTATTTGTATTTATTAGAAATGTCAAATAGCATTTCCGCCTTTATCTGACGTTGTGCCAACTGTGGAATAAAAAGATCTCTGGAATTGTATTGCCAACTATAACAATTCCTTTTGATCACCCTGTATGTGCAAATATTGTAACTTTAAAAAGCAATTAATAGCTATTTACATAATAAGTGCGCGAATGGTGCAAATGACGTCTTCGTGTACCAGTTTTGTACAATGTTTTTTGTAACGAGTAAAGATTATATAATCAACAATGAGGAAACTTATTAAATTTGAAGCATGAATTTATATTGACAGTTAAGTATGCCATGGATTGACATTTGTTATTTGAAAACAAATTGTTTATTTTTTCTCGTAAAGTTTGTTAAAATATATCTGATTGATGGCGTTGTAAGCTAATGTCTCTATTTCTTTTATAAATTCCTTAAAATGTGTGTATATAATAAGAACAATTAGCGTTTTAATAGTCAAAATTTAAAATCGTAAATAATTGGTGTTTTTTTAATTACTTTGCGCACTAGTACACCAAATCAAACTTTCTATCGATTTCCAAGGAAATATAAACCTTATTTTGAATTATGCGAGTACAAAAAGTTATTTTATGGGGTAGCTAGCTCAGTGGTATGAAGTCAACCTGTGGATCCTGAGAACCCTGATTCGATTCCCACAAGCGACAAACAATTTTCATAATTTCAACAGCTACCCCTGTGGCTTCTGCACCACTAACATCTTTAGAGGCTGTGATTTGACGACTGGTACCCGCACTTCACGCGCAAAATATATCACTTATCGAGATCTGCTTCGGCAGAGTGCCACGCCCAGTAATGGGTAGAAGGCGTGATAATATATTTATTTATTTATTTAAAAAGTTTTTTTCATTTACGCAAATTTTTAATTTTTCCACTCTTCAAAGATACTTTCTAGCCTTCTTATATATATATATATATATATATATATATATATATATATATATATATATATATATATATATATATATATATATATATATATATATATATATATATATATATTAATTAATTTCAAAATGCGGCATATTTATAATTTCAGTTCAGCATTAGAAATGAAAATATGAAGAGAAATCAAAATTATTTTCATTTATACATATTTTAAATATTTCTTGTATAAGTACATTACGAATTGTAATTATTCATCCAATTTATAAGAGGAATAATTATGAAAATCCATTAAAATTTTTGATAATATGTAGATGAATATCAGGAGATTAAATTTTAATTAACATTGTAAATAATTATGTCATGTAATTAAAAATATTTAAATATAAAAGTTAATTAAACGTACAACATTTTCATGACATACTATAGAAAAAATGAACTTCAAATTCAATTCCATTCCAGCTATTTAATTCCCAGAAACAATAATCACTCCCCCAATCAGAAATTATAATTCCATGAATCCATCAATATAGGAGACGTGCGGTTACCTAGCAACCATTTTAAACAAAACTCCATGTCATTGTCATCATGCACGTTTTTCCTCCCACCAACTCATCGATCTCAAAAACATTCGCGATGTTGTGATGTTTTTTTCGTCGTTGGACTCATGGCAAACTAGAGATTGTAACGCTGCCAAATCTGGGGATTCAAAGACTTTATACCGGGAAATGACTTGGAGAAAACATTGAAAAGTTCGGCTGATTGCTTGTGTTCGTTCTGAGAAATGATTGTTTTGTTTTTATTGTGGAGAAACTTGAATCTTGATAGATGAATTTGAATTAATTTTTATCTCGTCTCCTCGGAAAGTACTTCCTGGTAATATTTCAACTGAACTTATGGCTGTAGCCCCAAGAAAACTTAAATTTTGAACTTGGTTTAAATAACTAATAGCAAATCGAATGTTTGACAGCAGTAGCAATTATTTTATATGACATGTAACTTTGATTTGCTTTAAAATTTAAGTTTTATACAAATGATTGTATTCCACAATTCCATAATTTCGGGGCCTGCTGTAATAGTTTGAGCGTTCAGTATGGTAAAATTTAAGTGTTTGTAATTTTTTTTTCTTATTGCAAAATATAGCAAATTTAAAAATATTGTAAAAGAAATTATGCCCTTTAGTTCTTTGTTATATAATATAATATGGGGTAATGGCACAGTAGTAGCAAATCGGCCTGTGGATCCAAAGAACCCTGGTTCAATTCACACAGCCGACAAAACATTTTCACCAATTTAAAAAATACCCCTGTGGCTCCCCTACCACTAACGTCTTTGGGGGCCGTGATTTGCCGGCTGGTACCCACACTTCATGCGCATAAATAATATCACTTACCTAGATCTGCTTCGGCAGAGTGCCACACCCAGTAATGGGTCAAAGGCGTGATGATATATTTATTTATTTTTTTATTTAATAGAGTTTACTATAAAGTAATCAGAGAAATAATGCAGTTTTCCTGGGACAAAACTGTTTACTTTCAATTCTTTTAACTGTCGTTTCCTTTCCATTCAATTCAAGCATCTAGATTGAATCCAGATAAACTATAGATAAACATAACCTCATTGTTAGCATCGTGTAATTCAGTGTCTTGTAATATCTATAAATATTCCACCATTATTAGGCATTGAGAGCAACAAGAAGCTTTTGTCCTAATCTCGGAAGCTCCGAGCTTCAACTCGCAACTCGTAACAAAGACCGCATGAAGGCGGTATTCCACTATAGACTACACCTCCACTTTCTGTGCACGAGATTAAATTGATCTAGCCACATCCTCTCTTGTTAGTGCCGTACAGCCAAAAGGAGTAAAAGAGCCTCTGTAACTAATTCACCGTGTGTGAGTCTATAAGTTAACACTGTAAACTCGAGTCGCGGACCAGAAGATGTAAGATGTAATTTCAAATTGTCAACTCACCTTTTGTGTTGAGATCTTACTCAAAGAATTCTTTTCTGGTTTTCAATAGAGTAATTTTGTCGTGGAAAATTGCATTTTTCATACAGAAAGAGACACATATATTTCACTAGCCATTACTTTAACCGCACGGCTACTCATCTTAGGGCCAGTTTCTCAATCACTGATTAATGTTAATCATAATTAATTAATAATGGAAACTATGGTTACCATTATTATTTAATCATGGTTAATGTTAATCGAAAAACTGGCCGTCAAAATAATTATTTTGTAAGATTGAAATTAATTTTAACTTTCCAAAATTTGCTATATGGGTACTGTTTATTTTTTTGGACAAAATAAAAGACAAATCCAAAGAAGATTTATAAAAGTAGAAAAACAATTTGCATTTATTGTTTTATTTTATAACCGAAGCCTCAAGAATAAAAGTAATAGTATATTACTTAATAAGTCAGGAAAGTGATGTTTTACTTGACGAAGTGGTTGTTTGAAATACGATGCCGCAAATGTTTATTTGCTTGTTCTTTAGTAACCATCAACTTTACGTTGATAACTAAAAGCATAAACATAAACTTTTCGTAATAGTCGTAGAAAAATTTCAGTAGAAATGATTCAAAATTATAAATTTTTTTTAATATGTTTCTATATAGTTTAAGACACGAGAAATCGATTGCCGTAGAGCGCATCTTCATATCTTTTTTAGTTTTTGAGTTACAGCGATTTTGGATATTTTTCAAATCGCAACTTTGAGACGCTATATCTCGAAAACTAAAAGAGATATCGAAATGCGGTTTGAACCAGTGTATTTCTCGTGCTTTAGTTTATATATTAGCAAATTTTGAAAATTTTGAAAAATTTTCGATTTTTTCCAAAATTTTTACTTGGTGATATTTTAAAAATTTAAAGAGATAATGAAAATCTGTACACACCAGTGAATTCCTCGCGTAAAAATACGTAGGTATGCAAATTTTCAGAAAAAAATTCAAGCGGATAAGTTTTTTATTACAGAAAAACGAAAATCGACTAAAAAACGAAAATTTTTGAAGGGGTACCCCTTAAGATTTTTACGATTTTTAGACATTTTTCGTTTTTCTGTAATAAAAAATCTATCCGTGGGATTTTCTTCGTGAAAATTTACATACCTACGTATTTTCACGCGAGTAATTCACTGGTGTTCACAGATTTTCATTATCTCTTTAAATTTTTGAAATATCGCCAAGGAAAAATTTTTGGAAAAATCGAGAAATTTTCAAAATTTTCAAAATTTGCTAATATATAAACTAAAGCACGAGAAATACACTGGTTCAAACCGCATTTCGATATCTCTTTTAGTTTTCGAGATATAGCGTCTCAAAGTTGCGATTTTAAAAACATCAAAAATCGCTGTACCTTAAAAACTACAAAAGATATGAAGATGCGCTCAACGGCATTCGATTTCTTGTGTTTTAAATTATATAGAACCGTAATTTTTAAATATCGAGTTGGTCTGTGGATTTGATCAAACTCGGGTTCAATTCCGACAGTCTACAAATAATTTTGACCACATTAAAATTAACCTTCTACAAACATCTTTGACGGCTGGTAACCGCATTTCACGCGTATAAATATATCACTTACTAGTTCAGTGGTTCGATTCCCACAGGCGACAAACAATTTTCATAAATTTATATAAATATTCAACATGTTCGAATTATACTTTTGGTAACATCTACATTATTTGCATTCTGCACTTTGATTGATTTCGTACTTTGCCGGTAACATATGTATGGATAATCAACTTTAACAATAAATTCTTGTTATATCTTATACGTATAGATCTAAGTTAGTTTTAACTTTTTTATTGATAAGATAAAAACAAGTTTTCTAATTCAGTTAAAAAGTCGATAAAAATTGGCCAAAGTCGGTTATCCTCATCGAGCACACTAACCCAATTAGTAAAGTTTATTGTCGCAGCGGAAACAGATTATTAGCGGGTACTTTTTAAGCTTTTATAGCAAAATGATAAAACTATTATCTCGAAACAGTTTCCAGAAGTTCACTGAGTAGAATTAATTATGAGTTCGGGGGAAGCATTACTTGAAATTATAAATCCGTGACTTTAAAACGTTGCGATAAAATTAATCACTTACCAAGTTTAATAACTAATGTGGAAGTAATGTTTTACAGGAACACGAAGAACTACTTTGTTTCTTCTTGTTGAAATATATAAAGATGGAGGAGATTAGTAGATTCTTACCTGGAACAAAGGAGATATAAGTAGATTAGTTAGTAAAATAGCAAATACATATATTCTGAATTCACTGAAGAAAGTTTCTCAATGTAATCTTGTAAAATATGTTATAGTAAAACTCCAGTATATCCTCTTGCCTTATATTGATATTTTGCCAAAAGATGGCATTGTAGGGACGTTCATATTTCCAGTGACTCTAAAACAACCTAATCAAACCTAACCGAACCTGACCTATCTTCCACACAAAATCATCACTACAACTACGACTAGCCACTGTTTTAGAACCGATAATATCATGTAAAATTTCTAATGCGTCAAACTACCGTCAGTCGACAAAAGGATATACTGGAGTTTAGTCTATGTTATTATATTAAATTATTGTGGTTAAGTGCTTTAAAATAAGAACCTTAGCACACTTTTGTCGTCGCTACAAATTCAGTTGAGATCTATAACTCACTTTTGACCATTGCAACCACATTGCAACCTTTAAATGACAGTTGTCAAATAAGTTTTTGTTGAATGGTAGAAAGTCATATAAACAAAAGAAAACCATTTTATTAAATTTTATTTCACCTACATTAAATAACTTAACATTAATTTATATTTTAAAATATGCATCTATTTAGAAAGTTGCTCTGTGCTGCCATCTCAGTTGAACAATGTAGAAATGTATTGACTCTAAATCTAAGATTTTTGTATAGATCTATACCGTCGCCTACGTTATAAAAAAGGCTTAAAATATCACCCAAAAAAAAAAAATAATAAAGAGGGGAACACTAAATGCTAAAATTGACCGCAAATAATTTAAGCAATATTAATTTTATAGGATATGGAGTGGCTAGCTCAGTGGTATGAAGTCGGCTTGTGGATCCTGAGAACCATGGTTCGATTCCCAGAGGCGACAATTTTCATAATTTCAAAAACTACCTCTGTGGCTCCTCCACCACTAATATCATTGGGGGTCGTGATTTTACGGCTGGTAACCGCAATTCACGCGCAAAATCTATCACTTACCGAGATCTGCTTCGACAGAGTGCCACACCCAGTAATGGGTAGAAGGCGTGATATGATATTATTATTATTATTAATTTTATAGGATATGCGTATTCATTTTTGCACAAACACATACTATTTATTTACATAATTATAAAAATATATATCATCACGCTTTTTACCCATTACTGGGTGTGGCACTTTTCCGTAACAGAGAATGCCGTTTGTAACGTTTGTTCCCCAATTTTTACTTTGATACCAGCGTGATATTCTAGGCCTTGTATATAACATACCGATTATCACCAGTTTCATACTTGTATCGATTACAATATTGTATGTATAAAATATCTTATTTTGGATTTTACAAGGTGGTCACCAGAATACCAAATTATTACAATGTCTTAGAGTACCTTGAAATCGTAATTGTAATCTTTATGATATTGTATCGAATACAATGGTCACGAGAATAGGCCTGTATATCTATACAGACCAACTAGACAAAAGAAAGCTTAATTACACGTTAACAAATTAATGCGACAATAACTTCAGGTCGTATTCATCTTTTGTATCTGTATTTTACTTTTTATTTAATTAACTGACATAAACAGCTTTATCGATTGATGGTATTCTCTTCTTTTAATTTATTTATACTGCAAATACATTAATCCAATTTGACAAGGATTTTGAATCTCTCTGTTAGTTTAGTTAGTTAGAATTACACAGTCGAATGCACATACGTCACGCGTCACTTTTCATCCCAGAATCCGGAGTCCACTAATTCCAGAATAATGAGAACGTGACATTAATTACCGGGTCCAATTAGAGGACTCACGTGTTCAAAACCCAAGAGACAAGAGACGATTCTAGAATTTCAGCATGAAACACTATCTCATTTACATTTCTATAACTACAATTTTAAAAGTTACTTAAATATTAGACTTATGGTGTTCACTAGGTATTAAATTCAACGATGTTCTCTTCTCGTCATAATAAAAATTAAATGATACGTTCATAAGTCAACTACTAATGGTGGTTCAGTGATATCGAGTCGGTCTGTGGATCCTGAGAACTCTAGTTCGATTCCCACAACCGACAAACCTTTTCATCACATTAAAATTACCTCTGTGGCTCCCCCTGAACTAACATCTTTGTGGGCTGTGATTTGATGGCTGGTAACCGCACTTCACGCGCATAAATATATCACTTACCGAGATTTGCTTCGGCAGAATGCCACACCCAGTAATGGGTAGACGGCATGATGATATATTTATTTTATTTTTATAATTCAAGCACAGCAATAGACAGTTGCACCGCCAAAAGGATAAATAAATAAAAGCTAAACGAAATTAACTATCAAATGGAATAATTGACATTGCTGTCAAACATTCAAACTGCTTTTATTTATTTAAATCAAGTTTATTTATTTCATGGCATTTGTAACATTACTGTCAAAAGTTCGAATGTTATTTGCGTGGATAAATTTTATTTACCTACTTTAGAAGTAAATTAATTTGTCGTTTATAAAACCGGGCATTAGTATAATATTAGTTAATTTTGTTTCATTACCTTCTTTATTGTAAATATTAGTTCTATTCTCATTAATTTTTATTGATTTTGTAAGTACTTAGATATTAGGTTAAAAACAAATTGTACCTTTGCCGTAGTTCCAATTTTCCCATTTAAAATAAAATATTGGCCCTCGTATTTTAGTACCACTGGTTTGTTAATAGTTTTGTAATAAAATTACAAAATGGTGTTTCTTTGCTAATTTAACCAACCTTGTAGCTCTTATAGTTCTTGAGATAGCAATGGTGGCACAACTAAATCGAACACCCTGTAGAATAAGGGAGGGGCATGGGCGTCCGCAGGGGGGGGAAAGGGGGGCGCTCGCCTCCCCTGGATTTTAACTAGGGTGGTGACCACGACTTTCGAACATAAGACTTTAACATGTAAAATTATAATTTTGTAATTTCCTGCTTCCCTAAATATTTTAAGCAAAAAAGCTTGTAATAAAAGTTTTAGGGCATAAAATTCTGCATCTGAACCAATAAACAAAACTAATTTTACATACTTTGTAACGACACAAAGTAGCTTTGAAAATGACGAAAATTGCCTTAAAACTATCGATAGCCATGAAATTGAAACAAAATTAAACAAATGTTTGATGTTTTATCTGTCAAAATAAATGAAATAATAAATAAAGAATTTATTTTGACTGTTTTGACAGATTTAACGTCAAACATTTGTTTAATTTTGTTTCAATTTCATAGCTATCGATAGTTTTGAGACAGTTTTAGTCATTTTCAGATCTAATTT
This sequence comes from Pterostichus madidus, assembly GCA_911728475.2. NCBI lineage: Eukaryota > Metazoa > Arthropoda > Insecta > Coleoptera > Carabidae > Pterostichus > Pterostichus madidus. The sequence goes on along the minus strand of OU452313.1, from coordinate 5,656,556 downwards.
GTGCCGATACAAAGCATGCAAAATTAATTTCGTATTTTATGTCCTAAAACTTTTATTTGAAGCTTTTTTCTTTTAAATAATTACGAAACAAGAAATTAAAACAATATGATTCTACATGTTAAAGTCCTATGTTCGAGAGTCGCGGTCACCATCCTGTATATGTATATATAGTAAAAATTAAATTATAAGTTTAAAGATAATAAATTCAAGCTGTAACTGAATTTTCAGCAGTATTTTTATCGCCAGCTAGCGACATGTTCCCTATCGTAATCTAAGTTTATTAAGTATACACAGACACAAAATATTAGAAAATAAAAACTGTAAAATCGGAATTTATTGAAGAAATGGTGTCAATTTATGGAAGAGTTATTAGAAAATTTGTCCTTCCTCTTCAATTCAAACCCAGACTACAAAGACTAGTAATTTATTTGATAAATTGAAATATTTTTTATCTATTTGTTCTGTGTATTTGTATTTATGTTATGTAAAAAAATATTTTAAAAATTTATGTATATCTGAGTTTTTTGCGCCCCGCCCACCCCTTGAAAAATGTCTGTGGACGCCCATGGGGAGTGAGACTATGTTTCTATCCTCAAATAGGTAAATAATTCAGGAACAAAACAGTAAAATAAACATTATTTTATTACGCTCTTCTTTGAACAAAACTCATGACCAAAAAATTCAAGAAACACTTAGTTATTTAGTTTTAAGCGCCTTGTTGATAACACATGCCGGGAACTTCTCCACAATGGTAAAACTAGCTACACCAGCTTTCCCCAGATGATCAAGAGCACAAGAAGCGACTCTTGTCTCAAAACCAGTAATGAAGGAAGCTGCAGAAGTAAACTGAGTCACAAAGTTCTTGAAGGCTTGTTCTTCAGTCTTCGCCACATCCCATACACCCCTCTTGATACAGTTAAGCTTATCATTACCCTTCAAACAAGTAGTGATTTCACCAGGAAGTGCTGTCACTTTAGTAATAGCTGACAAGATGGTGTTCTTGGTATTCTTAGCGATATCGAAAGCCTTATGGAACTCATCAGTAACACAACGTCCTTCGTTCAGCAAGAATGTCTTGAGCATTTCTTTGAATTGTTTCTCGCTCTCAGCTAAGCATTCTTTAGCGTCTTTCTTTAGTTCTATGAGTTTCTTTTTGATTCCTTCTCTGGCTTTTATGATAACGGCGTCGAGTTTACGTTTGAAGGAAGATGAACCAGCTTCGATGATGACTTTAGCATGGACTTCGATTTTGTTGATGGTGTTGATAACGCCACGGACTTTAGAGACGATGTAGTCCCTGATTTTGACGAGCAAAGCTTTGGTTTTGTCTACTAAATCGGATACGATACTTTCGTGGGCTGGTCCTTCTAAGTCTGTATCGTTAATCTGGTGAATTCACAAACATTAAAATGGTTGAGTTAGTATACAAATACTTAAAATTCATAGTCGACCATTTACAAGTTATGTGAAGTTGCATTATACTCAAAATTAAGTTGAGAAAAAAAAACTGAATCGAATGATTACAAAGTTATTGTTCTATTGTTTCTTATGTAAGAGTTATAAACAGAAGAAAATACACAATTTAAGACAATTATCAGAGTGCCATGAGAAATAAAACAATAATTAATTGTTTGTTGTTTTTGACATATCTGATAGATGTGACATTTCTTTAGATTTTTTATTATTAGAATTTGTGATTAGAAATAGGAAAACATTTAATCGTGAAAAATAAAATGTGACATTTGTGACAAAAATCGGACAGTAATGAAAATAAAAAACAAATAAAACAAAATCTCATTCTGACAATTTTTTTTTTATGTAACTATCAAAATAATAATTTATTAACTAATTCCGGTTTCATAAAAAAAAAGTTGAATTTTAAACTTGGTTTAAATAAATAAAAACAAATCTAGCAATTTTGATATGTTTTTATTTATTTCAACCAAATTATAATTTAACTTTTGTTTGTATAACCAGCCATAATTCTATAAACAAGGAAACGGTAATCTTTGTTCAAAAAATTATTTTCAACCAATATTTCGTTAAACCGTATTAAAGACCGTTGTAAATAGCAATAAAGTGGTATTGTAAAAAAAATATTAATTTCGTGGACAGAATCGCGTATGTAAACATTAGCTTTTTTGACAGTTGCATAAAAATATTTTATGTCCGTTTAAATTATGATTATTACCTCGAGTTCGCCGAATGATTCATCATCATCAATGAATCCTACATATTCTGTTGGTAGATATGCTTCAATTGGTGCAATTGCTGACTCAACTGAAAACTCATCCGAAGGAGGCAGAACAGTGGCCTCAAGATCTGCAGTCTTTGAAAGATTAAATGCAATTGTAAAAGGAACAACACCAGCCTAAAACACATTTTTAACTATTAATTAACACCAACAAATATACTAATAAACATATCTAAATCGTTTTAGTTTCAGCGCTTGTCATTCAAAGATATATTCATCGATTATCTTTTAAATTTAACATATTTGAATTTGTTTTATTAACATTTTTCTAAATATACAAAACGTGAAAAAATTCTGCGAAAACCAACCGATTAAATTAAAATTAGCAACTACCTACAGAAAACTTGGACCATTAGACCAATCGTTTTCACTAATTTCTATTAAAGCAACAGTTATCTAACAGAGAGTTAAATTTATTCATTCATTTAATCGTTGGTTAATGTTAACCTAAATTGATGAAATTAGACTCAACAGTTATCTGGAATAATTTCTACAATTAAATTAAATCTACATAATAAAATATTCAATCGTGATTGGTAAAAACTACCTTAAGGTAGTACTAGTGTGATGGTGGCGCCATCGGTTGTCGAGTGGCGAAACTTACGCTCAAAAAAATATAAAAATTGAATAAAATAAGTGTTTTATGTCTATTATGATTTGAATATCATGAATTGTTAACTGGTTGTTGGTCTAGTGAATTTTCAAATACCATACCACCGTGTGGTGTTGCCATTATAAATTGGGATTCTTAATTTTTCGTTAGAAACAAGGCTTTGCATGGCTATATATCCATTACTAAACGATAAAAAAACTTTCTCCTTCTGATACAATATACATGGATAGTTCTAGAACATCATACTAGTTTTTCAAATGGAACTGCAAAATTTTAGAGGTACACAAACCAAATATGTGCGATTCTGAGTGATGATCGCCATAAGCCCCGTGTATAAGAACTCAACTTTACAAGCGAATATATTTGTTCACAGACGATGAATATGTTTTATATTTTAACAGGATGCGTATGACTATCCAATGTTTACGTGCGCCAAATTTCATTCGGATCTGCAAATTTCTTTTTCACGCTAGTACTACCTTACAGGATATTTATTAACTAGCAATTGATTAACTGACAAAAGATAAATATTACTTACCTGTGTGCATCTGCACAAAACAATGAAACTTAGAAGGAGCCTGAAAATCATTTTGATAATAAAATGGTCGCACTACTAATCAAATAATAAATTATTCTTCTTTTATACCTATAACTTCTTAAAAGATTATAAAACTTGTATTTCGCTTTAATTACATTTCTTCGGAATTAATTATACAAGAAAAACAAGTCCAAATATAAAATTAGACACTTCAGAAACGAAATATTACAAGTGTAAGTATCGTGTAAACATAATTGTTTCGATCGTTAATGTAAACCATTGGTTTTCAAACTATTCGGAGCCGTAACCCCCTTGGAGGCAAAAATCACAAATAAATTCTTTCTCGACCCCTTTACTTTTTGTGTGATCAAAATTGCAGTTTGTAAAAGACTGTTTTAATAATAAGCATTACAAAAATAAAACCTTTGTCAACGGCCATGGCTGCACTCGTTGGAACTGATCTAAGCGATAACGCAAGTTAAGTAACGTTGCGCGCGGGCAGTACTTGGATGGGTGACCGTCCGGAGAAAACCCGCGTTGCTGTTGACCATAATACCTAAAACGCAGATCAGGGCGTAATGGCGGCATATGACCTAAGTAGTTGGTCCGTCAAAGAAGCCACAAAAAAAATCAAATAAAAAACCACAATTTTAGAAATTAATGAAGAAAAAATTTCTCCTTAAGAACTGTGGTATAGTTTCTTAGAAACTTTGGTATATTGGTATAATAGTTTGAACGGTTAATTTTATTTTACTATCAAGCTTGTAATAAAGTCTTTGATGGCCAGTTACGCTGCCGTTACTTAAATTTTTATAATCAATTTTCCTTAAATGAACACGATAATGTCGAGACGAACTATCAAATGAGATATTTAACATTGTTGTCAAACATTAGATTTGATTTTGTTAATTTAAATAATCCTTAAAATTTAAGTGAAAGCGTCCAACTGGATGGATCTTGGAAACCTGTTTTTTATTTAATTTGTAAGTAGTATAGGGTAGATAGCTCAGTGGTATCGAATCGGCCTATGGATTTGAGAACTCTGGTTCAATTCCCACAGCCGACAAACAATTTTCACCACATTAACACTACCCCTGTAGCTTCCTCACCACTATTAGTAATTTGACGGCTGGTAATCGAACTTTACGCACAAAAATATATCACTTACCGAGATCTGCTACACCAGAGTGCTACACCCAGTAATAGGTAGAAGGCGTGAAAGAAAAAATAAAAAAAAATATATCATCACGCCTTCTACCCAATACTCTGTGTGGCACTCTGCCGAAGCAGATCTCGGTAAGTGATATATTTTGCGCGTGAAGTGCGATTACCAGTCGTCAAATCACGGCCTCCAAAGATGTTAATGGTGGAGGAGCCACAGGGGTAGTTTTTGAAATTATGAAAATTGATTGTCGCCTGTGGGAATCGAACCAGGGTTCTCAGGATCCACAGGCCGACTTCATACCACTGAGCTAGCCACCCCATGATGATATATTTATATATTTATTTATTTGTAAGTAGTATCCGACGACCCTCATTCCAATACCTTGCAACCCCCCAGGGGTCGCGACCCACACTTTGAAAACCGCTGATGTAAACAAACACTTAATGACAATTCAAATTCGAAATATTGCTGCTGTACACAAAATAACAAATGCGTTTATAATTTCTGTCGAATTAGTTATCGGAATGTACGTGATTGATTTTATTGTTATTGACTAAATTCTGAGAATTATTTGTTACAACCGAATGATACCGTGAAAATATTTCGTCGAAGGGTGGTTTCAGAGAAACCAGGGTTAATTTTCAATGAACTTTCGGGTCTTTAAATCGTGGAAAATGTTTTTACGTTGAAAGATAAAAATGTGTAATTGATTTGAAAAACCTCCTGAAAGAGTTCACATGAATTTTGTACGATATCTGCTTTCATAGATTTTATGTAGGGTTGAATTTAATTAAGCTGTCTGTGCGAATATACATTTTTTTAAATTCTGTGAGTTTTTATATCTGAATAATTAATTTGGATATTTATAATTTAAAATTTTTGTATACTTCGTGTAAAAACAGCATTTGAAAAGTAAATAAATAATTAATTTCTCGGCTCCGAAATATTTTAGATAAAAAATTTAGAGTATTTCCTAAAAATATGATATTTTAATGTAACTATAAATTGTGAAATTTAGTAAAACATACACAATCGATTATCAAAATATTATAGTTTTAGCCAATCCTAAATGTGGTATATGAACTGCGACACTACAGCTCGGTAGGTCCTCGGATCCTGTACTAAAATTGAGATTAAGGAGGTACTAGCGTGAAAACAGTTTTGCAGATCTGAATGAAATTTGGCGCACGTAAACATTGGATAGTCATACGCATCCTGTTAAAATATGAAACACATTCATCATCTGTGAACAAATTTATTCGCTTGTAAAGTTGAGTTCTTATACACGGGGCTTATGGCGATCATCACTCAGAATCGCACATATTTGGTTTGTGTACCTCTAAAATTATGCACTTTTATTTGAAAAACTAGTATGATGTTCTAGAACTATCCATGTATATTGTATCAGAAGGAGACAATTTTTTATCGTTTAGTAATGGATATATAGCCATGCAAAGCCTTGTTTTTAACGAAAAAATAAGAATCCCTATTTATAATGGCAACATCACACGGTGGCATGGTATTGGAAAATTCACTAGACCAGCAACCTGTTAACAATTCATGATATTCAAATCATAATAGGTATAAAACACTTATTTTATTCAATTTTTATATTTTTTTGAGCGTCAGTTTCGCCACTTGACAACCAATGGCGCCACCGTTACACTAGTACTACATTAAGTTCCTGTTGTACAGAAAAGCATAAATAAATAAATAAATAAATAAAAATATAGATTTACATCCTATATTCCAAAAAATCTGTACGTTTCTAACTGGTCGCAGAAAAAATATTGTGTGCACCTCAAACAGAAAGTGTTCTTGCCGCTCTTGGATACGCTTCGATCAGCAATCTCCATGTGCGAACGATAATAGACTACTTTCTGCTCTAGGTACACAAATAACTATCTATTTCTTGGTTTCTTATGTTTTATTTTAAACTTCCATGTCCCGATATTTCCCGTGCAAATCTCGGCCTTCCAGATATTACTGATTACAAACAATATGATGTACTGAATGCAGATTTGTTTCTAAATATAGCCACATTAAAATTCACGATTAGCCCAATGATTGTTGACAAATTTAAGGATCAATTAATAATCATTTTAAAATACCGATTAATTTTTAAAGAGTTCTTGTCTTCTTTTGCAAACTTTTGTTTTGAAATCTTTTGTCCGAGATCATTGACCTTTTGGCCAACACCCAAAAAAACAATTGTTTTCATCAAAACAAAAGAGTAGCAAAATACCACCTAATGACAAAAACTTTGTTCCATCTAGCAAAAACAAAGAAGCCATATTTAAATGACTTTATATTACCATAATTCCAATCTAAAAATCCCTAGTAAGACATGAAATGTAAAATATCGACTGACGTCACAGATATATCAAATATTCAATTTGTTACTTTCATTTTCGAAAATCAATCCGATGCGATGGAAACATTCTTTGCTAGCGAATCGGACTGGAATATTGAATTTTGTACCAGAGATTGAAATTACACGCCATGATAAAAATATTCGAACCAAGCGTGAAAAATTCTTGCAGCAGTACCTACCTTCACGACGCGAAGGTGCCCACAAATATCAGGAAATTTTATTATCTGTTCAGGATTCACGGATTTGAATTTGTTTGCTACTAGACTGGCAGACATATTGAATTCTTGAGAAAATTCAACTAAGAACATTTTCGAAGATGCTTCAGAAAATATGCTTATAAATTTGATTTTTAAACAAAAATATATGCAGTATTTTTATATTGCCTTGAATTCAGCATCATATATTTGCAGCAGTCAAATATTTCTAAATTATTTTAGAGAAAATTATGGAAGAAATCAAACTTTTCTAATGCTTTTTTAAAACATATTGTAACGTTTGGTAAGGAAAATTCTAAGATATCAAAAGTTCAACTGTCCATATATATTTTGAGTGTAAAATTACATACATACATACATACATACATATCTTCACGCTATATCCCATCAAATGGGGTAGCACGAACTCTAAAATCACTCATAACATAATCAAATAATCAGCCCCCGTCAAACATTATCATTCAAATACACCACCCTCACTTCAACCACTTTCATAGATCTCTCCATATAATCTCACTAATTTATCAAACTCGAAATCATTTCTTACATAAAAAAAAAATCCTCAATCACATTCATCCAATCATTTGTCAATCTTTCACTCATTAATTATTCACTTATCATTTATCTTCTTTCTTCGACGTGCATAAAACATCTCAAATTACCCACGCTTGCTCCTAACAACGAATCTAATAACGAATCTAACAACAAATCTACAAAGATTAGAAAAGATGAAAGTGATAGCCTGCAATTGCATATGAAAGAAAAGTCCACACAATTCAGTAACTGAAAATGAAACAAAAAGATGAGAAAGGAAGGGAGTGTCGCCCTGCGCTTGTTTTTGGAAGTGAATTCCATACAATTGCAGTTAAACACTCTACGTAAGTAAAAGTAAATGAATGTTAACTAAAGATTTTTCGTGGAGGGTATAAACGAACTTGTACGAAAGGAATTATGAATAAGGATAAAGCGAAATTGATGTTTCACAACAGGAATATTGGGTGAAAATTAATTGCAGAATGAACTAATGAATAACATGTATATTTCAAGAGTTTTTGATATCTAATTTGATGATGCGCGATGTTATAAAAATATGAACTACAATCATGGATGTATGTGCAATTTAAATTTTTAGTTGCAACAATATAATGATTACAACAATATATTGATTACAATAATATATTAAGTTCTTACAACAATGCATTTATTCCAACAATATATTAAGTTCTTACAACAATGCCTTTATTACAATAATATATTGATTACAACAATATCTTGAGTACAACAATACATGGAGTCTAACTATATACTTATAAATAAATAAACAATAAATATATTCACGCTTTTTGTCTATTAATGGATGTGGCATTCTGCAGTAGCAGATCGCGGTAAGTGATATATTTTACGCATGAAGTGCGGTTACCAGCCGTCAAATCGTGGCCTCCAAGGATCCTAGTAGAGAAGGAGCCACAAGAGTAGTTTTACTGTCCTCGTCTTTGATAATATTGTATAAATGCTTGAGTTAAAATTCCATATTTCTTTTCTGCTGTAAGTACAACTTTATATTCTTATTTATATCTAAATGATTGTTTGGCAAACAAAGTTCTTTGCCGTTATTCTTATTTTTCGTACTTGCACCATTTGCGAACATTAGTTGGATGTGTAGCGAACTTTCTATTACAGTTTTGGATGCAAATAACTTGACATTTATTTGAATTTGAAGTTTTTTAGTTGGAAAACTATTCTTGTTTTATTATATTCCGTTCGATAAAATTTCTGGGCGCAACTGTAATGGAGTCATCTTACAGCAGCGGAAAACAGGTCCTCCGGAAATAACACGAAGTATAAAAATATACGTGTCCGGAATGCTGCTCGTTTCCGGGTGGTAATTCCGGGACATAATGCCCTGACGCCCGGACTCTATGTTTTGTGATAATGAAGTTATTTTATTTGCGTTTTGACATTTCTATTTGGATGTATAATGCAATGTATTTTTATTAAACGATATTTAAAAAAAAAATATCTTTATAGACAGAAAGTTGAAAAACTCATTGTTGCTTATTTATGTAATAAGATGCCACAGATGTGAAAATATAAAATACATATAATAAATAAAATATATATATCATCATGCCTTTTACCCATTATTGGGTGCGGCACTCTGACGAAATAGATCTCGATAACCGATATTAGATATATTTATGCGCGTTATGTGCGATTACCAGCCGTCAAATTAGTGGTGGGGGAGCCACAGGGATAATTTTAATGTGGTGAAAATGTTTGTCGGCTGTGGGAATCGAACTAGGGTTCTCAGGATCCACAGGCCGGCTTAATACCACTGAGCCACCGCAATAAAATACATGTAATAATTGATATCACATCGGAGACCACATTATTATACTTGAAAACAATTGCTTATTTGTTTTCAATTTTAGATTGTTTTTATTTGTGTTTTGTCATTATTTAATAAAAATAAAGACGCTAGAAATGCGAAAACAATTGTGTTGTCACGGAGAAAATAAATGAAATATGTTGGTCTTTTTAGAAATATATTGAAAATAGAAACGACAAAATAATTTTCTCTACAATCAATAAAACAAGGAGGCTTGTCGAACGTCATTTGGTGACAGAAAGTGAACAATTGCAAAACAAGACTCTTTGAAGACCGTTACTATTGGCAACAGAAGTCTTTGCTGACCGCAAATGTCAATTTTTATTTTTGTTTTGTTTGTATTATTTTTCTAATTACCTAAATTCAAAATTTTAGTTATTTACGATACAAGTCTTTAGTCAGGATAAATTTAATTATGTAATTATTGTCTTCACTTTCATTTTAAAAATACAGAATGCCTATATAGGTCCTCGTATATTTATGAATTAATTAATACAACTGTCAAAAACATTCTGCTAACGAAATAGATTTGTCGGTACTGTCTAAAACATTTGCCTGTATCTGGCTGTAAATCCAAGAACAGGAATTAAGGACAGCTAAATGCAGAGTTCTTATCAGTTCCATAATTTGTCAACGCTTGCTTATCAGAAACTTCTCTTGTTAACCCATTACAGGCGCCATTGTTCTATGATTTGGGTTTTTAGAAGTAGTGGTTTCGACAGCGTAATGTATATGTCCCGTTAGAGCGTTCTGTAATTAATTTAACTTCATTCACTCAGTAATTTCGCTACAAATTCTCTTCATTAGAACAAGTTGAACATTTTAGGAAGTAATTTGATGCTTTTGTGAACCAGTGATTCTCAAACTATGAACTTTGCAAGAAAATATTTTTTGTGTCAGCGTTTTTAAATTTATATTTTACATACTTCTCTATCCTATATAATAATAATAATAATAATTCATTTATTTTGATTAATGAAGCAACTCTATACAAAATGGATTGACAACAATTAAACATTTATTACAAAAGATCTGATTTTTAATGCATTATTACAATATGTATACGTTTGAAGCATCTTTTCCCGAGTCAGATTGGCTAACAGGTCTCGGACAGCATCTTCTACGTTATCATGTGCGATGAATTTTGATATAGTGGCAATGTGGATGGCGTTGTAAATTGGACATCTAAACAGGAAATGAAACAAACTGTTTTCTTCTAATAAATTACAGATACTGCAGATTTCATCAATATTAAATTTGTGGAAGTAGCCATCTTGGTATAGGTAGGTACAATTGGGGTTAGAGATTCTAAGTAAGCTGGAGAATTTTAGGGCTTTGTAAGGAATATTTGAGGATAGATAGTTGTGAGTAAAATTATAGTGTTGGTAAGATTTGTTGTAGGTGGATTTCAGAATTCTTCTTGTGTCTATTTCATATAATATTTCTCTGTATGCCGTAATTATTTTGTCATGTTCTTCTTTTAGTTTTAGGCAGCTTTGGCTGTCCCAAATCACGGCCCCCAAAGATGTTAGTGGTGGGGGAACCACAGGGGTAATTTTAAATTGGTGAAAATGTTTTGTCGGCTGTAGGGATCAAACCAGGGTTCTTAGGATCCACAGTAATTATGAATTATGTATTATTATACTTGTTAAAGTCCTATAATTTAGAGCCACGGGAACCACCCCAGTATACGGGCTGGTATAATAAAAAAGAATAAAATGAAAGCTCACTGACAGCTTTGTAAAAAGTATGGTAAAAAAGTAATATTTTTTGTACTGGTAGTTTTGTACAAGAGTAAAATGCATAAAAGTAAAATATAAATAAAACAATAAATGCATTCTGAAATTGTTGTAATCTATAGAGTAATCATGAAAAATAAGGGTTGTTCGGTAACAGCTAATGATCGAGTTAAAGAATAGAGAGATTTTTGTTGTTGTTGAATATTTATAAAATGCAAAATATTGCATTAAAGATTGCATCGTAGGTGATGTGATAATTGCACGAAATGATTACAGACTATTAACTATAACAATGCAAATTTGTTCAGATGGAGCTAAAATAAATGTGAGTTGTGTACTACGTATTGTTTTATGATATTTAGTAGTCCAGCGAGACAGTTTTTTTGTTTGTACAAAAACTGCAAAACAGCCTTTTTTTTTAATATATTAGCATATTTTAATTATATAGAATGAGTTGCATTTTTATAGCGTCAGCAATATTTTGCTGTACATTAAATTTATTTTTTCTCTTCTGCCATCAACATATTTTGTCGACTTCATTTAAATATTTTATAGTATAAACAACAAGCAGTATAATACATTCTGTAATATTCAAAATAATACATAAATTATTAAATTTTATGTTCTAAATAATACATTCAAAAATATTTCACAAATTTGGTGCTTCTATTAAACCAATTTTAAACACTAATGATTAAATTTATTCTATAAATCATTAAATAAAGCCGGCTTTTATCTTCTATCGGCAGAATAAATGAAAAAATATAGTATCAGAAAATAGCATTCAATATAATTATTATAATTTGTTCTATGATTTCAATGCGATATTTTTATTTACCCCGATGATAGTTATTAGGAACTTTATTCGAAGATGGAAAAACCGGCTTTTAGATTGTAATACCATTATTGGATGTGGCACTCTGCCGAAGCAGATCTCGGTAAGTGATATATTTATGCGTGTGAAGTGCGGTTACCAGCCGTCAAATCACGGCCTCCAAAAATGTTAGTGGTGGCGGAGCCACAGGGATAATTTTAAATTGGTGAAAATGTTTTCTCGACTGTGGGGATCGAACCAGTGTTCTTGGGATCCACAGGCCGACTTGATACCATTGAGCCATTACCCCATTATTATATTTATGACAATTAATATAATTTGTGCTGTAATTTCAATGTAATATTTTCACTGATTTGACAGTTGACTTGTCATTTTATTCTAATCCCAATAAACCTTAATATAATATCACCTGAAGACGAGTGTAGATTACAAACACTCGAAACGTTGTGAAAAATTTTTGTACTTTTGTTCAAATCAATAAAGACAATGCAAGTTCAACACAGATATTTTACTCAAACCCTAACATAATTTTGACAATACATCTCTATTTACATAAAACACCTAAAACATTTAATCCTCTTTAATCAATGTCAAATTTTAGTAGAAAACAAGCACAAAAACTTGAAACAAACTAATCTTGATCATCTTCCTCCATCAAAAACTGAAAAGTTTTCGAATTATCCATCACTCATTCGCCAGGAAACAAGCACACTGTCTTCACTCTTCGTTCCGTGGTAAAGTTTTACTCGCTGGCGTTAATATGGGTGCATTAACGGTCCGTTAATTCCATCACGCGTCTGTTAACATCCCCCGCGCCGTGGAGAATGCCAAATTAATCGATCGCGCGCGAACTGCCCTTTGTACGGACAAGGAGACAAACGTTTTTATATGTTTTACCTACCGGGTTGACAGTTAATGACTGGAACAATTTATATCGCATTATTTTCAAGCTATTTAATTCTAGTAGGCTGTAGGGGTGATTTTCAGCTCAATTTAGTTTTTTAAATAATTTGGTTTTATTCATGCCATGGTATTTATCAGAGGAATAATGTATACATCATTAAATTAGTTACTTGAACATTTAGGTATCATAGTTATTTTTATAAAAAATAATAGTTATTTTTATAATAATTTTTATAATAATTACGTGAAAGTGCAGAGTTTAACGTACAAGGCTTGCCGAATGGGGAAATGTGTACATGCATGTAACCTTTTTCGACACGTGTCATAAACAACATTTTTCCTACAACTGATAATTGAGAAAATCATTAAAATATTATCAGGGTTTATAAAAATTGAATGAAATTACACGAGAATGATGTTTTACGGCGTTGCTATGGTTTGTTTGTTGATTGCTGCATTGTTTTACGTTATTTAGAAATATTTCACTAATTTCAAGACAATTTCTTCAAAATCATCTAGATTTGTATACTATAATGAGTGATTCTTCTTAATCATGTACACCTCCAGAGATAATTGCAGCCTCAGGTCAAGCTACGTTAGATTTGTTCTTGGTAGTGACAATCAATCTGCTGCTGGTACGTCTAAAACCTCTGAAATTGTTGTCAATAATAATTATAAGATTTTGTTTATTGACATAATTGTCTGTAGATAATTATTAGAAATAATTTTTGAAAAAGCAACGAGCGTTCGCCGGGATTTGAACCCTGTTTGTAGATCAATTGGAAGGGTTCAAATCCCGGTGAACGCTCATTGCTTTTTCAAAAATTATTTCTTATAATTACCTACAGACAATTGTGTCAATAAACAAAAACTTATAATAATTTCACCCAGGGAATATCACCCAATGCATACTAGGTTGTTGACTTGTAACGAATTGACGCAACCCATGTCACATTACATTTCTTCAACTAAATATTACGCGACAAAAGCATGAGTATTCGCCGAGTGTTTGTAGCTCAATTGGTTAGAGCAGTCACCATGCGAGTAAAAGGTTCTGGGTTCAAATCCCAGCGAACGCTCATTGCTTTTTCAAAAATTATGTCTAATAGTTGTCAATAATAGTTCTATTGATAATATGAATAGGGACGGAAGAAAACAATATTTCTTTAGACAGTATAAAAGTTTCCACTTCACATTATGTCAATTTATCTGTTTTATAAATCTGCCAGTAGGTGATTAATAATGGTGAAATAACAGTCATCAAATAAATAATTCCAAGTATTCAAGAGTTTTGGCAACATTTAGATATCTTAATGTTGGATCAAAAGTAGTCAACAAACATATCTCATGACGTTAAGACAGCTATTATCCTTTTGAAGTAAACAAAACCATTTTGACTTAAAATTACAATATTTTCCATCTATAAAAACAAATAACCTAGAAACTACCATGAAATGGCAACAACCACTTCAATGTATAATATATTCATTCAGCAAATTCATCTCTAATTTCAGAATGAAATAGAGCAAACCAGTTTGAGAAGTATTCTACCATAAACCAGTGAAGTTGTTAACGGTGCAAACTCAATACATTAACTAACTCGGAATGTTTTCATACACGTGCGCACTATAATAAAAGCAGGATTCCACGAGCCACCGGAAACAAACAACATTTAGTTTCGCACCAGGCCGAGGCGAGCGCCACTGTAGCCAACAATTAATATTCAGGACGTGCGCGTGCGCATTATCTTTTCTACATATGTTGCGATTGCATGTAACTATAATTTAGTGCTTGGCTGATATGAAGCGATAAAAGTAAATAGCAAGCTTCCGCGAAAATGATATATATTTTCACACAAGAAGGGGGGAGGGGTATGTGTATAGAAATGGAAACGAGGTTTGATAAAAGTTAAATTTTTAGAATGTGTTTTGATTAGTATTCCTGGTGTTAGGGAAGGAATGAAAACTAATTTTAGATTCTAGAAGCGTGTGAAGATATCGTTACGTCTAGGAGTAATCATACTCATTATTTTTTGCTCTTTTGTTTTTACGAGCTGTGGTAATTCACAAATTATACGGTACATGTTTCTAATAAAATAGTAAATGTAGTTAACAACTGCGCATTTTATATATGCATGTGTTTGTTTAAACGACTGCCAACTTGACTGGAGACATCATTAAAAACAGTCGTTTTCCACTGCATTCAAATGTTTTTAAATTAGAAAGAAAATCAATTACAAAATTTTTGTATTCTAGTCAGAATATTTAGTTAAAAACGGATAATCTTCAGGAGGTAAAAAAAGTCACAAATAAATTACATAAAAAAATAAAATAAATAAATATACCATCATGCCTTTTACCCATTATTGGGCGTGGAACTCTGCCGTATCAAATCTCAGTGAAGTGCAGATATCAGCCATTAAATTACGGCTCCCAAAGATGTTAGTGAAGGAGGAGCCACAGGGATAATTTGAATGTGGTGAAAATTGTTTGTTGGCTGTGGGAATCGAACTCAGGTTGTCAAATCTATAGGTCGATTCGATACCACAGAGTTACCTACCTCATAAATAAATTACATGAAACCTACAATTAAAAATTAGAAACTTGAAAAGTCAATATTTAAAAATATTTAGAATTAGTATTTCTATCTCCTAACATATGTATTTAACAAACCTTCAATCACATCCATCCATTCGCTGTTTCATTAATCTTTAATTCAACATATGTTTCTCATAGTGAAATCAAATCAAATTACTCACATGCGCTCCTCTAATAACAAATCTAAAAATATTAGAAAGGAAGGAAGCATCATACCGCGCTTATTTTTAGAAGTATATTCCACGCAATTGCAAAAACAAAAAAAGAAAAAAAAATTAATCATAAAGATAATAAAGTTTCTAATAAATTTATCCATGTAATAAACATATAATAATACATAAAAAATGTTTGACAGATGACATTGTTAGCTAATTTAAATATCAGTCCTTATTATTTTTAAATTTTCACTTATAAGTAAATATTGTATCAAGATGTATACATAAAAGTGAAATAATTTTGGTACAGCTCGCTTCACTCACAATAACAAATACTAAGTAAAATTTAAAGTAGTAAAAAATAATTGTTTTAATTGTAACAATAACAAAAATTCACTTTAAATTTATGGTAATGCACCAACTCAACAATAAATGCACATGTAGACTTTCTCATCGCATCGAAGTAGATGCATGTAATTATTCATTTATTCAATAAACATTTCTACATAATTATTTCATACAAAAACTATTATAAATATATTCATCTAGAGTCTAGACGAGTTCATAACTTTCATGTAATTTGTTTACCCTAAAATTACCATAACTAGAACTATTCGACCTAGTAATTACATATCACAATTTCATAAAAACATAATTACAATATTAATAAAGTGCTCTGCAAAAACATTGTTAAACAAAATGATTATACAATTTCATGCATCAGAACTCATACAACAATTATAATTCTGTAAAAACACAACAAGCAAGTCCACAAGAACAACAACAACAACAACATGAATAATGACTATATTCTTACATCAAGCAACAGTTTGCAACTCACGCTCGGCGTCTAAATGAACTGCCTTTTAAACTTATGATTGATTGTTTCTGCGAGGAAACGGAAATGCCTGACTTTTTTACACGACGATGCACGCGAAACACAGCTGGGAGGGCGAGGGATGCATGCACGGGACTAACATCAAATTTACCTTGGGGGACGATCCATTGTTTTTATCAATTATTCTATAAATTAAAACCATTTCGGCATTTGTGAGTAAAATCATTTGAAATATATTAAAATTCATACGACAAATTTCTAATTTATTTGTGAAAATTTTACTTTCTGATTGTGTAATTAAATAAATTATAGTCAACGGCCATGGCTGCGCTCGTTGGTACTGATCTAAGCGATAACGCGAGTTAAGTAACGTTGCGCGCGGGTAGTATTTGGATGGGTGACCGTCCAGAGAAAACTCGCGTTGCTGTTGACAATAACAACTAAAACGCAGATCAGGGCGTAATGGCGGCATATGACCTGAGTAGTTGGTCCGCCAAAGAAGCCAGGAAAAAAAAAATAAAATAAATTATATATGCATCTCATGAAGAAAGTATCATTCTTACCAGATGCTTTATGAAATGGAACTTTCGCGAAGAAATGTCTCACTTTGTTCCCTTAGTATGCAAATAACTATATATTTATTTTTTTAAATTATATTTAAATTAAATGCACAATGGCGATCGTTTCATTCTTTTTGACATCAATTCGTCGCTTGATATTTGGTTCTATTCAGTAACTGTATCATTATCTGTTATTGATCGATATATTAATGACAACCCGTATTTTTCAAGATTACTCTACATTTTGTAACAACAGCATTTATTATGTTATTTCCCTTTTAATTTTATGCATTTTTCTTTCGTATGAAGCTGCTAGTACAAAAATATTACTTTTTAAAAATCACAGTGACCTATCACATATTTTTTTAAAATTTAATAATAATAGTTACGTCAATATAAGTGACAAAATGCATAAAAAAACTAGACAAATTATTCTGATAACAGAATACATAAATTTTTATAACCTATGAACTAATCATGAAATAAATATATAAAATTGTCATTAGTATATTGACTGATTACAGATAATGATTCAGTTCAACAGAATAGGAGGCTACAACTATTCATTCAACTATGTGCCAATGTTTTATTTCTAAGGGGATGATGTACAATTTTAATCGCCCTTTTTATGCTACACCACTGACTGTCTACATATGACGAACTACTGGGTTGATTCTGGAATTCTAGAGAACCTGCTAATGATTTTCTGGAAGTATACGTTCTGTGGTTTTGTTGTTGATGAGAAGAAAGAAATTTAGACGTTCTGATGAAATAATTATTGAAAAATAAATATGTTTCTTGTTCTTTTCTTTTTTGATATAGTATATATTTATACTCCTGGAATTTGATATTCATTTCATATACTTATATAAACATGGATATATTTGAATATCAAATTTAGATATCTTGTTATGTTGTTCACCCGATTTTCAGCACATTTGAAATAATTTAAATAAATAAATATATCATCACGCCTTTTACACATTCATAGATAAGATCGGTGGTATCAAGTCGGACTGTGGATTTAAGAACCAGGGATCGATTTCCCCTGTGGCTCCCCACCACTAACACCTTTGGGGGCTTTGATTTACCCGTTGGAAACCGCACATCATACGCATAAATATATAATTTATCGAGATCTGCTTCGGCAGAGTGCCACACCCAGGAATGAGTAAAGGGCGAGATGATATATATAGCTCTGCATTTACAGATCTTGCTAAATGCAGTTACCAGCTGTCAATGATATTAGTGCAGAATAAGAGGTGATTTAATACACTGAACATTTTGTACGCGCATCAATTAATAAAATAATTTAAATTATGCAATTTCTATGTCATTCAATTTTATTCAAATATTTATCATGTATTTTTGGTAGTTTTTGGTTTGATTTAACATTTCTGGGATAAATATAATGCAATTATATTTGCTGACTAGTTATTGACTTTCAATTTACTGTAATTGTTAAATGGAATCAAATATAACCCATTTTTTAAACTGAGGGATCTGTCAATAAAAAAACTAATTTTTGGAGATCCCTAAAAACAATATAAAATATATCATCACGCCTTCTATCCATTACTGAGTGTGGCACTCTGCCGAAGCAGATCTCGGTAAGTGATATATTTTGCGCGTGAAGTGCGGTTACCAGTCGTCAAATCACGGCCCCCAAAGATGTTAGTGGTGGAAGAGCCACAGAGGTAGTTTTTTGAAATTATGAAAATTGTTTGTCGCCTGTGGGAATCGAACCGAGGTTCTCAGAATTTACAGGCCGACTTCATACCACTGAGCTAGCCACCCCATTTCTAAAAACAATATAGTTGAGAAATCTTGATCTAAGGTAATAACTCGTTTTAAATACTAAAAGTGCTGTACAGTTTGGCAAAGAAACTAATTAATTTAATTTAATTACAGCAACAGTTATTTGTTTCCTCATTTAATTAAAACATCTTTCTCGGTTACTAAATTATTTTAATTAAAACCTATTGCTACTTTCATCTATTATTCTTCATCTAGATTATTTAATTTCTTAAAGTTCCTGAATATAACTAATACTAATATTCGAGTGTAATAAATGAATGAGATTATCTGGAGTGATCTATGAATGTGGTTAAAGTGAGGGTGGTGTGTTTGGATGATAATGTTTGACGAGGGCTGATTATTTGATAAATGTAATGAGTGAATATTTTATGAATGATTTTTGGGTTCGTGCTACTCCATTTGTTGGGATATAGCGTGAAGATATGTTTGTATGTATGTATGTATGTATGTATGTATGTACTAAGTAGATTTACGACAATTTTTTTATAAGATAAAATAAAATAAATATATCATTACGCCTTCTACCCATTAGGTGTGTCACTCAGATCTCAATAAATGATATATTTTGCGCATGAAGTGCGGTTACCCGCCGTCAAATCACGGTCCTCAAGGTTATTAGTGGACGGTAAACC
Organism: Pterostichus madidus; assembly: GCA_911728475.2. NCBI lineage: Eukaryota > Metazoa > Arthropoda > Insecta > Coleoptera > Carabidae > Pterostichus > Pterostichus madidus. The sequence goes on along the minus strand of OU452313.1, from coordinate 5,636,931 downwards.
TCAGGGGTAGTTTTAATGTGATGAAAATTGTTTGTGGGCTGTGAAAATTGAACCCGGGTTCTCGAATCCGCAGACCAACTCAGTACCACTCCATCTACGAGTAGATGATTTAATTTATTAAAGTTCCTGAGTATACCTAATCCTAAATAGATTTACGACAAATTCCTTTATAAAATTGAGAAAATAAATCTTACTTCCGGTAGAATTTCATTAAAAAAAACAAGAGAACCCTCTAAAAAATCCCTGTAAGCATTCTAATCCAGTTTGAGCGGTCAGCAGCACTTGTGCTTGGGCTACGTAGGCTGTGGTCCTTGCAATTCTTTCTTTTATTCGACACTTCACGTTGCTAAACACGCCCAAGAGACACCAACACACGGATAAACAAAGGACAGAGCTGAGAGCGTTGCTAAGCAACGGCCACTTGCGTAATCTACGCAAGGAAAATAACGCTCCATGCAGAGTGCCGAGGATACACACAGGACTCTCAAAAGTTTACCAACATTTATTATTTTGTTCTTCTTATGTTTCGCTGGAGTAGGCTTTCAATTTTGTTTTTTATATTTATCACATCTACGAGTACATTTCCAGAATGTTGTTCACAACCCTGAATTGTAATAAGTAGATATATGTTAACAATTTTTGGTTTAAATAAGTAAGATTTAATATCCGCTTGGCAGATGTCGCCTGAAACGCACTTATGTCAAATCATATAGTTATTGCAACTACTTTGCTTCACTAGGAAAGACAAATTTACTTTATTTTTATTTTATTTTATTTTCGCTACTCTGTACAACAGGAATTTAATCCCAATTACAATACAGGGTCCGGTCACACCGAGCCGTAGTGTGGCAGTTCGTATATATTTAGCTTCAAGTGGGATTCGAACTCGGGATCTCCGGATTTGAATGCCGTAACGCTACCCACTCTACCGTACTGTTCAACTGAGACAGAAAGTTATACTTTCTGATAGAGTCGTGAAAACTAGTTATTTATATACCAAGGGAAGAAAGTACAACATTTCTGCCCAATAAACTTTGTATAATAATAAATAATAACATTTGCCTTCTCATAATTTTCTTCTTCATTTGTTAATAAAAGAAAACAAACCTTGTCAAAATAACTATAAAATAAAATCGATTTTCTATGCGCAAATATGCCAAAAGATTATTATCTAAAAAGGATTAACTAACAAATTAGCTAGTGAATAATCTAACACCAGCGACAACTAAATCTCTTCGTGAATATGAATGAAGTAAAGTCTAGAACGTGCATTGAACCTAGCGCTGAAGATATGAGCTGGTAATATCCAAATTTCGTGTGGCAGCAATTGTGGAAAGCAAATGTCGCATTTGGGAAATAGAATTAAGGTTATATTACTCCGTTGGTAATTAACAAAACTGTTCTTAATAACTAGTTGAACTATTTGCAGTTAACATGTGTTCGTTTTAATATTATTACGTAGCTTAAATTCATTTCATAGACTCTAAGATTTTCAATTCACAATTGGGTTACTGATTTTAAAAGGTTGGAGACATCTGGATTCCAGGAATTTTGAAATTCATAAAAGAAAATTAGATTATTCTTTCTTTCATTCCACAATTTCCATATACTTATCCTCATTCATAAACATATTGTATTTATAATTTAAATCAATTTATTAACATATCACTTACTATATTTATTTATAGCTTGTGATCTGTCGCTTCTAAGGTTTCTTTTTTCGATAGATTTATAAAATTTTATGAGTCGAGTACCTGGAAAAACATTCAAGATTCGATCCTATTTAAATATGTTGCTTTAAACGAAATTGAAATTTCTCCTTTCCTCATTATTTTGTTATGTATTCTCTCCAAAGATATTCCCCTCTACTCTATAACTCGATCATTATCTGTTACTGATCGATAAGTTTATGACAACCCTTATATTTAATAATTATTCTATAAGTTTTTCACCATTTTGGCTTGCTATGATCAATAGTATATATAATACTATTGTTAGTATTTCCAGCCATACATTTTGAAATAATGATTAATGGGGGATTCAAGTGGTAGAGCTTTTTAATATATATTTATTATAATAAATTCTTGACCGTACATCATATTTAATACAATATAAAATCATACCATAAATTATATCTTTATTGCTGAAATATGAAATTGAAAGTTGAATCATTTAAAACGTTCGCACTGCCATATTGCAATGACGTAGTTGCATTAAGCCAATCACAGAGCTTTGTCTGAAACGTTTGTCGGTGCTCAAGAAGACTAAGAAGAAATACGCATTCAGCATTCTACAATTCTACCAATGACGAATAATACTAGACGAATTATGCCGTATTCAAGTCAATGCAGTGTTGTGAAGCAGAGAGGAATGGAATAATTTGAGGGTCCGCCGGATGCGCGGCAAGGAGCGAGTACACTTTGATGTTATGCAAGTTGCTCCTTGCCGCGCACCCGCCTCACCAACCAGTTATTCTATCCCTTTCTGACTCACAACAAACGCCGATGTTATCCGTCTAGTTATGTTTTGTCTGAGGATTCTACTGACACGTGTTATTTATCTCTGTCTTATCTGTCTCTCTTTAAGCTAAGATGCAAGTACGTCATATTCATTTGGTTCGAATGTTTAAATATTTTTTATCATGCTTAATACAAGTTTTTTTAAAAAATAAAAAAATTGGGTATAATTATTTTATTACGTAGATTAATATATAAAAAATTCAAAAAAGTCTTGAAAGGCCCATTTTGATATGAACTTAACATATAATTCACAATGAGAGCATTATACAAATTTTTAATAAGTGAGGCAACATAAACAAAGTGAAATATTTAAAGATCTCGGTAAGTGAAATATTTTGCGCGTGAGGTGCGGTTACCAGTCGTCAAATCACGGCTCCCAAAGATGTTAGTGGTGGAGGAGCCACAGGGGTAGTTTTTTGAAATTATGAAAACTGTTTGTCGCCTGTGGGCATCGAACCAGGGTTCTCAGGATCCACAGGCCGACTTCATACCACTGAACTAGCCACCCCATAAGTGAAATATTTTGAGATTTATAATATACTTGATGCTGTGGTAATGCTTGTTTACCAATCAATTTATTCCCGGCGAGATTAAATTTGAAATTTACCCCTCCTGGGATTTAAAATGACACTTTTAGAAGAAAGTACTCCCGAATGTGTGAAAAATCATTTATTTTGTTATTTTATTTTTATGCATTTTACTTTCGTACCGAAGCTGTCAGTATAAAAATGTTACTTTTTAATAGCACTTTTTATGGAGCTATCAGAAAGCTGTTATTTTATTCTCTTTTAAGTAAACAAAATGCATGAAAATAACGTAAAATTTCTTGGGTAAATTATCCTGACCACAAAATTATAATAATCTGTAAAATAAGAATAAGATAAAAATAGAAGATCTCGGAAAATTATATATTTATGTGCGTGTAGTGCAATTACCAGCCCTCAAATCACGGCCCCCAAAGAGTCACAGGGGTAATTTTAGTGTGGTGAAAATTGTTTTTCGGCCATAGGAATCAAACTGAGATCCACTCGCCATCACTAAACCTCCTACCCCTTAGCTTATCGATCATTAACAGATAATGATACAGTTACAAAATAGGGGAGGAGGATGTTGTTGTTGCATACAATATATTTTACATATTTCCAGTCTTCAACCATCCATAAAATTTGTAAAAACAGGAATCTCATCTCCAATATCTAAAGCCCGTGACGATATAAGCCAACTCGTGCCAATTTTTTTGCAGTAACGATTTTTTCGTCCATTCGCCAGACTGGTACTATTTCTTCATTTATGTCGGAGTTGGCATTTAATTTAACGACGACCGACATACAGAGGCGCTGTTCCACAGCATTCAGCAGAGTTAGAGCCCTTTTGGCCTTCGCATCATGAGAGAATCCCAGCTCATATGGGCTTTGTTCTCACGATATTGCCAGAGAATATCAATGTGAGATAATTTCGGGTTTAATTCCTTTTTAATTGTAACTCGGATTGATTATTCTGCGATGTATTTCGTCTGATTTGAATTTTAGATTTCAGAATGAATTTTGATTTGATTGGTACGCAGTTATTTAATTTTTGATTCATTTCTCTTGTATTCAGATTAATTCTTTCATTCAATTACTGATTCCAGGACTATACCTAGTTTACTTTATCAGATGAAAATTATATTTCCTTGAACCTATCAGTTAATAGTATATTACATAACATGCAACGAAAGTGTAAGATAACGTGCGAGTGATTTAAGTACACGAGCACAGTTATCACACTATTTTTCAGACGACCAAAAAATATTTACATTTTACAAGAGCAATGTTGTTACACTTTGACAGCTGATGCGTTTTTGTAGGTAAGCATTGACGTTTGACGTTTGAGTGATACCAACTGTACTAATCGTAATGTCAAAATATTAAATAATGCTAAAATATTAGTAAATAAATAATTATTAATTTAAAAAATAAGATTTATCTGTGCAAATGTGTTGAAAAATCTACCATAACTTCGATTCAAGTAATAATACAAATTCTTTTCATTTACTTTATTATCTTCTTTCATCGTAACGCCATCTCTTATCAATCAGTGGAACTTCACATGATTATGTTAGAAGTATGCGCTATAATAACATATCAGTGTATGTTATTTTTAACTTTCCGTAGTAGTTCATGATGTTGTTATGGTTACTTTCATAAGCGGTCGTCTGAAAATGTTTAAACAGCCCTTAAGGTGAGGGATATAAAGCACTTGAGGGAGGAATAACACCTTCTTCACGAGGTATACATATTTGTATAACGTTTTTCATTACCTATCAGGAAGTACCATTTTCTGAAATAAATTATAAATTTAAATAAGATTTATTCTTTTAACAGATGTCACCTGGATGTAACTAATATCGAATCATACCGTTGTTTTTTAGTTTCCACAGATATGACTTTACTCTCCTTTGCTAGAGAAGAAAAAAATTACTTTCTCCAATAATCAATATATCAAAAACTTTTAGATATGTGTGGAGAAAGATAAAAAATAGAAAAACACGATTAAAATAACAATTAACTCCATGTAATGAAACTACCGCGAAATAAAAAAAGAAGCAAACTTTTTACATAATTGCTTTTAGAATACTACTGCACTACTACTCGCTTGACTCCAATATTCCTTTTGTGCATAAAATGCTTTTATTCCATTATTAAATTTGCATTAGCCAAAATAAAAATACAAAAAATTCGTGAAATAATCTTCCCAACAAAAAGCATATTCTCATCCAGAAGGTTTGTACTCTAAACCCTGGTCGACATTCCTCAACAAATGATAATTTAATTTTTGTAAAAGCCGCTGTTGTCAGCATGCTGCTGACACGCCAAGTCACGTGATCCCAACCCTCACCCTTATGACGTAGTTTTCTTGTTCTTCTCGAGCTAACGCCTTGGGCTGAATATATTCTATTTACCTCTGTTCTTATTTTGAAATTCTAATATTGAACTCGCAAAGAATTCGTAGGTTTTCATAAATATTTACAGATGAATTCATAAAATGGCGATTTCAATTTAGCTATATTTTGTTTTTTACCTGTTAATTGTAACAAAATTGAAGCGAGAAATTAAAATGGATTGGGTCCGTGGAACAACTAGAACTTTTGCCGCCCAGGGCGGTCTCCAATTTGTCGCCCTTTCTAAGTCAATCAAATGGTGGTGTTTATAAATTAAAAAAATAAATATAAAATAAATATATCATGAATTTTTTCCATTACTGGGTGTGGCACTCTGCCGAAGCAGATCTCGGTAAGTGATATATTTATGTACGTGAAGTGCGGTTACCAGCCATCAAATCACGGCACCCATAGATGATAGTGGTGGGAGAGCCACAGGGGTAATTTTAATTTAGTGAAAATTGATTGTCGGCTGTGGGAATCGAACCGGAATCCTCAGAATCCACAAACCAACTCGAAACCACTGAAGCATTACTTCATTAAATTAATAAACATAAATAAATAATTGTAATTGAGACAAACTATAGGTGGGAAACTTTTTTACCATATTTAAATTAGGCAGTAATAAAGAATTTTTCGAGATATTTTCAACCCTACATTGAAATTAATAGAAATCGAATTGTAAACTTATGAAGTGAACAAGTCGTATTTTACAACTAAAACTAAAAAATATGTGCCGCCCGGTGCGGACCGTACCTCCCCTAGGTACGCCACTGGACTGGATATGTGGAATGCATGTTGAATGAAAGAGGAGTAAAATTGATGAAGAAAGATTGTGTGGACGATCTAGGAACAAATGGATGAATATGATTGAAATTTTGTTGCGTAAACACAAGATGCTGAGTGTGAGGAAGAAACGAGCTTACACAAAAGGAATTACGAATGTGAATATGGCGAAAGTGGTGTGCCAGGATAGATATTAATTGCAGAATGTATAAAAGTTTCAGGGTTCGTGCTACCCCTCTTCTCGAAATTACAAGACAAGTACAATAATTAAATTTCTTGTTTAGTGACCACAAATTTTCTTTCCGACGAGAAATACCTTCGAGAAAACAAGAATTAAAATGAATTGCCTTGAAATTTCTAAAATTACCAGACCTTTATTCTCGTCTCATCTCGTGGTATCATTACTTGCTAAATTAAATCATAATATTGCGTGAAAATTCAAATTTAATTTTCCATCAAACATCAAAGGCTACTTGATTACGCATGCATCTGTCTATTAACACCAAACAAAAGAATGTTTGGAAACACTGCACGACAATATTACTCTCTTTCTCTCTCCCTCTCTTTCTCTGTTTAGGGATAATGGAAACTAAATTACTCGCTGATAAAACAACAGTTATTATCACCACAATCGAAAATCAAATATCGAAATAAAACAGTAGCAGTAAATATCATATTGATTGCTAGCTACTACAAAAACACTAATTATTACACAAATTATCTTTAATATTTTCTGTTGTCAAACATTTATACATTAGTTTAAAGAGACATGTTTCAAATACAGTTTTGTAGCACTTTTATTAGACGCGTTTATCTTTTAAATAATTTAGAAACAAACGTTTAACAACGGAACGTAAGAATAGAAATCGAATTGTAAACTTATGAAGTGAACAAGTCGTTTTTTACAACTAAAACTAAAAAATACCGCCCCAAAATATGTCAAATGGTGAAGATAATTTTAAAATTATATAAGTACAGATAAATTGTCAAAAAGTAAATCCTCGGGCGCTTTGATCGAATGGAAATAGGTTTTTGTTCTTATTTTCAAAAATAACAAATATAGAAATACCTCTAAAAGATGCAAGATTCATTTTGTTTGCTGCAACTGAAAAAAAGTAAAGTTACTAAAAAAAATACTAGATTTTTGCGTTGCTTAGATACAAGGTGGAACAAACATGGCGGATTAATCTGCATTCATCTAGACATACTCCCTCTATAGTCTGTTTCACTATAACTTCATATCATTGAAAGCAAAAGTAAAAGGCACTTTGTCTCAGTCTCACAGATTATTTATTTAAAATAGTTCTGATCGATTTCGGATTATCAGGCCATCGTCGGAGGTATACAGAAACATTCCTCCGACGATGACCTGATAAGCCGAAATCGATCAGAACTATTTTAAATAAATAATTTGCGAAACCTACACCAAGTGCCTTTTACTTTTGTACAATGTTTCACCTAGTACCTATAGCTGAATTCACCAATTCTATTTATAGCGTTGCACAGAGTCGGTGATTAGCTGATCACCGTAGCGGATATACAATGTAACAAAAAGTACAGTAGTGACTATGATAAGTGACATTTACTTGTATTTTTCTGTTTCTATTAGTTCAATGTCAGTTGCTTCGTTTTTACGGTTTTACTCAATTTTGCGATTGTGATATTTCGAAGATTTAAAAAATATCTTTATAATAATTTTTCGTTTTGTAAATCGGGTCACTATGAAGTTACGTTGAAACAGGCTATAGATGAACGATGAAAAATAATATTTTTAAATATTCTCTAAAAAAATCGTACTTTTTTCCAATTATACTAATTAATTATTTGTTGAGGACAATAATCAGCTTTTTAATTTAAGCTTAACTTCATATCCGGTGGAAATCTGTCAAAGTTAGCGTTTAATAATCCAGCTTTCAAAGCAAATGAATATAAAAAACTTCTGTTCATTAAAAACATCATTATTTTAAAATTAAATTGAATTTTCTTCCTTGTTCCTCAAAGGCTTAAATAGCGTCTCTCTTTCTCCAACAGAACGTCGAGTTCAACCCGTTGACAAGATAACATTTTTAATTTTTCTTGGTTTAAAATATGTAATAGCTCTTTGCATCGTTTATCTTTGAAAATTTAATTTCTTTCGGAAACTAACTTAATCTTATATAGTAAAGAATCTTCGAGACGAAAGGTTCGTAGAGAAAATAAAAGTGAGAACATGATTAAAATTGTGAACTGATCTATATTATTTCCGGCTTCGGAAAGATTCTATTAGTATATAACTATCGCAAGAAGAATTAAATTTTATCGTTATTAAATTAAAACAATTTTCTAGATATATGAGATCATAGTATCTACAAGTCAGTAAAAATTATTTAGTGGTATTTTACTAACATTATTTTTTATTGCTAAACTATTAAATATTCCTTCATTATCTGCATATTTTATAAATAAATAAATAAATGTATCATCACACTCTTGACCCATTACTGGGTGTAACACCGAAGTAGATCTCGAAGTGATATATTCATGCGCGTGAAGTACGGTTACCAGCCGTCTAGTAGCAGCCCCTAAATATATTAGTGGAGAAAAATCCACAGGGGTAACGTTAAACTATTGAAAATTGTTTGTCGGCTGAAAGTTAGGGAATCGAACCCGGGTGCCCAAATCTTCAGTCTGACTCGATACAACTGATGCACCTATCTAATTATTTTAGTCACAGAATATTAAAATGATCGTAATCGTTAACGTACTTACTAAAATTAAGATTTCTCATTAATTATCGATCGATACCAGATAATGATCAAGTAATAAAATAGAAGGATTTATTTATAAGGAGCTCTACAACTGTAAGTGATGGAGTAGATAACTCAGTGGTATCGAGTCGGCCTGAGAATCCTTGTTCAATTCCCACAGTCGATAAACATTTTCAGCACATTAAAATGATCCCTGTGGCTCTCCCTCTATTAACATCTTTGGGGACCGTCATTTAACGGCTGGTAAACGCACTACACGTGCATAAATATATCACTTACCGAGATCTGCTTCGGTAGAGTGCCACACTCAGTAATGAGTAAAAGGCGTGATAAAAATAAAATAAATATATCATCACGCCTTCTATCTATTACTGAATGTGGCACTCTGTCGTAGCAGATCTCGGTAATTGATATATTTTGCGCGTGAAGTACGGTACCAGTCGTCAAATCACGGCCCACAAAGCTGGTAGTAGGGAGGGAACCACAAGGGTAATTTTCAAATGGTGAAAATTGTTTGTCGCCTATAGGAATTGAACCAAGGTTCTCAGGATCCACATGCCGACTTGATACCACTGAGCTAGCTAGCGTGATGATATATTTATATTTATTTATTTATTTACAACTGTAAATCTTGTTAGATGCCACATTTTTAACAATTTGAATGTATGTTTAATATATTCTTGTAATTTATTAGAGTCGTTTAGTAATGTGATTAAATTTTAAACATCAAATAACGACCGCAAAATTCTAAAACCACGAATCTTCATCACCATTTCATTTCACAAACATTAGAAACATCATCAAATCAGCATGTCTGTCGTATTCGCGTCTCGTACGTAGATAGGTAATTTCACGAATTACAAGTCACATAAATGCAAATGTCGTCTTCATCTTCACGCGTCTTGGTGTCCTGGCGTCTCAAACAGGAAATCGTCTTTTAGTAATCTACTTGTCACTTCCACAAACATCAGTGCTAGTCTCAAGTCACGTGACACGCAGTCACGCTCTATATCACGCGTGAGCTGGGGATTGTGAACCGGCTCGTTGATGTCCCTGTGACATACGAGACACGAGATATTTTTGAAAGAAAACATTATTTTAGATTCCTATAACATTCTCCCTTATACTATAGCTAAATTATTATCTATTCTTCTTCTTCTTCAATGGCGCTACAGCCTAAATCGGGCCTGGGCCCACCAGGCACACCGAGCCGCAGTTTTTACGCTGCCGTACTGCCGGTTTCCATAGTCGATGTTACTTACTTTTTAAGGCATATGTATAAGTGACTAGTTTATAGCGCCCGAGTATGATTAATACAAGTAACTGTATTTTTTATTTTAACGACAAATCATACTTTGTCGACAGGTAGATTCGAACTGACGAACCTTGGTTCGGGTGACGTTACAGCATGTTAAGAGATGTGTATTAACTGTTACTGATTGATAAATCAATGACAATATTTATTTTTCATGATTATTTTATAGATTACTTCCTCTTGGACATTCTATAACTAATAGTATATTACGTACCATGAACTGTAAATGACAGTTTTTAGGTCAAGAATGTAGTTTGGAAAATCGGAGCCCGAAGGGTCGAGATTTCCTAAACATTCGCGACCTAAAAAAATCAGTTACAGTTGGAAGTTAGTAAGCTATTTTTTACAATAGAAGCGAAAGAAAAATAGGTTTTAAATTTGACAGTTTTCAAATTGTCAAGATAAACAGGACCTTGATATGTAATATTTATTTACAAACCTGATATAACCATGAAAACCATCGTGCAATAAAAGTTGCACTTACATTGTTTAAACTTTGTCATTAATAGGTACCTTACAGTACAAGTATTCTAAAAAATGATTTATTCTGTTATTTCTATATGCAGTGAGTTGCCATACTAAGCTGCTAATATACAAATATTACTTTTTAATAATACTTTTTACAAAACTGTCAATGGGTTGTCATTATATTATTTTATAATTACAGCTACGTATACAAGAAAGCAAAATGCATGAAAGTGACATTAAAATACCAGGATAAATTGATCTGGTCACAGAATATCAAAATTATACTATTCTTTAAATGATATTATGAACCAAGGAACTAAAATGCATAATTTAATTTAATCCTGAGGGATTAGATGCACTTTAGTCGTGTGGTATACAGAATGTTCAATTTCTATCTCGAGAATTATAAGAACTATAAGGATAGTTAAATTAGTACAGTTCGGTCCCCTCATATTACAAAAATTTTGAGAAAAATGCATATTAAAATGACATTAATTTAATGGGATGGCTAGCACAGTGGTATGAAGTCGGCCTGTGGATCCTGAGGTCCCTGGTTCGATTCCCACAGGCGACAAATTTTCATAATTTGAAAAAGCTATCCCTGTGGCTCCCCCACCACTAACATGTTTGGGGGCCGTGATTTGACGACTGGTAACCGCACTTCACGCGCAAAAATATATCACTTACCGAGATCTGCTTTAGCAGAGTGCCACACCCAGCATTGGGTAGAAGGCGTGATGATATATTTATATATATTAATTTAATTCAAATCACATAGAAATCAGCGTGCTATGAAAGAATCAAATGAACAAATCATAATCTTTTTGTTTTTTTCATTAATTATTAATAGCCAATACGACTATTTTGTGAAAAACTAAATAAATATATTTTGATATCATTACGCCTTTAATCTTCGCTCTCGACAAATAATGACGACCTTTACTCCCTTGTTACAAAAACTACTAATTTTCGTCTGAAGAAGTCTTCTCTATTAGTAATTCCCCACGTGTCAAAACTTACATCTTCACTGCTGCTGGTAACACGTGGAAACAACTTGAACAGAAGTTATTGAGACATCGTGTAATATCAGTCACACATGCCTGCTCACATTTCATGTCAGTTTCGGTTGCCAAGTATCGATGGCGTGTGATTTGCTCTCACTTCGACCTTGCTTGTATCGTATACTGTTTGCAACTTTGTCAATTCGTGGTTTTATGTCGGTTACGTGGATCGTTTGATGCTCAATTGGTGACTTGTCTCCATGGAGAATTGTTTGGTAAAGAGAAATAGTTGAGGGAATAAATAGTTGTCTTTAGACATCGAGGAAAATGGTGGCTGTAATTATTATTGGCAGCTCTTTGCTGACTTCAACGTATAGCAAAATATGTCACCTTGTATCCTGTTCCATCTAAGAACGCAGTGTTGCAAAGAATAGAATGTATTTGATCTTGATTGTGATTGGCTAATAAAATGTCAAAATGAACACAATTTTATGTAGTACGATAAACATTGAAAGCGGAATGACTCTGATTAGTCGAAAAAGTGCGTGAAATTATTGCTGCCGATGCGAATTTTATTGTTAGAATGTTGGGTGAAGAATTAAATACGAGTAAAAATACTATTTGGAGAATTCTAACTGAAGATTTGGGTAAAAGAAAGGTTTGTTCACGTTTTGTTCCACATGAATTAAATGAAGACCAAAAAGTCGCTAAAAAAGTCAACGAATTTTTGATAAAAAAACATATTTGTGTCATCGACCACCCTCCGTATTCACCTGATCTATCACTATGTGACTATTATCTTTTCCCAAAACTGAAAATTGTCATGAATGGAGCGTTTTATGATGATATTCCAGCCATTCAAGCAGCCGTGACACAGGTGTTAAAGAACGTTCCTTTAGATGGCATAAAAAAATCTATACATGCTCTAGTTGATCGTTCTAAAAAGTGTATTGATTCAAATGGAACCTATTTTGAATAAATATTAAGTTTCAAACATAATACAATACCTGTTTTATTCTATATCTAAAGAGTTTCGTTATTTCTGGAACATACTGGGTATGACAGAATAGTTATTTACTAATCTAGTTTTTGGGGTAAGTATCTCACTGATATAAAATCGAACTATGAATTTGATAACCCGGATTCAATTCCCACAGCCGACAAATAATTTTCACCACATTAAAATTACCCTTGTGCCTTCCTCTCTCTTGGGGGTCGTGATTTGATGACTGGTAACCACACTTCACGCTCTGATCACGAGTTAGTTTCAAATTTCATCGCTACCGTGAATAAACTATATAAACTACAAGTCTCGTAAACTGTAGCATAGTGAAATTTCAAAATGACGTCCTACAGGTATTCAACAAATTTTCCTCCTACCCTCACTCAATTACTTAATGTTGGAAACAATATAAAAACATTCCTCTTATTTGCTCTTGTGTTTAAAGAATTCGTGACATTTCAAAGTATAAAAAAAACATCCTCGCTTCGTTATTCCACGGACAGCGAAAAAAAAGACACACGGACAATGAAAAATACCGCCCCTCCTTTGGCCTTGCCTGCGCTGCGATGTGACATTGTTTACGCGTCATTGAGTGTCGTCGTTGCACGTTTTTATACTCCATTGTTTCTTCGCGCTTGACTTCTCGTACAGCCCACTACATCAAAGGATGATCTCGTTGTGATACAAAGGAAATATGCCGAAAATCAAACCATGTATATAATTCGATGAAGTAAACGGAATGTTTGGAAAGAACCATTATATGCTTGGAGGATTCTTTAATATTGCGGAGCTTATTTGTTTATTTGCATAATAGAGTGCAATTTGCTAATGAAGCCCAGAAAATATGAGAATTAAAGCAATGGTTTGCAAAGTGTGGGTGTCGACCCTCGAGAGGTCGCGAGGACATTGGAGGGTGCTCATCGGATGCTTCTTAGAATCTTTAAAAAACATGTATTCGAAGAATTTATTACAAGCTTCAAAGCAAAATACAATTAATTCGATAAACTATTATGATTAACATACCAAATTTCCTAAGAAACTATAGGTATATCAAAGTTCATAATGAAAAATTTTTCCTTTACTAATTTCTAAATTCGTGATTCTATTTTTATAACGCACATTATTAATGGTTGAATTCTGCCAAAATCTATAAGTTTTGTAAATCCATAAATATATAAATGATGAACAAAATCACATCGAAACTTATGACTTTATGAAATATTTTCTATTTGTCAACAAATATTGATGTGAGTTTGTTCATTATTTACATAGAATTCCACCATAAATTAGTCTCTTACAAACGTCAATTTTAATCACACAAAAGTAAGGGATATTATAAAATTTATTTATGGGGAACAGAGTTCCAAAAAGTTAGACAACCACTAAACTAAAGCGTCGCATATGTTGTATACAAGGCCTGCAATGTCATAAAAAAAATCAAGTGCTGAGTGCAAAATTTAACTGCATGGCGCTTTTTCCGAAAATAATTTAAGGAATATTTATTTTGTAAGAAATGCGTAGATCCATTTTTATACAAACACACACATACATACATACATAGATATCTTCACGCTATATCCCAACAAATGTGGTAGCACGAACCCTAAAATCATTCATAACATTCACTCATCACATTCATCAAACAATCAGCCCTCGTCAAACATTTTCATCCAAACAAACCACCCTCACTTCAATCACATTCATAGATCACTCCATATAAACTCATTCATCGAAATCATTTATCACACAACAAACCTTCAATCACATCATTCCTATTCACTTATCATTCATTTTCTTTCTTCAACGTACATAACATATGCATAAAACATCTCAAATTACTCACGTTTACTCCTAACAACGAATCTAATCTAACACCCACACAATAGGTGTATTCCATTTGCCATTTGGGTCAGATCTAACTTACATTTACTGAACCAGATCAGTTATTTATTTCGCTGGATTACTTCGCTGACTTTATTTCCAGTACTAGAATTACTGATTCTAATTTACTTTAAAGTAATTCACCTAAATAAGTGCATCAGTTTGCTAAATTCAGTTCATTTAGTCATGTGTCGAATTTATCTGAACTGATTTAAGTGAACCAAGTGGCAAATGGAATACAGCTATTATTTGTGTAATTATTAAATATAAAATAGGAAAGATGAAAATTATGAGGAGTATTATTTTTCTGATACTGGAACAACTGAAATTTTTACTGAGTAGAAGTAACTGCTTCAGTTGGCAATACAATTCTGGAGATCTTTTTATTCCACAATTTGCATAACGCCCGGTAAAGGTGGAAATACTATGTATTTGACATAAATGTCACTGTCAACAACAGGAAATAAATTTATATATCAGTCTTACCAATTTCTATGAATTGTTATTCAAATTTTAAAAACATATTCTATTGTTTTCATTGTTTTTAATTGTCAAACGTCAAATGAGACGTAATTCCAACCAGTTCTGAAATAAACCATATAAATATAACACTTGATCAGTAAATATAATACATACTAATGTTGCGCATAATTGCATACCACGGTAATATCTGATGTAGGGTATTCAGACGTGAGTAAGTGGCTACATTAAGTTGGCATTACTAGTTATTATAGATTCCTGACTAAAAGCGTTTGTATGTATTGAATGTTAGCTTCTATTCATATGTATATTAACTCAATGAATGCACAAATTAATGTACATCTAATCGTATGAACAGCCCGATGATTTCTACATAATGAAACGTAATTACGGATGGGCTCAAGTACTCTTAGGCTTACATCACTTTAGGATTACTCCATTATGAACCAATATTATTAATATCCCTCAATATTAATTATAGTACGGTGGTGCAGGAAATAGTAGACAGAGAAGGCACTTATGTCGCACACAAATTTCATCGTTATTGCTGTAAGGTCCGTTTGTACCAACGAAATTTAAATTCTGTAAATGTCATCTTATAAAATCAGTGACTATAAATGATTGACATTGTTTTTTTAGTTTCATGTTGGTATACCTGATTGTCAATTGTTAAATAAAATATGTGAACTGAGGCGTAATTTTGTCTGAATCTCTACAAAATATGTCATCTTTGGCCAATGATAATGAGTTACCTAGATTGCGTTGAATAGTAGTTAGAGTTGGTAGTTAGTAGCTAGAAGTAATCATGAAGTTGGAGGAAGCATAACTTGAAATTTATAAATCCGTGACTTTAAAACTTTGAGATAAAATTAATCACTTACCAAGTTTAATAACTAATGTGGAAATTATGTTTTTCAAGAACAAGAACAGTTCTTTCGCTTCTTCTTGTTGAAATAAATATAGGTGGAGAAGATAAGTGGAATCTTACCTGGAACAAGAAAAAACTAAGTTAATTAGTTAAGTAAAAAAGCAAATAATTTTAGAGTACACTAAAACCCGTATTTATACAATTTTGTCATGAATTGTTGTATTGTTTTTAAATCAGTTATAAACTGAAAATAAAGTACTAAATTATAAATTATACTGTTTCTTAATATTAGATATCTTTAAGAGGTTTTTTTTAGATTTGATTACATTGCAAATAATAAATAAATAAATATAAATGTATCATCACGCCTTTGTCCCATTACTGGGTGTAGCACTCTGCCGAAGCAGATCTCGATAAGTGATATATTTAAGCGACTGAAGTGCGGTTATCAGCCGTCAAATCAGGGTCTCCAGAGATGTTAGTAGTGGGGAAGCCACAGGGGTAATATTAATGTGCTGAAAATTGTTTGTCAGCTGTGGGAATCAAACCCTGGTTTTCAAAACCACAGTCCGAAAGTGCTATGCAGGCAGCAGCAAGTTTTATAGGTTACCATGGGACTGTGTTTATAGTTAGACTTCCACCTAAGGAATGGCGCTAATAGTCTTTATGTGAAGATATCCACAATATCAGCAATCATTGATTACTAGATTGTTCCTGTAGTTATGTATATATTTTAAATTTTTCAATCTGTCAAATATCCAATTAATTTTTATTTGTGAAATAATTTCAAATAAACAATGTCGTCAACTAATATGAATTGTTGTGTAAAAAACTGTACTGCTACTGGTAAGTAAGAGATCATATAATAAATAATATTTAGATGAGGAAGTCATAATATATTTTCAAGTTCACAAGGATTGGATAAAACTGCGATTGAAACAGTTCAAATTATAAATAAATTGTATACACGAGGATATTTTAATAAATGTTTATATAGTATTTATGAATTTTTATTTTATATAGTTTAAATAAATATAAAATAATAATAAAAATAAATATGCATATCGGGTTGCCTATATACACGACTTTAGTTAGACTTCCACTACTCAGATGGCGCAAAATACAGTCCCAATGCATAACATGGCAGTTTCTTATCTATAGTAGTATATTATGATCTGTGGTACTATGGTTTGGGAAGCATTAATAAAATACCACACTACGGCTCGATGAATCTGGATCCTGTACTGTACTTAGGATTAAGTCCCTGTTATACAGAGTAGCATAAATAAATAAATATTACTGAACCCCCTACCCCATGTAAAAGACAAAATCCGAACAAAAAGAGATACCCATTCAAACAAAATACCAGAAAATTTCTTTTCTATTGGTTTATATATACTTTTCTGGTCTAATAATTTCAAATAATCTTACAAGTATACTTTATTTCCTGTAATATTGAACCCCTACTTTCCTCAACCAAACAACTGAAGATTCTCCTAAATCTTCGCGAACATGTAGTCCTTCGCACCGCGTTTGATGTCGTTCCGCCAGAGGCGCTGCGACCGCGCATCCTCTTATCACATTGTACGCTGTACGCAGGTCGTAGCTTGAAGCATGCGGCGGGTTTATAGAACCGAGAGGCGATTTCACGAATGGAAAATTGGCTGCTTCGCTCAGGAAGTGCAGGACGACGTGGCGGAGTTGCGATTAGGATTGCGGTGGGGCTAGATTGGCCCCGGACATTTCTTTGATGTCTGCGTGAACTTGATCGGCGGTTCTTTAATATCTTTTAAGGGGATCTTCGCCCTTCTTTGAGGGATAAGTCAATATTTGGATTTGATTCGCTATTTATGTGGAAAGCTATTTTCTGAATATTTCCGTCATTTTATAATTAGTTTTAATAGGAAGATAATATAGAGATGATCAGAAGTAAGTGTTTCAGTTGGTAATACAAAAATTTACTAGGAATTGGTAAAACTGATACATAAATTTATTTCCTATTGTCAACAATTTCAAATGTCACTATCACAAATTAAAATGAAACAAATTGGCAATATTATTTTTATAACCATAACTGTAATAAAAATGCTATTGAAAATTTTCAATTTTTTTTATAATGGTTCTTTATAATTTAAAGCACAAGAATTCGAACGCCGTTGAGCGCATCTTCATATCTTTGTTAGTTTTTGAGTTTCAGCGATTTTTGATATTTTTCAAATCGCAACTTTGAGACGATATTTCTCGAAAACTAAAAGAGATATCGAAATGCGGTTTGAACGAGTGTATTTCTCATGGCCTAATTAACTTTATGGTATATTAAAAAAAAAATTAAAATTTTTCAGATTTTTCAAAAATTTCTTTTGTTTATATCTCAAAATTTTGAAAAGATAATTAAAAACTGTGAACACAAGTGAATTCCTCGCGTGAAAATACATAGGTACACGAAGAAAATCGGACGGATAGATTATTTATTACAGAATAACGAAAAATGACCAAAAATCGTAAAAATCTTAAGGGGTACCCCTTCAAAAATAATTAATTTTTAGCCGATTTTCGTTTTTCTGTAATAAAAAACTTATCCGATCGAATTTTCTCCTGAAAATTTGCATACCTATGTATTTTTACGCAAGGAATTCACTGATTTTCACAGATTTTAATTATTTTTTCAAAATTTTTAGTTATGGTCAATATAAAATTTTGAAAAAAATCCAAAAAAAAATCATTTTTTTTATAATACACTATAAAGTTAATTAGGGTACGAGAAATACACTCGTTCAAACCGCATTTCGATATCTCTTTTAGTTCTCGAGATATAGCGTCTCAAAGTTATGATTTGAAAAACATGAAAAATCGCTGTAACTCGAAAACTATAAAAGATAAGAAGATGCGCTCAACGGCATTCGATTTCTCGTGTCTTAAACTATGTAGAAACATATTAAAAAGAATTGATTTTTTTTACCATTTCAATTAAAATTTTCGATTAATTACTTTTCCTACAACTATGAAAAATTTACATTTATGATGTTATACTAAATTTACTTTTTAAATTAGATAAATTATAATTATTACAATTTAATTTAACGTTTTATAGTCAAATATATTCATTTTGAACAAATTAATCAAATAAATGTGGTGAAAATTCTTATATCGCATCATATGTCACCACTGTGTTTAATTCATTCGCTGTAGTTTCGTCTATCAAAACTACTTATTTACAAAACAAAATAAAGTTGTTCATAAATACGTCATATATGAACTAATGGCCTAATGGACTAATTTGCCTGATTAAGTTCATTATAATTTTTATGGTTATATTCTCCAAATCATATCTAGTACAATTACGTGTTTATTTTCCCGTATTGCATCAAATTATTGGCAATAAATTTTAATATGTATCCTGCATACATGGATATAAAAATCTCTTGCGTTTGCCTAGTTTATGCTATAACATTGATATTAAATTCAGGACAAATGTAAAATTCATTTTGACACTAAACAATTTTATAGTTCCTAGGAGAGTATACATACTTACATACTTTTATTACTCAATATGGCTACAATAAAATAAATATATTATCACGCTATGTTATCCCTTTCTGAGATAGATATTCTGCTATATCAAAACTTCAAAGTGACATAGTTTTGCGTGTGGAGAACGGTTACAAATCGTGAAACTACGGTCCGCAAAGATGTTAGTACAAGGAAAACCATAATGGTAATACGGGATACACCAGTAAAATTTGAGCGCTAACTTTAAGAATTATGTAGACAAATAAATAAACGTCAAATTACAAATATCATTATAGCCCGATACAAAGTTCTTAACATAGTCACTGTTTTTTGCCATTTGTTATAACCTTGAAATGTTTGATTTCTGTAATAACCTTAGATCATATGAATCTAGATATTACGAGTCAAATTCATAATCTTAACTCATCCTCATCTCATCCTCACCTCATTCTCATCGCAGACTCAAAGTCGATGTAATTAAGGCAGCTAATTGTGCAAATTCTTGAGTTACTTACCTTAGTTACTTCGAATTTGAAAGTGAGATGAGGATGAGGTGAGGGTGAGTCACGACTATGAATTTGGCCCTACGAGTTCGAATTTCGCTCAGGCTAAAAATATATGAACGACCACTGTGAGTCTAGAACCTAGACAATTCTATAGATCATAATTTCGCCGCAGTTGTGACGTCACTGTCACAATCCCCTATTACAATGTGATGCAAATCAATTGTCGACTGCGGAAATCGAACCCGTGTTTCATTTCCACAGTTCGATACGTTGCCTCATAGCACACAGCTACAATCATTTTATGAGTAATGACATGTCAGATGGGTCAACAATTACTTCAGAGAACTAGTTTGCATTACACCTGAAGGAAACAACAACGTAGGTATTTATTCATTTGTTTTTGCGTTGTCACGGTGTGATTTAAAAAAGTCAAAATAACACACCAGAAAACAAATTGTGATCCAGAAAAGTAAGCTATTTATATACTATGTATCATAACAGCAGTATCACAATCCAAACAAACTTTCCTTTTCATTGAGCATTCAAGAGAAAACTTAACCTCATTGTTATTTTCAATATATTTCTCCTCAATTCATCCATTATTCCTCTATAGTTCTGTCATCATATATTCTTCTTTACAACAAAAGAAAACATTTAACGGTACAAGAAAAAAATCATTCATATTCGATGCCAATACTAGTCGATAAAAGTAAAATGAGATGCCAAAATATATTTCCATTTTAAATCGAGAGATGGAGCTGAAATCAATGGCACGGACAATATCGTCTCCAGTTTCATGAATTTATCATGGACATATCTCGTGCGATGTTGGGACTCTGGAATTGGCTCTGTGAATCCCAGAACTGATAGCTTATTTATGAGGATTTTACGGGAACTGCGGTGTTACATGACTGACCCTTCTGTCATTCAATTAGGATTCGTTTGCCAAAATTTTATTCACTAAATATTTACCGGGAGAAATCTGGATGAATATTAACAGAGACCTTGCCTAATGAGAATTAATATATTAATACTCTTTTGCATATTCATCATGAAAGCATTCTTTTTAAAGAAACATATTAAATCGTTTAGAAAGTGATGTATTTTTCAACTATTTTAAAAATTGCAAAAAAGTAAATACTGCAATTTAAAAAAAATAAATTTAAAATGAATATATCATCACGCCTTTTACCCATTACTGGGTGTGGCACTCTGCCGGGGCAGATCTCGGTAAGTGATATATTTATGCGCGTAAAGTGCGGTTATCAGCTGTCAAATCACGGCCGCCAAAGACGTTAGTGGAAGGTGGACACAAGGGTAGGTATAATGTGATGAAAATTGTTTGTCGACTATGGGAATCGAACCGAGGTTCTCAGGATCCACATGCCGACTCGATACCACTGAGCTAGCTACCCCAATTACTGCAATTTAATTGGTTTAATTTTACTTTTTGTTCTATTCTTGTTTAATATCTCCTTGGAAATCATTTAAATATTTTCAACTGAGAGCCTGTTTTTCCATTTTCGGATAAAGTTCCCATTAACTATCAGCGGGGTAAATAAAAAAATAACTGAATTAATTTTTCTGGTGCGATGTTTTTTTCAATTATCCTGTTGATTGGGAACTTTATCCGGAGACAGAAAACAATATTGAAATTTTGACATTTGTCAATGATGATATGATGATGATATATGAATTCCTAATTTGTTACTTTATTCCAACATTGATAAACAGGACTTTAATATTAATTAGCATAACTATATCAAAACATTTTAATTAATAATCGAATTACATAATTCTAATTAGTATTTATTTAATTAGCTATTCAGTATGATTGCAACATAACCCTTCCATCTGATGTATTTCAATTTATTAATTTTGTACTTACTAATTTTGTTTTCTTTTTCAGGTAAGTGGCAAATTCCATCCCTTTGTTCGTCATCTACACTTCAGTAAGTAAACATTACTGTTCACTTATTTTATTCGTCAAAAAACTGAGACAGTTTTTGTAGGAAATATTTCTTTCACGAATCGTTAAGCATAATATAAACATGTCGATATTTTGTCTATTAGACCCTGTAAAAAAAACAAAAACAAACAAAAAAACATGAAGTAGCAACTTAATATCGTATAAAGAAGGAAGCCGTACTTTTTTAACAAAATTATTGCGTGTTTCTTGTAATCCAATCGTTTCCAAGCTGTTACACCCAAATGTTACGGAAATCTTAGTTAAGCTGATAACATCTCTTGTAAATATACTCACGCAAATCATAATGTACTATTCGTAAAAGGCTACTTAACTACTTATTAATATTTACTAAAATATAAATTCATTCTTTCTTATAATTACACTTCATTAATCAAACATAAATACTACTTGGTTCTTCTAAATGTCAAGTTAGAAAGAACAAACTTATTCGACAATTAATACAACTAAGGCAAAATTATAACTTTCGTTTTAACTTTAACAACAGACAAAATATGTAGAGATCTATAACTAAACGTGTTCAATTGGTAGCGCATTTCATTGCAGATTTCAGTTCTGGACAAATGTGTTTAGCAGCTCTAATGTCGATTATTAGTACATGGACGGTGAGTTTAGGCTCCAACAAATATAGAAATTATAATTCTCAATTTATTTAAAAAGGAATTCATTCACAATTCAAAATAAATATGCAATGCAATGGGAGATTCTAAGCAAAGCTCGTCGTAGATGGCAGCACAAGACTAAGGCACAATTTGGAACTGTATGAGGACTTTTTAAAACTTTGCTACTACAAGAATAATCTTTTTATTCTTTTATTAGCTTGTTAGTTGCTATACATATATCAAATAAACATGATATACAAACATAACCGCAATAATTGATAAGTATAAACATGGATTTTCAAGTATTTTAGTAGTTTGTGTTAGCTCTCAAAGCTATATTAAGTAGATGTAGATTACATAATTTTGGAAAAGTGCATTAGTCCTGTGGCGCCAAAGTTGCTGTAGGCCGCCACCAGCATCTCCCATTGGCAAACGTATAAGCGCATATCATTCCTAGACTACTAAAATAGGTACCGCAATTGATACCATTTTGGATCCAAATCCAAACACCAAATTTAAAATTCATCGCGGTACCTTAGTAATCTAGGGGCTTTTAATGGTATATAAATTCCCTAGATTACTAAAGTACCTCGATTTGTTGCCACTTTCACTTCAAATTTAAGTGCCTAATTTAAATTTAACATAACAAATAGCTATTTGCCATTTTGGCTCCAATATAGGCTTCATGCATCGCAGTATTTTAATAATCTAAGGACTTTACCAGCAAACAATTGTTATTGCCATCTATCCCTTAGAACATTAACTAAAATAACTGCATGGACCAACAGAGAACGGGAAAGTTAGTCCCTCTGATTTTCTATTTGATTGTACCGTTTCCTATTGATCAGATATTTTAGTACATATTCTATGGAACAGATCGCGCTAACTCTTTGTTTTCTCGTAATACTTGATTTAACATTAGCACTTAATTAATTGAATATATCGTATTTCTTCACATTTTTTCCACTAATTTTATTATAAAAATATGACATAAACTTGACTCGACAGTTGTGTTTGAGAATTGTTGATGAACGATTGAACTATCCAAAGTGTAAATTTAAACGTAAGTAGGATAGTTAATGAACAATGTTCCTTAACACAAGTTATTTATACGACATCGATAGGGTAAATGAATTAAGTCTTAGTACGGTTACACATAAATTAAGTTAAACTTGCTATCGAAGATGGCGATGAAGAACCTCAAACCCCTTCCCTTCCCTAGCGTACCCTGACCCCGTGACACATGAATATCAATCGTGTTAGCCGTGACGGCAACACACATATACATGCATAATGTATCGGCTGCGCGCACATTAAATGAACTATTTACTAATGAAACAAGATGCGATTACCTACATTATCAAGATTGCTTCGATACTTTCATTTCTTAACCATTGAATACATTTAGAAATGTGTCAACGATTATACTTCGATTACAATAAGAATACAGTTGCTAACAGATGTCTCTGCAATCAATCGTGCACAAATTCATCTTACATATTGTTGTAATCAATATATTATTGTAATCAATATACGAGCATTGTTGTGATCAATATATTGTTGTAATCAATACTATGAGTAGTGTTCTAATCAGTACATTTACCATTTCGTTTTTGTCACTATTTTTTACATCAACTATCTCTTCTTTGATCGCGTTGGCGTCATTTATATTTGATTGTCATGCACGTGCTGAAATATAATTATATCCACATGAGACGCGTTGTCCCCGTGCTCGCATCATATCGTCAGTATTCAGGACCTGAAGCTGAATGCAGCGACTTGATCTTAATTAGTGCTGAATAAGGTCAAAGGTGCGCGCATGTAATGGCGACGAGGATCGTGGAAGCAGTTTGGAATGTGAACGGACTGTAATGGTTATGCATTTTATATGACGGGTTGATAGGCCTCAAATGTCAAATTGAGGTTGAGGTTATGGTTATTGTGACTTGAATTTCTGGGGGGAATATTTAATTGCATAGTTTTAAACATATATTAAATTAATTTTATGACTTTTGGTAAAGATGCTGGAGTGAACATGCTTTATAAGTTAATTAGAATGGTAGTTTATTATAATTTGCTAGAATTTACTAGAATATGTGTCAATATAATCATTTATAAATAAATTCATAAAGGGAATTACATTTGTAATTTATTAACACCATTGAAACTATACATAGACTGACAGGAAGTAAATCTTCAGGCAATTTAAATAAATTCAGATTGTTTTTGTTACTACAAACCCCTCTATTCTAGGCGTATTCCATTTGCCATTTGGATCAGATCTAACTTAAATTTACTGAACCAGATCATTTATTTATTTCGCTGGATTACGTTGCTGACTTTATTTCCAATACTAGAATTACTTATTCTAATTTACTTTGAAGTAATTCACCTCAATAAATGCATCAGTTTGCTTAATTCAGTTCATTTAATCACGTGTCAAATTTATCTGAACTGATTTAAGTGAACCAAGTGTCAAATGGAATACAGCTTCTGTAACTTCATCATTCTTGAACACATACGAATTATACGCGTATTCCATTTGTCATTTGGATCAGATCTAACTTACATTTACTGAATTAGATTACTTATTTAGTTTGTTGGATTACTTCGCTGACTTTATTCCCAGAATTATAGATTCTAATTATATTTGAAATAATTTACCAGAAAAAGTGCATCAGTTTGCTTAATGTAATTCATTTGGTCATGTGTCGAATTTATCAGAACTAATTTAAGCGAACTAAGTGACAAATGGAATACAGCTTATGTTAAATTTTGACATATATTCAAAGATTTTTACAATGTTGCTATGGTTTCAATAATAATTCGTTTATGAATTGGTTAGCATAAGTTCATGAATAGGGCCCCTGTTACTGATCGATAAGTAAATTTATTTATTAGTTTACCACTATTTCAGCATTCTGTGCTCAAAATCATTTATTTTGTTATTTCTATATTTTTTTATCTTCATTAGTTTTTGAGTTACAATTAATTAAAATTTAAAATTTTACAGAAATTGAGAAACATGAGTA
Source organism: Pterostichus madidus (assembly GCA_911728475.2). Lineage (NCBI taxonomy): Eukaryota > Metazoa > Arthropoda > Insecta > Coleoptera > Carabidae > Pterostichus > Pterostichus madidus. Next base: position 5,611,306 of record OU452313.1, on the reverse strand, counting down.
AAACAAAATATATTGAAACCTAACGTAGTTTAAGCTACAATTTTCCGGATTTTGCAACAAAAAATAAATCCTTATCCTCCACTTTTTTCATTGTGATGAAATAAACATTACTGGTATGACACACGAGAGTAGAAAGTAAACTCGGAAAGATTGCTTTTCTCGATGATTTATTACCAGGAAATTGTAGTTCAATTTTCCATCCAAAACTGATGCAAAGCAACGCAGCTAAGCGTTTTCCAAAAATGAACTGTCAACGTGCCAAACAACCTCCGTCACCACGTCAAACTCGCATATTATTCCTCGTGACATCCTGCTGAAAACTTTTGTTTTTTTCATGTGAAAAATAACGGTGCTGGAGCTAAACGGACATTTAATATTTCATCTTAGCCGCCAAACTACATCATCAAGTCATCAGTGTCAATAAGCAAACAATACGAACGCAGGTAACTGTGAAGAGAGAAAGAATTATTGCTGTCTTCTTCTTATGGTCAGAAGACTTCTGACGATGGTGTAAAAACCGAAATGCGCATCAAGTATTAAATATAAATATTTTCTTTGAAACAACCAAGTGTTTTTATTTACTATTTTTTTATAAGTGAAATGATTACTACTCGTATATTGTGAATTGGACTTACGTTAATGATGATAGTTCCTTCCGGGATTTCTGGTCTGTAAAATCTTTTATTAGATCCTTAAAGTTCTTTTAAATATTTTAAAGTTATTTTAATATTTATGTACATTTTCTAGGATTAATTAAGAAGTTTTACGTTATGTATTGTATTGAATTTTTTTAGATTTAGTAAAATTTTATTCACTGTTTAAAATGTATTTAGAAATTTCATCTGGTTTTCGATTTACATTTAAATTTTTTTTAAATAACGGTAATTCTTAGCAGAAGTGCACTAAAAATTGAGCTCCTCTGTTTTCCGTGTAAACGACGACCTCGGTATTCTAAGACTTCCATCAAGTTGGGGGCTCTGGGCTCGTGCCCAATGTGCCCTTATGGAAACGACGGAACTAGGTGTGACACTCTGCCGTAACAGATCTCGTTAAGTGATATATTTTGCTCATGAAGTGCGGTTACGGCCTCCAAAGATGTTAGTGGTGAAAGAGCCACAGGGATAGTTTTAATGTGTTGATAATTGTTTGTCGACTGTGAAAATAAAACCCGGGTTCTTGACAAGCCGACTCGATACCACTGAGCCACCTACTCCATAATATTTCTTTCCGTGACTTCTTTTAGAAATTCAAACTCGTACTCGAAGTAAATTTACGACATTCTATTTTTTTTTTTATACTACTCTGTAAAATATTTAATTCTAATTATAGTGCAGGAGCTGGTAGGAATCGTAGGTAGGGAACGTTTGACATGGGTGTTTCACAATTGACTTCAGGTCAAAAATCGATCGAAACAAGATAGCATCATGATTTTTTTGGATATAAAAGCGATGGTCAGCGTACTACGAATGATGTACAATTCACGGTGGGAACCGAAACTGGGTCTAGGACATGAGTTATCGACGTATATTGAAGCCCCTGCTTTGGGGGGTTTCACTTTCAGCTGCATGTGATGTCCTGACCGTTGTCCGGAGTATTATCACCCTGTGGTGGGAAGGAACCTTTTTTAGGGGTAGATAGTCTTTTTCTAAGCGTTAAAAGCATGCAAATAAATATGAAAGTAAAAAAGAAAAATGAACATATGAACAAACACAGAACGACGTACGATGTTCTCTTACTTTCTTATCTTTTTGATTCATTTTACAGTAAGAGTGTTTAAAACTTGATTCAGCAACAAAAGTTAAATTTTAAACATGGATTAAGTAGACAAAAGCAAATCGAATGTTTGACAGCAATTTTATTTATTCCATTTGACATGTAATTTCAATTTGCTTTTATTTATTTAATCCAAGTTTAAAATTTAATTTTTGTTCGTGAAACCGGCCATACGGGTCAGTTTTTCAATCGCCGATTTACTCTCGATTAATGTTAACCATGATTAAATAATAATGGAAACCATAATTTCCATTATTGTTTAATCATGATTATTAATCGGTGATTGAAAAACTGGCCCTAAATATTAAACTTTTGGAACAATCTAAAGTATCTAGTACCATGCAGAAAATTGTTTGATATATCGTATTGCTTCGTACAGAAATAAATCTAAAATAAAATAAATAAATATATCATAATGCCTTTTACCCATTACTGAATGTAGTACTCTGCGTATAAAATCTCGGTAAGTGATATATTTATGCGCGTAAAGTCAAATCAAGCCCCCAAAGATGTTAGTGGTGAGGAAGCCAAAGGAGTAATTATAATGTAGTGAAAATGTTTGCCGTTTGTGGGAATCGAACCAGAGTTCTCAGGATCCACATGCCGACTCGATACCACCAAACCACCTACCCCATAAATAAATCTTTTTCATATAAAACAAGTGGTGCATTCTATTCCATGCGTGATTATTTCCGATAGTCATGTATTAATCCTTTTCAATGATCACATCACTAAAAAACAAAACAACAAAAGCCGGTCGTTAAAAACAAAACACATCCGTTCAACTCTGAATAACTCACACGCTTTCAATTCAGCAGCTCTGTGAAAACCTTCCAACCAATGTGGGTAAATTTATCGAACGTATTAGAGTGAAAATAGACCTGGTTCAACTTATATAACACACCATTTTCAGTGAATATATTTCGGCTTCATGCGGGAATTCTCCTACAGCGAAAAATGAAGAAGAAGAAGAGAGCATTTCTGAGAATAAATGTGGCCCAATTTGTGAACATAGTTCTAGAGGATGGCCAATTAAACTGACCTGTAGGTCAATGTGAACTTTGGGGCTCTTTGAACGTTTTTCTTTTTGTTCCTTTAGGCAGAAGCTATGAATTGAGCACTCGATGAAACTATTCAAGCTAGAAACACGAATTAATTGAGATATTAAATATAATGTACAGACCACTGTTTTAACGTGACATTTCACTAAATAATTTGATATTAAGGGTATCATCTTCATTCAAACATAGAAAGCATTTTGTTAGGTAGTTAATCGATTTTGTAAATAATACATTTTGTTACTGACAGATATAGGACACATACTTATTTATCTATATCATTATTTTGTAAATATTAACTTTCGATATAGCATCGTATTTGTACTACATCCGTTATAATAACATATCTTGTTACTACTATTTGTTTTAAATTATGTACCTCCATCAGAATGCTATTAGAAATTCTCTTTATCCAAATATTCTTTGTAATATGGATTGATTTGACATGGTCTATTTTATACAAATTATTAAATTTTTTTGTTAATTATCATTCCTTTTTATTTTCCCCTTAGCTAGCTCAGTAGTATCAAGTCAGCCTCTGGATCTTGAGAACCCTGGTTCGATTCCCACAGGCGACAAACAATTTTCATCATTTTAAAATTACCCCTGTGGCTCCCTCGCCACTAACAGCTTTGACGGCTGGAAACCGCACTTCACGCGCAAAATATATCACTTAGCGAGATCTGCATTGGCAGAGTGCCACACCCAGTAATGGGTAGAAGGCATGAAGGTATATTTATTTATTTATTTTTTTAAATTACCCCTATGGCTCCTCCTCCACTAACATCTTTGGGGATCGTGATTTGATAGCTGGTAATAGCATTTTACGCGCATAAATATATTACTTACCGAGATTTGCTACAGCAAAGTGTCACACCCAATAATGGGTAAATGGCACGATGATATATTTATTTACAACAAATATTGATGGGGTAGGTGGCTCAGTGGTATCGAGTCAGACTGTAGATTGAAGAACATGGGTTCGATTCTCACAGCCGACAATTTTCACCACATTAAAACTACCCCTATTGCTCTTCCACTACTAGCATACTTGGGGGCTGTAATTTTCCGATTGGTAACGACATTTCTCGCACATAAATATATCACTTACTAAGATCTAGAGGTGTGTAGTTCGTGAACTAAATCATATGAACTATTCTTTATAGTGAACGACTCGAACTAGTTCGTGAGTTTATTAAAGACTAGTTCACTGCGAACTATTCGGATATGATTCACCACCACGGCGGCACGGCCGATGAGGTCGAATCGAAAGCGGAGAGCGGAGAACGAAACAAGTGAACGAGTGAACGAGACTCATATTTCATTCGTTCGTGGTCGTTGCTATGACCACCGCTGTCTGCTGTCAAATTACACTAGAACCAGATCCTAAAAGTTCACTTGTTGTCGCTCGTGAATCATAATACAATACGATTTCCGTTCATCATAGTCTTAAAAATTTCGTGAACGAAAGTGAACTAATGCACTAGTTCAGTGAACTAATCTTTTTGGTGAACGAGAACGAATGAACTAGTTCACTCAAATGAACTACAATTCCCATCTCTACTGAGATCTGCTTCGGCAGAGTGTCACACCCCCTAATGGATAAATGGCGTGATGATATATTTATTTATTTACAACAAACGAAAAACAAATTGACAGCTCCTGTAAAAGGGTAAAAACTTTTTTCTACTCACATGTAACTAACCTAAATCGCGATTAATTTCCTGTCGTACAGCATAGTAACTAAATAAATGAAATGCAATTTAAATTTAAGAAATAATTTATTAGATACTTTAGGTGAAAATACGTCCAACTTTTAGTAGGAATAAATTACTCTATTTTAATTAATTCTGTAAGATCAGGCATTTCCTAACTGTTTATGTTGAGTTCACAAATATCGTTCGATGTTTGCATTTGATCAAGAGCTGTATATTTCCCTGTGTTTGCTGTGGAAAATGTTTGATATAGGACAGATCCCATTGAAATTATATCAGATTAATAATTCATCGTGGTTCAGGGACCAGACACGAGACGAATCAATTCCGACCGATCACCGTGTGGCAATGCCACGTGGTTTTGAATTACACCAAGTATTGATTCCCCAGAAATAGACTTCGATTGTTATTATAATATTTATGTTAACTGTTTTCTATATAAGAGCATAATAACCAAGGCTAACGCGATATGTTATCGATGAGAAAATGAGCATCGAAAATGAATAATACTTGTATAGATTATGTAATGACATCTATAGCACATATTTACAGCAAGTTTCACATTAATGATTTTTTCGGTTAATATTCAATAAACACTTTATAAGAAACAGTTCAATCGCATCATTAAATATTTATAGTGTTTTTCATTTTTAAAAGCACGAAAACTATGTTAATGATAAATGTATCGTATAAATAGCGTTACAAATTACTTCAGCTTCAATACCTCCATATTTGCTTTTTTATTACAGTAGAGTTCATTTTTTTCAGTTTCATTTATTATAACCTATAAAAATTTTGAGTAACAGTACGGTGATGTACGTACGAGTATATATAAAACAAAAGACAAAATGTCTATTGCGATGTGGAATTGAGTCTTAATAAATAAGAAAAAATAGGAAAAATTTTCCATCACTTGTCTCATAATTCCACAGAGGTTTTACAGCACGTTTGCATCAACTTCTCAGGTCATCAACAAACGGCTGGTCAGTTCAGCTTTAACCATTTCTTATTTATTACGAGTATATAGCAGAGCTGGGCAGTAGCTAGCTACTTTTGTAGCTTAGCTACTAGCTTAGCTACGTTTACCTTAGCTGTAGCTGTAGCTTAGCTAAATGTGAAAAAATATAGCTGTAGCTTGTAGCGAACTGTTTTTTTTTCTATTAGCTTAAAAATATTGTTATAACAACTGAAGCTACTTTTAAAGCTACTTTTTGTAGCCCAAAGCTACTTTTTGTAGCTTAAACTTAGCACTGTTCATTAAGAAATACCTATTAATTTTTGTTTTGTATTTGAATTGTATCTTCTTTATTGTTTTCTATAACTGTAGGGTAACATGTTATTATATAGTGTAAAATCTATTAACATATTTTATTTTTCACTTGTTCTTAACCTATCCTACTTTTGTATTAAATATTAGATGAACTAAACATTGACTGTTTAGGAGTCTTCTGTTAATGTGACTGTTAATTTATTTCGATGTAAATATGAATTATAGCATAACAAATTAACAGTACATTTGTCCATTTGCGATTTTTTATATTTATTAACAGTCATTATAACAAAAGACTGATCAACTGATCATATGACAATGGCAAATTTAACAATTCACAATAAATGAAAAAGTAGCTTTAAAATTTAACAGCTACTTTAATGAAAGCTTTTAGCTGTAGCTTAGCTATATTTTACAAAATGTAGCTTATAGCGGTAGCTCAGCTACTTTTTTAAAGAATAGCTGTAGCTATAGCTTAGCTATTTTTTTTAAGTAGCTTACCCATCTATGTTATATAGCGTTGCGAGAATCGAATCCGGAGGTACCCGAGTTCGAATCCCAGTCATGCTAAATATATATTACTTCCCACACTACTGCTCAATGAGGTCGGACCCTGTACTGTAATTAGGTTTACATTCCTGTTGTACAAAGTAACATAATAAATGAATTAAAGAAAAAAAATCGTTACACAGCGTAATAGTAAATTATGTAACTAGTAGGAAAAGTGATATATTTCCGGAAGAGGGTAATAATTGTGGGACCAGGTATAGCCGAGTCCGAAAATTCACCTTTTCAACATGTTTTTTTTTTCTCCAATCGAAATATACTCTAATACTCGTAGTTATTTGTCCAACTTGTAATGAAAGCAATACTTTTTTCATTAATTTGAGGTTTGACGCACTACGAATGTTTATTTTTGTATATTGATATTAGATTCATTTTACGTACATAAAAAAAATAAATAAATATATCATCACGCCTTCTACCCATTACTGGGTGTGGCACTCTGCTGAAGCAGATCTCGGTAAGTGATATATTTTGCGCGTGAAGTGCGGTTACCAGTCGTCAAATCACGGCCTCCAAATATGTTACTTTAAAATTTGCTCTTTTGGCCATTACTTGGTGTGGCATTCTGCCGAAGCAGATCTGGGTAAGTGATATATTTATGCGCGTGAAGCCGTCAAATCACGGCCCCCAAATATGTTAGTGGAGAGGAAACTATAGGAGAAATTTTAATAAGGTTGTGGGAATCCACAGTCTGGCTCAAAACCACTGAGCTACGTGTCCCATATTAACATTATTAAAAATAATTGAAAAATATCCCACTTTCGTTAAAAAAACAACTTTCATGATCAATATGCAGAAGAAATATTATGTTATTTTTCATTTATAAACTTAATCATTTATTCCTGAATGTTAAAAATCGTTGTTAGACAACAGAAAATAACAACAATATGAAAAAAATATTCCCTGTCTAAGCCTAATAACAAAAAATGAATAAAAAATAAATTTACCGGCACAAAACACAATAAATTGTGTATATTTGACAGCAAAAAGAGACCAATATTTAGTACCAAATTTTATCACTAGATGTCATCTTGTAATGCGTCAAACGCGAATAAAAAAAGCAAAATACTTCTTTTCAACCAATATTTTCTAACCAAATTGTACCTCCCCACATTATGTTAATATTATTACCACTAAACACACAATATTTTTTCTCCAGCCATTCGTAACTTCCTAACCTTCAATTTTTACAACTCCTATAAACATAACCTATAAATTCCCTCCAATGACCGACATTCCCTGGGCTTTCCTAGCTCTACTTCGAGCATCCAAACCGATCCTGGCACTTTGTGGCTAATGAGTCCAGACCTCTGGGTACGATAAATCTCACGGCCTGCTATGATGCCTCATTCGACCACTCGAGATCTCCAAGTGATGTATGGTGGCCATTGCTGAACGCGCCGCCCATGATTAGAGCGGGTGGTTCGATATCGATGTTGATGATGTGATTCACTTGTGAAGAGGATTGAAAATGATCGTCGTTTGTCATGTTTTGGATTGATAACAAAAAATGTAGGAAGAAATCATTACTTATATTTTACCCATTTTGCAACTGGCATTTGGGTTAACGATTATTTAAAGCAATGTGTCGAACTGTGGGTTTAGGAACCCAGTTCAATTCTCACAGCCAACAAACTATTTTTCTACGTCTGTGCAGAAAGGTAGGCTTTTCTGCATTTATTTTATGTATACGAGGTGTGGCTATTAAATAACGAGACTGACGCTGCTACAGACGAAATACGCTTGCGCCAAACACCAGCGACCGTCAGCTTTTTAACGTGAAGCTTTCTCTTTCGAATGCAGTACCTCTCGCTTCTGTAAACAAATCCGTATAGACGTAGAATTCGTTCTAATTAGAGTTGTTTATTTGTTTCGCTGAAAAAATGTGAAATGCAACATTAGAGCAACGAATTGTTGTGAAATTTCACATGAAACTTAGCAAAACTACTACTGAAATTTATAATTTATTGACAAAGTGCCCGAATTGCGGAAGGACATGGTCATGGTTTCTCCATCAAAACTATGCGCTGGCTCATTCCAAAATGTCTGTCAAGAGATTTCTAGCCAAGTACAGCATCCCAGTGTTGGACCATCCGCCTTATTCGCCAGATCTTGCACCGTGCGACTTCTATCTGTTTCCTAAGGTTAAATTTGCCTTAATAGCAACAAGATTTGAGCTTTGAAAAAGAAATCGGCACGCGTTCTGAAGGAGCTGACAGAAGAAGACTTCCAGCACTGTTTCGAACAATGGAAGATTCGCATGGAACATTGTAGGGATAGAGGAGGGGTGTATATTGAAAGTGATAATAAGTAAATAGGTATGAAATCAAAATAAAATGTTAAAACAGCATCAGTCTCATTATTTAATAGCCACACCTCGTAGAAAGTAGATATTTGCCACCTACTCGCGTAGAAAGTACTACTTTCCGTACATATATGTAAAATAAGTTTTTCTGATTGAGTTGGTATACTTATCACATCTTTTCCGTGGATACATGAAAACTGTTAACTTTTTCAAACGAATTTAAAAACAGAAAAACTATCAAAAATGATTTTCAAATATTTTTCCCTTGTATAAAATGTACAAATCTGGAGGGAATACAATTATTTGAACTGGGCCTGAAACACGAGGTTTTCATTAAAAACTGAAATTGTCTATTTTTATTTTTATTTTTATTTTTTCTGACTAGAAATCTTATTTCACATTATTTTGTACTCTATCAATGAGATAGATCGACAATTCACATGTCGACGTGTGACTTAGTTGTACGGAGTCTTACTGCGGATTTGAGAACCCGGGTTCGATTCCTACAACCGACAAACAATTTTCACCACATTAAAGCTACCCCTGTGACTCTCCCTCCTCTAAAATTTTTGGGGACTGTGATTTAACGACTGGTAACCGCACTTCACGCGTGAAACATATATTACTTACTGAGACCTATTACGGCAGAGTGCCACACCCAATAATTGGTAAAAGGCGATGGTATATTAATTTAATTTTATTTATTTTAATGAAAACAAAAAGTTGAGTTATATTGCATGAAATACAGTAAATCAGTTAGGAAGAAACAGTTGCAAGTTGCATCGCATTGGTGTCACTGTGGTCGCATCTCCATTCACTTGAAAATGAGCATTCTGGGACTAACAACTGCTGCCGCAAATGCACCAGTGGTTTCGTTTGCGGACGACACGTTTATTTATGTGCCCATGTACACTACTAGACTCATAAAAACGTCTGTTCGTAATACATTTCTCAACTTGCTTTCCCTTCCACTTTCCTCTCCATTTTCCAGTGGTGGGGGGCGTCGCTGACACGGTAATGGATGTCATACTTCCGGTGTGGAATTAATACCAACACAGAAAGCGCGGCAATTTTGAAAACATTACAGCAATAAATTTTCACTGTGTTGAATGAAATGGAAAATATATGGTTTCTTTTTGCTTTGCTCTTTCTTAGACGTGTGAATGTTTTTCTTCCATTACTTGAGCCGAGGAAATGTGCTTCTCTGAGATGAAACGAAGGCGTATTATTTGCTTTTCATTTTGGACTGCTGCTTTCTAAAACGCATTTTAAATTCATTTTCTACCGTGTACTTCTCACTAACAATATGTTATCCTTTAATTATAGTCATTTTTACAATTTTTAATACGTATGTACTTAGAAATAGTTTTTTGACGGGTAGAAATCTAGGATGAGGCGAAATTGCTGTCACATTTCGCCTCACGACGAAACAAAAATTAATGTGAGACGAGAGCGATAACGATATTAGAATAGAAAATTCGAGAGATCGGTATAAAAAATGTGAAAGCAAGTATCTCGAATGTGATCTTGTGAGTCTCGCATTTTTATATACCTATATAAAATATTAGGTTAATATAATTTTGTTTGTGCCTGCTATTTACAATTAAATATTTTTTGTATTAAATCATTAACTCCGAAATAGCTAAGTTTTTTCAAATTTTCCCATCATGATACTTTGTACTTTCTCGAGACTATATCTCTAAAACTAAACGAGATATGAACATACCTTCCAGAGACTATATCTCAAAAATTAAACAAGATATGAAGATGCGCTCAAATGCATTGAATTTCTCGTGCTTCAACTTGTATATAAACTTTTAGCACTTTTTATTTATCAAAAAATGTTAACCAAAATTTTCTCATAAACAGATTTTGAGCAATATCTCAAAAACTAGAAGAAATATGATTTTACCACTGGATTCAGTAGGTCAAAAAACATATGTATGAAAATTTTCGTTGATATTCCTACGAAAACGGATTTTAGTGAAAATAGTCTGTAATTGGCCTGAAATCGAAAAAGAAATTTTCAAAAGATGAAATCGATTCAAATTACTTCCAAATTTGCTTACAAGCCAATACGTACACGAAAAATTCAATGCCGTTGAGCGCATCTTTATATCTTGTTTAGTTTTTAAAATATAAACTCCGGAAAAGTAACATTTTTCCCAAATTTTGTTTATTTCAGATTTTATTTCTTTCCCGAGGCTATATCGCAAAAACTGAACAAAATATGACGATGCGCAGAAACTCAACTTATTCCATTAGAAAATTTTCAAAAAATTAAATCGTTAATTATACTTATAACTTATAAGTTATAAGTCAATTCGGACACGAAAAATTCAATACAGTTTACTCGTAGTTTTAATTTTAAGGAGACTTTCATGAGACTCTCGCTCAATTATAAATGTAGTTGAAGCGAAAATGGTAGAAATGAATTATTGAAACTATTGAATACATTGAATGTTTAAAGGGTTTGTGCTACTCCATTTTATGGAAGATTCAGCGCGATATTATGTCCAAATATTTATATAAAATATTTATATTTATTTAATCCAGTGTTTATACAGTAACAATATCTGAAAGCTTTGTTAAAAATATTTTTATATTATTTAATACATTCTAGTTTGTGTTTAAAATAAATAAATAATTATTTATATTTCAAACAAAATAAACACTGCCACATACAGATAAATTACGAGCTAAATAACAAAAACAACAACATAAACATCTGCCTACTCTAAATTAAGCTCTATATCATATAAAATCCTCGAAAATAATCCTCTTACAAAATATGTTATCAAGTGACTTTTATATCCATGAAAAAATATTGTTGTGCCAAGCTCCGAACAAGGATAGGGGCTTTAGGGTAGCGAGGGTGTAAGGTGGTAAGGTGCAGGGTGAAAGGAAGGATGGAAGGAAGCATGGAATTTCATGCGACAGATGCAAGATGACAACGCAGTCCGTATTTAGTACGTAAATCATCCCCGAAGCCTGAACACCTGGCTACGTGAAATATAACTTAACCCGGTCTGGGGCGGCTGCGGACTGTCATCTATAGGGTGGGGATATTGTTTCTGGAACAAAGGAAAGTGCACTTGTTTCTTTATTTTTCTCTGATTCGGCATTGGAATAACAGATTCTTGTAGGCATATTGATGCTACAATGAGCTTCATTCTTAAACGATTTTTGGTGGCATATTGTTATCATCGATTGGTATAACTGTATTAAATACACGAAATATCTAAGCAACGGAGAAAATAAAAAAAACAATATTTATATAAATATCTAGGGAATGGACAAAATCAATGACAGATCTCTATCACCAATTTCACTGTTCTACCAAAAATGTTCCTGAATGGAAAATGTGGACTATTTTTATAAAACAAATAAATATATCATTACACCTTTTACCCATTACTGGGTGTGGCACTCTGCCGAAGCAGATCTCGGTAAGTGATATATTTATGCGCGTGAATTGCGGTTACCAGCCATCAAATCACGGCCTCCAAAGATGTTAGTGGTGGAGGAGCCACGGGGATAATTTTAATTTGGTGAATAGTTTGTCGGCTATGGGAATCGAACCAGAGTTCTATTTTTATTAAGAAATTATATAAAGGATATCCGAAACAGAAAAAATAGAATAAAACGCTTTTTCGTTGTGTATTCATAGTACAGCAATAAAAAAATAAAATATGATACATAAAAAATATAAATTAATATCATCAGTTCTTCTACCCATTGCTGGGTGTGGCACTCTGCCGCGGTAAATCTCGGCAACTGATATATATTTTTCCACTTGAAGTGCGGTTACCAGTCGTCAAATCACAGCCGTGAGTTAGTGGTGAGGGAACCATAATGATAATTTTAATGTGGTGAAAATTGTTTGTCAGCTGTGGGAATCGAACCTTGGTTCTTAAATGCACAGGCCGACTCGATACCACTGAACCACATGCCCAATATAAAAAGTATTACAATAAAAAAACAAAAGCACCTATTTAATAAAAGCGTTTTAAGTATTTATATGGTAGGTGGCTCAGTGGTATCCAGTCGGACTATGAATTTTTGAACCCGGATTCGATTGCCACAGCTGGCAAACGATTTTCATCACATTAAAATTACCCCTCCACGAACATCTTTGCGGATCTTGATTTAACGCCTGGTAACCGCACCTCACATGCATAAATATATCACTTACCAAGACCTGCCACGACAAGGTATCACACCCTGTAGGGTGAAAGGCATGATGATATATTTATTTTATTATCTATAAAAGTTTATATTTTATTTTGGGATAAATCAGTGAGAACGGTGAATTTGAATAATATAATGAAAGTTAAACCCGAAAAACTTTTCGCAAAAATTTTAAATCAGACTCCTGGTTGTACATCATTGGCTTAGAACTTTTTTTGGACAGGTAATTCTTAAAAGATTTAATTTTATGTAAATAAAAATGATCAATCTTTCCTAAAAGTACCTTTAATATTAACTATTCCTTATATCAAATAACTTTATTTTTATGTGCTAATTTGGTAAATGATTCCTATTGAAATACACTTTTTGAAAGGGTAAAAGTAAAACTTGTTTCCGTCCGGTCATTCGATTTTGCAATAAGACTTTGGGGCGCCAAGAAAATAGTTTACGGGACAGCTTTATATTGTCATGAAACTCGGTATCAGCTGGGGTGAAGCAACGTATCCACGCAAATACATTTTGTCGATCGTGATATATGGAATTCATATCTATAAAAAATGTTTCATGTTTTCAACATCTGTTCGTTGGTACAATGCTACACCTGGCGCTGACTTCGCTTGTGATATATGTCTTTTGGAATCGAGATGTCTTCACCAAATATCTATTTTGATACAACTGAAATGTTTTTACTTTATCTTACATCAACGAATAAAAATATTTTGAAAAGATCGTGTCGGGAACTATTTTCTTGTGTTTAAAAATGCATAGTACTGGGAAGTCATCTTTAATGGCTTTCTGGAAGGTGTAGCGAAATGGTAGTTATCGTTTAATATACTTTGACATGTTGGAACCTTCTAGGAAAGTACAGCAACTATAAAATAATAGGACAAACTCAAATGTCAAGATATCTTACGTTCTCCTAATACTTGAAATGGAAGTTGTAAATACTTCAATACTAGTGGCGACGCTCGGAACTAAAAATAGGGTAGGTAATAGGAAATATTAAAGCAGCGTTCACAGCTCTCTACTTAATAATTTTACAATTAGCATTTACATAATTTCAAAAGCTACCCCTGTGGCTCCTCCACCACTAACATATTTGGTGGCCGTGATTTGACGACTAGTAACTGCACTTCACGCGCAAAAATATATCACTTACCGAAATCTGCTTAGGCAGAGTGCCACACTCAGTAATGGGTAGAAGGCGTGATGATATATTTATTTTATTTTTTATAATAAGCGCAGGACGACCATACCTACCTTTCCTATCTTTTTGTTTAGTTTTCAATTCTTACTATAGAGTATCTAACTGCAATTGTGTGGAATTTTCTTTCAAATACAAGGGCAAACTGTTGATCTCTTCCTTTCTATTATTTCTAGATTCGTTGTTACAGGAGTGAGCGTGAGTAATGTTAAATATGTTTTGAATATGTGAAAAGTAGGTCGCAAGAAAGATTACTGTAGGTGTATAGGAGCGATTGGCTAGATGTGATTGAAAGTTTGTGACGTGATGAATGATTCCAAATGTGATATGTAAGTAAATTAGCTTATATGGGAGGGTACTATGAATAGGGTTGAAGCGAGTATGGTGAGTTAGGATGAGAATATTTCACGAGGACTGATTATTTGATGAATCTGATGAGTGCATATTTTATACATAATTCTAGGATTCGTGCTATCCCATTTGATAGCATACAGCGTGATGTTATGTACTGGTATGTATGTATGTCATGAATGTATGTATATAATTACAATTATTTCTGTTATGTAAAATAAGACTAGCGTATACACCGACAAAAATGAAGAGAATACTTCTAAGTATTATGAGATAGGTGGCTCAGTGAAATCTAGCTTCGATATCCATGACCGTCGAACAATTTTCATAATATTGAAATTACCACTAAGGTTTTGCCTACACTAACATCTGTGAGGACCGTGATTTAACGGATAGTAACTTCACACTTGTTAGCATTTTTCGCCCCCAACCCCTAGGGGGTCGGAGAGGGGGTAAACTTAGATATCTTAAATAGAAACCCTATTTTTTTATTACAGATTCGGAAGCTGCATAAAAAATATGAAGGTTTAAACTGAGAATTTTGTTCATATTCTTGATAGATGGCGCTGTATTCGTATAAACAAGTTTTTACGTGATCTTAAAATAAGCGAGAGCTCATTGCACGTGTTTTAAGTTTAAAATAATGGTTATTTTTCAAAATATCCGTATTTTGAATTGTTTATTATGCGCACAAATGGATCTTTTCATCGACAATGAAGACCGATGGCGATCAATGTCGAATAAGTATATTTGAACAAGTCAAATTAAATGGACCAGCCGGTATATATCACTTGTCGAGAGCGCCACATTTATTCATTTATTTTTATTTTATACTCACCTTAACACACTATCTTCTCTTCATAGTTCCCTCAGTACAAGCTCATTTATTCCTCACACCTGAAATCATTCCTCACGCAACAAACCTTCAATCACATCCATCCATTTGCACTATTACACCTGTTTCATTAATCTTTCATTCTACGTACGTTCCACATGCTCAATTAAAATTAATTATGTTGAATTAAATAACGATGTTGCCAAATCTATATCCAGTCTAGTTTTTTGAGAAATCCGTCGACATGTAAATTGTCTTCCCGTTCCATATGGCGTATTATTTAAATTTCGCGTCGAAAATAAAAATATTCATAGTCAACAATAAAGCAAAATCAAATTTCTCCTCTATAAGACAAGCAAAACAACCGTCGGAAAATAGCTACTTTATTTTCGAAGGAAATAACTGCTTTATGAAAATGTTATGCAAATGATAAACTGTCACGCGCAATAAATAAGTTTCCGAAATAGTTCGTCGCGATAGAGGATAAGCCCCAGGTTGTAAATTTAGCCTGCCTGTGTTCCTTGCAGCTAAATAATTCATGCGGCGTTATCCTTTCTGTTTGGAGGATCGGCCACGCCGACGCGGCGGTTTTTAATTATCCTGCCGCTCTTTAAACTCACGATGTCAAGGATAATCTCGTGTATGGTTCGCGACCAGGGAAATGGAAGACGGAAATGTTTGCACATATGTTGAATTTATTTTCTTTATGTGTTGATAATCCTGAGGACATTAAACAAACTTTTTTTTGCATTTCCTTTGTCATGTATTTTTTGTTTAGATACATACTTGTATTATCTTGTATCTATTTCATTATCTCTTGTATATTTTTAAATTGTGTATACTGCGTGTTTTAATACTGCAGAAAAAAATTAAGTAGCACCTCTAAAGATGTAGTGATTTCTGATCAAAAACAATTTTTAACAAATTATCTAAATTAATTGCATTTCACATGAAATATTGGAAAATTACTTCTAATATATTAATAATTCAATTATAATTGTAAACGCAATTGTAATGGCTCAGTGGTATCAAGTCGGTCTGTGGATCCAAAGAACCCTGGTTCGATCACCACAGCCGACAAAACATTTTCACCAATTTAAAATTAACCCTGCGGCTCCCCCACCACTAATATCTTTGGGGACAGTGATTTGACGGCTGGTAACTGCACTTCACGCGCATAAATATATCACTTAACGAGATCTGCTTCGGCAGAGTGCCACACCCAATAATGGATAAAAGGCTTGCTGATATATTTATTGATCTATTTATATATTATTATATTAAAAATAAGACACAAGCCAGTCAAAATAATAGTAAATATTTACTTCAGGTAAACTACCAATTTTGCGGATAATTTAAAAATTATTTTTGTTTTGATATCTGTGTACTTTTTTTTCTGAATTATTGAAACATCCTGTATATTTGCAAAGATTATTACATTTTCGACCAACTATACCACATACTAAAATTACTCCTGTGGCTCCCCATCATTAACATCCTTGAGGGTCGTGATTTGACGGTTAGGAACCGCATTTTACACGCAAAATATATCACTTACTGAGATCTACTACGACTGAGTGCCACACCCAGTAATGAGTAAAAGGCGTGATGATATATTTATTTATTTAAATATAATAAAATTGTATTTCCCCAAGTATTATAAGTTTCATATATATTTTGTAAAATGCAAATGTGTATAATAAATTCAAAAATATTCGACTACCGCCATATTTATTACGAATAGTAACAATAAAGCATTGTAAAATGAAACAGCCTCGTGAAACAATAAATATATTTGTACAGTTTACGGAACATGTACTTTGACATTTATATTAATATCGTCCAATCTATAATGTGACCTTTAACTTCCACACACACAAGGCGTATTGATTTTTTCTATGATTACACGCCATATAGATCGTATTTAAAATACTAAATACCATTTTACACGTGTTCATTTTTAGTTGAACTTTACACAGCATATTATTAAAAAGTAATTATTATTTCAATTCTACTTTTACGGTTGAGGATGTGTAATATGCAATAAATTCTATAAATATATACAATTTATTCGTCGTTACTAGGGGCTTTGGTTTTATATGTTTTATGCAGTAGTTAATAATTTAATAATTTGATTTTATTACACAGACGACACGAAATAAAAACTTATTACGTACTCTATAAAACAATAATAGCTTTGAAGCTTCGTTATACATTGTCTCTTTCAAAATATAATTTTATGGATTTGTCAATATTAAGCTAAAAATAAATATTACTTCACATTGAATCATTTTACTGTACTGTGAGTTTAATTTGACGTGAAACCTGAAAATGATAAAGAAAAAATTATTTTCCATAATACTCGCTTATGCAGTTTTCGTAAGACATTCTTGTATATAGAAAAAACTGCTCGTTTCTAAACAATTTTTATTTAAAGTTTATCAGTAAAATCTTCACCAGAAAGTATAAGTAACAATATAAGCACAAACGTATACTAATTCCAATCCTAATGTTGCTAAAATTAAACTAAGCTAGACTTAATTATGAAGTCAATAACGGCGAGTTGGAGTATAGAACGCCAACAATTCTCATTAAATAACAAAGCACCCCAATATTCCAAATTCTCTGTAGCCTGTAGCATATCAGCCCAATGTTCTCTATTATCCGTTCACTATTAATTAAAAGGGAGTCGAGCACCAAGAAATCCTAATTAGATACGGTTAATTGAATTGTTGCAGTCTGTGCAAACATGGACCCTATACAAGCAACAAGTTCTACTACAATACAGACTTTTTCCTATGAGTATACCTACTAGGTTAAGGGTGTGTGTGGATGATGTATAACTGCAGATTTTCTACTGAGTGTACCAAGACAAAAAAGCTTGTTTTGGGGGTTATTAATGATTGTATTATTGGTTTTAATATGGTAATAGGATATTATGCTTGCTTGAGTAAGGATTTTAGGAGTGGTTATGGTTACTTAGAAATTAGTGTGTTATGAATACAAGTTAATATTGTTCCTATTATAGTCCGTTTAATTCGGAAAATAGTTACGTCATCGAAACAAATTTGTTACCATTCTTAACATTTTAATACTTATTTAACTAATAATGGCTCAGTGGTATCCAAGTCGGCCTGTGGATCCTAAGAACCCTTGTTCGATCTCCACAGCCGACAAAACATTTTCACCAATTTAAAAAAAATTACCCCTGTGGCTCCTCCTCCACTAACATCTTTGTGGGACGTGATTTGACGGCTGGTAACCGCACTTCACGCGCATAAATATTTCAGTTACCGAGATCTGCTTCGGCAGAGTGCCACACCCAGTAATGGGTAAAAGGTGTGATGATATATTTATTTTATATTTAACTAATTATTGTGTTAATAAGGAAATTTACTAATCGCGTTAATTGTTGAGGTAATTAATCGCCGATTAACACGTGAGTTAGTTACAATATTTTTCTGTTGATCGTACCTTTTTAATTTGAAGAAAATCTAATAATTAAATTGTGTTTGTAAATAATTTACAATTTTAAAATTATTTTGGAGTCTGTGGCACAGTGGCACCGTGTCGGCCTGTGGATTCTAAGAGCCCTGGTTCTATTCCCACTGCCCACAAAAATTTTCTCCACTCTAATACTACTCCTGTGGCTCCCCCTCCACTAACATCTTTGGAGGCCGTGATTTGACGGCTGGTAGCTGCACTTCACGCATATAAATATATCACTTACCAAACTCTGCTCCGGCAGAGTGCCACACTCAGTAATGAGTAAAAGGCGTGATGATATATTTATTTATTCATTTTAAAATCTAATTTTATTCTGTGACAAATGTGTTAAGGTAGTAACGTTTGTAGTATATTAGGTTAGAAACGTACCTGTGACAAATGCTTTGACAACATTGAATAATGTTTGTTTTTTATATTAATTTTAAAGGAATTCAACGTGAATTTCATGTACTAGAGGTATCAAAATCATTTCGTTTAGTTCTATTTAGCATTTTACGTGATGTTATTTTTATTTATACGTATGTACTATTTACCTAATCGCCGAGCTTAAGATATGTATACCTTCATAACTGGTTTTTATATATAAATGAAAATCAATATCAAATCAAATATTTAGTTCACAAATATACAGAAAATTTTCTACTTAATATTTCCTGCTATCGGGTAGCTAGCTCAGTGGTATCGAGTCGGTCTGTGGATCCTGAGTATCTTGGTTCGATTCCCACAGCCGACAAACAATTTTCACCACATTAAAATTACCTCTGTGGTTTCTCCTCCACTAACATCTTTGGGGCCCGTGATTTGACGGCTGATAATCGCACTTCACGCGTATAAATACACCACTTTCCAAGATCTGCTTCGACAGAGTGCCACACCCAGTAGTGGGTAAAAGGCGTGATGATATATTTATTTTATGTACAACCCAGACAAAAAGCGGGCTTAAACACTTCTTTTCGGCCCATGGGCCAAAAAGAAATCATTCCTATGGATACATAAATAAAATGACAATTTTTGTTTATTGTGAATACTTGATTCTGCAAAATGTCATTTTGACATATAACCTACATATTTTAATCTTTTGAACATATAAGTAAATGTTATTTTGTTGTGTATAAAATATTTTATATACCACGGGTGAAATTAGCGTTTCTGGTCCTGAGCATATTATTAGCCCTCGGCGCTTTGCGCCTTGTGCTAATAATACTACTACAAGCCAGAAACACCTGTTTTCACCCTTGATACATAAATAACTATTATTTTATTTATATTTCCTGCTTTGTAACTAGTTCATTTTACCTTCCTTGTAGCTCTACACGTTTACACAATAGCACAGTCACTATCAGTACTGTTTAAAGAAAATCAGAGCTGTGTTGCATCCACCTTATCTCAGTTTTAAACTTTACACACAAAGTATACCCTGTTATTTTAACAAAATAAACACAAAGATATCAAATCTCCCGCTTAATGCGTCCACAAGACTCAGCCGCTCCTTGTACGATTCTTTCCCTCGTAAAGCTCCATTTTCATTACATTCGCCACGAGACCGCTGCTGCGTAACGAAAATATATTTTTATTTTCCCTGGTCCGAGCTTCGTATTTTAGCGCTGTCGGATCGCTACCCCGCCTTTTATTGCTTATATTGAGAGATATAAATACTTGTTTTCTTACCCGGTGTTGGTGAAAGTGAAGCGTGAATACAGCTTATGATGTTTTTCGAAGACTTATTTATGAAGGTTTCTCAGTATTGTTTGACATGTTTTTTAGGGATGTTTGGCTGTTTTTTCGGGTTACTTATTGATTTTTGGTGTTGGACATGAAAGAATACTATAATATTCTAATGATAATATTGTCTTATATTTTATATGGTTTCAAAATAATGTAGAATACAATATAGAATATCTTTCAAAATTGCCTTAGGAGAATAGAATATATGGTTTTCATTACTTTATTTCCCTGATTACTTAGCAAAATATTGTCAAATTAATGTTTGGAGTATTATTATAGTGACTTTAATAAGCCAGAAACTAATTAATGGACTAGGGCTTAAGATGTAAAAAAATCTTTATTGAAGAATGGACAACGTTTCGGTCAAGGTTATGGCCATCTTCAGGTCTACAAAAATTTGTAAAAATATAAATGGAGTAGCTAGCTCAGTGGTATGAAGTCGGCCTGTGGATCCTGAGAACCCTGGTTCGATTCCCACAGACGACAAACAATTTTCATAATTTCAAAAGCTACCCCTGTGGCTCCTCCACCACTAACATCTTTGGGGGCCGTGATTTGATGACTGCTAACCGCACTTCACGCGCAAAATATATCACTTACCGAGATCTGCTTCGGCAGAGTACCACACCCAGTAATGGGTAGAAGGCGTGATGATATATTTATTTACTTATTTTTATAAAATTTTACATAATTACAAAATTGTGTGTCTAATTAACAATTGTGACTTACTGTACTTACTTAAGAGATAATGGCACAGTGGTATCAAGTCGGTCTGTGGATTGAAATAACCCTGGTTCGATCTCCACAGGCGACAAAACATTTTCACCAATTTAAAATTACCCCTGTGGCTCTCCCACCACTAACATCTTTGGGGGCCGTGATTTGACGGCTGGTACCTGCACTTCACGCGCATAATTATATCACTTATCGAGATCTGCTTCGCCAAAGTGTCACACCCAGTAATGGGTAAAAGTCGTGATGATATATTTACACAAGAGTAATTTTAATGTGGTGAAAAATGTTTGTCGACTATAGGAATCGAACCCTGTTTCTCAAATCCCTATTAATTTAAATGAAAAATTTAATCTTTTTAATTTACCTTAGAAGCCCTTTTCTTTCAAATAAATTGTAAAAAAAATGGTGCCGGGAAAACTAATTTATTATGTAGTCTTTTGTTACAGCGAATTGTGTAACTAACTAAATTAAATATAACTTATTTATTGACCAAATTATTCACTGTTCATTGAGCTAACCACCGAACTATACACATGTCAATAATGTGGTTAATTAAAAAATTCCTGATAATTAATTGATAAATTTTAACGTCCAACCTTTTTAAAAGCCTGTTCATTATCTATAAAAAGCATTATCACGTTCGTTGACATCATTGACAATCAAAATTATAAATATGTTTTCACGAGACATTAAATTTATTGCTATTTTCATCTGTCAGCCAGTCAACCAATTTCAAATTGAAATATAACCAATCACAAATAAATGTTTTATGTTTTGTACATTTCATGTCAAATTAGCAGATAGACCTACATGGTGACGCACACAAGCAAAAATTGGTGATTACAAATTTTGATTTTAATTATAAATATACAGGGTTTTTTGTCTACATTACATATTAAATTTGTGCATGTTAATTTGCCATAAGAAAACTTATGATCGAAGTGGCGAAGGAAAAAATGCAAAAAATAAATAAAATTGCTATTAAAATTCCTTATAGAAATTTTATCATCCCTCGCAAAGAATTCAAAGAACCAATAATTGTTTTTCGTCAAAAATTTCAGATCAATAAAATATTTCGATAAATAAATTCCATTGGCAAAATTAAATTTCAATATAGCTCTAAATTAAATTCCATCCTTTATTAAATAAAACGCCGCATTTTTTTGTAAAAATAAACAATGGATCAAGGCAGCTTAAAGCGCAAACAATTGTAAGACGCAAAAACCAGGATTGTGGCTTCATTATTCAGGTATTACATCTGACATTTAAGTAAGTGTAGGTCTTCGCTACAGACGGTCATTGTTCGTGTCCTTTAAGCGTTGTCCTTGAGCTGTCTGACAGATTTGATTGCCATGAAACTAGCTACGAAGTACGAAGTTCATGGAGTGAGCAGAGAACCCTGAAGTTCGTCTGCTGAATGACGTAGTACGTTGAACTGATGAGACTAATGAATTATAAATATGGAAGAAGCAGAGATCGGAGTTTATAATTAATTTAATATGAAGTTCTGAGCCCTTACGGAAAAATAAATTTACCATGCGCACTTGTAATAGGCGGCCATTAAGCTTCTTTGTTACGAAATCAGGGTTGTTGGGTGTTTCATGATTTTATGACGGGTTTGAACTTCTTGTTTTGTACTCTTAACTCTAATTAGCTTTTTATCATTAGTATTAATTCTTTAATTTAGCAAAATACTTCAAGTATAACGTTGTCAGCTAGAAATTGACCTATAACGAGTGTCCACAGAATAATGTATGTGTAACTAGCAGAGCTGGGCAAGCTACTTAAAAAAAGTAGCTAAGCTACAGCTACAGCTATTCTTTAAAAAAGTAGCTGAGCTACAGCTATAAGCTACATTTTGTAAAATATAGCTAAGCTACTGCTAAAAGTTTTCATTAAAGTAGCTGTTAAATTTTAAAGCTACTTTTTTCAATTATTGTGAATTATTAAATTTGCCATTGTCATATGATCATTTGATCAGTCTTTTGTCCTCCCGCAGATGAGGACAGTAATTATACAAGGGAGAAAATAACATTTTACTCCAGAGGTATACATATGATTTTTTATACTTACGAAATATGAATGAATAAATATTTAAGGCTATACTGATGGTTGTCAAAAAACAACCATAAATAAGAGAGGAAAATAGTTACTTCCCTCCCTCTGGGAGAAAATAGTCAACCTTCGACCCGTATATAAGGGATGAAAATTAAACTGTTAAAATCGTAGAAAAAAGTTATTCCCATACTAGCATTTCTTGTTGTCTAGCAACGACTATAACGTATTGGAAAAATTTTTCGGATCGAAAATACATCAGTAAAGTATCATTTTTTGTTCAATCGGATAAAAATATTAAATATACGAGTAAGCTGGCAGATGAAATTCCTTCCCCAAAAGTTTTAAACAAAAATTCGAACAAAAGTTGTAGAGAAATTAATTTTCAGTCCACCAAAAAATTTAATTTTGCTCGTCCAATAATTATAAAAGTTAGATATTTATTACCCACCTATTTATTAAAACAGTTTTCATGATTTCATTTGCGTCCATTTTAATTAAATATAAAATGCAAATAGATTGTATTAAAAAATGGACTGAATTTAAAATATTTCACATTCGGGCAAAATTTCCATATAGGACATATTGTTCATAAAACTGAAATTACCAGATAGCTACATTCATATTTTTTTTCTTATGAGTCATAAAATGTTTACGATCACATTTCAAAGAAAAATGACACTACCAAAAAATCTTTATGTCAAGTATTAAATTCCAGGAAAATTCTCCTTTTTCAAATTTCAAACAATTTTTAATTTTATTAAAATCCAATAAAACGCTAGGAGAAAATTAAATTCTCCGCGGACTTCTACGATCCTATATACGAAGACACATGGACAGAGAAACAAATGAATCCGATTCTAAAACAACGATACAGCAATTGTTCCATTGTTTCAACCGTGAGATCAATTGGACGCAAACATTATTTGATGTAGATGACTTCGTTTCTTTTTCTTTCTTCTTTAAAGCGCAAAAAGTGCAGACACTGTTTAGTATTGTGTTCTAAACTATTTATCGAGGGATTTGGACCTTCTACTTGAAAGAGATACAAAAGTTTAAAAGAATGAATAAATATTCGTTGAATAGACTTGCTGGGGATATTTGAGTTTTAGCGCAGACTTGTTGTTTAATCAAAGGATTTCATTTGTTTCCATTGTCTGTGTAAATTGTAAGAATTGCAAAGGATTCGACAAACTTTGTTTTTGCTCACTGCAATTTAGGTTCGTTTGAAGTATTTTACTGCTTTTACAAATTTTAACAGCAATCTTCTAAGTGCTGGCAATTTTTCAATCATTTTGTCAGATAACAAGAATGCTTGCTTCCAAAAAGAAACTAGTATAAGTGCCATCTGTCATGATTTTCATATAAAAATTGAAATCATTTTAAATTGAATTTCAAAGAAAACTTGAGAGATCGCTAGGATTTGAACCTGGGATCTATGATCTCCGGTCATATGCTTTAAATCAACTAAGCTACCGTCGCCCCCGATCATATGCTTTAACCAACGAAGCTACAATCGTCATTTTATTTGAAGAAGCCATAGTCTAGTACTGGGTGATCAAAAGGAATTGTTTCATTTGGCAATAAAAAAATCTAATTGAAATTGGTGCGCCTGATACATTTCCTGTTGTTGACCGTGGCATTTGAAAATTTAAAATTAAATTTAAGTACATTTAATTCTTATTCGTTTTTAGTTATATTTTTTTTAAATATCCTTAAATAAAATTGTTGCTTCCCGTATCCTTCCTTTTATTACTCAACATAACAATAATCAGTAATAATATAACAAGACAGTGAGAATAAATTGAAAATAACTTGACAGATCTTTCGAAAACTTGTTGCCAGGCAATAGTCACGAAAGCCCGTAGGGCTTGAGTGGCTATTCCCAAATGGCAACAAGTTTGAGAAAGATACTGGAGAATTATTTTCTAATTTATCCAACTCTCGAGTTATATTTAATTAGATTATTTTTTGACTTAACTGTTGAGGTCGATTCATCCAACTTAAAAGATTTTGAACTAGGTTCATATCGATTGATTACTTATTAATGTATTCTTGAAAGTTGTTTCCAAAAGTTTGTGTATTTCTGTATCTGAAATGAAACTAAGTCAGTTTTTTTCACACATTTTACTTGACGCGTTGACAGTTTTAAATAATTATTTGACAAATACCTATCATTTGTCACAAACAAAAAAAGCATCTACAGAGATTATTCCCGAAAATAATCACAAGAGCTTTATTCTCAGTATAATAATGACAGGATTGGTTAAAACGCAGACTCGTGACATACAATGAAGCATTTTATTGGTTCTGAGAATCGTCAAAAAATAATCAAAAATAATTTAAGAACTAAAAAAAAAAACTTCTAGTTAGTTACATTTAATTAACATTCTTACTAGCGAATATATAGCCTCGGGAAAGTAGAAATCTAATGAGGTAATTTTTTTAGAAAATCTACTTTTCCGGAGGTTATATCTTAAAAATGAAACAAAATCTAAATATGCATTCAACAGCATTGAATTTCTCAGATTTTTTTGTGAAGGATACGCAGAAATCATTTTTGTTAGCTTAGGGTTTTATTGGCTCAGAAATTCACTATTTCCTGATGGTAAATGAAGTACCTTTTTCATCGTGTTCTAAATGAAAATATTATAGCATAGCATAATGAAAATAAACAATTTCTAAAAAGCAGACAAGATATATATCTCTGTAAAAAATATCTTCCTTCTGTCAAAAGATTAGAGTGGTAATATTTTGTGTCGGACGATAATAGCAGTCAGCTAATCCATCAACCTCATGTTTAATCCAGATTATACGTTCCAGAATTAATCAATTAATGTATCTGCAGGAAAGTTGATGTCAATATTGTGATGTCAAGGTCGGAAATTACCGCTTTTCACTTGTGTCGCAACCGGTAACGGTAAACCGGTTGTTTGTTAACACGCAAGTGTGTTAATCACTTGTGTATTGTTTGATATTTTTAGATATTTTTACTTGTTTCACTTTGAATCTTTTTCGGGTAACTTTTTATAGCACATTCAGGATAAAAACGGTACAATTTACAGTATTTAAGTTGGCAATAATAACTATACTTGTAATTGGTAAGACTGATACATAAATTTATTTTCTGTTGTTGACAGTGATATTTGAAAATTTAAATTAATAAAAAACGTTGTTTCTTCACCCATTCCTTTTATTTTTAAACCTATTTGTATTTATTATAAACATGTCAAATAGTATTTCCACCTTTACATGGCGTTGTACACCAACTATGGAATAAAAAGATCCCCAGAATTGTATTGCTGACATACTTGCTTTTGATCACTCTAATACGTAATTCAATAGATTGTTCCGCCATTTAACTTACTCTAAATTGTTCATTATTTCTACACTTTTTTTGGTTTATTTAACATTGAATAAGAAATTATTTCCAATTACAGAAAGTGAAAATCGATATGTTTACTTACAGCAAATGTAAAGCATCTGTAATATTCTCCAATTAACTTAAATATTTGCCATCACATAATTGATATTGGCAAACGTTTCTAAATTATTTGAGAATACTTCAAATGAAACAGCTATAAAATTTATTAATGAAATAGATCACTTATTTGTATTGTATTTTCTGGTTTACTTCGTTTATTTTACTTCCACTGTTAAATTTACTGATTAAGATTCTGCTTAAAGTAATCCACTTTCCTATTAACGCTTATTAAAATACTGTTTTTAAATTAATTGAAGCACGAGAATTTCAATGTCGTTGAGCGCATCTACATATCTCGTTTAGTTTTAAAGATATAGCCTCGGATAAGTATCAAATCTGATAAGGAAAAATTTATACTTTTCCGAAAACTAAACAAAATATGAAGATGCGTTCAACGGCATTGAATTTCTCGTGTCTGAATTGACTTATAAGCAACTTTTTACTTTTTTTTGACAATTTTTTAAGTGTACCTCCCTGGTTTTTCAATTGTAGGTCTTTTTCAGACTTCATTTTTAAAATTCATTTTCGTACGAATATTGTAACGAAAATTTACATTCATATGTATTTTAACACACTGAATCCAATAGTAAAGTCCTCATATGCATATGTCTTCTAGTTTTTGAGAAAATGATCAAATTTTGTAAAGTTATTAAAGCAAAATAAAAATAATTTATAATAAAAAAGCACCAATATTTTAGTCAGTTTTTAAAATGGTTATTTTTATCTACGTGTGAAATCAATATGAATAATTCTAATTTATTTAAATTCATATGTATAGGTCATTAGTTTGTTCATTTCAGGTAATCATGTGATTTTCTCTGAATTGATGTGAGTGATGGGGTAGATAGTTTAGTTGAAACGCGTCGGCCTATAAATTTGAGAACCTGAGTTCAATTTCCACAGCCTACAAATAATTTTCACTTCATTGAAATTATCTCTTTGACTCCTTCTCCACGTACATATCTGGGGGCCGTAATTTGACGATTGGTAACCGCGTTTCGCACTAAAAATATATTACTTACCACAGAGTGTCACACCCAGCAATAGATATAATGCGAGATGATATATTTATTTTTTATTTACATAAGTTAATCAAGTGTCAAATAGAATACAAATAAGTAACTTTTTATTTAAAAATACTCATATAATTCCCAACTTTTAAGTATTACATAAACAACTTTGAATAATGTCTTCAGTTTCTCGTAATCATCTGAAATTTGCTTTGAAGCCTTGATCAGACTCTAGATCAATTCAATACCGATTAATCCTGTGACAACACGGCTCTCCGACTAGCGTCAATCCGCTTTCAAGTTGCCAGCGTGCGGACAACAGCGTGAAATGCGCTCGCCCTCGGCGTCTCCACCACCGTCTTAATCATCCCCGCAAGTCCGCGAACATGACTGATGGATTTCCTCAACAAGCGAGTAAAGGTATCTGTGAAGTCTGATGGCGGGAACTTTACAAACCCGTTCATTTTCATTATAAATCACTTGATGTTTTATCTTTATTTGATGGTGATGAGGAACGACCGCAACACTTCGAAGAAGATGGAAAATGAACAAAAAGTATGTCAGTGGTGGAAATCTGCCAGTAAAGATTAATCGAGATTTGAACGATTTGTAAATTAAACTGTTTTAGAACAGAGATAGAAGTATCTATCAAAACAGTTTTTACATTTATACAAGATCTACAATAGTATATTGTGTAACCACAGAATGATCGTGTATCAGTTGGCAATACAATTTTGGGAATCTTTTTATAGGATGCGGGCACTCACGTGACAATGTGACATTTTGTGACGTAAAAACAGCTGTTTGGGCTGCAATCACTGCGCCACCTAAAAAATGAACAATTTTTTTTGGGACGAAATTTGAAAAGCAACATTATACATTTGTTTGAATTTGTTTCAGTTTTATGTAATAATCAGTTTTGAACAACTTTTGAAATTAATTTTAACAGAAATTTGTTAATTGATTTAGTTGCACAATTAAATTCTCTTCAACTTTTATTGAAAACCTTTTCCTGTAAAGTAATCAGGAAAACAATGATATTAGAAAACTAATTTTCCATATTAATCACACATGTAGCAATGTTCGTAGCACAAAAATTTAGAAATTAGTTTTTTTTTATTTAAGCATAAAGCGATCTAACATCTTGATCATATTAATTACATATATTTAATTAAATTTGTTCGAGGAGGTTGTCAAGATAATATAAGCTGTATTCCATTTGCCACTTGGTTCACTTAAATCAGTTCAGATAAATTAGACAACATGGCTAAATGAACTAAATTAAACAAACTGATGCACTTATTGGGATGAATTACTTCAAAGTAAATTAGAATCTGTAATTCTAGAACTGGAAATAAAGTCAGTGAAGTAATCCAGCGAAATACATAAGTGAGCTGGTTCAGTAAATGTAAGTAAGATCTGAGCGAAATGGCAAATGGAAGACGCCTCTTATCATTTTTTCATGTGTGAAAAAAATACAAACTTCGCGTATCCATAACGATGTAAATTTGTATAATATTTAGAATATGTTGTGCGCTTAAAAGAGGTGAAGTTCCATATATTTTGTAATGAATTAAACAATTACTTGACTGAAACAGACCTTTATATTGATAAAACAAAGCAGTATACCAGAATAAAGTCAGAGTAAAAATAGAATTTTATATATTTCACTGGTGACGTCTCGCTATCACTCAAACCGATCATACAGTGTTAAAATCCCAAACCGGTAACCGTAACCGAAGTAGCGGTAACACGACGGTTCGGTTCATCGAGATATCAGCGCCGCCACAGAGCAGTGGTATATTCGGAAACGATATTGATTTATACATTTCAATTTCTCGCTCGCTCACAATTTCATTACATATTCGCGTATCAGAATCACGTTTTCTAGAACAGATGAACGACGGGCAAAGTGAGAAGTAAACGCAAGGGGAGGGTGTGTAAACGTGCTGGAAAATCAGGTCACAAGTCTGGTTTTATTTACCAAATTTACTTTTATTATATTCTAGGGGCTGAAGTAGAAACATCGTGGAGGTTGTTATCTGTTGGTTTGTGAGACATTCGATATTTTTGTTTTCTTTTGTAGAATTCTCAATTTAATAAGGTATATTTTCTTTGATTTCTGATCCCATTTTTATGTTCTAACAAGTAAATTGATATTTCAGCAAAATATGATTGCAACGAATACCATCTTTTGAACTTCGTTTGCAGAATACTGATATTTTAAAGACCAACATACGAGTATGCGATAACAATTTTTGTATTTTACTTTTCCGGAGGCTATATCTCAAAAACTAAACAAGATATAAAAATGCGCTCAACGGTATTGAATTTCTCGTGTTTGGATTAACTTATAAACATATTTTCAGCGATTTTGATTTTTTGAATATTTCTTAAGGGGTACCCCTTAAGAATTTTCGATTTTAAGCCATTTTCAGACTAATTGCTCTAAAAATCTTCCTCATATGAATATTTTACTAAAAATGTACATGCATGCGTATTTCGATGTGTAGAATCCAATGAGTTCGTATCTCTTTTAGTTTTGAAGATATTGGTCTTAGAAATTTGTGTATATCGAAAATTTTGGTCAAACTATCAAAAATAAAAAAAGTTGCTGAAAATATGTGTACAAGTCAATTCGGACACGAGGAATCCAATGCCGTTGAGCGCATCTTCATATCTTGCTTAATTTTTGAGATATAACCTCTAGAAGAGAAAATTTTTCCAAATTTTACGCCATTCCACACTTTACATAACATTAGTATATTACATAATAAGTTAGGAAAGTAACAACACTTTCCTGACGTATTTTGTATACTATTTTTCAGAAACCGTTTAATTTAATCAATAAAATTAATCATTAATAATTCAGAATGTTTAATTTTTTTATATGAATTTTATTGACAGTAGACTACGTATCCAAGATTATAATAAAAAGTCAGGAAAAATACAAAACAGTCAGGTAAAGTCTTACCAGACTATTTTGTACTTTATCAGACTGTTATTTTTGTTATAACCTTGGACACGTACTTTACTTGACTGTTTTCATAAAAAAATACTTTCCATACTCAAATTGGTCAGGAAAGTAGGCACTTTCTTGTCGGTTTCAGAAAAAAATTATTTTTAATTTGGCATAGTTCTAGTCGCTCATTTACAAGTTTAATGGCTTCGTGTGACTCCACGAAGAGCTCTACAATTTTTTTAAATTAAGATCTACTAATGATTCATCAAAGAATCGATCTACCTGAAGATTGTCAACTATTTTTTGAATACCCTGTATACTATTAATGTGTAATATAAAGTGGTTTCCAATATGTTTCTTCATTGGTAACTCTGATCGAAATTCTATCTAAATTTGACAAAATAGTTTTGTAGACATTTATATTGAATTAAGCGTTTTGATAGCTAATTAAAATTAACGATCTTCGCGTGCAGATTCAATAATTTCAAATGACTACATTTTAAGTTAGTCCTCAGTGGTATTGAATGCTTTGAAATGGAATTTAAAATGAAGCCATCAAAATATTAGTTCAACCATTAATGAATTGCCGAGTCAGCAAAATTGCAAAACTAGTAAAACTCTCCATTGCCCAATTCAAAATCCAACTTCGCAGACATACAATTTCACATCAATAAAATTACCATTTACGAATTTCACATCGAAATAAAAAGTTCGTATGTTTTAATTGCGTCCCGACGACACAGATATTTTTACCACTCGGAAAAATACTTTTGTTTTCTTTATCAACAACTCGATGTTAGCGGTAATTATTCTTACACGCGAGGCTGCTCATTTTTGAGCACATTGCGCATTTGCCTCATTTTGGCACGCGATGAAATTACAAATTCCGGTGACGTTTATTGGCTCAAAGACTAAAAGTCTAATTAACGCTACCTACCATTCTTCTTCTTGATGCCGCGAACTGTTTTAAGAAAGGGACATCACAATCAACGTGTAATTTAAAGTTTTAAATGAAGTTTCCGAGTTTCTGTGAATTTTAAATTAAACTTATTTTGATATTTCTAATGGCAGTTGACTATTTGTTTCTCTTGCACGCGATTGTTCTGTCTTTATTTTGTTTATGCATCAATGATTTTGAACGTAATACTATTTTTATACAACAGAAAGGGGACTAGGATTTTGAACATTCAAAACTATACGCAAAATAACTTATTATGGCATGGCTGTTTATTTACTCAAACTGATTAAAAAATTAGTATATCATCTTGCCTTTTGATACATTTTCAGTGCAGTTCTCTGTTCTCTGAAAATATTCAGAACAGAAATTAAAGACAAAATTTGGAGACAAACTTAAACTGTTCAACAATATATTATTTTTACGATAATCTTCATCTTAATAGTTATTTGTACAACTTGTAATGAAAAAGTAACTTTTTTTTCACGAATTTAAAACTTGGTGCACGGCGGCGAGCTCAGAGTGTATAAATAAAATTAATAGTATGTATTGTACATGTAAATTTATTGCATATTGACGCTCGTTTATTGGTTCACCAGCGACAGAAAAAATCTTTTTCTGCCGTTCAGAGGTGTCAGAAAAATTATATTTGTGACGTAAAAATGTTTAATTGGGTAAATATTCCGGCATTTGAAGTAAAAAATAACATATTTAATGTGGAGCGAAAGTGACTTTTTGTGCCTCATCTGTTTTTGTCAATACTTACAGGTACGTCACAAAAAGTATCACTTTAGCTCCTTTATAAAATAGCATTCTTTTTTACATATGTTGTATTATTTATATAGCATTATTTTCTAACAGGCCGATTCACAATACGGATTAGCGCTAACACCGTTCTTAATATTATCTATAACTCTATTTCAAATTAAAACAGATTAAAGAAATAAACTAAATTTGATGCTAATTATCTCTCTTTTTAACTCAAGGTAAAATAAACTTGTTTCATACATTGAAAAGAGAGTTAAAAACGAAATGAAAAATGGTGTTAGCGCTAATCCGCGTTATGAATCTGCCTGTAAATTATTTTTCGTTAAAAAAGATGACTTCAAATAAAAAATAAATAAATATATCATTACGGTATTTACTCATTACTGAATGTGGCACTCTGAAGCATATTATTATTCTTTAGTCTTTGGACCAAAAATAGCATTTTTATAATACAGAGTGATCAAAAGGAATTGTTACAGTTGGGAATAAAAAAACTACTTGAAATTGGTAAGCCTGATACATAAATTCATTTCCTGTTGTTGACAGTGACATATCAAATTTAAATTTGAGTACATTTATTATTACATTTATTTCTAAAGTATTTCTATTACTTAAAAAGTCAAAATTCTAGTAGCTGTCAGACTCCTGACATAACCTATTTTTATTTACTAGAAATGTCAAATAGCATTTCCGCATTTCCGCCTTTATCTGACCAACTGTGGAATAAAAAGATCTCTGGAATTGTATTGGCAACTATGACAATTCCTTTTGATCACCCTGTAGTTGTCAAGGTGATAAATAATATTCCTGAAATTGCTTTCTTTTACTATTGAAAGAGTTAAAATAACAGTATCATATTGAAGTGGGTAAAAAATAAATTATTTTTCCTGTTTAAACAAATATTAATCAACCATTGTAAACTACTCCACTTGAGATATTGAATTACGAAATATACTTACAATGTGATGTAATATAGTAACTCAGTACAATGAATTGTAGCAAGGAAACAGCTATAAATATGACAAAGGAACAACATAACCCCTCGACACATAATTTAATTACCACATCTTCATTTAATTACCAGTAATCTAGCAACAGTATCAACAACTAGCAACAATGTCTGTTTCCAAGTTATTTACATTTGCATGAACTTTCCCTTTCCAATTAACGCTGTGAATCTCGTCTATAAATCAGCTTTAAACCCGGGTATAAAAATCCAGTGCCATCGCAGCAACGTCGCGATGCATTGTTTAATTATTCATACGTGTAGTACAGCGTGTTTGTCTGTTGGGGGTGGAGGCGTCCTACATAAACTTGGTTCAATAAAGGGGAGAATATTATCAGCCAGTGCCACCCTTCACGACGACGTTACTACCCTTATCATCGTCGCCAAACGTGGCGTCTGTCCTCATGCCAACAAGACAGGGGTGCATTTACGAGAAAACACACTGGAGGTTATTTCATTAAGCGAACTTTAAATTGTCATATTTTTAAACGTATATTTTATTGAAAGATGAAGTACAGGATACATTCTGATATTGAAACAATTACAAAAAAGTAAAATGCGGTGGCTAGTTCAGTGGTATGAAGTCGGCCTGTGGATCCTGAGAACACTGGTTCAATTCCCACACGTGACAAACAATTTTCATAATTTCAAAAAGCTACCCCTGTGGCTCCTCCACCACTAACATCTTTAGGGGCCGTGATTTGTCGACTGGTAACCGCACTTCACGCGCAAAATATATCACTTACCGATATCTGCTTCGGCAGAGTGCCACACCCAGTCATGGGTAGAAGGCGTGATGATATATTTATTTATTTATTTACAAAAAAGTGTTGCGTCAGGACACCTGACTGCAGTGATAATTTTGTTCCGATTATTTTAAGTGAAAGTATTTGTCCACGGTGGTGATCAAACCATAGTAATCAGATTTTAATTTTATTCAATTGATCTGTCAAAACTACAAACGATGACAAATGTATGACACATTATGAAACGTTTTAATCTGGAGCATTTGACCAAATTATATAAACTAACATCATATTTTAGTGTATGTCAAATGGTGACAATAATGACTATGTACTTACCTATCTCATATTCCATTTATTTAAAATATGAGAAATTCTTTTCCAGATACTATTTTATAATCATTTATTTTTGTTGATTCTCAATTATTACATCATTTTAAAAACAATAGCGACTCAACAATAAACGAAATACTATGTAGTTTTCTTGAGAACTATCAAAAATTTATTTGACATAAACAAATGTGTTACGTCAAAAATTCAATACCGTAATTTTTAATATAAAAAATATTTAACAGATTTAATAAAAAAATAATTGGGTAAATACGGTCCTGCTTGCAGGATATTCACTGGCGACGTCATCAACTGTGCGACGCCTGGTTACCTACTTCCTGTCTCGCGTCTCGTTATGTGCCCCGCCAGGCCCGGCTTTAGGGTTTAAATGTGTGTCACGTGACTAAATTATGTGAGCGGTCTAAAGATTATAGTTTACGGCTTTATTTTGACAAGGAATTCAGGAAGTCCTGTTTCGGTGTTGATCTATTTTATATTATTTATTTCTTCAGGTTTATCTTACATTTTAATCAAAATTACATTAACTTTTATGCAACATTATAAGATTTTTTAACAGCATAATGTGTTTTAAATTTAAAGAAAATCGCATGCATAATCTGCAAATCTTTTCTCGCATTAGACGCACGTACACACATAGCTCAAAGGATTTACATTTTTGATTTAAAAAAAAAATATGCACATTACAATTTATACAAAAAAAATTTGCCTTTGTACTATAATTGAGATTAAGTTCCTTTGTGCACTACCGGGCCAAAAAGCGGACTTAAACACTTCTTTCTGACCTTAAGGCTATAAAAAAATAATTCCTATGGATACATAAATAAAATGATAATTTTTGTTTATTGATTCTGAAAAATGTCATTTTGACATATAACCAATATACATATTTTAATCTTTTGAACATGCAATTAAATGTTATTTTGTTTTGCATAAAATACTGTATGTACCACGGGTGAAATTAGCGTTTCTGACTCTTAGCATGTTATTAGCGCTCGGCGCTACACGCCTCGTGCTAATAATTCCTTCGCGGGCCAGAAACGCCTGTTTCACCCTTAATACATAAATAACTACAAAGTGATCAAAAGAAATTGTTTCTGTTGGCAGTACAAAAACGAAATTGGTAAGCCTGATACATAAAGTCATTTTCTGATAACAGTGACATTTGAAAATTTAAATTTAAATTTGAGTACATTTATAATTACTTGAAAAGTCAAAATCCTATTAGCTGTCAGATTCCTGACATTAACCTATTTGTGTTTATTAATCATGTCAAATAATTGGGGTAATGGCTTAGTGGTATCAAGTCGGCCTGTGGAGCCTAAGAACCCTGGTGCGATCCTCACTGCCAACAAAACATATTCACCAATTTAAAATTACACCCAGTAATAGATAAAAGGCGTGATGATGATATAACTAAGATTTTCGCCTTTACCTGGCGTTGTACCAACTGTGGAATAAAAAGATCTCCAGAATTGTATTACCATCTAAAACAAATCCTTTTGATCACTCTGTATATTGTTGTACAGAAAAACAAATGAAAAAAGCAAATATCCTAACTCATACATTATTTATACAAAACAATCTATAATTTTATTTCGAGTACTGTAGACCTCAATAACGGTATTCACTGCCTATCATTCGTCGATGAACGATATAAAATTCACATCATACGGTTGCGTTGTACGTATAAAAAAAGAATGGAGATTATTGAGTGCGGTGAAAAAGCAGCTTTGCTCAAACAGCAATAAAACGCCTTATCACGGGGATTTATATGCGCACAATGCAATGATATTCATCGATTGTGCATACATGTGATGTAAATTAACTTCGTTTCATATTTTATCACAACTTGCTAGAGGTAAATTGCTTTTAGCGTGCAGAATATTTTAGTTCTTATACTGAACACAGTATTGCACTTGTTTAAATATGTAACTTAATTATGTAGATGATGTAATATGCGGTATTTGAATAATGGCAGGCCAATTAAATAGTATTTACATGCTCATTAAATGCAGTTATTACATGGACGACTTTTAGTCGAGGTAAAATAAGCAAATACAGGAAGCTCGAGATTTTCAGGGATGTAGGATTGCCAAGTTCATTATGAAGCATTTATTAACTTTACTAGAACACTATAGGTTATAATTATTTAAGATTAACATTATGTCATCGAGTTTATTTTTGCCACGTTTATAATTTTCTTTTTCTATTTCGGTGTTCTTATAGCTCTATAAACGCACTGTAAACGCGTCGTTGAGAAGATCTATAAGCGCACTGTTTTTGGCGCTTTTTATTTTGTAGTGGTATGAATGCTATTAAATCTGACAGATGAACGACATATAACCTCAAAATTGTAAATTGTTGGTGTCGAAATATTACTAAAAGAATATGCTATAATCATACAAAATTCACAACATTCACAATACAAAAAAAACATTGATTAATTGTCAACAAAATTGATTTTTTTATTGTTTTTGTTATGAGAAGCGCTACCAACACAACTGATGAAAAATACCAACTTATATTTTTGACAAGTCGCAGTTTTTTAAATCTAACAGAATTATAAAATTACCTCAATAGAAAAATAGTATAAAGAACACGTTTTATAAGGCCTGTTATCGCATTCGTCCTTTGCAGAAATCGCTGCAGAGCGGCTCTTTTTCCAAACTTGGACTCGTGCATTAACAGATTGCCTTATGAAACTACAGAGTGATCAAAAGGGATTGTTACAGTTGGCAATAAAAAAAAACTACTTGAAATTGGTAAGCCTGATAGATAAATTCATTTTCTGTTGTTGACAGTGACATTTAAAATTTAAATTAAAGTATATTTATTATTACATTTATTTCTAAAGTATTTCTATTACTCTAAAAGTCAAATTTCTATTAGCAGTCAGATTCCTGACATAACCTATTTGTATTTATTAAAAATGTCAAATAGCATTTCCGCCTTTATCTAGCGTTGTGCCAACTGTGGAATAAAAAGATCTCTGGAATTGTATTGCCAACTATAACAATTCCTTTTGATCACCCTGTAGTTCTTTAATATACTATTTTGTCATTTATAATTTATACATTCTAGAACAAAATAATGAATAAACTAATACTACTAATTATTTGGAACACACTACGTCCATTCTTAGCTGAAGTCAGATCTTCAACAATTTCCTTAATTACCATTTTGTATGATTTACAATACCTTCAATAAGACAACAAAAGAACAAGAGATAACATTACCACAAATTAATAAATACAGCGGAAGATTGGAAAGTAGCAACCTAATGCTCCGTGCACACAGAGAAAGTTTTCTGGGAAACTTTTTAGAACGAAGAATTCAAGAAAGTATCTTGAAAATTAGCGGCACCTCTATCGCGAGTAAGATATTGTGGCACAGTAGTTAACTCATTTCATATCAGAGAGTAACTTACAGATTTACATGAAACTTTCTTCATTTCTTCTTCTTTCCAAATAGTTTATTAGAAACCTTTTTTCGTG
The DNA here is from genome assembly GCA_911728475.2 of Pterostichus madidus. NCBI lineage: Eukaryota > Metazoa > Arthropoda > Insecta > Coleoptera > Carabidae > Pterostichus > Pterostichus madidus. Next base: position 5,573,242 of record OU452313.1, on the reverse strand, counting down.
TGCACGAAAAATTACGTTCTTGTTGTGAAAAAAGCAATTTATTCTGATTTCAAGTTTGTTGGTTAGTTATATTAGTAAAAATTGCCACATTTTCTGTACATATATTTAATGGAAATACTGAATCCTGTTGGCAATCTTTTATTATGTCCATACTTCTTTTGATTACTTGCTCTGTGGTTAAAGTTAATTACATGTTAAAATATAATCATGGAAATTGCCACTCTCCATAATAAAATAATTCATAATATATTTTCAATAATAATAATTAATGGGAATCAAATATGAATAACCTAAAATTACAAATTAAATTTACCTCTTATCATCATCAATAATTTATGTGCTCGAAATTTTATCTGGCATTTTGTCCCGCAGATAATAAATAACTTTAATTCCGGCGATTTATTTCACACTGTAAAACTATTGGGACGAGCAAAATTGACAAATGACTGTGTATGCCAAAGAGTCTTTACAAAAATATTATTTATTTATCGGAATAATATAAATCAGTAAGGTTAACCCACTGGGTACGACGATTGTTCATTATTTATCAGTTTTCATTATCGGCTATTAAATATAGATTAAATAAATCATCTCGGTATAAATAATGAAGCATGTTCTCGAATATAAAACGTGAATATGTTATTTTAGAACCTGCACATCAATCGTCAATAGTTTAATGACAAAAATTCGTTGCTAATGACTCTGGTAGAGCATTTTGTAAAGAATGTGCCAAGAAAATGCTAATAGTAATATAATATGGAAAAATTATTACATACTTTGCGTTCACAATCGGTCCAGTATTATACTGAAAACAGTTTAATAATAAAGGATAGTAATAAACTGTTTTTCAAAGTAAACTAGAATAAGTAGTTCTAGTACTAAAAATCAAGTCAACAAAGTAATGTAAACTTAGTGTGGTTGACCTTAATTGTATACAGTGTTTGATATAGTTGTTATTCACGACCTTCAAGCAACAACTATATCAATCAACAAAGTAATCTAACGAAATAAATTCAGTAAATGTAAGTTAGATCTGATCCACAAATAAAAATAAAAAAATAGAAAGAGCAAAATAAATTATTTTAACCACAGAAAGTCGAAGTGGTGTTAATTTATAGAGTAATCAAAAATAGAAGTTGTCATTAACTTATCGATCAGTAACAGATAATGATTCAGTTACATAATAGGGAGAATTGTCAGTGGTATCAGCAAAATTATGTCTAATATACACATACTACATGTATCTATAATTACATTAACATGTACACATAATACTATATCTTATCGATTCAAAATTATTATCATCATAAACAATTAACAATATTGTTTAGTGCTAAACTAAACGTTTAATGTATTCGGCAAATTAATTAGCAGTGTCTACAAATATAGTCAATTAAGTAAATTTGCTATAAAATATTTGCTAATTGTAATATGCTTAAATTAATTTATGCTGTTGATTTTGAAATACAGAATGGTCAGAAGTATGTGTTTTAACTAGCAATAAAAAAATATTTGTAATTGATAAAACTGATATATAAAACTATTTCTTGTTATTAACAGTGACAATTGAAAATTTAAATTAATAGAAATGGTTGTTACCCGTACCCACATCGTTTTATTTCTTAACATTACTCACAAACCAATAATCTAAAGTATTTCTTTGACTTAACCTATTTGTATTTATTATAAAATGACATATGGAGTACTGGCTCAGTGGTATCAGGTCGGTCTGTGGATCCTAAGAACCCTGGTTGGATTCCCACAGCCGATAAACATTTTCATCAATTTAAAATTACTCCTGTGGGTCCTCCACCACTAACATCTTTGGGGGCCGTGATTTGACTGCTGATAACCGCACTTCATGTGCATAAATATATCATTTACCGAGATCTGCTTCGGCAGAATACCACACTCCAGTAATGGGTAAAAGGCGTGATGAAATATTTGGTTTATTATTTATAAAATGACATGCCAAATAGTATTTCCGCCTTTACCTGTTTGTATTTATTATAAAATGACAAACGGCTGTATCATGTAACACATCGTTAATAATAAGCGACGTCGATAATTTTTTTTAGCTTTGACAACATCAGTTTTCTTGTGCCATTTGTCAAATTTTTATTCATATAAATACAAATTTGGCAAAACCGGTGTTGCCAAAGCTAGTTAAATTTATCGACATCACTTTTTATTAAAGACGTGTTACATGATACAGCCGATAATGGGGTAATGGCTCAGTGGTATCAGGTCGGTCTGTGGATCCTAATAACCCTGGTTCGATCTCCACAGCCGACAAACATTTTCACCAATTTAAAATTACCACTGTGGTATCCCCATCACTAACATCTTTGGGGGCCGTGATTTGACAGCTGGTAACCGTACTTCACGCGCATTAATATATCACTTACTGATATCTGCTTTGGCAGAGTGACACACTCCAGTAATGGGTAAAAGGCGTGATGATATATTTTTTTAATTATAAAATGACATGTCAAATAGTATTTCTGCCTTTACCAGGCGTTGTGCCAACTGTGGAATAAAAAGATCCCCAGAATTGTATTGTCAACTGAACAACTTGTGATCACTCTGTAGTATTTGCTGATTTACATATTAATTTTACTTTGAAAGTGAAGTTAAATTAAACTTAAATTTACTAACGAGTAGTCGACAAAACTTTACGTTATCAAATTAAATATCTGCTTCATCAGTTCTCTGTAACTAAATCGAAATAATTGCAAGTCAACGCTTGCTTAATTTAAAACCGCAAATAAATTTTCGTAATTTAGTCGGTCAGAAACTTAATTATTCGGTGACGATTCGGTCCATATTTCACATTCCAGCGCAACAAACTGAGCTTTGAAAAATGAGAATTTAATACTGAGAGACGACAACATACGCACAAATTTTAATTTGATTAATGTCGGCAAAGAAGACAGTTGCGAAGGAGGTTTACCGCCCGTCGTAGTACAATTTCCGTCATTCGTTATTTCATTTGTTCCGGCGTGAGTGTTGAGTTGCGGTTTTCATTTGTTACCCTTTTTCCTCGAGTCAAAAAGAAAAACGCAAACAAAAAAGTGTCAGCTTAGAAAAATGAACGCCTTCGTGGATATTTTTTGTTAGTGCGCATCTCTGAGTTTCCGTTTTATGTTTCCACTTTCCCGGAATATCTTCGGCACTTGTTTCACGATTTCTACGAAATTATTTCGAAGCGGTGTTAATTGGAACTGTGTCGTTTGAATTCGGAGGATGTCGGTTTTGTTCGTGTTTCAGATAAATTGCCCGGAAAATTTGATGAAACAATTCGAATGGATTTCGTAGAATTTATTGCGAGTAAATTGCTAAATGGAATTCTGATTTGCGAAATTTTATTCAAGGTGAAAATTGTTTTCATTCTGTGACTTTTCAATCAGAAGTAAATAAATTCGCACGAGGTTTATGCCTTTAAAAATATACATTTTAAGGCGGACTGTAGATTTGAGAACACGGATTCAATTCCCATAGCCGATAAACAATTTTCACTACATTCAATTTATTCCTGCGGCTCCTCCATCACTAACAACTTTTGGGGCTGTGATTTGACGACTAGTAACCGTACATCACTTGCATAAATGTATCACTTACCGAGATCTGCTACGGCAGAATGCACTTACTAATGGGTAAAAGGCGTGATGGTATATTTATTTATTTATTTATGTTTTTGCCGTGAAACCCGTCCTACATTTGTTTTAAGTTCCAAAGTAAAATATATAAATAAAAGCAGCATTTCTTTGTCTCTCCAAATGACGTTCGAAAAACCTACTTTTATTATAATTAATCAGGCAGATTCATAAAGCGGATTAGCGCTAACACCATTTTTTATTTAGTTTTTAACTCTCTTTTCGATGCATGAAATAAGTTTATTTTAACTTGAGTTAAAAGAATGTTAATTAGCATCAATTTTCATTCATTTCTTGAAACTGTCTTCATTTGAAACAGAGTTATAAAATAAAATAAATATAAATATCACGCCTTTTACCCATTACTGGGTATGGCACTCTGCCGAAGCAGATTTCGATAAGTGATATATTTATGCGCGTGAAGTGCGGTTACCAGCCGTCAAATCACGACCTCCAAAGATGTTAGTGGTGAGGGAGCCACAGGGGTAATTTTAAATTAGTGAAAATGTTTTGTCGACTTTGGGGATCGAACCAGGGTTCTTCGGATCCACAGGCCGACTTGCTACCACTATGCCATTACCCCAGAGTTATAGATAATATTAAAAACGGTATTAGCGCTAAATTATGAATGTAGGTAAGTAGAAAAACAATTCAAACAAAAGAAAAATGTAAAAAAAATATATTTGTGATCTGCAAAGAGAGGTTACCAATAGCAACAGTCTATAAAGGGCCTCGATGTGCAATTGTTCACTTTATGTTACCAAATGACGTTAGAAAAATCTACTTTTTTACTGATCGTAGAAAAAATTATTACTCTAAATGAAAAATTTATATTTCTGCATTTTTTTATTCAAACAAATTGGAAAAAAATGGAGACTAAAATATCTATTTTCCATACGCCTATGACCCTTTTTTCTTGTTACGCCCTGTATATTCTGCCGCCCTTCTAGAACAGCGTCCATTCTAATAACTGTCACAATTCTGTCATTTAAAATTCAGAGTTATGGGGTGGCTAGCTCAGTGGTATGAAGTCGGCCTGTGGATCCTGAGAACCCTGGTTCGTTCACACAGGCGACAACCAATTTTCATAATTTCAAAAGCTACCCCTGTGGCTCCTCCACCACTAACATCTTGACGACTGGTAACCGCACTTCACGTGCAAAAATATATCACTTACCGAGATCTGCTTCGGCAGAGTGCCACACCCAGTAATGGGTAGAAGGCGTGATGATATATTTATTTATTTTAAAATTCAGAGTTGAAACTTGCTGGAGCTCATCAGGAAAGTTTAAATTATTACGTAACATCCATTATTTTTTAAATAAAATTCAGATATAGGCATTACTTAAATTACATATAGTAATTAATTACACATAATTACACAAGTACTATTAATAAACAGACTGAAAATAAACATGGGTATCGACATAACAAGAACATTTTTGCTGAACTAACCATATTACAAGATGATCCAGAAATACACGAAGCTTCAACACAGCTCTGTTATTGACTTTAAATTAATTAATTTTCTATTTTTAACGCCATTGTCATGACGAGCAATTAGCTACGTAATCAAGAGCTCTTTGAATACTTTACAAACGCATTGCAGGGAACGTTAAAAGTACATCTGTAATGAAGATTTAGGGTACAGACGTGAGGAGAAAGTAAAAACTTGACGGTCCCACTCAACTTTTCATTATATCTCAAGAGAAATTAAAGCTTCGAGAAATGTATTAAAAATTTTCGACCTCATATTTACAACTTTTTTAATATCAAACGCTGTTTTATGAAAAGAAGACTTAAAAATTATGAACCTGCGAACGTATTTTCTTTTAAAAAGAAAACTATTCTTTATTCTTTGTTTGAAAGTTTTCAAATTACAATTTACTTGCAAATTTTTCTATTATTTCCTGTTTCTAGTTTTTCAGGCACAAAATCATTTTTAACAAATGAATAAACAAGCTTTATATATTTTACAAACGATGCATTCGAGCATTCAGCGAAAAAAGAGCGATTGTTTACACTGTCACTTGTTTACTTTTGTTAGCGTGTGCTTCAAACCAGCGCCTCTGTCGTTAGCATAGGTAACTACACAATTTTCTGTTTTATGGTACGTGAGCTATCGATTTATTTTACTATCCAATATTTTCTATATAAAATACCAAATAAATATTATAGAATAGAATAATATACCTACAGGTATTTGTCTACATAGAATACTTCTTCTTCTTCTTTACTGGCGCTACAGCCCGAGTCGGGCTTGGGCCTACCGGGCACACCGAGCCGCAGTTTTTACGCTGCCGTACTGCCGGTTTTCTGAGTCAATGTTACTTACTTTTAAGGCATATGTATAAGTGACTAGCTTATAGCGCCCGAGTATGATTAATACAAGTAACTGTATTTTTTATTTTAACGACAAATCATACTTTGTCGACAGGCGGATTCGAACTGACGAACCTTGGTTCGGATAACGTCACAGTATGCTAAGAGATGTGCATTAACACGCTCGACCATCGCGCCTGTACATAGAATACTAGCAAATTAAAAAGAATTTTTAACACATATGAGCAAATTTGATGGGATATATTTTTTTTTGTCAAAAGTTGTCTATATTTATTAACTTGCCACAAAAAAATAGTTCATTTTATAGGTGCCGCAGTGATCGCAGCCCAACAAGATTTGAAAAGAACCGTTCTTTTTAAATCTCATCCCAAAAAAATAGTTCATTTTGTAGATGGCACAGTGATCTTTGCCCGAACAGCTGTTTTTACGTCACAGTGTCACGTGAATGCCCACATCCTATTAATTTCTAAATATGTATTCATAAATACGATATATTCAATCAATTCAGTAGCAACAGAGTTATATTACAAACATAACATCACCCTATATCCCATGAAATAGGGTAATATAAACTCTAGAATCATTCATAAAACATTCACTCAATCAATCCTCATCAAATATTCTCTTCTTAAGGACGTTCCATACTAAAACAATATTTCGAGTTTGCGCTTTACTTGTATACATTTCCCAAAATCATAGAAGCATACTGGGTTGCAGAAGAAGAAAATAATTTTAGACAGGGATAAAGTCATAAATCAACTAAAGGTCTTTTTATGACTGCTTAAGAAACAAAACTTAATATTTTATTATTATCTTCATTCTAACAAAATTTGAACAAATTTATTTATCTAGAACTGGAAATAAAAGCATACAAATTTCAAGCGGTTTTACACTGAGTACGGAGCGGCCTTAACATACCATCCTCACTTCAACCACATTCATTGTTTTCTCCATACAAACTAATTTTTTCATCATACTCGGAATCATTCGCGCACAACAAACCTTCAATCACATTCATCCAATCACTTCTGTACATCTTTCATTAATCTTTGCAATAAAATAAATATGAGAATTCAAATTTACATAAAATATCAAGCCAGGGAATAGTCACTATCCTTGGATGCTGTATAAATGGTTATAAGTCGTAAAGTTTATGAATACGATCGTAAGTTTTACTGTAGCTATAGTTTTAAGTAAAGCTTTATCTCGGTCAATTCGAGTGTATGGAATATTACTACACAAATACTCGTACATGTAGAATTATAGTCACGACATAACAGTAAACAAACGTAAGTGCATGAACCTTAGAATTACTGCAATAATTTTGTGCTCTACATATTTTAGTTCATGTCTAGTGTATTTAACTAGCATTTTAAGTTGGTATTTCTGCAGAAAATTGCATCATTCGTACGGAAATTCAAGTTTGTTTTCAAGTTTAGTATTCTAAATAAAACTAGCATCACGCTTTTTACCAATTACTGGGAGTGGCACTCTGCCGTATCAGATCTTGGTAACTGATATATTTATGCGTGTGAAATACGGTTACCAACCGCCAAATTACGGCCTCCAAAGGTGTTAGTGGAGGAGGAGTCATAAAGGTAATTTTTAATGTGGTGAAAATGTTTGTCGACTGTAGGAATCGAACCAAAGATGTCAGGTTCCACAGGTCGGCTTGATACCACTGAGCTACCTACCCCATAATAATAATTATATGTAGATATTTCGCATTCAAAATAAAAATAATATCACGCTTTTTACCCATTACTGGACGTGGCACTCTACCGTATCAGATCTCGGTAACTGATATATTTATGCGTGTGAAATACGGTTACCAACCGCCAAATTACGGCTCCCAAAGATGTTAGTGGAAGAGGAGTCATAGAGGTAATTTTTAATGTGGTGAAAATGTTGTCGACTGTAGGAATCGAACCAGAGATCTCAGGATCCACAGGCCGGCACAATACCACTGAGCTACCTACCCCATAATAATAATTATATGTAGATATTTTGCATTCAAAATAAAAATAACATCACGCTTTTTACCCATTACTGGGCGTGGCACTCTGCAGTAGCAGATCTCGGTAACTGATATATTTATGCGCGTGAAGTGCGGTTACCAACCGCCAAATTACGGCTCCCAAAGATGTTAATGAAAGAGGAATCATAGAGGTAATTTTTAATGTGGTGAAAATGTTTGTCGACCGTAGGAATCGAACCAGAGATGTCAAGAACCACAGGCCGGCCCTGTACCACTGAGCTACCTACCCCATAATAATAATTATATGTAGATATTTCGCATTCAAAATAAAAATAACATCACGCTTTTTACCCATTACTAGGCGTGGCACTCTACCGTAGCAGATCTCGGTAACTGATATATTTATGCGCGTGAAGTGCGGTTACCAACCGCCAAATTACGCCCCCCAAAGATGTTAGTGAAGGAGGAGTCATAGAGGTAATTTTTAATGTGGTGAAAATGTTTGTCGACCGTAGGAATCGAACCAGAGATGTCAAGAACCACAGGCCGGCCCAATACCACTGAGCTACCTATTCCATAATAATAATTATATGTAGATATTTTGCATTCAAAATAAAAATAACATCACGCTTTTTACCCATTACTGGGCGTGGCACTCTACCGTAGCAGATCTCGATAACTGATATATTTATACGCGTGAAGTGCGGTTACCAACCGCCAAATTACAACTCCCGAAGATGTTAGTGATGGAGGAGTCATAGGAGTAATTTTTAACGGGGTGAAAATTGTTTGTCGTTTATGGGAATCGAACCAGGATTCTCAAATTCACACTCGATCCTGAGAACCACGTTTTCATTATTTGCAGGAAGAAGTAATTCCTCGTAAATTTTGTCGAGAAGGAAAACATTTCTAAATGGAAATGAAAATACGTGTGCGTTTTTTAGCCGCTTCGATATTTTTCTCGGTTCGTTAGATCCAAGAAACACGAGGCTGGAACAGTAATTAAAATTTAATTAGAAATTGTAAGTTGGAAGTAATTGAGTATAAATTACTTGAGGAAATTCATAAACGGCCTCGAGGAAAGGAGGAAGGCGCGGCTCCGCTATTAATTTTATTAAATTTATTATTTGTTCGGAGCCGTCAATTAAAACTTGCATTATATTTCAATGTCAAGGCAAATACTCTAAACTCGAAATCAATAAACATGGAATTATTTTACACAATTTATCGCGAAATTTTACATAAGTTTCAAAAGATTTTGACACTTTCTACATCGTATATTTTCAGGGTCAAACAGTTCTAAATTATTCCATGGAGAACTGTATTTTGGTATTCAATGAAAACTCTTTTGGCCATTTTCAGTTTTTTTGCTTTTATCCGTAAAGCAAAAATTCTGAAATTTTACATACATATGTGTTTTTATGCATTGATTATCTATAAATTCTTCTAGATTCAACTCTGCAATATAGTTAGAGTAAGTAGAGTAAGTAAAGTACCTGTCTTAATATATTATGAGCAACGAAGCATCTTTATAATTCATGTCGTATGTATATCATCCTCTGACTCACTTTCTCATATCTTACATTTATGAATAAACTCATGAAATGACAAATGCCATTATAACAGCTCTGTTGATCATGCAGGTGTATATAACTTTAATACTATGAATAAAGATTGTGCACGATAAAATTTGGACGTCGAAATATTATTATAACTTTTGAAATGTTGTACCTATATCTGTTAGTTTTCACTTAAAATACGATCACAGTAACCTTATTCATATTTTTATAGTTTTAAATGAATCAATTGTTTAATAATCAAAATGTCATGTAAACAAGAAGATGTTCGTAAAAGAATTTTGTACACTAGACAACATAATCCAAATTTGTCATTTCGAGAGCTTGCAAAACTGTCGGGTTTAGCGAAGTCTACAGGTCATAATGTGGTGAAATCTTTTGAAGTACGCCTAACAACATTAAGACAACCTGGAAGTGGTAAAAATCGCAAACTACCATGTACTAACACAGACCGAAAAGATGTAAAAATTTTTGAAAAAAATCCAAATCTCTCTGTTTGATTAGTGGCTCAAAAAGTTGGTATGTCCCCCTCTTATGTGCAAAAAATAAAGAAACGTGAATCTTTAAATACTTATAAAGTACAAATTGTTCCAAACCGAAGTAATAAGCAAAATTTGACAGATAAAACCCGAGCTCGCAAACTGTACACTGAAATTTTGACGAAAAGTTCTTGTGTTGTGATGGACGACGAAACATACGTTGTAGGTGATTTTTAACAACTACCAGGACAATCTTTCTTTACTACAAAGGATAAGAAGAATGTTTTGGAGCAATTTAAAACTCAAAAAATGTCAAAATTTCCAAAGAAATATCTTGTGTAGCAAGCAATTTGTACATGTGGAAGAAAAAGTCAGAGTTTCGTTACAACCGGTACCATAAATCAAGATATTTACTTGAAAGAATGTCTTCAAAAACGTTTGTTGCCTTTCATTAACAGTCACCAGACTTCTATTGTGTTTTGGCCTGATTTAGCTTCAGGCCATTATGCAAAATCTGTAATGCAATGGTACGAAACCAAAAACATTTTAACAGTCCCAAAAACGGACAATCCACCTAATTGCCCAGAATTACGCCCGATCGAAACTTACTGGGCAACTATAAAGCAGAAACTAAAAAAGACTAATAGGGAGGTCAAAGATCTTCTAGACTTCAAGAAAAAATGGACTTATGCGGCAAAAAAAATTTCAGAGGACACTGTACAAAATTTGATGGCTAAGGTTAAATCTAGGGTTCGGTTATTTTATCAAAATGATAATTAAGCTTAATTATATAGATATTAAGTATTAATCTGTTCTTCATTTTCAATAATAAATACATTTTGTTGCCGTAGTTGCATTGAAATTTTTTTTATTTGAGTTTTCAGTTGTCCCAAATTTAACGTGCACAATCTTTAAATCAAATTCATTGTGTAATGAAAAGTGAAATATTACATGCATTATTACTACATATTTATAACTATCTCCTGCGTACTTAAATAAAATAAGTATATCATCACGCCTTCTACCCATTACTGGGTGTGGCACTCTGCTGAAGCAGATCTCGGTAAGTGATATATTTTGCGCGTGAAGTGCGGTTACCAGACGTCAAATCACGGCCCCCAAACATGTTAGTGGTGGAGGAGCCACAGGGATAGCTTTTTCAAATTATGAAAATTTGTCGCCTGTGGGAAACGAACTAGGGACCTCAGGATCCACAGGCCGACTTCATACCACTGAGCTAGCCATCCCATCTCCTGCGTACTTATATGTTGTTATCTACAATTTATTACCATTTAGCAAGTAATAAATATCTACATTTATTATAAATTTTTTATAACTACATAGGTAATAAATGTCAGGATTTAATAAACGAACCATTATTTTACCCAAAACTGAATGAAATATTAATTTAAAATTGTCCAACAAAATACGTCATATCGAAACAAGAAACAATTTTAAAGAATGAAGCATGAAATTGTTTTTATTCTGTCTTGCCTTATTTTTTTAACTCTTTCCATACATTTTCTCTAATTTAGTTTTTTTATTTTATTAGTTTAGTTTTTTATTTTATTAGTTTTCACCAACATACAAATAAAAATATAAAATAACGGAAGCTCTGATTGAAAATGAATGTGATCCGTACATGAAGATCAAGTTGATAATATGTTGCTTATATAAACGTACTACTTGATTTATTTAATTCTGTCTCTTCAATAATTAAAATAATTTCTTTTTTATGTTCTACAATTTTATTTAAATTCGATATTTCGGAATACTAAACTTATACCTTTATTAGGAAAGATTTGAATAGTAAACAAAACATAACTATAAACAAATAACTTAGAAACAAATAAGAAGTAAACAAGTAACTAAGGGTGAAAATTATAGTGAAGATTTAAACTCGAACTTACACTTAAACTCGAAATTAAATGTACATATTGATTGTTAACTTACAGACCAATTCTCAAAAAGGTTTTAGCTAATCCTGAATTTTGGGATTACCTAATCTTATTCTAGTTCAATTTAAAAAAGTTAATCCAATCACTTTCTGAAAGCTAAATGGTAACTATATCAGAGTATATTTAAACTTTTCTGAGAATATTGTTAAGCTTAAACTGAAATTCAGAATTAGCTAAAATTCTTCTGTGAGTTGGACTGTTAGTCTTAAGCCTAAGTTTAAGTTTATATTTAGTATAAGTAAAAAATAATGAATTATTGTTCCAACTATTAGTTTCATTTGATTAATTTTCTTTTCTTTTTCAGGTAAGTGACAAACTTTATTCCATTTTCTGTCAACTACCCTTACAGTAAGTACAAAATTTATTTTTATTATCTAACTGATGAATTGCTTTAAATAAATAAAAACAAATTAAATGTTTGACATCAATTTATTCATTTATTTATCTGTCATTCTGTACAAGAGAATCTTAATCCCAATTTCAGTACAGGGTTCTGACTTATCGAGCCGCATTGCGGTAGTTCATATATTTTTAGCTTGAGTAGGATTGGAACTCGGGATCTCTGGATTTAAATTCCGTAACGCTACCCACACCACCAAACTGAGAGACAGTTTTTCCATTTGTCATGTAGCTTCGCTCTATTTTTATTTATTTAAACCTAATTTAAAATTTAAGTCTTGGCGGTGCCACTGACCATTATTGTACTAATGCTGGGTTGCATGAAAGTTGTATCGGTTCATTAGCAACTAACGGTTCAATAAGTTTCAGAAAATCGCTATTGATTCTGTTGCTACATAAACAATTCTTTAACTAAAGAGCTCTTTATTTTTTTCTTCCAACCCAGCATAAATCTTACATTTAGGTTATCAATTATAATTTTTGACGGTATCATAAAATATATCAGGCTTAATTTCGACCACAGCAATCGACCTCAGTAACAGTTTACACATTTCTAGTTATTTATTTCGAATTAGAAAATTTATTGTCTAAATCTCGTCTATAAAACCATGTCGAATGCACTTCCGGGGCGTGCGCTAAGATTCCGTTTATCAAATGATCGATTTGCAATACGGATACGGAGTGGTTGGAAGCACCTGTCACTGGGATAATATATTGCTGGTGCTGCCCTCTGCTACCGCTGTGGTGTATTGGATTAGTTTTGTGAAAATATGAGACTGCTCTTCGCATTTCCACTCCTGCATTCTTGTATTATCAGACACGCAGAACACGAAAATTCTGCGAAGTAAATTGACATTAATGCCTCCGTGCTCTACTTTTGGGAATTTGACAAAAGATAATCGAAATATAATTCCCCTCTGTCTTGTTTTTCTTCAAGATGAGAAGTTATCAGTGGTGGCGCTTTGAAATAAAAATTGGGGGAGCATGGTAATAAAAATAGTTCTTTTTATGTTATTTAAATCTCATTTCAACATTACTTGTGAAAATGGCATTTCTTTGACTCAATTTAGTAAAAATAAATAAAATAAATATATCATATTATGGGGTGGCTAGCTGAGTGGTAAGAAGTCGGCCTGTGGATCCTGAGAACCCTGGTTCGATTCCCACAGGCGACAAACAATTTTCATAATTTCAAAAGCTACCCCTGTGGCTCCTCCACCACTAACATCTTTGGAGGCCGTGATTTGACGACTGGTAACCGCACTTCACGCGCAAAATATATCACTTACCGAGATCTGCTTCGGCAGATTGCCACACCCAGTAATGGGTAGAAGGCGTGATGATATATATTTATTTATTTATTTATCACGCCTTCTACCTATTACTGAGTGTGGCACTCTGCCGAAGCAGATCTCGGTAAAAGATATATTTATGCGCGTGAAGTGCGGTTACCAACCGTCAAGTTACGGCCCCCAAAGTTGTTAGTGGTGGAGGAGAGAAAGGGGTAATTTTAAATTGGTGAAAATGTTTGTCGGCTGTGGAGATCGAACCAGGTTTCTTAGGATCCATAGGCCGACTTCGTACCACTGAGCCATTACTCAATTTAGAGATGGAAGTAATTTACTAGTGAGGTAAATGGTTACTATCACAAGTAAATTGGATGAGGGATAAGTTTTTTTTTTTTAAATTGACGCGTATCTTATTATTTTTGTTTGTGGTGACCAAGGAAACGTGATGTGCATTTGCAAATAAAACTACTTTGATTTATATGAAACAATTATTGTATTGATTAACCGCAAATGTAAAAATGTTATTTTCACATGTAATGTTGAAAAAAACACACGTGGGAAAGGGTCATTACATAACTCGTACTATTAGAACACAAAAAATGGAATATAATCAGATTTGAATCACATGGCGACCGCATCCTAATTTTTCTCCTTATAATTCAATTTGAATGAGTTGTTCCTGAAAGCTTGTTTTCACCAACGAAATTTAAATAAAAGAAAATCTAAATCAAATGTAATATGAGGTAATTTACATTGCTGTCTGAAATTTGATGTGATATTGTTTGTTTATGTCAAATTTAAAATTTAAGTTTCAACCTAGAAATGAATGTGTCTGCGGTGCAACCACGTATAAATTTCGTAGCAATGGGCCTTTCAAGACTTTTTTGAATTTTTTATATATTAATCTACGTAATAAAATGAGCGATTTGAATTATTCAACTTTAACTTTCATATTTCAACAATAAAGATATCATTTATGGTATGATTTTATATTGTATTAAATATGATGTACGGTCAAGAATTTATTTTAATAAATATATATTAAAAAGCTCTACCACTTGAATCCCCCATTCTTTTTGAACATTTTCCATTAAAATAATGGTATCACATTTTATATAAAATTAATATCATAACACATACAATTTACTTCAACATAAAGTGCATTTGAAGATATAAATTTACACCACAATTTCTCGCCTTTCTAAAAACAATCTTCCACAACAGAGCATTAATCATAACACATTAGAAAATACAAAGCCAGTGAATTCATTCACCCTAAATCACATGTCTCTGTAATTCATTTACAAATAACGACTTCCCCACAATGAGAAACGCATAGCTTCGTGCTCTGAAACTATTCCGAGATCCTGCACCAGCGCTGAAATTTAATTTATCCCGCAAAATCGTCGTCACATCTCTGCGTAAGTGCCTTGACGGTACCGCATATCTGACAAGAACGTGTACGCAGCCGAAATAGCATTTTGCAGAGACGGACACAAAAGTTTCATAAAGATAACAAACGTGACATTTTATAAATAAAATAAATATATAACCACGTCTTTTACCCATTACTGGATGTAGCACTAGACGTCAAATCATGGCCCCCAAAGATATTAGTGGAAACGAAAACTATTTGTCGACTATGGAAAATGAACCTGAGCCACCTACCCCATAAATATCAAATAGTTGTCTTGGTTGTATCTACTGAACTACGATCGCTGACTTTAACTTATTTTTTTTTTTAAATACGATTGTGTCTAAATGTTTTTTTTATTTGAATAGTCGTTGCTTGGCAACTTTATATTCCCCAGGGCTATAATAGCCAAATTACGCCCGCTTCTGAGGGCCAATAAATAAATAAATAAATATATTATAAATATATCATCACGCCTCCTACCCATTACTGGATGTGGCACTCTGCCGAAGCAGATCTCGGTAAGTGATATATTTTGCGCGTGAAGTGCGGCTACCAGTCTTCAAATCACGGCCCCCAAAGATGTTAGTGGTGGAGGAGCCACAGGGGTAGTTTTTGAAATTATGAAAATTGTTTGTCGCCCGTGAGAATCGAACCAGGGTTCTCAGGATCCACATGCCGACTTCATATCACTGAACTAGACACCCCATTGGGGCAATAAAAAGGTTTATGATACCAAAATAAAATAAATACTTGGCTTGAATCATAAATCTAGCGCAGTGCAATCCTTATTTTAAAATTCTCTAAATATATCTCTCCATAATCCTGGTCTGGATCGTGTCTGACCCGGCGTTGACCTGGCCTATGATGGCGGCAAATGTGTCACAGGAAGATGAAGGATAAAGGATCGAATATCTCTATGTGGTAGGAACCGAGGTTGGCCTTGATAACAGCTGAGCCCTGAAACTGACAGGATTGTAGGACAGAACACAGCACAGCATAGAAAGAGGAGATGTTATGAATGTCACAGAGCACGTGTGTATTGTGGTTATCTGAGAATTTCATTAAAATGGATTAGATTAGATTGGAACAGGAAATTAGTAACTACACAACAAGAGAACAACACTTTGTTAAATAAATAAATATCATCACTCGGATGACGTAGTGGGGGAGATGGAGTAGTTGCCAATGTTTGTAAAACTGTTTGAAATAAAGATTATATACAGTCGAATCTCTATAACTATAATAATTAAGGAAACGAAAAATTTATTCGAGTTAAAGGAAAAAATATACCTATTGCCAGAGCTGGGCAGTAGCTAGCTACTTTTGTAGCTTAGCTACTAGCTTAGCTGTAGCTGTAGCTTAGCTAACTGTGAAAAAATATAGCTGTAGCTTGTAGCTAGCTACTTTTTTTTCTATTAGCTTCAAAATAACAACTGAAGCTACTTTTAAAGCTACTTTTTGTAGCTTAAAGCTACTTTTTGTAGCTTAAAGCTACTTTTTGTAGCTTATAGCTACTTTTTATAGTTTAAAGCTACTTTTTAAGCAGAAGGTCAACAAAGTACGCATGCGTACAAGCTAAACCCACACAAAATAATTATTTGTTGTCGGTTCTAACTGGCTCTAATACGCAAAAATACACAGTAGGTGTCAGATGGTATTTGCTATTTTTGATATTTATGTACATAATAGTAAATTAACAGTCATTATAACAAAAGACTGATCATATGACAATGGCAAATTTAATTATTTCACAATATTTTAAAAAAGTAGCTTTAAAATTTAACAGCTATTTTAACGAAAGCTTTTAGCTGTAGCTTAGCTATATTTTACAAAATATAGCTTATAGCTGTAGCTTAGCTACTTTTTTAAAGAATAGCTGTAGCTGTAGCTTAGCTACTTTTTTTAAGTAGCTTGCCCAGCTCTGCCTATTGCACACAAAAATACATCATTCTAAAACATTCTAAAAAGTGGCGATAACATTTTACCAACACTTTGAACTAACAAAAAATTAGTACAGAGGTATATCTTCTTTCAAAAACAAGCGCAAGGCGACGCTCCCTTCCTTTCTTATCTTTTTGTTTCATTTTCAGTTACTGCATTGTGTGGACTTTTCTTTCATATACAAGTGCAGACTATCACATCCATCTTTTCTAATCTTGTAGATTCGTTGTTAGTTTCATTATTAGAGTCGTTGTTAGGAGTAACCGTGAGTAATTTGAGATGTTTTATGCATATGTTATGTACGTTGAAGAAAGAAATGAATGATAAGTGAATAGGAATGATGTGATTGAAGGTTTGTTTTGTGATAAATGATTTCGAGTGTAATAAATTAATGAGTTTATATGGAGTGATCTATGAATGTGGTTGAAGTGAGGGTGGTTTGTTTGGATGAAAATGTTTGACGAGGGCAGATTGTTTGATGAGTGAATGTTTTATGAGTGATTTTAGGGTTCGTGCTACCCCATTTGATGGGATATAGCGTGAAAATATGTATGTATGTATGTATGTAGATCTTGTAGGTCTTCGGATAATCCCAAAAAACTCGACGAATTCATTATTACTTTTATTAAAATTTTCTTGTTGACCAAAGGCACAAAAAATGTTCACTTCAAGAACATTGTTCTTAATTTAGCGAATTTAAAAAAATATATTTTGGATTGGAAATCAGGATATCAAAATACGAGTATATAAAACATTAATAACTACTCTTTTCTTTAACATCCTGTATAACTCTGATGGAAAGATGCAATATTAATATCTAGCGATAAATTTATAAAAAGGACTAAACCTGATTAGTAAATGTACTAAGTAACTATAGTAAGTAATACAACCTATCTATTTAAATATCTAGTAACTGTGTCAAATACTAACAATAGAAAACCTCCATCAAATGTATGTAATAAATATTTGACAGAGACAAGAATTTCGTCAATTTCTAATACATATTTAATGTTATAACTTCCGAAACTTGCCTAGTGTTCTACAAAAAGGTCATCAACTCAACGACATGGTCTATAAACTATCTCCTTCAATCTCCAACAAAAAACAGGACGATCCTCAATTTTTTACTTAAAAAAAACAGTCAGTCTCCTTCATATATTTATATCGACAACGATCCTGTACCGAGCACGAAAAACGAAAAAAGAAAACAGAGGAAACAAGAACCGTTCGTCTGGTGTTTAGCAACTTCAGTTGGTTGTTTGGTTCTGTTCGTTGCTTGGAGACGGATCGACTGCGGATTCTCTTCAACTATCGTTCGCAGCGAGTCAATTTCACGCTAGGCGAACTGTAGGCAAGGAAGGTAACTTAGAAGTGAAAATTTAACTTCGGTTAGAAAAACAGTGTGCGAGAATAAATTGTTGGAAGAAAATAAAGGGGAATACGTTGTTGTATGTGTACAGTATTACCGCTAACTACTCAAATTTTTCAATCAGTTTAAAAACTGAAAAATTTTAAAATATAGTTCTATATAAATCAGACTACGAGAAATTGAATGCCGTTGAGCGCATCTTCATATCTTTTTTAGTTTTAGAGTTACGGCGATTTTTAACTTTTTGAAAAGCTCAACTTTGAAGGCCCATATCTCGAAAACTAAAAGAGATATTGAAATGCGGTTTGAACGAGTGTATTTCTCGTGCTCCAATTAACTTATACCAAAATTTTGAAAATTTTGAAAATTTTCTTATTTTTTCGAAATTTTTTTTGCCTATATTTCAAAAACTTGAAGAGATAATAAAAATTTGTGAACATCAGTGAATTCCTCTCGTAAAAGTACATAGGTATGCAAAATTTCAGCCAAAAATTCGAGCAGATTAAGTTTTTATTGCAAAAAAACGAAAAATCACTGTTTTTTAATCATTTTTGAAGGGGTCCCTTAAGATTTTTACGAATTTCGGCCATTTTTAGTTTTTTTGCTATAAAAATTTTATCCGTAGAGCAAAAATTCTGAAACTTTACATACATATGTATTTTTATGCGAGGAATCCACTGGTTTTTACAGATTTTTATTATCTCGTCAAGTTTTTGAAATATCGGCAAAAGAAAATTTCGAAAAAAATATGAAAATTTTCAAAATTTTCAAAATTTCAGTATAAGTTAATTAGAGCACGAGAAATACACTCGTTCAAACCGCATTTCAATATCTCTTTTAGTTTTCGAGATATGGGTCTTCAAAGTTGAGATTTTTAAAAAGACAAAAATCGCTATAACTCGAAAACTAAAAAAGATATGAAGATGCGCTCAACGGCATTCAATTTCTCGTAGTCTGAACTATATAGAAATATATTTTAAATTTTTTCTAGTTCAACCAAAAAATTCGCATTTTCTTCATTAACCGAAATTTTTGCAATCATGACTCCGGCGGTTTAAAAAATATATTTTGAGGATCGAAATATGCATATCTACGCAAAAATATATGTAGAATCGGATGATAAAATTCTGAACTTCATATCTAGTATCATATTATTTTAAATTAATTATTAAAGTGGTACATTTTCATTAGGGGGCTTATCTATTATATTATGCCAATTGTCTTACAGAAATCTCCTTCGACAATTCACTCTCATGTGAAGTAACTCCTCAAAAACTATTGATAATTCTCCCTCATGTAGCGCTATCACAGCCGCACACCAGCTGTTCTCTACCACGGAGATAATTTCAGAATAATTGAACGAGACTGCTATCGAGGTTTCAGTCCGGGACTTTGGTTGAACCAGTTCCGGAGCTGACCACATACCCGGTGACTTCGGTAAATGCAACGTGTGACGTATGTCCGGCGATACCGGAACGGTTTGACAACGGAGGTTATTTTACGATCAAATCAGAATTGTGGGTAATTGTTGTCACAGATCGGTTATGAATTTTGAATTTAAATTTAGGAGGTGGGCATGATGGGGAATTTTAGCAGAAAAGTGAAGTTTGATGGATGACATAAAATTGATGAATTTTTGAAATGTTGGTACTAAAGCTGATTTGTTGGTGATGGAGCGAGCAGTCTAACTAGTTGTCATAAAATTTTACTGATAGGCTTTTCAAATAAATATAAATATATCATCATGCCTTCTACCCATTACTGGGTGTGGCACTCTGCCAAAGCAGATCTCGGTAAGTGATATATTTATGTGCGTGAAATGCAGTTACCAGTCATCAAATCACGGCCCTCAAAGATGTTAGTGGTGGAGATGCCACAGGGGTAGCTTTTGAAATTATGACAATTGTTTGTCGTCTGTGGAAATCGAACCAGGGTTCGCAGGATCCACAGGCCGACTTCATACCACTGAGCTAGCCACCCCATATAGGCTTTTCAATGGTCTTTAATTACAATCTTGTTAAACTGTACCTACGTATACACTCCATTTTTTTGAGGTACACGACTTGGCAAAACTACTACTGAAACTTATAATTTATTGAAAGAAGTACCCGAATTTTGGAAGAAAAACAGTTAAAGCCTGACTTTTCGGACTAATACTTTTCCTGGCGCTTATTGAAATCAATGAGTTTCATTGATTCACCATTCTTGGTGAAGGAGCCGCAGGAGTAATTTTAATGTGGTGAATATTGTGTCGGCAATGGGACTCGAACCTGAATTCTCAAATCCATAGGCCCACTCGATATCACTAAGCCACCCGCCTAGGAAGTTAGGACTGATACAAATGGAAAATGGAATACTCCTACTCTCTATTGTTTTAAAAATGACTTATGGCCAGTTGTAACAACAAAACTTAAGTTTTAAACTTGGTTTAAATGATATAATTGATATTGGGTAGCGTTATGGAATTAGAATCCGAAGATCCCGAGTTCGATTCCCACTCAAGCTGGAAATTATAATTACAACCACTCTGCGGCTCGGTGAATCCGGACCCTGTACTGTAATTGGGATTCAATTCCTGTTGTACAGAGTAACAGAAGTAATAATAATAATAATAATTACTTTTATTTATTTAAATTAAATTTT
The DNA here is from genome assembly GCA_911728475.2 of Pterostichus madidus. Lineage (NCBI taxonomy): Eukaryota > Metazoa > Arthropoda > Insecta > Coleoptera > Carabidae > Pterostichus > Pterostichus madidus. The sequence goes on along the minus strand of OU452313.1, from coordinate 5,552,193 downwards.
GTTGTCATTAATTAATAAATAATTATAAACATATTACGACCAGCAAAACTCCTCGTAGGCATAATCAAAATTTGTCTCAAATTGCAAAAACTAGTTCATTATCACTACTCCAGTAGGTTCTCTCGCGTCTCCTCAATTTCACGGCTACTATTTCCATTTTCCGCTAAGATTCACCCACGCATATTATGCACCCCTACCCTTGTGGTAATTATCCACGTCTGTCATTCGTCTTCACGCTTCGCACCTGCAGTTTCCGCCATCGCCGCAAGATGGGAAACTTGATGGGGACGTTTGTTGATTTGAATCCTTAGTAGATTGGATTGTCAGAGAATTTGTAGTGTTAGTGATGGAGAGTGAATAGAGGAATGCTATTATTAAATTAGTTGCATTTGAATTATTAATTAACGGACTGGGTATTGATTTTCGGTAGGTATGCGAAAATTTGGAATTGTTTGCAGTAAATGTTGGTAATTTAAACAAAATTAAATTTTACACATTGTTGGTTTGGTGCTAAAATTATGATCATGGTTTATAATAAACAGGTTTATTTACATGTGGTAAATTCTGGTGTGTTCTTTAGTTTGCATTTTCCTGCTAAAACTTTTTACTGAAACTCATAGTTACTGGTAGCGCCGTCTTCAAGTCTAGATAAAATAGATAAATAGTGGAGGGAGCATGATTTTTAGGGATCTCAGATTGAATTCCATTATACAAATTTGATGATCACTACAGTATAGACAGTCCACTATAATTTGTTGGCTCCCCTGTACTTTGGGAATAAATATTAATAATATTTAGTTACAAAATTAATTATTATGTTTTATGGGATAGGTGGCTCAGTAATATCGAGTCGGGATGTTAATTTGAAAATCCGGGTTCCATTTCTTTGTATAATTTTTGTGTGGATTTGAGAAACCTGGTTCGATTCTCACAGTCGACAAACAATTTTCACCACATTATAATTACCTCTGTGGCTCTCCTTCCACTAACATCTTTGAGGGACGTGATTTGACGACTGGTAACCGCACTTCATGCACATAAATAGATCACTTACCAAGATATGCTACGGCAGAGTGTTATATCCAAAAATGGGTAAAAGGCGTGATAACATTTTTTTTGTGGCTTCTTTGGCGGACCAACTACTTAGGTCATATGCCGCCATTACGCCCTGATCTCCGTTTTAGGTATTATGGTCAACAGCAACGCGGGTTTCTCTGGACGGTCACCCATCCAAGTACTACCCGCGCGCAACGTTACTTAACTCGAGTTATCGCTTAGATCAGTTCCAACGAGTGGAGCCATGGCCGTTGACAACATATTTATTTATTTTATTATTAAAAATTAATTTAAAATATGTAAACACAGACTACGATCGTTCAGAATACAACTAAAATATTTTTTCGACAACCGAGGAAACAGTAGACATATATAACTATCAGCTGAGTGCAGAAAACTGGTTTTTGCCGCTCACCGAGCGGTAAAGTAAAAGTGTATTATCGTATCCATGGATACATAAAAACTGTCAACATTTTGAATCTAATTTCAAAACGAAAATCTATAAAAAAAATTTGTTAAATTAGTTTTCAAGCATAAAAGTGTTCTTATCGCCCTTGCACGATTATTGTCTTCGCCTGCGCCTCGATCAACAATCTCCATGAGCAAACAGAAATAGAGTACTTTCTGCTCTAGGTACACAATTAAATATTGTATCAACGATTCGTAGTTATAATAAATACGAAGTTAAACTATATGTCTGTCTTGTATCGTGATTACAAGATTTCAGTGACAAAAACAGTTTCGAACTGCTATATTTTTTGTTGTAAATTCAATTTAACTGTTTTGACATTTGAGGTAAACAAGGTTTGTGGAAAATTTATCTTCATTTTCTCTTAGTATTTGTAAAATTGGTTGACGTAAACGTAAACGAATCGATTGTGTCAACTTACATGAAATGTAATGTGAATTTATATTCATTTACGTTTTGAATTTAACATTTCTTTGTCCAAAACATTCACAAACAAATTAATAAAATTTATACTTTATATATCTGTCAGTTTCAGAAAAATACCTACAGATTTTGTTATCATGAAGAGTAAATCAATAAAAGTAATATTTTAAAAAATAGACATGTACAATAAAATATAGCCCTTATGCTGAAGTTATGCAGGCAAACTAGATTAAAAATATGGAAACAATTGGTTTTAATGTATGCATTTATGGGAGTAAAAACAAGAAACTTAAACTAACATGTTGAATATTTATTTATTTTTAGTTTCTTAATGTTACACAAATGTCAAATTACTATGCATGATTGTTTGACACATAATTTATTAGTTTTAGTACATATTTTCAACTTCTTTCTAATACAGGATGGTTATATGCTCAGAAAAAAAATTATGGCCATATATTATGTCACGTTTTGGTCTAGAACAAAAATAATATTTTAAAAATTCGCAAACTTAAATCTGGCTTATCTTAAGCAAACATTTTTGATGCCACTGGTTTAATAGTTATTTCTAATACATTAATAATGAACTTTATTTATTTATTTATTTATAGTCACGTGACTAAACCAGTCCACTTTGAGACCTTCTGTCACTAACGAGCAACCAGCAATAATTTCTGTCAATAATTTTTTTGTCATGTATTCATCGTGAACAAGTAGTAAAACCAATTTCAGCCTGTAAAAAATATGTCACACGACACCATAAAAATTGCCACTTTGACCGGTTCTGTCACGCATGCGTCACCTGCCAAAACTTCTGTCTACCATTTTTATTACTTAATTATACCAAAGTCTATAATTTAAAGTGAAAATTAGCCTGTCAAAAATATGTCACCAACCTCCCTTAAAATCGGCACATTCACATCGGCGCCATTTATTGTTGCCACCCGTTCCCAAATCTAATTTTCTTTTTTTCATGTTTATCATGACATAATCTATTGAAAAAACCATTTCTGTCACTGGAATAAATGAGACATCATAAAAACTAATTAAACCCTGTAATTTACTACAGGGTGATCAAAAGGAATTGTTATAGTTGGCAATACAATTCCAGAGATCTTTTTATTCCACAGTTGGCACAACGTCATATAAAAGCGGAAATACAATTTGACATTTCTAATAAATACAAATAGGTTATGTCAGGACTCTGACAGCTAATAGAATTTTGACTTTCTAAGTAATAGAAATAAATGTAATAATAAATGTACTCAAATTTAAATTTAAATGTCACTGTCAACAACAGGAAATGAATTTATATATCAGGCTTACCAATTTCAAGTAGTTTTTTTATTGACAACTGTAACAATTCCTTTTGATCACTCTGTATAAATAATGTAGAATGAAACAGTACAGCATAAATCAAAATCCAATTATTATTAATAACGACACTATATCCTACTTTTATATTAGCTGTTTTCTGTTTCAAAGTATATTTTGTGTAAACGGTTATTATTTTAAATATAGTTATTTCCATTTTCATGGCACCTTTCCCTGTACATTTTAAAATTTAAAATAGCTTTTTAAACCTTTAAAATTTATGCATTATGCTAAACTTAAATACGGTTGTTCAACTGTAAACAAGAACATCAAGATAACAAAAATTTAAGTACACTAGCGTGCCCCAACAAATCTTACAACAATCAAGATTTAAATTTCAAACCATAAACGGTAATTACACAAATCCACCCTATAATTGAAACATATTTCACGGGGTGTGCTGTGCATGCAGCGTTGCCATTATTCTCCATCCTGCGGCATGGGTGCAGTAAGTGCAGTAAGGTGCATGCACCCTTATACGCGGTCATGCACCGAGGTATCTACGGGGGCATCGAACTGACGACTTGGCGGGGTGGCTCTGCACGCGAAAATGAAATTGGAGGGGTGACTTGCTGTTTTAATAAATGTCCTGTGGTATAATTATGTCAGGAGGAATGAATTCTATTCTTTTTTACCCTATATTTTGGCTAATTTACTTGATGTCATTAATTTTTGTTTGGATGTATTTAAAAGTAGGCCATTATTTTTTCTTGGGTGAAATTCCGTTGTAACAAAACTAAGCAACTCGTCCGTCGAATGCTACCGTCAGTTTGTGTTTTATTTTTCAAAATAGATATTCCAGGAAAACAATAAATGAGTTTTTCGTTATTATTGTATTCCCTTATTACTTTACTGCAGTGATTTTCATGTTATAAAATTCAATATCTTTAATTTTTAATAAAGAAGTGTTTTGAAGTAATGTAACTATTTTAATATAAATACAAATAATTGCAATAATTTTACATGAGCTGAGTAATGACTGCTAAAGTGATAGATTTATGTTTGACATTTTTACAACTAGACAACTCAACAACTTCACAAAAAATATTCCTAAAAACAGTTGTACAAAATTGAATTTTGTAGCAATGTTTTTGATAAAAACAGTTGTATAATAGCTATTTACATAACAAGTGCGCGAATGGTGCAAATGACGTCTTCGTACACGAGTTTTGTACAATGCTTTTTGTAAATATATATATATATATATATATATATATATATATATATATATATATATATATATATATATATATATATCATCACGCCTTCTACCCATTACTGGGTGTAGATTTCGGTAAGTGATATATTTTGCGCGTGAAGTGCGGTTACCAGTCGTCAAATCACGCCCCCCAAAAATGTTAGTGATGGAGGAGCCACAGGAGTAGTTTTTTTTGAAATTATAAAAATTGTTTGTCGCCTGTGGGAATCGAACCAGGATTCTCAGGATCCACAGGCCGACTTCATACCACTGAGGTAGCCACCCCATGTATATATATATATATATATATATATATATATATATATATATATATATATATATATATATATATATATATATATATATATATATATATATACCCATTACTGGGTGTGACACTCTGCCGAAGCAGATCTCGGTAAGTAATATATTTATACGCGTGAAGTGCCGGTTACCAGCCATCAAATCACGGCTCCCAAAGATGTTAGTGATGGGGGAGCCACAGGGGTAATTTTAAATTGGTGAAAATGTTTTTTCGGCTGTGGAGATCGAATCAAGATTCTTTGAATCCACAAGCCGACTTGATACCACTGAGCCATAGCCCCATAATGCTTTTTCTAACGAGCAAAAATTATATAAACGCCAATGAGGAAATTTAATAAATTTGAAGCGTGAATTTATATTGACAGTTAAGTATACCATGAATTGACATTTGTTATTTGAAAACAAATTGTTTCTACTTTCTCGTAAAGTTTGTTAAAATACGTCTGATTGATGGCGTTATAAGCTAATGTCTCTATTTCTTTTATAAATTCCTTAAAATGTGTGTATATAAGTACAATTAGCGTTATAATAGTCAAAATTTATAACCTTAAAAATGGGTGTCTTTTCAATTATTTTGCGCACTAGTGCCCAAAATCAAACTTTCCATCGGTTTCCATGGTAATATAAATCTTATTTTAAATGATGCGAGTACAAGAAAAACATTTTGTAAACGCGATATAGAAAAACAAAGATACGATATAACGTTTAACTGTCACAAACAGATTTTGAAGAAACTTGATTTTAAAAGTAAACAAATAAGTAAATTGAAATACCTGGATTGTTTTAGAGATGCGGAATTTAATTTTCTACAATATTCTTTAAAGTACATATTCCTTTGCAAAGTAACATGGGCATTTTTGCGCATGGTAAAACAGACTCCTCATATTACACGCTTTTGTTTGGCTTTTTAATTACCAGACATATTGATTAAAAATGACTATTTCTATTCACTACAATATTGAAATTTTAAATTAACAGAAAATAATCACATAACACATGTAACATTAAACAAAGAATTGAACAATTTCAATTTATTACAAAAGCTGGTTAAATGAAAAATGACAATATCAAATTTAGCTCGTTATTAATAATGATGTTACCTACTCAGTTTGCGCATATGACGACTGTTCAAATAAAACTATATTTAGTGAATAATCATCACAATTTACAATTGAAATTGTAATTTTATATCGACGAACAGTAATTTTATTTGATCCAGTTCAATATTGGATTTGATACAAAAATGACTTTCAAAATTAAATTCTCTATCGCTGGAAAATTAGAGCAAATAAACATATATATCATTAGGCTATTTACACAATACTGAATTTAAAATTGAAAAGCAGAAAAATATCTTTATCGCGTTTTAAAAGTTGGTAATCGTGTTTTACCGGAAATATACGGGATGGTGCTTGTAAAATCATAATTTTATAATTTCCTGCTTCCCTAATTGTTTTAAACAAAAAAGCTTCAATTTTAAATAAGGAATCAAAGATCCAGGGTTATTGGATAAAGGCTTGAGAGTTTAGTAAGATAAATCAATTATTTATTTCATTAAAAAAACGACGACGTTTCGAACACATGTTCGTGTTCATCCTCAGGTCGAATATAATTTTAACCACGACGTGGTTATTAACAATTTAAAAAAACATAAATATTTTATTTAATTAATTACATGTTTTAACAAAAAAAAAAGATTAAATTTATTTAAGGAGTATGCAAGACTGCAAACCTCCGAGTCAAAACGGCGTTGAGGATGAACACGAACATGTGTTCGAAACGTCGTCGTTTTTTTAATGAAATAAATAATTGATTTATCTTACTAAACTCTCAAGCCTTTATCCAATAACCCTGGATCTTTGATTCCTTATTTAAAATTCAACTTAACGGCTTAATAATCTAAACTTCAAAAAAAAAAAAAGCTTCAAGTTAGATCTGAAAATGATGAAAATTGCCTCAGTACTATCAATAGCACACCTTTTACCCATTATTGGGTGTGACACTTTGCTGAAGCAGATCTCGATAAGTGATAAATTTATGCGTGTGAAGTGCGATTATCAGCCGTCAAATCACGGACCCCAAAGATGTTAGTGGTGAGGGAGCCACAGGGGTAATTTTTAAATAAATAAATAAATAAATAAATATATCATCACGCCTTCTACCCATTACTGGGTGTGGCACTCTGCCGCAGCAGATCTCGATAAGTGATATATTTTGCGCGTGAAGTGCGGTTACCAGATGTCAAATCACGGCCCCCAAAGATGTTAGTGGTGAGGGAGCCACAGAGGTAATTTTTAATTTGGTGAAAATGTTTGTCGGCTGTAAGGATCGAACCAGGGTTCTCAGGATCCTCAGGCCTACTCGATACCACTGAGCCATTATCCCATGTTTGAAAAATAATATATTTATATTATTATCTACATTTGTTTTGATAGTTTTGACAAATAGAACGTCAAACATTTGTTTAATTTTGTTTCAATTGCATGGTTATCGATAGTTTTGAGGCTATTATCGTCATTTTCAAATCTAATTTGTGCCATTACACAACATATAAAATTAATTTTGTGTATTGATTTAGCTGTAGTATTTTATGCTATAAAAGTTTTATTTGAAGCTTTTTTGTTTAAAATAATTTGGGAAGCAAGAAATGCCAAAATGATTATTTTACAAGTTCAATGTCTATGTTCACCTTTAACAAGCACCGCCCGGCATATCTTCTACTGAAATCTGTAAATGCACATGCTGTTCTCAAACAATGTGAATATTCTGTAAAACGAATCGAAATAAAAGTTCTGCTGAAAAGATTAATCCCGAAAACTATGCGAGTTCAAAGTTTGTAATTGAATGTACGAGTAGAGGATTTCACAGTAATGTGCATTTCATTTTAATTAGTCTGGAACAGGAACATAATTTCATTACTTCTCAGTATCGCGCCGTCTGATTTTATAAACGCTTGAAGCTCTGACAATATTGATCGACGTCTAATTTTTGTTTTACATTATAATATAAATGTAGTAACAGTGTGCCCTGATTTTGAAAAACAAATCACTGTATTTGAAATTAATTTTTTCTTGAATTCAAAAGTGTACCGTATTCACATTAAACAAACATTGTAATTTTATTTATGTATCCCTAGGAATTATTTTTTATGGCCCTAGGGCCAAAAACAAGTGTTTAAGCCCGCTTAAACATTTTTGATACCAAATCAATATCTTATTTATATTCTGGAGACAGAATTAAATTAAATTAAATTCATTAAATGATTCCAACAGAATTCTCTTTTTCGTCTGTAAAATGAAGCTCCTAGAAGCTTTGCTAATTGCAGTGGCTAATTACTCTTTGGACAGCAAAATTAGAACATTTTATTAATCACCACAGATCCAATTTAACGAAGCAATTATTTATTCGGTTTATAAAATTACTAGTCCTTGTTACTTTCCAATTTTTCATGCGTAATTACATTCATTTATCAACGATCGTATTTCAATACCGATGCATTTTTCTTTTTACCTACTCTGTACCATAATGATGTAATCCAATATGAGTCTTTTTATTAGTATGTTTCACCGTAATTGGAATAGTTTGACTATTTTATAAATTTACATAATCATGTTTGACAGTTAATAGTTTTTGAATTGAAGTTTTCAAAGCATATCGACTAATCGGGTGTAAAATTTGTCGTTTTAAATTGGCAGCATTGTAGAATGAAATATTGGCTCTCTATTCAGTTTAGTCTACTTCTATTTAATAGTTTTCTATAGCTATTTACAATGACGTTTATCGCACAAGTAAATTGTAACATTTTGAAAAACGAATAATTTCAAAACAATCTGTTAACAATATTATACTCACACATTTTGTTCTAAATGTCATATCATTTATATTCTATTATCATTGATAATGATGATGACTCTCATTAAAAACATAAAAGTAGCATGAAAGTTTTGTAATTATTTATTATTTACAAGCCGTAAATACATTTCATAAATTATGGTGTCTTAAACCTTGAAAAAAAATATTCGATACTCACATCAGGAAAAAAAAACCAAAGATGTAAATATTTTAAAGACTTACCGTTCAATTTGAAAGTGAAGTAAACATGTACAGATCTTCAAGATGAATTTGAACAAAATTGGAACTTCTTGGAAACTCAACTGTTTTAAACTATTTCACCATTCAGTTGTTTGATCAGAATGTTTAATCAAAAGTTGCACTGAAATTTAATTAACTATATTATTTAATTGCCGCTTTTGTTGTAACTCGCAATACGGTTTAATTAAAGAAAATATGAAAATTAACTAACTAATTGTTTGTTTTTGCATCATATTTAATTTAAATAGGGCGAATACTACGAATTAAAATTCTCAACACGTAAGTACTTGAAGATTTAATTAAGTATATTTTATTAATTCTTAGTTCAAATATTTTTAATTATGTTCTGAGAAATAGTATGCGCTGTAAATTGTTAATTACTAATAAAAAATAATGTACTAATGCTTTTTATTTATTAAACAAACAAATTCTATATTAATATTCATATTTTCCTAATTATAGGATCGTAAAAAGTTAATTAAAAAATGACTGATTCAGTTAAAAACCATTTCAACTTCTTCAATAAATTATAATTAAATCAAGGACCAAGGAGGCACTAAAATATAAATGAGAAAGGGTCCAAAACTCTTGAACTATTGTCGAATATATTTTCGTTATTAGATTTTATGGGCGAAGCGCTCTAAATATAACCGGTAAAATGTCCTTTTGTCATTGCCATTCTATTCAAATATCATTGAAAAAGTCAAGATGTTTTCGGAAATCAAAATTTTAAAAATTTTCCGCAGATACAACTTTTTATTCATGTATGGTATGCGGGTTACTGTCGAATTCATGTGGGTATTTTCTTTGTTGAAAAACAAAATCCCTTCGTAATTTAAAAATAAATAACATTTTAATTAAAAACATGATTTGTATAACGAATGAGTTTTGTTTTGATTCATTATCTCATGTAATTAAAGTAATTTAAAAGTATGCAAAACATATATGTTTACATCTATACGGCGTGATAGTTCAATTTGTAATTATGGATTCGTTTTAATCAACATTTTAATTTGTCTTTTGCCAATGCAACCAGTTAGAAAACATGCAACACTGGAAAATGTATGCTTCATTAATGAAATTAAAAATGTATTGAGCGACCGTATAATAAATTAGTATTTTAAACGAAAAAAGACACTCATTGAATGAGTAAAATACGATACTGTTTTACATATTATTATTATTATTTTATGTGTTTTGTTTTATTTTGACATTGACCCAATAAATTAGAGGACTTTATTAATATAATTCTTTTTCTTTAGAATATTGTATATATTTAGAAAAATCTAAATTTATGCGACCGTATAATAAATTAGTATTTTAAACGAAAACAAGACACTCATTTCATGAGCGTAGCAAATTACGGTACTGTTTTATTATTATAGTTATTTTATGAGAATTGTTTTATTTTGACACTGACCCAATGAATAAGGGAATAGTATACTACAACCCCAAAACTCAATTTTAAAATGGGTATTTAAACATTTCATATTTCATAATGCATCCTTAAAATTTACAATTAGGTAAATTTCATTTTTGACTTTATTAATATCATTTTTTTCTTTAGAATATTGTAAATAATTACAAAAATCTAATGGCCGGTTTCACCACCAAAAATTAAATTTTAAACATGGATTAAATAAATAAAAGCAAATCAAAATGACATGTCAAATGAAATAATTAACATTGCTGTCATACATTCGATTTGCTTTTATTTCTTTAAACCGTGTTTAAAATTTAATTTTTGTTGATGAAATCAGGTATAAGTCTATGTAACTGTACAATAAATTAGTATTTTAAATAAAAACGACACTCATTTCTTGAGCGTAGTAATTTACGTTACTGTTTTATAATTATTGTTATTTTATTTGTTATGTTTTATTTTAATATTGTCCCAATAGATAAGGCAATAGTACACTACAACCCGAATACTAAATTGCAAATTGGTATTTATACATTACAACATTTCTTAATACATTTTTAAAATTGGCAATCGGATAAATTTCATTTTTACTTTATTAATACAATTTTCGTCTATAGAATGTTGGAAATATTTACAAAAGTCTAAATTAATGTTTCAAATTTGTTTGTAAATAAAGCTCTTTCCGGTATTGATATGAAGTAAATTAAATAGCAAGCTGAGTGACCGCAAGTCGATTTTAATTAACTAATGAAGACAATTTAATTGCATCGAATAAATCTAATGCTAATAGCCGTTTCATGTACCGCTGCACTCCATCCTTTAATCTGCCCGTCACAAAACACTCAATCACGAAAAATCCACCATAAAAAATCACCTTTTCATCCCATCACAGCCCGAGTGCTTTCAGTTGCAGAGCGTGAGAGCAGATCAGCCCGTGTTGTTATAGTCTGTATTTGGACGCCGACACGACGGATGATGGAGAGATGTCGCCAGTGTCGCCACGGCGCGGACGGCGTGCTGAGCTGACTGTGGCGCGCGGTAGACTAACGTTGACCGGGGTGGGGTAGGCTAGGATACGCCCATCCACCCCCCGGGCTCCGCCTGCTGGAACACGCACGGCGCGAGCGCGCATTGAACAGCGGGATGTGTTCTTAGGGGTTGTATGTTACATTGCCCATTTCAAGCAAATTTTTATTTTAATCTGTACAGAAAATTATTATGGGGTAAATGGCTTAATGGTAAATATGAGAACCCGGATTGGACGACAAACAATTTTCACTGCAATAAAGTTATGGGGTAGGTGGCTCAATGATATCGAGTCGGCCTGTGGATCCTGAGAACCCTGGTTCGATTCCCACAGCCGATAAACAGTTTCATCCCCCATCACTAACATCGTTAGGGGCCATAATTTGACGGCTGGTAACCGTACTTGACGAGCATAAATAAATCACTTACCGAGATCTGGTAAAGTGCCACACTCAGTAATGGGTAAAAGGTGTTTTAATATATTTATTTATATTTATTTTATTTAAAGTTACCCCTGTGGCTTCCCCTCCACATCTTTGTGGGCCGTGCTTTGACGGATGGTAACTGCACTTGACGCACATAAAAATATCACTTAGAGAGATCTGCTACGGCAGAATGTCACGCCCAGTAATAGGTAAAAGGTGTGATGATATATTTATTTTTATTTTGTTATAATAAACATTACTTTTGATAATTATTTTTGCTTCAATTTGCTTATAAATAAATAAAATTAAAATGCGACATATTTCTTTTAAAATTTCTTTAAAATTTCAACTTTTTTCATGTAGCGGGTTGTTTGCAGATATTTCCGGATATTCCGGTTTTTCTGTTAAACGATCTAACATCTTAGGGGGCGTGATTTGACGGCTGGTAATCGCACTTCACGCGCTAAAATGTATCACTTACTGAGATCTGCTTCGGCAGAGTACTATACCCAGTAATGGGTAGAAGGCGTAATGATATATTTATTTATTTTATTTATGTTGGATGCTGGGTTGCATGAAAGTTTTATCGGTTCATTAGCAAATAACGGTTCAATAAATTTTAGAAAAATCGCTATTGATACTGTTGCCAAATAAAAAATTCGTTAAGTAAAGAGCTCTTTATTTTTTTCTTGCAACTGAGCATGAGGGTTATAAACCAACCCTTATTATTTTAAAATGAAGATCTGCTAAATCCTAGCATGCGTGTAATGCTGGTGACCGTTACACAACAGTCAACTGTTTCAGGCGTCGACGCTTGACACAGAGGCGTGACGTCACGCCAGACACGGTAACTATGACAACGGCGCGCACACAGCCGGCACGCTGCACGGCCATCGCAGTCGGTGATGACGGTGGCGTTGGTGGCAACGGTAGACAGCTGATCGTGACTCGTTTGTCCACTGGCGTCACCTGGGTGAAGGTGCCTAGGGCTACAACTCTAAACGAACAAATATACCTACATACAAACACACCAATGCTTGTGTACAATGCTTAATTACTATTTTAAGTAAATACTTCACAACTGATGAAATTAAATTGAATTAAAAAGAGAAAAATTGAGAGAATGCCAGGATTGGAACCTAGGACCTATGAATTACGATCATATGATTTAAACCAACCAAGCTACAATCGCCATGTAATTCAAATCTGATTTTATTCCATTTTTTTTTTGTATTTTGTTATGTGTCATAGGCAGCCTTCCTCCCGCGACTTTTTCATACACAGAAGACTTGACACGAGGGACATCTACAGTGACACTCCTATTTCAATGGAGAGTTATACAATTGACGTCACGCCAGAGAGAGATGGAAGGGAACCAAAAGAAAGAGACATCTCGTACTAGTGAGATAGTTAGTTAACAGACCACGACTAATCAGATCATACATTTAACATACGATGCAGATTAAATGGCATGTTAAGAATATGCTCTAGTTGATCATGGTCTGTCATCTAGCTCTCTCACTAATACGAGATATCTCTTTTTTGTTTCTATTTTTAAATGTATAACTTCCCATTGGTAAATATACTCCTTAAATAACAGTGTCACTGTAGACGACTCAACTCAAGTCTTTCAGAAGTCTTTCAGTATATTCATGAGTCATGGGATCGAGGCTGCCTATGGGTACAACAAAATAGACAGAAAATTGGAATAAGACCATATTTGAATCCAGGGCATAATTGGTTTAATGCAAACATATTTTTAAAAAAATCTAGTGTGGTCACCACACAACATATTTATTATGAAAAACGCTTAATTGAATACTTATGACTTGCTCCTTTCGTTTGACAATTATTATTTGATATATAAATCTGAAACATGTTTATGTTTTTTGTTTCTATTGCTACTATGATTATTGGAATATATTATTAAATACATAAATTAGTTTTTCTCAAAATTCTACGCATATACAGGAAAACTTCAAATAACATTTTATGTTCCAAATATTTTTGCTAACATCTTTTATTTGAAACTTTTTTTCGTAACTGTTTCCATTTTTGAAATAAATGGAATTTATTGTTTTATGTGTCCAGTAAACTTCCTCTTCCGGTTTTTCAATTTAATTCAAAATCAACTCAGCTCTTCGTATTTTCAAGAAACTTATAATTACCAAGTTTCGTTAACAAATCTTATCTCATTCATGAGATATTGGACACTTGGACACGCATCCATCCATCCACACACACACACATACACACACACAGGCATCATTGAGAAAATGATCAAAACGGATTCAGTGGACCTCAAAACACGTACTGTGTATAAGAAAGTAAAAACATGAAGTTTTTCTTTATGAAACGAAGAAATCACATTACGAAAAATGTTCAGTAAAGGACAAAATATTTAAATGCTGACAATTTTCTCCTTAGAAATTCTGTCTGTTCTTCCTGGTTTCCTTTCTCTTTTTCTTGATCGCAGTGTGCGTGTTTGAAGTAAGACGCGACTTCACTAAGCTTCGACTTCTTTAACTTCACCGTACCCCCGTCTACGCCATCGGGAAATGTTTTTCACTTTCTTCTCTTTGATGTTTTAACTGTGAGGTTGATTCTATGTACGGTAACTTGAAATATTAACTTAAAATATGTTTTAGGATTATAAAAGAATTTTGTTTTTATTTTTTATGAAAAAAACTGAATGTAAATATAAATAGGAGTATTTTTAGAATTACAAACATGAAACATGACGTTGGGCACTGAACAGTGAATATTAGTGTTGTTTTAGTTTAAATGAAACAATTATAAATGCAACACGAACTACAGTACTTAACTTAATTAGATGACAAAATTGTTTAATTTTGTTTAGGAAAATGACATATTATAGTACTTACTCGTACTATAATATTGTAAAATTATTATTCAATGATCTAACTACAAAAATAAATCACTCTTTGATTACTCGTAAGTAGATGAGTTAACATTTAGATATGCGTGATTCTCACGCGAACATAAAATTGATGTCACCAGATAACAACTTGAAACGAAACAAAATCAATAACATTGAGAATTATTAGTTCTCATTTAAAGTATACTATTTTAAAGCATTTTCAAAATATCTTCATTATTTCGGCATGCTATATTTATATTTAGTTATGGTACGAGTAGTATCTCAAGTTTTTTTTCTGTAATTCTTCTTCTTCCTCATTTACATCTCTTTTAATCTTTCGAGTGTAATTTAGTTAAATTTAATTTTGTAAATAACAGTATCGCACCTTCTGTATTATTATATAATTATTTGACATGTC
This sequence comes from Pterostichus madidus, assembly GCA_911728475.2. Taxonomy (NCBI): domain Eukaryota; kingdom Metazoa; phylum Arthropoda; class Insecta; order Coleoptera; family Carabidae; genus Pterostichus; species Pterostichus madidus. Next base: position 5,537,084 of record OU452313.1, on the reverse strand, counting down.
TTAAACTTAAAATTTTACCCAAGTTTTACATTGCAATAAAAAAATTATCTCTCAATTTATATTAATAAAAATATGCATATTTATGCAAAAAATTATGAGGAATACAATGATTCATTTTTCAGGCCCGTATCTAGGTTAGTTTTTGACATATAGGGTAAGGGTATTTAGCGAAAAATGGTCAAAACGAGATGAATTTTGAGCAACATTTTACATTTCCGGATGCTATATCTCAAAAACTAAACAAGATATAAAGATGCACTCAACGGCATTGAATTTCTCGTGTTTTAATTGACTTATAAACTTATTTTCAGCGATTTAGATTTTTTGAAAATTTCTTAAGGGGTACCCCTTAAGAATTTTTGATTTTTAAGCCATTTTCAGACTTATTGCTCTAAAAATCTTCCTCATCCGAATATTATAGTAAAAATTTACATACATACGTATTTCGACGCGTAGAATCCAATGGTGAAATCTCTGAGTTCGTATCTCTTTTAGTTTTCAAGATATTGACCTTAGAAATTTGAATATATCGAAAATTTTGGTCAAAATATCAAAAATAAAAAAATTGCTGAAAATATGTGTATAAGTCAATTCGGACCCGAGGAATCCAATGCCGTTGGGCGCATCTTCATATTTTGCTTAATTTTTAAGATATAGCCTCTGGAAGAGTTTTTGATTTTTCTAAAACTTGCTAGTATTTTAGCAAAGGACTTAATATTGGCCCTACGTCCTTGAGACATTGTTATTTTTTTATTTGTTACTCTGCACAACAGGAACTTAATCCGAACTACAGTACAGGTGGTCTACAGCTTATAATAGAATCAGAACCACTCTGACACGTTAGTATTTTTTTATTTATGAAGTCAGTGTGATAAAAACGCACGACCTCTTACTATGTTAATTAAGAAATACTAGATGATAAAGAAGTATCGATTTGACTTAATTTAAAATACATTTTATTTTGTTACAGTTGGACGGCTCGTTACATTACACAAAATTCAGTATATCTGCTGGTGGTGTTGGAAGAAACATTTGTGAAGCCTTACAAAAACTTGGCGCCACTCCAACACTGCTCTCTGTCGTCGGAAATGACAACCACGGTGTGTACTTGCGCTCTCTACTCGACGCGTCTAGTTCTAAAGGCATAGAAACTTTAACCAACACTACGACTGCGCAATGCACTGTTGTTCTCGATTCAAAAGGGGAGTGCAAACTTCTTTTGGGAGAAATGGATATTCATAAACAAATAACACCGGATTGGGTGAGTGTCATATAATTTATTATTAATACATAAATATACCACATTTCATTGAAATATATATCACTATACATTAGGCAATGTAATCACAATTGTGCAAATAAGCTTTATCAGTAGATTTGTAAAGATAAATCATGTCATAAATACTCTCTCTCTCTCTAACCGTGTAAATATCGCAGTCTTTTCGTTATTTTGTTTGTACGACGTGCATAGTGAAACAGATTGTCGAATTTTATATTGTGATTCACTTTAACCTCATCCCACTTTTGCATGATTCTGTACGATAAAACAAAACTACCTCTATTTCCATCGAGGACTTCCTCGATGAAACGATTGTGTCTCATTTCACACGTATTATTGCGTCTCATTTCATGTTAGCGTGGGCTGTCATTTTGGTTTTGCTTTGTGTTATTTTTTCGTGTTTGTTTATTTTATCAGTCAGGGTCAGTGTTGTTCCTAGGTGCACTATTGTACTAGATTTAGTACAATGAATAACGTTTTAGTACATCAGCACCCCTTTTTAAAATCTAGTACTATTTTGTTATTTATACAAGAAAAAATATTTGAAAAAAAAAACATCTTTTTTTTCTGAAACTGACATTTTAAACAAATTTTAGTTGTAATGATTGGTAGCACTGGTGTAGTTGAGTAATGTTGGCAATGTAGAAATTGATTTGACAGACATTTACCTTTACCCGCCATCGTAAGTCGCCGTATGTTTGTGTCGTGCATGAGAATTGAGATTGTAAATATAATAAAAAAATTATAATTTGTATTACCTATTCAATGTTTTGTTTAACAATAAAAGTTATTTTCAATAACATTTTATTCATATATTATGCTTCGCCACCATTTTCTGAATTTAGTACAATTGCGTCTATTTTAGTACAAATTTCCCCCAGAAATTAGTACAATTTCTTTTGCCCTTGGAACAACACTGGTCAGGGTGCGTTCTGTTGTTTCATCGATGAGTTTCTCGACGCTCATTAATGCTCCTCGACCAGTGTGCCATTGGTATAAGGAAACATGTGCTACTGATGCAAAGACAACTTTATCAAACAGAATCATACAAAATTGACATTATCTTAGCTTACAAAAATCTTAACCTTTCAATCCCGAAATTGGTTCGTACTCCTCATAATTAAAGCTATTAAAAATTGATGAATTGATTGATGCAAATAATGTTTTGTAAGCTAATATCGTATAATAACTGGACCTGAACACGAAGCTTTTTTTTACAGATTACGACTCAACGGGAGCTGTTGATACGGAGTCCCTTAATCGTGGTAGACGGTAATCTTCAAGTCGAAACTCTGGATTGCGTGCTGGAAATTGCAGAGAAATATCGGAAACCAGGTATGTGCAATGCTAACATTAATTGAAAGTAAAGAAAAGGTGCAACACAAACGAAGGTATGAAAAATATGATATATATTTCAAGCATACAAAATATATAAATTCAAAATACATAAAACGATACACTCGCATTTAATGAGAGTCATAAATTTTGGACGGATGACACTTAATACTGAGTTAGAATAGCATATACACTAGTATCGACTGTCATTTTTATTCCGTTGTTGACAAACGATTTGACGTCATAACATGGCAGCACTTTGGTAGTCGGTTTTGCACTAATTCGTTCTATTACTAACTGATATTTTTAATATAATACTCGGCTAACGAAATTAATACTTCAAAAGATAAATATCTTTATTATAACATTTTTGCACAATTTTAAAAATTAATACAATTTCAAAGATGGGCAACTTTCATCTTTTAGGTTAATTCTAAAAATGAAAAAAGTAATATATGACCGCAATATAAAAAACTTTTTAAAAAGTTTATAGTATTTTACATTACTATACTGTATCTGTTTAAACTATAAAGCGTTGGGTGATATAGAGCCTACGATTCCAGGTCTCTGATTGATTGAAACGCGAACCGAGTTTACATAGCTAAATAACTGACGCGGAGTTACAATCAACTGACAGAACACATCATAAACTTACAAATTAAAGTTTTGAAACTTTGTTTTATATTATTTTCTTTTCTTTATTTGAAGACAACACATTAATAACCAGGATATAATAATTTTTGAAATCCAGAAATGACGCCAGAATTTGTATTATGTATTTAATATATGTAAAAATGGCCGCGCTCGAAGTGCCATCTACTTTATAGTTGAAACGGATAACAGTTAGCTTGCTTGTATTGTACAATATTTGTTAGTCATTTGTTAACAAAATTAAATATTTTGTACTATGCCTAGATGACATTTCAAAATCTTCAAATTTTGAGGTTAATTCTTAAAATTATTTTCCGTTTTATAAACCGAGCATAAATCATGTATTAATATTTTTAATATAATGTATTCGTATAATATCAGCAACAAACAAAAAAATAATTTACCGGCTAAATTCTATACCCAGCAGAGAAATACCCATGTGTAGTATCAAATTTTTCCGCCAGATGTCATATTGTAACGTGTCATTCTATTCTAACTCACTGCTTAACACTAAACTTTAATAAACATATAAAAAATTAAATAAACACAAAACATAGTGTGTTACGGTGCTTTACATATAGCCATTACGGTTGTGTAAGTTAGGGTGCATCTGCATAATTAAATTACGTGACTCACGCCTTAATTCATAGCTCTGACGAGTTTCTTTGTACAAGAATAATGCCGCAAACGCGTGGAAAAAGAATGACAAGCATGCGAATCCATACGACCAGCTTAAAAAGTTGAAGTTCGGGTACATCAACCAATCTCTTCTCACATGACTGCCTCCGAAAATTGCAACAGCGAAGAACAAAAACACCGCTGAAAGAAAATATAATTCATTGATTGATAAACAAATAAACTACAGGAACTCGGAATTATTAGAATCGGTCAAGGAGTTTCTGAAATAGCTCGCCACCATTTTGTTTCAAGATGGCTGACAAAAATAGTTCATAACCTATATTTAAAGTTGGATACAGACAGAAGTGCCTCAAAGTTTGATGAAAATCAGTCAAGCTTTCATAAAATTTCTCGGCAACCATTTTGCTTCAAGATGGCTGACTTATTATAACCTATATAGGGTGTTAAATTTAAGTGTGCCACCATTGCTATCTCGAAATCTATAAGAGCTACAAAGCGATTTGAATTAAATTAATGTCAATATAATATGCATTTTCTCAAAAAATTTCTCTGTGCGGGTACTGAAGTTTGTATTAAATTCAGAATCAAATTCCCTTCCGCACAGAAAAAAAAAACTTGTTCTCATTTAAAATAAAAAAGTTGTGTCCCATATTTAGAGAACCACTGGTCCAAACAAAAATTTAGTTAATAGTTTTGTAATAGACTTGCAAAATAGTATTTCTTTGCTAATTTAACCAACCTTGTACCTCTTATATAGTTCATATTTATATAGTTTAATATTTTTGGGGGGCATGATTTGACGGCTGGTAATCCACCACATTTAAAATTACCCCTATGCTCCCCCATTAATTTTAAAATAAATTTATCTTCGGGGTCCCGATTTGACGGATGGTAATCCACATTTAAAATTACCCCTGTGCTCCTCCATTCATTTTAAAATAAATTTATCTTTGTGATCCCGATTTGACGGCTGGTAATCCACCACATTTAAAATTACCCCTATGCTCTTCCATTCATTTTAAAATAAATTTATCTTTGGGGTCCCGATTTGACGGCTGGTAATCCACATTTAAATTACCACTGTGCTCTCCATTCATTTAAAATAAATTTATCTTTGTGGTCTCGATTTGACGGCTGGTAATCCACCTCATTTAAAATTACCCCTGTGCTCCTCCATTCATTTTAAAATAAATTTGACGGCTGGTAATCGCACTTCACTAACATCTGTTATGACAATATTATAGGCATTATATTTATTTATAAACAAAGTTAAAAGTACGTTTCAAATTTCATGAAAATTAATAAGCCGTTCATGAGATATCTCGCCTTCATTTTGTTTCAAAATGGCGGATTAATCATTTATAATATAACCTATATTTATGGCACATCAATATTGTTTACGAAGTCTAAATTACTTACATGCTGTAGCGTTAGCAACGAAGTTAATTGCGGAAAGAATCCATTCAAATTGTAGAACAAATTCCAGAGGCCAACGGCATACTTGCATAGCAATAATAACTTGTGACATGAAACTAAGAATAAACGCCAAAGTGACAAACGTTTGTACTGCCATTAACCATCCTGGTAGAAGCCACTCTCTAATAATATAGTACTCCTAAAATATAATTGCATTAAGTTGAAGTATGAATCATAGTTCACTATATTTACATGACTAAATATGTAGTGACATCCATTGAATAATTGGTAAAACTGATTGTAGGGATAATGGAATTGATAGAAACAATATTCCCATAATCCCATATTCTTGAAACTTGAGAATGTTTCTTCGTATGATTGGACCCAGTACGGACTAAAAACAAATAATTAGTAACGGTCAAATTAATTTTTTTTAGCAACTATACCTTGCAAAAGCTATGAGTAAGAACAATCCTGCAATGTATGTCATAATTCCCCCAAAAAACAGGTAGCCTGTAAATAAATAAAACATTTTGGGGTGTGGTAAATGTTATTGTACATCTTAATGTTTTTGTTTACTTACTTGAAGCTTTCGGGTACTCATTATTCTCGAGAGTCATCTTGAATGATTTAGTTCGTTACTCAGTTCAAATATAAAACATAACAATTACGTATTCGTTGATAAATGAGTCGTTTTTCGAGAGAGAAACTGTAAACAAGTTGTGTACGTTTCCTAGTGCGCCATTTTGAATTTCACCTCCACTACTGCATACCCACCTGTTTAACCACGGTCTATTAGATAACGGATTGACTTGTTCTCTCTCTAACCACACCTATTATGTGTCATATATCTGTTTAAAATTAATCAGTTCTTGATTCATTCCTTAATTATTTTATAAATAAAAACAAGAGATTCTTAAAAATGTTTTATTTTTATTAATCATAATAACATTCATGTAAAACATATAAAATTACGAACATTAAGAACATTATTCTTAACATATGTATATTTCTTAAAATCATTATCTTAATTAAGGCAGCTTTAGACCCAAGTCGGGAGATTTTAAAACGATGTTAAAACGATCTTAAAGTTAAGTTTCTTAGGCTACTATAAATTAAATGTACGTTCGTTAAAAGATTTAAAGATGAGATTTAAAGACTTTTAAAGTATTTTGTACATTTTGGACGGAAATACAAGAGATCTGGAAGAATCATTCATGCTTTGCTCTCATGTTCCAATTCAAATCTCGTTTGTGATTCTTTCAAAAGCCTTCGTTTTCTTGTTTGTACATTCGCATCAACGAAAAACAATATCGACGCAATAAGTAGACTCACTACACCAATAGCAGCAAGGATAAAAGACCATCCAAAGAAGTTATTATCATGTCCTGGCATCCAATCTTTTTGATTCGCACTGGAGGCAAAAATTATTACTCCAATACCTCCTAAAATTGCTCCAGAAAGAAGGATAATTGCTATCACTTTTATAAGTGAGATGAATTTCTTTTGATCTGGCCCACAGAATAAAAAGTATAGTAAAACCAAGATAGCTCCGATTATCACAGATATGAAGGCCAGTGTGAAGAAAAACTGCGTTGCTATCATGAAACCTTTGAAAAAGAAAACAAGATCGTTACTATAGTTACTTGAAATTTGTTTGTGTAATTTACCTGGTATTAAATATCCACGGATCTTGTCATACCCAGTCGTAAAGGGATCGTAGATCCATCTACACCCGACGAAAAATCTTCTTTCTTGTCTGTCTTCAAGTGATCGAAAACAATGTGTCCATAAACCAAATCTGTCTAGTTTGGCACCTGTTATTCTGTAGTCTGATACCAGCCAACTGGGTGTAGCGAATGCTATTACTACGAATAGTAAACCAACTACAAAAAAACCTATACCAATATTCCCTGATAGTGAGCGATTCTTCATTTCGTCTAAAAAAACAAAAACACTAATATTTTTGAGTTCATTGATAAGTTGGCGTTGATAAGCATTTGAAATATAGTAAAAAGGAAGTAGTCTACTAAATGTCTGGACTAAATAGATAAGACGACCAGAAAAACTTTGAAGATAACATAACTTGTAGTAAAACTAGTAGTAGTGCAATACTTAGATAACTTATCGTTTTTACTATAATTTATACTTATAAATATTTACTTTGCATTGTGAAAAATAAATTTTTAAAGCACTAAAATTAAAATTTCTTCACTCATCTGCTGTGCACGTAAAGTTGTAAACTATGTTCTTATTGCTACAAAAACAAAACAATTATTAATTTCCGATGATTTCACTGAGATATCCTTAGAAAACAATAATTACGTATTGCAATTAATTATTTAAAAGGATGATTCACTTTTCGCCACGACTGTACACAAACACAAATCTTACCTATGTGTTTACTTGGAAATGAACAACTGAACTGATTGCGCGGTTTTTGTTTTCACCCACTTTCTAACAATTGAATTCGTTGCTATGAAACAACATAAGGCACGCCCTTTGGTAGTCACATTAGTAGTTTTGAAACTCGTTACTTTAACAAATGAAATACTAAACACTTTTTACAACTACACCTGCATATGTTTCTTCTCCCTCTACCACACCTTAAGAGGTTTAAGCATACGTTAAGCACCAGTGACCCTCAACCTATTGAACGCGGGAAAATTTCTCCCAAAACGAAATATTTCACATATTAACTTGTAATAAGTACAAAAATATGATAGATATTATACTAAAAATAATTATTTCGAAAGCGATTCTAAAGTTATGTGGGTTAATTTAGTAAATATTTGATACTTCAATCAATTTCGATTGTTTCAAGGGTCATAGGGTCACCACTTAGCGAAACAAAAGACGTTCAACCTACTTTTTACTGCATCAAGATCAATAAATAGATTTTATGAAAATTTTATCATACTACGTAGATATTTCTAAATTTACGAGTAATGTATTAAGTATTCATGAGAATTCTAGAACTCTGCTAAATTAATTTAATTAACCGCGTCACTAACTTCTGTACATACTTAATTTCTTGTCATCAGTAGGTGTGTGGACGTGGTTAATTATATTCATTCATTGTCTTATTATGGAAATTCTTCAGATGTTGCACAATACTCGCATGCATGAAGTATTGACAATAACATGAAAAACAATTGTTTTGTAACAAATTATTAGTAATGAATGGGTGCTTTGTGGAATAATTCTCATGTACACACGACAAGTCTTAGTTAGCGGTGATACACAAGGTCAGATGTTTTATAGGATATGTGAAAAGTAGAAAATACAATAAGCTTCTTACAAAATCGAATATAAATATATTCATTATAAAAATGAAGCAATACATAAGACAGGATTTACAAAAGATTTTGACACTCCGCTGGCAAATACTTCAAAATAGAAACCATTTTTCTCTAAAATAATTCTGAACGTGTCACGATCTTTTGAAAATAGCTTACAACATAGTATAATGGACGGTCTAAAACGCTAACTAGATGCGTTAAAAAATTAATAATATACAATTAAAAATTCACATAATTATCATTCATTAACAACGATATAATACTATAAAATAAATGACATTTCATCGGACGGATTACTTTTAAGATATGTTATTCGCTTATCTTCCTATAAGGCTTGTTCGTAAAGGCGTGTCAATTTTTAAAATGGTATCTAAAATACAACTTTTAAAATCTGAATTCTTACTAACGGCACATTACGTTAGACTTTAACAATAATAAAGATGTTGTACATTATCAGTTCTACAAACATTAAATCTGTACATAACTTTTTACATTTTTAAATATCTGTATGAGACGTTTTTCTGGTTTCCATGGTATACTGTGCTGGGGGTGGTTGTTGTTCTCGTAATCTTCTATATTTAATTCTTCTAGCTTCAATTAGGAAGAGAGCTCCCGCGGGAAACATAAACAGTGATCCTAAAACTCCTAAAGCAAAGGACCAGGAGAGATCATTATGTTCCCAGTTTGGCATCCAGTCTCGTCTGTCCCCATTTGCCCCGAAAATTAACACAGCGATCAAACCGAAAAACCCTAAAAAAATCATTCCAATTTTAATCAACCATATTTATACCTTTACTCAAAACATTAAAATAACTAGAGATACTCGATTTACTAGCAGATTTATAAAACGGATTAGCGCTAATACCACTTTTAATAATGTCGATAAGTCTGTTTCAGGTTGAAACAAATTTATAAAATAAATGAAATCCTAATTAACACTCTTTATAACCCAGCTTAAAATAAACTTGTTTCTTGACCTGGAAAGAGAGGTAAAATCTAAATATGAAATGGTATTAGCGTTAATCCGCTTTTATAAATATGCATATAAGTGTAAATTTAATGAGAGATACTCGATTTACTGGTAGACTCTGAAAGCGGATTAGGGCTAATTCCTAAATGAAATAGATTTATAAAATAATGAAATGCTAATAAATAATATTTTTAACCCAGCTTATCATAAACTTGTTTCGGGAATTGGAAAGAGAATTAAAAACGAAATAAAAAGCGTTAATCCGCTTTAAATCTTGTCTTAGTATGAAAGGAATTATGAACATCTAATAGAAACGAATGTGGAGTACCAAGATGTTTGAAGATTAATTTTAGGGTGAATTAAATAAATAAATGTTTGCTCTAATCGTGTTTATAATGGTGTGTTAGTGCCTGCTTTGATGTATGATAGTAAATGTTGAGTATTGATAAAGCAGCATAAACAAAAAGGAATTATTTCCGGAATATGTTGGCGACTGATTGAGATGATTTCGAGTGAAGGAAATAAACGAATAAAATCGCAACGAAATTTATGACTTTGTGAAATATTTTCAACTTATCAACAAGTAAATATTGATGTTATTTTGTTCATTATTTACAGATTTTCGGATCTATAAACCAATAGATTTATTACAGAATTCCGTCATTAGTATAAAAGGAATGATGAAAATAGATGAAGCGAAAGTAGTATACCAGTATAAGAATGTTTGGTAAAAAATAATATACCCATAAAATTCCCTCCAGAAATAATGTACAAAACTTTATTTCATTTTGATGTCATCCTAATAATTTATACTTAATAACAAATGTTTAAACAGATTCAGGAGTATTTTGGTGCATTTGAGGGTAAAAGATTGCATGGATGATCGGAATAAATGGATAAAATTGATTCAATATTTGTTGCGTGAACCAAAGATTCTAAATGCAAAAAATAAACGAGTTAGATAAAGCAAAAGGGATGTACCAGGTAGAATGTTTGGCAAAGATTAAATAAATAAACAAAATGCTAAGTGAATGTTTCCTGAGTTCTTGTTACACATAGCGTGTTGTTATGTATGTATGTTTGTATTATTTTTAATTTTCTCACCTGCTAATATCAAATCGCTTCCCGTTGTCAGCAGTAACAATAGATACTTGTCATGATGTTTACTACAGAAACAATACATCCAAGTTAAGAACAAAGCAACTAAAGTCAACGTTAAACATAACGTAAAGAAGAACTGAGTAGCTATGAAGAATCCGGGTAGTAAGAAATCGTAGATAATGTAATACTCTTCTTCGAAAACCCACCAGCAGCCAGTAAATTTGACCTCATAACTAAAACAAAAATTATATTGTTGTATTCGTTACCAAAACGGCAAAAACATTTAAATTTTGATACTTACAAATGTCTATTATCTTCGAACCCTTGAAAACAAACCTCCCAAAGCCCTAAAACAAAATTTAAGGTTAGTGTTAGTCATCATAAAAACAGTTTTGCATTCACAGAAATGCACCACTCCCACTTGCTAAATTTCAAAATTTGTAACTGATTTTTACCTATTTTCTCAAACTTTGGATCCTGTAGGGTTCCATCTGTCTGTAGCCAGCACGGAGTACTGAAGGATATTATAACAAACAGAGCAGCCACTATTGTTATTATTATTGCACAGAGACCTGTTTTCGTTTTGGTCGCCATGTTTTACTAGGTGATTACCACCTGTTGACTTCTTGCGCATTATGTTTACCATACCACGACCAACTAGATTTCAAATTTAGAGATCATCCTGACTAATCCATATATGACTAATCACACATTCCAGAGCTCCATCTACGACGAAACTGGGAACTATACATACAAACGCACAATGACTGCTAGTATAAACGTCGATTAAGGGAAACTAACTTTATTTTTTAACCTTCAAATGTTTCTGATTTATTTCTGCCAAAACATGCTTCAACTGAAACTTGTAGAATATTTAATTTTGTTCGTCTTTTTTCCAAAAATGTTTTCCAATGTTTCACAGCAAAAAAGAAAGTAGTTAACTGCTAGTTAATAACCCTTTTAATCTGTTATTCATATTTATTTACGAGTATGCTACTATGTAATACAGGAAGGTAATTTCAATTATAGTTGAGTCCGGACTCACCGAGCCGCAGTGTGCTAGTTTATATATTTTTATCTTGACTGGGATTCGAACTTGAACTTTCTAAATTTGAATGCCGTGCCGCACCACCGTACTGCCGTTAGCTGTCAGCAATAATAACGTTTCAATTATTAAAAAATAATAATAATACAGCGTAATGCCAGTTATCCATAAATCTCTATAAATAATATATTTTGCGCGTAAAACCGTCAAATTGTCCCCAAAGATTTTGTTGATAAATAAAGAAATAACGTTTCAGTTCAGTCTACTATTACCAATTCATGCCAAAATATTTTATTATTAAGTAATACTAACCAATAATAATAATAATAAAATATTTTTTACAGTATTTTTCGAGCCCACAGACGTACCAGTAGCAGGAAATCCATTCCATTCAACATTCTCTAAAAACATAAAATATATTTCACCAAATATAAACGAATTACGTTTTATAGCAAATTATTTAGGTATTCAGCTGCCTACCAATTCTTCCGATATTCTCTCCGAAGCTTCTGAGCTTGGCAAACTTGTAGCAGAATATGTCGACACTATTTTTATAACTTTAGGATCATTAGGACTCATGATCATTAGACGAGGATCTGCAACTGATCCATTGTTCGGTTTTGACAATAAAAATGTGGATATACAAGTCCGACATTATACGACGACTGAAAATAAAGACCTTGTTAATGTTAGTGGTGCTGGCGATTGTTTAGCCAGTGGCCTTATTTTTGCCATGTTGACAGGGTGTCCAGAAAATGTCTGTGTTTCTGTTGGTTTTGCTGCTGCTAAAATGGCCTTAAATAGTAGAAGTGCTGTGCCTTCTGCTTTATTTGATAGAACTCATGTTTCTTGGAATAGAGAAGCACCCTACATTCAATTATAAGATAATTTTATTTTTATTTATGGACAACTTTTTATTATGATACTTTTTTAACACTTGATCAAGTATTACGTGATTTTAATTAATAATTTTATAACGATATTATTTTTGTAACTATGCATTGTACTGATGAGTATTTTAAAATAAAAGTTCCTGATTAATAAAGAGGAATATCCTACTTCCTTTCTTTTCCTAAACTTTTGGGTGGAACTCGGTTGCTATGTCAATAAGTTACTATGTAAAAACTGTCAATTTCTCATTGGAAATTATAGATTTGTCAGTTTTATTTAAACACTTTAACGTTGAAATTAAAAATGACGGGATTACCCAAATTACCGGGATTAGTTTTTTCAGATCCTACTGTAAGTGCCAAAATTATTTCTTGAACTTTTAAAACTAATTAAAAATTGCAGATCAACAAATTTCATGTTTCTCAAACATTTGATTTCATAAATGGGTACAGTATCCCGAAATCTAACTTTTCTGGAATTGGAGGAAGAGAACTTGATGTACAGTCAGTTCATTACGTAAAAAATCAAGATCCCGTTAGGTCTAAAATAAAACTTAAAATAAAATTGACAACGACTTCAATTTGAGATAAAATTTCAGATTTGATCCTTCTTTAACTTATGGTAGGACTAGAGGACCAACTTTACCTCAATTTGTGCCACATTTTGTTCACTACGACAAAAAATGTTTAACATTTACTGCATTTTTCAAACAATCTGTTTATGAATCTCCTAATGAACACTACAGAGTTCGGCAAGTTAACATTATTTACTTCTTAGAAGATGATACCATCACTGTCATGGAACCTTTCGTTCGAGTAAGTATTCTAGATTTAAAAATAAATATACTATAAATTGCAATATGACAAATTGAACAGAATTGTGGTTGGAAACAAGGACGACTAATTCGACGATGTAAAATACCAAAAACTGGAGGTGGCGGTGATTATTGGCACTGGAAAGATTTAAACGTTGCGAAAGATTTGTGCTTTAATGGAATGGTTTTTCATACAGTTGATTGCGATGGCTTTACAAGGGTATATTTTATTTATTAAACAATTAGATGTTATAATTAATTAGTTAATTAATAGGAATATATGGCAAGTCAAGGAATTGTTATTAATCCTACTGAAGATATGCCTCCAGATCCATATATTCAAATCAGAGAATTAAATGTAAGAAATCAAACAAGAGTGACACCACCTTGTGATGATAAACTTCGACGATTTTTGGAATACGACGGAAAGATATTAAAGTACTTGCACATATTATAAAATAATATTTTTTTTAAATATAAAATTGATTAGGTTCAACGCAGTGTGGGATAACAGAGCAGCAGAATACGGAGAATTAAAAGAATATGTTATACTTTATTTCTTATGTGACGATACAGTATCAGTAAAAGAAGTTCACACAGAAAATGATGGTTGTGACCCTTGTCCTTTATTGTTAAGAAAAACTAAACTTCCGAAAAATTGGATGGATCGTCCAATAACATATCCTTCAGTATTTCTTGAACTTACAGATGCAGAAGTTACAGAATATTACCAGCCAAAAGATTTCATTGTTGGCGAAACAATTTTTGTTTTAGGACGACGATTTTTGTTGTATGATTGTGATAAATTCACAAGAACTTATTTCCAAAGTGTCTTACATATAACGCAAGGACCTAAGATTAATGTTGAGGAAAAGAAGAAACCAACATATGAAAAAGTAATTTTAATAGTAGTTGGTGCAAACTTTTATTTTCGCTTTTTAATGTTTTATTTCTTTTCGTATTAAGTGCATGCCACCACATGGTGAACTTGGTCTTGGTAGTTTAGAAGATTCTTTGCAGAACTGTTTCATGACTATTCCTACTCGTCCAAGACGCGATGAAATTCGTTTAATACACAATGCAAATAAATATTTGCGTTATACTATGGAGTTGGATTGGACTCATCCTGAAGACAGTATTCGAAAATTCCTTTTATTGTATTCCTTAGCCAGTGGAACTTGTCGTATCTACGAACCTCCTCTACGGAATTCTGGAATCCTTGGTGGCAAATTTTTGAGAGATACACTTCTTGTAAAACCTGGAGCTCATCCTTACAATCCTGATTATTATACTCCTGGTGATTTTTATATTGGAGCTATTATTGAAGTTAATTCACATAGATTTAGAATAACTGGAGCCGATTTGAATGTATATAGATATATGCAGGCCAATCCGGAAAAGTTTTCAACCGAAGTTATGGATAGTCTTCGTAATTATATGTTCAATGAAGGGTATCTTCAAGATGATTTAGAGGTACTAAGTCTTGAATTAATTTTTATTTATAATGCTTCGTTGAATAGTGTGAGATTAGATCAAGTGAATTAATAAACTCTATTGAAGAAGCAGTTGGCACTAGGTGAAACATTGTAGAATAAATTCAAAAATAACACTCGATTTGTTTCACAAAATATTTTGTGAAACAAACCGAGTGTTATTTTTGAATTTATTCAAGTGAATTAGTTTATATACTTAGGAAATGCACATATTGACCGGAGAGCGTTGCTTGTGAATATAATAAGAAATACTACATGAATGACCAGTTTCACCAACAAAACTTAAATTTTAAATTAATAAAGCAAATCGAAGTTACATACCATATGGAATAGTTGCTATTGCTGTCAAACATTCGATATGCTTTTATTTATTTAAACTAAATGTAGGGCCAGTTTTTCAATCACGGGTTTACTCTCGATTAACTTTAATCATGATTAAATAATAATGGTAACAATAGTTTCCATTATTATTTAATTATGATTAACATTAATCGGTGATTGAAAAACTGGCCCTTAAGATATTAGTTTGGTTGCTGTAACTATCCATGAGTATTTAAAATGATGTAATTGTGTCTAATTTAATGAATGAGACAAGTTAGATATTTGCAATGTACAAAACAGAATTATGTCTGAAATTGTATGTTAGTGAATGATGAGTGTCATATTGAGAAAAATGTTAGAAAAGTGCTAGTAAGTTAGTTGTACTGGTTTGCTCATGTGGAACGTATATCGAATAAAAAATTGATAAAACATATAATAAGTATGTGAAATTGAGGGTGTAACATTGGATAAATATTAATATTCCGTGAACAGATTATTCTCAGTTTAAAGAATAAATGAGCTGATATGAATAAAAATAAAATGTAGATATAATATAAAAGAGATTAATGAAAAGTATATAGAAGTGATTGAAAGTTTATTGTATGACGAATGAGTTTATATGGAGGGAACTATGAATGTAGTTGTAGCGAGGGTGGTGTGTTAGAATGAGAATGTAAGACGAGGATTGATTTTTTGATGAGTCTGATAAAAATTATAAATTTAGATGTATTAAAAATTATGTGTTGGTGTAAGAATATTTGGAATTAAATAATGAATATAATGAAGAAATGTTTTGTGAATGTTTCAAACGTTCATGTTACTCAATTTGAAACAGATGAGAGATTGCGTGATCGATTGAGGAATAAATTGATGATTATGATTGAAGGTTTGTTTCGTGAACAAAAGATATCTATTGGGGGTGGAAAAATAAATGAACTTATATGAACCCGATTATAAATGTGGACGAAACGAGAGTGATAAGCAAGAATTTTGTCTTTATTAAATAAATATTTGTAAGGTTTCGTGCTACCTCATTTAATAATAATTTTTGTAATATAGGACAATATTCACGAAAATGCAGAGATTCAACGAAAGAAAGACATAGACAAAATTGGAAAACACCTAAAAGAAATAAAAACAGAAAGAGAGATATGTCTAGACAGAATAACAGAAAATCTAACAGCAGAACTACCAAAAACCGAAAGTGAACAAGTAAATATGGTTTTAGATACTGGCAAATTACCATACCAAACAGAAGTGTGCGAATATGGCATTAAACCATTAACTAAAGTCTGTCCATATGATGTTAAAGTTACCGAAAAACCCTTGGATGCAAAACTTCCATGTCCTGTATCAGAAGAGTCTTACACTGTTAAATATCCCAAGACTGCAGAGCAAGAACTGCAAGAATATTATGACGATGTATTGAGGAGACATGAAGAAGCTTGCTTGAAGGCAGCAGAGTATAAGAAATATGTTGAGTGTCTTCCAGGGACTGTATCTACAAACTATGATCCGCAATTGTCTAAGAAAGTTATAATCAGCAAAGAAGACAGACCTCAACCTTCTAAAGATAGTCCATGCGTAAAGAAAACAGTAAGATTTATAGAACCAGAAGATAAATGTCAACAAATGAAAGATGATGTTTGTGGTTTGACTGTACCAACTACCCAGTGTGACTGTACAGAATATAAGCCAATGAAATGATAATTGAAATATTAAATAATAACATTTATTTATTAGGCAAGGTGTATAAATATATAATGTGGTTTATTTATAAATATATCCAATATTGGAATGCGGTACTTTCATGCAACATACACAATAACTAAAATTATGACTAAAATTGTAATTAACATTCCTCCTATTAAAATTAATTTATCCTCCCCGACTCTCCGTTCTATTAATCGCATAGTTGCGTTACTTAGTCCCAAAGTGTTGGCCATGTCCACGATTCTCCGGTGGGCCCCTTTTAGTGTCCCTCTTTGATCTCGTAATGATTCTAATATAGAACTGCCTGATGATATCATGTCATCCACTCCGCGATTAGCGTTTTGTAATGAATTTTGATGTTGAATGGAATAATCCATATTTATAGCTGTGTTATCTGGATTTGGTGCAAACCTTCTGCTTAATAATTGTTCCCTTTCGTTTAATTCCGCAGTTTTGCGAAACTGTTTTTGTTGCCAAGCTCGTAAAGCTGCCTACAATAATTTATCGGTACAATCTGTTTAAAAAATTATCGGTGAAATAATATCGTATTTACGTACTTGCAAATGCCTGTTGTCATATTTTAATTGATCATATCTCATTTTGTAATTCTGTCGTTGTGTAACTGGGATTTTAAATAAATAAATATCCAACTTATCGCAATTACTGCAATTTCAATATTTTGTTAGGTTATATCACTCCATTATTGTTTTTAATTATTACCTGTTCACCGTATTAATTTTTGTCTGAATTTCATCTTCGATCTTTTTTGAATCACCTTGGTTTTTTTCTAAATTTTGAAAGCATTCTTGAATTTCTTGGATTAATCTGTTTGTTGTGTGGTATAACGTTTCCATTGCTGGTTGCTGGAAAATTAAGACCACGTCAAACGTCAGATTAAATTCCGGTTGGAAGATTTCGATAGTTGTCTATCTCCGGTACTAAATTTGAACATATCAACTCTCAAAAAAGAACTATTCTTATAGAATGTAGTAATTTGAAATATATTATTGAATGTATACGCGTAGTTGGTTCATTTTAATTAAATATCAGAGAGTTAAAAGGATAATAAAGGTTTACGAAAGTATTTTGTAAATTTAAATATTTTTAAACTAACTCCGATCGCGCTGAAATTCTACATGCAGCTTCTACGGCACACACAATGAGGTCACGAATATCCCCCATGTTTACGTTAGTAGAGAAAATATTTCACTTTAAGGATAGTTCGTATCTCCGAAGATATCGTAAAGGAAAACGTTTTAACCAAAAGCTGTAGAGAAATAAAATAATAAGAAACTTTTATTTGGAATATTTTACTAACTTAGATTTTGAAATAAAATTAAAGAAACATTTTACTTTTTCTTATTGCGTTGTATCCGAAATTGTACCTTACGTTCAATTTAATTTGAAATTATTAAAATATTAATTAGCAATTTATATTGGGTATTGGTGTCTGAGTGATATTACTCATTTGCGACAGTATATCAATTCAAAATTAGGTACTTTTGAGTTATTGGTATAGAAGCAATAAAAAACTAAAAATGGGCCTTCAAGAATAAGGATCCATCCACACACCTATTATTGTAGGAGCTCACATTCAGACATAATTATTTTTGTAAAAATAAGGGAATAATTTGAAAATACAAAATTTTGAAGTTGTGATACTCTTGTCGCAAATGAGCGATATGTCAATTTTATATCGTCACTATTCATTATTAACAACTTAAATTAGTAAAATTCATTGTTGAACTTGAAGATAGTACAGTAGGAGTAAAAATTTAATGATTTATTATTACGACATTATAAATATAACACAGGATTGTACGGTATATTATAAACAAGTACGATGAAACGCTGATCAGGAGCCGTCGATAATAATAATGGAAGAAAGTAAAAATATCTTATACTTATTATAATCACTTTATATATTTTACGAGTAATAACGACGAATTTGTGCATCTATGTTCTTTCTAATGCATAAAAAAATTAATCATTTAGAAAGAACACATTTTAAAACTTTAATTTCGAATATATAAATCTAAGCGCAAAATAAACTTTATACATTTCAAAACGCGTTTGCAAATAAAATAATCGTTAAACGAGGTTCAGTTCCTATGAAACATGATGAACATAATCTATCTTAAATCTATTTTTATTGATACATATACATATAATAATTCTGCATTGTTAAATGTGTTGGCTGTACATTAACCAACGGCGTCGCAATATTCGTCGTCGCATTTCTCGGTTGGTTGGTGATCACATTGACATTCTGCGTGATGAGTTGTGGTTCGGGCTCCACATACGCCGTGGTGTTCTGGGGACTATTGTTGTCCTGGATGAGTAGGACTTGGCCGCTGGGGGCGACTACAGTTCCCGGGGGATTGCGGTGAGGCATTCCCGTGGGAGGAATGGCTTGTGGTTTGCGTGTTGTCACGCTGGTGTTTATACCATGTCGACGTTTCATATGTTTGTTGTAGTTGGGCCAGTTGGTAAAATGGTGTTGGCATTCTTGGCAAGAATAGGGCCGTTCGCCGGTGTGTTGACGTCGATGAGTCTGAGAACATTTTTAATTTAATTTTAGGATTTAAGGTTCTAATTTTTTTTTATTTGAATTTATGACTTCTGCATGAATTTTATTTTTTTAATAATGATGGGCAACGATAGTTAGCATAATTGACGTTAATTAACCGGGTTAATTTTGGTCTCATAATTAACCGGTTAATTTTAATTTTCTCGCCATTTTAGAGTTTGGTTAATTTAAAATATAATATAAAAATTAAAAGTACTTTAGTACTGTGTTTTTATTTTGTTCTCTCTCATCATTAACATCTTTGGGGGGCGTTATTTTACGGCTGGAAACCGTACTTCACGCGCATAAATACATAATTTACCGAGATCAATTATGGTAGATCCAGTAATGAGCAAAATGCGTGATATATATATTTTTTTGAAAGGTAGTTCTTAGTTCAGCTTAAAGTTTAGGTTATAAATCTTAGTTTTTAAAAATATAGTTTTAATTATCATTGTTATTAATTAAGTTTTTCTTTATTTTCAGGTAAGTGGCAACATATTTCTAAATCGGTTGCATCGTAGTAACAACTCAAAATCAAACTAAAGAAGTGATACTTACGGTAAGAACACCTTTAAATCTAAAACATTTTCCGCAAAATTCGCAAGTGAATGGCATAGCACCGGTATGAATTCTGTGGTGTTCTTTTAGAGTTCCT
This sequence comes from Pterostichus madidus, assembly GCA_911728475.2. Lineage (NCBI taxonomy): Eukaryota > Metazoa > Arthropoda > Insecta > Coleoptera > Carabidae > Pterostichus > Pterostichus madidus. Next base: position 5,516,887 of record OU452313.1, on the reverse strand, counting down.
CTTTCTCGGAACTGTCGTCCACAAACATCGCACTGGTGTGGTTTTAAACCACTGTGGACGCTGCCGTGTTTCTTCAGTCTCATTAATGTCTTAAATCTAAAAAAAATCGGTGATTTTTTTTTAATAATGATAATTCATTTAACTTACGATTTTCCGCAAATTTCACAACTGTACGGCCTAGCAGCGATATGTGTTAACATGTGATTATCTAGATTGCCTTTTTGGATAAAACTTTTTCCACATTGATCACATGTGTAGTCTCTTATACCTAAAAATAATTTAATAAAAAAATAAGTTTCTATTTAATTTATCTATTAAATCAACAAAAAAAATATGTACAGAAATTATAAAAATTATAAGTGATAAAACATTAATCGGAATTCAGTAATTTTTTTTAGTTTTTTTTATTTTGTCGACGTTTCGACAAAATAAAAAATAAAAAAACTAAAAAAATTGACTAAATTCCGATTAATATTTTATCACTTTCAATTTAATCTACAGTCAAATAAAAAATATATCATTTCTTATAAAAATTATATAAAAAATGATGTTTATGTGCTATTTTTGTTTGTCAGACGGATATATTTATTAGGAGATTGAATTATCAGAAATAAAAAAAATAAAAAATCGGACAACAGTAAATGAAGCTACTAAAATTATTTTGTACGTTACCTGTATGAATTCTTTTATGAGCCATCAAATTTGGTTTAGTCCCAAATCTTTTCGGACACTGATCACATTGATATTTATTTTTAACTTCAATCGGTAAATGCGATCTTTCATGAACATATAACGCACTTTGCATTCTGAAATTTTTGCCACACGTCGTACAGACAAACGGACGAGAATCATAATGCGTGGCTCGATGGGTTTCCAGCAATTTTCTATTAGCAAAAAATTTGTTACATGCATCACAGCTAAAAAATATTATTAATAATATAAATTTTTAATAAGTATTTTCGACTAACATACCAAAATTTTAAATGGTACCGATGACTTCTAACATGTGTAATAAAACCGTAATATTTTGTATAAATTTTTGGACATTCTACACATAAGTATTTCGGCATTTGTTTATGTACAGTCTGATGATGATTTCGTAAATCCATCACCGTATTTAATTTTTCATTACAATTTACACACATCCAAGGATAGGTTTCCCAACCTTCTATAGGACTTCGAAGGATTAAGCTACCGTCCTCGTTCTTTACAGCTTCACTTGCCCCAGATAACACTGACAAATTATCATCGTCAGTGTCTCCAGCACCGTCAGTATCATGTACCGATTTTTTACGGGTTTTCCGACTCTATAAAACTTAATTAATACAAAACTTTAATTAACAAATAATTAAACTAACTTTTGGTCGGCCAGGTTTCCGTTTTCCTGTACCATTTCTATGTCTGCCTGTCATTCTGCGTTTTCTTCTGGTGGTTGTAGGAGGCTCAATCACATCATCAATGTCATCAGATAAATTATCTGCCTCGGCGTCTGTGTCCTCCGCTTCTATTAAAATAATTAGTGTTAAAGTTGTTCTTAAAAAAAAAAATTATATTCGTACTTAGTTTATTTTGATTTGCTTCATTGAGTATACACTCCACAAATTCAACAGGAGGAGGGTTAGTTTCAGGTTCTCGCTTTTCTGATTTCATTACTAAAGGAATAAGAGGTTGATCACTGTCATAGTCAGCATCAGCAGCAGAATCTTCGTCTGATAAAACAGATCGTAAAGTTTCTTGAGCTTGCTGAACTTTTTCGTTAAACTCCCAAGTGAATTTAACCCTTTCACAACATTTGTAACAAATACTTTTGGGAAGTTTATCTGTGGATAAAATTTTGATTTGGAAAAATCTGGTTATTTTTGTGTCCAAATCTTCTTTAACCCAGTATTCGTCTTTTATATTTAAAAGATCGTTTGTAGGTGTTGTTTCGGCACATAGACGACACAAATCTTTTTCGCCCATTCCTGAGTTACATGAAAATGAAAACTATTGGGCAATTACAACAGGAAATATAGAATTAATAAATTATTTACCACTTATTTTAATCTGACAGTACACTTTTATATAAAATTATTTTTCCAAGCTTACAGGCCATCTTCGCTTGAAAATGGCGGCCAATATTTTTGTAATGTTTGTTTTATTGTTTTTACATAAATTGATCAGTTTTAAATTATTCTTAAACATTATAATAAATATTGAAGTATTGTAATACTGTTCCAATGTAGATAAATATAAAATGATATAATTATAGCATCATTATTCAAATGTAGGGATTTTATTTGTTTCGGCAAAAATTACAATTTCATAAAAATAAATTGAGAAATGGAAATTTAAATCTGACTACTGTAAAATATTAAATATTTAATAACATTTTATGACTACTCCATTATTTCTTTGCGCTATCATAAATTATTAACTAAAATAAATAATAATAATATAAAGATATGAAACATGCGTACAACCAATGAAACGATAACCACCGTACGACGTAAACCAATGAAATTAAACCACGCTCTGACATTGCGTGGTCTTTTGGAGCCTGTGGTCGAGGACAGAATTTCTGTCAGATCAAGAATGTTATACGGACTGTAAATATTTGTGCATTTATTGGATGAAATGGAGCATAGTATGGCATTTAGCAATGTGAATTATTTTTACAAAAGTGTTTTATTTAATATGTCACCACTAGTATATTTATTATTAGCGGAATTATTTTTTAATGGTAAGAAAACAACATAACCTAATCGAATTTATCAAGATTTGCAATATGTATATTTTTTTAGTGTGCAGATCTGCATCACCAGCAGAAATCAATAAACATTTAGAATTAGGTCGTGATTTTCTAGCCAAGGGTCAATTATCTGATGCATTAAATCATTATCATGCAGCAGTGGGTAAGATTAGGTCTATATAACACGTATTACAAAAATACTAAAACGTACCTGATCTTGCAGAGGGAGATCCAAGCAATTATTTAACATTTTTTAAACGCGGATCTATATATCTAGGTTTAGGAAAAGCTAAAAACGCATTAAGCGATTTAGACAAAGTTCTAGAATTAAAACCAGATTTTGCAGCAGCCAGGCTTAGTAGGGGCAGTGTCCATTTAAAACAAGCCAATTTTGATCTTGCACAACTTGATTTTTACAATGTCGTAAGTTATTTCAACTAAAAAAATATATATATTTTCTAAAAAAAATATTTTTTGTAGTTAAGTTTAGGTCCATATAGTGTAGAAGCGAATGATTTGATAAACAGAATACAACCAGCCAGAGAATCATACGTATACGCTCAAAGTTTCCTCGATGCTGGAGATTACACCTCAGCCGTCCAATGGTTGACGCAAGTTCTAGAAACGTGCCCCTGGGCATCAGAAGTCCGACAACTCCGTGCCGAAGCCCATATGCAGAACGGGGATTACTTAGCAGCTGTTTCAGATTTACGTTCCACCAATCGCCTTCAATCAGATAATACTCAAGGGTACTTTAAACTCGCTAAACTTTTATACGAACTTGGTCATGCATCAGATTCATTAAAAGAAATTCGCGAATGTTTAAAACTTGATCCGGATCATAAAGACTGTTTTCCGTTTTATAAAAAAATTAAAAAAGTAGATAAATTTTTATCAGAAGCTGATTCATATCGGGAACAAAATGAATTTGTTAGTTGTATAGAATCTGTAGAAAAAGTTTTAAAAACTGAAAGTCAAGAACCAATGATTGTATTTAATGCTAAACAATTATTATGTACCTGTTATACAAAAGATGAGCAATCAGATAAAGCTCTTATATCATGTAATGAAGCTTTAGAAATTTCGAAAGAGGCTCCAGTTTTATGTGATAGAGCAGAGGCTTACATTCAGTTAGAAATGTATGACGACGCTATTAGAGACTACAAAGAAGCACTTCAGATTGATGAATCACTAAACCGCGCAAAAGAAGGCCTACAAAGAGCACAAAAAATGCAACACCAAGCCGAAAAACGGGACTATTATAAAATATTAGGTGTTAAGAGATCAGCTTCCAAACGAGAAATCGTCAAAGCGTACAGAAAAGCCGCCCAAAAGTGGCATCCAGATAACTTCCAGGGAGATGACAAGAAAAAAGCAGAGAAGAAATTCATCGACATTGCTGCAGCGAAAGAAGTGTTAACCGATGAAGAGAAAAGGCAACAGTTCGACAATGGAGAAGATCCTCTCGATCCAGAACAAAACAGCAGAGGTGGTGGTGGTGCACAACATTTCCACCATTTCCAATACGGATCTCCGTTCCAGTTTAAGTTCCATTTTAACTGATGGATAAGACTTTAGACTTTAACACAGATCAGTTAAGCAACTGTTATCTAACTGTGATTATAAAACTACAAATAACAGTGAACCGATTTCTTACAGGTTACAGTTCGCTGTGAAACGTACCGGTTTTTATGTTCATATCGGAATGAACAGTGTTTTGCGTGTATGAGTGTATGAATTCTGTACATATTTTAATGTTGTTAAAATAAATAATTTAACAATACAGTATTTTATACCTTTCATTAATGCCATTGTATTATATTTATCAGTAAACTAATAGATAACATTATAAAAGTATAATCACACATTTTTATTTATCACTTTATTAATAGTTCGTCAAAAAATAACTGAAATGTTGCAAAGTGTAAAATAATTTTTAAATTTGCGCGCGGTTTGTAAAGGTCGAGTCACAGCGGCGGAGTGGCGGCCGCAAAGAAGAATAATTTTTAGTGGAATTCAGTGTTGTGAACTTGGTGAGATTCGTGTCATTCTGGTGTGAAGTTGCCAGCAGTTCTTTCAGAAAGTAAATACGTCCGGTATGTATCGAAATGTGTTGTGAAGTTTATAATTTAAATTTTTTAATTAAATTACTATATTAATTCGAAAAATATTAATATAGTATTAAAGTCAATACATTGAATTATTGTTAAATATAATTTTGTGTTAAATTTATGTCATATTTCATATCGATGATGATGGAAAATATGTGATGTGTTTCTAACCAACATGTGAATTGTTTTAGCGATGGCTGACACCAGCAAACCCAAGGCAGAAAAGAAAGCAGCAAAGGCTCCGGTCCCCGCTGGAGAACAAAAACCAAAATTGAAGCGTCGCCCTTTTAAACGTCACGGACGTCTTTACGCTAAAGCCATTTTCACTGGCTACAAAAGAGGACTTCGCAATCAACATGAAAACACAGCTTTATTGAAAGTTGAGGGCTGCTCTGCTAAGGATGACAGCGTGTTCTATGTCGGCAAAAAGTGCGTTTATGTTTACAAAGCAAAAAACAAGACTTGCGTTCCCGGCAAACCTAAGTCCAAGAAAACTAAGGTTCGTGCTATCTGGGGCAAAGTCACCAGGTTACACGGTTGCACCGGGGCTGTCAGGGCTAAGTTCAGGAGTAATTTACCAGCTAAAGCCATGGGACACCGTATTCGCATTGTAAGTAGCAAAATATTATATTCGTGATTAACTTAACCCTACTTTTTTTGTCCGATAAATGATAACAACTGTCTGAATTTACACGTTTTATTTTTCAACAAAACTTTTTTTGTATAGTTCTAAAATAATTTTAAATATACTAATCCTGGGTTTCATGAAAGTTTTATCGGTTCATTAGCAACTAACGGCTCAATAAATTTCAGAAAATCGCTATTGATACTGTTAGATAAACAATTCTTTAACTAAAGAGCTCTTTATTTTTTCTTGCAACCCAGCATGAGTATATTAATATCCCTGTTATTTTATATTGGTTTGTTTTCAATGATGTTTTTGACATTTGAAACCTGAAGAGTACATACTCTCTTCGTGAAGACACTTTTTCACTGAGAATACAAACTTCACTTCTGTTACTATTTTCACATTTTTAATTTGATTGCATTGTTCCTAAATATGTTTTTTATTGTTTCAGATGATGTTCCCATCCAGAATATAAATAAGAACTTTTTTCATTGTAATATAATTTAAAAAAGGTCAATAAAAATTATTGATTACAAACATTGTTACTTTTTTATTTTAAATTGTAATAAACTTATTTATGTTGTAAAGTGTGTTGTGAACTTTTGTTACTGATGTTCATCTTTTTTTCGTGTCTCTTCTGTTTCACAATAGTTCTTAATTTGACAATAGATCACGTTAGTCTGGCAATTGTTAAAACAAAAAATATTAATATCGTAACTTAATGACATATTTACAAAATAGTTTTCATTAATATTAAAATGTTTTCGGGTCAAATAGAAAAGAAATTTAAAACTAAAAAACTCAAAATAATTATATTCTAGATTTAGAATTATTCGGGTAGTCATATCTCCCGGGATACGGTATAGCTAGAACCATTAACTCAGCTAACCATACAGATTTTTAATGATTAAATTTGTTTTTATAATTGAACTTGTTATAACAATTTAAATATTGTTAAATCATTTAATGTTTAAACGGAATAAATATTTACAGTTAAAGTGTAACACTTTAAAACTATTGTCAATAAATTTACAAATAAAGCCAGTATAACTGTATGAACGCATGCAACAATGACTTATACCCATTATTGTACTTGACATGCATTATTTCCATGACTTTTGGCGGTCCGCTTGGCACATGTTATAGCACCTGTAGCTTACAGTAGTTCCGACAAATCAAATGTCATCTCTCAAATGCATCCACCAATCAAAAGACGTGCATACTCCGCTCCCACGGTAATATTCGAAATACCTGTTCACCTACGTGTTACCTTTCCTAATCCCGTGTAGCATAATCAACAACCTACGGTCGCTACAACTTGACCAATCCTACACTGTTACAAAACTGTAACGTAAGTCGTTACGTGATGTAAATACACTCAGTCCAGCGAGTTTGGTTTTGTCGTGTGTATTGTTTGCAGTTGTTTCGTGTTGTTACGGACATTTTAGTGGATCTATGAGATATTTACTAAATATGGTTGTAGTTTTAATTAAAACATGTGTTTCTGGACGACTTTCTGACAGTTTTGTGTTGTTTTGATAAGTTAAAAACTGTGAAAATGTTATCAAAGTTATGTTAAAAGTGTACCACTTCTTTGATATGATGTTAGATATGCTGCAGTGATAAAAACAAAAACTATTCGTAACTCATTTGTTTGTTATCAATTAAAAACATAATACTGTCGAGTTTGTGGAGATGAAATAATTTTAGTTTTAATTATAATGTGGTGATTTTTTCAATTGTTGCTAACAATTGAATAGCTGGACAATTATTGTTTCCAACAATAGACGTTTATTTTTGTGCATTCTGCAATTGTTTATTGGAAACAATGGATCTGGGGAGAATTTGAACCGTAAGTTACATAATTTAACTGCTATTGTTTCGTTTTACACCTGAATAGCGCGTTCCGGAAGTGCTACAGAATGCGCCTTCATAACCTGCATATTTTAACTCTTTTATTTTTTGGCTGTACGTTGCCCTAAATTTTATCTCACTTACAAGGATGCAGATTTCCGTGCATTCAAACCGCAATAGTTGAGATAGTTTTAGTCAAGATAAATTTATATTACTACAGATCTTTGAACTTTACAATCATTTTTATTTTATAAACGTACTTTTACTTGTACAACTTTCCCCGATTAATAATATTAATTGTCGTATGCTCTATCATAAGACAGCAGTTATGATATTTTCTATATATTTTTACCACTTTTTGAATCTGTAATCACTCCCAGGCAGATTTACGGATTAGCGCTAACACCGTTTTTAATATTATCTATAACTCTGTTTCAAATTAAAACAGATTAAAGAAATTAACTAAATTTGATGCTAATTAACTCTCTTTTCAACTCAAGTTAAAATAAACTTGTTTCGTACATTGAAAATAGAGTTAAAAATGAAATAAAAAATGGTGTTAGCGCTAATCCGCTTTATGAATTAAGAAACAATTTGAAGTCAATCAGTCAATATTGTAATATATTTTTGCATCCTTGTTTTATTTTTATTTTGTAGACGTATTATAAACATGTGATTTTGTATGTGTATCATAGGGAAATAAATTAATATGAATATTTTAAATTCTTTAAGAATATATTAAATGTCAAATATAATGAAATAATTAGCGGAAATTAAATAAACAATACAAATATTTCATCTATGTTCTTATCGCAGCGATAAAGTAAAGTTTAGAAAGCAATAAAAGATTGTACAGTTATTGCAGTTTTAACTCCATTCAAGAACAAAAATTAAACTTTCAAGTTGGCCTAAGGACAATTAAGTTCCCACTGTTTGTAAACCTCTGTAGTAAATAATTACCGACGAATTAAATCGGTCCTACTTAAAACTAACTGTACATTATTTATATGTTTAAGTTAAATATAAAATTTCATTCTGGTTTTGAATATATTTTATGCTTGACGGAATTACTATAAGATGGTATGTGGTTACCTATAAAATAAATCCTGTTAAGTATGTTATGTTGCGGCATAAATTAAAAACAAAAACAACACGTAATACTTACATATTTTGCAGAAATGCATTTTTATTAATAGAGATAACATTTTATAAAGAGTTTAAAATTTTCAAATGAATTAATCTTCAACAGAAATTAGTAAAACAATATAAATATACATCAAGCCTTATACCCATTATTGGGTGTAGTATTCTGCAGAAGCAGATCTCGGTAAGTAATATATTTATACGCGTGAAGTGCGGTTACAAGCTGTTAATTCACGGCTCCCAAAGATGTCAGTGAATGAGGAGCCACAGCGATAGTTTTGTGGTGAAAATTGTTTGTCGGCTTTAGGAATCGAACCTGGGTTCTTAAATACACAGGTCGACTCGATATCACTGAGCCACCTACCCCATATTGTATTTCCTATATTACAAAAATCAATTTACTACCCTGTATTTTTAGCTAGAGCAAGATTCAAACCCGAGATATCCGGTTTAGAATATTATAATATAATGCTAACAATAAAACCGTACTGTCGGATTTGAGCAGTTATTATAAAAAAATAATAAAAAATAAATAAATATATCATCACGCCTTCTACCCATTACTGGGTGTGGTGCACTGCCGAAGCTGATCTCGTTAAGTGATATATTTTGCGCGTGAAGTGCGATTACCAGCCATCAAATCACGGCCTCCAAAGATGTTAGTAGTGGGAGAGCCACAAGGGTAATTTTAAAATGGGGAAAATTGTTTGCCGCCTGTGGGAATGAACCAGGGTTCTCAGGATTCACAGGCCGACTTGGTACCACTGAGCTAGCTACCCCATAAACAAATATAATGACAATTCACGGCAGCTTCGTAAAAAGTGTGGTTATACTTGCAGCTTCGTACGAGAGCAAAATGCATAAAAGTACAATAGAAATAATAGAATAAATGGTTTTAGTGAAATTGAAATCTATATAGTAATCATGTAAACTAAGGATTGTCATTAGGTTATCAATCGGTGAAAGAAAATCCTATATATTCTGTAACTGTATCATTATCTGTTAATGAGCGATAAGGTAATGACTATTTTTATTTTTCATGGTTATTATACAGATTATCACAATTTTTAAATTTTGAGACCGGCATAATTTATCCTAGCTTTTTTATGTTATATTCATGCATTTTGTTTATTTATATACGTAGCTTTTATTTAAAAAAATAATATAATGCAAGATTGAAAAAAACCTGGGTTTTTTTTTTGAGAAAATCCGACTTACTGGATTTTTTTGGTTTTTTTTGGGTTTATTTGGGCATTATTGGTTTTTTTGTAATATTGACAAATACCTACACTTTTTAATTCAAATTATTTAATTCTAGATTAATTTTGTATATAATGTTTAAAATATATATTATATACTGTTAAACATTTAAACACAATTTATGTAATATTATGTAATATTTTCTAAAAAAAATTATTTATCCACAACTCATATATAATAAAGACTTTATTACACTGATTTCAGTTGAATTATATGGCTCATAAAACACTAGTGTTTTATATTTCATAAAACACTGTAAACAACTTGTTACTTAGCAACCACTTCATGATTACCGTATTTTGAGAAACTATATATAACTGAACCAACGATAAACGTTACGACCAATTTTTTTCGATACCTACAATTATGAGTTGTGGATAAAATTTTGTATTACACTTGTGTTTTATTGGTATATAAAACACTTGTATAATAAATAACTATTATTTTATTGTGAATTAAAAATATAATAATCTCTTTCATGTTATTGTCATATTCACCCTGGGTGAATTTACTACCATTCAACCAAATGGGTTTTTTAATGTTTTTGTTTAGGTGGGTTTTATTAAAAAAATCCAGGTGGGTTTTTCTGGGTGGGTAAAATATGAACAACCCTGATATAATGACACCTCACTGACAGCTTCGTAAAAAAGTGTAATTCAATTTTTTTTTGTTATATAGCTGTTTTCTACAAGCTTAAAATGCATAAAAATAATATAGATATAATAGAAGTAAATGATGACAGAATGCCGAAATGGTGGTAATATATACAGTAATCATGAAAAATAAGGGTTGTTTTTAACTTATCAGTAACAGGTAATGATCGAGTTACAGAATAGGGCGGAATAATCAGATTAGAAAAAGGAAGGAGACAATTTGATTAAAGAAAGATGTACAAGTGTCATTTTAATTGTTTTTCTTAGACTTTGGTCGAAAGAGTCGACAACTAGCATCTGTAGAGAAAGATGCAACAACAAAATAATAATTATTTTCATGTTGTCTATCTTCTGGCGCCAACCTACGGAAAATTCTAAGTAATTTCCTTTTCCTCCCACTTAGATTGAATGTCAAAGCTCGATGTTAATTGTGCTGAAATTTTTCCATTGCGTCAATTTGTGTTGTTTAATTGATCTGTAATTAAAGAAACAATGTAAGAATCAACGTCGCGTATTAGATTATAAATGATGATTCTGTAAACTGACGTAACGAAAGGTGGAACTTTTCATAAAGGTCATTGGTGTGCCCTTGACGTTTTAGCGATTTTATACACGGAAAATGAAAGTGAAACCGAACTTTTTGCTAATTATTAAACAAATAATATGGGGAAATAGTTTCAGCTCTGAATTTTCGTGATCACATTTATTTTTTCATTGTTATTCAGAACGCACGATTCGATGCTGCTCGTAAGTTTGTTTGATTTAAATATCAAACATGTATTTCAAAAGATCATTAATATTTGGCATCGTACATTTTCAGATGTCCTAAATTATTTTAGAAACAAATTATTCAAATAAAAGATATGGAAAGTTCTCAATTAATGTATCTATAAAACAAACAAAAAATATCCCACCGAAATCATAGTTTAAGGTAGTACTAGCGTGAAATTTTTTTTTGCAGATCGGAATGAAATTTGGCACACGTAAACATTGAATAGTCATACGCATCTTGTTAAAATATGAAACACATTCATCGTCTGTGAACAAATATATTCGCTTGTAAAGTTGAGTTCTTATGGCGATTATCACTCAGAATCGCACATATTTGGTTTGTGTACCTCTAAAATTTTGCAGTTTCATTTAAAAAACTAGTATGATGTTCTAGAACTATCCATGTATATTGTATCAGAAGGAGAAAGTTTTTTATCGTTTAGTAATGGATGCAAAGCCTTGTTTTTAACGAAAAATTAAGAATCCCAATTTATAATGGCAACACTACACGGTGGTATGGTATTTGAAATTCACTAGACCAACAACCAGTTAACAATTCATGATATTCAAATCATAATAGGTATAAAACTCTTATTTTATTAAATTTTTATATTTTTTTGAGCGTCAGTTTCGCCACCGTCACACTAATACTACCTTAAATTATGAAATTATGTAAAATAAAAATATTACATGGATAAATTGATTGAAAACTTTATAAGATTTAAATGTTGATCTTAAATTTTCTAATTTATATTTGAAGTGTTTTTCTTGAGATCTTTTCTGAAATAATTTACAAATGTACAAAGATCTTTAAAAAATCTTGTACCTATTGTTTTTCTAATTGTGTAGATTTGTACAACGCCAACAATATTGCGTAAATGTCAACGCAGAACATTTTTTGCGCTTTGCGATGACAATAAACTTTTTGATGTTTAAATTTTATGGTTTGGAATTTTGTAATGATCTGCAGCATCAGAAACTTACGCAATAAATCAGTTATTAGTTTTCGTTACTTTACTAATGATTAATGATGTGGTAAATTACTTTTACTGCTTACTTCAGTTGTCTATATAGGAGTTTTATGCTAAAACATAAACAAGCAAAAATAGTATTTGAGTATTAAGGGCAGTAAGTGTTTTTTACGGATTGTGGATGATGTTATATCTATAACAGTACGACACTTACTGACCAATAACGACATTAAAATTTAGAAATATTTGACAATTATTTTGACATTTATAGTTTTCAGAATTGTCATTTTAAAAGTATGGATTAGTATTTGGATAATAATATTTAATGTTTATTTTTCTACCACCAGCACAGTAAGAATGTAACATCCTTGGCAACAGTGATGTAATTACCGCCCATGGGTTGTAAAGAAAATTTTACATTATTATTATAGTAACAATACATTAATCATCGCAAATAATAAAAACATTTCATAATTGTTACAGTAACAATACATTAATCATTGCACTTGACAGATATATTTCAAAATATTTGAATTTATATTTCACTGCTGATAGAAAAAAAAAGTTGTATGTACTATGAGAATTTAAAGTGTTCTTATGGACCAGTTGCATCTCTGTCCCTTAAGGTAGTACTAGCGTGAAAAAAAGTACTAGTGTGACGGTGGCGCCATCGGTTGTCGAGTGGCGAAACTGACGCTCATAAAAATATAAAAATTGAATAAAATAAGTGTTTTATACCTATTATGATTTGAATATCATAAATTGTTAACAGGTTGTTGGTCTAGTGAATTTTCAAATACCATACCACCGGCACCGTGTGGTGTTGCCATTATAAACTGAGATTCTTAATTTATCGTTAAAAACAAGGCTTTGTTGGGCTATATATCCATTACTAAACGATAAAAAACTTTCTCCTTCTGATACAATATACATGGACAGTTCTAGAACATAATACTAGTTTTTCAAATGAAACTGCAAAATTTTAGAGGTACACAAACCAAATATGTGCGATTCTGAGTGATGATCGCCATAAGCCCCATGTATAAGAACTCAACTTTACAAGCGAATATATTTGTTCACAGACGATGAATGTATTTCATATTTTAACAGAATGCGTATGACAATCCAATGTTTACGTGCGCCAAATTTCATTCAGATCTGCAAAAAAAAAATTCACGCTAGTACTACCGTAAGTTAGTAGGTAAGTGTATTTACACAATTTTTTATATATTATCTAACTTACGGTTCTATAAAATTTACCGTCATATTTGAACAAATATCTAACGTTTTCTTAAGTTGTGCAGATGTATTTTCATGATAAGACGATTGAAATACTTGTTACATGTACTTGAATTATAAAAACAGTTAAGTAATAAATGCATAATTATGTTATTCATAATATTTTCAGAAATCCTTGAACAATTAAAAATTTATTTCCGTTAACAGTAATTCATAAAACCATTTTATACATAGAATAAATTTATCATATTTCATAAATTTGTTATTTTGATATTATCAAGTATTTAATTAAAAATTAATCCGGTACGCGTGACATACTTATTAATTTAAAAATATTCTCACATAATAACATTAAAAAAACAAAATTTATAACATTCCTAAGCCTACTTACAAATTAAAGTTACAAAGTATGTATGAAAAAATGGACAATCGAGTAAAATTAGCATCAGAAAAAATCATCGCCAACCTAGAAACGTGGGTGTCCGGGCCATGACAGCGCCGAGTGTCACCTTTGACCTCTGTGACCTCAGCCACTTGAGTTCGCAGATTCAATTATATGCATCGCTGTACGTGGTTTCTTTTCTACTCATTGCGTGAGGTATTCACTTCTCTCTCGGGCACAGGTCTCTAGATCTTTCCGGAGCTAGTTAACTTAATTTTGACACGACAAAGTGAATGAAACCTCTCGTGTGTAGTGACAAGTTTTTTGATGTTCTTTTGTTGTTAGTCACCAGGAACATGTGATAGTATTCGCCCACTTAAATACATTTTGTTTCCTTGATAATTGCTTAAAAGGTACCTTAAGGACTAAATGAAATCATTTCATGAAAGAATGTTTTAATTTATTTACTTAAAATGCGAATGAAATATAATTTCATAAATACTGTTTTACGTTTTGAATAGAATTTTGATGATTCTTACCATAAATCGTTATAGTTATTTATGTAGCTATGTATAAATATCAAGTGTTGCCCATGGCGCAAACAATATTTTTCTCATTTCTGGGATTAAACGATCTACTTTATTTTTCCTTTTCGAGGACTGACTTGTCTGTTTTAGGGTCAAATTCATAGTCGTGGCTCACCCTCACCTCATTCTCAACTCACACTTAAAATCGAAGTAACTAAGGCAACTAACTCAAATTGTGAAAATTTTTGAGTTAGTTGCCTTAGTTACTTCGCATTGGAGAGTGAGGTGAGGATAAGATGAGAGTGAGTGACGATTGTGAATTTGGCCCTTAATCTCTATCCCGTTGCAACAAATATATTATAAACCTCAAAATATTTCACTTTGTTTATGTTGCCTAGGTTACCTTAACATCTGTATAATGCTGTCATTGTGAATTATATGTCAAGTGAGTATCAAAATTACTTCAAAATATAAGGATGGAAGTGCAAAAAATAGTGTATATACCATAGGACTAAAGTGCATTTAATCCCTTCAGCTGCAGGATTAAATAATGCACTTTAGTTCCTACTATTCTGTCTAACTAGTACTTTTTAATAACCTAAATAATAAATAATTAATTACCTGGCAACACTAAATAGAAGAAAAGTAATTTCTTGACAGTATTACTATATTAACGTCACTATTAATGCCCTGGGACCTATTAAAATCATATAATGGTCTAGGGAATTATGAACTAAAAAAATGGACCTTGAATTATGGTATTACTAAACAATAATGAACTAAAGACATAAATAAATTTACATATTGGTTTTAAAGAATCTCTTTTCTAAAGAAATGTCAAAACTACATTGTTCAAATACTAGATTGTTTTTATCTCGGCCTACTGCGACTGCAGTAAATGCATTAATTTTTTTATTCTTATATTGCGTTTTTCTCAAATGAAATGTTATGTCAGATTATACTTTTTTATACAGTTGCAATCAGAAAATCATCCTTTATTTTGTAGATTACTTGCCAATTGTTTTATAATTAAATAAACACAGAAATACCCATTTTCTACTAAATGCCAAGTAGGTTGGTCGGTAGTAATTCTCCTTGATCGCGCTGCATATATTAGGATAAAATTATTGTAAAAACTACCTGTTTGTAGAGTTCCTAAATATATTATTTTTAATTAACGTAATTGGCAATGATCTTAGCATTAGAAGTGTGTCAGATTCGAACGAAATTATTAGGTGAAAATTCATGTTAAGGACAAAGTGTTGATGAACTTTAACTACAATTTGTTATCTGCAATTGGATTGGTTTGCGTCTGGCTGTATACAGATTACTTGTTTAATAAATAAACAGCAGGTGAAACTTTATTTCATATATTAATAAGTATTATCTGCAGCTATATGATTATATTAATGAAAAACTATTATTGAAATATCGTAAACATAAGAGAGAGTCAACGATCCGAGAATAAACAATATTAAACAAATTATGTTTATTGTTTTTCTTTTATCTTTGTTCTCATCACGATTTATTTTGTAAATTAAAAGAAAAATAAGTTCAAGCACTATATTCAATATTAGAAAACTCGTAACACAAACTTAACATAATGCTCATTTAAAGAAAATGTTATTTAAAAAATATCCAATCCGTTTTAGGTATTTAACTAATGTTTATAACATAAACTATAATAACAACAAAAATTGAACAAAATGCAAGATTTATCGACTTAAAACACAATAAATTGTAACTGAATCCATGGCGACCGTAGCTTAGTTGGTTTAAAGCATATAATCGGAGTTCATAGGTTCCAGGTTCAAATCCTGGTGGTATCCCAATTTTTCTCTTTATAATTATAATTTGCTTTCTTCAATTGTTATTTATTTAAAATCGTAGCTCAGTGGATAAAAGCGAGGTAAAACTTGCGTTTTTTAATTAGCAAGCAAGAGGCCGTGCATTCAAATCTCACTGACTTCTGCTTATATAAAAAAAAATACGATTGTGTCTGAGTGGTACGGATTCCACTATAAGCCGTAGGTCCCCTGTACTGTAATTGGGATTAAGTTCCTGTTGTGCAGAGTAACAAATAAATAAAATACTAAGGGCCAGTTTTTCAATCACCGATTAATGTTAATCGAGAGTAAACCGGTGATTGAAAAACTGGCCCTAATTAAATTAAAATAACTGGTGGATAGTTAACAGAAGAAAAATACCAATATGTAGTACAAAATTTGATCAACAGATGTCATAGGTTTTACAATGTATCAATCGCGAATTTCCCTTTTAAGGCATAATGCCAATGGCACACTGGTCGAGGAGCATGAGTGAGCGTCGAGGAACTCAGCGATGAAACAACAGAACGCATCCGTCATCAGTGAAAAATAGAGGCGCCTCTATTTCCATCCATGAAACGATTGTGTCTCATTTCACACGTATTATTGTGTCTCATTTCATGTTAGCGTGGGCTGTCATTTTGGTTTTGCTTTGTGCTATTTTTTCGTGTTTGTTTATTTTATCAGTCAGGGTGCGTTCTGTTGTTTCATCGATGAGTTCCTCGACGCTCATTCATGCTCCTCGACCAGTGTACCATTGGCATTAGGTTTTTAAGTACATCTTCCCAAATTAAATGTAAATAGATAGTATTTAGAAACAGCTGAAACTTGAAAGAGACATTTTCAAACTTTCATATTTCGCATTTTTGCTTTTCCAATTTTAGTTGTTTTGCATTTATTATTTGTTAAATATCTGACGTTACGCTCAAGTGACGTTATAGTAAATTATAATTCAGTTTAAATCTGATATTTAACGGTTAAATCAAACATTGAACAGCTGTGTAGGAGAACAGTTATAGACAACGGAGTAAGTCCAGCTATACTTTATATGTTTACTCGACCAGTACTTAATATGAATTTTATAAAGTAGGCTATTAACAAAGATGTAAGTATATTTACATATTAAGAGACATTAAATCATTTCGGAGACAGTGAGAATGTGTAATAATAATAATTTGGTTACAGTTCTAAAAAATATGAATAAACAATTCCAGTTATTTTCTGTAGGTTTGCAATTTATACATTTCCATTTTAGCTAATGAAAATGTAACGACTGTTTAAATTAGCATGTTTAATTATCTTCAGATCTTGGATATTACGCAATGTATTTTTTTTATTAGTAAACTTGATAAAATGGTAATTTTCTGTTTTTTATCTGTTTCATTTATCTTTCTTAAGATTTCTCTATTGAGAATTACTAATAATTAAACAGTAATTGTCGAGTAACTATAATAAAAATTAGATACTTATGAAGTCTTTCGTAAAATTTAAGGTTATGTTAGTTAATATATAAATAGAGAACCAGTATTGCCGGTATCAACCACAATATGGGGTAGTTAGCTCAGTGGTATCAAGTCGGCCTGTGGATCCTGAGAACCCTGGTTCGATTTACACAGCCGACAAACAATTTTTACCAATAAAAAAAAACTACCTCTGTGTCCCCCCCACTACTAACATCTTTGGGGGCCGTGATTTGACGGCTTGTAACCGCACTTTACGTGCAAAATATATCACTTACCGAGATCTGCTTCGGCAGAGTGCCACACCCAGTAATGGGTAGAAGGCATGATGATATATTTATTATTTTTTTATTTTTATTATCAACCACAATGATTTCGTTAATGTAATTTAAAAATGATAACAGTGAATCATTTAAAAGAAGTTAGTCAACGGCCATGGCTGCACTCGTTGGAACTGATCTAAGCGATTACGCGAGTTAAGTAACGTTGCGCGCGGGTAGTACTTGGATGGGTGACCGTCCAGAGAAAACCCGCGTTGCTGTTGACCATAATGGCGGCATATGACCTAAGTAGTTGGTCCGCCAAAGAAGCCACAGAAAAAAAAAAAAAGTTAAAATTGCTGTCAAAATTTAAACTATAAATGCACATTTGAATATTTGATAATTTCGGCGATTTTTTCAGTTCTGCATTATCTTTATAAATACTAAGTTTAAAAAGTATTTTCTAATTTGTAGAATTATAGTAAAAATAGTATTTAGTTCTGCTTTTGGAATAAAAATCATGGTTTTAGTCGTTCTCAAATTCGGGTCATTGTCAAACTATCTAGAGCAAGAAATCTAAGATTTTTATTCCAAATATAACTTTCCGGCTTAATAACTTCATTATTTAGTTTGTAGTTCTGATTTATTTAAATTAAAATATTGACATTTCAGAACACTACTCGTACAATGTCGCCAGGTTAGGTAACATAAAAACGTACATAAAAAAATATGTAAATAAGATACTCATACAGCGAATTTTATAATTTCATAAGGAAAGATAGCCATTCTTTGCAGCTATTTTCATTTAAATACAGCAAAACTATGAAGCAAAAATGTATTTTATATAACAATAAGTTCTGAAAGATTTTTCACTAAGATAAGTTTGTTTTTGCCGTCAAAAAATTTCATATAAAATGACAAAGGATACAATCATTCGCTCCGAAATACAATGTCAAAAACGTCAGTTGCACTTTCGTCTTTCGTACAGGGGTGTTCCACCTTCCGTTATAAATTTAACCGTCAAAACCAGAGAAATGTGCAGTTGATTCTCCAGATGTTGAATTTGAAATCTTGAAAAGTGAATGGACTGGTCACCGGTTGAGAATTTTGCTTTTGCCGCCCTTTCAATTATAGTAAAAGTGAGATTCTTGAAATTCTTGCGCAGTAACTAGTATTTGAATTTCATTTACATATTTCTGAGCGTAATCTGAATATTATGATGTTGAATTTAGATGCAATTATAAATTAATTGTATGCTTTCCAAGAAGAAATACTTTTTATAGAATATAAATTTTAAAGAATGCTCATATAAAGTAAAATAAATATAATGTACAAGGTGATCAAAAGTAATTGTTTTAGTTGGTAATACAATACTGGAGATCTTTTTATTCCATAGTTGGCACAACCCTAGATAAAGGCAAAAATACAGAGTGATCAAAAGTAATTGTTACAGTTGGCAATAAAAAGAACTACTTGAAATTGGTAAGCCTGATACATAAATTCATTCCTGTTGTTGACAGTTACATTTAAAATTTAAATTTGAGTATATTTATTATTACATTTATTTCAAAAGTATTTCTATTACTTAAAAAGTCAAAATTCTATTAACTGTCAGACTCCTGACATAACCTATTTGTATTTATTAGAAATGTCAAATAGCATTTCCGCCTTTATCTGTATTGCCAACTGTGGAATAAAAAGATCTTTGGAATTGTAATACCAACTTATAACAATTTTTTTTGATCACTCTGTACTATTTGACATGCCTAATAAATACAAATAGGTTATGTCAGGAATTTGACAGCTAATACGATTTTGACTTTTTAAGTGATTATACATACACTCAAATTTAAATATACATTTTTAAATGGCACTGTCAACAACAGGAAATTAATTTATGTATCAGGCTTACCAATTTCAAATAGGTTTAAATAAACTCTAATATGATCTTGTCACCATTTAATTTTCGAAAAGTGATTTGGATTAACTTTTTTAAATCAGTCCAGAATAAGATTAACAAATCCAAAATTCAAGATTAGCTAAAACTTTCTTGAGAATCAGGCTATTATTCCTCGTGTACACGGGAAAGTTTTCTATAAACTTTTTAGAAAGAAGAAGAAGTGAAGAAAATTTCTTCAATATTATTGCGGCGCTTCTATCGGTTTTGTGGAAAGTAACTAACTTCA
The DNA here is from genome assembly GCA_911728475.2 of Pterostichus madidus. Lineage (NCBI taxonomy): Eukaryota > Metazoa > Arthropoda > Insecta > Coleoptera > Carabidae > Pterostichus > Pterostichus madidus. The sequence goes on along the minus strand of OU452313.1, from coordinate 5,496,885 downwards.
TTCGTATGGTACAGTAGTTTACTCATTTCATATTAAAGAGTAACACACAGATTTCGTACAAACATTTTGAACTTGGCGTTTCTCAAAACCAATGAAATGCTTCATTGTGTCACGTGTCTGCGTTTTAACCAATCCTGTCATTATTATACTGAGAATAAAGCTCTTGTGATTATTCCCGGGAATTATCTCTGTAGATGCCTTTTTGTTTGTGACAAATGAGAGGTCAACGGGTCAAGTAAAATGTGTGAAAAAAATCGATTTAGTTCCATTTCAGATACAGAAATACACCAACAAATTTTGGAAACAACTTCCAAGAATACATTAATAAGTAATCAATTGATATGGACCCAGTTCAAAATCTTTTAAGTTGGATGAATCGACCTCAACAGCTAAGTCAAAGAATAATCTAGTTAAATATAACTCGAGAATTGGATAAATTAGAAAATAATTCTCCAGTATCTTTCTCAAACTTGTTGCCATTTGGCAATAGCCACTCAAGCCCTACGGGCTTTCGTGACTATTGCCTGGCAACAAGTTTTCGATAGATCTGTCAAATTATTTTCAATTTATTCTCACCCTCTTGTTATATTATTACTGATAATACATGGGACATTAGATGTACATTTATATTTTTTGTCAAATTCCTTTAAAAGTTAAGCGCAGTAAGCATGTTTTATAAGTATTTGCATCTTGTATTTGTTAAAAGTCAGTAAAATTATCGTATGCATAAAAAGTGCAATAGTAAATATGAAATATTTACTTTTGTAAACTGTAATATTTCATCATTACCTCCGGACTTGTCAAGGTACGTTAACAAGTGTTAAAGGGGCATTCACATTCGCATTAGGTCAGTGTCATACAACACATCAGCTTTTACTTCAATACTAACATGTTTCTCATTTGTTAATGTTACCAGTTTACCTGCGGCAGCTATCTCCGAAATATTCCATCCACATGTGCATCGTGTTTGATGAAAGGAAAATTTTATAATGGTGTTTACAAACTAAACATTAATTTGTTTCAATTATTTTATTTTATTTGTCTTCCTGGTTCTATATTTATGATTGTTTATTAGATATTAACAAATATTTATAATGTTGAATAATTAACTTGTCTTTAAAAGGGGGTTTAACAAAAAACTGGCGCTGTTTTTTTGCCATCGAAAAGGAATCATCATTCAATGTGATATTATCTACAAAACAAGATGTTATTATGTTATTGGGGTTTTTTGTGTTTCACAAAATTGGAGAACAGACTAATCACGGAAAACTTAAAGTAAGCATCCGACAATCCCCCTTGTTCTATTATTGGATCATTAATAATTTCGATTGATGATGTTAATGATTCTATGACCAGAATAACTTAACCTGTCATTTTTATGTTATTTTTATGCAGTTTGCTCAGATACTACGAGATTGCGTTGATCACAATATGTCAAACTTAGGGTAAAGGTATATTTTCAGTTGATCTCCATAAGCTGACCTTTGCTGTCACTTATATTTCTTTGTTTTTTTCCTTTATTTTTTTGTTTGCTACTATTGTTTTTTTTTTTTTATTAATTTATGTAGAATACTTATAGTTTTATTATTAGTTTCATTTATCTTTTAACTTTTAGGTACAAATTGTAGTACATAGTTCTGGGGGGGGGGGGGGGTTTCAATAGAAAAAAATAATTTTCCGTGGACACTGAAATAGGATTCAATTCTTTAAGACATTGAATTATTGCCGATCTAAAACTTTTCAATTCTGAACGTATGTCCTTCTAAAGACCTTTTAATTGATACTAAACACGATAGGTTTCGAAGGTAATGAATTTTTTGGTTCAACCAGTTTGAAAATTGAAAATTTTTAAAATATGGTTCTATATAATTCAGACTACGAGAAATCGAATGCCGTTGAGCGCATCTTCATATCTTATTTAGTTACGGAGTTACAGTGATTTTTGACTTTTTAAAAATTTCAACTTTGAAGGCTCATATCTCGAAAACTAAAAGAGATATTGAAATGCGGTTTAAACGAGTGTATTTCTCATGGTTCAGTTAACTTATACTGATATTTTGAAAATTTTGATAATTTTACTATTTTTTTGATATTTTCTTTTGCCCATATTTTAAAAACTTGAAGAGATAATGAAAATCTGTGAACACCAGTGAATTCCTCTCGTAAAAATACATACATATGTAAAATTTCAGAATTTTTGCTCCACGGATACAATTTTTAGAGCAAAAAAACTAAAAATGGCAAAAATTCGTAAAATTCTTAAGGGGTACCCCTTCAAAAATCTTCAAAAAACAGTGATTTTTCGTTTTTTTGTAATAAAAAGTTTATCTGTACGAATTTTTGCCTGAAATTTTGCATACCTATGCACTTTTACGAGAGGAATTCATTGGTTTGTACAGATTTTTAATATCTTTTCAATTTTTTGAAATATTGAGAAATAAAAATTTAGAAATAAATTGTAAAATTTTCAAAATTTTCAAAATTTCGGTATAAGTTAAGTTGAGTATGAGAAATTCACTCGTTCAAACCGCATTTCAATATCTCTTTTAGTTTTCAAGATATGGGCCTTCAAATTTGAGATTTTCAAAAAGTATAAAATCGCTGTTACTCGTTAATTAAAATAGATATGAAGATGCGCTTAACGGCATTCGATTTCTCGTAGTCTTAATTATATAGAACCATATTATAAAATGTTTCGATTTTTAAACTGGTTCAACTAAAATATTGGCATTTTCATTAACCAACATTTTTACGATCATGACACCGTCGATTAAAGAAATATATATTGAGGATCAAAATATGCATAATTATGTAGAAATATATGAAGAATTAAATGGTAAAATTCTCAATTTCATATCTAGTTTTATATTATTTTAAATTAACCGTAAACAGAAACAAAAGTAAATATAAACACATGCATCTAAATTGATAGTATCTTTACTATTGGTCTCATCCGATATTTTTTCAATTATCCTATCGATAGTTATTGGGAACTTTATTCACAGATGAAAAAAACGGCCCTTACAGAACAAGAAGAAATAATATGTCAGTTTGCGATCTATATCTGCGGAATAGCACTTCTGGAAATTTATAATAGATGTAATGATATATTTATTTCTAATGAAAACTATGATTTTATTAAAAAATTTCATTATAATATAGCTAAAAGTGTAACTATATGAAAGGTTAAAATTCTACATCCCGATTTTCAAAAGAGTTTTAGCTAATCCTAAATTTTGAATTAGTTAATCTTATGCTAGTCTGATGTAAAAAAGTTTATTCAATTCACTTTCCAAAAATTAAAAGTAAGATTATATTAAAGTTTATTTAAACTTGTTTGGGAATATGGTTCAACTTAATTTGACAAATCCAAAATTCAGGAACAACCAGATTTTAGCTAAAACTCTTTAGAAAATTGAACTGTAAATAATTTGTAATCAACAGATACCGATAAAATCACACGGAACTAAAACTCGCGCCGTCCTTCACAAAAACCAAATTCCAAAATCTAATTTCTGCTCGAAACTGTTGATAACCTATACGCCTTCATGATTAGAACTCAGATAAGACGAACGTGCAATGATAACTGATCTCATTTCAAAGTAACAAATTAAAAAGTGAACAATGGCATGTCGTGTCGTCATGTAGATATTGAAATTCAAAGAGTACACATAAAACTTGCGACCTTTCCAATGGAATACTTTGCACACTTTGATGGCGTTTCGTGCATAGCATGGCATATTTGAAGGTTAATGTCTTCAAATGGTTTTGATGAAAATAAAATTGTGTATGTTGCTTTGTTTACTAATTGGTTTGTAATTTCTACTTCCTCAAAAGAAATGAATGGGAGGCGGAACAAAAGCCAAATATTGACATTGTAATTTTTTTAGATAAATATACAGGAGGGCCAACATTATACTTCGAAAAGCTAAAGTTACTATTCTGTTTGACATTATTTATCTTCTAATTTACTGTAAATTACAGAGATAATATCCCTAATGCCAATGGCACACTGGTCGAGGAGCTCATCGATGAAACAACAGAACGCATCCTGACTGATAAAATAAACAAACACGAAAGATTCGCACAAAGCAAAACCAAAATGACAGCCCACGCTACCATGAAATGAGACACAATAATACGTGTGAAATGAGACACAATCGTTTCATTGAGGAACTTCTCGATGGAAATAGAGGAGCCTCTATTTTTCATCGATGACGGGTGCGTTCTGTTGTTTCATCGATGAGCTCCTCGACGCTCATTTATGCTCCTCGATCAGTGTGCCATTGGCATTAGCAGTACATTTCGGCAACACCTAGTGTTGCCAACTATGCTTTCTCGACCCGAAGATTTCGGGTTTAGGATCTTTTCTCCGGGATTTAAAAAAAATAATATTTGTCATTCGTTATTTTGTATTGTACAGAGTAACAAATAAATAAATAAAATGAATATATCATCACGCCTTTTACGCATTTCTGCGTATGGCACTCTGCCGAAGCAGATCTCGGTAAGTGATATATTTATGCGCGGTGAAGTACAGTTACCAGCCGTCAAATCATGGCCCCCAAAGATGGTAGTGGTGGAGGAGCTACAGGAGTCATGTGGTGAAAATGTCTGTCGACTGTGGGAATCGAACCAGGGTTCTCAGGATTAAATAAATATAATATTTAATAATGTGATTTTTAATTAAATTTAGATATATCACAGCCTTGTACGTTTGAACTTGAAATAAATATACAATCTTTATTTTTCATTTGATAATTATTGAGTTATGATAAAAAATATAATTAAAAAAATAATTAGATATTAATTATTATTTAATAAATTAATAGCACTAAACAAATTTCGGGGAAGTAATTAATATTGTAATTTCCTAAATTCCATCTTTATATAAGAATATCTTTTACAAAAACAAACGAAACCAGTTTAAACTTTTGTTTATAAGGTCAACAAGAACGAGACCAAAGTCAAGTTAGTTTTTTGATTAATTTGCATGTTCCTCTTATATTTACGAAAAAGCGATATTTGTTATAAGTGTTAATTATTTCCGTAAAAATATGCCTACTTAATTTCGACACGATAGATTTAAGTTTCAAGGATTTCTTATAGTAATTATCTACTTTTTTCGATACACTTATTAAGCAAAAAAGCACATTAATATAATTGTCGGAATTGTTATTTATGTTATTGTTTCTACCTTTATAATTATTGTTTATTATCTTCTTAATTTCTCAGCTTCTTGTTATTATTACATAATATTTATTTGTACAAAAAGTATTACCCGGATCTGTAAAAGAACAATTTCCAAACTGTAACATCCGTTAAAAAAAGGTAAAAGGTATATAGTGCTAGAAACAGGAAGTGACCCTCGGAAAAAATGTGAACTAAAGCGTAATTCATTTGAATCTCTACTAAATATATCATATTTGAGCAAGGATAATGAATAACCTAGGTAGCGCTGGAAAACAGCAAAATGTAGAGATTTTGTTTCTATGAACTGTCATTTGACTTATAAAAATATGTCTTTTATCGCTTTTAAATCAGTTTCAAACAATATTAAATTATCAGTCCAATTCTCAAAAAAGTTTCAGCTAATCCAGAATTTTGGATTAACTAATTATATTTCTAGTCCGATTTTAAAAAGTTAAATCAAATCAGTTTTCGAAAACTAAATGGTAACAAGATAATCTCGATTTTGTATCTTAATCATTATCTGTTACTGATCTATAAATTAATGATAATCCTTATTTTTCATGATTACGCTATAGATTAATAACATTTCAGCATTCTGTGTCTAATAGAAATACACTCATTTAAACCGCGTTTCAGTATCTTTTTTAGTTTTCGAGATATGGGCCTTCAAAGTTGAGATTTTTAAAAAGTAAAAAGCGCCATATTTCTAAAACTAAAAAAGATATGAAGATGTGCTCAACGGCATTCAATTTCTCGTAGTTTGACTTATATAGAACCATATTTTAAAAATTTTCGGTTTTTAAACTGGTTCAACAAAAAAATTCGCATTTTCATTAACAGAAATTTCTTCCATCACGACTCCGACGATAGATACTTACAATTTTGACGTCACATGCAGCAGACCCGAAGCAAACTCCCCCGCCACACAATTTTGTGTGAAACAACAAATTTGTAGAAAGAGCGAGGTGACATCATGCCGAGTCGAACAACTGCTTTCTCCTTTCAGCACTTCTGCCCTCAGATCCCCATATTTGTTTGACGTTGAACGTTTGGATCACGTGATAAACGTCAAACTGTAAAGCTATACCATGTTCGCTACATAACAAATTATTAAATTCTGTTTTACTCACTAGATGGCAACCGAAAAATTTGAATTTATGACTAATGAAATGGTGAAATTCCCAATTTTATATCTAGTTTCATATTATTTAAAATTAATTGTAATTAATTAATTTCTGGGGTGGCTAGCTCAGTGGAATGAAGTCGACCTGTGGATCCTGTGAATCCTGGTTCGATTCCCACAGGCGACAAACAATTTTCATAATTTCAAAAAACTACCCCTGTGGCTCTTCCACGACTAACATCTTTGGAGGCCGTGATTTGACGACTGGTAACCGCACTTCACGTGCAAAATATATCACTTACCGAGATATGCTTCGGCAGAGTGCCACTCCCAGTAATGGGTAGAAGGCGTGATGATATATTTATTTATTTATTTAATTGTAAACAGAAACAAACGTGAATATAAACATAATAAATAAATTGTATACATTTTTAATTTCATTAATCCTTAAAGTTTAAATAAAAGCTTGCAAGGGGATGAATTTTTGGAAACATGTATTTTAAAATTTGTAACTAGCATCCGACGACCCCCCCTTTAATGTCTTCGCGACCCCCAGAGGGATCGCGCCCCACACTTTGAAAACAATTGCTTTAAAGTGACGTTTCGCAATGTGTAATTTAGTGAAAATGTGGTAAATGAAATAAATTTTCTTGATTTTCTTTGCGATAGACAATCCTTGCAAAACTTGGCAAAATTTATGAAAGGAACGTAAACCTTCTTTAAATCATAGTATTCAGTTCACACAACTCAGCCAACTTTCTATACAAGTTGCATATGAACGTGAAACGAAATAAAACTTACGATGATTTGAGAGAGAAAGTGGCGCTTTGTTTATATGTGAGAAAAAAGTTCAACAACCTGACGAACACCATAAAAAACAAACTGTAAACGTTGATAAAAAATCGCAATTCGTGGGTAGAAATTCGCTTGTTTTAAAAACTATTACAGTTTTGAGTGGGCTGTGAGATGTGACGTCATCTGCCATATATGATCGGCGCTTGTTTCAGTGACTCGATGTTTCGCTTTCGTAGACCAGTTCGTGATCGAGAAAAATAAAATAAAAATATTTCTGAACGTCAAGTTCAAAGACTTGATTTTGGTTCTTTACTCTCGCGTTGTTTTCCAATGGAATAATACTGGAATTTATGATTGGAAGGTTTTTATTAGGAACATCTTCAGCGATGCCTTTTTTCTTTCTTCAATGGGTTGCATCATTTTTTGTACTACCTGCTGTTTTTTCTTTTTCAGCTGTTTTATATTTTGTCATGGAAATTTTTAATATTTATCATCATTTAATATGGTTGTAACCTTCGTCTGAGAAGCCACAGTCCTAAAATTCCGAAATTTAAAGCTAGCTGAGTCAAATTATATAAAAAATACGGTTAGTGGTCATTTGTACCGCTGACCTTCAAATATTTGTTTATTTATGCTACCGCTGCACAACAGGAATTGAATCCCAATTACAGTACATGGGCCGGACTCAGAGTCGCAGTGTGGTAGTTAATATTAAGTCTAACTTAATTAAAACTGTAGAGAATCAAGAAATAATGTCAAATTAATTCATTAGCATTGATGTCAACAATGGGTCTTACAAGACTTTTTTGAATTTTTTATATATTAATCTACGTAATGAAATTATTATACCCAAAATTTATTTTTTTTAATCTTGTATTAAACATGATAAAAATATTTAAACTTTCGAAACAAATGAATGTGACGTAGTTGCATCTTAGCTTAAAGAGAGACAGATAAGACAGAGATAAATAACACGTACTTCACGTAACGTGTGTCGTTGTTAGTAGAATCCTCAGACAAAACATAACTAGACGGATAACAACGGCGTTTGCATTGACTTGAATACGGCATAATTCGTCTAGTATTATATGTCATTGGTAGAATCGTAGAATGCTGAATGCTTATTTCTTCTTCGTCTTCCTCTCAGTAAGAATGAGCACCGACAAACGTTTCAGACAAAGCTCTGTGATTGACTTAATGCAACTACGTAATTGCAATGAGCGTTTTGAATTATTCAACTTTAACTTTCATATTTGAGCAATAAAGATATCATTTATGGTATGATTTTATATTGTATTAAATATGATGTAAGGTCAAGAACTTATTTTAATAAATATATATATTAAAAACCTCTACCGCTTGAATCCCCCCATTCGATTAGGTATTTTTTTTCTACTTAAGTTGTTCAGATTCCACTATAAGTCAAGGGACTGCAAGTTATAGAAAAAAAGTTGTAACATTTTAATAATACATGGCAATTATACGTAAAATTTTTACATTTTATGAGTTAGCTAACTCAGTGGTATCAAGTCGACCTGTAGATCCTAAGAATCCTGGTTCGATTCCCACAGGCGACAAACAATTTTTATTATTAAAAAAAAACTACCCCTGTGACTTCCCCACCACTAACATCTTTGGAAGCCGTTATTTGATGGCTGGTAGCCGCACTTCACGCGCAAAATATATTACTTACCGAGATCTGCTTCGGCAGAGTGCCACACCCAGAATTATTTACAAGAAATGTATAAGTATATCTGAAATAATGCAGTTTTTTCACAATGACTAATCCTAATGGTGAATTACGGTTCTTTGTGTTAATGTGTCATAAGAAAAGTTGAAAGTATACAAAGAAACAAAATGTACTCGTATTTGTTTCATTTTACGCCTACTAATGTTTAATGTTTGTTATTCTAAAAACAAAAACATGTTCGATTGCTCCAAGTATCAATTACTCAAACTTAATATTGCAGACAAAATTATAATTTATAATATTCTTAGAAGAAATAAAAGAGGTATGGATTCTTTGAATAGAAACTAAACATCAGGAGAAAAGTAAATGCATTCTAGGTTGATGAATTTACTGTCGATTCATTTGGAAATGATGGCAAATATCTTAATTTAACGACTGTACATAACTTGAAGAACAACACAAATACATTAATTGTAATTATCTTTATTCTTATTTCGCAATAAAAAGTTTGATTGCTTATAAGTACCACATGTTCTAAGCCACTGGTTTAGCACAAGTTTATGTAATTTAAGGTAAATGGCCTCTACGGGATTAATATGAGTTGTTACTGTTAGAATGCATTCTATGGTTATTCATACTTTATTATGTAATTAATTTGCGTGATCGAAGCAAATAGCAAATGAATAAATTTGCGATTTGCACCTACCGTAAATATTCTTCAATATATGACTTGATATTATAAGGATTTATGATAGGATTCATGTGCAACTTCAGCACTAAATGTCACGCAATTCAGGAAGGACAACAAATTATACAACCTTTTCTATTTCAATCTTACTGTAATTGAAGGTTATTGAATTCATCCTTAAAATCCTTTTTTCTGTTTCGGCATTAGAATAACATATTCTCGCACGCATATAGGATGCGGGTACTCACGTGACAATTTGACGTTTTGTGACGTAAAACCAGTTGTTTGGGCTGTGATCATTGCGCCACCTACAAAATTAACTATTTTTTTTAAACAAGATTTGAAATTTGTTCTTTTCAAATGTTTATTAATATAATGGGGCAATGCCTCAATGGTTTAGAGTTGACCTGTAGATCCTGAGGATCCCAGTTCGATTCCCACAGCCGACAAACAATTTTCACCAAATTAAAATTATCCCTGTGGATCCCCCACCACTAACATCTTTGGGGACCGTGATTTTACGGTTGGTAACCGCACTTCACGTACATAAATATATCACTTATCGTGATCTGCTTCGGCAGAGTGCCACACCCAGTAATGGGTAAAAGTCGTGATGATATATTTATTTTATAGTTTTTTAATTTATAAAAACCACCATTTGTTTGACTTATGCCAATGGCACACTGGTCGAGGAGCATCAATGAGCTCATCGATGAAACAACAGAACGCACCCGTCATCGATGAAAATTAGAGGCTCCTCTATTTCCATCGACGAGTTCCTCGATTAAATGATTGTGTCTCATTTCACACGTGTTATTGTGTCTCATTTCATGTTAGTGTAGGCTGTCATTTTGGTTTTGCTTTGTGCTAATCTTTCGTGTTTGTTTATTTCATCAGTTAGGATGCGTTCTGTAGTTTCATCAATGAGTTCCTCGACGCTCATTTATGCTCCTCTACCAGTGTGCCATAGACATTAGAAAGGGCGGCAAATTGGAGACCGCCCTGGGCGGCAAAAGTTCCAGGTACGCCACTGCATATGTCCTACTGTCATCCGTTTCCAAATTAAATTATAGAAAAAAACATCAAATAAAGAATACAGAAGGTTTAATTTTCCACATCTCTATTTTTAGAAACAGATTAGTTAATTCTAAATTCAACCGAATAAAATTCTTATATATTCTTATACTGAAATTTGTAATGCGATATTGCGTAAAAGGCGTGATGATATATTTATCTAAATTCTTTGTTATATTACGAAATAATAATAAACAATTCTCCGTAAATTAGCTGAGGCTTGACCAACCCTACCTATTAATCTAAATCACACAATGAATCTTATTACAAGTACACACGTCCTAAACTATTTAATGATCGAAATAAATCGTTTGATTGTTTGGCGTAAATGGCGTGTCCATAGTCTGGTTATCGTTTGTCAGGTGCGAACTTACGTTACGTTTACGTTACATTACGTGCCATTGCGTTACGTTATGCAATCGCTATGCCGCGATATTGACATTTAAAGTGACTTGCTGCCATCGGCTACGGAACTAGAGGGCGTTGGCCCAGCTTACAACAATTGATGAGCGAAATTTGAAAGTTGAAAGAACTTGAAAACTAAGAGGGATAATTTAAATCTGTGAGGAGTATTCAATGAAGGGTATTTTATTAATTACTACAAATATCATCAGAAGACAAGACTTGTCTTCTGATGATGGCGTAACTGACGAAATTATAATAAAGATTTGTCAAATTTTGTATAACAAATACCAAGTGTTTTATTTATCGTTTTAATAATGTTTCACCGAGTGCCTACAGCTTCATCAATTGAATTTAATATTTTCATTGATTTTGTTTTACTAGATAAGGTTTTAAACTGACAAGTCTGATGCTGGGTTGCAAGGAAAAATAAAGAGCTCTTTAGTTAAAGACTTCTTTATGTAGCAACAGTATCAATAGCGATTTGTCGAAATTTATTAAACCGTTAGTTGCCAATGAACCGATAAAACTTTCATGTAACCCAGAATGAGAGCAGAGCTGGGCAGTAGCTAGCTACTTTTGTAGCTTAGCTACATTTACCTTAGCTGTAGCTCTAGCTGTAGCTTAGCTAAATGTGAAAAAATATAGCTGTAGCTTGTAGCGAGCTATGTTTTTTTCTATTAGCTTAAAAATATTGTTATAACAACTGAAGCTACTTTTAAAGCTACTTTTTGTAGCCCAAAGCTACTTTTTGTAGCTTAAAGCTACCATTGTTCATTAAGAAATACCTATTAATTTTTGTTTTGTATTTGAATTGTACCTTCTTTATTGTTTTCTATAACTGTAAGATAACAAGTTATTATATAGTATAAAATCTATTAACATATTTTATTTTTCACTTATCCTACTTTTGTATTAAATATTAGATGAACTAAATATTGACTGTTTAGGAGTATTCTGTTAGACCGATTTAAATAAAAATTCTAGCATTAAAAATTAACAGTACATTTGTCCATTTGCGATTTTTTTATATTTATTATAACAAAAGACTGATCAACTGATCAAATTACAATGGCAAATTTAATCATTCACAATAATTGAAAAAGTAGCTTTAAAATTTAACAGCTACTTTAATGAATGCTTTTAGCTGTAGCTTAGCTATATTTTACAAAATGTAGCTTATAGCTGTAGCTCAGCTACTTTTTTTAAAGAATAGCTGTAGCTGTACTACTTTTTTTAAGTAGCTTGCCCAGCTCTGCATGAGAGGATGATAAATTTAGGTTCGTTGAGATAATTATCGTATCTTGCATAATTTTTGAGATATACCTTCTGAAAAATTAACATTTTACTTAATTTTACTATTTTATATTAAATGGTCTGATAGAGTTAGAACGAATAAGTATAGGAAAGATTAGGAGAAAAAAGGACACTGTACGAGACTATTTTGAAAAGGAACAGAATGTGGTTGGGCCATGCGTTGAGAAGGGATACTGTAATGAAGAACGTAATAGAAGGGACATTAGAAGAGGAAGGTAAAAGAGGCAGGAGGAGGAGGAAGATGGTAGATTAACCAAAAGAAAGAAGAAGTTATGCTGAAATGAAGAAGTTGGCTATGAATAGAAGAAATTAGAGAAGGTATTTAGGAGCTGCGCCAAGCAGATAACTATTGATGATGAATATAGCATAAAATACCAACTGTCATTTATTGATACGATATTTTTTCACTTATCTGACAAATGAGTTATCTATCATTTTATCTCAGCATTGATAAACAGGCCATTAATCTATTGTTTTTATTAATATATTAATAACAATACAAAAAAATAACGCATGCACAATTATTTATATCAGTAATACTGCCATAAACAATAATATATGAGTAAAAAGTAAAAAATTATTATGTTGATTTTAGATGTAATCTAAATCTTGTAAATAACATACGCAAAAAACAAACAATAATATTATGGTATGTATACGACAGTATTAATTAAAATAAACATGATGAAAATAATAGATTTTAAAATTGAATATGACATATAGATTGTTGATAATAATATCGATGAACCAATGAGACAAGAAAAAAGGTGTGTAATTCGCATGACAGAATCCACAACAAAACAACATAAATTACACATTGTTTAGGAATTAGTAAATAACAAATTTTATGTAAATAGCAATAAACATACTTTTAAAATATATTAAAATATTTCTTCTTGTGTTACCTATAGATACCATTACATAATGTCCAAAAAAAAAACATCTTTTCGACTGAAAACAAAATTATAATATTACTTGTCAACCATGTATAATTCATTCCGATGTAAACAAATGACTTTTATTAGTTTTTTCACAGTTTAAAATAAAAGACGTAGTTTAATAATATTTAATGAATCAATAAATAATTGTTAGCAAAACTATAATATATAGATGGTGACCATTTCTAAATTTGGAATGCATTTTTCAGGTACCTATTTTATTAGTTTTTGTTCTAAAATTAAGAGAAAAAATTGTTGTTGGCGCTACTAAAGAATTTTGATGACTGGCCTGCTAATTTAATGTAGTAAAAACCAGATTAAACTAGTAAAAGTTGATAAATACATAAATAAATATTTAGTATAGCATTTTGAACTATGAAAACTATTTTAACATTACATTAATTTTTTTAATAATTAAATAATAAATATATGTATTATGTTTTCATTCCTTAATGTGACAATACTACAAATCTTGTTAGATGCTAAATGATACCCTGAATTGTAGTTACCAGCTGTCAAAAGATGACACCAAAGATGTTAGTGGAGAAGGAGCTGCAAGAGTAAATTTTATGCAGTGAAAATAAATTTTTCTGAAATTAAATTAGTCCATAATGAAGCTGACAAATGATAATGAACTTAATTTTAATTCAAACATTAATTTTTCGTTCCAAGACTGCTGTAAATTAATATGAAAATTTAATTAATGAAAATTAAATCACGGCTATTATTAAATTTCCCTGTCTCTTTTAAAGATTATTACGTTTCATTTGTTGATATTAATTTGTTTTCACAGCGCATTACAATAAAAATATTATTTGATTTGGCAAACAAAATGAAATTTTAGTATTTGCATGTTTGACAGTAAAACATAAACACAATTTATAAATAAAATAAATAAATAAATATATCATCACGCCTTCTACCCATTACTGGGTGTGGCACTCAGCTAAAGCAGATCTCGGTAAGTGATATATTTTGCGCGTGAAGTGTGGTTACCAGTCGTCAAATCACGGCCCCCAAACATGTTAGTGATGGAGGAGCCACAGGGATAGCTTTTTCAAATTATGAAAATTTGTCGCCTGTGGGAATCGAACCAGGGACCTCAGGATCCACAGGCCGACTTCATACCACTGTGCTAGCCATCCCAACACAATTTATATTTGTTTGAAATTACTTTCAAAATAAATAACAAACAGGGAATGATTTTTGACATAACAACAATTAGTTGTGTTCCATCTAAATGTATTTTCAGTACTGGCTTTTTCTATATTTCTCAATATTGATCAAATTTCCGTTTGAGCATCCGGTGATCAAGATCTTCCTTTTTCTTAGATATATATATGGGGTAGGTTTTTATATGGTCGTGTTGAAAAGTCACTTTATCAACATTCAAAATGAGTGTGGGAAGTATTTCTTCGCAACACTCAGTGTTGTTTTCAAGACAACCATTGCGGAACAATCTTTTTATTTGAACTAATGAGAAATATAACTGCAAATGATAGATGTCAAATATAGATTTTAGGAAATACAAGTTCACGACCGTAAAAAAATCATATGTAACATATGTGTGACAATGATCATTGCAACACTTGTGTTACAATGTACTATTTAATTATACCTGTACAATAATCCTTGTTTAACAAACTAAAAATCGTACGAAAACCAACATTACAACACGCCGTATTAAAGTTGCTTGGCAACAACAAAAACATTTTATTCTTTCATTCCATCCATATTTATCACAACAAATTGCAAAACAACGAATCTATATAGTAACATAAACAACAAAGGTTAACCTATTTCCAATGAACGATATTAAGTCAAACACAAAATTATGAAATGAATCAAAATGAAAATGCTGTTTTCCAGTTCTATTTTCCAGATTAAACATACATAATGCAGTAATGGCTCAGCGGTATCAATTCGGCCTATGGATCCTAAGAACCCTGGTTCGATCCCCATAGCCGACAAACATTTTCACCAATTAAAAAAAATTACCCCTGTCGCTCCCTCACCAGTAACATCTTTGAGTTGGCGGCTGGTAACGCGCATAAATATTTCACTTACCGAGATCTGTTGCGGCAGAGTGCCACACCCAGTAATGGGTATAAGGCGTGATGATATATTTATTTTTATTTTATTTTACATATACATACATATCATCACGCTATATCCCATCAAATGGGGTAGCACGAACCCGAAAATCATTCATAAAATATTCACTCATTAAATTAATCAAATAATCAGTCCTCATCAAACATCCTCATCCAAACACACCACTCTCACTTTAACCACATCCATAGATCACTCCATATAAACTCATTTATTTATGACACTCAAAATCATTTATCACACAACAATCCTTCAATCACATCTATCCAATCACTCCTATTCACTTATCATTCATCTTCTTTCTTCGACTTATATAACAAATGCGCAAAACATCTCAAATTACTCACACTTACAACGAATCTAATAACAAATCTAACAACGTATCTACAAAGATTATGATGCATGTATAATAAAAAGTAGCGTATGATACACGTGTATAATTGCCTTTAAAGAACCTAGTGCCGTTAAAAGCACCCCGCTTTGTGTCATGCTTGTAAACTCGTCACACGTGCTTCAAAAACTTACTTATACACTAATATCATAATATACTCATTTAGCCTAAATATAATTAAAATAAAATTAATTTTTGCATAATCACTGCAGCTGTTGTAAAATGATGCAGAACTAAAGAAAATACTTGTATTAATCAGCAAAGTACAAAGATGAGTAAGTTTTGCGCAGCATTTTGTAGAACGCAAAACTGTTTACAAGACCAAACATTCCAAAACTGGGAATCAAATTGTAATGCCTATAATTTTCCGGCCATAAACAGTAATTAAACATGCTGATTAATTTATAATTATTATGTGTTTTACATGTTAAAATAGACGATTTACATAGTGATGTAGCTGAAGCGAATTAAAATAACTTAAGGCCATCAGAAACTTATAATTATACAGAATATTTAACAAGTCATTCTTAAATTGTTTTAATTATTTACTTAGTATGAATATTTTGTGTAAAAACTTTTCCAATTTTTGTTTATTAGTTCATCAATTAAAATATCAATCTTTGAACATGATTTCTAACATTAATATTCATCCTATTTATACAGTAAGATGTAATTTAAAAGAAAGCAAAAAAGTTATCTGTTTTGACAGGTAAATTATTGGTAGCATTTAAGTTGGAATTTCCACTACATCATATTTAAATTTAAAAACGAAAGTGTTCATAAGCAAATTAGAAACGGCTTATACTAATATAACACATTTTTTTTAGATATTCTTATGCCAATGGCACACTGGTCGAGGAGCATAAATGAGCGTCGAGGAACTCATCGATGAAACAACAGAAGAACGCACCCGTCATCGATGCAAAACAGAGGTAGCCTCTATTTCCATCGAGGAGTTCCTCGATGAAACGATTGTGTCTCATTTCACACGTATTATTGTGTCTCATTTCATGTTAGCGTGGGCTGTCATTTTGGTTTTGCTTTGTGCTATTTTTTTGTGTTTGTTTATTTTATCAGTCAGGGTGCGGTCTGTTGTTTCATTGATGAGTTCCTCGACGCTCATTCATGCTCCTCGACCAGTGTGCCTTTGGCATTACATCTGTGGGTCTTGCGATTCCACAAATGGTAATCGCGCTCAAATAATAAAAAAGGAATAAATTTTTTGCTTCTTTTATGAACTGTCACTTAAAATGTGAAAATATACCTTTTGTTGTGATTCGTAATACACTCAGTATATGAAGTACTGAGTGATCAAAAGGAATTGTTTCAGTTGGCAATACAATTCCGGAGATATTTTTATTCCACAGTTGGCACAACGCCAGATAAAGGCAGAAATGCTATTTAATAAATACAAATCGGTTATGTCAGGAGTCTGACAGCTAATAGGATTTTGACTTTTAGGTAATAAAAATTCTTTAGATTATTGTTATGTTAAGTAATAAAAGGAAAGATAAGGGAAGCAACAATTTTATTTAAGGATATTTAAGAAAAATATAGCTAAAAACGAATAAGAACTAAATATCATACTGCCTTCTGTGAATGTTGTTAAATACGGAGTGATCAAAAGCAGAGCTGGGCAAGCTACTTAAAAAAAGTAGCTAAGCTACAGCTACAGCTATTCTTTAAAAAAGTAGCTAAGCTACAGCTATAAGCTATATTTTGTAAAATATAGCTAAGCTACAGCTAAAAGCTTTCGTTAAAGTAGCTGTTAAATTTTAAAGCTACTTTTTTTAATTATTGTGAAATAATTAAATTTGCCATTGTCATATGATCAGTCTTTTGTTATAATGACTGTAAATTTACTATTATGTACATAACTATTAAAAATAGCAAATACCATCTGGCACCTACTGTGTATTATTGTGTATTAGAGCCAGTTAGAACCGGCAACAAATAATTATTTTGTGTGGGTTTAGCTTGTACGCATGCGTACTTTGTTGACCTTCTGCTTAAAAAGTAGCTTGAAGCTACAAAAAGTAGCTTGAAGATACAAAAAGTAGCTTTAAAAGTAGCTTCAGTTGTTATTTTTAAGCTAATAGAAAAAAAGTAGCTAGCTACAAGCTACAGCTATATTTTTTCACAGTTAGCTAAGCTACAGCTACAGCTAAGGTAAATGTAGCTAAGCTAGTAGCAAAGCTACAAAAGTAGCTAGCTACTGCCCAGCTCTGATCAAAAGGAATTGTTACAGTTGGCAATACAATTCCGGAGATTTTTTATTCCACAGTTGGCACAACGCTAGATAAAGGCGGAAATGCTATTTGACATTTTTAATAAATACAAATAGGTTATGTCAGGAGTCTGACAGCTAATAGAATTTTTACTTTTTAAGTAATAGAAATACTTTAGAAACAAATGTAATAATAAATGTACTCAAATTTAATTTTAAATTTGCAAATGTCGCTGTCAACAACAGGAAATGAATTTATGTATCAGGCTCACCAATTTCAAGTAGATTTTTTTATTGCCAACTAAAGCAATTCCTTTTGATCACTCTGTACTACACTATGGCTTGGTGAGTTCGAACCCTGTACTGTAATTGGAATTAAGTTCCTGTTGTACAGAGCAGAACAAATAAATAAATAATTTTATTGGTATTCCCGATTTTATTTATAAATCACGTATAAATATTTCCTGATCTTTGAAAATATTCATTACGTAATGTTAAAAGCTTTTTAACTAATTTTGCTAACTGAATCAAATTAATTACTTAATTCAAGAAATTAATACCTGTCGATCAATATTGATGCAGTGTATCACGCATGGTTATTTACAAAACTTTCTAACGAAGTCGATAAAACATACAGAAAATAATAAATGCCCGACGCATTTCCAATGGAAAGTGATCCGTCCGTTGTGGAAGCTTTTGTCTCTTTTCCTTAATTAAAATTTTGAAACAAGCTGTCGCACACAATGTTATGCTCATATAAAAATATCATTCAATGCTATTAAAAATCAGTACCGTGTTTATGCATTTGTTTCTGTAGAATGCAACGCCGACTGCGTTTTAATTAGATTTCAGTCAACTTTCTCAATTAATTGTGTGCGGCGGTTTATTATTGAGACGTTGAATAATATCACTAATGAATTTTGTATTGAAATATTGATAACATATATTTGTTTACGTAAAAATTCTTTAGATATATGTACTTTAGAAAGTGGTTTTATTTCTAAGCACTCTTGTGGAAAGAAAGAACTAGTTTTACTCAACTTCATTTAAATTCGCTAAAGATATACATACATACATATCTCATTAAATCGGATTAAAATCAGGCGAAATTTCTGGCCATTCCAATATAGTGATTGTATTTATTTAATTTTCTTTTTATGAGGTAATGGCTCAGTGGTATCGAGACGGCCTGTTAATTAAAAGTACCCCTGTGGCTCCCCCATCACGAATATCTTTGGGAGGCGTGATTTGACGGCTGGTAACCGCACTTCACGCACATACAAATATCACTTACCGAGATCTGCTTCGGCAGAGTGCCACATCCAGTAATGGGTAAAACGCGTGATGATATATTTATATTTATTTATTTTTATATTTATATAAAAAAAAAATGATAAATGATTTTTAGTGTAATAAATAAATGAGTTTATATGGAGTGATCTATGAATGTGGTTGAAGTGAGGGTGGTGTGTTTGTATGAGAATGTTTGACGAGGACTGATTATGTTATGAATTTAATGAGTGAATATTTTATGAATGATTTTAGGGTTCGTGCTGCCCCATTTGTTGGGATATAGCATGATGATATGTATGTATGTATGTATGTATGTATTTTATCGTAAAATTGTTTCACATTTTTAGGCATGGTAAGGGTCGAGATTCTGTTGAAAAATCTTTCTGAGTTCTGGAACCATTTTGTTGGTTGAAATTATAATATATTGATCTGATTTCATCATCCCGTTGATAGGTATTGCCAACATAAAAGAATTTCCAGAGAGAATTCAAAAATAAAAAATGTTACTAAAATGTTGTCTGTTCCAATTAATTTGCACGGTACTGTACCAATAAAATTTACTTCTGTACTAAAAAAAAAGCATTCCTTATTCTTCATTTCATCTATGGGTATAATAATTTAACAACTGGTAATTGGATTTCACTTTAAAATTAATTGTTATTTAAATTTAAAGATTATATATTTATTATTATAACAATTTTATGTCAAACATCTAAATTATAAGACCTATTAGAGGTGAAAAATTATTAACAAGGAAAGGTGCTTTAAATTAAAATGGTGGATAAATTAGTTTTTCGTTTTAAAAACATTTGATAACAAAAACCATGCTATGTTAAATATATTTGTTGGTTTAATGTTTTTGTTTCAACTGTTCTCAATGACGTGACGGCAGTGCATCAACGAGAGGATGCGGAAACAACTGCCGGACATTTTCAAACAAATGCAACTCAGCTGTCAACTGTTACTGTCTACTGTACCAACACTTGTTCACTATGTATATTTGAATGTTTACATACATAACGTACTAATATAGCTTCTAAACGCATGACTATATGAATATGACTATAGAAATACGAAGTACAGTAGTAGTAATGGAATGCTCAAGGATTGTACATAATATGCATTTATTTACTTAACTTTGCAGTTAATGCTGTATCAATAAATTCATTTTAACCTGTTTACTACTTAGAAAATAGGGTTATGTACATATTATGCACACATTTTATAAAGTGGCGCTAGTAGTACCTCCACAAATACAAACATTAATGCGTGATTTTATAAAGGACAGAATAAATTTACTTCCATAATAAATATATTTAAATTAATAAATTCAAAGCAATTTTATTTATTTTATGGCATACGAACCGAGAATTACATTTGGTCCATAATTTTTTTTTCGTTTACAAATTTAAATAACATAAACAATACAGGTATATTACATTGTACAATTAATTTTCAACATTATTAACTAAATTTAACATTAAATATACCTTAGACACAAAATGTATAGCAGTGTTAACAGCAATTTTTTTTATAAGTAACTAATTCATCACACAAATGGACTATCATGATTATCACCTTGTAGGCAGATTGACGAATGAAATTAAAGTTAATTATTATTTAAAACAAACTTTATTATTATACAGTTTTTGAATAAAAAAAAACAGTTTTAGTAACAGAAATATTTTCTTCTTTTTTTAATGGTTGTCATTTCAAGATGTATGTATCGATTGACTTCAAATTTTATCTGTGTATTAACATCATATTAGTATATGTTTAATTAAAATTTCATGTAATTCTCTTTCATACTACACGAGAAATAAAACTGGAAAATAAAACATTAAACGAAAAAGTAAGATTCGTGCCAACATACTTGTATATAACGCAGGACACGAATATAATATTACAGTGAAAAATTCTACTGTCAATTGAATGAATTAATTGTATTTAACAAAGTTTATGAAAATAAGAAATAAATATATCATCATGCCTTCTACCCACAACTGGTTATGGCACTCTACCGTAGCAGATATCGGTAAGTGATATATTTTGCTCATGAAGTGCGGTTACGAGTTACATGTCGTCAAATCACGACACCCGAAGATGTTAGTGGAAGGAGAACCACAGGGATAATTTTAATATGGGGAAAACTGTCGTCTGTGGAAATGAAACCCAGGTTCTTAAATCGATATAAAACCAACAATTATTAAAATAATTATTTACAGATTCATTGGCATTGGCTGCTACTAAGCCTATTCTAACTTTATTGTAGCTACACCTAAGTACCGAAAATAAGAATATGTTGACATTAATTATATGATTTCTTTTGAGTTTCCATCTTTTTTCTTTCAAAGGAAACATACGATAGTTACTTCCACGTGCAGCCACCTATAACCTATAAAAGTATTCGAGCATTCGATTCTGGTTCTTGGTTGTTGGCTGTTCTGTTGAGCCTAGTGTAAAACTCGTCTTGTCGATGTTCTTCTCATGACCTCGATCGTGAATATTTCGAATATTTTTGAAGGTTTTATGGGTAGTTAACGTTTGGCTTCAATACAAGTTCTCGATGGATTTAGTATTAGCTTTATACAGGTTGGACACAAGGTGATAACTGACTCATTTAGTCTTCAGTTTAAAGCAACTGAAATTTAGAGTTTTAGAATTATAAATTATACATTTTATTTTCATATTCATAAAATAGATTTGCCACTAATATAATTTTTAGTCCTGTTTCTAATTATTTTTTTAACCGATCTGCTTTATTTTGTGATTAATTCTGATATGAATATCAACTTCTTTTTGGAATTAAAATAAAACATAAATAAATATATCATCCCGTCTTTTACCCATTACTGGGTACTATACCGTAGCAGATCTCGGCAAGTGATATATTTACGCGTGAAGTGCGATTACCAGCCGTCATATCTTGGCCTTAAAGGTGGTAGTACAGCCACAGAGGTAATTTTAATGTGGTGAAAATTGTTTGTCGGCTCTGAGAATCGAACTCGGGTTCTCAAATCCACAGTTCGACTCGATACTACTGAGCCATCTACCCAATCAGCTTGAATGTATTTAAATTTTAAACTTGGTTATGTAGAAGTCAGTGAGATTTGAACGCACGACCTCTTGCTTGCTAATTAGGAAACGCAAGTTTTACCTCACTTTTATCCACTGGGTTACGATTACCTACGATATATCGATATTATTAAATATATAATATCGATATTTCAATATTGAAACAATATCAATATTTATCGATACATCGCCCAACCCTACTGCTTACACTAATATCTTGGGGAGCAATGATTTGACATAATCGCGCAAAAGTATGTCTCTTACCGAGATCTGCCACAGCAGAATGTCACGCCCAATAATGGGTAAATCGACTTAATAATATATAGGGTGATCAAAAGGAATTGTTATAGTTGGCAATACAATTCCAGAGATATTTTTATTCCACAGTTGGCACAATATCAGATAGGCGGAAATACTATTTGACATTTCTAATAAATACAAATAGGTTATGTGAGGAGTCTGACAGCTAAAAAAATTTTGACTTTTTAAGAAATAGAAATACTTTAGAAATAAATGTAATAATAAATGTACTCAAATTTAAATTTTAAATGTTACTGTCAACAACAGGAAATGAATTTATGTATCAGGCTTACCAATTTCAAGTAGTTTTTTTTATTGCCAACTGTAACAATTCCTTTTGATCACTCTGTATTATTTAATTTATTTTGAAATAGGTACAAATCTTTCATGAATAAATAGCATATACAAAACATATTGATTTAATTTTATATAGACATTATACGAACCCACATCAAACCGAGCAGTATAAAATTGCCCATAAAATTTAAATGAGAACAGACTGAAAATGTCATATCCAATATTCAGTTTCGAGTTGTATAAAATAAAATAGAAACAAGAAGAAATTTGATTACCTGCATTGAACTTCAACAAAACTGATTTCAATACATGACATTTCCCATTTCTTTTCCGTTTCGCTTCGCTTTGATTTTAAAACAAACTTCGAGAGAATGCAGAAAACTTATGAATATTAATGAATACGTTGACTTCGTTCTCGCATGAACATGTGACTGATTATATCATACGTATGACTCGTATGAGCTCAAACTTTAACAATTACACTTGCGTGCTTTCTTTCCTAAGCAACTCGGTACTCTTTTGTTTTAAATACGCATTGCATGCTTGATCTAACTTTGTAGACAGGGGCGCACGTGGCGGTTTTCTCACAGGGTGCATATATAATGTTATTGATTTTTAGTAAACAGAAATGTTAGAGGTAGATAACGTGTTTGATACTTGGAAATTCATTTTTATATGAATTTATAATTAGTGGTGCATGTGGGGTTTTCACAAAGGGTGCATATTTAATCTTAAATAAATAAAATAAATATATTGTCACGCCTTTTACCCATTACTGGGTTGGGCACTCTGCCGAAGTAGATCTCGGTAAATTGTACATTTATGCACGTGAAGCGTAGTTACCAGCTGTCAAATCAGTTCTCAGGATCCACAGACTGATTCGATACCACTGAGCTAGCTACCCCAAATATGTAATCTTAAATAAATGAATAAATATATCCTCACGCATTTTACCCATTACTGAGTATGGTAAGTGATATATATATATATATATATATATATATATATATATATATATATATATATATATATATATATTTATATATATATATATATATGAGCGTGGAGAGCGATTACCAGTAGTCAAATCACAGTCCTCAAAGATGTTAGTGATGGGGGGGGGAGGCTCGCAGGGGTAATTTTAATGCGTTGAAAATTGTTTGTCAACTGTGGAAATCGAACCCGGGTTCTCAAATCCACAAAAAAATTATGCAAAGAACCGGTCAAAAACGCTCTTTTAACATTATACATATATAAAAATATTACAATTTTACATAAATTGTATAGATAATTTAGACTTGTTTTGAAGAATCTAATTTAAATATTTTGACATTATAACAAATTTTTATAATTTCGTAATTTGTTTATAACATTGTCACCTGCGGTTTAAATGTCAGGAAATAAAAACAAAAACATAAAGTTCATTGGTTAGGTCAAGATCAATGTTAGTTTTTCTAAATTCTTCATATTGCTAATTGTTTTAATTATGAGAACGCTAAGTAAAAACAATAACAAAAGAAAAATTATAACAAATTATGAGTTTCTTGAGAAAAAGTTCAGTTTCATTTGTTTCCACAATTTTCTGTCAAGTTTACGTGTCTTTGTTACATTCTTTTGTTTCACTGCATAATGAAAGAAAATATTACATATGATTTAAAGTATAAATAAATAAATAAATATATCATCACGCCTTCTACTCATTATGGGTGTGGCACCCTGCCGAAGCAGATCTCGGTAAGTGATATATTTTGCGCATGTCTTCTTTTACTTTAAATTCAGTTACATACAGAAAAGTAAATATTAAATTTCATGTTAAACGTTATACGGTTGCTTAATATTAGATTTCTTTTAAAAATAGAAAAAAAAGTTATTTCCATTCGAATAAAACGTCCGAGGATTTCCTTTCTCAGTTTATCTGAAAAGGATTTTCCACTAGTTGCAAATATTTAAGAATTCTTGTATGCATTTATCCTTTCATGGCAACGAATTTGAAACGAGAAATGGAGGAAAATGGTAAATCTCATTTCATAATATCAAGACGAACCGAAATATTTCTCTCTTTTATCTTTTTAACATTGCTGAACGTGGCCTGATATCAAATCAATATTTTATTAACATAATTATGAATTTATTATCCTTGATCATTTTATGCTAAAAAATATTTCAGTTTATTACTTCTTCCATCAAGGATTCATTGCTTAAAAGCAATTAAAAATATGTATAAAACTCAAGATGTGTAACTAGATACGAAGTTTACAGATATTTTGTATAGATAACTAGATAGAACTGATTTCATTTTACAAAATTATGCAGCTTGCACTAATTAAAAATAAATATTTGTTCTTAATAAAAATTTCTGACTAATAAAAGAACATCTATTTCTGAATCTCCCGGCAACCAAGTGATAATTAAATTATGATTTCTATTCATATCCTAAATACATAACTTTGAATTCTATATTTTAACAGTCGGTTAAGTCCAAGTAAATTGAAAACGCATATACTTTTTTTTAGTTATTATTTTCACATACTTCAAATACTATGGGGTGGCTAGCTCAGTGGTATGAAGTCGGCATGCGGATCTTGAGAACCCTGGTTCGATTCCCACAGGCGACAAACAATTTTCATAATTTCAAAAAAGCTACCTCTGTGTCTCCTCCACCACTAACATCTTTGGGGGCCGTGATTTGACGACTGGTAACCGCACTTCACGCGCAAAATATATCATTTACCGAGATCTGCTTCGGCAGAGTGCCATACTCAGTAAAGGGTAGCAGGCGAGATGATAGTATATATATATATATATATATATATATATATATATATATATATATATATATATATATATATATATATATATATATATATATATATATTTAAAATTATTTATAGAGTATGGGAAACGTCTAAACAGTACCACCAACTAATACAAAATTCCCTAAATTTGAAACTACGATTTAATATTTTAAAAAAAAGTATAAGGAACTTATTTTATAATTGTCGGTTATTTTGCTCAACGGGTTAGACCACTCTATTGCGCTTATAAAATCAAATGACAATTATGAAAGTAGTTCTTTAATATACTATTATATTTTTGTTAATAAAATAAGAAATCGACCAACAACTTTATGTATTAGTGTTATGGTCATGTTACATCTTTCAAGATGCTAAATTTCATTTATTCCTCATTAACAACTCTAAATGACAGTTCTTACAACTTAAGAAATTGAAAGTAAAAGTTTACAACTTTCCACTTAGGAACATTTTACATTATTTTCTCAACAAACAAATTGAGCAGATATCCTTTCAACAAACTCGTTTATTAATTAAATACTGGCATTTAAAACTAAATATTTTCATTCCCACTTTTTTAAACATTCTTAAGTTGGTGGCCAAATGCTAAAAGTTAAATTCACTGTTAGTTCAGTTCGATATCAGTTCCTGTTCACCGTGATCTTGTTTATGTTTCATTACCAGTGTTTCATAATATTTTTCACATTAGTTTGCGCAAGATACATTAAATCGAAACATTTATTGATAATGACACATATACCTACTTTTTTACATTTTTATATACATTTATTTTATAAATTGGCTGGATAAACATTGAGATTAAAAATTCAACAATTATTATTCACTACTGACCTCGTTTTCTTTAAGATTTTTATCAGAATCTTCTTTAAATCATGCAAAAGATAAAAATTAGCTAGGCTTAAGTATAATTAGAAAATTTACATTTATTAATAATTAAGAAATTAAAAATAGGCATATTTTATATTTGTTTATTCTATCTATATTAACTTTTTATTTCAAGTAACTTGACAATTTCAAATTCAAACAATTGAATGTTCAATCGTCACATCAGTATCACCAACTAACACAAAATTCCCTAAATTTTGAAACTATGTTTTTTTATTTAAATAAATAAATAAATAAATATATCATCACGCCTTCTACCCATTACTGGGTGTGGCACTCTGCTGAAGCAGATCTCGGTAAGTGATATATTTTGCGCGTGAAGTGCGGTTACCAGTCGTCAAATCACGGCCCCCAAACATGTTAGTGATGGAGGAGCCACAGGGATAGCTTTTTCAAATTATGAAAATTTGTCGCCTGTGGGAATCGAACCAGGGACCTCAGGATCCACAGGCCGACTTCATACCACTGAGCTGCCATCATTTTAAAAGATCATAAAAGATGCAAAATAGAAAAAGTATTATAAATAACTCATTTCTTAATTGTCGATTATTTTATCGCCTTCTCACAAAATAAAATAACAATTATAAAACTTGTTTTTTAATTACTATATCAAAATGCACTAAATTAATTTTTAATTACCAGTCTTTATAGAATGCAGACAAACAAATTATGTTGTCATTTTGGCTATCTTCTAAATTCTAAACTTGCTATGTTGGTTCTATTGCCTTGGCAATTTTAAAATATAATAAAATCTGTCATATTATACACAATTACTTTCGTTGACCTAGGTACTGTTATCGACATGAGAGTATGCCAAGCTCAAAAATACGAAATGATTGCAGGATCTATATAAAGCGGCACTGCGACTAAAAATATTTTACTATTAGTGTTATAGGTAATACAAGAACCGCTCTGCTGACCAATACTAACTGTAATAGACCAGTGGAATAAATACAAATTCACAATGACGTGATTAAGTGAATTACTCTCCCTTACACTTTTAGCATTCTCTCTTGGCAACGACAGTAGATAAAAATGTATCAAGTCAGCCTGTGGATCCTGAGAACCCTGGTTCGTTCCCCACAGTCGACATTTTCACCAAATTAAAATTTACCAGTAACATCTTTGAGGGCCTTGATTTGACTGCTGGTAATCACGCTTTGGCAGAGTGCCACGCCCAATAATGGGTAAAAGGCGTGATTATATATTTTATATATTTTATTTTTTAATAATTAACTTTACTGTCAAAAAAGAATGGGACAGTAAATAGTTGAAAGTCTGTAAGAGGCAAAATTAAAATTCTGGCCATGAGCATTCACAAATGATGAACCTAGATCTGTTGAGTCACAACCATTGTACCATTGATCCATTATCCAATTATCTAATGCGCTAAGCTATCTGTTTAAGATTCTTATCAAAATTTTCAAATCTTCCTTAAATCGTCACGTAAATGATAGGAATAATTAAAAAAATTCTAAGATTATATGTAATCAACCAAATAAAGAAATTAAATTATGAAACTAAATTTAATATATTAAAACAATTATGTTTAATCTCTGCGTTTATCAAAGTATTCGGAAACTAGAAAATGAAATTAGGATCGAGACAAAAAAGTCATTCGAACGCATCAAAAAGTAAAGAAAATTTATCGAAAATTTCTTTTGAAAGGCTTCTAAATTTTATTTTTTTTTAATATGGTTCTATATAATTTAAGGCACAAGAAATCGAATGCTGTTGAGCGCATCTTCATATCTTTTTTAGTTTTTGAATTACAGCGATTTTTGATGTTTTTCAAATCGCAACTTTGAGACGCTATATCTCGAGAACTAAAAGAGATATCGAAATGCGGTTTGAACGAGTGTATTTCTCGTGCGCTAATTAATATTATAGTGTATTATAAAAAATTGAAAATTTTTCAGATTTTTTCGAAATTTTTTTTTGTCCATATTTCAAAATTTTAAAAAGATAATTAAAATCTGTAAACACCAGTGAATTCCTCGCGTGAAAATACATAGATATGTAAATTTTCAGAAAAAAATTTGAGCGGATTAGTTTTTTATTACAGAAAAACGAAAATCGGCTAAAAATCTAATAATTTTGAAGGGGTACCCCTTAAGATTTTTACGATTTTTGGTCATTTTTCGTTTTTCTGTAATACAAAATCTATCCGTGCGATTTTATTCATGAAAATTTACATACCTATGTATTTTTACGTGAGAAATTCAGTGGTGTTCACAAATTTAAATTATCTTTTCAAAAATTTGCGATATAGACAAAAGAAATTTTTGAAAAAATCTGAAAAATTTTCAATTTTTTTATAATACACTATAATATTAATTAGCGCACGAGAAATACACTCGTTCAAACCGCATTTCGATATCTCTTTTAGTTCTCGAGATATAGCCTCTCAAAGTTGCGATTTGAAAAACATCAAAAATCGCTGTAATTCAAAAACTAAAAAAGATATGAAGATGCGCTCAACGGCATTCGATTTCTAGTGCCTTAAATTATATAGAACCATATTAAAATAAATTGTAAATTTTGAACCCTTCAACTGAAATTATCGATAAATTTTCCTTATTTTTTGGTGCGTTCGAATGACTTTCTTGTCTCGACCTAGCGGTCTCGACTAAAAATGATATTCTCACGCGCAACAAAAAAGCTCTCATTTTGCGCAGTTAATACAAAAATAACTATTTTATTGGCATCATCATACAAAAAAAATGCTTTTTATTTAAAATTAAGAAATTAAAAAAAAAATTAGTAAATAGTCAACTTCTTAATTTGATTTTCTAGTGTCCGATTACTTTGATAAACGCAGATATTAAACATAATTGTTTTAATATATTAAATTTATTTTTATAATTTAATTTCTTTATTTGGTTGACTACATAATCTCACATGTGTTGACAAGCTGTGGCTATTAACGTTTTAGTCACATAATAAAGTTAACAACTGACGTATTAAGCAAGGGGTGAAGTTTGATTCTTGCATCTGACATTGTACCTAACTTTTCAAATGATTAATAAAACATTTTTTGTTGTCTTAATTTGCGGTCTTCGAAAAAGTTTAGTAGATGTCTAGTTTTAGATACTTATTTTTTATAAACTCGTAACTAAAGAAACTTTGATGAAACTTATTACATAAAATACTATTAAATAAATGAGACAATTGCGGTAAGAAAAATGAGGTGTCAAACTATGAATGTTATGTATAAATGGTACCTACTAATTTAAATTTTATAATTTACTAACTGAGTTTATTTTTATATATAGTTGTTGCGCATTAAAGTACAAAGTGCATATTTAACTAAATATTTCATATAAACAAATACCTAAATAAATATATCATCACGCCTTCTACCCATTACTGGGTGTAGCACTCTGCCGAAGCAGAACTCAGTAAGTGAAATATTTTTGCGCGTGAAGTGCGGTTACCAGCCGCCAACTCACGGCCCCCAAAGATGTTAGTGGTGGGGGAGCCACAGGGGTATTTTTTTTTAATTGGTGAAAATGTTTGTCGGCTATGGGGATCGAACCAGGGTTCTTAGGATCTATAGGCCGAATTGATACCACTGAGCCATTATTCCATTATGTATGTTTAATTTGGAAAATAGAACTGGAAAACAGCATTTTCAAAGATGTTAGTGGTGGAGGAGCCACAGGGGTAGTTTTTGAAATTATGAAAATTGTTTGTCGCCTGTGGGAATCGAACCAGGGTTCTCAGGATCCACAGGCCGACTTCATACCACTGAACTTGTTTTTTTAAAGGAAAATTATATTTTTTTTATCTGCACATAGTACAAACACATAATTTCTAGATAAAATGGATGTTTTTCTTAAAAACACGTTTATTCAATAAAATAATCATCTTTTATCTGCTAAAATGATGATTCTGGAAACATCTAATTCATAACAAGATAGAGCAAAAAAAACTTGGTCAATTTGAATTTTAAAAACATGCTATCAACCAACCAGAATTAGAAGATCCACCTAATAAAAAAAAAGTGATAAAGTTCGTCTCTGACCCCGCTATAATCATAATCATAGGTAGCCATGGCATGTCCTGCGCTCGCATCAAGTAAGCTCTGCCCAGCGCGTTGTGAAGCGATCGCAGTGAGCCGGTGCCGGTAGTCACTCGACAGTCAGTTGTCTTCTCGCTAGCTGCTGAGTAAGGTGTGCTGCGTTGCTCAAACTACCGCGGTCAAGGCCTACTCGATTCGAGCGATCGACAAGTTCTTCATTTGTTTGAGACTTTGTTGTTGTTCTGTTTTGTAAAGTGACTGGATTTTTGGAAAGTTGAAGTGAACTGTGACATTTGGATTTTTGTCTTCTACAAAAATTGGTGAGTTTTAAATTATTACAAAAATGTTGTGAACACTGTCAATAGAAATAATACAACAATCATTTGGTTCAAAAATTGTAATTTTATTAAAAACAAAGTGTGTTTTCACCAAATATTTTCAAATTATTTTGACCATTAAACAACGCTTTTCCTTTTACAAATATTTCTAGGCATCAATAAGACAATTTAGAGAGAGCTTAATTTAATTTATTTATAAAATATCTTTTAATTATTATTAATTCAATTGTAGCACGGTTGTGTAACTACTAGAAATTAATAAATATAGTTAATTTCAAATGTCAGTGAATAAAAAACGACGGCATAATAAGATGTAAAAGAATACTTCCTTTAAGGATAATCAAATATAATATATTTGTATTTTTATATTATAACTTTTTATAACTTAAAAAAATTTGACAGTTTAAAATACAGGCTGTTTAGGTTTAACCCGCCAAACTTAAATTATGAATTAAACACCTAAAAATAAGAGAAAAAATGTATTTAAGTACATGTTCATAAATGCTTTGTTTCAAAAATATTCCTATATTTAAAAAAAAATAAGAAAATAGACATTTTGTCTTTTGTATTATTCCTATATTTATAATTGCAGCTGCATAATACTCAAATTTTTAGTTATAACAATAAAATACCAAATATTTTCATATTAAGATTAAATTTTGACTAGAAATTAATTTATTGTGTGACATAATAACTTATTTAATTTATAAGTAAATTGTTATAAATACTTAATTTTTGTTCCAAACTTTAGTTTGTTTCTAATATTTTTGTAGAATGCCTTGTGTTTATACAAATAGTAAATATGCCGACATATATTTTTATGGGGTAATGGCACAGTGGTAGCAAGTCGGCCTGTGGATCCAAAGAACCCTGGTTCGATCCCCACAGCCGACAAAACATTTTCACCAATTTAAAATTACCCCTGTTGCTCCCGCACCACTAACATCTTTGGGGGCCGTGATTTTACGACTGGTAACGCGCATAAATATATCACTTACCGAGTTCTGTTTCGGGAGAGTACCACAAAGTTGTTAGTAGAGGAGGAGTTACAGAGGTGAAACCGAGTTCTTAAATCCACAGTCTGACTCGATAGCACTGAGCTACCTGACCCATAGAATATTTTGCGCATCTCCAACCATACATTTTGAATTAATGGGGTAGTGGCTCAGTGGTATCAAGTCGGCCTGTGGATCCAAAGAACCCTGGTTCGATCCCCACAGCCGACAAAACATTTTCACCAATTTAAAATTATCTCTGTGGCTTCTGCACCACTAACATCTTTGGAGGCCGTGATTTTGACGGCTGGTAACCGCACTTCACCCGCATAAATATATTGTTTACCGAGATCTGCTTCGGCAGAGTGCCACACTCAGTAATGGGTAAAAGGCGTGATGATATATTTTTTTTATTTTTTTATTTATTTTTCTACGGCTAATAATATTTAATGTTTCATTATTATAACCAAATATTTTATTATTGAAAATAAAATAAATATACCATCACGCCTTCTACCCATTATTGAGTGTGGCACTCTGCCGAAGCAGATCTCGGTAAGTGATATATTTTGCGCGTGAAGTGCGGTTACCAGTCATCAAATCACGGCCTCCAAAGATGTTAGTATTAAATTGTTGTATTTGTAAAAACAAGAGTATCTTTGAAATAAAGCGAGCTTTTGCTTAAATGAACTTTTTATTTTATTTTTAGGTGGTAAATTTATGGTTAAGAGTTAAACTTGGTACATTCTGTATAAACGTCAAATGTTTAAAATACTGTATCTAGTAACATCTCCCTAAATCGCATCTAATGAGGTAGCACGAACCCTTGACATAATACTCCGAATCCAATTGTCAAACGTATTAGAATAAGGAAACTACAACAAAATATACGAAATTAATTTAGTTTTGAACAGAGATGAAGGCTGGGATTATCAGATTACCTTGTTTA
The DNA here is from genome assembly GCA_911728475.2 of Pterostichus madidus. Classification (NCBI taxonomy): domain Eukaryota; kingdom Metazoa; phylum Arthropoda; class Insecta; order Coleoptera; family Carabidae; genus Pterostichus; species Pterostichus madidus. Next base: position 5,463,966 of record OU452313.1, on the reverse strand, counting down.
TTATAAAACTGTCCAAAACAAAACATGTTTCAAGTGAATCAGCGTCACCCAATCGTATCAGATCAGATAAAACAAAATTCATTAAAGTACCTGCCTCAAGTACTAAACATTTTGACGTTCAAAGGTTTCCAAGAACCTCGCTCGGCAAAGTCCAACATCCAACAAGCCTACGGAAATCTGTAAAAATTCCATGTTTACATGCGGTTAAACAGTTAAAATCAAATTCGAACGCGTTGAGCGTAATATTTTGCGGTAAATCATATTTTAACTTCTGTCCCTTCTATGAAATAATGCAGGAAAAATTGCTCTGCAAAATTTAACCATTTAACCAACTATTATTCAGTACTGAATTGAAAATTGGACTTTAAAGAGGTAATTTAAATAAATTATAATTTTATTTTTAGAACCTGAATGATAAGAGAAATTATTGTTTTATTTTGCAATTACTGTTCACATTATTTCGAATGAAAAGAAATGTGTTTTCAAACAATGACACAATTTGAATACTGAAATTATGCAAGAAAAAGAAAACATTGACTGTCATTTATTTGTGTATTTCGCTCGCTGATTTTCACAAGAATTTTTTTTATTTGCCGGTGGATACGACAAGACATGATGTTTCACTTTCTCTCAATTAGGCCTTTCCGTTTTGATCGTCTGCTTAATGGATTTTAAAATGATTTAAAACTTTTTCGATCAATTTTGCCAACATTCATTTCCATTGCGTTTAATGCAAAATATCCATATTTCACTTGTGAATTTGAAACAAAAAATTATAACCTTCAATTTATGTTTGAACCGCAACTAATACCAAATTTTAAATAATTATAACCAATGATGATTTCATCGCCTATATAATTTTGGAAATATTTTATACTTCCTTAATCGTGGTTTACAACCCAAAATTATTTTATATACAGATGTTCCAGATTTAAATGGCCTAACTTAAACTATAAATTAAATACCTAAAGCTAAGGTAACAATGTCTGTAAATGCTTCATAGACATTCTTATTTTCCTAATTGGAGCAGCGCTACTTTGTTATAAGAACCTGGGTTCGATTTCCACAGTTGAAACAATTTTCACCACATTAAAACTACCATTGTGGCTCCCCCACCACTAATATAATTGGAAGCCATGATTTGACGGCTGGTAACTGCACTTCACTCGCTGAATATATCACTTACCGGGATCTGCTACGGCAGAGTGCCACGCCCATTAAAGAGTAGAAGGCGTGATGATATATTTATATTTTATTTTATAAAGCATTTTTCAGACGACCATTTTTGAAAGTAACCATAACAACATCATAAACTACTACGGAAAGTTGAAAATAACATACACTGATATATTATTATAACGCACAGTTGTAACATATCAGGTAAAGTTCTACAGAATGACAACAGATAGCGTTACGATGAAAGAAAATTATAAAATAAATGAAAGGAATTTATATTATTATTTGAATCAAAGTTTTGGCAGATTTTTCAACATATTTGCACAAATAAATCTTATTTTTAAAAATTTATAACTACTTATTTACTAATATTTTAATATTATTTAATATTTTGACATTACGGTTAATACCACAGAGTAAATAAATATACAGAGCGAATGTAAGCATGGGTGAGGGACGCGTTGCCATGAAGCGGAAGGGGTATCCACGAGAAAACGCGGGAGCGCCATCTTGGTTTGCGCCACATTATCTAATATCTAATAGAAAATCACTGTATTTGTTTAACAGTATGTTACACATAGTATAAACATGTACTAAAAACACAAAATGTTAATTAAAAACTTCAGTAAACACTGAATATAATCACTTTTTATCACATATGAAATTTCTGTCTGGCGCAAACCAAGATGGCTACTTCAAAACTAAGTGGCTACAATTGTAAACAACACCCGCCCTCTGTTGTTTTATTTCCTCTGTGGTTAATACAGTGTACTGTTGGTATCATCACACCTAACTTCAAACGTCAACGCTTACCTTCAAAAACGCATCAGCTGTCAAAGCGTAACAACATTGCTCTTGTAAACTGTTTTTAGAAAAAATTTGTGGTCATCTGAAAAATAGTGTACATAACTCGCTCGAAAGTGTGATAACTGTGCTCGTGTACTTAAATCACTCGGCGCTACGCGCCTCGTTTTTCAATTTGTACACTCGCACGTTATCTTACACTTTCGATGCTTGTTATGTAATATACTATTACGTTTGTTCAAATAAACTTATTACTTTATTGTTCAATTTTTAATTTAAGTAAGGCCATTTAAATCTGGAACAACCCTGTATAAATACAAATATTAAAACCGTTAAAAAGTTTTATCTGTTATATTTCCGTAGTAAATGCCATTTTATAGTAACTTTATCGTATTCAAATATGCTTTTTTTGTACCACAGCAATTTATCATAAATTGTTTGTTTCTGATAAGCCAATTTGTTAATAGATAATTATTTATTGATTGAATGTACCTAAATGTCAAAATATTTATGTTTTGATAATGTGGAAAATGTCAAATATATATTTTGTAAACACATAAAATCAATCAAAAGTTCTAATTTTACACCGACATATTGTGCAATATTTTGACAGAACTCCATTTTTAAAATTGGAATTACTCGAAATAGAATCGTAGTTCGTTAGGATATTCCAGGATAAACAATACAAAAAATCAACAACAAAAAAAGAAAATCTGTTCAACCGTCATAACCACGATTTTCGTAATGTTTTTGCGGTTGAAATGAATCATCTCGAAGCACCATTAAAGTTTAATTAACAAATATTTATCTCATAGTCTAACTATATTTAAGCGTAAACATTTTTATTTTTAGTACAGTAGGACTAGGAAATCCACAGATAAAAACGTTATCATATATCCTGTTACAATTCATAAAACCCGGTGTGTTATATTTCAGATCTTTTATCCTGCCTGTACTAAGATATTTTTAGACCAATGTTAATCATAAACACACAAAAGGATAATCAAAAATATTTATCTACGTAAGATGATAATCTGCATTATCCAAATAAACAAAAGATATTGTTTGCTGAATTTATAAATGTTTCCTGAAACAATTAGTAATTAGCATATAATAAAATAATATAATTTATTGTTGTATTTTAATGTATTATTCATATTATTCTCAGAATTTGGTTTTTATGTGTTTGAATGTAATTTATTCTAGTGTATAATTATTACGGTATAAAAGAAATAAAGAAAATTTTAATTAGAGGTTTGTAATGTCTCTTGATTTTGGTATAAAGGCTTTAGAAGCTTTAGATTTATGTAGCAACGAGTAAATTCGAAGAATTCCTACTGCATTTGTTGTGTAATAATCATATAATTTCTCTGCATTGTAATTTATAAAGAAAAGAGATAATTAGATTTGAATTATGAGTCATGCATTATATATTTGTATATGATTAAACATTTGTTTTGTTTTTATTAAAGCTGGTTAATGACGTAAGAAATAAATTTTACATTATTGTGCACTTAAATTCAGCAAAGATACAGCGAAATTAGTAAGATTGCTGTCACACTTCAATCGTTTCTATTAAAAAAAGGAAATAAAAAAAGTTCGTATAAAAGTTACAGGAAATTTAGTTCCCTATATTTGAAGTTGCAATATTTTCCTTTAAAATAATTTATGAACGTGATGTACTGGTTAAATAAAGTCAATCAACTGATACTTTATAATTAGTGTTGTAAATGAAAATATTTCCGTTGGAAGTATTTCCGTGGAAATGGAAATATTGGAAATTTCCGAATGCCTTATGAAAATATTGGAAATGTAGGATACAATTGAAATATTAATTTCTTAAGAATACTTAGTTTTTTTTGTGTTGAAATTTCATTTATTTATTATTTGTTAACTGTTTCTAAATTTTTCCAGTTTTTTAAATATTTCCCAAAATATTTCCAGACTTTTGCATTACTATAATTAGAATACTTCATTAAAAATATTATAAAAAAATAAAATGTATATTAAAATAATAATAATAACAAAATTGATTAAAATTCATAATTTATCAACTCAATGCACAAATAAATTGTGTACATTTGACAGAAAAAAAAAGATATCAATATTTAGTAGTAAATTTTATCACCAGATGTCATATTGTAATTAATGTGTCAAATGCGAATAGCTAGATTAATAATAAGAGCCAAATTTGAAGTAGACTGTAGACTAACTTCAATTCTAAATCGGATTGAAATTATATGATATTGGTTATTAATAAGAGCTATTTACAGATCACAATAGTTGTTGATAAATTTAAAGTTATAGTTTCTGCTGCATACATAATTTTTATTTCAGTCTGAATACTTGGACGCCGTTTAATTGTTTTTGTTAATTTTGAAATAGAACTTTTATTCGAAAATAATAAAAGTTGTGTTTAATTTAATTTATAAAATAGATTGACGTTTATAACCATCAAACATTGACGTTTATAAATAATGCATGAAAAACAAAAGCCATGGCTATTGCTACAAGTTAACAGAATTGTTAAAATAGACAGGCAATAAAAAATGTAAAAACAGTCTTTTATGCAACTTTTAATTCTGAACATCATTGAGCTTTATGGTTTTTTCTGTAAAATTAATAGGAGAGCAAAAAATTGCATAAAACTAATATCCCTTTTTAAATCCCTATATTCGATCTTACAAGTACCATCAGTTTCTGTTATTATTATTATTATGAAACAACATAATATTAAATTTACTTATTTTATAATTTGTTTCTTTAAATTCGACTATGGTTACTAACCATATTGGAAGTAAGAATGGTATTGGCAGCTAATAAACACATGAATCACGCATTGTCACATTTTAAACTTGCAAAAGAAAAAATGATTTACTTCGTGACATTAAGCACACGTCATACCTAATCTAATTATTTTGTATATCCTTGATAATGTTACCTGTAAACGGTTTGTTTGTCTTATTTTAATCTTGTGTATAAATAAGTCTTGTTTAACAAAAATGTACAGTTTAGTGTACATTCTATGCATAACAATTTTATCTGTACTTGTACAAGAAGTGGGCAATTAAAAAATAATTATTTTTATGTTTGTTATTATCTCGACTAATATACAAGTTTTGTCGTTAGTTTTGACATATGCAGGACGCCATATCGCGATAAGGAATTCTTATATCAGAATGACATTTTAATATATTTTTTTAACAAAAACGCATTACAGGAAATGCGTTTTAAATTTCTTTCTACATTTTCCTTTTACCGCCTGTTTTTATTGTACAACCGATGTTTTTACATTTTACATTTGGCAGATAAAATAAATATATTATACCCTAAACGATGTGGCACTCTACAGAGCTGGGCAAGCTACTTAAAACAAGTAGCTAAGCTACAGCTACAGCTATTCTTTAAAAAAGTAGCTAAGCTACAGCTATAAGCTATATTTTGTAAAATATAGCTAAGCTACAGCTAAAAGCTTTCGTTAAAGTAGCTGTTAAATTTTAAAGCTACTTTTTTTAATTATTGTGAAATAATTAAATTTGCCATTGTCATATGATCAGTCTTTTGTTATAATGACTGTTAATTTACTATTACGTACATAAATATCAAAAATAGCAAATACCATCTGGCACCTACTGGGTATTATTGTGTATTAGAGCAAGTTAGAACCGGCAACAAATAATTATTTTGTGTGGGTTTAGCTTGTACGCATGCGTACTTTGTTGACCTTCTGCTTAAAAAGTAGCTTGAAGCTACAAAAAGTAGCTTGAAGATACAAAAAGTAGCTTTAAAAGTAGCTTCAGTTGTTATTTTTAAGCTAACAGAAAAAAAGTAGCTAGCTACAAGCTACAGCTATATTTTTTCACAGTTAGCTAAGCTACAGCTACAGCAAAGGTAAATGTAGCTAAGCTAGTAGCTAAGCTACAAAAGTAGCTAGTACTGCCCAGCTCTGGCACTCTACCGTAGCAGATTTCAGTTAGTGACACATTTATGCGCGTGAAGTGCGGTTCCCAGTCGTCAAATCACCCAAAGATGTTAGTGGACGGAGACCCACAGAGGTTATTTCAATTTGGTGAAAATTGTTTGTCAGCTGTGAGAATCGAATATATTATTTTACATATTTACTTTAATAATTTATATTTGTTAATTTTAAAGCCTACCAATTTGTTGTATGCTAATGCATCATCGTTAAAGTTAACTCACAATAATTTGCCCTTGTCAATTTGTCCTTCAATCATCCTAATAATTATTGATAACACTTCCGCCTTTGGTAGCGCTTTACAGGCAGATTCACAAAACGGATTAGCGTTAACACCGTTTTTAATATTATCTATAACTCTGTTTCAAATTAAAACTGATTAAATAAATGAACTAAATTTGCTTCTAATTAACTCTCTTTTTAACTCAAGTTAAAATAAACTTGTTTCGTACATTGAAAAGAGAGTTAAAAACGAAATAAAAAATGGAGTTAGCGCTAATCCGCTTTATGAATCTGCCTGTCTGTTATTTGTAATAATAATTAAAACTATATAATTATAACCTTAAAATTATATTGTATTTTGAATTTAAAATACAATTATGCATTTCTCGTGTCTTAGGAATAGTTCAGCATAAATTGTGGTGGATCAAATCACAGTATAAAACTTTTTTCCTTGTTCTTCTTCTATTCTTCATTTATAATAACAGACGTTAATCTCTGATTGTTATTTAATGTTTATAACAATAGTCGGTAGTGAAGAAACAAATGAACTTTTACATAGGAAGTAAAAGATTTACTCTCCCTCGCCTATTATTACTTGCAAACCATAGTTTGTAGAGTAAATCTTAGTTACTTCCCTTCTACAGTAATATATTATTTTTCTCGAAAATTATATATAATTAATCGAATTATATATATAAAAAAATAAAGTTTAGTTACAGACCCAATTGGATTCCAGTAATTCGGCCCGGACATTTTCTTACTTTCAAAACATATTTTGCTATTATAGTTTGTTCTTTAATCAGGAGAAGTTATTTAAATTTTAACCGCTAAAACTGACGCTTCTGATTGGCTAGTGCTTCGTCCAGTTTACACTGTACATAGATTTTACATTTGATTTATTAGAGCTGTCATAAGTTTTGAGGTTATCTGTTTTCTTGTTGGTTTTTTGCATTTCTGTGACATTAACATAAATCAGTTCTTTTAAGAACTAATAATATACGGAGTGACAAATTAGAGTTTATAATGTCATTTGTATTTTAAAATAAATGCCATGAGATTTAATCAGTGCAGATGTGTAAGAAATTTTTGTATTTCGCGCCAACAAAAATCTAGTAACTTTCTTTGGTAACTTTCTATAGTGTAAATCTGACTTGTGCATTTACTCCTCCTGGTTAAAAAACAGATTATAGTTTAAAAAAAAAACCTGAACTAAAATCCACCTTTATGCAGCGCAAGTCAAATCTGAACAGTTATTGAACAATGTTTGAAAAGTGTGTGCGGAATTTGAATATTTTTCAAATGAAAGTCATTATATGATGTGAGATAACAATAATGCCAAGATGCAAAAGCAAAGAAAATGATTTGTGAGTGAATTATACCTACATTCATTATAGTCATGCACGTGTGTGCAGAACAAAGTGCTTTCCTGTGCTAAAACGTTATGTTAGATGTGAATTCATAATCGATTAATATTACCGCTTGTCCGACGTGTGCGCTCGTCAGTTGTTCCGCATTCATTTGTTGTTTGCCGCCGTTGCAGTTGCCATAGCGACGAACATTTGCATCTCTCTATCTTATTCCCATCCATTGCTCTCATTATCTCATCATCTCTTTCTGTTTCTTCGCTTGTATTTTGTTCTTTCATGCATCGCAGACTTTTGAGTGGAGTTGTCAGTAACGTTGCTTTGAAGAGTTAATCTCTGGAGAATAAAAGCGATTGTCAAGTATTGCGGAAATGTATTTGTTCTATGGGATTTGTGTAATTTTAGATTGAACTGTGTACATAATATACCGTTTTCTTACTTACAGTTACGTCAAAACTAGACAAAAATTTGATTAGTACGCGCTGTTAGATTCTGATAGAAATGGAAAACTGAAATTCTATTTTAAATTTTATTTGAAATACCTTCTCATGGATGATATATAGATGCAATACAACGTATTGAAATCATTGTTATTTCACTTGTCAACTTTTTTGACAACCGCTATATTGCCATTCTCTTTTACTGACAAGAAATCATATATGTACTACTTCACAAGAAATTGAAGTGTGGTGACATCTGTCATTAATAGACATTAGGTCGCACCTTAGACAAAACATAACTTAGACGGAGAACAACGGCGTTTGTTGTGAAGTAGAATGGGTTAGAATAACTTGTGATGATACGGGTGCGCGGCAAAGAGCTAGTACAAGTAGGTCTTATGCGGGTTGCATTTTTGTTGATGACAGTTATCAAACGCGAGCATTTTATTTATTTAAATACAAAAGTGCGTATACAAAACACTTAATATGTCAAAAACTAACCTTTACTTTGATGTATGAAAAGTAAGAAATTGAATATAAAAATAATTACACAAATGTTTGCAACTTGCATAACATCAAAGTGTACTCGCTCCTTGCCGCGCACCCGCCTCACCCATAAGTTACTCCATCTCTTTCTCCTTCACAACACTGCATTGACTTGAATACGGCAGACTTTGTCTAGGTATGTTTTGTCTGAGGGTCGCACTTACTATCGGTAACATTTTCGTTCTCTTACTGTAGTGTTTGCCATATTCAATTTATATTTACCCCCAGGGCATAGTAAGCGGGTCTAATGATTCATAATGCCCGCTCATCATTTACTTTATTTGTACATACTCGTAACTAGTAAGATTCATTCAGTAATCAACTTCAGTTTTAATTTAATTTTATAAACATTACTATAATCATAGCTCAGTGGTATGAAGTCGGCCTGTGAATCCTGAGAATCCTGGTTCGATTCCCACAGGCGACAAACAATTTTCATAATTTCAAAAGCTACCCCTGTGGCTCCTCCACCACTAACATCTTTGTGGGCCGTGATTTGACGACTGGATACCGCACTTCACGCGCAAAATAGATCACTTACCGAGATCTGCATCGGCAGAGTGCCACACCCAGTGATGGGTAAAAGGCGTGATGATGTATTTATTTTTTATAAATGAAAAAACATTACTATAATCATAGCTCAGTGGTATGAAGTCGGCTTGTGGATCCTGAGAACCCTGGTTCGATTCCCACAGGCGACAAACAATTTTCATAATTTCAAAAACTATCCCTGTGGCACCTCCACCACTAACATCTTTGGAGGCCGTGATTTGACGACTGGTAACTGCACTTCAATATATCACTTACAGAGATCTGCTTCGGCAGAGTGCCACATCCAGTAATGGGTAGAAGGCGTGATGATATATTTATTTTTATTTTATTTATAAACTTTACTCCACATTAAAATTAGCTCTGTGGCTCACACACTACTAACATCTTTGGGAGCCGTAATAGGACGGCTGGTAACCGCATTTAACGCGCAATATGAGTGCCATACTCAGTATTGAGGAAAAGGCGTGATGATATATTTATTTTATTTAGAATTTAATTATTTCAATAAAATTTACCTTTATTCGCGATGTATATTTATCTTGGCCGCCATTTTTATGTTCATTTCGATGTGGAGTAATTTTGCAAGAAAGTTTTGTGTAGGTGTCGTTGAACTGACACAAGTTCAATTTTAGTTTTGAATGTAATGACCTTTACCCTTTCCTTTGAAATACACGTTTTGATAAAAAGTTAGTTGAAGAAGCTCAATTTATTGTCTTATTTGGTGCCTGAGAAATTAACCTGTTAACAGCAAACTATGTAAATGAATACGAAAGTTCATTGAAGAACTTATATTTACAAAGGTTTTTACGTATTCTCCGTATTACAAAAGGATTTTCCTTATTCTATGTATACCTATATTATAAAATAATTGTTGCAATATAATAATCGTTCAAATATGACAAAACAAATTTTACGGTCAGTAGTGTAACCGTTTCATATCAACAGTAAAGTTTTGTTGCATTTCTGTAAATACGAAGATTTAAATAGTCGATTAAGCAAGTAGCACATCACTTTAGCTTGGAAATTTATAAATATTTACATTGAGCAAAAACAGGTATTACCGATATTCATAATCATAAACATAGTTAAAAACTAGAGCAAAACGTTTGAATTAAGAAGTTATTCAAGGTCACATATCGGAACCTAACCTAAATCTCAAATATTGACATTCAATATTTAATAAACTATACATGATTATTGCGTATAAATACCTATAATAAATCTATAAAATTTTATAACGAAATCATCAAATTGGAACTTATCGCAGAGTGAATTCTTTTGCAAATGTTAAAACGTGTTTGGATGCTAGTGACATCTATTGTAATATTTCTCGGAATGAACTGTAAATAGTCAATGGAATATAATATAAGAAAACCATTTGACTTACTAATGACAGGGTGAAACCCAACGCATCAGATGATCCAAGTACTAAAAGAAAATAATGAAATTAAATGTAATTTTATACTCAGCTAAGTGTTTAACTATTTACATCATGTATAAATGTCTAAATTTCTCAAAAACAAATTTAAATGTGATTAACTTTGATTTTTAAATATAGTGTAAGTAATTATAAATAATGTAGTTATTAGTAATTACTAGAAGTAGATTTATAATGAATAAAAAACGTTATATGGGGTGGCTAGCTCAGTGGTATGAAGTCGGCCTGTGGCTCCTGAGAACCCTGGTTCGATTCCCACTGGCGAAAAACAATTTTCATAATTTCCTCCACCACAAACATCTTTGGGGGCCGTGATTTGACGACTGGTAACCGCACTTCACTCGCAAAATATATCACTTACCGAGATCTGCTTCAGCAGAGTGCCACACCCATTAATGGGTAGAAAGCGTGATGATATATTTATTTATTTATTTATTTTAAAAACGTTATTTATGTACTGATATTTGAATAAAATTATAAATTTAATATTTTGAATGTAAAATTGTTGATAAATTATTACTATTTATCATAAGCAACAAATTTCGTTTTGAAAAACCAACGTCATAATAATAATTATGATAACCCTGAAAAATATGACAGTTTTACAACCTTAAATTTTCTTTAACCTTGTTTAAATGTATCTGTTATCAGGGTCTAATAGAATCGTTTTTCTCTTATTTCAAGACACGCTTATAACAGTGTCATTGTGAATTATGTGTTACGTCAATATAAAAAAATAAATAAATATATCATCACGCCTTTTACCCATTACTGGGTAATGGATAAAAGGTGTGATGGTATATTTATTTGTAAATTATTTCCAACATCGGTGAAAAGATAACTTTTAATAAAACAGCCTCAGAAGCGGATTTAAAATATTTCGGGCCCTAGGCAAAATATTTGTTTCGGGCCCTTTAAACCGCGACTCTCGAACATAGGAATTTAACATGTACAATCATAATTTTGTAATTTCCTGCTTCCCTAATTATTTTAAGCAAGAAAGCTTCAAATAGAAGTTTTAGGACATAAAATTCTGCATCTAACCCAATAAACGAAATAAATTTTACATGATTCGTAACGGCACAAATTAAATCTGAAAATAACGAAAATAGCCTCAAAATTATCGATAGCCACAAAATTGATTTTACATGTTAAATACCCAAGTTCGAGAGTCGCGATCACCATCCTGTATATAGGTATATACATTATAAGGGAATTAAATTATATATTTCTATTATTTTAACTAAAAGTTTGAATCCGGGCCCTAAAATTTTTGGGCCCTAGGCTATTGCCTCTTTAGCCTAGGCCAAAGTCCGCCTATGAACAGCCTCAACAAATATTTTCCATTTATCTCCTAAGATTAAAAAATGTACTACCGGCGTCTCCAGAGAGCAATAAAGTCCTTATCTTTGTCGCCGCCACTGGCTACCTTGATCACAGATCCGTAACCATAGTTACGGAAACCATCCGCAGATATAAATTCATAATAAACAGGTGTGCAGCGCGAGTGAGCGATGCAATTTTGCAGGTGTTATGAAATATCGCGCGCGCACCACAGACTCTGTGCACTGATGTCTAATTGGACGCTCGCGCAACTCTGATCAAGTTAACTGTGACCGCCGTCCCGCTGCACCTCCCGTGGAGCTTTCGCGGTGGCACAAGATGAGGTGCTTGTCGAGGAAGAGGTTCCCAACTTTTAAACCTTCTGGGAATGAGGGAAGTGTCGTAGCAATTTTGAGTTTGATTGTTCTGCACATGAGGGACTGAAACTATTTTCATCCTCTTCTCCTCTTTTGTAACTCAGTTATTCTCTGTAATTTATGGGGTAGGTGGCTCTGTGGTGTCGAGTCGGCCTGTGGATTTGAGACCCCGGGTTCGATTCCCACAGTCGACGAACAATTTTCACCACATTAAAGTTACCGCTGTAGCTCCCTCTCCATTAACATAATTGGAGGCCGTGATTTGACGGCCGTTAACCGCACTTCACGCGCATAAATATATCACTTACCTAGATCTGCTTCGACAGAGTGCTACATCCAGTATTGGGTAAAAGGTGTAATTATATATTTATTTATTTTATTTAAACCTACCCCTGTGGCTTCCCTTTTACTAACATCATTGAGGACCGCGATTTTACGCCTGGTAACCGCACTTCACACCGCACCGATTAAATTATATTTTTCATCTGTCAACCGTTCCCACCTTAAGTATTTTTAAGTGAATCTTTTAAATTAAAGTAGAAAAATATTTTTCTTTCTCTGCATCTTTTATTTGAAGCATTTATTTAGTTTTTAACAATCAAAAATTAAGTTAGTAAACTGCTAGTAATCATCGTTAATCTGTTATTTAACTAGCAGTCACTGTTACTTAAATGTTAATCAAAAATTAACTATTTTGTCAAATGATTCAAAAATGATAAAATATATCTATGTATGTAGCTGGGGGATTTCATAGTTTAATGTTTCAGCAAAAATTACATCAAATTATTAAATAAATAAATAAATAATATATCATTACGCCTTTTACCCATTACTGGGTGTGGCACTCTGCCGAAGCAGATCTCGGTAAGTGATATATTTATGCGCGTGAAATGAGTTTACAACCACCAAATCACGGCCCCCAAAGATGTTAGTGGCGGAGGAGCCAAAGGGGTAATTTTAAATTGGTGAAATAGTTTGTCGGTTGTGGGGATCGAACCAGGGTTCTTAGGATCCACAGGCCGACTCGATACCACTGAGCTATTACTCCATTCACAAATTATTGGTGCAGCAAAATCCTGAATCGTCCTTTTAGAAATTTACAGTTTCCCTGGTGAAAATCAGATTTAAATATCTCATTTAGTTTTGAAGTTGGTACTTCTCAAAGATGAGATTTCTCAAAACGTCAAAAATCGCTTTAGGCAACTGACAACCTAATAATCAATGTAGCTACGTTCTTTGAACCTGCAGAATATCTGATAAAAGTGAAAACACAAGTTTAAATGAATGAAATTGAAAGTTTAAAATTACTTTTTTGTATCGCCTTTAAAACATCATCTCTCCTTCTGACAACTTGGTAATCAAAATCCAATTTTTCAAACTTTCCGGGCGATAAATTTCACAAATTCCATTTGCAAGTGTTCACTTTATAACTTCGTTCATTTTTAAACACTTTTAGTTTCTTTTCTAAAACTTCTGTCGTAATTCTATAAATCTTGAAAATTGTTGAGGAGCTCTGATCGCGATATAATGCTATTCTGAGATCACCGTAACATGGTATCTATAAATTAGATATTAGATCAGTTGGGATCAGTTTAATCGCTTGATGTATGGGTGCGATTTTAACGCTAGAGTTAGATCAGTTCACCGCAGACAAAGAACGGAAGAATCGCGTGTGCTGCTTTAATAATGCACTTAATCTTAGTCCTTAGATGTTTTACTCTATTTTGTTTCTGATCTAGTGGTGTCTAGTTTGCCCTGCATGCGACCATATATTACCTTTTTATTTCTAAGATTCTAATCATGTTTTCCACTTCTAGAAGTTATGATACATCTATTTAACGAAACAGATTTTACATTTTTTCCAAAAGATCTTGAAGCAACATTGATCAAAAATGCTACAAATAAAAGAGAAATATGTAATTTTTCTGTAATATAATTTTAAAATATTTGACAGCCGAATATATACAAAGTGATCAAAAGAAATTATTACAGTTGGCAATTGGTAAGCCTGATACATAAATTCATTTCCTGTTGTTGACAGTGACATTTAAAATTTAAATTTAAGTACATTTATTATTACATTTATTTCTAAAGTATTTCTTTTACTTAAAAAGTCAAAATTCTATTAGCTGTCAGACTCCTGACATAACCTATTTGTATTTATTAGAAATGTCAAATAGCATTTCCGACTTTACCTAGCGTTGTGCCAACTGTGGAATAAAAAGATCTGCGAAATTGTATTGCCAACTGAAACAATTCCTTTTGATCACTCTGTACAATATCACATGTATGGTGTAGGTGGCTTAGTGGTATCGAGTCGATCTGTGAATTTGAGATCCCGGGTTCGATTCCCATAGCCGACAAAAATTAAAATTACCCCTGTGGCTCACTCTCCATTATCATCTTTGAAGGTCGTGATTTGATGGTTGGTAACCGAAATTCACGCGCAGAAATATGTGACTTTCTGAGATCTGTTACGGTAGAGTGCCATACCCAGTAATGGGTAAAAGGCGTAATGATGTTTGCTAGATGTTTTGGAGATGCTGTCTAAGGAAGTGGCGTAACATTGAATTATAATTAATTACTAATTTAGTGTTTGTTGTGATTGAATTTTAAATAGGACAGTAAAGAATTTTTATTGAGTTTCATTTGCTGTCAATTATTTTTCATTCACTTAGAGACAATTCGATACCAGCCCTTGGATCGCGCCATTTAGAATACTTGTGACAATAGAATCGCTGTCATCTGTCAAGTTAAAATTTTAATTTTCTGCAATACAAGTTCAAAATAATCGGTGTTTTTTTGTACCATGAAGTATATAAACGAGATAAACTTCATTTCTACTACAGACTTATTTAGAATGTACTAAAAATTTGAAGATTTAAAAATTATCAGTAATAATATAACAAGAGAGTGAGAATAAATTGAAAAGAATTTGACAGATCCATTTGGCAATAGCCACTCAAGCCCTACGCAGGATATATATATTATCTTTGGCTCTACGGGCTTTCGTGACTATTGCCTGACAACAAGTTTGAGAATGATACTGGAGAATTATTTTCTAATTTATCGAACTCTCGAGTTATATTTAATTAGTTTGTTTTTTGACTTATCCGTTGAAGTCGATTCATCCAACTTAAAAGATTTTGAACTGGATTCATGTCGATTGATTACTTATTAATGTATTATTGGAATTTGTTTCCAACTTAAAGATTTTGAACTGGGTTCATGTCGATTGATTACTTAATGTATTCTTGGAAGTTGTTTCCAAAATTTGTTGGAGTATTGCACCTATCATTTGTCACAAACAAAAAGCATCCACAGAGATTATTCCCGGGAATAATCACAAGAGCTTTATTCTCAGTATAATAATGACAGGATTGGTTAAAACGCAGACACGTGACATACAATGAAGCATTTCATAGATTTTGAGAAACGTCAAAAAATAATCACTTGCATTCTACATATTATAGAATTATAAATGGCGCGATCTCGCGATCTCTTTTTTTTTGAAACATTTTCTTATAAAGTAATCAGGAAAGTAATAGTAATAGCAGATTTATTCCCATATGCTAATTGCATACATATTACATTCATTCTTGGCTGTATCAATTGTTAAATCATAACCCTAAAAGATATTAATACTCCGGTAAATTTTGTGTGACAGATATATCACTTTTGGGGTATAAGATTTGAACAATTCTTGATTGTATCTTCAGTTCAATCATTCAGTTTAACAGTGAAAGTTAAACCTGAACAACGTTCCACAAAACAATATCAAATATTCACAATAAAACTAATTAATCTTGCTGTCATCATCAGCCATTGTTGTCCTTCAAAAACAGACCTCACTCATCACTCAGAAATGCATCGTTCAAGAACTTACATTTTCTATTATTCATTTTTACCTTTCGTATTCCATTGTTCTCGATGCATTAATCATTTGTTTCTCATGTGTGCCGCTTATTAGTGAAAGATCTAATTAATTACAAGTAAATAACAACTGCAGTTCGTGTCACAATGTTATGGGGACGTGGTCGCAACCTTTTGACATTGTCGCGATCTTCACGTATTGCTTGTGTTGGTTTAGTTGGCTGTGCTTGACAATAAAATTGTTTTCTTCCGGAGCTGGAGTTCTCAGGCTCTTAAATGAAGATTTCGGGAATTTTTTGTTAGTTTATACTTTGTTTATAGTAGTAGTATGTCCATTGCAACTTTCAACTCAAATTAGGAAAGTTATGGTCAGTTACACCGCCAAACGATCACGCCTTCTACCCATTACTGGATGTGGCACTCTGCCGTAGCAGATCTTAGTAAGTGATATATTTATGCGCATGAAGTGCGGTTACCAAATGTAAAATTACTGCCTCTAAAGATGTTAGTGGAGGTGATGCCACTGCGGTAATTTTAATATGGTGAAATTCCTGTGTCAGTTGTGAGAATCGAACCTGAGTTCTCAAATTCACAGTCCGGTTTGATACCATTTAAATATAATTTAAAATCTAACTTTTGGAGATACAATTGGCTATTAGGAATTTAACATTCGTCACAATAAAATATCTATCCTAGATCAGTAAAAATAGAATAAGTCCGCCATTTTGCAACAAAATGGCGACTATGAAACTTATTCTCTTCTATACTTTTCTGCAAAATAGCTATCTATAGAAGCTGATGAAGATTTTGTAAACAACCCAAACCCAATATTAGGTGTTGCTTGTTTGTTATTTTTAAATATACAATTAATAAATGGGTAGACAAGTACGTCATCATCAAAATCCTATCATTTAAAGATTAATGGAACTGGTATGTTATTCTTTTTTTTTTTTGATAAACTGATATTTCGAATGACGTAAACAATAAACAAAACTAGTTAGATATGTTTTTATATCACAACAAATTGAATGACGCACCTATGTGTTCCATTTGATATAGTGTATACGTCCCAGATTTTTAGAGATGGGGAATTCAGAATAAATTTGATCGGAATTTCCACAGGAAAATAAAAATGTATGTTAATGTCGCGCGCTTGATAAAGTATACAATGCTTTTTTTCTTTTTTAATAGTTGCGGCTAGACATTAAAAAAGTTAGCAAAGTTTCAAAAACAGGTAACAAAACTGTCAGAGATGTGTTTGCGAAAAAGGTTTTATGTGTCGTCAGTAATTAATTTTTAAACCGACGTAGGTATGATGAATTCTGACTATGCTCGATCTTAAACAGATAAACAAATTAAGTCTTATTCATTCTAGACTTTTGTTTGTTTTTCGGTTCGCGGGAAAATAAAACAAAATATATTTAAATATTCATATTTTATCAATCCTATTAATCTTGCATTTTAAACAAGTTTTAATTGATTTTTTAGCGATTTAAAAAATGTCAATTATCGAAAACATATGTCATCATATATTTTTCGCCTTAGATAAAAATGAAGTAAAAATGATAGAATAGTTATTTTTGTATTAGCTAAGCGCGAAGGAGTGTTTTTATGTTGCGCGAAAGAATGTCACTTTTAGACGAGAAAAAAAACAAGAATTTCGCCCACGAAATACATACAACATTTTTCTACAACTGTCAAAAAAGAATAATACAATAATTATAATAAAATAAATATATCATCACGCCTTGTACTCATTACTGAGTGTGGCACTCTGCCGAAGCAGTAAGTGATATATTTTGCGCGTGAAATGCGGTTACCAGTCGTCAAATCACGGCCCCCAAAGATGTTAGTGGTGTAGAAGCCACAGGGGCAGTTTTTGAAATTATGAAAATTGTTTGTCGCCTGTGGAAATCGAACCAGGGTTCTCAGGATCCACAGGCCGACAATAATTATTGATGCGTAAATGAAGAGAAAAAAACTAGCAAATATTTAATATTTTCCTTGCTTTACAGAAATTATTCTTTTAACTTTTTTTCTCTCCTCGTGATGAGAATTCACCACGGTAATATTTCTTAAATAATCAGAGGAAATTTGATCGTCTTCTCCTCAGTATAACCTTGGAAACAATAATGAAATTAATTAAGCAAGTAGCGTCAGTAATTTGATACCAAACATATCAAATACAACAGACGTGGAATAGACCCTCTGAATATAATTAAGTATGCTTTGGTCGATGTTCAACATATCTAAGAAGAGATTAGCCTTTGCCAATTTGAATCAATGGCAGTGCGCTTGAATAGATTCATGTATATTATATTGATTAGGAAGATTTGATATAGAAGGTTAATTTATTTAAAATAAATTCCTTCTCGCGATGGTTTGGTGTTTACACATCAATGATTCGTTTAGTTGTTGAAATTGATATAATATTTCGCTTTGTACGTTTCTAACCTATAAATAAATAAAGGAAGTATGTCGTTGTACTAACCTGGATTTATAATATTATTATATTAATTCCAATTTAATCAAATTACAATTATTTATTTATGTTACTCTGTACGAGTACAACAAGAACTTGATCTCAATTGTAGAACAGAGTCCAAATCACCGTAGATGACTGTTTTAAATCGATTTCGGAAGATTTTCGAAGTAAGACAAGTGTCTTAAAAATGAGTCGGATGATTTTTTCGAAAGAAGACTGTCTTTTAAATGTTTTAGGAGTCTTTTTAGGAAGATAAATAAATAAATAAATATATCATCACGCCTTCTACCCATTACTGGGTGTGGCACTCTGCCAAAGCAGATCTCGGTAAGTGATATATTTTGCGCGTGAAGTGCAGTTACCAGTCGTCAAATCACGGCCCCCAAACATGTTAGTGGTGGAGGAGCCACAGGGATAGCTTTTTCAAATTATGAAAATTTGTCGCCTGTGGGAATCGAACCAGGGACCTCAGGATCCACAGGCCGACTTCATACCACTGAGCTAGCTAGGAAGATGACTGTTTTAAATTGCTTTCAGGAGACATTTTTAGCAAAGTGTCTTGAAAATGATGGTGGCTAGCTCAGTGGTATGAAGTTGTGGATCCTGAGAACCCTGGTTCGATTCCCACATGCGACAAACAATTTTCATAATTTCAACAACTACCTCTGTGGCTCCTCCTCCACTAACATCTTTGGGGACCGTGATTTGTCGACTGGTAACCGCACTTCACGCGCAAAATATATCTACCGAGATCTGCTTCGGCAAAGTACCACACCCAGTAATGTGTAGAAGGCGTGATGATGAAATAAAGGAAAAATCTCTAGTGGTATTTCGTTTAAGGTTGACTGAAATTAAACAGGATACTGATACTTCCAAATCATTATACAAGTCAAATAAATTAAACTTTGTGTAGATTTGAGCAGGTTTGAAGAACAGAAAAAAATGAGCTAAAATCATACAAAAACTTTGACAACCTGTTTTTAATTTGAAAAAAACATTAATTAACAACTTAATGAAAAATCGCTAATAAGAACTTGCACGAATTAATACTTAAATTTAGCAAATAAGAAAAATAGGAAAAAATTTTCCATCACTTGTCTCATAATTCCGCAGAGGTTTTACAGCACGTTTGCATCAACTTCTCAGGTCATCAAACAAACGGCTGGTCAGTTCAGCTTTAACCATAGACGCGTTTCGTCCTTCCGGACTCATCAGTATGGTGCGATCATTTATCCAACTAGATCAACTAGGAAATAGTGGATTGTGATACCGACTTAGCTGAACTGACTGATGTTAACCTATCTACAACGGTAACATGACATGAGAGCTATGAAGCCACTCGTGGTGCCATCTACCGACAAAATCGCAAACTGCTTGACAGCTATTGAAATAAAACAAAAGACAAAATGTCTATTGCGAAGTGGAATTGAGTCTTAATAAATAAGAAATTTTTTTCCTATTTTTCTTATTTATTAACACTCAATTCCACTTCGCAATAGACATTTTGTCTTTTGTTTTACTTAAATTTAGCACTTATGTAACCTTATATTTTTTTTGTACTTTATCATAACGTCGTGAACTGAATTTAGCTCATCTTCTCTGTAAATTGATTCATGGCGAAATAGACGATCACTACTGCTTGAATCTTCTTTGTTTTCATACTCCTGTTGTCTAATTTATCAGTCTAATGCTGGGTTGCAAGAAAAAAATAAAGAGCTCTTTAGTTAAAGAATTGTTTATCTAGCAACAGTATCAATAGCGATTTTCTGAAACTTATTGAACCGTTAGTTGCTAATAAACCAATAAAACTATCATGCAACCCAGCATAAATTTGGTAATGTTGATGTTTTTCATCATAATCCAAGACGTTTTTATTCTATTTTATCGAGATAATTAATTAACTTCTCTTATTTAGTCAACTATTTGATTATAAATTTTGAATTATTTTGTTTTCTATGTCACTTTTATATTTTCCTGCCCTCTAATTGGGTTTACCTGTCGGGCAATGTATGTTTAAATAAATAAATAAATAAATTTTGCGAATTTACGCAGTTTTAAAAACAACTAAACTTAATATCATGATCTTTTCCATAAAAATATTTGCAGATTGTAAAATGTTGTTTTTTACTCAGAATTCTTGTTAATTTCAGCAAGTATTTTAAGCATTTTTTGCTTTGTGTACAAAAACATTCATTTGCAATTTTTTACAAATGTTTAAACGTTTAAAGTCTACGTTTTTGTGAAATTCAAACAATTTTTATGACCGTTTGAAGCATACACATCACCTTGTACCTATTGCGAGTCGTAACTCTCCGAACGATACTTTAATCTTGGTAAAAATCTAATTTGCCTCTATATTTATGATCGTTTAAAGTCTATTTCTAGCAAGGGTCACCTTAACAGCCCGTGTTGAGTTATGTAAAGTGATATTAATTTTAATTTCCCTGCTAGTATCTCCCCTGTCAATTACTGCTTGTATTATGTGATAATAGTGTTTATTTGTCGCTCATTATCGCATTGGCCGTGGTTGCTGGTCATTTTTGACATAACGACGTGACAAGCATTTTGGTCGTGACCGTCAACGTCACTATTTACCAAAGGTGTAATCATACGCACTCATGTCATGAGATGTCATTTGATTTATTCTTGTAGCTGATGTCAGAGCTCTGTGATTCTGTTCGATGTGCGAATGTCATGAAATATTTGACAAATTATATCACTTCACAACTGTGGTGTAAAAATGCATTTTAATGACATTAACTACCTAGTCTCAAGATCAAGGTTTTTCTTATATTTTGGAGTAGGTAATTATAAGTTGATTGTAATAACATTTTGATTACAACAATATGTACTTATAATTACATCAGTCATTGGTGCAATTAAAATAATATGTTATTTATAACAAAACAAACAGTGTTAACTTTTTGACAGTAATTGTTAAAAATTGGTTATATTATTCTAAGGTGAAAATAATTAAAATAGTTCATAGAAAAACACGCAGACTTGCATTACATTTTTTTTTAGATATTTATTGTTGATAATTTTCTACAAATATAATTTTCTAGGGTAGGTGGCTAAGTGGTATTGAATCAGCCTATGGATTTGAAAATTCTGGTTCGATTCCCACAGCCGACAAACAAATTTCCACCACATTCAAATTACCCCTGTGGCTCCCCCAGCACTAACATCTTTTGACGACTGGTACCGCACTTCACGCCCATAAATATATTACTTATTGAGATCTGTATCGGCAGAGTGCCACACCCAGAATTGGATAAAACGCGTGATGATATATTTATTTATTTTGATGCAATATTTTTGTTTGTTTAACAAATACATTTTTTAGAAACTTTGTTAGGAGATTGAAATACAATTTATAATAACAATATACTAACTAGATCATTACCTATTTCTGATCGATAAGTTAGTAACAATTTTTAATTTTCATGATTACTATATAGATTATTATAATTTTGGTATTTTATAACCAGAATAATTTATCCTAGCATTTTAAAATATTTTCACATATTTTTCTTACTTGTATACATTGGTGTTATTATAAAAATGAATATAATGACAGCTCAATGACAGTTTTGTAAAAAGTGTGGTTAAAAAGTAATATATTTTATATTGACAGTTTCATACGAGATCCAAATTCATAAAAAATCAAATAGCAACAACGGAAGAAATTATTTTAGCCCCAGAAGGACTAAGTGGTATTAATTTATTGAATATTCATGAAAAATCGGGATTGTTATTAACTTATCGATTAGTAACTGATTATTTATTTATTACTCTGCACAACAGGAAGTAAATCCCAATTACAGTACAGGGGGCCTACAGCTTATAGTGGAATCCGAACCACTCAGACACAATCGTATTTTTGGATATAAGTAGAAGTCAGTGAGATTTGAACGCACGACTTCTTGCTTGCTAATTAAGAAACGCAAGTTTTACCTCGCTTTTATCCACTGAGCTACGATTAATCACGTTATGATTAAGTTACAGAATAGGGAGGAATATCTTACACACAATTTGGTGCTATTACCCGTTCTCATTCAGTGAAATATTCAAAACTTCTAGTAATTTAAAATATAATGAATAATAGTCATTCCTAGAGGAAGATAATTACTTCTTTGTAGCTATCATCTTTTGATTAAGTTTAATTTACTTGAAATTATCCAAACTCCAGCAGCAACCACGTTGTATAGCTGAAAGTAATTACCAATAATAATCTCACCTCTATTGTAAATCAGACTTTATAATAAATCCTTCCAAGGACGCACACCGACCAAAACCTACAAAGAAACAGGTGCAAGTTGCAAGGTGCATCACTCATCTTCATACAACAAACAACTGCACATCTACTGCAGAACAACAGCAGCCAGATCGTCGTTTTTCTTTTTCATTCCCTGCTAGATTCTTTCTGTTCACTGGTTATAATTTATGCTGTGCTTCTTCAGGTGACCTTCATATTGCGTCATTAAGTCGACTTGACTCTTTGCTGTTTTGCCTCTGGGTCTCTAGTAGATCCAAGATGCCTATGCTGTGCCCCAAAGTAGATTCATATTCAGGTCTCGTATGAGTTGATTGTCACTTGTTTGTGTTCAGTGTTGTCAAGACACACATACATCCTTCTTTCTCGAAAACTCACTTCGAGGAATTATCAAAATTCGAGACAATAAGAACTGATGCATTATTGATTGCTGATGCTCAAGTTTTTCTATTCATTTATTTTTAAATTAGTTATGATCAGTTGCACTGCTGTTCCTCAAATATGAAGTGTAACCTAAGTAAAACAATATAGAATCAAGAAATTAATTAAACCGCCAGTACGATAGTATCGTTAACATTATGGTATTCGAACCCGAATATACCAAGTTCAAATTCCACTCAAGCTAAAATATGAACCACTACATTGCGGTTCGATGAGTCCTTGTACTGTAATTGGGATTAAGTTCCTGTTGTACAGAATACCATAAATAAATAAATAAATACACATTGGGTATAAATAAACAAATAAATATATCATCACGCCTTCTACCCATTACTGGGTGTGGCACTCTGCCGAAGCAGATCTCGGTAAGTGATATATTTATGCACGTGAAGTGCGGTTATCAATAGTCAAATCACGGCCCCCAAAGATGTTAGTGGTGGAGGAGCCACAGGGGTAGTTTTTTAAATTATGAAAATTGTTTGTCGCCTGTGGGAATCGAACCAGGGTTCTCAGAATCCACAGGCCGACTTCATACCACTGAGCTATTGAGCTATTGGGTAAACAATTCAATTCGATATTTTCCTACATTTGACACTTGATATTTAAGGGACGGCGGTGCATATGGTCATTCTCGACATAGAAATGAGAATCTAGATTAGATTAGACAACAACTAAAGTGGAATTCTATTTGCTAATTTGTTCAGCCTTAAATTACACTTATTGATCCAGAGCACTTATTTATTTGACTGGTTTACCTAGTTCACTTTCTTTCTGGGGTTTTTGATTTACAGACCAATTCTCAAAAGAGTTTTAGTTAATCCTGAATTTTGGATTAGTCCAATTAAACATTAAACTAAACCATAGGTGGCCCAGTGGTATCGACTCGACCTGTGGATTTAAGAACCACGGTTCGATTCTTACAGCCGATAAACAATTTTCACCACGTTAAAACTATCTCTCCACGAACATCTTTGAGGATCGTGATTTTACGGCTGGTAACCCAGTAATGGGTAGAAGGAGTGATGATATATTTATATTTTATTTTGTCTTCGAAGATAACATTTTTCGTCACTAGAAATCATAATTTGCACCACATAAAATGCTCCGATGTTTTTTTCTTTCATGACCTTGTTGGGGCTATAATTTGACGGTTGGTAACCGATCTTTACTTGAAAAAAATATTAATCTGCTATGGTAGAACTGTCACACCCTGGCTTGGATGAAATGACGTGACATCATATTTATTTATTTTATATTTTCTTAAAGTTTATAAATTTGAATTGGCTTATGTTTACCTTGACTCTTTGACTCAAACAAATGAAAGTTTTTAGTACGTTTCCGGACTAAAGACAAAAAGTATGTTAATATTTAACAATAATAATATGTTTATGTAAATTTACACGGAAATATAAACACAAAATTAAGCACAATAACACAAGAATTGAGTTTCAAACGTAAGGTATATTGTATTACGAAGTATAATGATGTTTATGATGTATAGAAAATGCTATTATTATTTGTAAAATTTTATGGGAAATTAAGATAACTGCAGTATTATATTATTTGAAACAATCGTTAATAGTTTTCTGCGTATTGCAAACTTTCTTCTGTTAATTCCAATCCAATACATTATAAGTGTATTTGCCACCTTTTCATTTGGGGTGGCTAGATCAGTGGTATGAAGTCGGCCTGTGAATCCTGAGAACCCTGGTTCGATTTCCACAGGCGACAAACAATTTTCATAATTTCAAAAGCTACCCCTGTGGCTCCTCCACCACTAACATCTTTGGAGGCCGTGATTTGTCGACTGGTAACCGCACTTCACGC
The DNA here is from genome assembly GCA_911728475.2 of Pterostichus madidus. NCBI lineage: Eukaryota > Metazoa > Arthropoda > Insecta > Coleoptera > Carabidae > Pterostichus > Pterostichus madidus. Next base: position 5,438,846 of record OU452313.1, on the reverse strand, counting down.
GCAAAATATATCACTTACCGAGATCTGCTTCGGCAAAGTGCCACACCCAGTAATGGGTAGAAGGTGTGATGATATATTTATTTATTTTATTTCATTTGCTAAAATAAAAGAACCATAACATTAGTGACATTGATAAACATATTACGATTGAAAATCTAACCTTTAAAATATTGTTACATAAAAAAATATTTTCTAACTATGATTATATTTTGTTTCAGATAAAATCACCCATAACAACACAATGAAAACAAAACAATAAACAATCAAATATTCAGACAGACGAATATCCTGTCCATAGACGGCCCTAACGTTATTATTGGGGGTTTCTAAAAACAATAGTGACCAGTGTAATGCCAAACTAGTGCGTGTATAAAATCCCAGTGTCTCCCTTCGATTCTTCAAGTATCAAGATGGCCGAAGATACCACGGATGGTGAAATTATCCTTCCTGACTTGGCGGCGACTTTGCCCCAGAGGAAGAGGGCCCCATCTATCGAAGACCTGCATAATGAGATGCCTTGTAGGAGGCCACATCGAGAATTCGGAAGAAAGGCCATCAAGACATTGTTTAATAGACTAAGATTAAGGAAATATGCTAGTGCTGATATTTCGACGCCTGATCCTTCGTACAAAGTCGCTTATTTGGGGAATGTTCTTACTGGATGGGCTAAAGGTAGGAATTCATTCTTATTTTTAACTATTTAAGTTTTCTTCAAAAATATTGCAATTTCGCCTCGAATATTTTTTTCATTGTCATCAACTTAACTATTCTACCAAAATATTGACTTAATGGAAAATGTCAACTATTTTTTATAAAGATATTATGTAAAAGACAGCCGACGCAGAGAAAATAGTTGCTAGAAGGCAATATTAGCATTCGTCCGTTCGTTCCTCGCCCCTGTGCGACTTCTGTCCATTATGAACTCGTACTAGTATCGTGTCAGCTTGTGGATTCTGAAAACCCTGGTTCGATTCCCACTGCCGAAAAACATTTTCACAACATTAATACTACTCCTGTTGTTCCCCCTCCTCTAATATCTTTGGAGGCCGTGATTTGATGGCTGGTAACCGCACTTCACGCGCAAAAATATATCACTTACCGAGATCTGATTCGGCAGAAATGAGTAGAAGGTGTGATGATATATTTATTTATTTATTTATTTTATTTTAGTGTTATTTAACAAATTGATTTGTTTACTGTAACTATAGCAACTAGGCGAAAATCATGCTACATTAATTTATTATTGCATGGCCAATGGCCCAAAAAGAAATCATTCCTATGAAGACATAAAAAAAATGACAATTTTTGTTCATTGTGAATACTTGATTTTACAAATTGTCATTTTGACATATAACCTATTTACATATTTTATCCTCAACTCATATATAATAAAGACATTATTACACTGATTTCAGTTGAATTATATGGCTCATAAAACACTGTAAATAACTTGTTACTTAGCAACTAATTCATGATCTACCGTATTTTGAGAAACTATATATAACTGAATCAACGTTGAACGTTACGACCAATCTTCTTCGATACCTACAATTATAAGTTGTGGATAAAATTTAGTATTACACTTGTGTTTTATTGGTATACAAAACACTTAAGAATATTAAACACTCGACCTTCGGTCTCGAGTTTAAACTTTTCTTGCATGTTTTATATACCTAATAAAACACTTGTATAATAAATAACTATTAATCTTTTGAACATATAATTAAATGTTATTTTGTTGTGCATAAAACATTGTATGTATCACGGGTGAAATTAGCGTTTCTAACCCTGAACATGTTATTAGCCCTCGGCGCTTTGCGCCTCTTGCTAATAATCATACCGCGGGCCAGAAACACCTGTTTTCCCTCTTGATACATAAATAACTATTTCGTGCCTCCGTCCAAGATTGCCAGTTTTACAATATCTTAAAATTGTACGGAAACCATGTGTTTACCGAACGCTGTTGAGTAAGATTCGAACTCGGGATCTCGGAATGCATACATGCTGCTCGTTGTAATCAAGCACCTTATTGGTGAAATTTATAATAATTATATAATATGACTGACTAATACTGTATGGCACAATATAGTGAAGATAATTTGAAAATATATGGTTATTATTGTTATAAAATGTCAAAACGGACTGGTACGAAATAGGGAAACACCACACGCATATATGCATGAAGTTAGTTTGAAATGATTATGATTTGTTTAGCATTTATAATCGGATTTAAGTTTTGAAAAGACTTATACAAGATTACGTGAGTTAAATGCTTAAATGTTAGTTAAGTTTAGTTATATTTGGACTTTTGAACTTCCACTTATGCTTAGAAATTTAACATAAGCTTAAGATGATTATCATTATGAATCATACCCTTTGAATTTACGACATATTAGTAGAGATATTAGTATAATTACTTTATTATGCGATGTGATAAATCAAAAGTTATATGACTATTATTATATTGTCATCTATTTTGATTTGTAAAGATTATGTTTTTCTTTTTCTTATAAAAACTTATAACATCCTGCTTTTCATAAATATTTAATTACCTACTTTATTAATAGAAAAAAGTTTGGAAAACACTGTTGCACGTAAAATATTTCCTTTGTAAGGAGATACTAAAAACAATTTTTATTTATAAACCAGGAAAAAGTAAAAAACAAAACTTTCAAATGTTGATAAACCACTCACGTACTTTATATTGTGGTTTGCAGTTAAAGAATATAAACTACATTAACACGTTTTGATTCTGGGTAATACCACAAAAAATATTATTTAAGCTTTGATATGTAGAAAAAATATAAAAACTTGTTTTTGAGCAGAGTTGATACTAACCTGTTATTTAATATATTTAAATATGGCGGCGAAATTTTGACGTCAGTAGTTTTTCATATAGTTATTTAATAGTTTTGAAAATTAATTATGGTGACTATGACGTTGTCTATTTAATTTAAAATATTGTTTAATATTAATAGCATACTGGGGTTTAATTAGTATTTTTTTAAGTACACTTAACAATTGATGAATTAAAATTCTGGCAATATCTCATTTTTTCTTGTATAATAACATATAAATATTGAAAAACTTGTTTTTCATATCAGTTTTCAAACAAAGGTAAATGAACAAAATAATAAAACCAGTTTCTAGTTTTATATAATTTTATTGTTTTTTTAGCAAAACAAACGAAAAATAATATTCAACATATTAAAATTTGCATCACACATTAAAAAAAACAGTATTTCCCACCCAATTCAAAACAAATGTTAAAACAAAGCACAACAAATAAATAACATTTGAAAAGAAATAAGTAGGCACGTTCAGTCAAGCCAAAAGACCATGCAAATCGCCTTCATTAATTCATAGGCAACAATATAAATAACTCTGTAACAAATGCAATCATTTGTGCAGAGTCGGCGCTAAAATATTTAACGTTTAATTGCTGGTAACAATGACAAGCGATTTTTTGAAGCTGTAATTAAAGCTAGTGATAAATCTAGTAGCAGTTGTAATTGGTTTATAATATCATTACACAGCTAAATGATGAAATAAAAAAGAAAAACAATATTGAAAATATAAAATATAAATATATCATCACGCCTTCTATCCATTACTGGGTGTGGCACTCTGCCGAAGCAGATCTCGGTTAGTGATATATTTTGCGCGTGAAGTCAACTCACGGCCCCCATAGATGTTAGTTTTGGAGGAGCCACAAGGATAGCTTTTGCAATTATGAAAATTGTTTGTCGCCTGTGGGAATCGAACCAGGGTTCTCAGGCTCCACAGGTCGACTTCATACCACTGAGCCATCCCATATATTGTGTTACGTAAATAAAATTTTCAAACAATTTATATCATTTTCCGCTATGAAGCTTTAAAGCGTTATTAGAAGTATTTTTCTATAAAGTTGATGTCAGACGGTCAATTTACCTCATTCTTATTTGTTAAATTGTTTATGATGACTTCACATGATTAAATTCAATTTTTGAATAATAGTTCACTTCACGCGCTTAAATATATTATAGTTAGAGAGCTAGGGTACAAAATGATGTCTCATTTATTCCAGTGACAGAAATGGATTTTTTAATAGATTATGTCATGATAAACATAAAAAAAAATTAGATTTGGGAACGGGTGACAACTATAGATGGCGCCGATGTGAATGCGCCGATTTTAAGGGTGGTTGTTGATCCCTACACCACTCCACTTTCAAAGCTTCTGTCACCAATGGGCAACCAGCAGTAATTTCTGTCAATAATTTTTTTGTCATATTTTCGTCGTGAACAAGTAGTAATATATCACGCGACACCATAAAAATTGCTTACTTTGACCGGTTTTGTCGCACATGCGTCACCGGCCAAAACTTCTGTCTACCATTTTTATTACTTAATTACACCAAAGTCTATAATTTAAACTGAAAATTAGCCTGAAAAAATATGTCAACAACTACCCTTAAAATCGGCGCATTCACATCGGCGCCAACTATAGTGACCACCCGTTCCCAAATCTAATTTTCTTTTTTTCATGTTTATCATGACATAGTATATTGAAAATCCATTTCTGTCACTGGAATAAATGAGACATCATTTTGCACCCTACCTCTCTAACTATAAGAGCATAATGCATCAAAATAGTCACTTATATCAGAATTTTTCTTGATTAAGCTTCTAATATACTATTTCCCTTACTTACAAGTGGCTATAGTAATGTTTGATATCAGAAAATAATATCGATTAGACATCGTTAAAGAGTAGACGAAAGAATGCTATAAAACTATAAAAGGTATTCTTATTTTTGTTCCTTATAATTAATTCTAACTGGATATGTACAAGAATTCGATAGGGATTTTAAGCCTATGCCATAAAAAAACATATAATTATTATCTTTAATTATATAGATATTATTTTTAATATTACCTAACAGAATTACAAAAATATTTTGCGTTGATGCTAACTGTAAATTATAAAGTGGGGTAATAATTTTCCACGCAGTTCTCTTCAAATCTATCATGGCCGAAACTACAATTAATATTACAAATATTTCCTGTAAAGCAAAATTTAAATAATACATAAATTTTATTATTATTTTTATACTGAAAATATGAATATTCAGTGGCCTACAACTTCCAGAAACTTCTTGAATAATCCGTGGGCTTAGTATTGCATAAAGAAGTTATTCATCGTTCTCTGGTTATTGATACTTTTCAAAAATGGGCAACAATCATTTTAATAATAGCTTTGTAATATACTCCGTTAGGAAACTAGATATATCTTTTATTAGTGTCCAATAACAATGAGTGCTTAGGTATTATTGCATAATGTTTAATACGATCATAGCCACATTCTATAAATGGGCACAATCATCTTAAAATGTTCTATAGTTTACACTACAATCAACAATCATTAATACTTTTTCACTCTTAAGAAAAATTTATTCTCAGTAGTTAATAGTTATTCGTATACCAATAAAAATTTATAAAAAGTGCCTTTTACGAGCGGCAAGGGATATAAAGCACCTGAGAGAAGAATGATTTTCTTTATGAAGTTTTACTTATAATTTTTCACTACCCTATTTTTAGATGTCAAATGTCAAATTATACCTTTTGTATCCAGTTGCTTTTACATCCATTCACTAGGGAAGAAAAATGTATGTACTTTCTTCCTTACTGGCGGCCATCTTGAAACAAGACGGCGGCAAATTTCTAAATTTAATGTGGCAGCCATTTTGAAACAAGATGGTGGTCATTCTATATATTTGGCAGCTTCACCTGGCGACCATCTTGAAACAAAATGGCTGCAAATCTTTGAATTTTGATATTTTTTAACTCTCAGCCATTTTGAAACAAGATAACGACCATTTTCTACATTTGACAATTTTGGTCTATTTTGCAGCCATTTTGAAACAAGATGCGGCCATTATATATATTTGACAGGTTCACCTGGCGGCCATCTTGAAACAAGATGGCGGCAAATCTTTAAATTTAATGTGTCAGCCATTTTGAAAATTTAGCATTCTGACAGAGTCGTGAAATAAAGTGCTTTTATGCAACTGTCAAAGAAAGTGAACATTAACGTACACAATTCTATCCACGAATTAATCTTTTTTGTACAATACTACCAAACCACTCGTTGCTGGGCAACCCGTTACTAATTAAATTTTGTTATTAAACAGCTATTTTACGAACTAAAAACTATCACCTAATAGTCAATATTACACACGGTCGTAGATAAAGTAATTTTAATTACTGGTTGCTTGGCAACCCGTGATTAATCGTTATTAAACAGTTATTTTACGAACTGAAAACAGCCAGTTAAATGTCAATTTTATATATGATCGTAGACAGAGCTAGGCAGTAGTTAGCTACTTTTGTAGCTTAGCTACTAGCTTAGCTACGTTTACCTTAGCTGTAGCTGTAGCTTAGATAAATGTGAAAAAATATAGCTGTAGCTTGTAGCGAGCTATGTTTTTTTTTCTATTAGCTTAAAAATATTGTTATAACAACTGACGGCCGCTGCTATTGAAAACGTCCGCTATGACTACTAGAAATATTAAACATATGTCTCTAACAAAGTAATCGTTTCTTTGGTTACAGAATAATATTTTTAGATAAAAAACAGTTTTTAGATTAAAATTTCTAGTAACTTTTACAGTTTTAATGTTACATAAAGCAGTTTCATTTAAAAATATTGTTTGCACCACATCTGTGAATATATACAAATTTCTATTAAATGATGTGTATTAAAAACTGTAATAAGAGTAGATATAATAAATTGTGTATTTTAGAAAATTAAATATGGCAATTAAATTTTGAACAGGTTATACAACTTTTTTGTCAATTTCATTGTCTACTTAATTAAATCAGATCTCCTAATTAACCAGTTCATTCAATTAACGAGCCAAAAAATCAACAATTCAGTCACCGGTGATGAATATGCCAGTAAAGGTCATTTAAATGCGCAACAAAATCTCTTAATTAAAACAAAAACATCAAAACAAAAATAAACAAGTTAGAAGATTTTCTTTTAAAGAAACATTACCACATTCATACATTTTGTTATCCTATGTTTATTGTGTTTGTTCGTCTGTTATTCATTGTGTTTATCTGCAGACAAATAATTGTTGAGCATTTCTCGTTAATTTGAAAAACCTGTACAGGAAGCTGTCGACTTGTAAGTCTATACGGGAAGTCGGCGAGGAATTCGCGAGAGAAAGCTGCCGCAAGTATCGAAGAGTGCTGAAATTGTTCGAAAGCAGAAGGAAAATACTTCTTTTATTTTATTTGTAGGAGATTTAAAATTCGCCTAAAACCGGCAGGAAAATCCCGACAGTAATTACGATTTTTTTCTGTTAACGAAATGTTGATATCTGTCAATATAATTTATAGTTTTTATGTTCTTAAATTCAAATAAAAAAAAAACGTGTACAACACGTCATGAATTTGATTCGTGAATTTGATTCGCCGTCGTGCATCACACTTCAAATTCATGAAAAAAATATTGATTTCATTATTAAGTTGTACAAATAACTATTGTTACTTTCCTCTCAACCTTTTCAGAATTTTTTTCAGGGAAGTGATATTTTACTTGAGGAATCGGTTATTTGAAATACAAGATCGTAGGCCAAATATTTTAATCCGGCGAATCAAGTACAAACCCTTTCCTGGTTTATTATGTATACTATTTTTTCTGAAACCGTTTAAATTAATCATAAATAATTCAAAATGTTTAAATCATTTTATATGAATTGCATTGAGAGCAGACTTATGCTGGTTTGCAAGAAAAAAATAAAGAGCTCTTTAGTGAAAGAATTGTTAATCTAGCAACAGTACCAATAGCGATTTTCTGAAATTTATTGAACCGTTAGTTGCTAAAGAACCGATAAAACTTTCATGCAACCCAGCATAAGTATCCAAGATTACAACAACAAAAAAAACACTCAGGTACAATACAAAACAATCAGGTAAAATCTTCACCAGACTGTTTTGTACTTTACTAGACTGTTATTTTTGTTGTAGCCTTGGATACGTATTTTACTTGACTGTTTTGGTTATATTATATTACAAAATAAGTCAGGAAAGTGATATTTTACTTGACGAAGCGATTGTAGCCTCGTATTTTAATCCGCTAAGTCAAGTAAAACACTTTCCTGATGTATTATGTTTGCTATTTTTTCTGAAACCGTTTAATTTAATCAATATTTAAACATAAATAATTCAAAATGTTAAATTTTTTTGATATGAATTGTACTGACAGCAGACTACGTATCCAAGGCTACAACAAAAATAACAGTCAGGTAAAATCTTTACCAGACTGTTTTGTACTTTACCAGACTGTTATTTTTGTTGTAGCCTTGGATACGTACTTTACTTGACTGTTTTAGTAAAAACCTACTTTCCGTACTAAAATCGGTTAGGAAAGTAGGCACTTTCTTGCCGGTTTCAGAAAAAAATGGATGATAAGCCTTTTTTATCGTTGTTTAATAACAGCACAACGTTTCGGCCCTGGTTTGGGCCATCTTCATTTCTACAAGGAATTCAAATTGATACAATTACTTCAAATTTCTTTTTGACACTTTACAAATAAAATTGCAAGTTCATTCACATATCTGAATTACTTTATCAAAGTTTACTTTGAAATATAATAACAATAATATCTTGTTTCAAAAGATCAGTTTTCAGTTGCGAACTTCAGACCTAATTAAGCGCATGATTTACCTTGACTGTCAACTGTCAAGTAAAAATATCGCATCGAAATACTAGTTCAAATAACAAAAACTGCATACTGTATTTCACGACTTCACTGGAATGTGAATTCAAAACCGGCTGTCGTAAGAGATGAAAAAAAAACATCATCAACAATGTTATCTGTGAAGGATTAAAATATTATAAACAAATTTTTGCATAACTGTTAACATCAAATTAGGCTAGTAGTATTTAGAACCATCATTGTTAAAACAACTGATAATAATTGTCATTGTTATAAATTTAGCATGTCGGAATTTAGTTCCGCTAAGAATGACGCAATACGAACCCGTGAACATTAGCCAGAGGAAATGCTGCACTCGAAATAAGGTTAAGTAAGTACGACACAACAAAAGAATGTTTTAATAAGAGAGAAATTTTAACAATTAGCATTTTACAAAAAAAAGTGCACTGAAAACAAACATTGAAAAATTCTTGTAACTGTATTATGCACTCGAAGGTTCTCTGGTACTTTGGGAAGTATTCGAATAATCCGCGGTATTTAAACGAAACGGTAACGGAAACAATAAACAGGAAATGGAAGTTTAGAAAACAATATAAGTGTTTAGTTATTTTACACTCTTTTACAGTTCAAACTATTAATATTACAATTATTTCATTTTGGACACACACGCGATTTTAAAATGCCTTTCGTCTTTTCATTATTGTAAGGTTCGAAGTTTTCTCATCCAAATATCAAAATGAATTATAAGGATCTATGAATTCTGGTGCTTTAAACCAACAAAACTACGATCACCCTGGATTTAAATCTGATTTTATTCCAATTTTTTTCTCTATTTTATTATGTGTATATAATCGGAGTTCATAGATTCCAAATTCAAATCCTCGCAGGATTTTTTTTCTTTATAATTTAATTTAATTTCATCTCCTAAAAATGACAAAAATACTACTGTCATTTATGTTTTACCGTTTTACAAATTAAATTTTAGAATTTATAGTTTCTACAGCCTGAAGCTTTTACAAATCTATTCACTAACAAGCAGATTCATAAAGAGGGTTAACAAATGCAGAAAGCTTCCAGAACTCATGTTTAAATAATTAAAACAACTTTTGTTAAAGTTCTTTATCTTAAGAGAATTAAATTTGTTGTCAGTAACTTCAATTTTTCCTTTATTGAAAAAAAATTTATGATTTGACACTCGAAAGAACAATATTTTCGTAAAATAAACTGATTACCATCGAAACTGTCTATTTCGGATCTCTTTTTGCAATTTAGGGATTTAGGGACAATAATAAATGACATATGGGGTGGCTAGCTCAGTGGTATGAAGTCGGCCTGTGGATCCTGAGAACCCTGGTTCGATTCCCACAAGCGACAAACAATTTTCATAATTTTAAAAACTACCCCTGTTGCTCCTCCACCACTAACATCTTTGGAGGCCGTGATTTGACGACTGGTCACTGCACTTCACGCGTATAAATATATCATTTACCGAGATCTGCTTCGGCAGACTGCCACACCCAGTAATGGGTAGAAGGCGTGATGATATATTTATTTTTTTTATTTAATAAATGACATAAATTGTGTTATAATAATTTTAAGTTAAATGGAATTTGAACTCGGAATCTTCAGATTATAATGCCATAACGCTAACCATACATACCATCGTACTGTTATTTATTAGGACGGTATTTTTTCACTTAATTTATTTATCACTTTGCTCGAATATTGTTAAATGTGTCCGTAACAAATATGTGCTAGGTATAGTGGAAAACATGATAATGAATGTAAACAAATAAAACAATAACTCGTAAGTAACCTGAGCAGACCATATGTTGTGCTGCTGCTATTGCTATCTCGTGTATAAATGTTTATATATGATTAAGCCTTTGATAATTTCATAGGCTTTGTTTTCTTAAATCATTTCTTGATTTCTGCACACCTGTTGCATTCCTTTCCACTTTTTATTTATGGTGTTTTTGTTGCATAATTCTCAAGTCCGAGTACATTAATATATTTGTGAATGTCTTATTTCTTGACCTTCTATCACGAAGAATTTCTAGATTTTTGCAGCAGATTAGATACTCTTTGTTTAATAACTGTGATCAGGTACACGTTTGTTAATTAATATTTATTTATTAATCGATTCGAATTGTAGAGTAATTAATTTATTATCCATGTTTAACAAAAATGACATAATTGTAATTGATAGTTTAGCGCGTCTAGTGATTCCTTGTGACGCAAGAAATCTGAGTGCAAATCACAGTTGTTTGTTCACCAGACTTGGCCAGTTTTACCATCAAAGTTTAATTTGAATTACGTTTGATAGTTATTTGTATATCAAGAAAAGAAAGTGATATATTTCTTCCAGAAGATGCCGTTTCATTTTCCGAACCGAAGGCGCATAGGGACAAAATATTAAAAAATAAGAAAGGTAAAACTGCTAAATCGGAATTTATTGAAGAAGTGGTGTCAATTTATGGAAGAGATATTCGAAGATTGTCCTTCCTCTTTAATTCAAACCCCTGACGACAAAGAATAATAATTTATTTCACAACTTTCAATATTTTGTCTATTTTTTAGGTGTATTTGTATATAATTTATGTATATCTGAGATTTTTTGCGACCCGCCCCCCTCCTAAAAAATGTATATGGACGCCCATTGATATATAACATCTGAAGAAAGAATGGCACTTTTTTCACTACGTATACATTTTAATGGCTATTATTCCCACCAATTATTACAATCCTCGCATGCTTTGATCGCTCGTGTTCTGAACTTTATCGATGGGAATAATAGCATCCATTATAGCATCGTTGTATAATATCACTTTCTTCTGTTAACTAAGGAGAGAAAATCTGACCTCCTGACATGAATATAAAAACCTGAGGGATAAATGGCACATTTTTCACCAGGAATACATATAATTTTTTTCACTGCTCTTTCAGAAAGTAATATTTTCGCAAATAAATTAGAAATTTAGATAAGATTTATTATTCTCATGACAGATGTCACCTGGATGTCACTAATGTCAATTCATACCGTTTTTCTTTCATTTATCTTGGTGTGATTTTACTTTCTTCGCTAGGGATGAAAAAATATCAAATTCTTCTATTAACTACTCTTAAGGCAAAACAATTTTATTTTCTAACGTAGTTGTAAAAAAAAACAGAGTTAATTTTTAATATTAGGATGATAAAAATATAACTTTGAATCTTAATCTATAGATACAAATACAGAACTGTCAAATTGAGGAAGGAATAAATGTTTAATCAATACTATAAAAATATACCAAGAACTGATTTTATTATGAGTGATTGGGCAACTAAATGAATCATAATCATACTGATCATGAATATGATTCACACATTGTTTAAAATTTCCAAACGAGGTCATCATACAATTATCAGCATTCTCCTCCAATCTTACTGTTCCTTTTTTCTTTTACTTTTTTCCCACCTTAGTAACAAATTAAAAAACAACTAAAATGGCCCTTTGGAAGGAAGTTCATACTCTCTTTTGTCTTCTGAACCGGTTATTCGGTTGTCAGTTGTTTCGTTCTTCCTCTGCAGTATCCTCAGTGACTTCTTGCGCAGGTAGAACAAAATCTACACGCGCGGCTTTCGTAATAATACGCCTGTTCAAGATATGTTTGTACGTATGTGTGAGTATGTGAGGATGTGAGAGAGAGTACGTGAGCCCAGAGGCGTTCAGTTCAAATGCAATTAAAGTGCTCTTTTTTACGTGCATGCTTCATTTTGTTTTTAATTAAAAAGAATAATTTGAAGTGTTCCTACTAAACTACTGATCTCGTTTGGGAAATTAATTTCCGAGGTGTGCAGGTATTTTTATGATTCAACTACAAAGTAGGGATTTTATGCAATATATACGTCATGTCAAATTACTTGATAATTATGTCATAGAATTTATTCGTCTAACAATTAAAAAATACTACATAAAAAAAATTAGAATTGGGTCGGTCGTCTATGTACGCGACATGTCTGTAATAGTTTTAGTACGGCATGTAGTGTCATCAACAAATATAGCAGACTTCGTTTATTTGAGTAAATAAGTCGTCCAACGAAGACGATGCAATAATGCTACTTTTGTTAGCACAAAGAAGAAGAAAAGATAAAAAGCGTATATTTTGGATACATACGTATTTCATAGCAAATAAGCATCGTATACCCGGTTTCATCAACAAAAATTAAATTTTAAATAAAAATATAAATAAATATATCATCACGCCTTCTACCCATTACCAGGTGTGGCACTGCCGAAGCAGATCTCGGTAAGTGATATATTTTGCGCGTGAAGTGCGATTACCAGTCGTCAAATCACGGCCCCCAAAGATGTTAGTGGTGGAGGAGCCATAGGGGTAGCTTTTGAAATTATGAAAATTGTTTGTCGCCTGTGGGAATCGAACCAGGGTTCTCAGGATCCACAGGCCGACTTCATATCACAGAGCGTGGTTTAAATAAATAAAAGCAAAGCGAATGTATGATAGCAATGTTAATTATTCCATTTGACAAGTAATTTTGATTGGCTTTTGTTTACTTAATCCAAGTTTAAAATTTAACTTTTGTTGGTGAAAACGATCAGCAGTCTATTAAAATATAGTCAATCTAAAGAAATTATAAAAGACCTCTCAAAATTGTTATCATTTTATAGAATAACCCGTGAGAACTTTAAAGTACTTTTTTATAAAGTAGAACAAAAAATCAAGAAACAAGATACACACATCTGTAACTACGATCAAATCGTCAATTTTTATACAAATAGCTTGAAATTGGAGCATTCAGTATTGTACTAAAATTGTCGTCGTCACATTGAAATTTATTCGCGATTTGTCTGACTAATCTACGAGCTTTCATTTAATAATAAACATTGGAAAATTAAACGAAATGTCGCAGACATGTTGTAAACAAATTGGACGACCGACCTTATATAAATTTTATAATTTGACATATAATTTCGTTGCGATATTTTTTGTTTGTTTCATAAATATTTTTTTTAACTTCTTGGCGGACCACTTACCAAGATCTCTACGGTAGAGTACCAGTACCGAGTGTGGCACTCTGCCGAAGTAGATCTCGGTAAGTGATATATTTATACGCGTGAAGTGCGGTTACCAGCCATCAAATCTCGGCTCCCAAAGATGTTAGTGGTGGGGGAGCCACAGGGGTAATTTTAAATTGGTGAAAATATTTTGTCGGCTGTGGGGATCGAACCAGGGTTTTCAGGATCCACAGGCCGAAACGATACCACTCTGCCATTTTTATAAATAAAGTTTGATGGTAACAGGTAATCAAATTTATGGGGTGGCTAACTTAGTGGTATGAAGTCGGCCTGTGGATCCTCAGAACCTTGGTTCGATTCCCACAGGCGACAAACAATTTTTATAATTTCTAAACCTATCCCTGTGGCTCCTCCACCACTAACATCTTTGGGGGCCATGATTTGACGACTGGTAACCGCACTTCACGCGCAAAATGTATCACTTACCGAGATCTGCTTCGACAGAGTGCCACACCCAGTAATGGGTAGAAGGCGTGATAATATAAATATATATACGGTTACCGGCCGTCAAATTAAAATTATATTTTATTTGACATATTAGAATTTGACAATACCAACATAATATTTTAATGTTTTAATGCAATATTTTTATTTTGTGGGACATATAAATTTACCAGGAACATTGTTAGATGATAATAATACCGGTCCGTAATTTAATTTTAGTAAATAAAGAGGAAAGAATGGAAAACAGTAAAAATTGTTGAAGACAACTCTGTGCAATATCCGGAAGTAATTGAAAGGTAGACACATCCAGTTGGATGCCATGTGATACGTTACAAAACCTTATGTTATGGGTTATAAGAAGTTACTTGCTCTTATATAAAGTAAAATCTAACAAGTTTACCGTTTTTACAATTCCACCATAAATTATTTATATCTCCGATCACTTTTATATCTTTCTCTACCGGTTTAGTAATTATTTCTCTTCATTTGACGTCGTTCTACGCCTGTTTCCGGAATAAAAACTTGACTTTACCGCTTGGGAATTAACTATTAAATATAATTTAACTCGAGTAGTTAAATAAATCACCATTACCTATTGCTGTAATGAAAGTGTCCATTTTTTATTACCCGCAAGGGAAAATATCAATTGATCAATCAAATGTGAATAAAAATTATGCCCCTTGGGAAATTTGTTTGTTACGCCACTGTTTCACCTCCTTACATGTATCATGGATATCAGTATCGAATACCAATGCATATACATTTACAAGTGTTTTGTAATGAGCACCAGAGATGTTGCAACACTGCGTATTCGTTAATTAAAGGGATATGAATTTCTATTAATA
The DNA here is from genome assembly GCA_911728475.2 of Pterostichus madidus. Lineage (NCBI taxonomy): Eukaryota > Metazoa > Arthropoda > Insecta > Coleoptera > Carabidae > Pterostichus > Pterostichus madidus. The sequence continues at coordinate 5,423,775 of OU452313.1, read as the reverse complement.
TGAACTCTTTACTTTCAAACATGATGGGAACTTAAACCAATGAATCCAATATTAATACAGTCACGATAAATTTTCAATTAGTAATATTGAATATTGAATAAAAATATTGTAACTTTACAAATAAATAAATATATCATCACGCCTTTTACCCATTACTGTGTGCTGATATATTTTGCACGTGAAATGCGGTTACTAGCCGTCAAATTATGCTCTCTAAGGATGCTATTATTATGGGGTGGCTAGCTCAGTGGTATGAAGTCGGCATGTGGATCCTGAGAACCCTGGTTCGATTCCCACAGGCGACAAACAATTTTCATAATTTCAAAAACTACCCCTGTGGCTCCTCCACCACTAACATCTTTGGGGGCCGTGATTTGACGATTGGTAACCGCACTTCACGCGCAAAATATATCACTTACCGAGATCTGCTTCGGCAGAGTGCCACACCCAGTAATGGGTAGAAGGCGTGATGATATGTTTATTTATAATTTTATTTATTTTAAAGATGCTATTAGAGGAGGACCCACAACAGTAATTTTATTGTGGAGCAAAGTTTGTCGGCTGCGGAAATCGAACTCCGGATCTCAAATATATAGAACGCCAATGCGTTCTATATATACCACATTTACAACAATTACAAAATAATAATTGAAATATATAAAAAAGCGCCAAAAAGACACTTTTTTATTTTTGTTTCACAGTTATCTAGTTTGTTTGAAATAAAAACTGAACTATTGATCACTATATTTAAAAATATACTGAACTTTTTTAATTGCGTTGATAAATTAAATCAAAATTTAAAATCTTTTTTTTTGCATACTGATCATGAAAGTAGTCTCTTTTAACGAAAAATCGTGTTGAAAGTGACACTTTTTCAAATATTTTAAAAATCAGAAAAAAAAGTAAAAATATAAATATATCATCACGCCTTCTACCCATTACTGGGTGTGGCACTCTGCCGAAGCAGATCTCGGTAAGTGATATATTGAAGTGCGATTACCAGTCGTCAAATCACGGCCCCCAAAGATGTTAGTAAAAGTAAAAATAGCGAAACAAAATAAATACTACATTCTCATTGGCTTTTTTTACTATTTTACTTGTACCACTTTTTTTCTATTTTTATTTGTTTATCTCCTTGGAAATCATTTAAAATTTGTCAAATCTGTCAAAATAATTTCTAGTTTTTTTCTCTGTAAAATGTTTACAATAGGTAATTAAAACACCTTTTTTTCACTCATTTGATTGATACACTCCAGCTTCGCCGTCATACGATACATCAAACTTCAAATTCGTGAAAAAATTTATTACTTCATTAGTAATACATACAACTATTCTATTATTATTTGTATACACATTTAATGATTTCAAATTTATTACAACACTTTCAACCTTTAACTTTAAAAATATATACAATATCTATATAATATGTTTTATTTATAATAACAATAATATATTCTTTTGTGTCGTCTTCAGATCCAATTACGCCTTAAGATAAACATATTAATTCATTGATATCGATATAAATTTATTTGTTATTGAGATTTTTAAATGCGCACAAAATGTTATTTATGAAATTAGCAATGAAAAATTATATAAAAACTAGATCAACTAATGTGATATGTGAAGAATATTAATAAAGAATGTTGATAAATAGTTAACAATGCGAAGAAACAGTAATTAATTGCAATTATAAAATTATCTGATTAGTTAACATGAAGGAAGTAATTATGATTACTGCCAAAGTGTGAAATTGTATTATTGAACACTAGTGTAACAGTAAACTGACCAACGTTCCAAGAACTGCAGACCAGTAATTTTTATTTCATTAAAATCTAATAATATGCTAATCACCATGTGTGAATTAAGTACATTATTGTACGAGACAATTGAGTAATTAATGCATTTTTAATTATTATTGCACGTGTATGTGTATGTGTCATATAAAAAAATCTTTATATGATAAACAGTAATAAGCAGATTGATAAATCAAATTAGCCATTAACATCGTATTTAATATCTATAATGGCTAGTTGCATAAACTAAACCTAAATTTTAAACTGGGTTTAAATTTAAAAAAGTAAGTTACATATATGGAATAATTGATATTGCTGTCAAACATTCGATATGCTTTTATTTATTTAAACTAAGTTTATGATTTAAGTATTGTTGGTGCAACTAACCTTAATTCTAGTTTGCATTAAAAATTAAAATTTTATGTCTGACTTAAATAAATAAAAGAAAATCGAAGTAAAATATCATATTATGATTATTTAAATTGCTGTCAAACATTTGATATAATATTGTTAGTTTATGCCAAACTTAAAATTTAAGTTTTGTTGGTGCAAACGGGCATAAGTGGGTTAAATCTGAACCTAATTAACATTATTTTTAATCTAAACTAAAATAACTTGTTTTGTTAATCGAAAAAACAGTAAAAATTTAAATAATAATGGTGTTAGACACGAATGCTCTTAATAAATATACTTATGTAGTTTTAGAATAACAATTTTTTGTTTTTATTTTTTATTGTTAATATGATATTTTACATGAATATTCATAATTATTTTAAATAATAAGTATTTAATATTTTAAACCTGTTTGATATGTGATATAATTTTGTTTTTTATTTCTTTTCTTTCTTATACTGTTTTGATGCTCGTCTTTTAAAAAATATTTAAAGGATATTTTTTTTCTTTTGATTATATAACTATTTTAATTTATACAAAAACTTACATATTTTTATTAATATTAATTATTATTATTACGCCTATTTTTTTAATATACATGTTTACGATTTGAAAACATATAATTAAGACATGTTTTTATTTACATTAATATATATTTAATATTTTTTCACAATAAAAAACATTTTAACAAAATAGTTTTTATTAAATAAAATATAATTTGTTTACATAATGATTCTATATACATACAAGAATAAAATATTCTGAAAAAATTAAAAGAGCATGTTGAAAACGTAACCAGAGTAATAATAAATAGCAAATTTATTTTTCAATCATGCAACGGAAGTTATTATTAATTAGATGAATTTACAAAACTAACGTTTGACGCACTTTGTATACATAACTAGGTATGTACTGCGAACTGTACTCTGTTTAAAATTAATATTAAACTTTGATTATATGGTATTATGTAAACATGGTAATTTTAGCAGCTGCCTTCATAAAGAAAATGCACCTGAAAGATATTATGGAATATTTTTGCAATTTTAAACAAACGTTTCACATAAAATTATTTATGACTAATGACATATGATGAAGATGTAGTTGTCGTTATTTATTATGTAACAAATTATTGTCTTGTAACATCTGGTTATACTATATTTTAAAATATTAATTGAATAATAAAGTTTAAAAATTATGAGTTTTATTTATATGCATTTTTTGTATAAACATTCTTATTGTATATATAATTTAAATTTAATTACATCCTATTAAATTATGAGAATAAATATATTTATATGGTTTTACCCAAAGATTATTTACTTACTTTTAAATTTATGTAAACAAATTACGAGTATATCCTCATCATAATATAAGCACGATTTACTTATTGAATGTTTTTTTTTTATGATGATGAAAAATATAAAAAATACATTATCAGGTCTTTATATATGGATTGAATAAGCTTCCAGTTCTTCGGATAATAGATAATAGACTTTTTTTTACCCTGAGCGCATAAGCTTATCCTCTGTTTTCAATACAGTTACAGTTTTAAAAGGTTGCTATACCAAAAATATCTTGTAAGTTTTTCTAAATAAAAAAAATCTGGTGTGGGCACCACACGACTTTCTTATACACAGCATATATAATATTTAGTATATATGTAATTAAACATGTAATTTAGTTTCTTTCCGCAAGAAGACATAGATAACTAGATAAAGCAAAAATTAAAATTTATATTTTTTGTTTCTAATGCTACTATGATTATTGAAATATATTATTAAATATAAAAATTAGTTTTTCTCAAAATTAGACGCATATACAGGAAAATTGCAAATAACATCTTTTATTTGAAACATTTTTTAGTAACTGATTCCATTTTTGAAATAAATGGAATTTATTGTTTTGTGTGTCCGGTAAACTTCCGCTTCCGGCTATTCAATTTCATTCAAAATCAACTCAGCTCTTCGTATTTTCATTAAATTTATAATTACCAAGTTTCGTTAACAAATCTTATCTCGTTCATGAGATATTGCACATTCGGACACACATCCATCCATCCATCCACACACACACACACAGAGGCATCATTGAGAAAATGATCAAAACGGATTCAGTGGACCTTAAAACACGTATTTCCGCGAAAATCTCGTCAACGATTTTTTTCCACGATTTCAAGACTGCGTATAAGAAAGTAAAAATGAAACAAAGATAAACCAACCCCTGGGCCCTTTGGACGAATAGAGTCTTCTTTTTGTAAGAAACAGTAAAACATAAAATTTATGCTTACTTTTTTGTTTATATTTGATTTGAAAACAATAGAAGTTACAGAGTGATCAAAATGTAGTGTTTCGAAATTGGTAACACTGCTACATAAATGTATTTCTTGTCATTGACATTCACATTTAAAATTTAAATTAATAATAATCGTTGTTTCTCTAACTAACATCCTTTTATTTCTTAACATTACTCACAGAGTAATAATCTAAAGTATTTCTATCGGTTAACCTATTTGTATTTATTGTTGTGCCAACTGTGAAAAAAAAAAGGTCGCCGTAATTGTATTCCCAACGAAACACTGTCTTTTGATCGCTTTGTATATCGGGTATTTATAATGCATTAACCCAAATTTTTGAGTTGGCTACTCTGTCTAGATGGAAAGTCTCGTCACTGTCAACATGACGTCTCTTGATTATTATTTTAGGTAAAGTTTTACCAATTTTGTCAAAATAATCTGACAAAAAATGTCAAGAACTTTTTATCATGTGGTTCTATCGAATAGCAATAATTTCATCCCAAAATATAATGGGGTTAGTCAACTCCAAACTTACCCCCTGGAACATTCTAGAAAAATCGTTAATAAGTTTGTAATATTTCCATGACGACAAAACAATTCAACCGAAATTACACCTCACCACAGTTTCCTGTATAAGACTGGTCTGGCTCTGTACCGGAAACAAGATGGCGTCCGTGGTCACGTGTTCAGTCACGTTTCGCATAATTCTCCGTGACATGACACGGTATATTAATTATAGTGTTCGCCATGCCTCCTCGCGATACTCTTATTTTTTTCTTATGTCAAAGGCGGAAAAAATTGAATCCACCTTGATGATTTTTTTGCTGGTTGCTAGGTTGCAAGTTCAAGGCCGCTGGGATGTTATATTTCAGTAGATTTTGTTTTGTTTTTCCGCGGTGTTACGTAAGCATACCTGTTTTTATGGTATTTAATGGTTACTGCGATCTGTGAATGAAAGTACTAATCATAAAGTTTATATAAAATGTCTTGACGCGTCTACATATTTTCTTCCCATTTAATTGCTAAATAAAAAGAGTTTTAATAATCTTTTAAATTCCTTTTACGATCTTTAAAATTGCGCAATATATATATGTCGGAATAGTGATTATTTTTAACAATATATTACATGTAATTAACTTAAAATTATTTGTTATTACAACCGATAAAAATTACTTATTTACTGCAATTGTTGTTTACAGATAAAAGTGAAAATTATTCTTATACAATATCTACGCCTGGGATTATTATAACCTAAACCTTGAATAACAAAAAATATATTTATTATCATGGGAGTTCTAATGATAAAATAATTGTCAAAATATGAAATAGTATTTGATACGATTATTATTAATATTTATTTTAATCAAGGATAAAATTTAATTGTATGAACGTGTTTGGCTGTAAGCAAATTTTTTAGGCCGTGTTTTTCACACTAATTTATTTGATTAGTCGACCTTACTTTGATTTAGAGGCGACAGTTTCGGAAGGAATTTTAAATTAATTTGACGTCACACATAACTAGGAAACAATATTTAATAAATAATTCATATTATTTACCAATCACTTTTGTAAATAAATTTTACTGATTAGGTAAAGTATGCTTTAAACTATTAATAATTTCATATTAATATACTTGTACTATTTTTAATTAACCATTAATGTCCAATTATATATTATAGTTTATATAAAAAAAACAACATGACCATGAAACTTATATTTTTATATGGGGTGGCTAGCTCAGTGGTACGAAGTCGGCCTGTGGATCCTGAGAACTCTGGTTCGATTCCCACACGCGAGAAAACAATTTTCATAATTTCAAAAACTACCCCTGTGGCTCCTCCACCACTAACATCTTTGGGGGCCGTGATTTGACGACTGGTAATCGCAAAATATATCACTTACTAAGATCTGCTTCGGCTTAGTGCCACACCCAGTAATGGGTAGAAGGCGTAATGATATATTTATTTTATTTATTATTTATCATTTCTATTGCAGGTTAAAACCATTTTTAAATTTTGTTGGCTAGTTTTCAAATAAAAATTGTATATTATGAAACTAATGTATAAGTGAGTCTTTAAAGCTCGTGTGGCAAATACAAGAGAACGACGCAAAGCGGAGTGCTTTTAACGGCACTAGTGCTTTAAAGGCACTGTCATAAATAAATAAATAAATACATGTTGTCAACGGCCATGGCTGTACTCGTTGGAACTGATCTAAGCGATAACGCGAGTTAAGTAACGTTGCGCTCGGGTAGTACTAGGATGGGTGACCGTCCAAAAAAACCCGCGTTGCTGTTGACCATAATACCTAAAACCGCCGATCAGGACGTAATGGCGGCATATGCTCTAAGTAGATGGTCCGCCAAAGAAGCCATAAAAAAATACATGTTTATAACAGCCATGTTGAGATCGCAAATAGCGAGATAACTTGAAAATATTAAAAATATAATACATATACCATCACGCCTTTTAGCCATTACTAGCACTCTGTCGTAAAGGATCTAAGTAAGTGATATAATTATGCGTGTGAAGTGCAGTTACTAGACGTCAAATCACAGCTCCCAAAGATGTTAGTGGAGGGGAAGCCACAGGGGTAATTTTAATTGTGTATCGGCTGTGGGAATCGAACCGAGGTTCTCAAATCTACATGCTGACTAGATACAACTGAGCCACCTACCCTACTTATATTTTTAGTGACAGTGGTTCATCCTCCACTAACATCTAATTGGTACCATTATTTGAAGGTTGGTAATCATCATTCACGATAAAATAAATTGCAAATTAAAAATGCTAAGCTTCTTGGCTTCTAATAACATTCCGTTTATCAGATTCAACTTTAATCATTTCATAAAATATATAATATTTCATAACAGAACTTTAATGCTACAACAATTTTCTAATTAAAACAATGTCTAATACAGCACGAACCAATATCAGAACCATCTCATTACTTCGATAGAAATTTATGCGAACATATAATCCAAGATCAATTTTCTGATAACCAGCACGCACGTTTATAGTTTGCTCTTTCTACCAAATTCAATTTTGATATTATCACTCAAATTACGTGAGTGTTAACTCATTGGAGAGAACCAGGGTCCAGGTAGAAAGAAAACAGGTAGTGCAAGAGTATTTTTAGCTGTAAAAAGTTAAAAAAAATCTAGTGGTTTCCAAAAACAAAATAAGAGTTAAAATTGCCCATGAGGTAAACAACCAAGTGGAATAATATTAGTATTATTTATTCAGTGGAAAAATACGTAACAATCTGTCAAAACTTTTGTTTGTTTTTATTATTCTCAACAATTTATTAAACAAACAATAAACATAAAGTATAAAAGATATGTTAATTATATCAGTTTTAGATTACCTGATAATTTATGACGTTTGAATGTCAATTGTTATAAACAACATATCATTTTATTAGCTATTATATAAAAGGATCAATTTGCTAGACAAATATTTTTTACCTGTACCAAAAAGTTACAAATGTTTATTCAATAAATAAGATCAATTTCAACTAGGCAATTTAACTCATAAGAAATCAATTTACATCAACAATTGGTTATACATACTTGGTATTATATTTAGTTTTAAGAATAACATAGTAACAATAACCTATTTTGACAGCTGATTTCTAAAAATCGGTACAGATAAACAACAGGAAGTAAGTCTTCGGGCGCTTTGATTGAATATAGATTGCTTTTATTTGCAAAATGAACAAATCTAAAAATAAATTTCTAAAAGATATCTAATACCCCGTGCATACAGGAAAAATTTTATGAGAAACTGTTAAGAAAAAAGAAGAAGTCAATAAAGTTTCTTTGAAAATTATAGCGGCACCTCTGTACGAGAAAGATTTTGTGGAAAGTAACCAGAGCTGGGCAGTAGCTAGCTACTTTTGTAGCTTAACTACTAGCTTAGCTACATTTACCTTAGCTGTAGCTGTAGCTTAGCTAACTGTGAAAAAATATAGCTGTAGCTTGTAGCTAGCTACTATTTTTTCTATTAGCTTAAAAATAACAACTTAAGCTACTTTTAAAGCTACTTTTTGTAGCTTAAAGCTACTTTTTGTAACTTCAAGCTACTTTTTGTAGCTTAAAGCTACTTTTTAAGCAGACGGTCGACAAAGTACGCATGCGTACAAGCTAAACCCACACAAAATAATTATTTGTTGCCGGTTCTAACTGGCTCTAATACGCAAAAATACACAGTAGGTGCCAGATGGAATTTGCTATTTTTGATGTTTATGAACGTAAAAGTAAGACTGATCATATGACAATGGTAAATTTAATTATTTCACAATAATTTAAAAAAGTAGCTTTAAAATTTAACAACTACTTTAACGAAAGCTTTTAGCTGTAGCTTAGCTACATTTTACAAAATATAGCTTATAGCTGTAGCTTAGCTACTTTTTTAAAGAATATCTGTAGCTGTAGCTTAGCTACTTTTTTTAAGTAGCTTGCCCAGCTCTGAAAGTAATTAACTTCATGCTTATGCCACAGTAGTTTACTCATTTCCTCAGACTAACCATAAGTAGACGGAGAACAACGGCGTTTGTTGTGAAGTAGAAAGGGTTAGAATAACTTGGTGATGAGACGGGTGCGCGGCAAAGAGCTAGTACCAGTTGGTGTTATGCGGGTTGCATTTTTGTTGATGACAGTTATCAGACGCGCGCATTTTATTTATTTAAATACAAAAGTGCGTATACAAAACACTTAATATGTCAAAAACTAACCTTTACTTTGATGTATGAAAAGTAAGTAATTGAATATAAAAATAACTACTCGCTCCTTGCCGCGCACCCGCCTAACCCACAAGTTACTCTAACTCTTTCTACTTCACAACACTGCATTGACTTGAATACGGCAGAATTTGTCTACTTATGGTTGGTCTGAGCTCATTTCATATCAAAGAGAAACTAGATTTTCAAGAAACTTTTTTGACTTCTTTCTAAAATGATTAAGAAACAGTATATCATATAATTTAGTATTTACATTTCTGTGTATAACTGGTAAAATATGTAATTATTTATATATCAAAGACAGAATAACATTTTCTTCAAGTATACATATTTTTTTTTCGTTATTTTATCAGAAAGCAATATTTTTAGAAATAAATTAGAAATTTGGATGTCACAGATGTCATTAATATCAAATCATATTGTTGTTTCCATGGCGCTTTACTTTCCTTTCACTTTCTTCTCTCAACTGAGGGAAGAAAATGTTACTTTCTGATAGAATCACGAAAAAAGCAATAGAAGTCATGTTTTTACAATTCAAATGAGAATTTATCACGTATATATGAGAACTAATAGAATCACGAATTTCTTTGAAAATGAACCAATGAAATGAAAACTATTTTGATAGTTTTCCATAGGTAACCAAGAAGATTTAATTACAGTAATTATTTCATTCATTATAAAAACAACGAATCAAATAGCCTCATTTTCCATTGTTGTGCATTTTAAATAAATGATTAAAATTAAAAAAAAAAAAATATATCATCACGCCTTTTTACCCATTACTGGGTGGGCACTCTGTCGAAGCAGATCTCGGTAAGTGATATATTTATGTGCGTGAAGTGCGGTTACCAGACGTCAAATCACGGCTCCCAAAGATGTTAGTAGTGGGGGAGCCACAGGGGTTATTTTAAATTGATCAAAATGTTTTGTCGGCTGTAGGAATCAAACCAGGGTTCTTTGGATCCACAGGCCGACTTGATACCACTGAGCCATTATCATAATTAAATAATAATGAGAACTATGGTTTCCATTATTATTTAAACATGATTAACATGGGCTGGCTAGCTCAGTGGTATGAAGTCGGCCTGTGGATCCTGAGAACCCTGGTTCGATTCCCACAGGCGACAAACAATTTTCATAATTTCAAAAACTACCCCTGTGGCTCCTCCACCACTAACATCGTTGGGGGCCGTGATTTGACGACTGGTAACCGTACTTCACGCGCAAAATATATCACTTTCCGAGATCTGCTTCGGCAGAGTGCCACACCCATTAATGGGTAGAAGGCGTGATGATATATTTATTTTATTTTTTTTTATGATTAACATTAATCGGTGATTGAAAAACTGGTCCTTTATGGGTTAAATTCGTAGCACTCAGGCTATAATAGCTTTCATTTCATTGGTTCATTTTCAAACAAATTCGAGATTCTATTGGCTCTCACATATACATGGTAAATTATCAAAATAAAATACGCCCTTTGCACAATCTCATATAATCTCTCACTGAACGTATTTTTGAATCTATTCTCATCTCTCGACTATTTAAAGTTTTTCTCTTCTATTCCCTCTTTTAACGGTGGCAAGCTAGCAACTTTGTTTCCGATTCACAACACGTGTAATGCTTTGGCTGTTACAAGCGCATGCAGCAATTACACTGGGACATGATTAGGCCATTACATGCTTCACGAAGTGCGAGTGAAGCCGCACTCACTGCTTCAAACGAAGCCATGAAGATTACAACAGCTACGAACCTATACGCCGTGCAGTGATTCAATGTTTTGGTGTCCTATCGTTGCGCAAAATACCTAAACATCCTGTTAGTTTCTAATTGTTCTGTTGCTTTGTTACTTGTTGATGATAGTTAAGAGTTTCGGTTTGTGTCAGCGGCTGTCATGATTTAAAAGATATATTAGTATTTTGCAAGTTTACAGCCTAATTCTCAAAAGGAGTTAGCCAATCTTTTATTTAGGTTTGGCGTAACAAAACCAAGCAATTTTAAATTGTCACTTAAGCATATTGTTAATGGGGTAATGGCTCAGTGGTATCAAGTCGGCCTGTGGATCCTAAGAACCCTGGTTCGATCCCCATAGCCGACAAAACATTTTCACCAATTTAAAATTATTCCTGTGGCTCCTCCACCTCTAACATATTTGGGGGCCGTGATTTGAGGACTGGTAACCGCATTTCACGCGCATAAATATATCACTTACCGAGATCTGCTTCGGCAGAGTGCCATATCCAGTAATGGGTAAAAGGCGTGATGATATATTTATTTATTTATTTATTTATTTATGTTTATTGTACTCTTTCTGTCAAAATTTGCTAAAAATTTGCACACAAGTCATTTCGTAGACGGGAAATTTAATACCGTTAAGCGCATCTTCAAGGTTTGTTTGGTTTTTAAGATATTTAGGGCCAAATTCACAGTCGTCACTCACTCTCATCTCATCCTCACCTCACTCTCAAAGTCGAAGTAACTAAGGCAAGTAACACAAGAATTTGTACAATTTGAGTTAGTTGCCTTAGTTACTTCGATTTTAAATGTGAGATGAGAATGAGGTGAGGGTGAGTCACGACTTTGAATTTGACCCTTATTCCGGAAAAGTAGATTTTTTCCCAAATTCTATTCATTTCAAGTTTTGTTCTTTTCGAGGCTATATTTAATTATTTGCAACTCTGTACAACAGGAACTCAATCCTATTTACAGTACAGAGGCTGGACTCACCGAGCCGTATTGTAGTAGTTTATATATTTTTAGATTGAGTCGGATTCGAACTCGAGGTCTTCAGATTCAAATTTCGTAACGCTATTCACATCACCGTATCTCAATAAGTATAATAGTTTTGTTTTTAAGATATAATCTCCGGAAAAGTTGAATTAAAGTAAAAATTACCTCATCAGATTTTCGACTTTCCTGAGGCTCAATCTCAAAAACTAAACGAGATATGAAGATGTGCTCAACGGTATTGAATTTCTTGTGCTTTATATAATCTATAAACTATTTTTCAGCAATATTCATATTTTACAAAATTTTCACAAAAATGTTCTCAAAAAAAAAACAGTTTTTGAACAATATCACGAAAAGTAAAAGGCATATGGACTTGGGGATTTTACCATTATATTCAGCGGGGCAAAATACATATATATGTATGTTTTCATGACGATATTCATACTAGAAATAATTTAAGAGCAAACAGTCTGAAATTAGCCTAAAATCGAAAAATACCCCTTAAGAAATTTTCTAAAAATTAAATTGCTTGAAATTTGCTAATAATTTGCTTACGAGTCAATTCGAACACATTTAATTTAATGCCGTTGAGTGCATCTTCATATCTTGTTTAATTTTTAAGATGTAGCCTCGGAGAAGTTAAATTTTTCCCATATTTTACCTCATTTCATTTTCCACTTTCATCCCAGGGATGAAAACTACCGCTTTCTTCTTTCCACTGAGAAATTTAAAAAAATTCTGGCTGGATTGTGAAATTATATTTGACAGTTATTTTTCTAACCCTGTTTTGCGGAGCTTACTGTTTTTCTTGTTTGGACTTCAAATATTTTCGTTCAAAAAGTTACGGAGATATTTTAGTATCGATTATGAAGTAAAAAATAATATAGGGATATTAAAAATGTCGAAATTCTTATAAACCAGAAGTTACTCATCAGAGAAAGCCAACTTTAAAGAGTTAATAACCCCAAGAAGAAACTAACCATAAAAATTTTCCTTCGAACGGGCATCAACCTTCAACCAGTCCATGAGTCCATACTAACCAACGAAACAAGCACCTAGCAACGCCTAACAACCCAAAAAAAATTGTCAAAAAACGCGATAAAATTATATTCTTCCTTTGGTACCTGTTTTTTAATAATAGGATGTTAAATAGAATTAATTAAAACAGGCAAAGTTTAAGTAGGAAAAACATTTGATTTATTTGAAACAGACAAGCAATAAATACTTGTTTTTTAATAAGTTTAAAAATTCTACGAAAAACGTGCCAGCGACTTGTAAAACAGGAAAATACTATCTAATATTGAATATGAATTATTATTTTTTATAAAGCACGTTGTTGATAAAATTATAGTTTATTGCAGAAATGACAAGAACAGAATGATGTACAATTATTGGATAAAATTGTGACATGTAACTATAAAAATTGTACGTAGTAGATAATTAGCATGATATAAAAGTCACTATAAACATGTTATTTACCTACTAAAGAAATAAGGTACAAAAATAAGTAGGTACATGCAAAATACTTTTGATATCAGAGTTTTATCATTCTTTCAATTACTTTATCACGAAATGCATATTTTTTTTTACTTGTAGTTATTTATAACACAAGGACGAAAAATGCATTTTTTTGCAACCACCACAAATATTGATACTTCATTTCGTACAAATATCCTAACCAAAAAAATTACTTTTTGATATAATCAAATAAAAAAGATATTTTATGCACAACCCGGCCGAATTTCACGTGGTTTAACCCTAAAAAGCGGGCTTAAAGACTTCTTTTTGGCTCTCAGGCCATAAAAAAATAATTCCTATGGATAAATAAATAAAATGACAATTTTTGTTTATTGTGAATACTTGATTTTACAAAATGTCATTTTGACATATAACCTATTTACATATTTTAATCTTTTGAACATATAATTAAATGTTATTTTGTTGTGCATAAAATATTATATGTAATACGGGTGAAATTAGCGTTTCTAACCCTGAGCATGTTATTAGCCCTCGGCGTTCAGCGCCTCGTGCTATTAATCATACCGCGAGCCAGAAACTCCTGCTTTCACCCTTTGTACATAAATAACTATTATGCACAACCGGGCAGAAATTAATGTGTTTTAACCCTAAAAAGCGGGCTTAAACAATTCTTTTTGGCCCTCGGACCATAACAAAATAATTCCTATGAATACATAAATAAAATGACAATTTTTGTTTATTGTGAATACTTGATTTTCCAAAATATCATTTTGACATATAACCTATGTACATACAGTGGGTGATCAAATTATTAGAGCCACAGTAAGAAAAAAGTATTTTCTTACTTTCGGGTACAAATTAAAGCACATTGTTTGGGTTTTTAAATTAAATTGTTTTTATTAATACTAGTTTCTAAATAATACGCTTAAAAAAAGCAACAAGACATAGCTAAAAAAATTGTAAATTTAATATTTGGTAACACCACCTTTTGCTGCAATTACAGCTGCGATTCTTTTGGGCATACTTTCTATGCATGTTGCGCAGTTTAATTTAATTTTATCATTTCTGTGCCACACATCAATCAAACGCTCTATTAGCTGACGTTTGTTTGTGACAATTTCCAAGGAATTTGCAAAAGGTGCTGTTACCAAATATTAAATTTAGAATTTTTTTAGCTATGTTTTGTTACTTTTTTAAGCGTATTATTTAGAAACTAATATTAATAAAAACAATTTAATTTAAAAACCCAAACAATGTGCTTTAATTTGTACCCGAAAGTAAGAAAATACTTTTTTCTTACTGTGGCTCTAATAATTTGATCACCCACTGTATATTAATCTTTTGAACATATAATTAAATATGATTTTGTTGTGCATAAAATATTGTATGTACCACGGGTGAAATTAGCGTTTCTGACCCTGAGCATGTTATTAGCCCTCGCCTGTTTCAACCCTTGGTACATAAATAACTATTATATATTTGTATAAGTTCTGAATTTGTAGTATAACGTCTGAATTGGAATTGGAATTCTAATTAGAAAATGTTAGAAAAATATTTTTTCATTGATTCAGCTTTATTTATGACTATTATTAGTATTCTAAGAATGTTAATGGCTATGGCTTCTAATCAGGGCAAAATTAAATGGCGTCCTACTGCGTATTAATGTTATAAATAAATGTTTATTTATTAACGGTTCAGGTTAATTTCAATGCATGCACCAGATATACTTCAAATATGAATTCATTGTTTTATGTTAATTTTAAGAATATAAAAGTAAATATGCAGATATGTGCACACGAACTATGTAAATTTCTGTGCAAATAATAGCAAAATAGCGGCATGCGTTAATCTGTCTTACGTTTATGACTGTGTATAATTAAATAAGGCGTATAAAACAGACTAACTAACTTCCTTATGGTACAGCAATTAAGGAAGAATATTGCATGTTTTTCATTACAAGAAGAGAGATAATAACATTTTTTTTCTGAAGAATAGTAAACATTGTAATGTGTATGTAATGTCAAACAGAATTAACAACTACTATTTATTGATAAAATGAAAATATTTAAACAAATAAATCACGAAGTTTGTTTTGTATAGTTAATTAAAACTATTACTGAAAATGGACATTAGTAGTCTAATGCAATTTAATTAAACAATAAGAGATGAATTGGGTTACCGCCAGGATTTGAACTTAAGACCTTTGAACTTCCCTCATATGCTTTAAGCCAACTAAGCTACGGTCGCCATGGATTCAAATCTTATTTTTTAACAGGCAGATTCACAAAACGGATTAGCGCTAACACCGTTTTTAATATTATCTATAACTCTATTTCAAATTAAAACAGATTAAAGAAATGAACTAAATTTGATGCTAATTAACACTCTTTTTAACTCAAGTTAAAATAAACTTGTTTCGTACATTGAAAAGGGAGTTAAAAATGAAATAAAAAATGGTATTAGCGCTAATCCGCTTTATGAATCTGCCTGTAAGGTTTTAATTATTAAGCCGTAAA
This sequence comes from Pterostichus madidus, assembly GCA_911728475.2. Taxonomy (NCBI): domain Eukaryota; kingdom Metazoa; phylum Arthropoda; class Insecta; order Coleoptera; family Carabidae; genus Pterostichus; species Pterostichus madidus. The sequence continues at coordinate 5,407,831 of OU452313.1, read as the reverse complement.
ATTGATTTAAAAAAAGGAATCTAAAGATCCAGGGTTCTTGGATGAAGGCTTTGATGAATTTATTACAAAAAAATATATTTATTTCATTTCTAAAAGACGACATTTTGAACACTAATTTGTGTTCATCTTCAGGTCAACACTTAATCACGACGTGGTTATTTTACAATTTTAAATATAAATAAATTTACATGAAATAATTTTTTTTTTTTAATAAATTCATCATAGCGTGAAATGCGGTTACCAGTCGTTAAACTACGGCCCCCAAAGATGTTAGTGGTGGAGGAGCCACAGGGATAGCTTTTGAAATTATGAAAATTGTTTGTCGCCTGTGGGAATCGAACCAGGGTTCTCAGGATCCACAGGCCGACTTCATACCACTGAGCTAGCCACCCCATTAGGTTATGTTTTTGTTTAACAATATTTACTCTACTGAAGGGAATGATTTTTTGATTTACCTAGTTTTTATCATACATCAAATGATGTGATATCATCATACATAATTTGACAAACAAGAATTAAAAAAAAAACATTAACTATGTAACACCCATACCTAGGTCATGACCAAAACAGAGCACTTAATAATTAATTAGAAAATTATGTAAGTAGCCATTAAAAGATAATTTATTTAAATAACTAAATAAATATTAAGCATATTTTCTAAAACATCATTTTTATTAAATGGTGTCCTTGGTTAAATTTGGAGCGTGCTATCACACTTGCAATAATTCCAATCTGGTTATGGAAGTTGTAGTGGTGAAAATTAAAATTCATATTTACCATGAATATAATTAGAAATAACACGTGGTCGTTCAACTCGTCATATATAAAATATTATGCGAAAGGTATCACGAAAATTTATTATATTTTTTCTTTTAATTATCGCGTTAAAACGATAAAAAATACAAATTTAGTTTTATAATTTATGTCACAAAAACTTATCCACTGAACAAACGAGCAAAAAAATCTAGTTGTCCTTGGAAACACGTTTTGATAACCACCTCTGAATTTTTGAATAATGATACTGAAAATATTTTCAAGCTATCTGTTTTATAAATAATTATAAAAAAACAATTATAATTGTACAAAAATGGTAATTGTTACTAATTTGATTTTTTCAAGAGGATCAAAGAAGATTTTGCTAATTTATTTTGAAAGGGAAGACAAAAACTTTAATCAAAAAAATTACAACAACAAAAAAATGTATTTATTTATTTATGCTATTCTGTACAACAGAAATTTAATCCCAATTAAAATACAGGGTTCGAACTCACCGAGCTGCAATGTGGTAGTTCATTTTTAGCTTGAGTGGGATGCGAACTCGGCATCTTCGGATTAGAATTTCATGAATAAATACTTCTTATATATAGTTTTTTAATTGCATTCAATGTTCGTAAGTTAAAATACAGTTGAAGACAAACAAAAAACACAATTGTTTACTTTCCTAATTAGTATTACAATCATTTAGTTGTAAACTGTGTTTATTTAAATTTTAGTGATAGCAGAATAGTTTTTATTGTTTAATGCTCGTTAAATCTTAAAAGCGAAAATGTGTAAAACAAATTTATTCTGAAAAATAACAACAATTAACACTTGCTTAGTAAAAACCCAATTTTATTTTCATTATAAAGTACTTTACAACCTCAATATAAATGATAAGTTTTTAGGTTACTGCTTTTCTTGGTATTTTTTTTTTCATTACTGGATATGTGGTAATGGTTTTTAATAAATTCTTATTTGTTTTACGCGCAAATTTGGGTTACCTGTCTACTTGTCAACAACTTGAGTAAATTTCAAGTTTTTATGCGTTTTTTGCTGAAAAATTTACATTTCAAAGATTGGTGAACAAAAAATAATAAATAAATTTTTATAATGTTTGAAGTTTGACCTATTGCCAACATAACATAAATATTACCTGTTCTCAAGAGATTTAGTAGCATGTTTTGACAAGTATTATCATTCGTAATTTGTAGGGAATAAATTATTATTATAGTTATTATTATCATTATACACTTGACAAAAATATACACGTGACTTATAATGTAATAAAACTACAGGTGATCACAAGGAATTGTTATAGTTGGCAATACAATTCCAGAGATCTTTTTATTCCACAGTTGGCACAACGCCAGGTAAAGGCGGAAATGCTATTTGACATTTCTAATAAATACAAATAGGTTATGTCAGGAGTCTGACAGCTAATAGAATTTTGACTTTTTAAGTAATAGAAATACTTTAGAAATAAATGTACTCAAATTTAAATTTTAAATGTCACTGTCAACAACAGGAAATTAATTTATGTATCAGGCTTACCAATTTCAATTAGTTTTTTTTTATTGCCAACTGTAACAATTCCTTTTGATCACTCTGTAATATATATTGCACAATTTTAATATTTTAATTTTTTGTTTCCAGGTGAAGGATGTGTAGAAAAACCCTTATCCACTTTATGGAGAAACTACACACAATCTTCCAGGCCGGATGTTAGAATGGAACTGACTGTGAGCGGTGGTGGTCTAAAAGCCCATACAAAAGACCATGGATTAACAGAATATTGGGCCAATAGAGTCACATTCTGTGCTGCTCCGAAACAGTTTCCCAGACTTTTTTGCTGGGTCTACAGGTAAATTTTCAACCACTTTATTTCACTAAAGTCAAAATCTGTTCGGTAAGAGATTACAGTGATTCTGATTCTGATTTACAGAGCTTCACAAATTTGTGACAATGAGGCCACTAATTGTTTTCCAAATAAACATAATTATTTATTTGATATTTTACAAAAGAATAAGTCATCCTTAATAAAACATTTAGAAGATAAGAAATTTATATTATATTCTTATAATCTTAAATTATCGTGAATTTAAGCGAGAAAACAAATAATTTCGTTTCTAGCTCCATAAAAAAATTGGCATAATGTCTCCTCAGGAAAATATGCTAGATTCAAATAATAATGGTTCTGTTAGGCTTTAAAGAATCTGATTTTTATCACTGGCGATGCCGTGATCAATCAGTTAGTAATCATCATGATAAGAAAAAGTTTTATTTAATTCCTATTTAGATAAGAATTATTTTGATATATTTCAGGATAATATTGTTAGAATTTATATCCCGCGGACTGCTGATCTCGATGATACTTTTTAAATTTTGCCTTTTTTACTTTAATCTTTGTTTTTTGTTTTACATGTTCTTAATTTGCTTGTCAGTTTTGTTACTTATTTGTCATTTTGGCAATCGTAGCCCAGTGGATAAAAGCGAGGTAAAACTTGCATTTCTTATTTAACAAGCAAGAGGTCCTGCGTTCAAATCTCACTGACTTCAACTTATAACCGAAAAATACGATTTTGTCTAAGTGGTTCAGAATCCAATATAAGCTATAGGTCCCCTGTACTGTTATTGGGATTAAATCATTGTTGTCCAGCGTAACATATAAATAAATAAATAAAATTTTATTAGTGACTTTTCAAATTTACTAGGTTTTGCCAACCTTAAAATTGACAAATGGACTATTTTGCAGTTTTCGCCCTAATTATATTAGAGTTTATTTAATCTATTTTTGAGAATATAGTTTAGCTGGACTAATCCAAAATTCAGGTTTAGCTAAACTCTATTTATATTTATAAAAATGTAAAACAATAAAACTGGTACAGCGCTGTCACTGTCACAAGATCATTATGCTACAGAGTGATCAAAAGGAATTGTTACAGTTGGCAATAAAAAAAACTACTTGAAATTGGTAAGCCTGGTACATAAATTCATTTCCTGTTGTTGACAGTTACATTTACAATTTAAATTTGAGTACATTTATTATTACATTTATTTCTAAAGTATTTCTATTACTTAAAAAGTCAAAATTCTATTAGCTGTCAGACTCCTGACATAACCTATTTGTATTTATTAGAAATGTCAAATAGTATTTCCGTCTTTATCTGACGTTATGCCAACTGTGGAATAAAAAGATCTCTTGAATTGTATTGCCAACTATAACAATTCCGTTTGATCACCCTGTATGTAAATAAATCTTCATTTTGACATTTTGATCAACCAATCAGAATCAGAATAAAATATGTCGTATACAACCGCATTGTAATCTCTCACCAAACGGACTTTATGTAGTTTTTCCGTGATCTTGCTGCTTATGTAAAGTTTTATATATAGCTTTTTAATTAATAACAACGAAGACAACAAATTAAAGAAAAGTTAATTACCGCTAATCCAACAAACGTAATAATTAAATTTTGACATTGAATGTTTTATTACAGACACGAAGGTCGCCGTCTTCGTCACGAATTACGTTGCCACGCGGTACTTTGCTCGTCCAATTCAATGGCAAAACAAATCGAAGCCCAACTGAAAACTAGTCTAAGTCAAGCTTTAGCAGAATTCAAAAAGGACAAAATCTCCCGCCAAAATGCACGACTGTCCTTAGTCAACAGCGTTTACGACAACCCTTCAATGCCAAGAAGAAAAATCATGTTGAGTACTGGCTCAACGAATTATCGACCTCCTCTCGAACGATCGAAATCTGCTCCGAAGTTAACAATCATTGAAGAAAATTTAGGAGAAGAAGACGAAGAGAATGAAGATGAATTTAGAGTAATGGCTGCTTTTAAGAAGCATGGTAATCTTAGAATATTACGCCACTGTGATAGTACCTCCGCTTTAATAGATAAGAGACAAGCTTTACGGCAAAGGTTAGCCGAAACATCTCGAATACCTAGTCCCATTGAAGACGACAAAGATCTTGAAATGCCTCCGCGAATCGAACGATTGGAGTTCACAGCGAATGAAACGATCATTGAAGAATCCATTGACGAACGAAGCAATAGAATTCTTGAAGAGTTAGTTTCAGAATCCCTTCATTTAGACCGAGATGATCCAAACATTGATCTATCTTGGTTTCGACGATCGGAAATACAATCAGACCTCATTCCTCTTGATAGTGATGAAGGTTCATTATCAAGTGGTTGTGAATCCGCCAGTACAGTCACCTCTGAAGCAGAACCCACAGCCCAAGAAGAACACAAAAAGGCAGAACCAGACTTCAAAGTTGGAGGTACAGTCTTATCAAGAGTCACAAGTTTAGAACGATTAACAAACTGTGCAGACGTCAGAAAATACTGCAACTTAAAGCACAGTTTACGAGTGACACAAGAAATTCCAGATACTGAGGAAGTATCTTTGATACCAGTTGGAGAGTCCCAAACAGACTTTAGTTCTTTGAAAGTCTACAAGAAGAGATCTGTGGAAGTTGACCGGGGGTTTGACCTTGTCGACGCTGGTGATAATGGCAGTGGATCTGAGGGAGAAAACGACAGTGCTTGCAGTGACGAAAGTGGATATTCAGAACTGATTGATTGTCCCACAAACGAGAACGACAGCCCGTCTCCCATTTCAAAGATTGTAATGGTTTAACTTTGAGGTTATGTAAGTTACATTTGTGATTATAACTCTGATAGTATTTAATTAATATATCTGTGGAACGTCTATGTTCTAATGGTGTCTGTAAGACGTTACCGATATATTTTATTTTATTATTTTTAATTAATAATTAGTTGTTATGTCGATAATAGATCGGTTGCACATCATGTGGTTATATTTGTACCTTATTATACAACCTATACAAGTAAATAAATCATTTTGTTTGTTATTTCAAATAGTTTCTCGTTTTTTTTTCAATTATTAAATAATCCATTTTAGACATGATGTGCAGTTGCCAGATTGTGGGTGGTGATACGTAGCAAAGGTAAGGGAAAATTACATTGTTATGTTATGTGACATCTTGAAATTGGTTTATTTTGGGATATATAATGTACAAAATGTTCAAATTTCATAATTTGAAAAAGCTATCCCTGTGGCTCCTCCACCACTAACATGTTTGGAGGCCGTGATTTGACGACTGGTAACCGCACTTCACGCGCAAAAATATATCACTTACCAAGATCTGCTTTAGCAGAGTGCTACACCCAGAGATGGGTTGCCAAGAGAGAATGCCAAAGGGGTAAGGAAGAGTAATTAACTTAATCATGTCATTGTGAAATTGTATTTATTCCACTGGTCTATTACAGTTAGAATTGATCGGCAGAGCGGTTCATGTATTACGTTTAAAGTAGTACTAGTGTGACGGTGGCGCCATCGTTTGTCGAGTGGTGAAACTAACGCTTAAAAATTTAAAAATTGAATAAAAGAAGTGTTTTATACTTATTATGATTTGAATATCATGAATTGTTGACAGATTGTTGGTCTAGTGAATTTTCAAATACCATACCACCGTGTGGTGTTGCCATTATAAATTGGCATTCGTAATTTTTCGTTAAAAACAAGGCTTTGCATGGCTATATATCCATTACTAAACGATAAAAACTTTCTCCTTCTGATACAATATACATGGATAGTTCTAGAACATCATACTAGTTTTTCAAATGAAACTGCAAAATTTTAGAGGTACACAAACCAAATATGTGCGATTCTGAGTGATGATCGTCATAAGCCCCGTGTATAAGAACTCAACTTTACAAGCGAATATATTTGTTCACAGACGATGAATGTGTTTCATATTTTAACAGGATGCATATGACTATCCAATATTTACGTGCGCCAAATTTCATTCAGATCTGCAAAAAAAATTTCACGCTAGTAATACCTTAACACTAATAGAAAAATATTTCAAATCACAGTGCCGCTTTATAAAGATCCTGTAATCATTTCACATTTTTGAGATTGGCATACTCTCATGTCGATAACAGTAAGTGTACCGCCATTGCTATCTCGAGAACTATAAGAGCTACAAGTTTAATTAAATTAGCAAAGAATTAACATTTTGCAAGTCTATAATAAAACTATCAACAAACTTTTTTTCGACCAGTGGTTCTCGAAATATAGGACACAAATTTCTTATTTAATGTGAATATATATTTTTTTATTTTTTTTGTGGAAAGAAATTTTATACTGAATTCAACGAATACAAAATTCAGTTCTGTTTTCCGCCAGCATTTTTATTTCGAATCACATGGAATAGGTGGCACAGTGGTTATCGTGTCGGCCTGTGGATCCTGAGAACCCTGGTTCGATTCCCACTGGCGACAAACATTTTTACCACATACTACTCCTGTGGCTCCCCCTCCACTAACATCTTTGGGAGCCGTGACTTCACGGCTGGTAACCGCACTTCACGGGTATAAATATATAACTTACCAAGATCTGCTTCGGCAGAGTGCCACACCCAGTAATGGATAGAAGGCGTGATGATATATATATAAATATATATATATTTTCGATTTCTTTAGTCCCTCAAGTTGTGTTCTACGCCAGGTTAGGGCAGGAATAATAAATAAATCAAAGTTTATATTTTCTCATCTTGCTTGCTGGGTTTATTATAAATAAAACATTTTATAGTCATTATTCAAAGATTGCATTAAATAAAACAAACATTGAAATATATACAAATGGTAAAAATTCTCCTAAATCATATCCGTTTACAATAGCCAGGCCGTTAGTTAAATCATATTACAATCACTAAAAAAATAGAATTTTTCTTTGATTCCAATACCATTCAACATTTATAATAAATGGTTTCGGTGTTTTTTGAAGAATTTCAAATTTATGCTGTTGGTTTTTCTTCAGAGGTAACATTCGTTACTCCGGAAACTGCAGAAGCGGTATCGTCGGCTGGTGGAGGCGCGCAGGCCAAAGTAGGGAATTTCTGCAGTAGTACTGCCCTATATTTAGGGTGGCTATAAAAAAAATCACATTATTTTATTCTTTTAAATAGCAAGTTATACATTTAAAAATGGGAACAAAATATATATCTCGTATTAGTGAGAGAGCTAGTTGACAGACCATGATCATCCATAGTAGTGGTTTTCAAAGTGTGGGTCGCGACCCGTCGGGGGGTCACGAAGACATTGAAGGGGGGTCGTCGGATGTTATTTACAAATTTTAAAATATATGTTGCCAAAGATTCATCCCTTGGCAAACTTTTATTGAAACTTTAAGGATTAATAAAATGAAAAATGTATACTATTTATTTCGATGCTTATGTTTATATTCACGTTTGTTTTTGTTTACAATAAATTTTAAATAATATGATACAAGATATGAAATTGGGGATTTCACCATTTATTTCCTCATATATTTCTATATAATTATGCATATATTGAGGATCAAAATATGTATTTTTTAATCGCCGGAGTTTTGATGAAAATGTCAATTTTTTGGTTGAACCAGTTTAAAAACCGAAATATTTTTAAATATTGTTTTATATCATTCAGACTACGAGAAATCGAATGCCGTTGAGCGCATCTTCGTATCTTTTTTAGAATTAGAGATACGGCGATTTTTGACTTTTTAAAATTTCAACTTTGAAGACCCGTATCTCGAAAACTAAAAGAGATATTGAAATGCGGTTTGAACGAGTGTGTTTCTCGTGCTCCAATTAACTTATATCAATAATTTAAAAAATTTGAAAATTTTACAAGTTTTTTCAAAATATTCATTTCTCAATATTTCAAAAAATTGAAAAGATAATGAAAATCTGTGAACACCAGTGAATTCCTCTCGTAAAAGTACATAGGTATGCAAAATTTCAGGCAAAAATTCGGAGAGGTAAAGTTTTTATTACAAAAAAACGAAAAATCACTGTTTTTTGAATATTTTTGAAGAATTTTACGAATTTTGGCCATTTTTAGTTTTTTTGTTCTAAAAATTTTATCCGTGCTGCAAAAATTCTGAAATTTTACAAACATATGTACATTCACGAGAGAAATTCACTGGTTTTTACAGATTTTTATTATCTCTTCAAGTTTTTGAATTATGGGCAAAAAAAAATTTTGAAATAAATTCTAAAATTTTCAAAATTTTCAAAATTTCAGTATAAGTTATTTGGAACACGAGAAATACGCTCATTTAAACCGCGTTTCAATATCTCTTTTAGTTTTCGAGATATGCGCCTTCAAAGTTGAGATTTTTTAAAAGACAAAAATCGCCGTATCTCCAAAACTAAGAAAGATATGAGGATGCGCTCAACGGCATTCGATTTCTCGTAGTCTAATTTATATAGAACCATATTTTAAAATTTTTCTATTTTTAAATTGGTTTAACCAAAAAATTCGTATTTTTATTAACATAAATTTTTGCGATCACGACTCCGGCGATTAAAAATATATATTTTGAGGATCAAAATATGCTTAATTATGTAGAAATATATGAGAAATTACATGGTGAACTCCTCAATTTCATATCTAGTGTCATATTATTTAAAATGAATCCTTAGGTTGGTACTGTCATGGAAGCATTTACGCCAGATTTTAATGAAATTTAAACATGTTATTTTTCATGAGTTTCTACATTAGTATGCATATTTGTTGTTTTATTTACCATACATATAATTAAGTACTTGTTTTTATAAACTTTTTCAGTACCTTCACTTTTATGAGACTGTCGATATAGAACCATCTTAATGAGAAATTTTTCCTTAACTAATTTCTAAAATCGTGGTTCTATGTTTGTAATGTACAATATTAAATCAGCCTTTTACAAACTGCAATTTTGATCACATAAAAAGTAAGGGAGTCGCGAAAGACTATATTTGTGATTTTTACCTCCAAGGAGGTCACGACTCCGATAAGTTTGAAACCCACTGATCTGGAGTATATTTTTAACATGCCATTTAATCTGTACCGTGTGTTAAAAGTATGCTCTAGTTAGTCGTGGTCTGTCAGTTAACTCTCTCACTAGTACGAGATGTCTCTTTCTTTTTATTCCCTTCCATCTCTTCCTGACGTGACGTGAATTATATAGGTCTCCATTGCAGTTATTTTTCTCACCTGATGCCATAGACAATAGGATTGTACACCGCGTTAGCTTTAGCAAACAACGATCCCCAGATCGTAGCCAAGGGGCTGATCTTCTTACCCTCGAAGACACCGGCGTAGTTGATGATCAAGTAAGGTGTCCACGCGAAGAACCATAAGGAAATGGTCATAAGAGCGATTTTCGCAAGTTTGCATTCCGCGCTGGTTTGCGCTGCCTCGGACGACCGCAGCGACGCTACGTTCATCTTTTTCGCTTGATCGCGCATATTTTTTTCGTGAGCTGCGACAGCCTGACGAATGATGTTATGAATTTAGCAAAAAATAATGAGAATTAATGAGACGATTAATTTTGTGATAATAAAAATAAACTTAGATGAATGAGATTTCTTAAATTTATTTGTTAAACTAATTATGAAAATTTTGTTAGTTATTTTCGTACGTTGTTTGTTTCTCCTCATATTTCACTTCGTAATTTTAAACACAGTTTTACAAATAATTAAGCAAGGTAAAACGGATTTAAATATTTATTTATTTATACGAGAACTGAGGAAATATTTTATATACTTTTAATTTGATTTTAAAAAATAATCACAAATTAGAAAGAAAAAAAAAAATGTGCGCCATCATTTGAAGCGAATACAGCATGACCAAGGGACACATTTGCCGGACAAAAATTGAACTATCTTGACTTTTACATATAGTTTTAATTTCTGTATTTATATCGTTGACTTAATTAATAAAATAATAGTATATTATTCAACGAGCGTGTTATGATAGCAATTATTCATGAGGATGGAACCTTAATACCCGAATAAATAATTGCCATAACACACGAGTTGATTGCAATACTTTTTCCACGACCATTCAACAGGAATTTGCACTTTAAATACCAAGAGACTAAAATGCATAATTTAATCCTTAGGGAGAAGTTTATTTCACGAGCCGCAAGCGAGAGAAATAATCACCTGAAGGATTAAAACCAATTTAGTCCTGTTGTATATAAACTATTTAAAAGTGACACCCTAAAGTGCGAAAACAATATTTCTTCATACTTTTGACTTGTAAAAATTGATTGTGATTTGAACACACTTGAATGGATGGCTAGCTCAGTGGTATGAAGTCGGCCTGTGAATCCTGAGAACCCTGGTTCGATTCCCTCAGGCGACAAACAATTTTCATAATTTCAAAAGCTACCCCTGTGGCTCCTCCACCACTAACATCTTTGGAGGCCGTAATTTGACGACTGGTAACCGCACTTCACGAGCAAAATATATCACTTACCGAGATCTGCTTCGGCAGAGTGCCACACCCAGTAATGGATAGAAGGCGTGATGATATATTTATTTATTTATTTGGTTTAAATTATAAATACAAATCGAAGTTAGGTGTCACATGAAATAATTTATACTGCTGTCAAACATTTGATATATTTTTATTTATTTAAATTTAATTGTTGATGTAACTAACCAATAATGTTGCAATAAACAAATTTAAACAAAATAACTGATAATAACGATCGTGGGATGTACTGTTTGATATTAGTACATATGTTTTTTAACTTTATTTTTAAAAATAAGAATAAGAAAACATTCTCACCTGAACGATGAAGAAGTACGAGTAAATAATGACCAAAAGAGGAAGGAAGTAGACAAAAACAGAATAGACCAAAATGTAACTACGACTGAGCCATTCCTTGTTAAGATAATCAGTTCCACATGCAGTCATATTTCCTTCTGGAACATATCTACAAAAAAAACAATATATACAAACCCTTTCTGGTTTTCGTTACAAATTAAAGTTACCTGTTCCATCCGAAGAAGGGCAAAATAGTCCATGCAATCGCAAAACTCCACAGAGCAAGGATCTGAATCATAGCTAACTTCTTGGTCATAGGCTTCGCAGATAGACCCTTCACGATGACGTTATATCTGTCAAGGGCGATCATTGTCATTGTCCAAATTGAGATGCATCCGAATAGCGATCCCGCCATGCCGTACAGTTCGCAGAACAATGGACCTAAATAGGAGTGATAATGACATTTAGGTTAGAAAGAGAGTTAATGTTAAATGAATTACCCAACACCCAGGTTTCGTAGTAGCAGTTAATGACCATGGCAGGTGACATACACAACATCATGAAGAAATCAGAGAATGCCAAGTTGACGACGAGTAAGTTTGATGGTGTCTTCAGAGATTTTGTTGAGGAGAAGATGTAGATTACCATTCCATTGCCTAAAATTCGTTTCGACAATTTTAATAATTGACATAAGTTTTTTCTTTATTTGTGTGTAATTCTTATACTGTTGAAACATTTTTAAGTTTGATATTCATGTCGTAATTTTAACAATTCAAAATTAATAAATATATTTTTTTAAATATTATTTTCGGTAATTTCGAGAAATAAATAAATAAATATATCATCACGCCTTCTACCCATTACTGGGTGTGGCACTCTGCGGAAGCAGATCTCGGTAAGTGATATATTTTGCGCGTGAAGTGCGATTACCAGTCGTCAAATCACGCCCCCCAAAGATGTTAGTGGTGGATGAACCACAGGGGTAGCTTTTGAAATTATGAAAATTGTTTGTCGCCTGTGGGAATCGAACCAGGGTTCTCAGGATCCACAGGCCGACTTCATACCACTGAGCTAGCTACCCCATAAATAAATATTCATAAATACAATTGAAAGCCAAGACAAATATTATACCGAAAAGTGGCAGTTAGTGATATTATTTTATGCAATTTCCTGTTCTCCTTTTCATTTAACGGCGAAAAATGTAGAGTGTAAAGTTGTTTATAATTAAACTAAACTATTTTTACATTTTTCCTAAATTTTGGATTAGCTAATCTTATTCAAGTCCGATTTTTAAAAGTTTATCCAAATCACTAAATGATAACAAGAATATATATGTTTTGAGAATATAATTGACTTATTTTACTAATCCAATATTCAAGATTAGTTAAAACTCTTATAAGAATTGGGCTATTAAATATGAGCAATTAATAGACAAACTTTATATCTCAAAAGAGTTTTAAATAATCCTGAATTTTGAATTAGTCAAATTAAGCTAAAGTATATTCTAAAACAAGTTGAAATAAACTCTAATATATTCTTATTACCATTTAGTTTTCGAAATGTGATTTGAATTAACTTTTTAAATCTAATTAGAAAAAATAGCCCCAAATTTCAGGATTAGCTAAAAACTATTTTGAGAATAAATAAAAAAGAAATGTTAAAACTAACAGAAATATTGGGATGTCAAAGTTAAATCATTTTCAGTAATATGTATTGTTTTCCAAATTAAAAACATTTTCTCGTGAAATAAAAAGAAATATTTCTTACCAGCGATGGAAACGAATCCCAGCACCCCGATAACAAACCCCAGCAAGGCATGCCAAAGCGGGTTCATGGGAGGAAACTGGTACCAGTGCGGGTCTACCATGTGCAGCATATCTGGGGGAACCTTGTCCACCACGGTGATGTTACCGCCCAAGGCGCTAACAGCTGCGGTGCCCCACGCCGCCATCTGCGGTTGTCCCACAAACGAAACCATCTTCAACTTTGTGCTGAGTACTAGGATCCCGACTCAGCCTATGGAGAAGAAATATTGTAGAAGATGTTGACAGTAATTGATTACTTCTCTGTTAATCTGTTTAGATCTAAATGAACAGAACATATTCAAATAATACAAGAATGGTTCAGTTTTTAATACAATTGGCCAGAGGTTGAAATGGTTCGGGTTCAAATGACGGCATTAAAATGAGGATAAATATCAGAATTTATTATTGCTTTAACTTGGTCAAATAGTCAATATAATAATTTAAAAGAATTCTTAAATTGAATTATTAGGCTTTAAATTGTTTATTAAAATAAAATTTGGTTTACGGCCAGTTTCAAATCTACAAAAAATTACAAAAATAATAAAGATATTTTATAAAACAATTGTTGAAATAGACTTACTAAAAAAATATTATTTAAATACACACAAAGTTTTAATGGACATGTTTAAAATAAAAAAAGTTAGTTCATAAATTTATAATACCAACAAAGTTAAATTATATCTCGTATTTAAATTATTTTTATTTATTTTAACAATTATTTTATGGGGTGGCTAGCACAGTGGTATGAAGTCGGCCTGTGGTTTCTGAGAACCCTGGTTCGATTCTCACAGGCGACAAACAATTTTCATAATTTCAAAATCTACCCCTGTGACTCCTCCAACACTAACATCTTTGGGGGCCGTGATTTGACGACTGGTAACCGCACTTCACGCGCAAAAATATATCACTTACCGAGATCTGCTTCGGCAGAGTGCCACCACCCAGTAACGGGTAGAAGGCGTGATAATATATTTATTTATTTATTTATTTTTAAAAATATTATTATTATTTTTGTAATTTTTTGTAGAATAGAAAATGGCCGCAAACCAAATTTTATTTTAATAAACAAATCAAACCTAGTAATTCAATATATGCATCCTTAAAGACCTTTTATATTCAAAATAATAATTTAAAGTGAAATGATTTGAATTCTGAATTTTCCATTTTCTAAGAAAAAGGAATATATTAACTATGCCATCAGATATACCTTTTATATATCTTTACAGATAAACCTTTTGAAGTATTATAATTTTAATATAATAGTTATAAGAATTATTGTGAATTTATAGAAAATTAGTTTACTTAAAATTACATCTTGTGTATAGTTGATAATAGCAGCATTCTTATTTAGAATACAGGTACAAAATTTTATGACTGAAATACCCAGAAATGGTTCTTTATTATCTTTAAAATATTATCAAAATGTCACGCTGTTTAGAACTATAGTTTAAAATTCTCAGAAACGTTCAGATTCAAAGGAGGCTTTAAACTTTACTACCTGACTTGAAACCTTAAAGTACCGTTCCTTCTTTTTTACATCGTAAAATTAACAATACTCTTTTACAACCGTATTTTAATTTAATACTTAACTCTTCGTAATAACTAAGAACAACGTGAAATAAGTTACATTAATACTATTAATATTAGTATTACTTAATATAGAAAAACTTCTTATAATACTTTAGAAAAGATTGATATATTTTGTTTACTATACTCACTAATGTTGAAGAAAAAATATGGAAAAGGAATAGTACTGAAGAAAATCGTAACCGAACTACTCCAGTCTGAAGGTGGAATGCGATCAAAGCTTGAAGACGCTTGTGAGAAGCGACTCGAAATGATGTCTCAGGATACTTCCTTTAAATAACTACGTACAATGATAATTTAATAAACGTAATCCATCTTAGAGGCTTAGGGCTCCCGAGCAGAAGACAAGTCGAAGACATTACAGGCACGTATACTCGTTTTATTTTATTTCTAAGAAAAGTTCTTGCTAACTAGAACAACCCTTAGAGAATTTGATGTAATGACACAATAACTTTTTAAAATAATTAGAAAAGTTGGGAAGATAAAAGAAAACTAATTTCGAAAATGAGTAATTAAGAAAAAAGAAATAGTTTGTTACTAAATTAAATATTCCATCATATTATTAAAATATGTAAGTAGGATAGAAATAAATCAATATTCAAGTACTTATTTCATATATTGTTAATAGTTAGTATGTTGTTAATTTACATAAATATATTTATAAATTACGGTACTGTCAGTTTTTCTTGAGGCGTAGGTTGTAGAGCTAATTACATTATTTTATTACCACATATTCTTCAACAATGTAGGCTACTATTTTAATCTGTATTCCAAGGTCAATATTTAATAAGATTGAAAATAAAACTGAATTACATACTAAATTTGAGTAAAACAGCATTAAAATATTAGGTAGTAGAAGTATTAACATACAATTAAAATAAGAGAAAAATGATGTTAAACACAAAAGCAAAGTGTCAAAATATTAGTTCTAATTATAATTTATAATTTTTAGTATTCATAAGCAAATTAAAATTAAGTATAATTAATGAATAATCAATTTTAGGATGAAAATACAATTTTAAATTTTAAATTTAGTTCCCTGTATGATCAATAGTGTGCAGGTGGCAGCACAAGTTGGTCGTCAATTGTTGGGCATGCGTAGAATTTCACATCCGTCGAAACGGAGTAGAAGGAAGTTGCTTTTGAGCAAGGGACGCTATCTGCTTTATATCGTCCATTTTGAACTGTTCTTTGTTGTGTGCAGTACTGTGCTGTGATTTTAGTTTAATTCTTTTATAAATAACAAGTAAGTAATGCATTTTATGTATATTTGTAGAGTTTATTGTTCTGCTTCACTATTGAGTTGTTTTCCGGCGTAAATTTTATGTCAAAAATAACAAAATTACGAAGTTTAATTCAGTGATCCGTTGAGTACCGGCGTGCTTTCGACCTGGTGTATTGATTTAAAATATAGTTTTGTTCACATTAAAGGTCATTTAATTGAGTTATTATGGATCAAATGTATGTTTTGAGTATTTTGTATTGTATTAACTTTTTTTTTTAATTGAAGGACAATGGCAGAAACTGCAACTACACCTTCACCAGCTGCAAATAGGGGTGGAAATCGTGGTAGTGGTGGCGGTGGTGGTCCTGGCGGTAGAGGTGGACCAAATGGAGGAGGACCTCCAAGAGGTCGTGGTGGATTTGTGCCCCGGTAAGTGAATCTTCCATATACCCGCCATTTCATACGCTTGTGTTTCTTTGCACATGTTACTTAACAAGTTATCGGCAGTAATATCTATGATGGTTTTTGACATTTGAAACCTGAAAATATTTGTTTTTGTGTTGAAAAAATCAGACTGAGATATATATTATACAAATTCGATATCTATTTTTTGCGAAAGTGTCGTGTGACGAGGTCATTACCCTACTATGATTTTGATAAATTACATTGTTTGCAATATTCGGGCCAATTATATTCTTAGATTTTTTACTTATTGTTTGCGACTTTCCTAATTATTTATTTGAATGTTGAAATAAAAATTTTGGAAATTCATTTAGTGGGGGCGGTGGTCGGGGCGGACCAATGGGCAGAGGAGGCCCGATGGGTCGTGGCGGTATGATGATGCGCGGTCGTGGTGGGCCCCCAATGCGTGGCGGTCCTCGCGGTGGTGGTATGCGCGGTCGTGGCGGTTTCCCTCCACAATCAGGAGGCCCTCCACCTACAGGGCCTGCAGGAGATAACTCTCAACCCCCATCTAATATACAACGCTTGAGTGGACCACCCCGTGGCGGTCCCAACGGTGGCATGAATCCACGCGGGGGTCCCAGAGGCGGCGGACCTGGTGGGTTCCGCGGCAGAGGCATGATGCGTGGTCGCGGTGACTTTGGTGGCCGTGGCGGCGACAGAGGTGGTCGCGGTGGTCCCAGAATGGATAGAGGAGGACCACGAGGTGGTGGAAGAGGATTTGACGGAGGTCGTGGACGTGGTGGACTTGGCAGAGGAGGCGACAATCAAGGAAACAAAAGAGGTGGCGCCCCACTTCCAAATGGCGGAAACAAGAGACCCAGATTTGATAATGCTCCATCTACAAACGGTTATGGTGCACCTCCACCCGGGTAAGACGGTTTAGTTTCAGAAAAGAAAGAACTCGCGAATTATTTGGGTTGTTATCGTGTTAATAGCCGATCCCAGCCTTACGGTTCTTCTCAGTCTGGAGGCTTCTCCAATTCGCCTTCAGGAGGTTACGGTGGTTCACAGAGCTACGGCCAGGGCAACCAAGGGGGTTACAACAATCAGAGTTATTCCAACACACCGTACGGTGGCGCACAGTACGAGTCTGGTGATTATGCTAACTCTGGCTATCCATCCGGACAAGCAGACACACGGAACAATTACGGACAGGCTGGCGGTTATTCCGGTGCCGATTCCAACTACCCTTCACAGTACGGCGGCCAAGCTGCTGACAACTACAGCGGCTACAACTCGGCTGGCGGTTACAACAGTCAGCAACAGTCTTCCTTCGATGATAACAGAGGCTATCCCAGCTCCACAACATACGGTAAGATTATTATTTGCTATAGAATGCCCCTATTCATGGGAGATTACACAATTATTGAAGCGCTCATATTTTTCTGTGATGGTAATTGACATTTGAAAACTGAAAACATTATTATGTTTTTCTGTTGACAAATTTTAACTGAGATTTTTTTTATATCAATTGTAATACAAAGGAATTATATTTTGTTATCGTTTACCTAACCAGAACTAGATAAATAGTACTACGCAGAATTTTTGTAATGTTGATTTAATTTAGTGATAATCTTATTTTTGTGTTTTTCAGATGCGCAAGGCGGATACGCCGGTGCCGCCAGTGGCGGTTACGGAAAACAGGACTATGGTAAGTTTTCCAGACGCTTTTAGTTCACAATTTTTATTTATCACGCGCACAAATAAGATATAACTACTTTAGTCAACCAATCATATTATGATCGTGCCAACAGTATTATTATATACATGATTATACGTATAAAGAATTTATTTTTATTATTTTTATAATCAAATTTTATACAATTGCGAACAAATCACATTTTTTTTGTATCTTTATGTACGAAACTTGACGATTTTTTCTACCGAGGGCAAACATTCAGTTGTGTTTGTTGTTTTATAATATAAGTTGTACTTATTTGAAAGGTAAAATACAAAGTGCAAAGAATTGAACTTGGAATGGAACATGTGAAGATCAAATAGTCTTTTGACGTCATTGTTACTTTGAGAAGATAGTTAAATGTTAATCGTTTGATGTCCATTAAAAGGCGGCTAAGCTTGCCATGATCATGAATTGTATAGTAGGGAATTTTTAATTTATTAAGTGACCAAAAATGTATTTCGATATTTGATCAAATAAATTGTATGCATTTGTCAATAATAAATAAACCATATATAAGAAAGAAAATCACTGGGGCATTACGAAACTTGTGATATTTATGTCCAAAAGCAGCTTCATTCCGAATCAGATGATTAATTCGGAACTGGCATTACCTACAATGTTTCAGGAGCAGGATATTCTAGGGAACCGTACGCCACAGGTCAGGCAAGGCGATTTTAAATGTATTTGGTAAATCTAGACTGCCGTTTACCAAACAAACTTCTCTCGTAATTTTAAGTAGTTGATAATAATGTCCAAACAGACGTCGTGAACAATTGTTTTATAATTAGTTCTCTTAGCTTTGTGGTCGTCAAAGTGAATCTCTTTTCTACTTTGCGCTCGCAGAAGTGACTGTTCAACGATAATCTGCTGTAGTTTATTAATTTAATCAATATACATATAGAATTAATTTTAATTCGTAACTGAGATTTATTTTTAGATAGTTATATACATTTTTATTATACTTAACACAAATCAAGAAAGTATTATTGTCATAATTAATGTTTGGAGTATGTAAATGATTTCGCAGATTCCGTAGTTTATTAGACATAATTTAGGGTTTCCTCTTAACTTTGTCAAATGCTAGTTACTGCAATCTCAGATAACAAGCCAACCAACCCATAAGGAGAGTATATTCATCATTGCACTGTATGTCATGTGACGATAAAACCGGAATGTACTAAAATAAATATAATTTTTATGTTTAATATCACGATAACATTACAGTCTTTTCATTATACATGGATTCCTAATTAGGCCTGACCAATTATCTATCTATTAATCGATTATAAAGATTATCCTGTGAAAAAAAAAGCAAATAATACAGACTACACAGAGTTACAACCATGAATATGAATCAGTTTTTCTGTCTTATTTCCAATTCATAAAATAAAATATAAAAATATTACAGTTCGTTGCGAATATATTAAAATGACAGAATTTCATTGATAGTTATTATCATATTAAATATATATATATATAACTTCTCAAATCATATAAAAATATTGAAAGACATAAATTGATATAAATGATATCGATATAATCGATTATTTTAATAATTTATATTTGATAATTGCCTAACCCAACTCCTGACTTTGTAAATAAGAAAAACCAATTTACAATGCCTGTGTCTGTGCTTATTTATAAATGAATTTCTGAGTTCTGTTGAAAACAGAAGCTTACGAAGCTTTTTATTTAATCAGCAACTTACAGCACTTAAAAGGCAGTTAAAAATACAAAAAACCAAAGGTAATTATTACAATTTATACATTATATTTGTTGTTTACAACATAATTACTTGCATGAAAATTGAACTGAAACTGTTAGCGATATTGTTTTATTTCTATAACACAACGAGTTATTCGTTTTGTTCCTTTGTTCTTCTTAAACAATTTCAGAATTCATCTTAGCACAAATCGTCGCGCACTTGCGCACATATCCGTTAAACGGATTTAAAACATCAGTTTTATAAACTGCCACACGTTCTATAAAAACGTTGTGCTTTGTTTGCCAAAAATAAACAAATTGTTGTCACTTTTACAACATATGGCACCCATTGTTGCATAACAAGGAACGACTGGCCACATAAATTCTAGGTAAAGTATTTGTACAATTCAAATTACCTACCTACTGTATTATTTTAATAATGACGATAGTTGTTAAATGTTTTACCTTTCATAGGATATTTTACGTTTATTTTTCAACATTTTTTTTATAATATATAAATATTTTAAAACAAAATATTATAATAATACTTATTTTTATTAATCATGAACAATTATTGATATTCGCAGAAGCCCCAGAAATTGTGATAATATAAATCTGATTCTGAAAACACAAGACTGAAGAATAATCGCAACATGCATATTTAAAAAAAGTTATACTCTTACAAAACAGTTAGCTGTTTAAATTTCTTTTTTAACTAAATAAATCTGTTTACATGCCTTATTTTACATTTCACGTAATAATAGTGTTATATTACGCTTTTTTTGTCGTACTGTGATAAAAATAAAATGTTAAAACAAATGAAAGCAACAATAGGGGAAACGGCTACGAAAACGGATGCAAGAAAATGTAATCCTGTAAAATAAAATAAAAATATACATTGGAAACTAAAGCAACCAATACTGAACAAAATATGCAATGGTAAATATAATTATATTTTATAAAACAAAAAAAAAATATTAAGCCATATAGCAAAGCATTTTTACGATATAACTTAAGCATAAGTATACAAGTAGTTCATATCGACTAACAATTTTTAATACTTTTTCTTATCAGAGTAGATTTGTAATATCTATCACATTTATTGTTAAACGTTTAACAGTGTTACAGAATTTCATAAATCTAATTTCTATTTGTGTATGCTACAGGTATCACCTGAAGATTTTGACAACCAGTGTGTTGAAATCTGCTCTTCAATGAGATGATCATCCGTTGATGATGGTGCCATCAACTCCAAGAAAACAGGGGGTTATAAGTATCTTTATTTTATTTTTCTTATTTTCCAGGCTATTGGTTTTCTCAAATTTGTATTTTATACAAATTTGAGAAGACAATTTCATTAAATACTTAAACTGTATTAATGAATTTTTGCTAGTTAATCATTTTTTATTTTCAGGTGTTTTGTATTGTTTCTCCTTCATTTCATCTGCAAATAAATATTTCTTTTTAAACAAGTTTTTGTTTCATTTGACACCGTGTTACAAAACAGATAGTTATGCACAATGATAAGTTTATTGTTTAACTGCATCTGTATAATTGGATAGGCGCGTGCGGGCGTCAGATAATTGATACTTATCTCATTTTACTAATAGACGCGTCGTTTACAACTGTCTCAAACGCATAGCGACAGATATTCTTGAACTAGATTTCACATTTGAAAATATAAATATATATATAATAACTTTTCATTCTTGTTTTAAGATTAATAAATTTTATTTTGACATATATTTGTTTTTTGGTCCTTAAAAGCGGGCGTAATTTGGCTTTTATCGCCCAAGGATATATAAAATTGCCAGGCAATAGCTAGTCAAACAAATCGTGATTTATGGATAAATATCTGATAACACAATAAGTTTGATAAATTATAATTTTGTTTCTTTGATTTCTGTGGTAATAATTTCCACTGTGCAGACTCACATTCATCCAATATATCTTTGGAATAGTTATTGATATCTTTTTATTTGACAATAAATTATTTTATTTTGTCTGAAAACAAACAATATAGCATCACCAACAATCTACATACATACATGGAAACCATAGCGTATCTAAAATTAACCACGCAAACAAAACAATAACGAATATCTACCGACTGAAGCTTTTATTTCGAGGATAAAAAATAATAAAATAAAACGTTACATGTAGCACGGGCATAAGCAGTGCTAAATTCTTTTGATTAAGCCCTTAATACATAAATAACTTTTAAACAATTGTTTTGCAATATTGTGTAAAATAATTTTTTAATTTGTTTTATATTTATTTCGAATTTTTAGGTATAAAAATAATAATAGCGTGTTTATGCCTCTTGCTCTTACATAAAATAATAATTAAATTATGATGTCAAATTTATCAATTTAATTTATAATGAATAAAACATTTTAATTTGGTTACTATTTGGCGTTGATAAAATGCACATTTCATTTTTAAAACTTCCCGGCTAAATAAATATATTCCAAACGAATTCAGCTTCTCATAAAAAGTTCGGTATAAACCTGCACACAGACCCTCTTTCTTGCAGCGGTTAATTATACCTGTCTTAGCCGACATAATCAGTTCAACGTGTTTGCATTTCGTTCTGTTTGTTGTTAGTATACGTAGATCATTTGTGCATCGCGTGTGTTTACATATTTTTGAGTAGAAAAAGTTGTTTTGTGTGCTTACAAAGTGCAATAACGTCGAAATTGTTTATGAAATGTGTTTATAGTGTGTGTATTAATTGATTTTAATTAGTATGTGAGTTGGTGTAAGTGATATGTGCACAGTTAAAGACATTTAAGAGTTTTGGGGCGCTCAGCAAATGGAGGAGTTGTAGATTCGAGAATGGGCAGAAGTTTTCATCATGAATGTAAGTCTGCACGTTTCATATATATATATATTTTTTTTTTGCTACAAGCACTTGTGACTTATTGATTAGCACGCTCCATTTAAAAACAAGTTCAAACCTCGATAACTACAATTTCTAACTATATTTACAAAGAATTTGGAGTTCTCTGCATTGTACGTGGAAATAATTTTGTGGTGTTCAGCAAAATAAATAATTTGCGAATATTATTAAGATGAATACCAAGAGCAATTTATTTTTTGATCAAGTTACTGTAAATATCAAATGCATAGGTTTACAAAGCGCTCATTGGTGTCATCGTTGTGAGTAGCGAAAAATTAACATAATTTGAATTGAATAAATAACACTGGTCAACACAAGTCTTGTTTCCTTTATTTTTTTTTCTGTTATTGGGTATTTCTATGGCCCTAACTATGAAAAAAATACTGGGAGATTGCTAACAGCTTTACCTTTTGAAATATACTGTTTTATTATTTTGACAAAAAAAATACATTATGTTAACAAAATTTCTATTGAAATGATCTTTTATAAGATTTCCTTGAATGAATGACTTTAGGTAGATCTCGTTGCAAACTCCAGCAGTAGTCTGCCATCATATGTGAGCCCCACCGCTCCTGATAACGCTCTTCCATTGTCCGAAGATCCTGATGAAATTTTTCACCCTGCTCCTCACTAAAATCAGCCAGATTTTGTGGAAATCGGTCTAAATGCGAGTACAGGAAGTGTATTTTTATGCTCATGTTGATACCTAGCTCTTGCAAGTTCGATAGCTACATTTGAAGTCTGAATCAGAGTCTTCATTTGATGTATTTCGTTCGGGTTCACAGAGATTTGGATCATCAGAAGATTTAGATGTGCTGAGTTGTACCTCTTGTGATTTTAATTGAGATCGTTGAGCAGAAGATAAGTTAGGATATGACCACTTACTTCGATTTTCACGGTTAATTCCGTTTATTTTCACAACGCAGAAGTAGCAATCGTCATGATGGTTTCGAGGTTCTCGCCAAATCATGGGTGTTACGAACATTATTGCATCTATTTTTCCACTGGACCATAACCGTAGACAATCCACACATTTCTGGTATACAATATGAGGAACCCATGGCTTGTCGTGATTACACAATTTTATTTTAAAGTATTGATGATACGCAGTTTTCACAAAGTCCGATATAGGTTTTCGATATTTTGCAAATATATATTCACCACAAATGTAGCAAAAACAATCGGGATTAAGCACACAACATCTTCTTGACGAAGCCATATTTAAAAATAAAACAAAATATATTTTCCTGTCCAATAAAAAACGAAAATCTAAGTAAAAATAGTAAATGAGGGTAGTTAGCTATAACTCAAAAACAAAAGCTGTTAGAGAAAAATTGTTGCCATATTTAAAAAATACGCGTCAATTTGAGATAGAAACAAAAAAAAAATCACAGGAAACAAACAATTTTATTTTTTTTGTTGATCTGTGTAATAGTAATGACACCTTGTAACCCTGAACATCGATAAACCAAAACAATTTTAGTTTCCTGCATATTTAACCGCCTAGCGAACTTCGAGCTGTCACAAGCCTCATTTCGGTTGCGTTCAGTACACTTGGCAGACGCGTGCTTGGCGTGGGCTCTTCTTGAATGATTTATAGTAGCCAGACAAAAAGATTTATTATTTTAATAATGAAATTATGCTTATCCGGGATATGCATGTGTCTCATTGTTGCTGCTAACTGCTCATTCTAGCTTCGTGATAAATTGTTGTGCAATCCGTGCCGGCATGTAGCGCTACTCTGGCAGAAGCGGGAACCGCGAGCTTGGTTAGCGACTACACAGCGGTAATGTCTTGTATCCGGTGTTACGGTAACAATGACATGTGTCCAGTTAGATGGACAGACGGACGTTGGATTGTCTAACTGTTAGGGAGACGGGAGAATACGGAAACGTCCTGAGGGACACGAGGGATGTAATTTGTGCTATAGTTTAATTGTTGATCCTATTAATATTATTTTACACTGAATTTAAATATAATTATGAACAAATAATCTCGGTAGGACAATTAATAAATTATTTGAACATTTCGTAGTTTTTTTCTGAACAATGATAAAATGCAGTAGAGAGATAATTACGAAGATGTCACTGTGATCGAACTATAAACTAAAATTGTTAAATAGTTTTGTAAACACTTGTCATAATTTTTACATTTTGACAGTTGATTAAATGTGGCAATTAATACATGTATATTTTGTAACAGAATGGACTCATCTACCGTATTTTTCTTTATGAAACTTCACGAAAATCCGGGACAATGAAAACAGATTGTGACGTCATAAACACTTTCAATGGCTGTCAAAATGAATACATAGAATAAAATTTTTTATTAGAAAAAATTTTATTATGTTGAAAATTATGGTTTATGGTAGTAAATAGTTAAACAAGAAAATTATATTAATAATTGTATAATATGTACATCAAACAACAGTTTGAGATTCTTCCGCAACAAGTCCCCTACACACAGGGCAAAAATTTATTCTGGCCTCTGAGAACGCTTTCTTTAAACTAAGAGCCAAATTCATAGTCATGACTCACTCTTGCCTCGTTCTCACCTCACACTCAAAGTCGAAGTAACTAAGGCAACTAACTCAAACTACACATTTTTTAGTTAGTTGCCTTAGTTACTTCGACTTTGAGTGTGAGGATGAGTCACGACTATGGATTTGGCCCTGAGTATTATAAATGATTGAGATTGTTTTTTAGTGATGCCTATATATTTTAAATTTGTCATATACAATATAAATGTAATTTAATGACCTATTACTGTCAAACTATTTTACCTTTATTTATAAAAATGGTTGTTTACAATAACATCAAATTAGAAAAATTTTAACATTATCTAGAGATGATTTTTATTTAATCAAACTTAAAATAAATTTAGACTTATTAATTTATGATATAATTTTGATATAAATGACAAAAATAGCGTATAAATTATGAAGCTAAATTTGAGTTAGTTTTATTCTGAATGTAGACGCCAACAAATGAAAAATGAGCCGACTATACTCATAGTTGAATATTGCACTGGGGAATAAGTTCATTTAACGTCAAGCGCTTGTCTCATAACTTGAAGGGAAATCTACTAATTACAAGGGGATGTTTTTATATTGTAACTTACTACATTTCATATTTTTTTGTGGACTAGATTAAAATTTAAATGAATAATGACATGAATGGCAAAATCTATGTATGTAATAGTATATTACATGATAAGTTAAAAAAGTAAAAACACTTTCCATACGTATTATGTATACTATTTTTTCTGAAACCGTTTAATTTAATCAATAATTCATTAAAAATCATTTTAAATTTTTGAGAAGAATCATATTGACAGCAGACTACGTACCTGAGCTTCCAAAAAAAATACAGTCATGTAAAGTCTTTACCAGACTGTTTTGTACTTTGCCCCATTGTTTTTTTTTTGTAACTTTGGATACGTACTTTACCTGACTGTTTCCATAAAAATCTACTTTCTATACTAAAATTACTCAGAAAAGTATGAACTTTCTTGCAGGTTTAAAATATTTCGATACCTATTTCTTGAACGGTTAAAATGTAAATAGATAATTTCCATTAAATTAGTTTCCTTTCAGGTGTACAATAATTAGTAATAAATTATGATTGCCCAGATTTTCTAAACTTTATTAATAGAACACGTGTTTCACACGACACACCTTAGAAAATATTTAAAATATATTCTTGTACATTTCATTAGTAGAAAGATAATGATTCATCTTTAACTTCTCCTATAATTAATGTTTGAGAATACAAATTATTTTTTAATGTTTAACTAGAATTTTATGTGTTTTTAATTTCATGCTAATCTTCTTAAAAAGTACAGTAAATAAATTAAAACAAATTTTATGTTTATTTTTCCATCGTTTCATAACTTTGGATTAGATATACTATGACTTCTATATGTAAATAATACAGTTTATTTGAAAGTTTCACTTTATGAGACGATTTAAAATTCTGGTGGCTGTAATAAAATTTTTATTCTTTTATCGTAAACCTGATTTAAAATTATTTATTGTTACGAAAGCGATGAATCAAGATTTTGTTGAGTTGAGAGTGTGGTAAAAAGTAAAGTAACAAAATGTATTTATTTTTATGTTCATGCTTTTGGGGACATCAAAATTCCGGTTAAGGTAATAATAATCTTGATTTGGGTCAATGCCCTTGTTAAATTTTAAAGCTATTTATTAAGCTATATATAGGCTTTAATTTTATCATCAAACACACAGTTGAAATCAATTGCGATTACAAAATGAAAACATTTTTTAGAGATGTGATCGAATTATAAATATTTGTTTTACAATACTTATACTGTAAGGGCCAGTTTTTCAATCACCGATTAATGTTAATTATGATTAAATAATAATTGAAACTATGGTTTCCATTATTATTTAATCATGATTAACGTTAATCGAGAGTAAACCGGTGATGATTAATGACCAAATTTAAACACGGTAAGTGCAATTTTTATTGCACAGTGGTTTATATGGTTATATCAGGACTTTAATAGCTGTATTCCATTTGCCACTTGGTTCACTTAAATCAGTTCAGATAAATTAGACAATAGGCGTATTCCACTTGCCATTTGGATCAGATCTAACTTACATTTACTGAACCAGATCACTTATTTCTTTCGCTGAACTACTTCACTGACTTTATTTCCAGTATTAGAATTATTGAATCCAATTTTCTTTGAAGTAATTCACCCCAATAAGTGCATCAGTTCACTTAATTCAGTTTATTTATTCATTTGTCGAATTTATCTGAACTGATTTAAGTGAACCAAGTGGCAAATGGAATACAGCTAATATGACAAAATAACTGAACTGAGCAAACTGATGCTGTTATTGGGGTGAATTATTTCAAAGTAAATTAGAATCAGTAATTCTAGTACTGAAAATCAAATCAGCGAAGTAGTCTAACGAAATAAATAAGTGATCTGGTTCAGTAAATGTAAGTTAGGTATGATCCAAATGGAAAATGGAAAACGTCTAATATTTACTTACTACCCACCGTGAACTGTAAGTAAATATTATATATCAAGGTCTTGTTTATCTTGACAACAATTTGTAAGCTGTCAATTTTGAAACCTATTTTTCTTTTCCTTCTATTTGTGCAGGTATTGTAAAAAGTAGTTTACTAACCTCAAACTATAAGTGATTTTTTTAGGTCGCGAATGTTTAGGAAATGTCGACCCTTCAGGCCTAGATTTCCCAAACTACATTCTTGACCTAAAAACTGTCACTTACAGTTCATGGTACGTAATATACTATTAGTTCTGTTAGTTGTAGCACTATGTTAGTGCTGATGTATGGTATCAACTTATAACAAAGACTCAAAATGTATAGAAGCAAATCGTCATAAAATGTCGGATAATGAAATTTTCAATAAATATCGCTATTGTTTGTCTAGTTTATTATATTATATTATAAGCTGTATTTTTGGGGTAGGTGGCTCAGTGGTATCGAGTCGGCCTGTGGATTTGAGAACCAGGGTTCGATTCCCACAACCGACAAACAATTTTCACCACATTAAAATTACCCCTGGGGCTTCCTCTCCATTAACATCTTTGGGGGCTGTGATTTGACGGTTGGTAACTGCATAAATATTTTATTTATCGAAATCTGATACCGCAGAGTTCAACACTCAGTAATGGATAAAAGGCGTGATGATATATTTATTTATTTAATTTATTTAAAACAAATATTTAAATATATCATCACGCCTTTTACCCATTACTGGGCGTGGCACTCTGCCAAAGCAGATCTCGGTAAGTGATATATTTTTTGCACGTAAAGTGTGGTTACCAGTCGTCAAATCACCCATTACTGGGTGTGGTACTCTGCCAAAGCAGATCTCGGTAAGTGATATATTTTTTGCGCGTAAAGTGTGGTTACCAGTCGTCAAATCACGGCCTGCAAAGATGTTAGTGGAGGGGGAGCCACAGGAGAAATATTAATGTGGTGAAAATGTTTGACACCAGTGGGAAACGAACCAGGGTTCTCAGGATCCCCAGGCCGACACGATACCACTGTGCCACTTACCCCATTTAAATTTATTTAATTCTGATAAATTGTGTTGCATAGTAAACAGAATAATAATAAGTCAGTGATATTAAAAATAAAACAAAAATGTTGATCTGCTGTCAAAAATATTAATTTTATCGGTCATTTGAAATTGAAAAATGTTGAACACGATCTGATATTAAATGATTAATGTAGATAATGTATTGGTGTATCAAAAACAAATATTTAGTTTAGAAACATCCCTTGTACAAATAATAAATTCAATCGATCGGTCTGCGCATTTCACATTCACAAATGATTGATTTTATAAATAATACAGTCAGTTTTTGCTCTTAACCACAATGTAAAATCCATCTTCAACAAAGCATCCGGCTGCATTTTCTCATGAGACGCATCCAGTTCTTAATTTTTCTAATTTATAATTAAAATCTGCCCCTCCAAGAATGCATTTCGGTGCATTTTGTCTCGCGTGAAGCCTTGCGCGCGGCCGAAATCCCACAGTTCGCGATCGGCCTCCGTGGAGGAAGGTTGTTGGTGGTTCTCGCGTTTAGCGGACGTCAAATCTCGTACACGACAATCACTTGCTCTCTCAACTACTCATTGTTGCCGCGCGACTATTTACATTGTTGCAATCACGTGTGTGTTGTAATCAACAATTCAAATACATTTTTCCGAGTGTAAAAGTGACAGTAAGGTGTTGTAAATTATTGTAAAATGATGCCTACGTGAACACCTACACTAAATTGGTAAGCAATGAACTTATTTTAATAATTGTATCGTTAATATAAACCTTCAGTCACATCTATTCGTTTCTTTCTTCGACGTACGTTTTATATGCTTAAAACAAGTCAAATTACTCACGCTCACTCCTGTATTTTATCGCCATGACAACTGTAGTAAAAATGTTATTTTTGGTCCTATACTAAAAAACGATGATGTGTCCATGGTAATATAATTTTTTTTTCTGAAACCGGCAAGAAAGTTTCTACTTTCTAGACCAATTTTAGTATGGAAAGTAGTTTTTTACCAAAACAGTCAAGTAAAATACGTTTTCCTACAACTGTGCGATTTCTTTGTTATTATTGCCTGGGTTACGTATGGAAAGTAGACAAATGCAGACCAAGTGCATTACTGTAAGCAAAGGAACACTAGTGCGGAAAGTAATTCATTACGCAACCGTAAAAAAAGTTGTTTTGAGAGCGATTTAAATTTTGCTGATCACGTATGGTTTTACGTTACGACTGTGGGGTCTTAAAATTGGATAAAAACAGTATCGTAAATCACTATTCCCCTTCGAATTTTGAATTGTTATAACGCAACCCCCTTTTGTGATAGGACCAAATGTGAAATTTAAATGGAAATGATGACAGGGCTGTATTGAAATTTATTGGGTGATTTAGCAGGGGTTAATGTTGTTCAATCCTAGCTAGTTATATTAGAAATATGAACATGTGTTTTAAGATAGACTTGATTTATGTTTAGTTACCTATGAAGTAAAAGTGTTTTTAAAATAATTTCACGTTGGTTGTTTGGTTAATAAATTATTTTAATTGCATTCTTATGCCTGGAGGAATGCTATTTTATTACTTAGAATTGATTTATTAAGCGTACAAAATTTTTAATAGATTAAATAATCTATAAAATTAATTTAAAAATCTATAAATAAACACTTAACAAAATGCTTTCATTTGAATCGATAAATGGTGCAGAAAGATTAAATTAATCAAATATAAATTTAATTGACTGATTAAAATTTGATTAGTACGATCCTGGAAAGATATAAATTATTTCAGGTAAATATTTGGACTGAGGCCGGCACACGTAATGGATTATAGATCAATGTCAAGTCCTTTAATGTAATATGCTCTTTCATTTCGATGTCACATTGCTAAATATGAATAAAAACATAAATTATTTAGAACAAAATTAAAGTTGACATGTGGTAATGTTTTTACGATAAAAAGAAATGCGAGTTTTAAATAAATTTTTGGTTTCTGTTGATAATTAATAATATACGATAACACATTTTGTTTATTTCCTTTATTTACTATTATCGAAACAAAAATGTAGCTGGGCAAGGTCATGTATGTTCGTATTTTTTTAGGTGTTAATGTCATAATCGTTACTTAGAACGTATAATTAGAAATCTGCGATATCCGCTGAAGCAGTTCTAATTTATTTATAAAAACTATTGGCATTAATACTTCGTTAATTATGTAGGATAAATACCGTAAAAATTTAATTTGTTTTACAAAACAACTGTGTTTCTTGGTACACTAATTTCATAGTGTTTCTTTTGTGTAAACTTATTTATCGATAATTTTATAAGAAATTAGCAGAACTTTTAACGGTAATTGTAAAAAAAATGCAAATAGTTATTAGTATAAACAAAAATAAAAGAATATTAACACTTAGGTATATTATGAATTTTAATTATTAGCACAGTAAGTTATCGCTAGCAGGTTCTTCATATGTGTTGAAAACTCAATTTTATTCTAGCGAAATAGTGAGAAAAATTAGTTTTCTCTCACTAGAGAGGAAAAATTGCAGGGTTACATACATGTTATTTAAAAATTCTTAATATTAGTAATAGCAGTACTGTGGGCGGCATTACGCCATTCGATTTCAGAGATCCCGAGTTCGAATCCCACTCATGTTAATAGTATATGAACTATCACATGGCGGCTCGGTGAGTTCGGACCCTGTAGCGTAATTCGGATTCAGTTATCTTGAAATTTTGATTAAAATAAATAAAATATTACCTTTATTGTAATTAATAGATTTTCCCTGATTGTGTTTGAATAAATCTTTTTTGAAAGGAGTCCGTATTTTCCTGAATTTATAAAAATATTAAACTAGATATGAAATTGGAGATTCCACCATTTAATTTCTCATATATTTTTATATAATTATACATATTTTGATCCTCTATATATATTTTTTTAATCGCCGGAGTCATGATAGCCAAATTTCTGTTATTGAAAAGGTCAATTTTTTGTTGAACTAGTTTAAAAATCGAAAAATTTTAAAATATGGTTCTATATAATTCAAACTACGATAAATTGAATGCCCTGGAGCGCATCTTCGTATCTTTTTTAGTTTTCAAGTTACAGCTATTTTTGACTTTTTGAAAAGCTCAACTTTGAAGGCCCATATCTCGAAAACTAAAAGAGATATTGAAATGCGGTTTGAACGAAAATATTTCTCGTGATCTAATTAACTTATACCGAAATTTTTAAAATTTTGAAAATTTTAAAATTTTTTCAAAATTTTTGTTTCTCAATATTTCAAAAAATTGAAAAGATAATGAAAATCTGTGAACACCAATGAATTCCTCTCGTAAAAGTACCTAGGTATGCAAAATTTCAGGCAAAAATTCGCACAGATACAGATTTTATAACAAAAAAACGAAAAATCGCTGTTTTTTAATTATTTTTGAAGCCTTAAGATTTTTACGAATTTTGGCCATTTTTAGTTTTTTTGCTCTAAAAATTGTATCCGTGGAGCAAAAATTCTGAAAATTTACATACCTATGTACTTTTATAAGAGGAATTCACTGGTTTTTACAGATTTTCATTATCTTTTCAATTTTTTGAAATATTAAGAACAGAAATTTTAAAAAAAATTAAGAACAGAAATTTTTTTAAAAATTGTAAACTTTTCAATATTTTCAAAATTTCGGTATAAGTTAATTAGAGCACGATAAATACACTCGTCCAAACCGCATTTCAATATCTCTTTTAATTTTCGAGATATGGGTCTTCAAAGTTGAGCTTCTCAAAAAGTCAAAAATCGCTGTTACTCGTTAACTAAAATAGATATGAAGATGCGCTCAACAGCATTCGATTTCTCGTAGTCTGAATGATATAAAACCATATTTAAAATTTTCTCAATTTTTCAACTGGTTCAACAAAAAATTCGCATTTTCATTAAACGATTTTTTTGCGATCATGACTCCGGCGATTAAAATATATTTTTTTGATGATCAAAATATGTATATCTACGCAGATAATGATCCAATTACAAAGATAATCTAGTTTAAAAAAGATAAATGTTCACTTGCCAATTTCAAACCTAATAGACATATGATCCACCTTAAAATGCTATTAATCTTCAAGTAAAATTTCTGCAGTACTTTTCCCATAAGTCATACTATACCAATCTTTCCTCTATGTTAACTTTATGCCAAGTTAAGGTAACGTTATGCTTACATTGCAAACAGTGGCAGACACGGACTGACCTCGCAAGGGCGTTAGTATCGTTAGTATCTTGTACTCCTGCTGGCCGGACCGCTGGTATGTTGATGCAGAATATACAGAGTACTGTTTACTGGTTCAACTCCGGGAACCATAAGATACAAGAGATGATAACTGCATGAAATGGTTGCTATGGTACTGGTTGTCAACGAGAGCTATTTTGATGCAGAAATTCTTGAGGACAATTGAAAAAATTGTTTGGAACGATGGTGGAATATATTTACAAAAGAATGTAGAACGAATCTTGCTATTTTTAATAGTAATGCTGAGCAATAGTTTTCAAAGAATTTTTAATTAGAAATACTGAAAGAATTTTATCGTGAGTGTAATAAAAAGTGTTGGTTTTGATTTGTCAGAAAAATGAGTAAGAGTTATTTAAATAAATATCTACCTAAATTCAATTCTTGTGATAAATCTAAAGCAGCATATTTAATAATGTAGTTAAATCGTCACTAGATCCCGAGTTCGAATCCCACTCTGGCTGAAAAATATATGATTTATTACACTGCGATTCGGTGAGTCTGGGTGTAAGTTCTTGTACAGAGCAACATAAATAATAGTTATTTATATCCCTAGGGTATTATAAAGATGTTTATGCCCTCCGAGGGCAATGCTTATAAGGCCGAAGGTTTGTAAGTCGTCCAAGGGGTATAAACATCAAGTAATATCCGTGGTGTATAGGATAATATAAAAAGCGAGCGTAAACGCTTATTTTTGGCCCTAGGGCCATACAAAAATAATTCTTATAGATATATAAATAAAATGACAATTTTAGTTTATTGTGAATACTTGATTTTACAAAATGTCATTTTGAGATATAACCTATTTACAAATTTTAATCTTTTGAATATAAAATTAAATGTTCGTTTGTTGTGCATAAAATATTGTATGTACCACGGGTGAAATTGGCATTTCTGACCCTGAGCATGTTATTAGCCCTCGGCGCTTTGCGCCTCGTTATAATAATCATGCCATGGGCCAGAAACGCCTGTTTATACCCTATACAACCTAAATAATAAATCATGGATTATCTGGCAACACTGAATAAAAGAAATTTTAGTTTTTGAGAGTACACTCTTAATGCTCTAGGGTTCTACAGAGTGATCAAAAGGAATTGTTTCAGTTGGTAATACAATTCTGGCGATCTTTTTATTCCACAGTTGGCACAACGTCCAGGTAAAGGCGGAAATGCTATTTGACATGTCGAATAAATACAAATAGGTTATGTCAGAAGTCTGACAGCTAATAGAATTTTGACTTTTTAAGTAAATATAAATGTACTCAAATTTAAATTCAAATTTTCAAATGTCAATGTCAATAACAGGAAATGGATTTATGTATCAGGTTTACCAATTTCAAGTAGGTTTTTTTATTGCCAACTGAAACATTTCCTTTTGATCACTATGTGTAAAAGATATATTGGAATCAATTTTAATTCTACAAAAATTGTCTTATATTTTGAAAAAAAATTGATGTTTGAAAGCTCGAGGCTATTTTTTTTAAATATCTCTTTATTAAATATATATATTTCTACAAAGTTATTTTATGAAACGACCTGGAATTTTATAATTTGAAATTGGTAGACACCATGGATGAAACAAAATAATAAAATAAATGAAAAGAATTTGTATTATTATTTAAATCGAAGTTTTGGCAGATCTTTCTACACATTTGCACAGATAAATCTTATTTTTTTAAATTAATAATTACTTATTCACTAATATTTTAGTATTATTTAATATTTTGACATTCCGGTTAGTACAATTATAAATGTACTCAAATTTATATTTAAATTTTCAAATGTCAATAACAGGAAATGGATTTATGTATCAGGTTTACCAATTTCAAGTAGGTTTTTTTATTGCCAACTGAAACATTTCCTTTTGATCATCTGTATAAAAGATATATTGGAATCAATTTTAATTCTACAAAAATTTGTGCTGAACCTACTTGAGATTATCTCGTATCTCTGTGCAATTTTGTGATTTCCTTAGTAAATTTATGATTACATAGAATTCCACTCAAAATCTGAAAAATCTCTCTAGTAATTTAAGTGTAGCTTGGAGTAATTTTGCTATAACTCTAACAAATTGCTAGGAAAACCATGAATATATTTGCTTACGCTTTACGCTATTTTGATTAGGCAGTAAATTTGCTGTAAGACACAAACATTCTCCTTTTGCTTCATCGTAACTACAATAATAATACAATAAATCAGACGTAATATCAACGCATAATAGCATTAATTGGCGAAATGACTGAGTCGAACTGCGCTTTATTAACCATTGTCAGCACGTTTTTCTAGTTGGGTTTGACTTACGGAGGTCATCTCACTTGACCCCCGCGCCGAAGATTCCGGGTTCGAATCTCGAGATGAACGTTTATGTCGTTAACAAATAATGGAAATTATAATAACGTTAACACAACAACCTCATTAAATGCTTTGTTTCGACGTTTTAATTTACTTGTTCTTTATCTTTTCTGCAATCTTTTTTATGTCGATGGACAATGCAAGACTTTTTATTGGTACTTTACTTTTTCTAAATTATTTTCCAGCAATTAGCTTTGTTTTAAGTGTAATTGGAGTTGATTAAATATTTTTAGTACAGAGCAAGAAAGCTTTCCTATTTGTTAAGCGATGGTCATAGTTTTTTATTACAAACATTTTGTCATTTAATTAACTGTAACTACTAAATATAATCCACTGCTCCCCTATTCTGTAAGTGGATCATTATCTGTAATCGATTACTATGTCAATAACAATATTTTATATTTCTTGATTATTTTATAGATTATAACAATTTCAGTTTTATACAGAATAATTGACTCTGTCATTTTTATTTTATCTTCATGCATTATGCTTATTTATATGTAGTTATTGGGAGGCTAGCTCAGTGGTATGAAGTCGGCCTGTGGATCCTGAGGCCTCTGGTTCGATTCCCACAGGTGACAAACAATTTTCATAATTTCAAAAACTACCCCTGTGGCTCCTCCACCACTAACATCTTTGGGGGGCGTGATTTGATGGCTGGTAAACGCACTTCACACGCAAAATATATCACTTACCGAGATCTGTTTCGACAGAGTGCCACACCCAGTAATGGGTAGAAGGCGTGATGATATATATGATGATGATATATATATATATTTCTACAAATTTTGTTTGTTATTTTATGAAACTACTTAGATTTTTTGTTGTTGTAATATGATACTTTGAAATCCTTGAATCTCCTGAAATTTTATAATTTGAAATTGGTAAACACCATGTTAGGGATTCGAACTTGCAACCTACGGCGTGCAATGCCAAGCAACTGCTACACTACTCGACCGATTTTGCAATTTAGGGATCGATAAAGTCTTATTAGATCGCTAAAGAGTGATTTTTCGATCTAAAAAGTGATCATATACGACAAATTTTCTGGACGGTCACGAAAAATCTACTTACTTGAATCAAAAGATTAAATTGAGGCCAGAAAATTTTATTTTCTGACAGGGTCGAGAAATAAATAATATACTTACTGATAACTAGCTCACTGACAACTTAGTAAAAATCGTGGTGTAAAGAATTTTTTTATATACAGGCAATTTTGTACTAGAACAAAATACAAAAAAGTTAAATAGAAATATCAGAATAAATAATTTGTGTCACAGAATGCCGAAATGGTGGTAATACAGTAATTATGGAAAAGAAGGGTTATAATTAATTTATCAATCGGTATAATGATCGAGTTACTGAATAGAAGAAAATATTTGTCTTTTGACGTATAAATATAAATAAACAAATGCACAGCAACTACAATCTGAATAATCAAAACAAAATATGTGTAAATTCAATTCTAAAATCTATTTCTGAACTTTTCAGAATAAACATTTGCTCTAAAAACAAAAGAAGACCACTTTACCTCATCATAAAACGACCAAATATTCCCTCCAATTACTATCTTTCATTTTCCCATTATCGTTTTAATTCATCAATGGCTTTCCATTAAGAAACTGTCGATAGCTACTAACGCTCCGCTAATTTAAATGCACGGAACGTCGAATCGACGTTCATGAATACACACACTCTATTCGGCGAAGAGTAACGAGTAAACTAAGTGAAGATGAGGATGAAAAGATTACTCTTCGAGCAATTATAAACATACCGTGAGAAATAAGAAAACGAAGATGGCATATCGGAGAAAGAATCTTTGAGATGCCACAGTGTTTATGCTATTTTGATGAGTTATAGTTATTGATGATGTATATGTACAGTATTATGTTAATTTTCATTTGTTTTATTACATTTTATAATCGACCGTTTAATTTATTCATTAGTATGAATAAAATAAATAGTTTCTGCTACCGTTACCAACGATTGAAATAGTAATTGTAGAAAAGTTAAATCTCGCGGGTTCCCTAGAGATGAAAAGCATCAAGTTTTATTTTCTGACAGGATCGTGACAAAATAATTTTTCAGACGACCACTTATGAAAGTAACCATAACAACATCATGAATTACTACGGAAAGTTGAACATAACATACACTGATATGTTATTTTAAAGCACATGTCTAACATATCAGGTGAAATTCCACTGATTGACAACAGATGGCGTTACGATGAACATGGTGTCTATCGACCTGGAATTCCTGGAAAAACTGGAAAAAGCCTGGAATTTAAAAACATACCTTGAAACCCTTAAATATCCTTGAATTTTTATAAAATGCCTGGAAACAAATTATTTACCGTGCAACTAAATTTTTAATTCAAGTTTTCTTATATTTTGGAATAAAATTGATGTTTGAAACTTCATGGCTTTTTTTATATATCTCTTTATTATATATATAAATAAAATTATAAATATAAATCACGCCTTCTACCCATTACTGGGTGTGGCACTCTGCCGAAGCAGATCTCGATAAGTGATATATTTTGCGCGTGAAGTGCGGTTACCAGTCGTCAAATCACGGCCCCCAAAGATGTTAGTGGTGGAGGAGCCACAGGGGTAGCTTTTTTGAAATTATGAAAATTGTTTGTCGCCTGTGGGAATCGAACCAGGGTTCTTAGGATCCACAGGCCGATTTCATACCACTGAGCTAGCCACCCCATAAATAACTATTTTATAATAACTGCTTCGTTATGGACTATGAAAACCGGCAGTACGGCAGCGTAAAAACTGCGGCTCGGTGTGCCCGGTAGTCCCAGGCCCGATGTGGGCTGTAGCGCCATTGAAGAAGATCCTCAAATATCAAACGTCAACGCTTACCTTCAGAAACGCATCAGCAGTCAAAGTTGTTCTTCTAAACTTTTTTTAGAAATATTTTGTGGTCGTCTAAAAAATAGTGTACATAAATCGCTCGAAAGTGTGATAACTGTGCTCGTGTACTTAAATCACTCTCTCGTTATCTTACTTTCGATGCTTTTTATGTAATATACTAATAAATCCCGATACGATCAAACTCTCCATAAATAATAATTTCTAACATAATACGTAGTACATTTCTCGGAAGACATTAAAAGTCATTTAAAGCAGGATACAATATTGCATGGTGATGATTCATAACAATACATTCGTATCTTTCAAGTACTTCCTTCTGTATTTACGGAACTAGGAGCTTATGTACTCTGCTCTCTGCATATCCGCATATTGTGTTAGCAAATGCACTAAATGCAACGGCTATCAATCATACGATGTTGTATAAACAGTCCATTTATGATGTGCATTGTGATATGTTATCACTGTGAGGTAATGAGCCGGAAAAGAACGATTTGAGAACAAAGATTTGGAGTTTACGAGTTCATGAATAAATGTCATGTTGTTGGTTGTTGGGGAAAGTTGGGATGACGAATTTTCTATGAAGTTATTAATGACTACAGCAGATACGTATTTAGGGGGAGAGGGGGACCATATATATTTATTTTCTTGAAAATATTTGAATTTTAAATAATTATGCGCGTGAATTGCAATTTGTTTGTCGGCTGTGGGAATCGGATCCCGTGCAAAAATAACGTCCTTTTGATTCTAGAAAGTATTTAAAAATTACATGTTTTGATATTGGTTGTAAAAAAATGTAATTTATATATATTTTAATTTTTGTTGATATGATTCATTTTCTGAAATATCTCATTTTATTTCAGAATTAATAAAGGGGCCCTGAAAAATTAGTTTTGTAAACTACACTATAGCAATGTAGCAATCAGAGCTGGGCAGCAGCTAGCTACTTTTGTAGTTTAGCTACTACTAGCTTAGCTACTTTTATCTTAGATGTAGCTGTAGCTTAGCTAAATGTGAAAAAATATAGCTGTAGCTTGTAGCGAGCTATGTTTCTTTTTCTATTAGCTTAAAAATATTGTTATAACAACTGAAGCTACTTTTAAAGCTACTT
This sequence comes from Pterostichus madidus, assembly GCA_911728475.2. Lineage (NCBI taxonomy): Eukaryota > Metazoa > Arthropoda > Insecta > Coleoptera > Carabidae > Pterostichus > Pterostichus madidus. The sequence continues at coordinate 5,368,415 of OU452313.1, read as the reverse complement.
TTTGTAGCTTAAAACTACCACTGTTCATTATGAAATACCTATTAATTTTTGTTTTGTATTTGAATTGTATCTTCTTTATTGTTTTCTAGAACTGTAGGATAACAAGTTATTATATAGTGTAAAATCTATTAACATATTTTATTTTTCACTTGTTCTTAACCCATCCTACTTTTGTATTAAATATTAGATGAACTAAACATTGACTGTTTAGGAGTCTTCTGTTAATGTGACTTAATTTATTCCGATATAAATAAGAATTATAGCATAACAAATTAACAGTACATTTGTCCATTTCCGATTTTTTATATTTATTAACAGTCATTGTAACAAAAGACTGATCAATGACAATGGCAAATTTTATAATTACAATAATTACAATAGCTTTAAAATTTAACAGCTATTTTAATGAAAGCTTTTAGCTGTAGCTTAGCTATATTTTACAAAATGTAGCTTATGGGTGTAGCTCACCTACTTTTTAAAAGAATAGCTGTAGCTTAACTACTTCTTTTAAGTAGCTTGCCCAGCTCTGGTAGCAATGAATAATTATTGTATAGATTTACAGAACGCTTTGTGGTTTGAAAAAATAAGATATTTATGAATGATGTTAAATGGCTGATTATAACTTACCTCCTGTAGAGAAATGCTGAAAATTACAGTATAATTTTCATATTTTACATACCACTAAACACATTCTCCAAACCAGACTCGCAGACTCCCAAAAAAATTTCGTTCTTAAAAAAACTTGCATGTATTTAAATATATTAAATGGCTAAACGATACTATATATTATTTCTCACGTTTTCGTAATAATCGAATTCAAACATTGTCTGATTCAAGACGCAGAACACTTTCTAAATCTAAAAGTTTATGAAACATAAAATGTGTTACTCACCAGACATTTCTTATCATTTTATTCGAACGTGCAAAAATGCTTTTCTGAAAGCATACTCACAGGTTATCTGAAGGTTTTATAGTTTTATACCGCGGTACCTTTTCATGACAAGAATTTTAAACAAAGATAACAATCAAAATAAAATTTATGTGTGTACAAAACAGTAAAATTCCTATTAAATTCTGAGCTACTGATATCGCGATATCACTATGTTAGAAATCGATAGATTTTAAACGGAATATTTGCTTTGGAATCATAAAATAGGTTTAAATGTTTGCCTTAAACTTCAGACTGGATTCTCGGAATACTAAAACCCAGCTCACATCAGCATAATTTTAAAACATCTTTGACAGAAATCACAGAAAAAGTATCAATATGCATTTTTTTTAAATAATTGTTTAGTATGCGTAATCATTCCTAGATGGCAGCTTTGTATTTACAGATCTCGATGACAAATTATTTTCCTTGAAGTTCAAATACTAACTGTCATCACTGTACCTGCAGACATGAACTAATATTAAAAGAAAAATACATACATGTTGTAGTTTTTAAAAACTGATTGTTTTCAACAATTTTTTTGTTAATATTGAATGGGAGCTCTCACGCCAAACGTTTGTAGATGGCAGTAATGTATCAATTCATCGTATTTTGAATTTGACAGTGTACATAACTAGACAGTGCCACAAATAAAGTTGTTATTTTTTATTTTTGATGATACTGCGTTTGCACAATGCGTCATTTTCCAGCCGATAAATGTTAAATATATAATAGTCAATTGATCTACCAGATCTTTGAACTGTAGTCAAATGGAGTAGGTGGCCCAGTGGTATCGTGTCGGCCTGTGGATCCTGAGAACCCTGGTTCGATTCCCAGTGCTGACAAACATTTTCACCATATTAATAATAATCCTGTGGCTCCCCCTCAACTAACAACTTTGGGGGCCGTGATTTGATAGTTGGTAACTGCACTTCACGCGCAAAAATATATCACTTACCGAGATCTACTTCAGCAGAATGCCACACTCAGTAATGGATAGAAGGCGTGATGATATATTTATTTATTTTATGTATCTATTTTATGGGGTAGCTAGCTCAGTGGTATGAAATCGGCCTGTGGATCCTGAGAACCCTGGTTCGATTCCCACAGGCGACAAACAATTTTCATAATTTCAAAAACTACCCCTGTGGCTCCTCCACCACTAACATCTTTAGGGGCCGTAATGGGTAGAAGACGTGATGATATATTTATTTATTTTATGTATCTATTTTATGGGGTGGCTAGCTCAGTGGTATGAAGTCCGCATGTGGATCCTGAGAACCCTGGTTCGATTCCCACAGGCGACAAACAATTTTCATAATTTCAAAAACTACCCCTGTGGCTCCTCCACCACTAACATCAAGGGGGGCCGTGATTTGACGACTGGTAACCGCACTTCACGCGCAAAATATATCACTTACCGAGGTCTGCTTCGGCAGAGTGCCACGCCCAGTAATGGGTAGAAGGCGTGATGATATATAAATAATTCTTTTCATATTTTCTATTTATGCTAGTCTGTACAACAGGACCTTAATTCCAATTACAGTACATGGCCTGGACTCTCCGAACCAAAGTGTGGTATTTCATATATTTTTAATTTGATTCGTTCCCGGAATCTTTGGATTCGAATGCCGTAATGCTAACCACACCACTGTAATGCCGGGCCAAAGATTTCAGGTTCAAATCTTGGTGATATATCAATTCGTCTTGCTATAATAAAATGAGATTTCACCAACTGTCAGTATTTACTTCAAAAAAAGGTAATTAAATTTTTAAAGGTTAAGTTTTAAATTCTTTTGGTATTTTGCTGGTGTGAACGGTGCTTCTAAAATCCCATATTTACCCCTGAGGGCAATGTAGAGTGCTTTCATTATCAACAGGGCCAAACAAAATATTTGTTTTGGAAAGCCTGTTCATTTTTACGATATGTAAACGGTTTGACATGTTCTATACATTATCAAATGCATTTAGAGTGGGTTGACATTAACACCGTCATTTCACTGCCTGCTTGATTATTCAGGCGTTTCACCCTGCATATTTAGAGGGTAAATATTCACCGGCGATGTTTGACAGAGGTAGTTTTCAACCCCGGGGTTGGAATTTCAATTCGTTGAGTTTTATTCGCTCGGATAAGCGTAGGTCAGGGCGGGAAGACCTACTCATGTGCCCTTAATATAGATTACTCATTAATTAGTTAATAGCGGGTTAGTAAATAGCGATTATATGGTAACTGCACATTTTATTGTAAGATTTCTATTATTCAGGAAGTATTTAGGTTAATTTCATTAAAGTTTTTATTGTATAAAGTGATTTATTGGAGTTAAATTTGTACTTAAGGTAGTACTATTGTGACGGTGGCGCCATCGGTTGTCGAGTGGCGAAACTGACGCTTAAAAAAAATATAAAAATTGAATAAAATAAGTGTTTTATACCTATTATGATTTGAATGTCATGAATTGTTAACAGGTTGTTGGTCTAGTGAATTTTCAAATACCATACCACCGTGTGGTGTTGCCATTATAAATTGGGATTCTTAATTTTTCGTTAAAAACAAGGCTTTACATGCCTATATATTCATTACTAAACGATAAAAAACTTTCTCCTTCTGATACAATATACATGGATAATTCTAGAACATCATACTAGTTTTTCAAGTGAAACTGCAAAATTTTAGAGGTACACAAACCAAATATGTGCAGTTCTGAGTGATGATCGCCATAAGTCCCGTGTATAAGAACTCAACTTTACAAGCGAATATATTTGTTCACAGACGATGAATGTGTTTCATATTTTAATGCGTATGACTATCCAATGTTTACGTGCGCCAAATTTCATTCAGATCTGAAAAAAAATTCACGCTAGTACTACCTTAACGAGATCTGCTGCGGCTGAGTGCCACATTCAGTAATGGGTAGAAGGCGTGATTGACAATTGCACCATTAAATTCTTCTTAGTTTTCTGCATAAATATGAATATTTTCATTGACTTAAATTACCGGATATTTCTATTTTACTAGCGCTGAAAGTATGACAACAAATTTGCTTTTTCTGTTTTTAGTATATTCTTCATGCTGTCATCCATATTTATTATTCCACGTCTAGTGCAAATTTAATTGCAGTAAACTAAACTAAATATTACGTTGGTATGACGCGAGTGCAGAAAATAGCAGACTGCATTTCACGATATCACATTGCAACGTTTTATTACATCTCCGCATTTTCCTGTTTCTCCGCCTCTCAATCCGGAAACGATCGTTTACGTCTGTCGGTGCTTACTTCGTACAAATAATAACACCAGCTTACGAAACAACGCGTTAAATATAATCTCTGCATCGTAGACTTCGTAAATTATAGGTGAGAGGTGGTGAAAATATCGCACTGCTTTACATTTTCAACAGAGTAATTGTTTTCGAGAAATAGTTACAAATGGAAATGTGGATTTTTAACAGAATGTATTTAGTTTTTGTGATATAATCACTTAATTTTAGAGCAAGTGTTGACGGAAATAATTGGTCAGTTTGAGTTATTTTAATAAACTAAAGTAGATATTAAACATCTGCATCTTAAGTAATCGTTTGGAAACAAACTAATATTTGAACAGTTGTAGCTTTGAATCAAATTGAAATGAATTTATTTGATTTTAACTTGTAAATATTTATTGGTTATGTTTGCTAGAAGAATTATTTATGTGTCACCTGTCAATATTAAAGCATGTCTATATTTGTGTCCACCATATTTGGATTATAAAAAAAAAGATACAAGCTGTATTTGATTATAGATATATCTAATTGAATTGACATTTGTCTATGGAAATGCAGTTAGATTTTTCAATGTATCATAAAGGTTAAAGTTCACTTGCGAAACCGGAAACCATAATCTATTTATAACATCACTAACATTTTATTTTCTTCTTTAAAATATGATTTAATATTTCTGTCTAAGATTTGAGCCAATATTAAATAAATACTCTCCTTTTAGTTAAATTTCTTTTTTAGCAGCTTTAGGCTCGGTTGCATAAAGCGATGTTAACTATGGTATTAGTTAACTGTATGTTAAAAGTTAACAATGGCCAAAATGGCTGACACCACATTTTACATATTTACTGATTCTTATGTTATAATTAATTACTATCCGCGAAATGTTCTGAGCATACTCTCATAATACTTGGAATTATTTTTTCTTTGATCGAATAACAAATTCTCATGCTTTGCATCGCTCAAATATAAATATGACACCGATAAATATTTTAATTTTTTTTTGGGAAAACCTAAACTTCTCTCCCTTCCCGTATTTATATGGCATCCGTAAAGACAATAGACCATTTTAAAAATGTCCGCGACCCCTAGGTGTTTATTTTTTGAACTAATAACTTAGTGCCGCCAAATGGCGGCGAATGAGATATTTCAAAATGAATTTAAGTACAAAGTAAGAAAAATGTTTATATTGAAAATGAAAACTTATTGTAGTATCAAAATAAATTGTTTATAAATTATGTTAATATGATAGATTTCGTATAATAACATATCCATTCGTTTCTTCTGTTCACGTTTTGAGGAAAAGAGTGAAATGAAATGTTGCTCGTTTTTTTTTTTTTGAATTATTATTACAACTCTGTACACAGCATATAGTATCCATTATTATTACTATTATTAAATACTTTTCAATGAAAAAACAAATACTAAGTAACAAAAATCATCGAACTGTCACTTGTCAAATCATAGCCAAAGATGAGTATACGGCACTAATTTTTTTTATCTCCGTCTAACGTTTGCACATGCGCAATGAATTTTTAAAATGATCTATAAATCACATGTAACCGCCACTTTAGATGCCTTCATACGATAGTTCAAATTTCTGTCACTAGATGTCAATCATGTCTCTAGGATCGTCAAATGTCATATACAAACTCGTCCAGAACTACAACTGTCATAGATAAAAAGCGCTACCATTTGAATACTTTTAGTTAAATGTCTGTATATATTTCGTCTATGGTTTAACTTCCGAATTTTTCTCGGGTAATATAGCCATTGCAGAAACTTCCTCATCAACTCTTCATAGAACATTTCTATAGATTCCATAATCACTTCCCTTCTATTATTAAAATCATCGCAAATCCTAAATATGAGGGTTTGACATCCACCCTTGTCAAGGTCACTTAACCTTAGGAATCTGAAACCTTCGTCCGGCCTTCACCACTCAAACCACATATAACCATCGACCATGCAAGCATACAACCGTACAAGTCGAAGACGTTGAGCAACCCAAGAACAGAGAACAGATTCAGACCCTTGAGTGACTTGACGTGAAGGGCCCGCATAATTGTACCTCGGTCACATACCTTAGACCTGTCCTAATTTTACTTTCACACGGATAACTGCCTTACTGGCGACAGGGTGGGATTAGGGAGGTTTTTACAATGTATTGTTAGGGATTTTTTGCCTTTTAGGGATATCAGGTGTGGAGAGACTGTTTAAGATAAATATGACGTTTAAATGATATTTGAAATGATTTACTGGGCTGTGATTTATTTGGGGGGCACAAAAAAAAATTGAAAAAATTTGGTTTAGTTAATATTTTACAAATATGATTTTTTAATCGTGGTCCAATGGATACAAATTTTCTCTAGCACGTTAGATCTAACGAGGGCAGGGTAATATTGAATATCGAGTATCGATAATGTTTAAATATCGATATTATCAATATATTGATAAACCTATAATATTGATATTTTCGATAATATAGATTTTATCGTACGAAGATATCAAAAGTAACAATATTACCGATTATATCGATATACATATGTATATCGAAATTCGACAATATACAGGATGATCAAAAGGAATTGTTACAGTTGGCAATACAATTCAAGAGATCTTTTTATTCCACAGTTGGCACAACGCTAGGTAAAGGCGTAAATGCTATTTGACATTTCTAATAAATACAAATAGGTTATGTCAGGAGTCTGACAGCTAATTTTGACTTTTTAAGTAATACAAAAAAATTCTTTAGAAATAAATGTACTCAAATTTAAATTTTAAATGTCACTGTCAACGATAAGAAATGAATTTATGTATCAGGCTTACCAATTACAAGTGGTTTTTTTATTGCCAACTGTAACAATTCCTTTTGATCACTCTGTAGATGTTATCGCTAATATCGATATATCGATAATTACTCCCAGAACTAAGTTCAAATATCAAATTTAAAATTTTAAAAACTTCTTCTTCGATATTGTAAAATATAACATTAAATTTTTTAAAATGAGGTAGTGGCTCAGTACTATCGTATCGGAGTGTGAATTTGAGAACTCGGCTTCGATTCCCTTAGCCGACATACAATGTTTACTTTCAAATTATCCCTATGGCTCTCTCTCTCTCTTTAGTAACATCTTTGCGGAGTGTGCACTTCATGCTCATAAATATATCACTTATCGAGATCTGCTTTTGCAAAGTGCCTCACCCAGTAATGGATAAAAGGTGTGATGTGTATATATATTATAATTACAATGCTAGTTTTCAAAACTTCAAATACAATAGTGTCAAAATAGAAAATAAATAAACAAATAAAATTGCAGTTTGTACAATAGTTTTGAAAATTCTTATGCAAGAGTTAAAGAAAAGGAAAATATAAATAATATTATTTTTATGATCTCAAAGGCGCCTTTGAAAGAAAAAAACAATATATTAAAGCATAAAACTACAAAGTATTAATTTATTGTTTTCCGTTTGTGAATAAATAAAAACTGAATGATATAACATGTAAGAAAAACAATTGTGTTACGTGTACTTGAAAAGGAACAAATCGCATGGAACAAATACGAACAAAAACAATTATTACGGAGCTGAAAAACAAGAAAACTGTTGTCACTCTTCTACAAATTATAGATACAATTTTAATCACTGTAATTATAAAAATTACCCGTTTCCAATTAGAGTTATTAAAAATTACGTAGATTGAATGCGTAATGCAAAAGCAATTTACAAATTCCACATGTTTTTTTGCAGTAAATAATTTTATTATTAGAAATTATGCAGCGTTTGAAGATAATGTAAACAATTTTGTGTATTTTTTGGAATATTTCTGAAAATGTATTTTTCTTTTGATCGTAAAATATACCTGGATTTTTTTACATAAAGACCGGTTTCTCTGTCACGATTCAGAATTTGGTAAAATGTAAATGACCTTTGTATGTGCAGATACAATTAATTCATAAGATGATATCATTTTCTTTGATGTATTTCTTGCATTTTATCAAAGACATATTTTACAAATTTATTCATGTGAAGGAAAAATATATTGATATATAATAAATTAAATAAAAAATATAAATATAGCATCACGCCTTTTACCTTTTACTGGGTGTGGCACTCTGCCATAGTAGATTTCGGTTAGTGATATATTTATGATCGTGAAATGCGGTTACCAGCAGTCAAATAACGTCCCCCAAAGATTTTAGTGGAGAGGGAGCCACAAGGGTAATTTTATTGTTGTGATTATTTTTTGACGTTTCTCAAAACCAATGAAATGCTTCATTGTATGTCACGTATCTGCGTTTTAACCAATTCTGTCATTATTATACTGAGAATAAAGCTCTTGTGATTATTCCCGGGAATAATATCTGTAGGTGCTTTTTTTGTTTGTGACAAATGACAGGTAGTTGTCAAATAATTATTTAAAACTGTCAACTCGTCAAGTAAAATGTGTTAAAAAAATCGATTTAGTTCCATTTCAGATACAGAAATTAGACCAACAAATTTTGGAAACAACTTCCAAGAATAATAAGTAATCAATCGATATAAACCCAGTTCAAAATCTTTTAAGTTAGATGAATCGACCTCAACAGCTAAGTCAAAAAATAATCTAATTAAATATAACTCGAGAGTTGGATAAATTAGAAAATAATTCTCCAGTATCTTTCTCAAACTTGTTGCCATTTGGCAATAGCCACTCAAGCTCTACGGGCTTTCGTTACTATTGCCTGGCAACAAGTTTTCGAAAGATCTGTCAAATTATTTTCAATTTATTATCACTCTCTTGTTATATATATTATTACAGAAAATTGTTTGTCAGCTGTGGGAATCGAATCCGAGTTCTCAAATCCACAGTACGACTCGATACCACTGAGTTACCTATCCTATATAACAATTTAAATTTATACAATTGTGTAAGTGTAAATTATTTTTAAAACAATTTAAAACGTGAACTCTTGTTATATTTCTCCACTACATATTTGGCAGGCGTGTTTAGTTTTTTTCAAAAAACAATCGCATGTACAGTGGAAATGTTATATCAAAGTAGACATTGATTGACGCACAACCCTCACTGCGACAAGAACGCCATAAACGAACAAATGAGAATCGAACCAAATTAGGTAACAGTAGAAGAGCGGGAACTGAGCACGTGCAAATATCAAAAGAACATCGTAAAAAATGAATTCTTACGATCTTACGACTTCCTGTTTTGGAAGTATCTTGTCAGGCTGTAAGACTAATTGTATATATGGACATGAACGTGCATTGGTTGACAACCACTGGTTGTAAATATTCAGTTTGTAAATAGCTAAGATTAAATATGATTAGGATTGATTTAAATTCTTGATCGAAATACTGATACAGTCCTTGGGAATTGAAAATTATTTATTTACATTCATTGTATTATCACTTGTGTAGACTTTGCCAGGTGTCTGCGTTTTTTGTGATTCATAAAAAATTAATAAACGAAATTAAAATGTAAAACGGAACAAAAAACTGTCTGCTCTTGAAATTAAAAGTTGAATTTCACATTGAACATTTAATTTGTAAACTTTTTTCAAGTAATAAATGAAAGAAATGCCCAGAAATAAACTCGAGTAAACTAATAAAAGAATAATAATTTTTGTGTGAAATAATTTCAGTTGTTAGCTATAGAATTATAATTGAGGGTTTCATTTCTACAGACTTATTTTTTACCAGGGAACTTTCATAATTGTTTTTCTCCAACTAGGCTGAATATTTTATTCGCTTAGTAACAACAATGAGGAGCAGAAATTCAAAACGCAAAACGAAAAAAAGTTATAGATGGCAATATATACTTCAAATCCGTTTCTTTCTTGTAATGAAATGTGTTATTTTAAAAACTTAATTTTTGCCGAATTATAAGACTTTCAAAATTGGATGGAATATCAAAACGCAGTATTTACAACCATATATGAAAATCAAAACGTAACTTTTACCTGTTAAACGTTAAACAGATTTAATTTCATGACAGTTTGCTGTTAAATAAAATTTATTATTAAAAAAATAAATATAAAAACAATAAATATATCATCACGCCTTCTACCCATTACTGGGTGTGGCACTTTGCTGAAGCAGATCTCGGTAAGAGATATATTTTGCGCGTGAAGTGCGGTTACCAGTCATCAAATAACGGCCCCCAAAGATGTTAGTGGTGGAAGAGCCACAGGGGTAGCATTTAAAAAGTTACATCCCTCATTTTTACTCTTAAATCCAACCCTGTATTTAAAGGAATTAATTACAGTCCATCCAAAACCACCGATTACTTCTAAAAACCCAAATTTCAAAATCTCACACCCCACTTTTAATTCTATTTCCAACAACCCTTTTCCGCGACAGTATACAAGTCCCCGTTTATCCGTCGTGGTCGGCACCGTCATTTGGCGACGTTCCCACGGTTGTATCCGGTCCGGCGCCACACAAACTTGCCTGGCGTCCCGACGCCGAGTCTCTGTTTGTCCCATCGGCCGTCAAACCGTCCGCAGCGCTGTGACCAACGAACTGTTAATAGTGACAGAGTTAAAGTTACTTAAGCTTCGTAATGGTGTTATTCTATTCTATGGAAGTAATTCGATCGTTGAGATCGAATAATGGGGAATGTGTGTTTGGTTTTTGACTGTGGTATAACTTGGTAGAGGTTTTTTTTTGTTTTTATTAGAGTTCAAGTGCCTTTTAAATCTCTTTGACTTCAACTTATAAGCAACGGCAATGCGCAAAATAATATTTTATTTCGCACTTAAAAAGGCAAATTTAAGATATTTTCACTCACTTTTGACCAAAATATAATGGTTTGTGATGAGGAATCAAACAGAATTTTTTGTTTGTTTACATCGATTGTATAAATTGTCATGATTACAAATAAAACATGAATTGTTTGAATGTAGATTGAACTAACCGAATATACTCGTAGTTATTTTCAATTTAAAAATTCCTATTTTGATCATTTAAATCGTAGGAAAAAGATATATGAACCACGAGCGTAAAGTGTCTTTGTTTCACTTGCACCGTGCGTGAGTAATAAAGATGGTAAAAATGGAGTGTATCAACCAAATGAGTGAAAATATATGCTTTCATTACGTGTTGTAATATAAATTTAAAAATATTTTGACAAGTCAAAATTTCGATGACATGTTGTTACATTTTAAATAATCTCCAACAGGCAGATTCACAAAACGGATTAGCGCTAACATTGTTTTTAATATTATCTATAACTCTGTTTCAAATTAAAACAGATTAAAGAAATGAACTAAATTTGATGCTAATTAACTTTCTTTTTAACTCAAGTTAAAATAAACTTGTTTCATACATTGAAAAGAGAGTTAAAAACGAAATAAAAAATGGTGTTAGTGCTAATCCGCTTTATGAATCTGCCTGCAAGGGGATAAATAAATAAAAATAGTAAAACATAAGTAAAATTAAACCAATGAGATGAGAATATAGTATTTATTTTTATATTTTCAATATTATAAGTTTTTTCACGATTTTTAAAATAATTGCAAAAGTGTCACTTTCTATACGATTTTTTCATTAAAGAAGGACGATTTTCATAATTAATAAGCAAAAAAAGTAAATTTTCTTTTCTAGAGAAGGAAAGTAAAGTAGTACCCATGACATTTAGAAAACAACGATATCATTTGATGTTAGTGCCATCTGTTAAGAAAATAGTAACTATTATTATCAAAATTTCTAATTTCTTTCTAAAAAAATACTTTCTGATAGGATAGTTAAAGAAATTATATGTATAGCTCGTAAAGAAAGTGTTATTCTTCCTTCAGGTGCTTTATATCCCTCGTGTTCTGTTCGGAAAATGTAATGGCACCTTCGAGAAGAAATGTATAACTTTCTTTCTTTGAAGTATAAATAATTATTTTATGGTAGACCAATTTTAATCAATTCTAACCGGCTTATAATGAATTTAAGGCCTTGTGGAACATTAACCATTAAGTTCATCCATTTATTTATAATAGCTGAATAAATTTATAGGTTAGAAATAATAGACATTTTGTATGCTGTCAAATTTAATCAGAACTTTTTACATTAAACCATAATAACATACGAAAATGTGTATTAGTAAACCTGTCATGAAAATGATATTCATTATCTGTTAAATTGCGGCAGAAATGGAAAAAAGAAAACTATTATCACAATAAATTGGCCTGAACCAATATTAGATTAAACGAAAACCAACTGACGAAATGATTTTGTGGGGAAGAAACGACGGAAATCTGAGAACGAGACACGAGACACGGAAAGGCCAATCAAATCATTCACAATCCACGGAGATACAGTCATGCACGGCTGCCGCTCCTGACATCTTAATTTATCAAATCCAATTTAGTAAATGATGTATTTGGAGCAAGCCACTAAATTACATCGATCTCGCTGCGAACACGCGAAACTTCACCTATTTTAGATTCGCATTGCAGAACTATTTACAATTCGATGTTTCATTTCCTTTTACAAACCGCAATGATGAAAAAATAGATGATTTCTTAATTTACACATTTACAAGTTATGTTACTTACAAAAACTATTTTTAGAATTCAAGACATTTAAAAATATCGTAATTATTACAGATGTTCCTTATCGTTAGCTGTATTCCATTTGCCATTTGGTTCACTAAAATCAGTTCAGATAAATTAGACAACATGACTAAAATGAACTGAATTAAGCAAACTGATGCACTTATTGGGGTGAATTACTTCAAATAAAATAAATATATCATCACGCCTTCTACCCATTACTGGGTGTGGCACTCTGCCGAAGCAAATTTCGGTAAGTGATATATTTTGCACGTGAAGTGCGGTTACCAGTCGTCAAATCACGGCCCCCAAAGATGTTAGTGGTGGAGGAGCCACAGGAGTAGATTTTGAAATTATGAAAATTGTTTGTCGCCTGTGGGAATCGAACCAGGGTTCTCAGGATCCATAGGCCGACTTCATACCACTGAGCTAGCCATCCCATACTTCAAAGTAAATTAAAATTAGTAATTCTAGTAATGAAAATTAAGTCAGCGAAATAATCCAGCGAAATAAATAAATGATCTGGATCAGTAAACGTAAGTTATATCTGATCCAAATGGCAAATGGAATACGCCTATTATTAAATATATGTATTTATTTAGCGTCTTATATACATTTTGTCGTAGGTACTTTGCTTTCGACATTGGTTCGTGCTTTGCATTAAACATAGTTTTAATAAATCAAATTTTGGTTTGAGTACACTTTGTTGGGCTTAATGTCACTTGACATAAATGGAATGATTTTATTTCAAAATTTAGTTATGTTCATTGATTATTTTTACATAAATGTTAATGTAAAACTACAAGCATGGTTCTGTTTGATAATTATTGTGACGTTTCATGAAATTATATACAAATAAATTCGTTCAATTACAATCACGTGTACAATAAAGTAAATGTTGTAAATTTTGTCTGATTATAGCATATTCTTGTAAGTCTCATCACCTAAAGAAAGGATAAAAAATCCATAATTAAAAGTAATATTTCAACACCAACAATATTATAATTCTCCTGTCAGATTTAAAAGCATTCATACTAGGGTTTGTTGATTTTTCTCGAGACTTCGAATGTTCAGATTTATTGAACCTTCGAACTTTCGAATTTTTGAATATTCCGAATTTTCGAATTATTCGAATTGTGAATCTGGATCCTACCGTGAACACGGCATGTTGATATGAATCATTTTCAGAATGAACTCATTTGCCGAGTTTTTAATTAATTCATAAGTAATTATTATTAATTCTTATTATTTGCCAAATCAATTCAATTTAGACTTAAAATTTCGCTACTCTGTTAAAACCGTTTTAATTAAGACGTTTTTGTATCATTTTTATTCTCATTTTAAAACGTTTTACTAAAAGTCCGTAGCATTTAGATAGGCGGTAAAAGAATAGATGTCTTAATTAAGACGCATAAACTTGCAGAGTTTTTGCAGGATACTTCGCCGACTTTATTATTTAATTCGTGGCCGACTTTTCGCGATTTATGCGTGAGTATGTTTGGAGATGACAGTTGGCGTTAATTCAGAAACAAAAAATTCGAGAATTCGAAGCTTTCAAAAATTCAAAAATTCATAAATTCGAATCTTCAAAAAATTCGAAAATTCGAAGCTTCGAAGTTTTTCTGACGAAGTTCAAAACATTCGAATGTTCGAACGTTCAGAAATTCTAACTTCGGTGAAAATCAACGACCCTATTTCATACCACTTTTAGAAAATGAAAAGCGCCAAAAATAGTGCGCTTATATAGATTTCCCTAACGACATATTTTCAAATGAAAAAATATATATATTCGAGTTTGTTGATTTAAATACGTTTATTATAGAAGTAAATTCATTCTGTCTTTTATAAAACCTGGCATTAAAATGTTACTTTACGGTTTGAATATGAAAATTATATTATTTAATTTATTAGAATTATTGCAAATAAATTTTTGTCAGAGTATCCTGCGAGCATTTATAATTTTATCACACGTTTCTTTTACGTTTCTTTTACGTTTCTTTTAGGTAACAGCACAATATATTGTTTTTTTATATATATTTTTCCCTTTTCATAAATACTTATTATGGCACAGCTAACATTATTGGACTAATAATACGAAAAGTGATAATCTCTTTAATTTGTCTTCGTATCTTTTAGAGTGGTTGGATTTGTTAACACCACAAGGAATGCGATTTATCTTCAGTTGATTATCTACATTCGTAATGAAATAATCATAGTTGCCAAGTGATTAGTATGTATTTATGTTATTCCTCGCATTCCTGTTTTAAGTTCTTCAGGATCTTCCGCTTACATAAGTAAAACGTAAAGGTACGATAATGGATTAGTTTTCCTTGTAAGAAAACAAATTTTATTGAAACAAAAACCAACAGATTTACAAGTCTATTTTTAAAATTCTCGAAACTTTGATAAGTCAGTAGATAGTCCGTCTTTTAGGTATAATAAATGAGATCCCAATACAAGATTCAGCATACTAAATAGTCTAACCCTAAATTTTTTTGTTAGTGGAACATGATTTTGTATGCTCGAATTTCTACAAAAAAATCATTTAATTCTAGCTACCAGTTAAAATCTTCACTCGCCGTATGTTCCCGAAATTCCTTTCGTCTCCCCTGTCTATTCATCACGAAGTTGGCGTCGATGGGCGATTGTGAGCCGACGCGGTGCAATTTGATGCGTCCCATTACCAGAGCCGTGTTCGGATTATTTCTAAGAGCGTTGGGCCCTTTTTTCTGTACAACACAGGGCTCCAATTAACAGAGATAAAATACAGTTTCGTTTATGCGCGAATTCCTCTCTGTCTGGCTGTTCCCGACGCCGAAATGGCTTAAAGCTGTTGCAGTAACGCTAGATATATCTGAAAGTCTTGAGATGACATTTATTTTTGGGTTTATTTTTTCTCGGAGTAAAAAGGCATTTGCAGACTCCCTTTCGCTTGAGATCGTCTTTTTTCGGATGTATATTTAAATGGTTTGTGTTTTGTTACTTGGTTTATTGTTATTTTTTTGTTCTTACATTTTTTAGTTTTATTTTTCTTCTGTTAGGGTACTTTTTTGTTGTTTATTTTTCGTTTGTTTCATGGATGTCTTGATTAGTTTTTTATTGTTTCTCATTTGTCTCTGGAACTGCTTTACTGCTTACATACCTATTAATGTTTTTATTTATTTTTCCTAAATTTTTGACCAGTGTCCCTGACTAATCCGTTTTAAAGTGACCGTGTATTCTTAACGACTGTAATCTTGAAACTTTCACATTATTTCAAGATTGAAAGCTATTTTAATTCATAGTGATATGTAATCATTCATATGCCATATCTTATTTGTATCTTTATACAAGAACAGAAACATATTTTCTATGCAACTTTCAAATAAAGTTAACATTTATGTACGGAACGTTCATCTTTTTATACAATGCTGCTTTATCGAACGTTGCCAATTGCAGAATTCGTTAAAACGATTTTATCTATAACTATTAAATAATACCTGCATTATGTATCTAACTCTCAATACATAAAGCTACTTATATAAAATTAGTTTAATTTTATAATAACCTAAATAATAAATAATGAATTACCTGGCAATGCTGAATGAAATGATAGTTTTTGACAGTATTAGCATACGTCTCTTAATGCCTTAAAACATCTTAAAATCATATAATGCCCTAGTGCATTATGAACAAAATAACGCACAATGTATGTATCGTATTATTAAACAATAATAAATTTATAAGACAAAACAATTTTTAAATTATATTTTGTAATAAATTTTTAATAAAGTTTTTTAATGTACATAATGTATAAAAATATTGTATACTCCTCGTCCATGAAATGTGTGTGACCTACTCAGAATATTGTCGGCCTCAGTAGGACAAATTCATTTTTCTATAGGCTGAACAGTCGTTTTTAATTTTAATTATTATATTTATTATGGGGTTATGGCTCAGTGGTATCGAGTCGGCCTGTGAATCCTAAGAACCCTGGTTCGATCCCCACAGCCTGACAAATATTTTCACCAGTTTAAAATTACCCCTGTGGCTCCCCCATCACTAACATCTTTGCGGGCCGTGATTAGAAGGCTTGTAGCCGCACTTCACGCGCATAAATATATCACTTACCGAGATCTGATTCGACAGAGTGCTACAACCAGTAATGGATAACAAGCGTGATGATATATTTATTTATTTTATTTATATTTTTATATTTTCTATAATGGGGTGGCTAGCTCAGGGGTATGAAGTCGGCCTGTGGATCCTGAGAACCCTGGTTCGATTCCCACAGGCGACAAACAATTTTCATAATTTCAAAAGCTACCCCTGTGGCTCCTCCACCACTAACATCTTTGGGGACCGTGATTTGACGACTGGTAACCGCACTTCACGCGCATACATATATAACTTACCGAGACCTGCTTCGGCAGAGTGCCACACCCAGTAATGGGTAGAAGGCGTGATGATATATTTATTTTATTTATATTTTTTTGATACATAATTACACATTTGTAAAAACCATTCAATCATTTCAATTGCCTATTTTTTATACATCTAAATGAATCTCTCATATTCATCATCGGTTTATGATTGTAACAAGAACTCAATCAGTCCGTAATATTTTCTGGAACTTTCAAACCAATTTGCTAAACGAATGTACATCAAGAGGAACATCAAATATCAATTGTTGCTGTTTGAATTAAAATAGGTCGCCAGTGCAGACCATTAAATGAAATAGGAAGAGTAATTAAAATATTAAATGCACATAAGTCGTAAAAATGTCAGACAAACTCATAACAATATAACAGTATCTTAATCTAAATTTAGCAACTAGTAACAAGTAACTCGTCTTTGATTACATCGCAAAGAGTGCCGCGCGCCACCATAACCTAACTATTTCGGTAGCTCTAATGAGCAGTGCGAATCCTATACTCATCTCTCCAGTTCATTTGGATTTAACTGCAGGCATTTTTGTTCTGTTTGGTTATCTCGCCGGCTTCGCTAAGCCCTAGCAATTAAACTCAAGCAGTTCGTAAATAGAGGACCGTGAATCCGACATATGTGCGCAAATGCCGTGTGAGTCTCAGACGAGAATGTCTGCTCTTTGTGTTTGTGATTATGGCTTCAAACAACGGGTGGTGTTCTTAATTGTTTAAGATTAATTGCGAATAACTATTGTAAATACGCGAAGTGTTGCTTTGATTTATAGTGAGGCGCAACTGTTTCATATGTTGCTTCGCAGTTTGCATCTGACAGATATGAACAACAGCGATTCTCAACAGTTGACGCTAAATGCTTGACAAAGATCATTACTTATTAATTATAAGTAAATGAGACATTCAAAATTGGATAAAAGGCGTCAATATATAGTTTCATTTGGACTATTGGTGCACCTAAAGTTTTTAATTTGAATTAATGTGAAATATAACAGTAAATGACAGATGTTAAATATCGATTTTAAAATTAAGAAAAAAATTGGTGTGGGCACCACACGACTTTCTTATACACAGCATATTTAATATTTATAATATATGAATGTTATATAATATTATTAAACATGTAATTTAGTTTTTTAGTAATTCAGCATTTAGCTGTTTAAAACATATAACATATCAAAGTTTACGTATAATTTTTTAGTAATGTTGACTACTTTATGTCTAACTTTACTGATGAGGCATATGCAGGTGTCCGTTTTTCGAGCCTAACCATTGGTATCTCAAGAACCGTGAGATACGAAGTCGATTAATTTGAAGCAAAGTTGCCAAATTAGTTGATCATTTTAATGATGTATTTGTTTTTCCGAAAAAAACAGATAACTAAATAAAGCGAAAATTCAAATTTTACTCGATTTAGTTTTTGACTAACTTTTTTGTTTAAATTTATACAAGTTTCTAATTTGTACATTTTACAAATGTAATCTAACCTATATTAAATGTTAAACATGTTTATGTTTTTTGTTTCTATTGCTACTATGATTATTGGAATATATTATTAAATATGTAAATTAGTTTTTCTCAAATAGACGCATATATAATAAAATTGCAAATAACATTTTATGTTCCAAATATTGTTGCTAACATCTTTTATTTGAAACTTTTTTTCGTAACTGATTCCATTTTTGAAATAAATGGAATTTATTGTTTTGTGTGTCCAGTAAACTTCCTCTTCCGGTTTTTCAATTTCATTCAAAATCAACTCAGCTCTTCGTATTTTCATGAAACTTATATAATTACCAAGTTTTGTTAACAAATCTTATATCGTTCATGAGATATTGCACACTCGGACACAATATAAATAATTATTAAATGAATTAATAACTTAAAAATGAAGGGTTATGGGGCTGTTCCATGACATATTACGTGAATGTTATATTCGAACTTTATTCAGTAAAATATCGCGTTCCACTCTAGTTTGACAAATCGAAAAGCCAAAGATTGTTGTGAAACCAATGAACCCATAATTTTGCTGTGGATGGGAGCAGTCAATAGCTATAGCATAAAACTAATTAAGGGTGACGACTAACAAGTACAAATAGTTTACTAAAACTAATATGAAATTAATTTAGGTTGACTAATTGGCAGTTTACTAACATTAGTATGAAACTGATTAAGTGTGACGAACTAGTTGTTGACTAACTATATTTTTTTCCTGTCAAATTAATCTAAATTATTTTAGAAGTATTTCAAATAAATGACGCAAAGATTTAAATTATTGCCTTTAATATTTTTTATGGAGTAGCTCAGTGGTATCGAGTCGGATTGTGGATTTGAGAACCCGTATTCGATTCCCACAACCGACAAATAATTTACTCCACATTAAAAATTACCCCTGCAGCTCCCCCTCCACAACATCTTTGAGGGCCCTGATTTGACAGCTGGTAACCGCACTTCACGCACATAAAAATATCACCAAAATCTGGTACGGTAAAGTGCCGCATCCAGTAATGGGTAAAAGGCGTAATGATATATAAATTTATTTTATTTTAAGCATTTTATATTAAATTAGAAATATTTGTCTGTGGAAAAAGATAAGTTTAAATTAGCGGGCCACTAGTGAATATTTTTATTACTTTTATTGAAACATTTTGTCTCTAATGACAAGTTTTTCAATCACCGGTTTACTTTCGATTAAAGTTGATTATGATTAAATAATAATGGAAACTATGGTTATTTATTATTGATTACCTTAATCGAGAACAGTGGCCTACCTAGGCGGTGGGTGCGGTCCGCACCGGGCGGTACATATTTTGGGGCGGCATATTTTATATTTAGTTTTAGTTGTAAAAAAACAACTTGTTCACTTCATAAGTTTACTACTCGATTCCTACGAATTATGAATTATTATATCATTTCGAATATTTTTCTTCATCGTCAAGTCAAAGTACGGTTGAAAATATTATCTCGAAAAATTCCTTTATTACTGCCTAATTTAAATATGCCATCCAATAGTGAAAAAGTTCCCCACCTATAGTTTGTCTCAATTACAATTATTTATTTATGTTTATTAATTTATTGGGATAATGGCTCAATGGTTTCGAGTTGGCCTGTGGATTCTGAGGAGCCCGGTTCGATTTCCACAGCCGACAAGCAATTTTCACCAAATTAAAATTACCCCTGTGGCTCTCCCGCCACTAACATCTTTTGGGACCGTGATTTGACGGCTGGTAACCGCACTTCACGTACATAAATATATCACTTACCGAGATCTTCTTCGGCAGAGTGCCACACTCAATAATGGGTAAAAGTCGTGATGATATATTTATGTTATAGTTATTTTTTAATTTATAAAAACCACCATTTGATTGATTTAGAAAGGGCGGCAAATTTGAGACCGCCCTGGGCGGCAAAAATTCTAGGTATGCCACTGACCGAGAATAAATAGGTTATTGAAAAACTGGCCTTAAGATTATTTTGACCCATTTGACAGTTAATCGACCGCGAATATTCGCATTCAATATTAGTGGTATTAGTAACTATTAAATGTAGTTCTTCCTTGTTATTTCTTTAGCATTAATTCTTAAAGTTTTTTTGATGTAAGTAAGAAATAATTTGACGATTTTGAGAAGGAAGCGCAATTAAATTAATTAAACAAATTGACTGAAGGAAAATAATAATTGGATATTTTCCTTTTACTTTTTGTTACAACAAATAAGACT
This sequence comes from Pterostichus madidus, assembly GCA_911728475.2. Taxonomy (NCBI): domain Eukaryota; kingdom Metazoa; phylum Arthropoda; class Insecta; order Coleoptera; family Carabidae; genus Pterostichus; species Pterostichus madidus. The sequence continues at coordinate 5,347,557 of OU452313.1, read as the reverse complement.
GACACATGACGGATTAATTAATTTTATCCTGTAAATATTCAACTTCTTTTACATCCGTCTAACGACCTGTTAAAAAACAAATAACTAATTTACACCAACAAATTATCGTATAATGCTTCTAAGAACCATGAGTGTAAGATTCTATTATTCATAATTCAAAACAAATAACGATTACCATACACACAATTTAATTCTTCCCTACTACGCTATGAATATGCAACTAAATTTTACTGCGAAATAAAAACTTCGGTTCCCAGTAGGCATAACACTAACACTTCAGCATCACGTAGGCAGATTCGTTGATATCATATAAATGTTTTATGGGCAATTGTCTTTGCTGGTCATTGGTAGCCAAAAGCTGTAGCACTTTAGTAGCTGTATTATCCTGACATTATGTTATGGTCTCGTAAAGACTACAATGCCTGGAAATAGACACTGTTCGACAAGGGCGTCCACAGACATTTTTCCAGGGAGGGGCGGATCGCAAAAAAACTCAGATATACAAAAATTTCTAAAATATTTTTTTTACATAATATAAATACAAATACAAATAACAAATAGATAAAAAAATATTTAAATTTGTGAAATAAATTACTAGTCTTCGTCGTCTGGGTTGAATTGAAGAGGAAGAACAATTTTCTAATAACTCTTCCATAAATTGACACCATTTCTTCAACAAATTCCGATTTAGCAGTTTTACAGTTTTTATTTTCTAATATTTTGTGTCCGTGTATACTTAATAAACTTAGATTACTCAATCGTTACGATAGGGATCATGTCGCTAGCTGGCCATAAGAATACTGCTGGAAAGTTTCAGCTTGAATTTATTATCTTTAAACTTACAATTTAATTTATATATATATATTAATTTTGCATGCTTTGTATCGGCACAAATTAGATCTGAAAATGACTAAAATTGTCTCAAAACTATCGATAGGCATAAAATTCCAACAAAATTAAACAAATGTTTGACGTTCAATCTGTGAAAACTGTCAAAATAAATTCTTATTTTATTATTTCACTTATTTTGACAAATAAAACGTCAAACATTTGTTTAATTTTGTTTTAATTTTATGCCTATCGATAGTTTTGAAGCAAGTTTCGTCATTTTCAAATCTAATTTGTGTCGTTTCATAGTATGCAAAATTGATTTTGTTTATTGGTTCACTTGCAGAATTTTAAGCCCTAAAATTTTTATTTCAATCTTTTTTGCTTAAAATATTTAGGGAAGCAGGAAATTACAAAATTATAGTTTTACATGTTAAAGTCCTATGTTCGAAAGTCGTGGTCACCACCCTAGTTAATATCCAGGGGAAGCGCGCCCCTCCTTGCGTCCCCCTGCGGACGCCCATGCTGTTCGACTAAGTATGAATGGCTGTTAAAGAGCGAGCCTTATTGACCATGACACATTTAAATGTCGTGGGTACTTGTACACCCGTACAAAATGGAACTTGAACGATTTATCATTGTGAAACAGGTGTTATAATATGTAAAAGTGATATATGTTACTGTTAATGTATTACGAAATTACAATGGTTTTAGTTAGATGTATGATTGTAAATAATTCTTAGTTTTCAATAGTAACATTATTCATGGGTTGTTGTAGTTCTATAGTTGTGGGTTCATATCTCGCTGTCTTTATTTATACCTAAAAATGTAAGTACTTCTGGGTGGGTTACACTATCTTGCGTCGTTCTAATGCGAGTCTCACTAAAGTCGGGTTAAAATTAAAATTAAATGGAATTGAATCTCTTGTGTTTGAATTGACATAGAAGTAAATTATTCGCAATTCAATGTTTTGAACATTTCGTAAGTGTATGAGTGGCGTTTTTGGGCATTTTCATATTATCTCGTTTAGTTCTTGAGATATAGCTTCGGAAAGGTACAAAATCTACTTTTCCGGAGCCTATATCTTAAAAACTAAATAAGATATGAAGATGCGCTTAATTGCATTGCATTCCTCGTGTTCGAATTAACTTATAAGCAGATTTTTTGCTAATTTTAAGAGATTTCATTTTTGATAAATTCTTAAAGGTTTTTTCGATTTTAGGTCAATTTTAGACTGTTGACTCTAAAATTATTTCTTGTACAAATATTGTAACGAAAATTTGCAAACATATTTATTTTGACCCCCTGAATCCAATGGTAAAATACTTAAATACATAAATAAATCTTCAAGTTTTTGATATATTGTTCAAAAACTATTTTATGAGATACGGGAAATTCAATGCCGTTGAGCGCATGTTCATATCTCGTTTAGTTTTTGACATATAGGCTCGGGAAAGTACAAAATCGGAAATGAGTAAAATTTGGGAAATATTCAATTTTGCGGAGTCTATATCTTAAAAACTAAACAAGATATGAAGATGCGCTCAACGGTATTGAATTTCTCGTGGCCAAATTAACTTATAAACAAATTTTTAGCAAATTTTAAGAGATTTCATTTTCTGAATAATTCTTAAGGGGTACCCCTTGGATTTTTTTGGATTAAAGGCCAATTTCAGACTGTTTGCTCTAAAATTCTTTCTTGTACGAATATTTTAATGAAAATTTACATACATATGTATTTTGACCTCCTGAAACCAGCGGTAACATACTTAATGGTATAAGTCTTCTTGTTCTTGCGATATTGTTCAAAAACTATTTTATGACAAAATTTTGGTGAAAATATTTTGAAATATAAAAATTACTAAATATTTCTTTATAAGATAATTGAAGCATGAGAAATTCAATGCCATTGAGCGCATCATCATATCTCATTTAGTTTTTGAGATATAACATCCGAAAAGTTAATTTTATCTCATTAGACTTTATACTTTCCCGAGGTACTTGAGGGCGCTAAACACATTTTACGCACTATTTTTTATACAGTTAAATACAATATTTAAGAAACACAAAACGATTGTTTTTTATATCTAAAAAATATTTAAATTGTCCCTGTGTCTCTCTCTTTACTAACATGTTTGGCGGCCATGATTTGACGGCTAGTAACCGCACTTCACGCGCATTAATATACTACCGAGATTTGTATGGCAGACTGCCACACCCATTAAGCAAAAGGCGTGCTGATATATTTATTTTTTTTATATTTTGTTATTAGATAAACATCATTAAGATTTCAATAAAATTGTTGATAATTTTCGTTAGCTATTCTGATTAAAATTTATTACGAATTTATTTTAAAAGGAACCATTTATCAAGTGTCAAAAGTAACAAAATAATATTTATGATTCATAAAATGTTTTTGAATTATTTTAATAGAGACACATCATTAAAAATCAGCTTCATACCCACACAAAATCATCTCAGAAATAAGTAATAAACCCTTTACTAATTGGAAAGCGGTTGCCATAATTGACTAGTGGTTTGCATCTCGGCTAGTTGTGGTTTGCGTCTGCGGTTGCGATGCAGGCGCCACTATCTCAACCCTCGGTACTAATGATACGATTCCGGCACTATAACCAAGCGCGGTTTAATGGGACGGTTTTTTCTGATTTCTTTAATGGTTCAGCAATTTGGCAAAGAAATCGTTTACTATCTTGCGGTATCTGTTCAGAGGGTGTTTGCACTCTGAAATTGTTTGGAGTTAAATTAGTTTTTCTGATCGTTTAACCGAGTTTTAAAGGGTTACAGAAGTTTTAAGTAGTAATTAGTGTTCTGCAACATTCAACTATTTATTTTTTTGTTTCGAAGCAAAGTTGATCAGAGCATGCTTTTAGATATTCTCGGAAATTGAAGGTGGTAAAGCTATATTTGGATTACAAGACAAAAAGTGAAATATGGTCGTGCAAAATTAGATTTATTGATTGTTTGGTTCTATTTATGTCGTATTGATTTGCAGTTGTTTACGAATTAGAATAAGCGTGAAGCTATCGATATAAATAGCATAATAGCGTATTTGAAATTGAAAACGAAATTAAATAAACACTTAAATATTTAGAATCGTCATGCAAGTACCTATTAATAAAATTAGAACTATTTAATGATATTATTATACTTTTCGGTTCATATCAAAATGTACAAATAGGATAACGAAATCATTATCGATAACCTTTCTGCTTCAAAAATTAAATAATAAATTCTTTATTTTCCTTGTGATAATTTTATATACATATACTAAGTGATCCATCGCTCTGTTTCTTTATTCATTTTTTTTATATTACCGACAAAAATTCTTTTAAATTTCAATATCTATATTTTTTTTATACGTAGGTAGATGGCTCACTGGTTTCGAGTCGTAGCTGTGTATTTGAGAACCTGGGTTCGATTCTCATCGCCGACATTCAATTTGCACCACATTAAAACTACCCCTGTGGCTTCCCCTCTACTTATATCCTTGGGGGACCATGATTTGCCGGCTGATAACCGCACCATACGCGAAAAATATATCACTTGCTACGGCAGAGTGCCACACCCAGTAATGGGTAAAATGCGTGATGATATATTTATTTATTATTTATTTAATTTAAATTTGAATTAAATATGGGGTGGCTAGCTCAGTGGTGTGAAGTCGGCCTGTGGATCCTGAGAACCCTGATTCGATTCCCACAGGCGACAAACAATTTTCATAATTTCAAAAACTACCCCTGTGGCTCCTCCACCACTAACATCTTTGGGGGCCGTGATTTGACGACTGCTAACCGCACTTCACGCGCAAAATATATCACTTACCGAGATCTGCTTCGGCAGAGTGCCACACCCAGTAAAGGGTATAAGGCGTGATGATATATATATTTTTTATTTTTTATATATAAAATAAATTTTGTAGAATTTTTTTCAGTAATATTTTAAATAATGATATAAAAAAAGAATGCAAACAGTAAGAAATATGTATAAAATTTTTACAATACGTTTGTTTCTTCTTCTTTTTTTGAAAACGTTCCATTTTTATTAAGTTTAATTTTTATCAGGTTATAAATGCCCTAAATAATTTAAGTTTTAGAAAAATGTTTCTCAAATAAATATATTTTATTATTTAAATAACCTAAAATTTTCAAAAGATATTGAAATGGATATGAAGAAGTAAAATTTTCCAAAAGAATTTAATTAAGGTTATTAAATTTTGAGTTAAACCGGTTTAATAAAAATGCAATATCTTGCCTATTGAAAAGTTGAAAATCAGAATATCTCCTGAAACTTCTGTACAAGTTTGTACAAAAGCATCTATTTATCTCCCGTGTCAAAACAATATTAACCTCATCATACATTTTCAGCCTAAATTTACCCAGCCAATTAAAATTTTAATTCTTCACTAATCTTTCATCATGAATCACGTACGTTAGCGACGTTAGCGTGATGTCTCTTCAGCTTGTGAGGTTCGTTTACACTGTCACGTTCACTGTCACAAGTCGCAACCTAACCTATCTTCTCGTCTCTTTCCCCTTGTAAAATGATAGCGAAAATAAACGGCTACACGCAAAAATAACCTCCGTTGCAGCATAAATAAGATCATTCCTGCGATGCTACGTTGCTATTTGCTAGCTGCGTTCTTTTAATCTCAAACACACTTGAAGACAGGCGCGCGTTCCTGGCATTTCAGCGCCCCTTGTTGATTGCCATCTTTCGGAGGGTTGTGAAACTATCAGACAGAGATAGATTATGGAATGTGTGCTTGAAAAGATATTAATGATCTGTGGTACGGTAGCTCAGGGTTATTTAGGGTTTGATTAATTTCAATCATATTTTAGTAGAGGCAGATTTTAGATTCTATGCCTTGATTGCGATTAGAAATAAACTGAAAATTCAAAGACAAAGTACGTTTCTTTTTGGCAAATAGCTACGTTAGTTTATTAGTTTGTGAAACAAGACATACGTTATTCATTTTGTTTCTGATTCGTATATGTTTAATACAAAATAAACCAACAGGAAATAAATCCTCGTGTGCTTTGATCGAGCAGAGATTGCTTTTTGTTCATTATTGCAAAATTAACAAATCTAAAAAAAAAAAACCACTAAAAATAAAAATAAATATAAATAAATATATCATCACGCCTTCTTCTACCCATTACTGGGTGTAGCACTCTGCCGAAGCAGATCTCTGTAAGTGATATATTTTTGCTCGTTAAGTGCGGTTACCAGTCGTCAAATCACGGCCTCCAAAGATGTTAATGGTGGTGGAGCCACAGGGGTAATTTTACATTGGTGAAAATGTTTGTCGGCTGTGTGGATCGAACCAGGATTCTTAGGATCCACAGGCCAACTCGATACCACTGAACCACTACTAATAAGTCAGTAGAAGGGGAGCCACAGGAGTAGTATTAATGTGGTGAAAATGTTTATCGGCTGTGGGGATCGAACCAGGGTTCTCAGGATCCACAGGTCGACTCGATATCACTGAGCCATTATCCCATAAAATATATCTAATATTAAAAAATAATAAGGCGTGATAATACCGGGTGACTATAACTTAATGACAAAAAAAAGGGAGTTGGTAACCCTATTTAGTTGGCAAGCCTGGGACTGACAACTTGCTGTCTTGATTAATTTTTTTAGGTTAAGGTTTTCTTAATTTGGTATTATTGTTAATAACTATTTTTATAAATAAAGGTGATATAAAGTTTGAAATTAACAAGTAATCTAATTACAATTATATTTTATTTGACATATTTGAATTTAACAATCAGGTATACCAACATAAAACTTTTAAAAACAATTTCAGTCATTTATAGTCACCCGGTATAAAATATGGGATAATTGGAATATGCTCCAGCAAGATATTTTTAGGTTGGCAATATTGCATTAATTTGAAAAGCTACTAAAAAGTAAAATTAAAATTACCTATCTGGTTACCCCTCCACTAACATCTTTGGGGGCCGTGATTTTACGGCTAGTAATCGCACTTCATGCATAAAAATATATTACTTACCGAGATCTGCGACGGCAGAGTGCCATACTTAGTAATAGGTAAAAGGCGTGATGATATATTTATTTATTATTTATTTTATATAACGTATGGAAAAATTGCAGTATACTCCGCCAAGATATTTTCAAGTTGACAATATTAAACGAATTTATAATAGTACTAAAAAGTAACTAACACCAAAAATTAATTTCTCAACTGCAAAAAATAAAAATATTGCATTTTTCTATCTTTACGCACCTAATTGTCAGTGGAAAACATATTTTGATGCGCCAAAATATTTGAAAATTCTCAATCGGGTTCGTTCGTTTATTTTCGGAAAAATCCGACAGTTCACAGATCTGTACATTATTTAGTAGGTATGTTTATCGATTTTTAATGATAAACAAAATTATCTTGACGTTACCGAACAAGTTACTGCATATTTTACCAATTAATTTCGTTTGTTCAAGTCAGTCGAGTGCGGGCTTCTGTAGTGATCGTAGTGTTTAGTGTTTACAGTGTTTGTGAGTGGTTTAGTAAATAGTTAGTAATATTTTAATGCGTAAATTGTGCGTATTAGTGTGTGATGTGTAAAAGAAACGTAATATATGTGTGGGTAGTGCTGTGGAATAGACTGGATAGGCCTAACATGATCCCAAAGGTGTGCTGATTCGATAGTGGACATCGTGGGACGTGACTGGTAGCTGATTCCTGCTCAAAGTATGCAACAATATTACTATTGTTAACATTGTTCATAGCTCATAATTATTGAAAGTACACTTTAAGGTCAAAATGAATAAATTTGAAAGGTTTTTAGGAGTAATTTGCTTAAAAAATGTTTTATGATAATTTTCGCGATAAAAACACATATTATTTTTTTTTATTCAAATCAAGATTCACTATATTTTTTATAATTTCTATGGTTAAATAAATAAATAAATATATCATCACGCCTTCTACCCATTACTGAGTGTGGCACTCTGCCGGAGCAGATCTCGGTAAGTGATATATTTTGCGCGTGAAGTGCGGTTACCAGTCGTCAAATCACGGTCCCAAAAGATGTTAGTGGTGGAGGAGCCACAGGGGTAGCTTTTTGAAATTATGAAAATTGTTTGTCGCCTGTGGGAATCGAACCAGGGTTCTCAGGATCCACAGGCCGACTTCATACCACTGAGCTAGCCATCCCATAATTTCTATGGTTAATGGAATTTATTTTTCGTGGGCTTCGTTTGCACTCTTAATAAACAAATCTCGTGAAATCGCGCTTCACAATCTCAAGCTGGATAAAACTCCAGTATACTTTCTTGCCTTATTTTGATATTTGGCCAAAAGATGGCACTATATATGAGACGTTCATGTTTCCAGTGACTCTAAAACAATGTGACCTAACCGAACCTGACCTATCCTCCACACAAAACCATCACTACAATGACTTGTTTTACGAAATTGAAACGTCTTTAAAACAATGAAATGAATACATAAGAATGAAAAGAAAATAAGATTTTCTTTGTTCCTGCTTTTTAACAGCGCTAGATTGATGTACTTTTATAAATCAATCTTGACTAACGATAGGCACTTTGTAATCCACAGATATCTGGTACTATTTCTTGTCAGTATAAAAACAAAAACCTATCACCATTAATTACTCAACTAGCATTAAATAAATCCATTAAATAGAGTTTATTTTTGCCTGTCTATATTTTTAGTTTTGCGCCCATTTGATAGGAGGTGAATGTTCTCCTGCTGGGCAAGCTACTTAAAAAAAGTAGCTAAGCTACAGCTACAGCTATTCTTTATAAAAGTAGCTGAGCTACAGCTATAAGTTACATTTTGTAAAATATAGCTAAGCTACAGCTGAAAGCATTCATTAAAGTAGCTGTTAAATTTTAAAGCAACTTTTTTCAATTATTGTGAATTAATTAAATTTGCCATTGTCATATGATCAGTTGATCAGTCTTTTGTTATAATGACTGTTAATAAAAATAAAAAATCGCAAGTGGACAAATGTACTGTTAATTTGTTATGCTATAGTTCTTATTTATATTGGAATAAATTAACAGTCACATTAACAGAAGACCCCTAAACAGTCAATGTTTAGTTCATCTAATATTAGTAGTAAAAGTAGGATAGATTAAGAACAAGTGAAAAATAAAATATGTTAATAGATTTTACACTATATAATAACTTGTTATCCGACAGTTATAGAAAAGAATAAAGAAGGTACAATTCAAATACAAAACAAAAATTAATAGGTATTTCTTAATGAACAGTGGTAGCTTTAAGCTACATAAAGTAGCTTTGGGCTACAAAAAGTAGCTTTGGGCTACAAAAAGTAGCTTTAAGCTACAAAAAGTAGCTTTGGGTTACAAAAAGTAGCTTTAAGCTACAAAAAGTAGCTTTAAAAGTAGCTTCAGTTGTTGTAACAATATTTTTAAGCTAATAGAAAAAAACATAGTTCGCTCTACAAGCTACAGCTATATTTTTTTACATTTAGCTAAGCAACAGCTACAGCTAAGGTAAACGTAACTAAGCTACAAAAGTAGCTAGCTACTGCCCAGCTCTGTATAAAAATAATGCAAATGACATAAGCGATAAGTGATATATTTATGCGAGTGAAGTGCGGTTAACAGCCGTCAAATCATGGCCCCCAATATGTTAGTAGAGGTGAAACTACAGGAGGAACATAAATAAATAAATAAATATACTAATTAAATTCGTGAAAATTATTTTACATTTCAACTTTTGGCGGAGTAACTGACCATTAAATATTTTAATTTTACTTGAGGACAAATACTGTTAATACGCGTCTGCGATATTTCCTGACTTCGGTCCTGAGTTGCGTGATGCACGTCTACTGCGATTCTTTCCTGTCTTCCCCGAGATATGAATCTAATTTAACATATTTTAAGCACACAAATAGAATAAAATAGTTTACGTTTATGTGTGGCCGTATCCTGGCATGCTAATCATGCCAATCTTTATTCATATCCTTTTGGAAAAATGTCAATTAATTTATTTTTACCGCTAATTATATTCTGCGGTTTGTATATTACTATATCATGCAGAGTTTTTTTTCTCTTATTATTAATTTGTGGTTGGTAATGAGGTAATGTTGACAGGTGTAGATATGAAATTTATATCTTATTCAGGGTTATTCTATTGACTTTTTTCTCAATGTAAAATTATTTGTTGTGATACGCTATTTCTTTTTAGAAATTGCATTATTGTTAATTAATACATTCTTTTGCGCTTTGTATTCAATGTCAGTTTTTGTAGGTCTGCAATAGCAGATCTCATAAAGTGCAATTATCGATTGCCAAATATAATTATGTGACTCACAAATATAACTATAATTATTTATATTACTTTCTTCACGAGGTATACATTTCTTTTCGCTACCCTATTAGAAAGCACAATTTTCTAATATAAAATAGAAATTTAGATAAGATTTTGTATTCTCTTTAGATGGCACCTGAATGTCACTTATGTAAAATCATAATGTCGTTTTCCAGTTGATATGGATACAGCTTTATTTTTCTTCTTTTGGAAAGGAAAGTTTACTTTTTCTACGATCGTGTGAAAAGGGACTCATTATGTACTTATTTTCAGTTTAAAAGTGATTCTTTCTTGCATGTAATCAAATAGTTGCTACGAAACAAACTTAACTACGTAATTTACAAAATAAATGTTCTTGACGTTTAAAATATAATAAGAAAAATTTGTATATTTAGTTCAAAATCGATTGTAAACAAATAAAATAAATAAATATATCATCACGCCTTCTACCCTTTACTGGGTGTGACACTCTGCCGAAGCAGATCTCGGTAAGTGATATATTTTGCGCGTGAAGTGCTGTTACCAGTCGTCAAATCACGGCCCCCAAAGATGTTAGTGATGGAGGAGCCACAGGGGTAGCTTTTGAAATTATGAAAATTGTTTGTCGCCTGTGGGAATCGAACTAGGGTTCTCAGGATCCACAGGCCGGCTTCATACCACTGAGCTAGTGTATACAAATCGTGTTAAAGTGTTTTGAACACAAGTTGCATAAGTAACTATTCTTCTCTAGGGATGAAAAGTATTACTTTCGTCTCTCGATTGAGAATTTATTATTTTGCCCATCTAAAACATTTTTGATAATGCTATCAGAGACAGGAATCGAACCTGAAATTTGTAGTAAAAGAAATTATTTCAAAAAATCGATAAAAGAAAAACTATAATTATCTAGATATTTATTTTGATTATCGACAAAACAAAAACAAAATTATAATATATATTTGTACCTCAGGTGAATTACTAAATTCAGAAGAAATCGTTTTGAGAAAGTGGCGTTTAAAGTTTTGAAAATATATACAGTGATGTAAATTTAAAAAATATATCTTGGTTATGGGGTGGCTGCTCAGTGGTATGAAGTCGGCCTGTGGATCCTGCGAACCCTGGTTCGATTCCAACAAACGATAAACAATTGTCATAATTTCAAAAACTACCCCTGTGGCTCCTCCACCACTAGCATCTTTGGAGACCGTTATTTGACGACTGGTAACCGTACTTCACGGGCAAAATATATCACTTACCGAGATCTGCTTCGGCATAGTGCTACACCCAGTAATGGGTAGAAGGCGTGATGATATATTTATTTATTTTTATCTTGGTTTTGATTTTTTTTTAAATTGTTACCTTCTAGATAAAATTTGTAAAATAAGAAAAAGAATCTAATTAAGATAATAGATAAAAATTATTTTATCTTAATGGTTTATCTACTACACGTATATAGGTAGCTATTATTATTATTATTATTATTATTAATTTTGAATGGGACTGTACATTAGATGTATAATTTTTTGCAATTTTTTTATGAACCTGCGAGTGAGATAAATAACATTCATATGTATATTTTTAAATGTATGATCAAAATCTTTTTCTGCACCTTTTTTAACTATTTTTTTCTTGTATTTAAAAAATTGTTTTTCGTTGTTGTAACTGCAACATTTATATAAAAATCTTGTACAAAAATATCTAAAACTACAAACTTTTCCTTGTATCTTCAAGGTCCCTCAAAACTTTTATCAATAAAAACTACAAACGTTCAAACTCCATACGTATTTCCTTGAACAAAGAGTAAAGTTTCAATTCCTGAAAACATAACACTTGCATTTTTCCAAAACCCTGACAACGGTAAAACAAACATGCGACAGGCATTTATTCAGCTTGCTGATAGCTAATAAACACAGTTATTTACCATCGGACAAAATCCGTGCAAATGCATAGAAATTGCTGAGTATGCGGTTTTTTTGTCACGTTTATCAGTGCTTGTCAAAAGTTTCGAACGCGTGCTGCTGATACCTGATCCTAATAAGGCATACAGGTTGACGTGACCGCTACGGCGTAGCGAAATACCGGATATTTATACCACATCCTGTCCCTGTCTATTGCAATCTCGAGATGTGACCGATGATACTTTTGAAACAGTGCCGTAATGCAGGATTTTACTGAAATTTATTATAGGTTTTTCAAAAGATATTCGCAGTTTGGATATAAAAAATATTTTCAATTTATTGATTTTTCTGGCTATAGCTCTTATTTATTATTACTGTAGCTTGTAGTAGAATCTGAACCATTCAGACACAATTTTATTTTTTGGATATAGTTGAAATCAGCAAGATTTGAACGGACGACCTCTTGTTTATGAATTAGTTTTACTTTTCTTTGATCTATTGGTCTACGATTGCCTATGAAATAAAAAATACGGAGTAGTGATAACGCGTGGGACTGTGGATAAAAGAGAACTCGAGTTCGATTCCCGCAATCGACACACTTGATACTACATTAAAATTACCCCTATGGTTTCCCTCTACTGACATTTTGGGAGGGGATTTGATGGCTGGTTACCGTACTTTATGCGCTTAAATATATCGTTTATCGAGATTTGTTACCGCATAGTGCTACACCCAGTAATAGGTAAAAGATGTGATGATATATCAGATGACTTTAAATGATGGAAATGGTTTTTTTTTTAGTTATGTATGTTTTAAGTTTTATGTTGGCATACCTGATTGTCAAATTCAGATATGTCATAAAATATAATTGTAATTTGATTTAATGTCAATTTCAAACTTTATTTTACCTTCATTTATAAATTGTCAAACTTTATTTTATTTGTAACTAAAAGTTAAATGAAACTATTACTAAAACTCCATCTAACAACAATACAAAACTATATTCTATATAAATTAATAAAAAAGAAAACTAATAATAAAAACAAAATAAAAGAAAAAAAACAAAGAAATACAATAACAGCAATGTTAAGTCTATGAAGACCAAATGAAAGTGTATCTTTCCCGCTTGGTCTTACGTTTGACATATCGTGATCAACGCCATCTCTTAGTAGATGAGTATTAATAATTGCCAATTCTTTTGGTCAGCGGAATACACTAATACAATATTGCCATATTTCTGAGTAAATATTACATGCCTTGTAACTGTGTTTATAATATTTCTTGTAGTCAGAATCACAGTGTGGTGAATGGACACTGGTTTAGTCTATGTCCATTAGGTGAGTTTCCTGGTCGTTTGTTCGTTCGCTTTTTGTTGTGTACATCAGGAATTAACGGATACTGCAAAGTGTAGAGATTTATCAACTAAAATTGCAGTGTTTTCGTTTTACTGCGTGATTTATCGTAAATGATTGTCTGGAGTTACGGTTGTTTCATATTAAAATGTGGGTTTTCTGTGACTATTATTACAACGTACCTTTATCATCTCATATTTACTTTAATATTATCTGTAATATATCTATATTTCTAGGAACTGTTAGCATAACTACCCTGAATAATACTTAGAACCGGTATTTCAATCTTCTAACAAAGTTAAGATAAATTTATTCATCTAACAAACAAAAAATAACGCATCTGAGAAGAAAATTTAAGGTAGTACTAGCGTGAAAAAAAATTTTGCAGATCTGAATTCAATTTGATGCACATAAACATTGGATAGTCATACGCATGCTGTTAAAATATGAAACATATTCATCGTCTGTGAACAAATATATTCGCTTGTAAAGTTGAGTTCTTATACACGGGGCTTATGGCGATCATCACTCAGAATCGCGCATATTTGGTTTGTGTACCTCTAAAATTTTGCAGTTTCATTTGAAAAACTAGTATGATGTTCTAGAACTATCCATGTATATTGTATCAGAAGGAGAAAGATTTTTATTGTTTAGTAATGGATATATAGCCATGCAAAGCCTTGTTTTTAACGAAAAATTAAGAATCTCAATTTATAATGGCAACACCACACGGTGGTATGGTATTTGAAAATTCACTAGACCAACAACCAGTTAACAATTCATGATATTCAAATAATAATAGGTATAAAACACTTATTTTATTCAATTTTTATATTTTTTGAGCATCAGTTTCGCTACTCAACAACCGATGGCGCCATTGTCACACTAGTAGTACCTTAATACAGGTGTACAGAAAATAGATAACAAGAACGGTTCTTCAATTAATTCTGAGTCGACAATTCTAGGCCCTTCGTAAAACCATGTGATGTGGGTTGTGATCCAGAGATCTCGAATTCGAAATCCACTCAAGTTAAAATATATTAACCATTTGACATGTGATTGAAGAGGCAAATATAGAAGAGGATATTGACATTATTGAACTTATAAATTTGGGCTGTGGACTGCTAAATCTTCCATATTGAAAACGTTATAAAGATCGACTGACGTCATAAAAAAAATTAGTTGATTTTTATAACGTTTTTAGTATACCACACTGCGGTTTGATAAGTCCGGCCACTGTACTGTAATTGGGATTAAGTTCCTGTTGTACAGAGTAGCATAAATAAATAAATAAATAAATTATGTAAGACCGCACAAAGCGTATAGATTTTTCTACAATTAGGTTATGCGAGAAAAAGACAAAAGAGAAAAGTTATTAGAAAAGAGATAAATCATTATAAAATGCAGAAAAAATATTCATAGTAGCAGCTCCATAAAAGCAAATAGCACTTGTAGAAAATTATCTTTTTCAGAATTTACCATTTATTTTATAGTTACTAACATTCCTCAAAACTCATTTAGTTTTTCACAGTAGATATTGTTGAACATCCATTTACGGTGTATTAACACCTTATCTTATTTTCAATATCTCATATTTATTACTGTAAATCATGGTACCATCTTGACCTTCAGTGAAATGAAATGACCTCTAGGGTCAACAAGATGTGAGATCGTGAACTTCCGCAGGTAAATCTGACAGTCGACTCACGAATTTAACACGGGATTTAACACTTTAACTCTTTAAACACATTGGGTGTTCGTTGTTGTGTTCCGTAACCCATATGGGAAGTGACCATAACTGATTGTTATGATAATGCACTTGGACATTTAAATATTTTCTCTTTCGTTGGGTGCATATATTAGTACAATATTTTGTTTATCTGTTCATATATTGTTTGAAGAAATTTTCTGGGATTTACTGTAACTATTTAATAGTTTAGAGTGGATGTTAAGATTTGATGGATGGTAGCTACATTGATTTTAAAAATATGTTATTTATCAAACAGGCTTTAATACAAATTTAATAAAATAGAATTAGTGATTTATCGTGGTAGAGGATGTCGCTAGTATCGATGTACAATTTCAATTTTACATATTGTTATATAAACATCAGTTTCGTCAAATTAAAAAGCAATAAATAATAAACATTTCTACTTTATTACATTATTAAATTTTCTGCAATAGTATATTATTCAATGAGCATATTACTAGTATGATAGTAATAATTGCCATAACACGCGACTTAAATACCATATTTTTTCTTGTAGTTTAGATCGTAGTCAGAGCTGGGCAAGCTACTTAAAAAAAGTAGCTAAGCTACAGCTACAGCTATACGTTAAAAAAGTAGCTGAGCAACAGCTATAAGCTACATTTTGTAAAATATAGCTAAGCTACAGCTAAAAGCTTTAATTAAAGTAGCTGCTAAATTTTAAAGCTACTTTTTTCAATTATTGTGAATTACTAAATTTGTCATTGTCATATGATCAGTTGATCAGTCTTTTGTTATAATGACTGTTAATAAATATTAAAAAAACGCAAATGGACAAATGTACTGTTAATTTGTTATGCTATAATTCTTATTTATATCGGAATAAATTAACAGTTACATTAACAGAAGACTCCTAAACAGTCAATGTTTAGTTCATCTAATATTTAATACAAAAGTAGGATAGGTTAAGAACATGTGAAAAATAAAATATGTAATAGATTTTACACTAGGTATATAATAACTTGTTATCCTACAGTTATAGAAAACAATAAAGAAGGTACAATTCAAATACAAAACAAAAATTAATAGGTATTTCTTAATGAACAGTGGTAGCTTTAAGCTACAAAAACTAGCTTTGGGCCACGAAAAGTAGCTTTAAAAGTAGTTTCAGTTGTTATGACAATATTTTTAAGCTAATAGAAAAAAAAAACATAGCTCGCTACAAGCTACAGCTATATTTTTTCACATTTAGCTAAGCTGCAGCTACAGCTAAGGTAAATGTAGCTAAGCTACAAAAGTAGCCAGCTACTGCCCAGCTCGTGGTTCCTCCTCAACTATCATCTTTGGACGCCGTGATTTGACGACTGGTAACCGCACTTCATGTTCATAAATATATCACTTCCCGAGATCTGCTACGACAGAGTGTTACATTCAGTAATGGGTAGAAGGCGTGATGATATAGTTATTTATTTATCTGTTACTTAATGGTCGTAGAAAAATATATTTAGAACATTAGTACTATTTGCCTTTATAAACCTTGACGTAGAAAACAGCATAATTTTGACAGATTTTTATTCTATGAACTATCATTTCAGTTATGAAAACATATCTCTTTTGCTTGTTTTAAATCAATAAAAAAGTAAGTACTATATTATGTACATACATACATTTTACTGTTTCTTCATATTAGATATTTATAAAGATATTCATAGATTTGTTAATTTTGCAAATAAAGTATGAACAAAAAGCAATCACCATTAAATCAAAGCATTCAAAGAATTACTTCCTGTTGGTTTACTAATCTAATACTTCTGAAAGTACTAAATTACTGTAAAATATGAGGTGTTTATCCTTATAAAAACAAATGAATTATATGCTAAGAATAGCTAGCTTTGAATCTACCCATTAAAACATGAAGTTGTACTTAATTCTATTATAAATTATCATAATAGCTTATCTTAAGTCCTGTTCATTAACTTAACCATACGTTACTATTAAGTTGTTATAGTGATTTCATACATAATTTCTTGTTAATGCCTCATTATTTTACATCACACCGACTTAAATATTACTCATTCGGCGTATTCAAACATCTTACAACTGATATTTAAAAGTCATTTTACACAGGTAAAAATATGTTGAAGCCTTCAAAAATTCTAATGTGTATTGATACAGTACAATAGATCTTTTGGGAAGGTGTTTCACACCTAGGTCTTCTCAAAGGTCTTTTGTCCTTCAAGTGGAGAGTCAGTAGCACCCCAGGCACTTTGAAAATCTACTTTGGGTAAATATCTATTTTACCTTTACTTTGGTTTGTCTTATTTCTGTTTGCTTTTGGGAGGTAACAATTTTTACATTGTTCAAATTCTGTCAAACGGTTCTTCAAAGATGACTAGTAATTCTATAGTTCCATTTCTTTAAAAAAATGTGGTAGAGAAGATAGGAAAGAAAGAAAAAGATGGCAAAACGTACAAAAAATTAAAAGGTAACTGTATAAAGAAAATAAATATATCATCACGTGTTTTACTTATTACTGGGTGTGGCACTCTGACGAAGTATCGAACTATATATTTGCATCTAAAAATTAAACGATAAATGAAACTAATACAATAACTAACGACAACACAGAACTATATTCAATAGAAATTACAAAAACACAAAATAATAATAAGTAAAAAAAACATAAAAATACAAGTGAGAACAATGGTCAGCTTATGGAGATGAACTGAAAGTTTACCTTTGTTTCAAGATTGACATATCGTGTTCAACGCCATCTCCTAGTACTAGTTGAATATCCCAATAAGGAAGACAAAAATATATAAAAGTTATAGAGCAAGACCAAAAATTTAAGAAATTATCTTTTCTGAAATGCTCTATATTTTGAAGAATGAACAGGATATAAAATAAATATCAAATATATTACATTTTTAAAAAGTTTCACAATCGCCGAATTATTTGTTTTGGCAAAATAATGCCAATTTTTGTAACTAAATTGGCAATATGTTTGCCACTGTAAATAGGTCTTCTAGTTTCTAATTCTTAAAATAATGAAGTATAAATGAATTTGCCTCTCTGAGATTTTTTGGTATAATTTTTAGTGAGTTGTAAAATCTTACCTAACTGCATCTAACTTCAGACAGATTTAAATTTAAAATCTTTGAAGCTTGCCGCCTTTTTGTCGGTACGGATTATCGTTTTAGTGACAAGTTGTAATAATTTGCTTAAGTAGTAAAATTTTGGGCACAGATTCAGGTTATAGGATTAACTTTATGCTGGAAATAAAATTGTTTATTTTATGACCGGCATTTTTTTCTGGAACATCTGTTAAACATTTGCACTGCTGTTATTATTATTACTTGCAGGTTTCTATATTTACTACGAATTTACATGTTGTCATAATTAGCAAACTTTTGGCAAACAATTTTCTCATGAGATCTACGAGTTCAACGATTTTCCTTTTGACACCTAACCTCTAAAATTAGAGTCAAATATTCTTTATTGTTATTAATTCTTCTGATCAAATCTTCTGGCTCGGTTTCAAGTCTCGGTCGTGATTTCCTTTACAAACTTAGTTTCAATTCCTGCCGCAAGCACAAATAATCGTGATCATATAATCTATTTCTCGCTGCAAACGTGCCTCACCTGCAAGAGACTGAAGACAATTCCAATGTTGGGCTATTTCGATCTGTGCGCAATGTTTATTGCTACAGTTCAGTGGTGCGGCAACGGCAACCACGCCACCTTGACAGATAAATTGCGGGAGGCGGAAAATTAAACCACTGCCTGGAGGCTTATTTTCGAAATCTTACTGAGCACAGAGAAAATCATCTGATTTTTTTATCGTAGATAGAAATCTGGAATAGTTGCACCTGTACTTTGTAAAATTAATCAGATAATTAGACTTAAAAAAATAACATATCGCTATCTTCGAATGAAATGTGAATTATATTTTGATATTTGTATTGTTTAAATTTCGAATGTTTTATAAACATTTATTCAGATAAGCCGACAGAAAATAAGTCTTCCAAATGAAGATTCTTTTTGTTTTTATTTTATTTGGAAAATTGACAAAATCTATTAACATTTTGCTGTTTTCAACGTTTCAAAATTTGACATATTTTGTTAATTCAGAGGAAATTATACTAAGTACTATCTAAATAATTCAAATTTGTTTACGAACAATAATTTTTTTTGACATATGACGTAAATATAAATAAAAATTTTACAGCGCCGCCCTTCACGGCATCGCACGATACACTATTTTATCGCGCACTTAAGAAGACTTTTGACTACAATATGATCATTTGTGAAGAAATTACAGACTCATATAGAATTTTAGTACATAGATTGTACTAACCGAATATAATTATTTTCAATTTAAACATTCCTATTTTTGCTAATTTAAATCGTAGGAAAAATTATGTCTCACGAGCGTAAAGTATCTTTGTTTTTGAAAGTTGAATACTTCCGGAGTCTCTATCTCAAAAACTAAATGTGATACGAAGTTGCGCTCAACTGTATTGAATTCCCCGGGTCCGAATTGACTTATTAGCAAAATTTTAGCTCATTTGAAGCGATTTAAGTTTTTTGAAATTTTTAATTATTTTTCCAAGGGGTACCCCTTAGGTTTTTAATGATATTCAAACAATTTGCTCTAACACTCTTTCTCGTACGATTATTGTAACAAAAATTTACATACATATGTATTTTGACCTGCTGAACCCATTGGTCAAATCCCCAAGTGTGTACGCCTTCTAGTTTTTAAGATATTAACCAAAAATTGTTTTAGGAAAAATAAAATGGCGAGAATTTTTGAAAATTTTAAAAAACTCTGAAACTTGTATACAAGTTAATTGAAACACGAGAAATTAAATGCCGTTGAGCGCATCTTCATATCTCGTTTAGTTTTTGAGATATAGGGGAAAGTCGAAAAACTTGTTGAATTTCAAGTTCAACAATTTCGGAGCCTCTATCTCAAAAACTAAATGTGATACGAAGTCGCGCTCAACAGCATTGAATTCCCCGTGTCCGAATTAACTTATTAGCAAAAATTTGGCTCATTTGAAGCGATTAAATTTTTTGGAAATTTTTAATAATTTTTCCTAGGTTTTCCCTTAAGTTTTTTTATGATTTTCAAACAATTTGCTCTAAAACTCTTTCTCACGAGTAATAAAGAATCATTTTACGCTCTTAATACACAAATAACTATTTTGTAATTTATAAAAACAAACAAAAAAATAAATAGTTTTATTTCTGAAAAGACGCTCTTTGATTTATATTATTTGTAGAATGTAAACAGAGAAATGTGTGAGTGTGCTGTGTAAAACCCAGTTAATTGTTTTCTTTCTTTTGTTTTGTTACCTATTGTTACTATTGTTTATAATGATGTCATAACCATGTCATTATTTTTAACAGCAATTCTTCGAAACGTCATAAATTATCCAGATTTTAATCTATAAAATTATAATTTTTCTCACATTTAATGAAGTTATAAATAAATGAAATTGTGATTTACACTCATTGAAACTGTCAACTCACAATTTTTCAAAAGCTTCATCTACAAATTCAAAGAAATCTGTTATTTATTGTCAAATGAAATTAAAAGGAAAATGTTTGTGTCATTTGAAAAGATCTACGATCTACAATAATCTACGCAATGTATCGTCTGAAAGTGCAAGCGATTTACTAACATGCTTATAACGAGAAAAGCCATAAAATTACAATAAAATTTTATACTTCAGTTGTTGGTACACTAACCATTTTCTGGAATTTGCTTACAAATTGTGTAAGTGCAATCTGCTTGCAATCAGAGGCAATAAAAATAGAACACATTTAGACCTTAAATTAATTTTAAACTTAGTTGCTACCAGAATTCCACGTACGCACCAGGAAAATTAAAATATTTAGATGGTATAGTTCCACTAGAGTATGAAAGTTGACGTTAAATTATTTTAGAGTTATGGTTGCTTTTCATAGGTTTGCGCTATAAAAATAGTTTTAAAGAAACATGACCTTTATGTATTTTGCTATGAAGAACTAGAATTGTGAGAAAATTGTAAAAAAACCCAAAGATGGGTCATTGTAGTACCTGCAAAATATCCAAATAACAACATAGAAGAGTATTTACAATTTTAATAGAATTTTTTTGATTTATCTGGATTATAATTGTGATAGGTACAATATTTTACATATTTAAAACCTATTTAGGACCGTCACGTGCTTCTTCTTCATAATCACTTAGCACCCACGGTCGCCACCTTCTAATATTAATTATATTTTACGAAAAATACTTAAATATTTGTCACAAGTCACTTTGAGGAGAACTTAGGATATGATCATTATATTTCAGTAGTTTAGTTTTTAGACTACAAAGGGATCAAAAGGAATTGTTACAGTTGGCAATAAAAAAAAATACTTGAAATTGGTAAGCCTGATACATAAATTCATTTTCTGTTGTTGACAGCGACATTTGAAAATTTAAATTTGAGTACATTTATTATTACATTTATTTTTGTAGTTGAAGAGTATCAGGGGAGATCACGAACTACAGAGTGATCAAAAAAGGAATTGTTATAGTTGGCAATAAGAAAAACTACTTGAAATTGGTAAGCCTGATACATAAATTCAATTCCTGTTGTTGACAGTGACATTTAAAATTTAAATTTGAGTACATTTATTTCTAAAGTATTGCTATTACTTAAAAAGTCAAAATTCTATTAGCTGTCAGACTCCTGACATAACCTATTTGTATTTATTAGAAATGTCAAATAGCATTTCCGCCTTTACCTGACGTTGTGCCAACTGTGGAATAAAAAGATCTCCGGAATTGTATTGCCAACTGTAACAATTCCTTTTGATCACTCTGTATTTATTTCTGACTCGATATACCACAGTAGCTTTTTGAAGAAATCTAGGAGTAAAATCAATGACATGCGGTTAAATTTAAGTTTACAAATCGTTTAACGCTGTCTTAATTTAAAAATAACTGGCGTTGTGCCAACTGTGGAATAAAAAGATCTCCGGAATTGTATTGCCAACTGTAACAATTCCTTTTGATCACTCTGTATATTTCATAACAGTTCCATGAAATTATTAATTATGGCTAAGTACTTAACAGTAGAGAAATTTTAAATACATCCTTGTGTGATTATTCGGCGTTTAGAACTGTACTGCAGTGATCTCATCTATTTGAAGCCAGACATGCTAATGTATTTCTGGAATTTTTAAATGTAACATTTGACTGGGAAAACAGACCCTTGGTTCATATGAAAAGAAACCATAACCATAATAATTTAAACGTGAACTTTCATTCTTTAGTGGAACTCTACCACTGTGTAGAAACCATTATAATCGCTGAAATTAAAGTTTAGAGCGTATGAACTTTGCTTTTATCTAAATAAGAATTTATGAACTTTGTGAATTAATAATGGACTCATATTTAATAAATAAAACAATTTACAAACACTTAAATGTTGGAGAGAGTTTTATAACAATGTAAATAACAAGTAGCGAAGATAATTTAAAACCAATAAAATGTTATCTCTTCGTTCTGTGCAACACTAGACGTGTAATTTCTTAAAACAAACACATTTACAACACTATAAATCAATTAATTCCTATAATAAATCGGTTATAGCTTCATTACAGATGATGTGTAGCTAAATAGGCCTTATAAACAGACACATTATCGTTCATCGACCTACTACATTATTGTAGAATCATAAAACAATTGGAATTTTTAAAATTATTGATTACACTTAATTGGATGTGGAGCACGGTATTACTTTCAGAAAGTAATATTGTCTTACATCAATTGAGAGATATAAATAAATAAATAAATATATCATCACGCCTTCTACCCATTACTGGGTGTGGCACTCTGCTGAAGCAGATCTCGGTAAGTGATATATTTTGCGCGTGAAGTGCGGTTACCAGTCGTCAAATCACGGCCCCCAAACATGTTAGTGGTGGAGGAGCCACAGGGATAGCTTTTTCAAATTATGAAAATTTGTCGCCTGTGGGAATCGAACCAGGGACCTCAGGATCCACAGGCCGACTTCATACCACTGAGCTAGCCATCCCATATCAATTGAGAGATGAATCTGATATTTTACATCCCTTGGGAAGAAAATTAATTTTTCTTCTCTAATGACCGATTTTATAAACAAAAAATTATTTACTTCCAAAATAACAAAATTTTAAAAAAATCGTTCAAATGACAATCGAACTTTTGATAGTAATTGGAATTCAATAATGAACAAAGGCTTGAAAATGTATTGAAGATTTTTATTCTATCCTTTATAAGGCAATCGTAGCTCAGTGGATAAAAGCGAGGTAAAACTTGCGTTTCTTAATTAGCAAGCAAGAGGTCGTGCGTTCAAATCTCACTGACTTCAACTTATATCCAAAAAATACGATTGTGTCTGAGTGGTTCGGATTCCATTATAAGCTGTAGGCCCCCTGTACTGTCATTGGGATTTACTTCCTGTTGTGCAGAGTAACAAATAAATAAAACCGGGCCAAATAAATTTAAGTAAAGTCGTAGCTATAGCAACTGGAAACAAAGGTATGATTTGAAATAGTAATATCCAGGTAACATCTATCAAGAGAATAATAAATCTTCAAACTGAAAAAATATTTTTTCATATTATTCATGAAAGTCGTCTTTTTTTAAAAGAAAAATTAGTTAGAAAGTTATATAATTTAACTTTCTCAACACAATAGAAAATTAAACATCTTTTGTAACCTGTATAATATGAACCAAACTATAACGAACCCTCGTTATATCCAAGTTCGTAACAGACGAGTCCCATCTTACTGTATATGCTTCGCAAATACAAAAATACCAAGAATATCTTTCTCTTTTTATTATTTCGAATCGATAAAACAAAGTATGTCGATTCGCAATTTATTTCCAAGCCACCTTCGATGTACCCTGCTTCTCAGAACATCATGGGCGGGTTTTAAATCCTGTGAACAAGAGCTACAGTCTCAGGTATTATAAGCTACGGCCCCTGTTCGAGACTAGGCTTCTGTTTGCCGCTGTAATAGTATTCATAAGATATTTTACGATGTTTTGCTGATGTTAACAGCATTGTATTTGTATTTATGAAGCTTGCACGTCGTTTTTAATTTTTCTTGTTTTGGTTCTTGTCTTTATTTTTACGGTGAGTGGTTTATTGTATGTGATATTAATTGAAAATTGCTTTATTCATTTTTTTATTGCGTGTACTGTGGTGCATTAATCATTAATCAAAAATATAATTACTGACTATATACTTTAAATTATAGTTGGGTACATTTTTATTACGTATTTTTATTACTTAAACGTGAGAGAAAATGACATAAAATTTTTGTTTTGATGCTTGTTTTGTTTTTAATAAATTAGTTAAGTGTTCATAAACCGATATGGATAATCAGATTTTTCATCGTAAAATTATTGTTAGTTTATAAATGTTTCATATCTTCAATTATTTTCTACTTTGATTCATTTTATTGGTATGTTATATGGATACACTATTTCAAGATAAGATCTAAAATAAAATTGGGTAGATGGCTCAGTGGTATCGAGTCGGTCTATGGATTTGAAAGTCTCGGTTCGAAACATTTTCTCCACATTAAAATTACCCCTTCCAGTAATATCTTTGGGGGCCGTGAATTGACGGCTGGCAACCGCATTTCACGCGCATAAATATATCATTTACCGAGATCTTCTATGGCAAAGTACCACACCCAGTTATGGGTAAAAGGCGTGATGATATATTGCTTTATTTGCTCTACAACTCTTTCTTATACGACTATTGTAACGAAAATTTACATACATATGTATTTCGACCCTCTGAATCCAGTGGTTAAATCCCTAAGTACGTACGCCTTCTAGTTTTTAAGATATTGCCCAAGAACTGTTTAGGAAAAATAAAATGGGGAAAATTTTTGAAAATTTTCAAAATTTGTCTACAAGTTAACTGAAATACGAGACATTCAATGCCGTTGAGTGCATCTTCATATCTCGCTTAGTTTTTGAGATATGGCCTTTGGAAAGTCGAGAAACTGAGGTGTTGAAATTTTTTGAAGGTTCATCATTTCCGGAGGTTCTATCTCAAAAACTAAACGCGATACGAAATTGCGCTCAACGGCATTGAATTCCCCGTGTCCGAATTGACTTATTAGCAAAATTTTAGCTCATTTGAAGCGATTTCAGTTTTTTGATATTTTTAATTATTTTTCCAAGGGGTACCCCTTAGGTTTTTTACGATTTTCAAACAATTTGCTCTAAAATCTTTCTCCTACGACTATTGTAACAAAAATTTACATACATATGTATTTTGATCCACTGAATCCAATGGTGAAATCCCCAAGTGCGTACACCTTCTAGTTTTTAAGATATTCCCCAAAAACTGTTTAGGAAAAACAAAATGGCGAAAATATTTGAAAAGTTTCAAAATCGCTGAAAACTTGTATACCATTTAATTTAAACCCGAGAAATTCAATGTCGTTGAGCGCATCTTCATATCTCGTTTAGTTTTTGAGATATGGCATCGGGAAAGTTGAAAATCTGAGGTGTTTAAAGTTTTTTAAACTTCAACACTTCCGGAGGCTCTGTTTTACAAACTAAAGTATTTCTATCACTCAAAATCCTACTAGCTATCAGAATCCTGACATAAACTATTTGTATTTATTCTAAAAATTAAATGTCAAATAGTATTTCCGTCTGTACCTGGCATTCTGCAAACTGTGGAATAAAAAGATCCCCAGAATTGTATTGCCAACTGAAACAGTTTTCTGATATATTTGAATAAAACTGAAAGAAATTTTCTTTGGAAATTTATTTGTGTTACCAGTGTTTCAATTTCAATGTAATTGTCTTCACTTTTAACATGACCTACATCTATTCAACTGTAAGCTTTAGCTTTAAAGCCTAAAATTAAATTGAATAACAAAAAAGGAAAGCATAAAACAAATGAATGTTAGTATTCACATTTCTTTAACAAAAAATATTCCCTTTTTGTTTTTCTTGTAATTTGATCAGACAAACAAAAATCAGGTCAACATTCTTTTATTCTCGCTTCATTCTTCCACTGTTTCTCTAATTTATTGTCATCTTGTCACCCGTACGAAGATGTTATTTGTACTCAATACAAACATATTTCCTATTTCTCGGAGATTGAAGTAATGTGAAATGTATGACCAACCAGGAGCTATATTTCATCCCAAAAGGTGACACCTACATATATGTGAGAGAAAAATAGTAAACGGATGATACATATAAACCATTGTTTCACTCTAAGAGCTGAGAAACATTCTGTACGTGGTCCGTTTACAAGAAATCTAGGAGAATAAAAAATTATCTTTTTATGTGTACAACATTCCAGGAAAGAATGGAATGATAATGAAGCATCGTCAAAGCTTTTGTGATTTCTTTTCGGGGATAATTTAGCCTGGGAATAAATTTAATTGCTGTTCTTTCAGCGTTTTATTGAAATCGATTTGCTGTAAGCTGATTTGATGATTGCTCTCTCGGGAAAATGCTTTTAGTTGGGTAAATAAACGAGCAGGGAATTAAGGTCAATTTCATGACAATTTAACGATAACATATTAAATTATTACATTCTGCTTGCTAGTGTAGTATTGGACTTGTTAGGTAATTGGTTTAATTGTATGCATAATCTCTTCCAGAAGTGCAATGGCTTTAACGGTTTTAGCAGATGCTCTCACAGATGCTCGTAAAATCATGTATTAGGTTTTTTTTTTTACTGGCTCCAGTTTGCAACGACAACTGAGCAATGACATTTGACCTGTAGATCGTAAGTTCAATCTCAGTGTGGTTTTTATTTATTTTCTTCAGACACCATTCAACTTCTTATTCGATTCTAAGTAATTTTTGCTTTTACTCATCGTGTGACAGTTTGCAGTTGTGAATTTCAGTAAACTTCATGTTGTATCGTGAAGTTCTGGTACAAAGCATCGAGTTACGATAATCATATATGTTTATTTATTTATTTATTTACTATGGTGCGCGACTGGAAATTATAGTTCGTTCGGTGAGTGATTATAGTCTGGGAGGATGTATTTGATCTTGATCATGATTGGCTAGTAAAATGTTGAAATAAAAATTAGTTTATACAGCACGAAATAGTTATTTGACATACAAATTGCGAGTACTGGCAAAACAGTTTCTAGACGTGTGATACACAAGATTTAAAAAAATGTATTTCCAAAAAGTTATTTTAAATTTGTAGGTACCACATATACAGAGTGATCAAATGTAAGTGTTTCAGTTGGCAACACAATTCTGGAAATCTTTTTATTCTACAGTTGGCACAATGACAGATAAAGGCGGAAATACTATTTGACATGTAATTTTTATATTAAATACAAATAGGTTGAGTCATAGAAATACTTTAGATTATTGCATTGTGAGTAATGTTAAGAAATAAAAGGCTGTGGCTAAGGGATGCAACTATTTTTGTTAATTTAAATTTTCAAATGTTTCTGTCAACAATAGGAAATAAATTTATATACCAGTCTTACCAATTCCCAGTATTTTTTTTATTGCCAACTGCAACACTTCCTTTTGATCATCCTGTACATATTATGCAAAGGAAGATGATAAATTATGCTTCTTTTTATTTAAAATCTAATAAGTTTTCCAATAAGAATTATTTTCCAGCCTGTTTATTTTAAAATTTCGTTTGTGCCCCGCTCTTAACACAATTTAGTAAAGAAAATTTTGTTTTCTGACAGGATCGTGAAAAAATCCTTACGACTTATCTTGCACAAAAGTTTAAAATCATAATTCCTTATATATCATAACTATTTGAAGAAGCATATAATTCATTATTGTGAAGTTAATATAATCTAAAATTTCTAATAGCCATAACCTCACATTTCTATCACAATTTGAACTAAATTATACTATTCTTGTACCCATAATGTACATTTGTAATTGGAGCGATTGTTTGTTGCGTCTATGATAAATTTCCTTCCTTTCACGGTAATTTTCAAGCCTTGTATACCGCATTTCAAATCCATTTATAGTCAATCGAATCGACAGAAAACCTTAAACAAATGAGTTTCTCACAGACATTGCTCAACAACTTGAAGTTTTGATACAAACAATTTATACTGCACATTTCCATGTCGCGTGATATATTACGGTTTCATGTTTACGTCAACAGACCATAAACCACGCTGAAAACCACTGAGAACCACTGAACAACCGAACATTGAACATTCTCCTTTGCAGATCTGTCCTCTCTGACCTATAAGAGAGGAGAGGGGTGCAGGGAGAACAATGTGGCGGTGAAGCACACCCAAAAGACTGCATTCGCGATCTGCTGTTGCACAAACCAATAATTCACTGTAATAGGTCGTTGTGTGGTAGGTTATATCGCGGACTTGGACACTCGAAATTCTAGGTGGACTGGACTTCGGAAAGATTTAAACTTGATTCGAGGACCGGATTCACTGGTTTGGAAATTTGTTTCGGTTTACGGAGAAAGTAGCGAAAAATGAACGAAAGGAATATTCTTTCGACAATAACACAGCCTCACAAAAAAAGAAAAGTTCGAATATGAGAGTACAGGATAATATATTCCAATGTATTTTGGCGCGCTAAATTCGAATCCACCATCAGAATTTCTGTTTTGGCTCATAGCTCTTCCCCTAACCTCAAAATAACCTTAAAAACTATTTTTTGAGGTTATAAGAAAATTTCAAGACAATGATTTTTCAAATCAATTTCGGGTATATCATATAAAAATATAGCATTCAAATATAAATAAATAAATAAATATATCATCACGCCTTCTACCCATTACTGGGTGTGGCATTCTGCCGAAGCAGATCTCGGTAAGTGATATATTTTACTCGTGAAATGCGGTTACCAGTCGTCAAATCACGGCCTCCAAAGATGTTAGTGGTGGAGGAGCCACAGGGGTAGCTTTTGAAATTATGAAAATTGTTTGTCGCCTGTGGGAATCGAACCAGGGTTCTCAGGATCCACAGGCCGACTTCATACCACTGAGCTAGCCACCCCATAATATAGCATTCAAGAGGGATTAATTCGCATTAAAATATTCGGCCTGTGGCCTCGTATTTCAAACAACCGCTTCGTCAAATAAAATCACTTTCCTGACGTATTATGTATACTATTTTTTCTGAAATCATTTAATTTAATCAATATTTATTCATAAATAAATCAAAATGTTTAAATTTTTTATATGAATTGTACTGACAGCAGACTACGTATTCAAGGTTACAACAAAAATAACAGTCAGGTAAAATCTTTACCTGACTGTTTTGTACTTTACCAGAATGTTATTTTTGTTGTAGTCTTGGATACGTACTTTACTTGACTGTTTTTGTAAATACCTACTTTTCATACTAAAATTGATCAGGAAAGTAGGTACATTCTTGCCGGTTTCTGAAAAACTTATTTTCTACGTCTCTATTTCTTTGGGATATAAGTATATTATTTGTACAATCAGAGTTTGATATTTTCCATTATTATTTAAGTTTGAATGAGAAGCGGTATAATTACAAAATTGCATGTTCTGCTATTTAGCAGAATACTAATCACGTTCAAAATATAATGATATATAATATAAATACTAGTCATAAGAAAGGTAACACGTAGCAAAGTCTTTAATAATGTTACTAATTACCATAGTTACATCATAGTATTAACAGGTATAATTTCCAACAGAATTACAACTGTATCACTTCATTATTTAATTAACAATCCATTCGAATCTTAATTATAACCTCGCTTCTAACATGCTTCTAAATGTCGTAACTACAAGGTATCAAATTATGCATCTATCTTCATAAAAATTCCTGGCTCGTATTTAATCGTCTCGATAACCACGATTCGTTTTTATTTGACCTTATTACAAACAATATCGAATCGATTAGGTCGGTTGGTTCTATTCGTGTCTACCAAACGTGATAATGACGGTCTAATTTTAGGTTATAACTGTGGAATTGGAACGAAAGAAGGACGATAATTTATATTTCAAACGCGTTTTGTTCGCGGGTAAATCAACGGGAATTGCTACAAGAAAGGCAGGAACTTGATTGCGATTACTGACAGTTATACAGACGTTGGACGAATGAGAAAATTGGTTTGAAATATTGATGTTTACCTTGTTCTAAATTGAAATATGTTCTTTTTTATCTACTTTTTCTTTCTTTGGCAAGTATCAATACTTTTTGTAATTCAGTTTAGCGCCAATATATATTCGACAAGAATGCCAACTTTGGAGCACAAAACCAAAAAAAATTGTCTTGAATAATAACTTTATTTCGCCAGGGAGTACTTGTCATTTTTATTTCCCTTGGTAAATAATGAAGCACATTACGCAATGATTGATGTTAGAATAAAGTTAACATTATTTACCGGTTGTATATAATAGTACCTATGTTACATAATAAGTCAGGATAGTAAAAACCCTTCCTGGTGTAGTATGTATACTTTTTTTTTGTGAAACCGTTTAATTTAATCTATAATGACTCATAAATTATTCAAAATGTTAATTTTTTTTTATATAAATTGCATTGACAGCAGACTAGGTATCCAAGGTCCTAAAAAAGAACATAAAACAGTCAGATAAAATACAAAACAGTCAGGTAAAGTCTTTACCAGACTGTTGTGTACTTTACCAGACTGTTATTTTTTTTGTAACCTTGGATACGTACTATACTAGACTGTTTTGGTAAAAATCTACTTTCTATATTAAAATTGGTAAGGAAAGTAAGTATTTTCTTACCGGTTTCAGGAATAGCATATTACATAAGTCAAGAAAGTTATATTTTACTTGACGAAGCGGTTGTTTGAAATACGAGGCAAGAAAAAATACTTTCCTGACATATCGTGCATACTATTTTTTTTCCTGAAACCGTTTAATTTAATCATAAATAATTCAAAATGTTTAATTTTTTTTATATGAATTTTACTGACAGCAAACTACGTATCCATGGTTACAAAAAAAAAACAACAGTTAGGTAAAATCTTTACCAGACTGTTTTGTACGTTACCAGACTCTTATTTTTGTTGTAAACTTGGATACGTACTTGACTGTTTTGGTAAAAATGTACTTTCTATACTAAAATTAGTCAGGAAAGTAGGCACTTTCTGGCCGGTCTCAGGAAAAGTAAATTTAAACCAATATAAATAGAGTATTTACTTCTTTTCACGATTTTTCGTTTAGAAAAGTCAACTTTCTTCATGATCAATATGCAAAAGAAAGATAATAATATTGAGAACGTCAGTAATATGTTCCTTGATAGATGAGATTTTCTGTCAGAAACGCGCATTCCTGTTGTTAAGTATTCTAACTTCAAAACGTCTAGGCACTTAAAAAAAAAAACGAAAATATGAAAGAGACTTAATAGAAATTATAATCATCAACTTATGAAGCATCTCGCTCTCGCACAATGAGCAACGCAGTTTAAACACATCAAGTGCAGCGGCATGTGAATACAAACATACCTATATTTACCATCGCGTCTTCAAAGACTTGGCGCATCAAACAGAAACAACGGACAACGCACGGTACTTGTCACATACATTCACCTCACATCCCATATTCACTTTTCCTCAGCAAACATTCACATAGCTCTTTAGCGATCAAGAAGGCGTTCATTGTGCCCGTAATTGCTGTTTTTAATTAATCAACACTTGCACAGATGATATTACATGCCCATTAGCTTAAGCATACACTATTTACTATTTGTAAATTGATGCTTTGTGTGGACTCTGATAGAAGTCACAAATTGTTGTGATGTCTTTGCTCTAGATATGGTGCAGAAGATTGCGTTGAGTTAATGTTAGGTTATAATCTTCTTGAACTAAGTTTATATGCAGTATTAAAATTGGTTTCAGTTTTCAGTTAAAATCACGTGAAACTATTTATATGTAATGTTTAAAATAAGAAACGGATCAGTTCGAAGTGACAGATCTCAACGTAAATAAGATATTACTTCATATTATTTATCTTTAATGGCTGAGTGGTATCCGAGTCGGCCTGTGGATCCTAAGAACCCTGGTTCGATCCCCACAGCCGACAAAATATTTGCACCAATTTAAAATTACCCCTGTGGCTCCTCCACCATTAACATCTGTGGGGGCCGTGATTTGACGGCTGGTAACCGCACTTCACGCGCATAAATATATCACTTACCGAGATCTGCTTCGGCAGTGTGCCACACCCAGTAATGGGTAAAAGGCGTGATGATATATTTTTTTTATTTTATATTTACCTTTAGATTTCATTTTAGTTCATCAACAATTTATGTTTCTACTATAAATGGCAAAACATGTCATTTTTATATATTTTCTAGTATCAAAAAGACGTTATTTTTGCACGTTTTCATTAGTTACGTGTGAAATGAAATTAAATAGGCATGTAACCTTCAAAATAAATTTTTTTCACGTTTGAAATTTTATTAATTAAATATAAATATATCATCACGCCTTTTACTCATTACTGGATGTGGCACTCTGCCGAAGCAGTAAGTGATATATTTATGCACGTGAAGTGCAGTCACTAACCGTCAAATCACGGCCTCCAAAGATGTTAGTTGTGGGGGATCCACAAGGATAATTTTAAATTGGTGAAAATGTTTTGTCGGCTGTGGGGATCGAACCAGGGTTCTTAGGACCAACAGACCGACTTGATACCACTGGTTATTAATTTGATTAGCATAATTAGGTAAAATTCGATCGTAGACAAAATTATGTATGCAACTCGTGTTAAAAGTGTCTTTATTGCACTCATGAATTGGTAAGCAGGCTTCCCACTCGTGCAGTAAAGTGACAGTTTTTACACTAGTTGCATAAATAACTATTTTATAGCCCAGTTGCGTATCGAAAGAGCGTTTATTACGATACGCAACATGTTATTTTAGACGGTTGTT
This sequence comes from Pterostichus madidus, assembly GCA_911728475.2. Lineage (NCBI taxonomy): Eukaryota > Metazoa > Arthropoda > Insecta > Coleoptera > Carabidae > Pterostichus > Pterostichus madidus. The sequence continues at coordinate 5,314,524 of OU452313.1, read as the reverse complement.
AGTACCGGATGACATACTATAAGTTGAGGACATCAAAATTTCAATATAACCTCAAAATTTCTTTGGAAGTAACTTATTTATCGTACTTTCACTTAATTTACGTAAATCAGACGGAGTACAAATGATTTCATCTTTTATGATATAAGTATACAATTACATAAAATCTAACAATAGTTATAGAAATAATTTCAATATTCGAAAATGATCGCTCACTTTTGAAAATTTGCATAAATGTCAATAACCGTTACCAACCACAATATTTCAAATACAAATTTCTCTAAATTGACTGGGCTTAAAATGTTGCAGATTAAAAAAAAAATATAATAAAAGGTGTAAAATAGAAACAAAAAACAAACAGTACAAATAACTTACTTTTTAATACTTTTTATCGTACTTTTATTTTAAAGAACTCTCCCGTGGCTCTTTGTATAAACTTGGACACGTGCGAAAAAAACATGTCTTGTAAATTTGAAAACAGTTTCAAAGCTGCATATAAATATAGTAAATTATTATAAATCTCAAACCATATCGATCGCTTCAAAAGATTAACAGACAGAACTTCAAAACCAACAAACACAAAATATAAACACTAGAAACATTCAACATTCCATCTGTCATCACTGACATTTCATACAACATGCAGCAAACTTCACTCATATTCCATCCCGCATCTATATTAACACGAGTGCACATAAACGTGTATTCGTATTCGCATTTCGCGACGATGGACCTCCAGTTATCCAAACAATTCGTGAACAATTTCGCGGTATCACAGAATGAATTTGGTTCTGCCGATAAAACGAGTTGTTGGTTTCGCGGGTGGTTCCGTTCGTTGAGCTGGAATAGCCCGTCTGACCTCGATACGGACGAAATTAATTAATACCAGGTTGTCGTGAGTGACCAGTGATGTTGCTTACCACACCTGAGACCGAGGCTTACCGATGAGACGTGGAGGACACTAATAAGAATAATAACAATCACATATTCTCTAATGGGGGAGCTAGCTCAGTGGTATGAAGTCGACCTGTGGATCCTGAGAACCCTGGTTCGATTCCCACAGGCGACAAACAATTTTCATAATTTCAAAACCTACCCCTGTGGCTCCTGCACTACTAACATCTTTGGGGGCCGTGATTTGACGACTAGTAACCGCACTTCACGTGCAAAATATATTACTTATCGAGATCTGCTTCGGAAGATTGCCACACCCAATAATGGGTAGAGGGCGTGATGACATATTTATGTTATTTCATTTTATTTATTATTTATGGATTTACCATTTTATTAAATCAGATCACTTATTTAATTCACTAGATTACTTCGCTCTCTTTATTTTCAATACCAGATTTACAGATTTAGATTTAGCTTAAAGTAATACTCCCTATGGGGTGGCTAGCTCAGTGGTATGAAATCGACCTGTGGATCCTGAGAACCCTGGTTCGATTCCCACAGGCGACAAACAATTTTCATAATTTCAAAAGGTACCCCTGTGGCTCCTCCACCTCTAACATCTTTCGGGGCCGTGATTTAACGACTGGTAACCGCACTTCACGTGCAAAATATATTACTTATCGAGATCTGCTTCGGCAGAGTGCCACACCCAGTAATGGGTAGAAGGCGTGATGATATATTTATTTTTTATTTATATTCTCCCTGGAAATCATTTTAAAACTAAAGATTATTGTTAATAAACGATTTTTCTACTCGCATGCTGTAATTTACTTATTAAATATTTATTATCTCTTCTTCAAAATCACTCATTATACATAGGTTTTTATTATGATACAGATTTTTTTACGATACAAATTTTCATTATGATATGACAAAATTTACGAATAAGAGCATAATATTTATTATTTCCGGTTTTAATGATTTATTCAATAAAATAGTAACAGTTTTTTTTACGGTCGTGTTGAAAAGTCAACATATCAAAATGAGTGTGGAAAGTATCTCTTTGCAATACTCAGTGCGGCATGAAATCGTTTATGATGCTATATTAACGTTTGTTTCTGTTTACTTATTTATTTATTTGCACAACAGGAAGTAAATCCCAATTACAGTACAGGGGGCCTACAGCTTATAGTGGAATCCGAACCACTCAGACACAATCGTATTTTTTTGATATAAGTAGAAGTCAGTGAGATTTGAACGCACGACCTCTTGCCTGCTAATTAAGAAACGCAAGTTTTACCTCGCTTTTATCCACTGAGCTACGATTGGCTATTAATTTTAAAAAATATGAAACTAGATATGAAATTGGAGATTCGCCATTTAATTCCTTACATATTTTTACATAATTGTGCATAATTTGATCCTCAATATATATTTATTTAATCGCCGGAATCATGATCGCCAAAATTTCGGGTAATGAAAATGCCAATTTTTTGGTTGAACCAGTTTAAAAATCGAAAAAATTTATAATATGTTTCTATATAATTCAGACTACGAGAAATCGAATGCCGTTGAGCGCATCTTCATATCTATTTTAGTTAACGAGTAACAGCGATTTTTGACTTTTTGAAAAGCTCAACTTTGAAGGCCCATATCTCGAAAACTAAAAGAGATATTGGAATGCGGTTTGAACGAGTGAATTTCTCGTGCTCCAATTAACTTATACCGATATTTTAAAAATTTAGAAAATTTTACAAGTTTTTTCAAAATTTTCATTTCTCAATATTTTATAAAATTGGAAAGATAATGAAAATCTGTGAACTCCAATGAATTCCTCTCGTAAAAGTACATAGGTATGCAAAATTTCAGGTAAAATTTCATACAGATAAAGTTTTTATTACAAAAAAACGAAAAATTACTGTTTTTTAATTATTTTTGAAGGGGTACCCCTTAAGATTTTTACGAATTTTGGCCATTTTTAGTTTTTTGCTCTAAAAATTGTATCCGTGGAGCAAAAATTCTGAAATTTTACATACCTATGTATTTTTTTGCGAGAAATCCATTGATGTTCACAGATTTTCATTATCTCGTCAAGTTTTCGAAATATGGGCAAAAGAAAATTTTGAAAAAAATTGTAAAATTTTCCAAATTTTCAAAATTTCGGTATAAGTTAATTAGGGCACGAGAAATACACTCGTTCAAACCGCATTTCAATATCTCGTTTAGTTTTCGAGATATGGGCTTTCAAAGTTGAGATTTTTAAAAAGTTAAAAATTGCTATTACTCCAAAACTAAACAAGATATGAAGATGCGCTCAACGGCATTCGATTTCTCGTAGTCTGAATGATATAGAACCATGTTTTAAAATTTTTCGGTTTTCAACTGGTCCAACAAAAAAATTCGCTTTTTTATTAGACGAATTTTTGAATATCATGACTTCGTTTGTAATGTACCTACATGATTAAATCAGCCTTTTACAAACTGCAATTTTGATCACATAAAAAGTAAGGGGGTCGCGAAAGAATATATTTGTGAAATTTGCTTTCAAGGGGGTCATGGCTCCCAAAAGTTTGAAAATCACTGTCTAAATAATAAAAAATGAAGGAAGTTAATGATAAACAATTTGAATTTATAAAAAAAAAAATTAAGCAGAATAACTTTAATGTTTGACACTTTCAATAACAGCAAAAACAAAATGATGTAACTATAGTAACTGTGACGTAATACATACTCATTAAAATATGTAATTAAGAGCACTTGAGTTACAATTCCGCGTACTTTCATAAATAAAAACCATCAATGAAAAGGTTTATGAATAAACATATTAAATATGACGTAGTACTATTCCATGAATGAGCTCAACCTTTTCCTATATGAATTATTGTTTATTTCATATTTGCATATTTTATTTTATTCACATGTGTATTTAGTTTCGCATTGCTAAAACAGAATTGTAAGTAGTAAATAAGTTAAGTAATATTTTAAGAAACGTAGTCACCTGTGCAAATTGAACGATGAACAAACATTGCCATTTGCAGAATGCAAGTTTTCCCACAAATAATTAAAATATTTATTTACCAGAACTATAAATATATTTCTTAGTAAACGTATGTAACTTTTCATTGCACTTGCAAATGTTATCTTTCTTTTCCTTATGTATATTTTCAGAACGAATTTTATGTTTATTTTCCCTAAATTTGCGTCAGTGTTAAACTTTTTTGCGTTATATAAAAAAGTATAAATGGATTGCATTCGATGATCTGTGAAAACAATTTATAATTGCAAAAACTGGTTTGTCTGTTATTACATTCAATTAATATTTGCTTGCATTTGTTTATGTGTTTAAAATGAAGATGCAAAAAGTTTGATAATGTTTATAGAACGCGAAATTGGTTCATCAAAATTAAGTTTTTATAACGCTTATCATCTTCCCATAACAGTTCTTGACGTAGGATTTTTGGAATGCTTTCAAGGATGTATTTCTTGTTAATAAATAAAAAATGGCCTACTACGTTTTATGCAACATCTAAGTAAACATTAAACAAAAAAAGTACATATTTGCAAATTAACAATAAGTTTATGTTATTAAAAGGGATAGGATCATAGATATTTTTTAATTATAAATAAAATAAATAAATAAACCATCACGCCTTCTACACAATTACTGGGTGTGGTACTCTGCCGAAGCAGATCTCGGTAAGTGATATATTTTGCGCGTGAAGTGCGGCTACCAGTCGTCACATCACGGCCCCCAAAGATGTTAATGGTGGAGGAGCCACAGGGGTACTTTTTGAAATTATTAAAATTGTTTGTCGCCTGTGGGAATCGAACCAGGGTTCTCAGGATCCACAGGCCGACTTCATACCACTGAGCTAGCCATCCCATTTTTTTAATTATGATTATTATTTAATCTGGTGTCACACTATCAATGTTTATTTCATTCTTATTTGTTAAATTATGTATGATGACGCCATATCATTCAATTTAATGTATGATGGAAACTAAATGAGCTAAACAATCATTATTTTCATTACAGTGAAGATTAAAATTTTATCAGGCAGACTCATAAAACGAACTAGCGCTAACACCGTTTTTAATATTATCTATAACTCTGTTACAAATTAAAACAGATTCAAGAAATGAATTAAATTTGATGCTAATTAACACCTTTTTTACCCAAGTTAAAATAAACTTGTGTCATGCGTTGAAAAGAGAGTTAAAAATTAAATAAGAAAATGGTATTAACGCTAATCCGCTTTATGAAACTGCCTGTATAATTATTACAATCATGAAAAAAATTTAATTTTCTTCACTTGATATATGAGGTAGATGGCTCAGTGGTATCGAGTCGGCCTGTGGATCCTGAGAACCCTGGATCGATTCCCACAGCCGACAAACAATTTTTATCATATTAAAATTACCCCTGTAGTTCCCCCTCTACTAACATCTTTGGGGGCCGTGATTTGACGGCTGGTAAACGCACTTCACGCGCATAACTCACCGAGACCTGCTATGCAGAGTGCCACACCCAGTAATGGGTAAAAGGCGTGATGATATACGGCTGTATCATGTAACATGTCATTAAAATAAGCGATGTCGATAAATTTAACTAGCTCTGGCAACACCGGTTTTGTCTTGACGTTTGTCAAATTTGTATTTATATGAATAAAAATTTGACAAACGTCAGAACAAAACCGATGTTGTCAAAGCTGAAAAAAATTATCGACGTCGCTTATTATTAACGATGTGTTACATGATACAGCCGATTGTTATTTATTTTATTTAAAAACAAAAGTCATGGCTATTTCTACAATTTTACAGAAATTCTGAAATTTATTTTTAAATCTGCAGCTAAACCATACATGTAATAAAAAATGTAAAAACAGTTTAGTATGCTACAGTTTTTTTCCAGAAAATTCACAGGAGAGTAAATTTTGTGAAGTGACACTGCATTTTTATGTTTGACATAGAAAAGGTTTATCAAATGTTTTGACCGTGTAACACCGCCTCTTAAAAAGTACGGTAACCGGAATGGTAAATTCTGAATGTTCGTATCTCTTTTACTTTAGAAGATATGGCCCTCGCTCCTAAAAAATTACTATCATTTTTATGTTTGACATGCAAAAGTCTTATCAAATGATAAAACTTTGACCGTGTGACACCGGCTTTAAAAATATATGATAACCGGAATTGTGAAATCTGCATGTTCGTATCTCTTTTACTTTAAAAGATACGATATGACCATCGCTCCTAAAAAATTACTCGCATCGCTTGACAATCCCCGCCTAATAAATGTCAATAATTTTTACCATGGCATCTGAATCCTTTTATATTTATTTGTTCCATTCATAATTCAATATTTTTACGATTATAATCACTTATAGAATATCATCAAGGTAGTACATTCAAAGGGTGTACATATTTCCCATTGAGACTTCAGTTATAAATAAACATATTCATACAATACTGCCAATTTAAAAAATGCCCGCGAAAAAAACCAAACAGGTTGTGGGTAGTAATAGCTAATTTGTTATTGTGCAGTCGAAGCACCTTATAATCCCATGGATGTATATATAATCAAGGCGGCTTTGCTATTGTTGCAGGTGCAGCACCCACGCAAGACCGGACATCACCAAGAACATGTGGTCGTAACTTTCGTTAAAACCTCGGATCACATAACATAGAAGATCAAAGTCGCGTGTTCGTTAGTGTAATACGATGCTCTTACTGTAAAAATCTATAAGACTGTGAAAAAAATATTTATTCAGTATTTATGCTTAATTTATTCAATCTCTAAACGACATAAGTGTAATTTATTCGCAAAAAGCTTTACATAACCTATAAATTAAGTTAATGCATACAAATTAACCAATCACGAATTAGTTTATAATTATTTATTTCCAATCGTGATTTCTGTGATATGATTCGTGCGCGAGTGTTGTAAACAGTGACCGTCAATATGTTACTGCAGTGGACCGTTGCAACCGGTGCAATTTTGTTGCTGAGCGTGACTTGGTCGTTCGCCGGAAGTGCCGACATGTTTGGACTGCCCCGGAAGTCCCGGAATAACCACAAGACTCCTGTGATACCCATGCCGAGGGAACGGAAGCCCAATATCGTTCTCATATTGACTGACGACCAAGACGTTGAACTAGGTAAGAACATTCTATTGTTTTCCAAAATTGAAAAAAGAAGTTAGAAATAACATCTTTTTGTTTATTTCACACTATTCAAATCTACATTTAATTGTGCATGTTTTGAAACAACAGAAATTGTGAATAGATAAGAAAATGTCGAATAGTACCTCAAAAAATGTCAATAGTCAAGGAATTGAAACAAAAAATATATATTGTCAATAAACTAACGAAATATTAGAAATTATTTTGTTTTCTTCAATCGTATCGAAATAAATTGTCAAATGAAAAACTAAACATTTCTGTCAAACATTTGATTAGATTTTTCACAGTTAAGCATTCCTTAAAATTGAAGCGAATGCGATGCGGACTTAAATAAACAAATTAAACAAGTAAATTAAACATTATGTTGTTTCATAATAATAAAAATAAAAACTATATTTAATCTTATAAATTGTTTTGTATTTTGGATTTGAAATTCAATTATGTATTTCACATGACGTAAGAATGGTTCAGTATAAATTGAGATAGGTCAAGTCGTAGTATTCTTTCATTGTTTTTATTCTATATTTGAAATCTGTGTCTTTCTATCAAGTGGTTGAAACTGACAGATGACAGATATCACGTAGAATAATTTGAGGTTAGTTTTCTCATTAATTATAAATTAGATAATCGATTTAAAAAACAATAATTTTAATTTACTGTCTAGAATCATATAAAAAAATCTAAATTTGATCATGGATCTCTTTCCATAATAATATTTTTTGTACCATCTTTATATTTTTACCGAGAATGATTTGTATACAAACTTCATGAACCTCATTTTTTCTATTTGTATCATATATTATTAAAATTTTAATTTTGACACAAAGGCCCCAATTCAATACCAACATATTTCAAAACAGATCGAAATGCGCATGCGCATCTAACAGAAAATTGACGTTGCATGCAGGAATTTTTATATTCAATGAAAATGTACATTAAAATTGACATTTAAATATACATTAAAATTGATCGTGTCAGACGGCCTTTATTGTGTTCTCTAGTTTGACAGTTGATACATATTTGTTTGTATTGCAGTAACCTGTTAACTTTGTTAAAGTGCCGTTAGATGGCAACCTTAAATATTATCTTTGTAAGTGTCTATTCAAACCTTTTACCAAATCATTAAATTTATTCTAGTAATACTTAAACGATAAAATTACTTTCACTTAAAATAATCGGGACAAAGTTATCGCGTTGGGCGTCCCGAGACGCACACTTTTTTAAAATTTGTATATCTAATCCCTTGATAAAAGTTTCTAGGGACGCCCATCTTTATGACTTCATTTCCACTAACGTCTTTGCGGGCGATAATTTGGCAACTAGTAACCGCATTGCACGCGCAATTTCCTGTAATAGATTGTCACAATCAGAAACAAATATCCCTATTTTATATTTGTAAGATTTTTCCTCATATTTTTCCTGTAAATAATTTACGACACAGACTAAACATCATAACTTCAACAAAAATACTATTACTGGAACAATCAAAACATCATGGATATAATGGTTTAGTAGCAGTAATAATAGCTAGAACATAACCTCAGATTACGAACAAGTAATCAATATAAAACAATTGAACTTGAACAAAACGAATTAAATAAAGCAAAGTAATAACAATAATTTTATTTTATCGTAATCAACTTTGTTAATAGGCATATCAATTTTAAATTGCAATCTTATACATATTTACATTACCATTACAATATCAAAGCTATAAATGTGTTTTACGTCGTTGTGAAATAGTTTTATGTAGATTTTCCATCCGTGAAAGTGAACGACTGCTGCCGATATTTTACGCTGAGCGCTGTATCCGCGCACATAATTATCCCTGGTTCATTTGAATCTAGATGAAGTAAATCCAGTCGACTTGTGGAAAATCTCATACATACTAATAGTGAGGTTTATGAGCGTAACGGATTTAGATGTGGGTTTGATTTTTCATTACCTCTCAGCAATGCCTTCTACGATAAATAACTTTATTAATATAAGTTGCTCTTTATGAATCTTTAAAACACTTTAAAGCTAGAGTAATGAATCGTTATATGGCAGAGTTTTCATCTTCTTGTGATTAACGTTCCGCTATTAAATTTTAAATGAGTTGTTTTTCTCCTCTTTGCATAAAATTACATGAGATATTTGGCTCAGTGGTGTTCAGTCGGCTTGTGGATCCTGAGAACCATGGTTCGGTTCTCACATTTTCAACATATTAAAGTTACCCCTTGTGGCTCCCTCATCACTAACTTATTTGAGGGTTGGTAACTGCACTTCACGTGCATATGTATATTTCGATTTTTTCTTTTTCAGGTTCTTTGAACTTCATGCCCCGTACTTTGAGGTTACTCCGTGACCAAGGCGTGATGTTCCACCACGCTTACGTCACGACACCGATGTGCTGCCCCTCAAGGTCATCCTTGCTGACAGGGATGTATGTGCACAACCACCATGTCTTCACCAACAACGACAACTGCTCGTCGGCGCAATGGCAAGCTACCCATGAGACCAGGAGCTTCGCGACGTATCTGAGCAATGCTGGGTATCGAACTGGTGAGTCGAAATTTCATTTACAAATTTATATTTATGTTCTACAATTGTTGGAGCTGTCAGTTATTTGAATACTTTTTGAGATATGCACTAAACCTAATTCTAAGACCGATCCGATATTAACAGTCAATATATATATATAAGGTTTTTCTTTAACCCTTTGCGGCCTGAATTATTTCAAAATCAAATTTTTTGGAAAATTTAATTTTTTTGAGGAGGCATTAAAACTAGTGTATGAAGTCAAAAAAATAAAATTTTATTTCCAAAATTACGAAAAAATGGTGGTTCCACTCTGGAACCACTAAGAATGTAAAGCAATTAAAATATAAATTCAAAAGAAACAAATATGTTTTGTGGTATTTATTTGGCATTTTAAAAGTAACCCGGTACGTTACTTTTGTTTAATTGGCAAGTTGTAAGTAACCCAGAAAAGTTCTTGAACTGATCCTAGTGCCCCAGCTATTTTGTTGGGTTGGCAGGTTGACCCCGTTTTCTATCTCATTCTAATCAACTTGTGTTCTTTGTTATTCATTTTGAATTGGTGGCATTGCAATTTGTATTTAAGCAGATGTCACTTATGACGTATAATCAGATTTTAAATTTATTACTAATTTTTACAATCGCCTCTAGATGCATCATTTATTTGGAAGTAACACGAGTTAGTTCTACAGAGTGATCAAAAGGGATTGTTACAGTTGGCAATAAAAAAAACTACTTGAAATTGGTAAGCCTGATACATAAATTCATTTCCTGTTGTTGACAGTGACATTTAAAATTTAAATTTGAGTACATGTATTTCTAAAGTATTTCTATTACTTAAAAAGTCAAAATTCTATTAGCTGTCAGACTCCTGACATAACCTATTTGTATTTATTAGAAATGTCAAATAGCATTTCTGCCTTTATCTGACGTTGTGCCAACTGTGGAATAAAAAGATCTCTGGAATTGTATTGTCAACTATAACAATTCCTTTTGATCATCCTGTAGATCAGTTCAGGGTTCGACCTAAAGTTCCCAAAGCAATACGGCCAAAGATTCCACAAAGAGTTATGAGGAAAATACGAATTAGCTATTTTACTTAGAGAGACGGGCCCTTAAAAAAGTCAAATAAAAACGAAAAATGAATAGTCGTGGCAAGTATACGGCAGATGTGCTAGCGCATATTTCACTCTTTTAAGGCACACACTTTAGCAGCGCTAAAACTTACTGACGTTATTAATAATACTAAAAACTCAACTGCGTTCGACTTGATCAGATTCTATTGTTAGTAGGCCCTTGTATTGTAGCTGGAATTAATTAGCAATCTTTGTCCAATATAATTAAAATAATAACGTAAAAATATAAAACTAATATCGTAAAGAACAAAATTAATGTTTCATAAACATGTCTCGAAATTCCACTACCTTTATTTCTGTTGCTAAAATGAAATGTACCACAATCATAAATTCTGCTGCATATAATACATAATACTCTTTGATCTAAGTAACCAGCAAACCAAGCAAACAGCATATTTACAACCATAGATTAGTAAAGTTTACAAGCTTTCTCAACGCTTGATTGTGACACTAACAAACGCCAACGGAAATCACAGGAGAATAGATTTACCAGTTGACATTTTCACATTTGACTTGTCTTTATATGCCGTGTGTTCGCATAGAATTAGGTTAACGTTATATGGGATATATTATATTTTGTATTCGTTCAATGTTTCCTTATTTGAAATGGAAGTGATATATTTGGAAGCGGATATATTAAACTGGAAAGGATATGGTTATATGAGTTTTAGATTGTTTAGTTTTGATTAAATTTGTTGATTGTAGCTGGAGTTTTATTTTTGGAATGTTGACGTTGGCAATATGTTGATAGATTTGAGAGCAATGTACAGTTTTGTGAAACTATTTTTGTCTGAGTGCATTTCAGTGTTTTTGAATTGAACTTGTTGCAATATTAAGAGTGACAGGTTACTTTTCTATTTAATAAAATATAACAGGACGTTTTATAAAACTGGTACCATTTTAGTTCTAGTTTTAATTCTTTTTCTGAGCAATAAAACAGCTAATATGAATTGAGTTATTACTTTGTTAGGAGATTGAAATATCAGCCTTTAGCATAAAATGAAAAATTTACTGATTAAAAGCACAATAAATTGAATACTTTGACAGCAAAAAGATAATAGTATTTAGTAGGTGTCATTTTTAATCACCAGATGTCATATTGTAATGTGTTAATTGCGAATGAACTAATTAATATGACATTACTAGATAATTTTAAGCGTTAACTTCTGAGTTAAGCTAACTTGACATTCGAAGTTAAGTTGTAGATATTCTTAATTTCTCTCGGTGTTTTAAAATCCAACATGGCTGTCATACACATTTTATACTTTATGTGGCATTAATTAATAATTTTATTACCTACAGCGTTTAATTACACTTTAATGGTTAATTATTAGTAGTACAACTACATTAATATTCAATTGTTAATAGCTTAATGCACATTTTTGCATTTATATGAGTTTGAAATTTAGAACTATCAAACAATATAATATATTATAACAAAAAACGCAGCTGTGTTTTTTGTTCTACAATTTTATTCTGTTTTATGATTTGTAATGCCAACAATTTTTACCCGGAATTAAAATTAAATCTTTATTCCCTCTATTTTGATTACCCTTATATTTTGTTATTAATCTATAGATAACCACCATTTCGGCATTTTGTGATCAAAATAATTTATTCTGTTACTTCTATTTTACTTTTATGCATTTCGCTTTCTTACAAAATTGCCAGTATAAAATAACATTATTTTTAACCTCACTTTTTATGGTACTGTCAGTGAGCTGTCATATGTTTTAGCCCTAAAAAGCAGACTTAAACACTTCTTTTTGGCCCTAGGGCCAAAAAGAAATAATTCCTATGTATACATAAATAAAATGACAATTTTTGTTTATTGTGAATACTTGATTTTACAAAATGTCATTCTGACATATAACCTATTTACATATTTTAATCTTTTGTACATATAATTAAATGTTATGAGGTAATGGTTCAGTGGTATTCGAGTCGGCCTGTGATCCTAAGAACCCTGGTTCGATTCCCACAGCCGAAAAAACATTTTCACCAATTTAAAATTATCCCTGTGGCTCCTCCACCACTAACATCGTTGGGGGCCGTGATTTGACTGCTGATAACCGCACTTCACGCGCATATATGTAGGAACTGCCCTGCGTCTACGCCTGCGAAGCCATCGTGGTGAAGAGTGCGGAGAGCGGAGCGGAGGCAGTGATGAGGCAAGCGAACGGGCGAGCGACTAACCGACACGTTGAGACAGGCAGTTACGTTGTAGTTGTGGTGCAGTACAGATGTGTTCGCGGAATAAGTTAGACGTACGAAGTTATTGTTTATCTTAATATTATTAGTGTTTTATATTTATTGATCTATTTAATAATTGGAATAAAAATTAGTTTAGTGTATTTCAAAGACTTATTAAGACCCACTCCTCTAGTTCCTACATTTTGGGGGCTCGACCGAGATTGTTACAGACATACGAGTATTACAGTAAAAAGCGTTAAATAAAGTAATATTGAGAGTCACAGTTATTAATTCATAGTAACTCAGCGTGAAAATATAAACGAAGTTAATCCAGACATTGCTAACGCGCGTGGACTGATTGATAACGTCCGTTCGCCAGTGCAAGTGTGTTGTACGTCGCCGGTAAAACGCAGCTGCAACGATAACGGTTAGGACGGGGAGTGGTGCGCGGTTTCCAGTGGCGTACTGTTTTATTTTTGTTCGGTTTTCGTATTAAATTATATAAAATGACTACACTAGGTGATGTACCTAAAATCTGTTTTAATATTTCAAACACCAAAATAAAAGCTGTGAGAGTACTGTATACAATAGTATTTGGTGATGATGAGCAACCACGATTAATAAGAAAAAAACTAAAAGCATTTGCGGGCTTTAGTTTTAACGAAGGATCCGACGAATTTAAAAGTATAGTGGACAATATTAAATCTAAATCAACGCTCCAAGATCTTGTTTCTGTGTGCCATATCCTTGACATCGATTACGAGGGTACTGAAGATGAAATAGCTCCACGAATATGTTCCTACCTTTGCCATATTAGAATAAAAGATGATGAAGAAGATGAAGAAGATGACGACGCAGAAGACAAAATAAACGAAGATGATCAAGAAAGAAGATATGAAGGAGAAGATGAAGATGACAGAGAAGACGAAGAAGATGAAAGTGGCAAAGAAGATGAAGAAGACGGAGCTGAAGAAGACGAAGATAAAGAAGACGAGGATGAAGAAATCGAAGTAAGAAATAGAACAAAAGCACTAAGAAACACCATTCAGGGGCAACAGAAGAGTAAAGAAAGTAAGCGCACATCTGTACTACGTAGTGAAGTTAGTCAGCAAAATTCCAAATCATTTGCCATGACATTCCGTGATGTGGAAGACACCATTAGAAAATTCAATGGTAAAGATGGTTATCCAATAGAAAAATGGATAGAGGACTTTGAAGAACTTGCGGGAGTAATGCAATGGAACGATATGCAAAAATTAGTTTTTGGAAAAAAATCATTAGATGGTCTAGCTAAACTCCTGATACAATCAGAAAAAGGTGTAACAACCTGGTTAAAGCTAAAAAAATTGTTACGAAAAGAATTCAAGATTAAGATCAATAGCGTAGAAGTACACAAATTGTTGATGACTCGACGCAAACGAAGAGATGAACCAATCCAAGAATACATTCTGGTAATGCGCGAAATTGCGAGTCGTGCAAATGTTGAACATGAAGCCGTAATACAATACATCATCGATGGAATACCGGATGACTCGCATAACAAAGTAATGCTTTATGGTGCCAAAACCTACGATGATTTGAAAGAGAAGATCAAACTATACAGTTTGATGAAATCAAAGAGTGTCGTTTCTGAATTTAAGCAGGAAAAGAAGACTGAACCAACACACAGAGAAAAGGTTAAGACAGATACTACAAAATCAGAAGGAACTAAAAGCACAAACAAAGAGGGTATGCAACGTAGATGTTTCAATTGTGGAGACGAAGGACATACATACAACATGTGTGCATCCAAGGAAAAAGGTCCGAAATGTTTTTCATGTAATAAATTCGGCCACAAAGCACGCGATTGCGATAAGAAAACAATTACCAAAGCAAAGGAGACAAGATTGGCTGAGCATCAAAAGAATTCATGTTTAAAAAACATCAAGATAGGAAATGTCTCGTTATCAGCACTGATTGATACAGGCAGCGAAGTAAATTTAATAACATTATGTGAGTATTTAAAAGTAGTAGCACAGCCACTAAATGAAGAAACAATAAATATAACGGGGATTGGAGACAAAAAAGTAAACACATTGGGAAGTTTCTCGACAAATATTTCTGTTGATGACACAACTCTTCCAGCAAAAATTCATGTTGTTTCGAATGATGTTATGAAAATACCAATGATCGTCGGTCTCGACTTTCTCAAACAAGCTATTGTCAGAATAGATGAAAACGGTATAAAAGTGTTTGGTCGACAGACAGAAGACGGAAGCCAAGAAATTGTTGCGAAAAAAAAAGAAGAAGTGAAGAGCGAAGTTCTTCGTATTGAATATGTCAACCCCGAATTAGACCTAGGCCACATAACAAGACCGGGCTTAGCACAGAGAATTCAACAAATACGTAAAAATTATGATCCTGTAAACAAGAAGACAAAAACAACGCCTTTAAAAACTAAAATAGTCCTGACAGATGAAGCACCAATTTATGAAAGGCCTCGAAGATTGTCTTACCATGAAAAAATAGAAGTTGACCGACAGATGGAGAAGTGGTTACAGGACGGGATCATTCAACCGAGTCACTCAGAATTTGCTAGTCCCATCGTTTTGGTTAGAAAGAAAAACGGCGAGACTCGCATCTACCAAGATTATAGGAAATTAAATCACAAAGTTATTAAGGACAGATATCCACTTCCCCTAATAGAAGACCATTTAGATTGTTTGCAAAGTGCTCGAGTGTTTAGTACACTTGATCTTCGAAATGGATTTTTTCATGTTCCGGTAGACGAAAGTAGTCGTAAATACACTGCGTTTATTACTCCTACGGCACAATATGAGTTTCTGAAGACCCCGTTTGGACTATGCAATTCGCCTGCGATATTTCAACGCTTTATAAACGATGTTTTCAAGCAACACATACGAGACGGAATAATGTTAACCTATATGGACGACCTGGTAATCCTTGCGCGAGATGAAGATGAAGCGATAGATCGACTGGAGAAAGTTCTAAAAACAGCAGAAGAGTATGGTTTGCGAATCAGTTGGGAAAAATGTCAATTCCTTAAAAAATGCATAGAATATTTGGGTCACCGTATCGAAAATGGTCAAATAAGGCCATCGGAGGAAAAAGTAAAAGCCGTAGCGAAATTTCCTAAGCCAAAGACCATCAAACAAGTTCAAAGTTTTTTGGGATTGACCGGATATTTCCGGAAGTTTATAAAAAATTATTCTGTTATTGCCAAACCTTTAAGTGACTTATTAAAGCAAAATACCCCATTTCGTTTTGGAAAAGAAGAAGAATTAGCGTTTCAAACATTAAAGGAAATGCTTGCGAATGAACCAGTTCTTGGAATTTATTCAGTAGACGCGGTCACTGAACTGCATACAGACGCTAGTATAGATGGGTTCGGCGCAATTTTATTGCAAAAGAATGAAGAAGGCGAACTCCATCCCATATACTACATGAGTAGGAAAACTGCAGAGGCTGAGAGAAAATATAGTAGCTATGAACTGGAGGTTCTAGCGATAATTTATGCCTTGAGAAAATTTAGAGTATATTTACTTGGTATTCCCTTCAAAATAGTCACCGACTGTGCCGCATTCGCCATGACTATGAAAAAGAAAGATCTCTCGACAAGAATAGCACGATGGGCTCTCCTTTTAGAAGAATTTCATTACAATATCGAACATAGAGCTGGAATAAGAATGAAGCATGTAGATGCCATGTCAAGAAACATCATGATGATTATGAAAAATGATATCATAGAAACCATAAAAGCTGCACAATTGAAAGATGAACACTTACAGACAATTACAAAGCTATTAGATTCAGGACATGAACACAAGGACTTCATCCTGAAGAATAATTTACTATACAAACCCCACGAAGGAAGAGAACTTCTGGTTATTCCATTCAGAATGCAGAGAGACATAGTTCGGAAGTATCATGAAGAAAATGGGCATTTCAGTGTCAGAAAAATGAAGAACTTGATACTTCGTGAGTTTTGGATACCAGAGTTACAAATGAAAATAGAAGAGTGTATTAAGAATTGCATACCATGCATACTATCGGAAAGAAAGTCAGGTAAAGCCGAAGGTTTCTTAAACCCTATTAGTAAGGACGAACAACCTCTAAGTACATATCATATTGATCATCTTGGTCCGCTGGCAACTACGAGAAAAGGGTACAAATACCTTTTCGTTGTGATAGATGGTTTTACTAAATTTGCATGGTTGTACCCTACTAAAACGCTAACGAGTCAGGAAGTTATAGAGAAGCTTGAAACACAGAAGAATGTTTTTGGTAGTCCCAAACGCATAATATCAGACAGAGGAACGGCGTTTACGTCAAATCAGTTCGATGAATATTGTCGACGTGAAAACATTGACCTTGTTCACATAACTACGGGTATAGCAAGAGGAAATGGCCAAGTCGAGCGACTGAATAGAATAATAATTCCAATTCTTACAAAACTATCCCTAGATGATGAAACTAAATGGTATCAACACGTACACACAGTCCAGAAGGCAATAAACAAGACTTATCAGAGGAGTATTGACACATCTCCTTTCGAATTGTTATTTGGAGTTGAACTGCATGATTCTGGGAATTTGAGACTACAAGATATTATTCAGTCCGAATATCGAAGAACGTTTATCGACGATCGAGATCAATTGAGATGTCAAGCAAAAGAGCAAATAGAAAAGTTCAGGCAGAAAACAGGAAAAGTTACGACAAACGAAGAAAAACCGCCCAAACTTATCAATGTGGCGATCTGGTAGCGATTAAAAGAACGCAATTCACTAACTTAAGCAAGCTCAAAAGTAAGTACTTAGGGCCATATAAAATAATAAATGTTAAAAGCTCCAACAGATACGATGTTGAACGTGTTATTCGTGGTGACGGCCCAATGAAGACTTCTACAGCGGCTGATTTCATGAAGCCATGGAATCCTGGGTTGAATAAGGACTCACAGCAAAACCACAGCAAGGGGTCCGATGAGGATGGATTCGAGGGCAAATCCGGAAGCAGGAAAGGCCGAGCTGTAGGAACTGCCCTGCGTCTACGCCTGCGAAGCCATCGTGGTGAAGAGTGCGGAGAGCGGAGCGGAGGCAGTGATGAGGCAAGCGAACGGGCGAGCGACTAACCGACACGTTGAGACAGGCAGTTACGTTGTAGTTGTGGTGCAGTACAGATGTGTTCGCGGAATAAGTTAGACGTACGAAGTTATTGTTTATCTTAATATTATTAGTGTTTTATATTTATTGATCTATTTAATAATTGGAATAAAAATTAGTTTAGTGTATTTCAAAGACTTATTAAGACCCACTCCTCTAGTTCCTACATATATATATCACTTACCGAGATCTGCTTCGGCAGAGTGCCACACCCAGTAATGGGTACAAAGCTTGATGATATATTTATTTATTTTATTTTGTTGTGCATAAAATATTGTATGTACCACGTGTGAAATTAGCGTTTCTGACCCTGAGCATGTTATTAGCCCTCGGTGCTTTTGCGCCTCGTGCTAATAATCATATCGCGGACCAGAAACACCTGTTTTCACTCTTGATACATAAATATAAAAATAAATAAATATATCATCACGCCTTCTACCCATTACTGAGTGTGGCACTCTGCTGAAGCAGATCTCGGTAAGTGATATATTTTGCGCGTGAAGTGCGGTTACCAGTCGTCAAATCACGGCCCCCAAAGATGTTAGTGGTGGAGGAGCCACAGGGGTAGCTTTTGAAATTTTGAAAATTGTTTGTCGCCTGTGGGAATCGAAGCAGGGTTCTCAGGATCCACAGGCCGACTTCATACCACTGAGCTAGCCACCCCATAAATAACTATTTTATAATAACTGCTTCGTGTATTAGTAAACAAAATTCAAGAATATAACCTAAGAATGTCAGGATAAATTATTCTGGTTTCAAAATATCGAATTGTGATCATCTGTAAAATAACAAAGAAAAATAAAAATTATCATTAACTTATCAATCATTAGGAGATAATGAACAGTTACAGAATATAGGAGGTTATGTGTGAAAGATAATGGAATAATATTCTTTTAAAAGTATAAATTCATTCTGTCTATTTACACGGTTTAGTTATTATTCCCTGGCGACAGCTTCAAATTCTGTTATAAAAGCTTTTAACTCTTGTGACTATATTAGCGCAAAACATGCAGCCCGCTGTTGCTCCATATAAAAGCACTTTTAATTTACTTAACCGGCGCCCGAGTCACGAGTTACTCTGTTGTGTTGTCCTTTGTTTTTATTTAATATGACGTGAGTACTTCATGTGTAACTTGATTATCAAAACTAAACTTTAAATGCAGCTGCATTTTTCATTTCTTAGGATTTAATTAAACAGAACTATTTTTGACTTGCAAATTTTTGCATTTTAGATGGAATCTATAAAATTATAATACTTTAGTAGTGAAATTTGGCACGCTGATTAAAATTATTTATACCTGAGGAGGCGATGAAAAGGTGCATTTATTTTTTGTTTTCATCCCACCAGATTCAATCTATTTTAATACTTTTTTCATTAATTTTACCGTACATATATAATCATAGTGGTGAAAATTAGAAGGTACGACTATTTTCAATTTGCGGACCTGATTTTCTATTGTTTTATAGATTAAATTTTGCCTCAGAACTATTTTTATTTTAATTAATACAAATTTATTAAGATTAAGTTAGCTTCATGCAAAATACTTAATGGGGAATTATTGTCTAGTACTTTTAGGTGATGGCTTATTGATAGGTTCTCGTGAAATTTAAAACTTGCCTTGAGCGCAACAAAATGAGGGGCGGATATTATAAGTGTAATAGTTAATGAAACAATTATTGGGATTTTTAAATAAAAATACGCCAATAGTGGCGAAAATTGGAACTAGGACAAAGATACACTTTGCTACAAACCTAATAAGTACTTAAAATATTTGACGTTTATATTAAATTTAAAAATTCTGAAGTTGATGATTAACTTCATAGTATAATTTTCTAATTTACTTCGATAAATGCAAGCATTAAAAACAATTATTTCTATATTTTTACTTTATTAAACGGTAACAATTTTTGCGTAATTTAAACGTACTAATAGTATCGCATCAGTAAAAGGCGGGAAAACAAATTTTAATTAGATGAGCATTACTGTAATGCACGGTAGTGTTTCCTATATTTACACAATTTAAACGAACCAATAGTATCGCATCATTAAAAGGTGGGAAAACAAATTTGAATTAGAAGAGCATTATTTTATCGAATGGTAGTGTTTACTACATTTGCGCAATTTAAACGAACCAATAGTATCTCATCATTAAAAGGTAGGAAAACAATTTTGAATTAGAAGAGCATTACTTTATTGAACGGTAGTGTTAACTATTTTTGCGCAATTTAAACGAACCAATAGTATCGCATCATTAAAAGGTAGAAAAACAATTTTGAATTAGAAGAGCATTACTTTATTAAACGGTAGTGTTTACTATTTTTGCGCAATTTAAACGTACCAATAGTATTGAAAGGCAGGAAAATAAATTTGAATTATAAGAGCATTACTTTATTGAACGGTAGGAATCCCTAAGTGTTGTTGACACAACAGATTCACAATTAGCAGTAAAAACTTGTAATTTAAAAATAGTAAAGACTAAATTAACTTTGATATAGAAATCAGTTAATAGTTTTGATATAAATTAAATTTAAAACTTACATTGGGCGCAAATTATAAGTGTAATAGTTCATGAAACAATTAAAGAGATTTTTAAATAAGAATAGTGGCAAAAATTGGAACTACGAAAATGATACAGTTTGCTACTGACCAAATAAGCAAGTATTTAAAAAAATTGACGTTTATATTAAATTAAAAAATTAACCTAAAAGTTGATGATGTTAACTTCATAGTTTCTAATTTACTTCCATAATTGCAAACATTAAAAAAGTATTAATTTAACTTCATAACTTAGTTGTCTGCATAAACATAGCATTAAATTCAATTATCTAAGTTTTTTTAAATATGAAATATATAATTATATTCAATAGCAAATATTTATCATATTTCCACAAATGAATTAACTATTAATACTTCGACAGATCAAAGATAAACATGATATGAATAATTAGCGTTGAAAATTGGCTATGAATACGTCATTACCAATATTGTAATTACGTTAAATCATCGATATTCCTATGACTACTTGATGTATGTGTTTGTATGTAATTCAATGATTGAATTATCAATGCAACTACACAAATAATTCATTTATGTCATGAGCTCACTAACTATGTCGCAATATTTATCAGTCATTATTATTTAAGCGTAAAGTAATGTTTGTTTAGTAATAGTATCTTTTGTTTTGTTATGAAAATGTTGTAAACGATGACAAAATCGTGTTTGATTTTAAAATTGTTTTATAACAGTTTAAAACTTGTGTTTAAAGTGTTATTATTTTTTAGTATAATAACACCGAGCATAGCATTAAATTAATGGTGATCGTAAATTAATTTGAATTTTATATCAGAAATTTATAGTTCTGTTACAATATAAATTTTAATTAACATTATTTTATAAATAAAAATATGACAATTTATGATCTATTAAAATGGTATTACAAGCGTGTATTACACAAGTTATTTTAACTCTTTTGAAGTATGATCAAGAAATATTATTTTACATTTTAATTAGTTTATTTATTATTATTACATTTACAGGTTTTTAATTAATATCAAAGTGCAATTAAATCTTTAAAAAATATAGTTTTACATTTTGATTGGTTAATTCATTTTTTTCAACCTACTAAGGTTTTCATTTCTACTGTTTATATTGTAATTAAAGTTTTCTCCTAACAAACGAACTGCATTCTCATAAATCTTATAGACATTAATGTCTGTATTACACTTACAATTTACGAGTTATCCACTACATTTTTCCTGCAACAAAACCTAAGGTTCATTACATCTTAACACGCAGATCTCAAGTCGGCATCCTCTCGTGTAATGCGACCTATTATATTATACACTTTTGTTTTTCTGATTCGGATGTTCGTAAGATGCAAGGCCGCCTAAGCCGCCGTTGTAATTTGCGTCGCCTTACTGCAAATGGTAATTACTAGATTTTGCGTTCTTTAGCCTACGGCTTCATCCAGTGGCGTAGAATGCAACAAGAGTAAAAAGAGGACATAATTTTTATCAAATGATGGGCCTTGCAGCTCGACTATTACAAACTTTTACAAATAAATCAAGATATTTTCGTTTGTTTTCAAATGTATTTATATTCCCGTGCAACGCCGCTAGTGATTTTATGTAAGTTAAGTTGGTACCTGATACAGTGTTTCGGTTGCATTAATTAATTTGTCAAGACGGCAATAGATGGTGCTGCATTTAATATTTATTGTTATAATTTAAATTGTTCAAAACACAACAAATAAATAAGAAATGATCTTTTCTGAAATGTTTTGTATTTTGAAGATTGAACAAACTAAAAAATAAATGTCGAATATATTAAATAAAGAAAGTTTTATAATCGCTAAATTTTTAAAAAAGGCTAAGTTGTGGCGGTTAATTTTTGACATTTGAAATTTCAATTTAACTGAATTTATTCTATATTTATTACTCATTACGAGAAGTATAGTAAAAAAAATTGTGGAATGATATTGTTTGATTAATTAATTATTAACGTTTTGTTATTAAATTTTCAACATATTAAAATAAATAAATCGGAAATAAAATGATTTGAATATTAGTGCGGCAGGAGAACACCAGGAGCAGCACTGGACATTGCCATTTTTTACATACCTTGCAGTTCTTTTTATGTTATTATGTTGTGATTGGTACTATATTTTGACGTCACATGCAGCAGATCCCCCTCCACACAATTTTGTGTGAAACAACAAATTTATAGAAAGAGCGAGGTGACACCATGCCGAGTCGATCAACTGCTTTCTCCATTTAGAACTTCTCCCCGCAGATCCCAACATTTGTTTGACGTTTAACGTTTGGATCACGTGATAAACGTCAAACTGTATAGCTATACCATGTTCACTACATAACAAATTATAAATTCTATTTTATTCACTAGATGGCAACCTAAAAATTTGAATTGTATAAGACTCCATTGCGATGGTCATGTCACAAATCTTGTTATGTTTCTGTTGTTATCAAGGACGTTGAAAGGAGGGGATACGACATTAAAGTCAAGACTGTGAGGCTCGGCAGATTGACAGAGACAGAAGTATTATTTTCTGTACCGTGCTTAGCCCCTGCTATTGCGCATGTGTCATAAAGAGATTTGAAATTAAAACAAGACAGAACAGAATCATTCTCCCTAAAAGATGATAAATTTTTACAAGGAAACTGAAATGATCACCGTTTATTATTAGGGTGATCTATCGATTAAAATAAATATTTGTAATTGTAATTGTTGAACAATATTTACTATTAATAATAAATATAAAACCTGTTAATATAAAGAGGAAGTTTGAGAATAAATATCAAATTTATGTTTTTAAACAAATCAAAACTACAATTACTTCAACAAACATAAGTGTACAAACTAAACACTTAGTTACCATCTTACCCACAAAAAAATATGTCCAATTCCACACAGCGCAACGATTGAAACACAAATGAACACCTCGTGGTTATATTCACATACAACAACGCCTCCTGACAACGTCTAAACGCCACTTTTCTTACACAAAAATTCAAAATATTTGGAGGAAGAAGAGATTTGGCTAAGCACGGTGCAGAAATACTATTATTGTCTCTTTCCCTTGCCCAAGCCTCACTTCAAGCAATGCTACAGTATCGTAATGCCATATCCCCTCCTTTCATCGTCCTTGGTTGTTATCCATTGAAGTGTCCCTTTGCAAAATGCGTTTTTGCTGTGCCACTGGTGAATAGTCAGGTGTATCCGGTGTGCAAACGAAATTTGCATGATTTTCTGAAATGCTGCTTTAGGTGAAGACATTACTTCGCTTGTAAACAAGCATTTTTACTTTATTGCAATTTGCAATGAGTTTGAGTATCTAGAATTACAAGCACAATTGTATGATGAGTTCTCGTGATTTGAAGATTGTGAACATGTTATTAATTTAATGAAGGTTTCTGTTTGGAAACACAAGTGGTAATTTTTCAATTTTCTTGAAATCTCCAAGTGAGATGTTATCAGCAGTTAAGAAATAATTTGATGGGCTGTAATGAACCATGCAAGAAATTTTATAGGTTTTTTAAAACGATTTAATATAGCATAGAAAAAAAATAACACAAGATTTCATCGTTAGTGATGCTTGAATGTGCTTTTAATTAAAGATTACTTTTTGGTGTTCGAACTTTCAATCTCTTTTGTTCTTCGTGAGTACTTTGAATGTTACATTTAGAAAACTTTGTAGTTGATACAGATTTTTAGTAAATAACATTGTATTTTTTTACTCAATGCCTTAATTTACTCTTACAAGATAAACTAAACAAAAAGTAAATTTTCGTGCGCTTTGATTGAATGGAGATTGCTTTTTGAACATATTTTATTAGCAGTGAACAAATGTAAGAAAATCTGTAAAAGATATGTAATACAGGCTGATCAAAAGGAATTGTTATAGTTGGCAATACAATTCCAGAGATCTTTTTATTCTACAGTTGGCACAACGTCAGATAAAGGCGGAAATGCTATTTGACATTTCTAATAAATATAAATAGGTTATGCCAGGAGTCTGACAGCTAATAGAATTTTGACTTTTTAAGTAATAGAAATACTTTAGAAATAAATGTAATAATAAATGTACTCAAATTTAAATTTAAATTTTCAAATGTTACTGTCAACAACAGGAAATGAATTTATGTATCAGGCTTACCAATTTCAAATAGTTTTTTTTATTGCCAACTGTAATAATTCCTTTTGATTACTCTGTATTTAGAAACAGTGTAATATATAATTTAGTACTTATTTCTCTGTTTATAACTGATTGAAAAACAATAGAAGACCTTTTCACAATTCAAATGTCAGTTCATTACCATTGGTCAAATTTGACATATTTTGTAGAGATTCAGACGAAATTATACTTTACTTTTAACGTTTATTGCGTTGTACCGGCTAACTATAATTGATTGACAAATAATTTTAAGTTGGCTACTCTGTTTAGTTGGCAAGCCTCGTCACTATCAACATGACATCTCTTGAGTAATATTTTAGGTTAAAGTTTTTGAAATTTAATATACCCTGTTTTTTAACCAGGAGGAGTAAATCAAGGACGTTTCAACATCCTTGGAGTAAATGCATAAGTCAGATTTACACTATAGAAAGTTACCAAAGAAAGTTACTAGATTTTTGTTCGCGCGAAATACAAAAATTTCTTACACATCTGCACTGATTTCTCATGAACTTTATTTTAAAATACAAATGACATTATAAACTCTAATTTATCACTCCGTATATTATTAGTTCTTAAAAGAACTGATTTATGTTAATGTCACAGAAATGCAAAAAACCAACAGGAAAGCAGCTAACCTCAAAACTTATGACAGCTCTAATAAATCAAATGTAAAATCTATGTACAGTGTAAACTGGACGAAGCACTAGCCAATCAGAAGCGTCAGTTTTAGCGGTTAAAATTTAAATTACTCCTCCTGGTTAAAAAACAGAGTATAACTATAATTGATTTACAAATAATTTTAAGTTGGCTACTCTGTTTAGTTGGCAAGCCTCGTCACAATCAACATGACATCTCTTGAGTAATATTTTAGGTTAAAGTTTTCGAAATTTGGTAATCATTTGAATGTATTCAATGATCATTTTCATTATGTAATCTACATTAAACAGGGCATTAAAATTAACATATTATGTTCAGTAATAAAAACCGTTTGTATGAATAAAGGAGAAATAAATTTTGATAATGACAGGTAATCAATTTACAATTATAATTTATTTGACATATTTGAATTTAACACTGAGATATACCAAATAAAACTTAAAAGATATATAGGTGTTACTAAAAAAATAATGTCAATCATTTAGTCATCTGATATTTTCAATCAATCAATGATAGAAGTGACCTGCAAAACAAAAATGAAAAATAAGCTGATAAATAAAGTTAGTTACCAAAGTAAATAAACAACTATTAATAAAACTTTCCTAGCAATTAATACGCTATAAATCATAAAAGTTTAACGCATGTCACTAAACAATTTCTACACAAACACTAGCAACTTCTGAAAATAAATCGACCTTTCACAGTTCTGACACATTACTTATCGAAGCCACAAAAAAAAGTTCATTGATAATTTCAAGCTAGTAACACTCTGGTATGCTAATGAGATACGTGCTTCTCAATTGTTATCTGCCGCTTTGAGTTCTCGGGTGTTCAGAACGAACTCTACGTGTGAGTATGTGCTTTCTGTACGCACTCTAAAATACTATCTTGGAATATTTTGTCGCCTTTAGCTCACGAGATGGAATCTTGAATTAATTTAGAATTGATAAAGGATTCTTTGATGTATTCAGATGAATATGTTTTGTTTATGACTCTCATTTGTTCAGGTGAACTAGAGTTTCAAGCGTTTGTCATCTTGACAGTAACAGACGCAGTTTACCAACTTGTCAAACCGTTTTAAACTACGTCAGTTAGTCAAACGTTTTATATTTGTTATCGTGTAATTAGGGTTACTTGTGTTTCTGTCAAGAATGTAGAAAACTAACCAATCATAAAAATTACTTATTTAAAGAAGTAAACTTTTGTAATTACAACATAAAAATGTTTTATAATTTGTATTTTATATTTGTTATCTACGTAAAGTTTAGATTGCTCTAAAAATAATAAAAAGATAAAAATTTAAAATGAAATTGTGTTCTAAAACTAGAGTATCATATATTAAAAGAGATATAAAAGAAAAGTTTTTACATTTCATTTAGTTTTTGAACCAAAAATTAATTTATAGTCTACGGTGACTTAGAAAAAGTTGAAAATAATATCGGATGATAAATTCTTCGTCTAGGGACATTTACAGTTCTCAAAACCACAAACGCGACCTACAACCTACGGTTAAAGCCATTATTAGTTACAACGGCCGTTGTGGCAGTTAGTACATCGTTAGGACTTAGTTACCTAGTGAATTATTTGATAAGAAATTTCTTAATAGTACGTTACATTTCATTATTTCTGTCTAAGTAGTTTTATTTGAAGCCATTTTCTTTCAATAGACCATTTTAAAAATTCATTGCGCATGTGCAAACGTTAGACGGAGATAAAAAAAGTTAGTGCCGTATACTCATCTTTGTTTATGATTTGACAAGTGACAGTTCGATGATTTTTGTTGGTTAGTATTTGTTTCTTCATTGAAAATTAATTAATAGTAGTAATTATGACGGGTACTATATGCTGGGTACAGGGTTGTAATAATAATTCAAAAAAAAAAACAAGAAACATTTCATTTCACTCTTCTCCTTAACATGTGAACAGAAGAAAAGAATCATATTAACATAATTTATAAATAACTGATGAATATACTTCATTATACATATATTTTGATGCTTACTTTGTACTTAAATTTATTTTGAAATATCTCGTTCGCCGCCATTTGGCGGCACTAAATTATTAGTTCAAAAAAGAAACACCTTGAGTTCGCGCACATTTTTAAAATGGGCTATTACATATGTAGTTTTACAAGTGACAATTCACCGACTTAAGTTATAACCAAAAATATAACTACGTCTTATAATTATTTTTAAAAAATTATTCTTTTTTAAGAAGAAGAAAAAGTAATTGTTTTTTGTCTAAGAACCAACGATAGTAAGTATTTTTCTATAATTGTCAAAAAAACACTATAATCTTACATTGCTGTGGATGCGCGGAATTTGTGTTTTTTTTTCACTGAATGTCAAATTTCAAATTTGTTTTTTATTTATTTATTAAACATTTTCACGTTTACTTGGTTACAACACATCGAATTCATATGATTTTTATTTATTTTTTCTTCAATTTTCTTAAATAAATCAATAATTCTTTTTTGACAGTTGTAGAAAAAATGTTATTTATACTCGTACTTCGCGCACTTAATACAAAAATAACTATTTTATTACAGTTGTCATGGTGATAAATAAAATTCTTGAAATACCATTCTTTTACTATTGAAAAAGTTGAAATAATAGTATATTTTTTATTTTTTAGTTAATAATATTGAAGTATGTGAAAAAGAGGATTTATTTTCCTATTATGCAGTAAAGAGGAAATAAAAATAGAAGGGTGAATCACAGATTTTCTGTGGGACTTTCCCTCAATTTTAGTGGTGTATATTATTATGGTTGCAGTATATTGAATTACAAAAATATTGATGAATCATAAGAAAAAAAATATCTGTTCGTATAACATATAAATAGATTCCAGGTACAAATATAATTTTTCATTTATTTATTTTGATTTAAATCACGTGTTTTCGTTGTCGATATTTTTGTTATGGCTAGCGTTCAATGAGTATATTCCTCGAATATGGATCATTTGTTTTGTTTTCGCTTTCAAAATTTTTGTTATTAATTTGTTGATTACACAAATGTCAATATCTTTTAAATTCTCGCGTGGGTTCATAAACTTTCACTTTAAGTTTAATGCCACTTTAATTTACGAGATTGTGACAGAACAGATAATTTTTTGTGTTACATTCTGCGTCAAATCCGAAAATATTTCGAACGAGTTAATGAGAAACGAGTGATTTAATTTATATGAATAATGAACTTTTATTTGGGTTTATAAATATTGATGAGGCGATTAAAATTCTGACGTACCAAATTACAATGAATAATAATTTTCCAATATTTCTGTACATGCTTTTATCGACATTATTTATAGCTTGTGTTGACTTTTAAATGTTTAAAAACGTTATAGTTCTGATCGGATTTTTTATAAAACTAAAATACTTAATTATTCAAAATTGGTATGTGGGTAAAATTTATTACTGTCTGTTGCGAAAACATTTAACTATTGTCATAAAAATAGCGTGCCGTTTTTCTTAATGGCTACATAATTATATGCTCGCAGCAGAGCTGGGCAGTAGCTAGCTACTTTTGTAGCTTAGCTAATAGCTTAGCTATATTTCCCTTAGCTGTAGCTGTAGCTTAGCTAACTGTGAAAAAATATAGCTGTAGCTACTTTTTTTTCTATTAGCTTAAAAATAACAACTGAAGCTACTTTTAAAGCTACTTTTTGCAGCTTAAAGTTACTTTTTGTAGTTTCAAGCTACTTTTTGTAGCTGAAAGCTACTTTTTAAGCAGAAGGTCACCAAAGTACGCATGCGTACAAGCTAAACCCACACAAAATAATTATTTGTTGCCGGTTCTAAATGGCTCTAATACGCAAAAATACAAAGTAGGTGCCAGATGGTATTTGCTATTTTTGATATTTATGTACATAATAGTAAATTAACAGTCATTATAACAAAAGACAGATCATATGACAATGGCAAATTTAATTATTTCACAATAATTTAAAAAGTAGCTTTAAAATTTAACAGCTACTTTAACGAAAGCTTTTAGCTGTAGCTTAGCTATATTTTACAAAATATAGCTTATAGCTGTAGCTTAGCTACTTTTTTAAAGAATAGCTGTAGCTGTAGCTTAGCTACTTTTTTTAAGTAGCTTGCCCAGCTCTGGCTCGCAATTAGTCATCATTTATACCGTCATTGGCACATAACAAAACCTGATGTCCAATTCCAAAAGACAAAACAAAACTAAAAATAATGTCGCAGAAAACATGACACATAATTGTGATTAGTTAATTAGTTAATGACAGATTTATTCATATTATGGTTATAAATTTGCATAAAATAGCATCATTAATATTCAAATAAAACTTAAAAAGATTTACAAGGAAAATATGTTTGTGCATCTCATCTTTGTCAACACATCAACAATGTCTTACAATCAGGATGATGTAGGGTAAACGTGGGTACATTAATGACAGATATATCAGGGCCGGAGTGGCCCGCAGGCCCAGTAGGCGGTCGAGTGGGTGCGACCCACGGAAACTGGGCCCATCTGGCCCAGGAAACCGTTCGCGCATCAGCCAAACCCACACGAAAATGGTGACTGACATCTACCAGTGTCTGTCAAAATGTTACGCAGGGATATTTTTTCACTTTGACTTGGAATTAATATTTTGTAAAAATAGGTCCCACAGTTCAATAGTTAATTAGTTAAAGACCATTTAAAAATTCAAACTAAGAAAATAATATTTTTTCTAAAAATATAAATAAATATATCATCACGCCTTTTACCTATTACTGGCTGTGGCATTCTGCTGTAGCAGATCTCGGTAAGTGATATATTTGTGAAGTTACCAGCCGTCAAATCGCAGCTCCCAAAGATGATAGTGGAGGGAGAACCACTGAGGTAGTTTTAATGTGGTGAAAATTATTTATCGGTTGTAGGAATCGAATCCGGGTACTCAAATCCACAGTTCGACTCGATACCACTGAATGACTACTACATTATATTTTTTTATACGATCCATAAAACAAATTAGGCTTTTCGAATGTCATTTGATGACAAAATGTGAACATTTGCAGATCAGCATTCTTTGCAGACCGTTGCTATTGACAAGGGCTCTTTGCAGACCACAAATGCCAATTTTATATTTACACTTTGTTTTCCTAGTTACTTACATTCTAAATTTTTATTAATTACATTTAAAAATTAGTTAATCTTATTTCCTATCATAGAAAAAACGTTTTCACCCATTTGCGTGACAATATAATTCACATGTCACGTGACATGTTTTACGCGCGTCTATAGTTCATTCGATGAGAAATTACTGCGTGACTGTATTTACTCTTGATTCTGATTGGTTGATCAAAACGTCAAGTTGAAGACATGTTTACATATCATGTAAAAACTTGTGACATTTATAAAACTAAATGTCTTTCAAAGAAACGAGGCATATAATTTAGTTTGGTGTAAGTAAGGATCAGTTTTTCAATCGCCGGTTTGCTTTCGATTAATGTTAACCATGATTAAATAATAATTGAAACCATAGTTTCCATTATTATTTAATCATGATTAACATTAATCGGTGATTGAAAAACTGGCTCTAAAATGTCTTATATATTCATTTTATGAAACTTTAAAATATTATCTACCAACATTTATAAAAATATGAAACAATAAAATTGGTTTAGTTTTTTGTGCTGTGTAAGAATGTCTTCAATGTAATAATTTAATCTTCACTCCTACTGAGAAATCTCAATTACAAAATATAAATAAAATTCCTTTTTCAGTTATAATTACTTATTAAAAAGTAAAATAACAATCACATTATTAACCGTGTTGGTTTGCTGTTGTAAAATTCCTTCATTATCGACAGCAATTTTAATTAAAGCACAATTTACGATCCATCTCCTACTGCATCATAAATTCTGATCTTCATAAACACTTAATCAGCTGTGCATACCATCAGACTGGAAGATGTAAGAATAATTGTCGAATTCAAATGAATGGGCGGGACGCATTCCAATATAAACAATGAATTCAAATGTTGTTAGCGTGTTCAAATAACTTTTACCATGTAACAGAACTTGTGTACGTTGTTTTCAATAATATTATACAGCGATAACGCCCCAGCCACCGTTGACATATAATATATGAAGCGTACCATCTGCTTACAATGAATGAAGATGTTTTCGAACGTAGGTTGGTACTTGGTACTGTCATGTTGTCTTCCTGATTATTCACATTTTGCAGCGGTTGATTGTAACTCACGATGAAATTTATAACGTGGACTACAGAACGTAGTCCATGGTTATACTGTTTTATAATATTACATTTTTGGAGTAATGGCACAGTGGTAGCAAGTCGGCCTGTGGATCCAAAGAACCTTGGTTCGATCCCCACAGCCGACAAAACATTTTCACCAATTTAAAATTACCCCTGTGGCTTCTCCACCACTAACATCTTTGGGGGCCGTGATTTGACGGCTGGTAACCGCACTTCACGCGCATAAATATATCACTTACCGAGATCTGCATCGGCAGAGTGCCACACCCAGTAATGGGTAAAAGGCGTGATATATTTATTTATTTTGTTTTATTTTTGGAGTAGGTGACACAGTGGTATCGTATCGGCCTGTGGATCCTGCGAACCCTGGTTCGATTCCCACTGCCGACAAACATTTTCACCACATTAATACTACTCCTGTGGCTCCTCCTCCACTAATATCTTTAAAGGCCGTGATTTGATGACTGATAACCGCACTTCATGCGCAAAAATATATCACTTATCGAGATCTGCTTCGGCAGAGTGCCAGACCCAGTAATGGGTAGAAGACGTGATGATATATTTATATCTATTTATTTATTTACATTTTTGAATTTTTTTATTAATATGCAGCATTGACCAATCATAACCATTATTTTTGTTTGCCATGATAGCCAACTGAAGAAGATAAAAAGCACTAAGTACTGCACTTTAGTTATTGTATATTATTATCATAACCACAATCCAATAAATTTTTATAAATATAACTCATTTTACAGTTTATCATCTCAAGAAAAAATTTACTTTTTCTTTAAATTTTACAGGGTTATCAAAAGGAATTGTAATAGTTGGCAATACAATTCCAGAGATCTTTTTATTCCACAGTTGGCACAACGTCAGATAAAGGCGGAAATACTATTTAACTTTTCTAATAAATACAAATAGGTTATGTCAGGAGTCTCACAGCTAATAGATTTTTGACTTTTTAAGTAATAGAAATACTTTAGAAATAAATGTAATAATAAATGTACTCAAATTTAAATTTTAAATGTCGCTGTCAACAACAGGAAATGAATTTATGTATCAGGCTTACCAATTTCAAGTAGTTTTTTTTTTATTGCCAACTGTAACAATTCCTTTTGATCATTCTGTAGTATGGGATAGGTGGATCGGTGATATCGAGTCGGACTGTGGATTTAAGAACCAGGGTTCGATTCCCACAGCCGAGAAACAATTTTCACAACATTTAAATTACCCCTGAGGCTCCAGCTCTCCACTAACATTTTCGCTAACATCTTTCGGGATCGAGATTTAAGGACTGGTAAGTGCCACACCTAGTAATGGGTAATAGACGTGATGATATATTTATTTGTTTTTTATTTATAAATTTGAAATCAGTTTATTGTGTATTACAAATTACATTTGAATAATGGAGATCGAGAGTGCATTCCAGTTATTTTTGTTTTATTAATAACACTTGTAACAAAACAAGGTGATACATTTATCATAGCTGGTTATGATTTATGATCTAGATTTAAGATCGTTGAGACTAACAGTGTACTCAAGTTATTTCATATGCACGTGTTGAAATCAATTTCAATTCCGTCGCTTTTCAAACACAGGTGCAGAGGTAGTCAATTACAGAAATCGATTCTGCAATGTGATTCAGATTCTCTAAAGTTATTCAGGAGACCGATTCTAATTCGTAGCAACTAAATATTTAGTTGTATGACGTATTTTTGATGACGCAGGCGATTTAGTTAAATTTCTAGGGAATTTATTTTGTACTGTTGGTAACAAAGATCAGGAGACCGATTCTAATTTGTAGCAACCAAATATTTAGTTGAGTGACATATTTTTGATGACGTCAGGCGATTTAGTTACATTTCTAGGGAATTTATTTTCTACTGTTGGTTACAAAGATCATACCATATATTTTGAAGTGGTATTTCTGAAAAATTTGTTGCCTCTTTTTGTGATTGTTTATTAATAACAAGTCTACTTTGTTGGTTGAATTCGTAACTATGTTTCCATATTTAGTATTATTTATTAAAATAACTAAACTTTTCAAAACACGGCACTGCAAAACATATGAATAGGATGTAGCGACTAGTTCAAAGCAGTTGCTAACAGTAAGTCGCTAGAAAATGTCTAGTTGCTAATAATGACGTCAAATGTAAGTTACATTTTATCCCGCAAGGTGACTACACTATCGGTAGCGACAATAAATGACGTCAAGCCAGTCACTACTGTTGGTTGCTATGAATTAGAATCGGTCTCCAGACTATATATTTTAGTGTGGTATTTCTGAAAAACTTGTAGGCGCTATTTGTGATTGTTTATTATTAACAAGTCCACTTTGTTGGTTGAAATTGTAACTATGTTTCTATATTTAGTATTATTTATTAAAATAAGCAAACATTTCAAAACACGGCACTGCAAAACATACGAATAGCGATTGAGTTAGCGACCAGTTCAAAGCAGTTGCTAGCAGTAAGTCGCTACAAAATAAAACAAAAGACAAAATGTCTATTGCGATGTGGAATTGAGTCTTAATAAATAAGAAAAAATAGGAAAAAAATTTCCATCACTTGTCTCGTAATTCCACAGAGGTTTTTACAGCACGTTTGCATCAACTTCTCAGGTCATCAACAAACGGCTGGTCAGTTCAGCTTTAACCATAGACGCGTTTCGTCCTTCCGGACTCATCAGTATGGTGCGATCATTTATCCAACTAGATCAACTAGGAAATAGTGGATTGTGATACCGACTTAGCTGAACTGACTGATGTTACCGTTGTAGATAGGTTAACATCAGTCAGTTCAGCTAAGTCGGTATCACAATCCACTATTTCCTAGTTGATCTAGTTGGATAAATGATCGCACCATACTGATGAGTCCGGAAGGACGAAACGCGTCTATGGTTAAAGCTGAACTGACCAGCCGTTTGTTGATGACCTGAGAAGTTGATGCAAACGTGCTGTAAAAACCTCTGTGGAATTACGAGACAAGTGATGGAAATTTTTTTCCTACTTTTTCTTATTTATCGCTACAAAATGTCTAGTCGCCAATAATGACGTCAAACCTAAGTTACACTTTATGCCTCAAGGTGGCTACACTATCGATAGCGACAAAAAATGACATCAAGCCAGTGGCTACAGCTGGTAGCTACGAATTAGAATCGGTCTCCAGTCACTGGGTAAGAAATAAATTGTTTTGGAATGTGGAAAAAATGTTAATTCAAATATCTTTCTTGCTATTTTAATTATACAGGTATTCAGAGAACCAAGGAAAAATAATAAAGTAAAGGAAATGAGATAACAGACAAATAATTAAGTTGGAAGTATGATAAAAATTTGAAATCTTTACTGAATCGCAATACATGCATTTTCCCAGTAATGAAAGATAAATCTATCAGATAAATACAATAAATTCCTGGATACAGCAATTAAAAACAAATAAAACAATCATATAAAGTATCTTATTAATTGGCAATTAATTCTGCTATAATCAACCAAGAAAAATACTTATAAATAAAACTAATCAAACAATAAACACAATACATTTTTCTCATCTAGATGGCGTAGCAAAAACCACAAACAATACTACCATTGTTTTCTCATAAAAAAACAATGCAGCATCATCCAGGAGTGCAGAAAAAACTCGAAAAGGGCCGTAAGACGACTGTATTGAATTTTCACTAAGAAAAATATCACTGCATAGATTTTATTTGTTGTCCTCAATGTAGTTTAATACGTAGGTGTTACCAATTATGCGTGTGGGAACTAAGTAATAGAAAACCAACTTCACGGGACTTCACTAGACTTCACTGGACTTCACTGAAGCGGAAGTGGTGATACACCTTCACAAAACATTAAAATTTAATTAACTGCCACATTAGCATAGTTTTGTCCACGCACACGTGTTGACAATAATGCGTTACTAGGTTTTTGTTGTTGGTTGTTTCTGATCGAGTGATATGGTTTTTTATTTTTATACCATTAATAATATTTAATAAATATAAATGTATCATCACGCCTTTTACCCATTACTGAGTGTGGCACTCAGCCGAAGCAGATCTCGGTAAGTGATATATTTATGCGCGTGAAGTGCGGTTACAAGCCATCAAATCACGGCCCCCAAAGATGTTAGTGGTGGAGAAGCCACAGGGGTAATTTTAAATTGGTGAAAATGTTTGTCGGCTGTGTGGATCGAACCAGGGTTCTTAGGCCGCCTCGATAACACAGACCCATTACTAATATGCATACAATAAGTACGCAGTCTTGGAAAAACGATAGTTACCTACGATTTTTCCATATTTTTATTTGCATAGCAATAAAATTTAACGACAGTAACACAAACATACGAAATGCATCTTCATCTCCTGTTAACATTCTCGGGAATGCTATTCGCACCGTTACAAA
Source organism: Pterostichus madidus (assembly GCA_911728475.2). Taxonomy (NCBI): domain Eukaryota; kingdom Metazoa; phylum Arthropoda; class Insecta; order Coleoptera; family Carabidae; genus Pterostichus; species Pterostichus madidus. The sequence goes on along the minus strand of OU452313.1, from coordinate 5,278,468 downwards.
AAATCTCAGTGACCATGAAAAGCCACAACAGAAGTACTTGTACTTGAAGTTCTTCGTCCGGCAAATGACTTGCTTCGCTCGCTAGCTAATGAAAATTGAAATTCTGTAACTCTAAACGAATACTATAATTAAGAAAATTAAAAGGCATTGGACGTGAGTTGAAGTGTAAACCATCATGCATAATCATCATCAGTGCGATGATTCGGCCGTTACAAAAACTAGACAGTCCAGGAACATCAAACCGGATTCGAACCATCTTTTTAACATCGAGACATGTGTACTTGAATGTTATCATAGTGTTTACATGCCTCTTACATGACCAGTGTGCAGTCGACTAAATGATTGTTAGAAAAACGAAATTCCTCTCATATTTCTTGACATTATTTTGTTTGTTGTATTTGTTTACAGTCATTGACGTCCTTCTACGCCGTATTGATTATATTTTTTTTATCAAATACTTTGTCACTACTTTTACACGTAATGCCAATGGCACACTGGTCGAGGAGGATGAATGAGTGTCGAGGAACTCATCGATGAAACAACAGAACGCACCCGTCATCGATGAAAAATAGAGGCGCCCCTATTTCCATGGAGGAGTTCCTCGATGAAACGATTCTGTCTCATTTCACACGTATTATTGTGTCTCATTTCATGTTAGTGTGGGCTGTCATTTTGGTTTTGCTTTGTGCTATTTTTTCGTGTTTGTTTATTTTATCAGTCAGGGTGCGTTCTGTTGTTTCATCGATGAGTAAAAAAGGTAAAAAAAAAATACTTTGAGTTTTCTAAAGTTATTGCTGGTTATGAATGACAGTTCTGCAAATACAGATCGCAGTATATTAATTGCGTTTAAATTATCTTTACGCACTTAATCCTACAAACACTATGCCAATAGATACAGTGGCCATATTTCTTTTTGGGAAAAATAAAGTACAAAAATCTGATAGATTCATAAGAATAAAAAAACAGTATATATTTATTGTTTTTCAAACGAAGAGTCAATAAATAAATATAAATATATCATCACGCCTTCTACCCAGAGCTGGGCAAGCTACTTAAAAAAAGTAGCTAAGCTACAGCTACAGCTATTCTTTAAAAAAGTAGCTAAGCTACAGTTATAAGCTATATTTTGTAAAATATAGCTAAGCTATAGCTAAAAGCTTTCGTTAAAGTAGCTGTTAAATATTAAAGCTAGTTTTTTAAATTATTGTGAAACAATTAAATTTGCCATTGTCATATGATCAGTCTTTTGTTATAATGACTGTTAATTTACTATTACGTACATAAATATCAAAAATAGCAAATACCATCTGGCACCTACTGTGTATTTTTGCGTATTAGAGCCAGTTAGAACAGGCAACAAATAGTTATTTTGTGTGGGTTTAGCTTGTACGCATGCGTACTTTGTTGACCTTCTGCTTAAAAAGTAGCTTTAAAAGTAGCTTCAGTTGTTATTTTTAAGCTAATAGAAAAAAAAGTAGCTAGCTACAAGCTACAGCTATATTTTTCACAGTTAGCTAAGCTACAGCTACAGCTAAGGTAAATGTAGCTAAACTACAAAAGTAGCTAGCTACTGCCCAGCTCTGCTTCTACCCAATAGTGGGTGTGGTACTCTGTAGCAGCAGATGTCGTCAGTAAGAGATATATTTAGCGCGTAAAGACCTGACGATATATTTATTTATTTTTATTTTGTAAATAAATTTAATGTAAAGTCTTATGGCCTGCCCTTTACATTTTATGAATATATGAAAATACAAAATGATTGCATGTCGAAATTTGCCATTAATTAATAATAAAATATTATAGAACAAGTCACCAAAATTGGCTATAAGTACCTATCATATATAATTTACAAATTTACATCATATTCATATAAGGCTTGTGATAAAATATAAACCTTTAATTACATATTTCATAATTCGTTCCGTACGGTCCTGTTACAAACTTGATTTGTTACTTTTAAACTCCGGTACTTATCAAGTTATAAATACTAGTATTTCGGACACGAAGATAAATGATTTTCCTTTTAAGTTTCAATGCTCTTTTGAACACCTACGTCATATTATAGTTGTTTGTTCGTTTTCCAAAATGACAGTTCCCACTTCTTAATTCATGCAACTTAAAATTATTTATTTATTTGTTACTCGGCACTTCAGGAATTTAATCCCAATTACAGTAACTTTTTAGTGGAATTCGAAGAAATCAGACGCATTCGTAGTTTTTGTACGTAGAAGTCAGTGATATTTGAATGCACGATCTCTTGCGTGTTAATTAGGAAACGCAAGATGTACCTCGATTTTTTTCATTGATCTATGATTGCCGCCTATACATATACAGACTGTTTCAATACGTCAGGAAAGAATTAAATGGGAGATACTAAAGGGTGATCAAAAGGAATTGTTATAGTTGGCAATACAATTCCAGAGATCTTTTAATTCCACAGTTGGCACAACGTCAGATAAAGGCGGAAATGCTATTTGACATTCCTAATAAATACAAATAGGTTATGTCAGAGTCTGACAGCTAATAGAATTTTTACTTTTCAAGTAATAGAAATACTTTTGAAATAAATGTAATAATAAATGTACTCAAATTTAAATTTTAAATGTCACTGTCAATAATAGGAAATGAATTTATGTATCAGGATTACCAATTTCAAGTAGTTTTTTTTTATTGCCAACTGTAACAATTCCTTTTGATCACTCTGTATATGATTGTACTGATCTCGGAGCATAAAGAATTTTTTTAAATCGCAAAATTATTTGTATTTCACATGATGTATAAATTATAATGAATCTGGTTTCAATTTAACATATTAATAATTTGATTACAACTTTCTTTATTAAAAATTATATTAAGTAATGTTTCAAAAATGAATAAATATTATTTAAAAATTTTAAGAAAACCTTATTGCTAACAACCAGTGGCACTAAAAATGTTGACTTCATGTGAAGTGTTAATAATTTTTCACATTAAAAAAATAATATTATTGATCCGAAATCTGCATATCTATAGTACATTTCTTTCTGTCATAGGTTTTTAAATTAAATTGAAAAAAAAACAAAGTGATTAACAATCGAGAACCTGATTACTTTTATTTATTTATTTTAGAAATTGAAAATCTATATTTGATTGGATATTAGGCTTTAAGTATTAAAAATAAAGTTTAAAACTTTTATTTTACATTTATAGATGCAACTTTACATTGTAAATAACAATAATACATTTTTAACAAAAAAAAGAGTAATAAATATGGGATGGCTAGCACAGTGGTATGAAGTCTGCCTGTGGATCCTGAGGTCCCTGGTTCGATTCCCACAGGCGACAAAGTTTTATAATTTGAAAAAAGCTATCCCTGTGGCTCCTCCACCACTAACATGTTTGGGGGCCGTGATATGACGACTGGTAACCGCACTTCACGCGCAAAAAATATATCACTTACCGAGATCTGCTGTAGCAGAGTGCCACACCCAGTAATGGGTAGAAGGCGTGATGATATATTTATTTAAAAAAAGTAATTGTTTTTTATTAAGATAAATACATATTCAGATGTACACCTCAAAAGTTTTCTTAACTAGAATTATTGTCAAGTTAAATATTTAAATTATGTTGGTACAACTGACAACAGTTAAAAAATGTCTGACAAATTACATTAAATAAAATTTCCCGGAACATAGAATTGTTCACAATTGATACTTTAAACTATTTTCAAGAAAATCAACTTGAATTGTTACAGTTCTCATTTAAAATACTAATTACAATATTTCTCTCATTTGATTTTGGTTTTTTATTCCCAGCGTATTTGCTAATTGCCATTTTAAAATAAAATAATGTAAAAATCATGTTTTTGTTATCGTCCTGATTGAAATTAGTTTAATTTTCGCATTAATTACAAATTAGTTAAGATGTAATTTAACCGTAATGACTGTTCATTAAGCCACTTTTATATTAGATATAATTTAAACGGTAGATAAGAGGGTAGCATACATAATTATACAGAAGTTTTTATAGTATATGCATAATTAAAGATGTAAGTGATAAAACATTGAATATAAACATGTTTACCTATCGTTAAAAGTACTATAATTTATTAGTAATTACTGAATAGATACTAGGTACCGATACAACAAAATGAAAACAAAATATTTACTTAACATGTTTTAATAATTTTATTTGTGAAGAAGTAATATTTTATCCTAACAAGGTGATAAATTCTAACTGCATTGACAGTCGCTACAATTTTATAATTTTCTATCAAGTACAAAATGATTTATATTCGCAGTTTCTTTATACAACTTTTAGAGTGACAGCGATTTAAATTTCGCGCCATGTAGAGATGTTCCCAATAGGATGCGGGCACTCACGTAACACTGTGACGTTTTTGTTACATAAAAACAGCTGTTCGGACAAAGATCACTGCGCCACCTACAAAATGAACTATTTTTTTGTGGCGCGATTTGAAAAGAACGGTTCTTTTCAAATCTTGTTGGACTGCGATCACTGCGCCACCTACAATATGAACTATTTTTTGTGGCGAGATTTGAAAAAAACGGTTCTTTTCAAATCTTGTTGGGCTGCGATCACTGCGCCACCTACAATATGAACTATTTTTTGTGGCGAGATTTGAAAAGAACGGTTTTATTCAAATCTCGTCCCAAAAAAATAGTTCATTTTGTAGGTGGCGCAGTGATCTTTGCCCGAACAGCTGTTTTTATGTCACAAAAAAGGTACAGTATCACGTTAGAGCCCGCATCCTATTGACTATTTTCAACTGTTTATCAAGAATAGTATATTACGGACCATGAACTGTAAGTGACAGGTTTTAGGTCAAGAATGTAGTTTGGGAAATCAAGGGTCGAGGTATCCTAAACATTCGCTACCTAAAAAAATCACTTACAGTTCGAGGTTAGTAAGCTATTTTTTACAATATTTGCACAAATACAGAGTGATCAAAAGGAATTGTTACAGTTGGCAATACAATTCCGAAGATCTTTTTATTCCACAGTTGGCACAACGACAGGTAAAGGCGGAAATACGATGCGGGCACTCACGTGACACTGTGACGTTTTTGTGACGTAAAAACAGTTGTTCGGGCAAAGATCACTGCGCCCCCTACAAAATGAACTATTTTTTTGGACGAGATTTGAAAAGAACCGTTCTTTTCAAATCTCGCCACAAAAAAATAGTTCATTTTGTAGGTGGCGCAGTGATCTTTGCCCGTACAGCTATTTTTACGTCACAAAAACGTCACTGTGTCACGTGAGTGCCCGCATCCTATGCTATTTGACATTTCTAAAAAATACAAAGGTTAAGTCAGGAGTCTGACAGCTAATAGAATTTTGACTTTTTAAGTAATAGAAATACTTTAGAAATAAATGTAATAATAAATGTACTCAAATTTAAATTTTCAAATGTTACTGTCAACAACAGGAAATGAATTTATGTATCAGGCTTATCAATATCAAGTATTTATTTTATTGCCAACTGTAACAATTCTTTTGATCACTCTGTAGAAGGAAAAAAATAGGTTTCAAAATTGACAGCTGTCAAATTGGTGTCAAAATAAACCGGACCTTGATATGTAATATTTACTTACTATTCACGATGGACAGTAAGTAAATATTAAAGTCCTGATATAACCATGGAAACCTCTGTGCAATAAAAGTTGTAGTAACTGTGTTTAAATTAATAGATAACTTACAGTATTGAAAAAAATTAATTTATATTGTTATTGGTTGTTGACGTTTTAAAAAAGTTATTTTATCTCAATTTATTTATTAACTCCATTAACCATTAATTATTTATTCGAATTGAGATTAAAGTAATAGCCTACTATAATTAATAGAAAGAGAATTTAAATTAATTTAAATATGATACGATTTGTCGTTTTTCATTTTACTGCCAGCCATAATAAATGATGTTTAGTAATAATTGATAATGAACGGCATTTAGTTTATTAAACATTTGCATCGTTGGTGGCACTGATATTTACGATGAATGAACATTATCGCTAAACTAAATTGATGTGTCATTTCGTAGTAAATGTTAAAAGCGAACTTTATTAAGTTAATACCTGGTTTTCTCTTAGCAACTTTGCTAACTGTCTGTTTCTCATAAGGATATTCACATTATAGGTTAGGTTACGTTGTAATCTTGAAAGGATGTCATAAGTTTATGATTACTGTGAAGTTATTGTTTTCCGTGTAGTCGTGAGATAGAAGAAAAAACGTTAATCTTAATAAGAATGCGAACCTAGTGGCGCAATTTGAAACTAAGACAAAAGAGCAATTTCATGATAGTTGTATGCTGTTACAAAGGATGTTTCTATTTTAATATTGTTTGTTTATTTATTTTAAATATTTTCCAAGAAAATTGAACCTTATATTTTCTTGCTTCTGTAAGTAAAAATTAATTTTAATTATGTTATATACTTCATATGAAAAAGAATAGTAAATGAATAATGGCATTTATAGGTTATTTGGAAAAATTAAATTTTCTCTAAAAACAAAAAAAAAACACATTAAACAGTAGAAAGTATTGGTTCTAAGTTACTACAAAGATAACCTAACTAGTTATTAAATTACGTATCTAACCTGAAAAATGAAAAAACCTAACCTAACCTAACTAGTTATTAAATTACGTATCTAACCTGAAAAATGAAAATTAATGAACTACTAAAAATATCATAACAAGAAACAATGAAATAATAATAAATAATAATTAATTATGGGGTGGCTAGCTCAGTGGTATGAAGTCGGCCTGTGGATCCTGAGAACCCTGGTTCGATTCCCACAGGCGACAAACAATTTTCATAATTAAAAAAAAACTACTCCTGTGGCTCCTCCACCACTAACATCTTTGGGGGCCGTGATTTGACGACTGGTAGCCGCATTTCACGTGCAAAATATATCACTTACCGAGATCTGCTTCGGCAGGGTGCTACACCTAGTAATGGGTAGAAGGCGTGATGATATATTTATTTTTTATTTAAATATTAATAAAAACTTAGAAAATACTGAAAATATATAAGAATAAAACAAAGAAATACCACAGCCTGTAATGTTACTTCGAATGTTACATTTACGAAAGTAAAACAAAAGTGATCCTTTGTTCAGCTTTTGACATATGGATTTCAGCGCCATCTCTTATTAGTGAGATATCCCAATATTTAATATAATGTAATATTTTAATGCACCCACAGCAAAATGCAAACTGTACGCCTCTGCTCTTGGTGTAATAGACATCAACTTCACTACTTTGTAGAACATTTCAGATAATCTGTTTCTTTATAGATAAACTGCTACTATGAGACACAATAATTAAAGATTAATGAAACAATTACCTACTTCTAGTTGGGTGGTATAATATTTAGTGTAAATCAATGTAAATCCAAGGCTGTTAAATCTACACATTAGGTTTGTGTGAGGTTAGGTTCAGATCTGCGATCAGCAGCGATCATTCCCGATCTCAATCGCAACGAAGCGTACTTCTCAACTTATTTATAGTCCAATTAAATGTAATACGTTACATATTTTCTGAATTTTCCTCCCCTCTCGTCATTTGGAATTCTATCCAAGAGACTCGGTGTGCAGAGCAACACACGGTACTTGTTTTTATATTCCGCGCCATTTGTTCGATCGTCACGTGACCGTGAGACAACAATAGCGCTGCCATCTCACGGGAAAATTATGTACTGTCAGTTTTTGTACTTGATTATTTTACTGCCATTTGTGAGTGACTTTAATGCGAAGTTTATTTTAATTAAAAATAAACTCGAAGATATTTGAATTTTAAATTTGGGTGGACATTGTAACATCTGTTCTTAATTAATATTTGTTGTTTATAAAAAGTTATAAAATTGTGTCCTTGTAAAATAACATAATAATTAATATGTTTTGATGTTGCAAATTATGTATAGATCATTGATTTACATACTTAACTAATTTATTCTAAATCTGTTACAAATAACAAATTATGAATTCATTTGATTAACGAATGAAAGATTAATTCAAATTAGATGTCATGTATTAATTCAATTAAAACTAATTTTCATCCTGTTGTAGGAGGAATATTAATTAATCTTATATACAATTAACCAAATAAGGATGACAATTTTTTAAGCTGTCAAATACAGTAAATAATTTTTAGGTTATGTCATAATTATCCAGCTGTCAAATGATCGCGAATATTCAAACGAATTCATTAGAATAATTTCTCGCACTCTTCGATTATTTTAATAATTAATAAGGCTTCATTTAATAATCAATAATAATCAGATCGAACCTTTTAGAATCCAGTACATTTTTAACGAATCATAATTACAATGATTTTTGCATAATAAATGCAGAAGTTTGTCGAACGTAAATGTATAAATTCATGAGAACCGAGCTCAACGTATGCTTACATTGTAATTTAAAACTTGAGAGATGATTATCATACAGTGAGCGCCATTTTGTTCATATCGAGTTACTAATGTTCAGGTTTACTAAGCTTACTGGAATTATAGATTGAGTTTGTAATAATACGACATCTGGGGAGCAGTCTCTCTAGAAAGTTTAGTATATCTTTTATCTCCAATCTAATTAATTTTATTATAGTAATTCCTCTTGATCTTCTAATGAAAGATATTATTTATAATGCTTGATTTTATCTTCTGTTAGAAACTAACTCTAGATTCTAGATTATAGATAATGCATGAATTTGTCGTATAAATTTGTAATTCATTTAAATTTCAAATTCTAATTTTTCTTGTTTACAAATTATATTTATGATTCTAGTTTAAATTTATAAACCAATTTTTACGAAATATTACAGAGTGATCAAAAGGAATTGTTACAGTTGGCAATAAAAAAAACTACTTGAAATTGGTAAGCCTGATACATAAATTCATTTCCCGTTGTTGACAGTGACATTTAAAATTTAAATTTGAGTACATTTATTTCTAAAGTATTTCTATTACTTAAAAAGTCAAAATTCTATTAGCTGTCAGACTCCTGACATAACCTATTTGTATTTATTAGAAATGTCAAATAGCATTTCCGCCTTTACCTGCCGTTGTGCCAACTGTGGAATAAAAAGATCTCTGGAATTGTATTGCCAACTGTAACAATTCCTTTTGATCACCCTGTATTTATGTAAAGCTAATGTTAAATTCTTGCGATTGAAAAAACAAAAAAAATAATTATTTCTGTCGTAACTAAATTGCATTTCAGTATTATTTCGATGCCCCCTAGTGATATCTAATTACTGCTAATATTTCGTAAGAAACCTATTAATTCCAGAGCCGGTTTCAGAAAAATGCATCGCCCGAAAACATAATCAAAATTATGACAGATTTTCAACGAAACTTTATGATCAATAAAAACATTAAATCATTTCTTAATTTTGAAATATGTTTCCTCACACTCATAAACTAAAGATAAACGTTTAATTAATAGTTATAACCTCAAGGTACATTTTCAATTACGTACAATAAATTGCTTTCAATCCGGACCTGCTTAATGGATAGTCGTTTCCATGACGGATGCTAGTATTTGGCTACCTTAATAAAAAGTTATGTCGGAACTATAATAGGTATCAATTTACCAACGGATCAAGTAACAGAGGGTTAGTTATAGGTAAGAAGATTGTTACTGTCATAGAGATGTATTTAAGACGAAGTGAAAGTGAGGCATCTTGATTCTTGAAGAATGTTGTTATGCACTTCCCTTTAATCAATTTCATTTTTGAAAGTCATAGTTTGTAAATCAAAATAACTGGTTATCTGGGATCTATTAGCTTACTGAATACCGTCATAGTATGATACTTTTATAGTATCATTCACATAGAGCTTAGTAGAGTTGTAATGTAGTGTTGGTAGTATTATAACCTGTAAATTAACGTGTCAAATAATCATATTTTACTTGAAAATATTCCAAATGTATTTCCGTGCACAGCATTTTTATTATTAGAAGAAAAAACTATTGAATAATATTAACTATCAGAGCTGGGCAAGCTACTTAAAAAAAGTAGCTAAGCTATAGCTACAACTATTCTTTAAAAAAGTAGCTAAGCTACAGCTATAAGCTATATTTTGTAAAATATAGCAAAGCTACAGCTAAAAGCTTTCGTTAAAGTAGCTGTCAAATTTTAAAGCTACTTTTTTAAATTATTGTGAAATAATTAAATTTGACATTGTCATATGATCAGTCTTTTGTTATAATGACTGTTAATTTACTATTACGTACATAAATATCAAAAATAGCAAATACCATCTGGCACCTACTGTGTATTTTTGCGTTAGAGCCAGTTAGAACCGGCAACAAATAATTATTTTGTGTGGGTTTAGCTTGTACGCATGCGTACTTTGTTGACCTTCTGCTTAAAAAGTAGCTTTAAGCTACAAAAAGTAGTTTGAAGCTACAAAAAGTAGCTTTAAGCTACGAAAAGTAGCTTTAAGCTACGAAAAGTAGCTTTAAAATTAGCTTCAGTTGTTATTTTTAAGCTAATAGAAAAAAATAGCTAGCTACAAGCTACAGCTATTTTTTTCACAGTTAGCTAAGCTACAGCTACAGCTAAGGTAAATGTAGCTAAGCTACAAAAGTAGCTAGTTACTGCCCAGCTCTGTTAACTATACTCAAAACGTTATAAAGATCGGACTGATGTTATCAAAAAATATAACTAGATGACTGGCATAGGGTGTTGCTACGTTTACATCTAACCAATTTAAAAAAAATTAATTAAAATAAAATTCGTATATTGAAAATGCGATTTTTTTTTGGTTGAACCAGTTGAAAATTGAAAATTTTTAAAATATGGTTCTATATCATTCAGACTACGAGAAATCGAATGCCGTTGAGCGCATCTTCATATCTTTTTTAGTATTTGAGGTACAGCGATTTTTGACTTTTTAAAAAACTCAACTTTGAAGGTCCATATCTCGAAAACTAAAAGAGATATTGAAATGTGGTTTGAACGAGTATATTTCTCATGCTCTAATTAACTTATACTGAAATTTTGAAAATTTTGATAATTTTACTATTTTTTCAAAATTTTCTTTTGCCCATATTTCAAAAAGTTGAAGAGATAATAAAAATCTGTAGTAATCAATGAATTCCTGTCGTAAAAATACATATGTATGTAAAATTTCAGAATGTTTGCACCACGGATAAAATTTTTAGATCAAAAAAACTAAAAATGGCCAAAATTCGTAAAATTCTTAAGGGGTACCCCTTCAAAAATATTCAAAAAACAGTGATTTTTCGTTTTTTTGTAATAAAAACTTTATCGGTCCGAATTTTTGCCTGAAATTTTGCATATCTATGTACTTTTACGAGAGGAATTCATTGGTGTTCACAGATTTTCATTATCTTTTAAATTTTTTGAAATATAGAGAAATAAAAATTTTGAAAAAATTGCAAAATTTTCAAAATTTTCAAAATTTTTATATAAGTTAATTGGAGCACGAGAAATACACTCGTTCAAACCGCATTTCAATATCTCGTTTAGTTTTAGAGATATGGACCTTCAAAGTTGAGCTTTTCAAAAAGTCAAAAATCGCTGTAACTTAAAAACTAAAAAAGATATGAAGATGCGCTCAACGGCATTCGATTTCTCGTAGTCTGAATGATATAGAACCATATTTTAAATTTTTCAGTTTTTAAACTGGTTTAACCAAAAAAATTGGCATTTTCATTCATAGCCATTTTTGCGATCACGACTCCGGCGATAAAAAAAATATATGTTGAGAATCGAAATATGCATAATTATGTAAAAATATATGAGAAATTAAATGGTGAAATCCCCAATTTCATACCTAGTTTCATATTTTTTTAAATTAACCGTAAACAGAAACAAACATGAATATAAACATGTAAATAAATAGTATTTATTATATTTTTCGTTTCATTAATCCTTAAAATTTAAATAAAAGTTTGCAACGGGGTGAATCTTTGGAAACATGTATTTTAAAATTTGTAAATAACATCCGTCGACCCCACTTCAATATCTCCGCGACTCCCGAGAGGTTGCGACCCACACATTAAAAACCATTGCAATAAAGTATTGTAGCAAACTTCAGCCTCGTTAACCCCGGATAATTCACTTAAACAGTGCATATCAATCGAATTTCTATTTAAAATTTAAAGAGCTTATTGAAATACAAAAACAAACATTGCGTCAGAACTACGCAACAATGCCATTAAAAAGCAAACAAAATTCGCCTTCAAATTTTTTACCTTGAACTTTCTTTCTCACCTAACAGAAAAAATACAAAGTTACATACACGTACGCATTCATAATACAACTTTGATTCTCATTCCCTCGTCCAGATTTCGACAGGATCACAACAAAAGAAAGAGAGATATTATCAGAACCGTCACGCAAAAATTCTTAACCGTGCATTTACGATGTTTACTTGTCACACGGCCACCTATTGTGGTGTCGATCATTTTGATTCGCTGTCCTGAGAAAATTGATACAAACGTTTGTCAAATGTTTGTGAATACGGTCAGGTTTATAAAGCCTGGTTTACACTAAGCAACAAGTTTTCGTGCAACTGCATTGGGAGATTTTAAAGAAACACCGTGGCGCTAGTGTTCCAAACCTAGTACCAATAATTTAATATTTTTGACATTTGCCAACTTGTGAAATAGTTCAATTAGCAAATGTAGAATCACCTAAACATAAAAAAAAATACAACCATTTTTTCAAACTGTCAATATCAAAATATGATGGACTGGTACATTACTGCCATCTAGTGAAATTTGAAGTGAAAGTTTCTATTTTTCTTTAGCACAGAATTCTGTGTCTTAAGGCCAAATTTATAGTCGAGACTCACCTTTACCTCATCCTCACCTCACACTCAAAATCAAAGTAACCATGGTAACTAACTCAAGAATTTGCACAATTTGAGTTAGTTGCCTTAGTTACTTCGACTTTGAGTATGAGGTGAGAATGAGGTGAGGGTAAGTTATGACTATGGATTTGACTCTTAGGGCCAAATTTATAGTTATGACTCATCCTCACCTCACACTTAAAATCGAAGTAACTAAGGCTACTAATTCAAATTGTGCAAATTCTTGAGTTAGTTGCCTTAGTTACTTCGACTTTAATGCCAATGGCACACTGGTCGAGGAGCATCAATGAGCGTCGAGGAGCTCATCGATGAAACAACAGAACGCACCCGTCATCGATGAAAAATAGAGGCTCCTCTATTTCCATCGAGGAGTTCTTTGATGAAACGATTGTGTCTCATTTCACACATATTATTGTGTCCCATTTCATGTTAGCGTGGGCTGTCATTTTGGTTTTGCTTTGTGCTAATCTTTCGTGTTTGTTTATTTTATCAGTCAGGATGCGTTCTGATGTTTCATCGATGAGTTCCTCGACGCTCATTGATGCTCCTCGACCAGTGTGCCATTGGCATAAGAATGAGGTGAGGAGGAAATGAGAATGAATGACGACTGTGAATTTGGCCCTTAATTATTACAATAAACAGCTCAATATAGTATGCGGTTCGAATATTTTCCGCCCGAGCGCTGGCATCGCCAATAGGATGTCACCTCTTATCGACATAACCTACAAATTTCAAACCAGTATCAAAATGTATGTTGGCAACACTTTGACAAAACAGAAATCACCATATTGAACGTATAATTGTTGCACAAATTCGAACATAGGTTATTTTCGTTCAATTAGCAATATAGCACAGTGTAAAACGGGCTTAATACAAACTGCAATGTTGCACCGCAAGAATAAATGTGAATAACTCCGTGGCGTTTAGGTTTAATAAGGATGTGGTTTATGTATGATGTGTCTTTAAGTCAGGATTTTACTGAGTTTGAAACAATGTACGTTGCGGTATTTTATGAGTAATTTACAGTGCGTTAAAGCGTTAAGTTTGTTGGAGAGTTAATGCATCGTTAACTGTACTGCTTTGCTTAAATGTCATTTTTCCTTTACGGTAGCATACAAAATGAATTCTTTTGTTTGCCAGCTAAATTGAGGTATTTTGTTCAAGAACATATTTCAAAATATTTATATTTTATGCTTAAAATAAAATAATAAATGAAGCTTAAAACAATGAAAAAGTTCTTACACTGAATTTAGCCATGTTTAAAAATAAATCCGTAAAAATACAATTCCGAAAAAGTGACATTAACGATAATCCTGTTAAAAATAACCCAGGACCTTTTAATCCCAATAAAAAATAACACTTTTCTTGCTGAATGTACAGTAAACATGGGCGTCCGCAGGGGGTGGCAAGGAGGGGCGCCTTTCCCTGGATATTAACTAGAGAGATAACCATGACTTTCGAACACAGGACTTTAACATGTAAAACTATAATTTTGTAATTTCCTACTTCCCTAAATATTTTAAGCAGAAAAGCTTGAAATAAAAGATTTAGGGCATGAAATTCTGCATCTGAACCAATAAACAAAATTAATTTTTCATACTTTGTAAAGGCACAAATTAGAAAATGACGAAAATTACCTCAAAACTATCGGCAGCCATGATATTGAAACAAAATTGAACAAATGTTTGACGTTTTGTCTGTGAAAATAAAAATTTTATTTATTATTTAATTTATTAATTTATTTTGATAGTTTTGACAGATTGAACGTCAAACATTTGTTTAATTTTGTTTCAATTTCATAGCTATCGATAGTTTTGAAACAATTTTAGTCATTTTTAGATTTAAATTGTGCCGTTATAAAGCATGCAAAATTAATTACAAATTTGATGCCCTAAAACTTTTATTTGAAGCTTTTTTGTTTTAAATAATTAAGGAAGCAGGAAATTAAAACAATATGATTTTACATGGTAAATTATAGTATATATATATATATATATATATATATATACAGAGCTGGGCAAGCTACTTAAAAAAAAGTAGCTAAGCTACAGCTACAGCTATTCTTTAAAAAAGTAGCTAAGCTACAGCTAAAAGCTTTCGTTAAAGTAGCTGTTAAATTTTAAAGCTACTTTTTTAAATTATTGTGAAATAATTAAATTTACCATTGTCATATGATCAGTCTTTTGTTATAATGACTGTTAATTTACTATTACGTACATAAACATCAAAAATAGCAAATACCATCTGGCACCTACTGTGTATTTTTGCGTATTAGAGCCAGTTAGAACCGGCAACAAATAATTATTTTGTGTGGGTTTAGCTTGTACGCATGCGTACTTTGTCGACCTTCTGCTTAAAAAGTAGCTTTAAGCTACAAAAAGTAGCTTGAAGTTACAAAAAGAAGCTTTAAGCTACAAAAAGTAGCTTTAAAAGTAGCTTCAGTTGTTATTTTTAAGCTAATAGAAAAAAAAGTAGCTAGCTACAAGCTACAGCTATATTTTTTCACAGTTAGCTAAGCTACAGCTACAGCTAATGTAAATGTAGCTAAGCTAGTAGCTAGCTACTGCCCAGCTCTGTATATATATATATATATATATATATATATATATATATATATATACATAAAATAATAATTAAATTATAAGTTTAAAGATAATAAATTTGAGATGAAACTAAATTTTCTGCAGTATTCTTATGGCCAGCTAGCGACATGTTACCTATCGTAACGATTGAGTAATCTAAGTTTATTAAATATACACCCCTGGAAAAATGTCTGTGAACGCCCATGACAGTAACATACACATACACCAATGTAAATCAATGCTTCTAAAAATGTAGCCAAAAAGTTGCATTAAAGGATTATACCAGACAGACGAAATACCGGTTAAATCATATTTTCGTTTTGTTTGACTATTTATAAAAACATCACGTGCACCCCAACATAATTTAGTTTAAGACAACCAGCCTTTTTCCATTTTTGAACATTTATATAATTTACAAACCATTCATCACAATTTATGTCACGCAGAAGAAATCACTAGCTATAAATAACTCGCGTCTACGAAAACAAAGCAGTATTACTCTATTTCAGACCTTTAAATTCTTGAACAAAACAATAAAAAATCGTCACGAAGCAGACTCATCATTTTGCCATGCATCACGAAGCGAAAAGCTCGAGCTTATGCCTAACTTCACCTTCATAATTCGTGCGCAGAGTTCTCGTAAATAAGAGAGTAGCGTGAATGCAGCAAAAAGACGATGATTATGAAAGAGGATCCACGTGAATTGAACCTGTAGAGCAACTTTAACGGACCGCAGTAAACAAGAGATTTTAGCAGATTGCATTTGGTGTTCGGTGGCTTTGAATCGTTACAAGCAGCACATCTGTCCTCTTCCCCATCTTAACTCTTCTTCTTTTTCTTCTCTCTTTTGCTAGTTTTCAAAGCTGCTTCTTGGTTGCTTCATATGTTGCTAATGTATTACACCAGAAGTATCCAAACTCAAGTCCAATGAATTCCAACTTTGATCGAGTTTTATAAATGGTAATTTTTTAAATATAAACTACAATAATAGCAAAATATGAACAAAATGCTAAATTTATCTACTCAAAACAATAATTTTTTTTTTTGTCTTACATTCGTAAGGAAGTCATTATTGGCCAGTTGCTCCAACAAAACTTACATTTTAAGCTAGGTTTAATTAAATAAAAGTATGATTAAAAGGAATTGTTATAGTTGGCAATACAATTCCAGAGATCTTTTTATTACACAGTTGGCACAACGTCAGATAAACGCGGAAATGCTATTTGACATTTCTAATAAATACAAATAGGTTATGGCAGGAGTCTGACAGCTAATAGAATTTTGACTTTTTAAGTAATAGAAATACTTTAGAAATAAATGTAATAATAAATGAACTCAAATTTAAATTTTAAATGTCACTGTCAACAACAGGAAATGAATTTATGTATCAGGCTTACCAATTTCAAGTAGTTTTTTTTATTGCCAACTGTAACAATACCTTTTGATCATTCTGTATATCGAATATTTGACAGTAATATTTATTATTCCATATGACATGTAATTTACGGGGACGCTAGCTCAGTGGTATCAAGTCGGCCTGTGGATCCTGAGAACAATTTTCACCATTTAAAAAAAACTATCCCTGTGGCACCCCCACCACTAACATCTGTGGAGGCCGTGATTTGACGGCTGGTAACCGCACTTCACGCCCATAAATATATCACTTACTAAGATCTGCTTCGGCCGAGTGCCACTCCCAGTAATGGGTAGAAGGCGTGATGATATATTTATTTATTTTTATTTACATATAATTTCGATTTGCTTTTATTAATTTAAACCAAGTTTAAAATTTAATATCAACTGACAATATCGCATCAAATATTTGATAGCAATGTAAAGTCATCATATGATATTTTACTTTATTTAAGTCAGATTTAAAATTTAAGTTTTATTAAGTTGGTACAAACAAGCATAAGTAACTAAAATTCATAAAAATAAATTCAAAATGTCTAGCTACATAATACTGATCATAAAATATCGAAAACGGTAATCACAAAATATAAAAAGATGTTATTATCATATCGATCTACTGTAGATAATGATCCAGATATAGAATAGAGAAGAAGAGCCACGGTAATCGAACAACTAGCGTGGTAGTTGCTTGACATTGCACGCCGTAGATCGCGGGTTCGAATCCACAGGATATAGATGTTTGTAATATATTTGTAAGGCTTAGGTGGATGAACAACCCTTGGCTGAACCTCTCCCTTGACCCTAAGTAGTCAATATAGCCAAATAAATAAATAAAAAAAAAATTGACAGTAGAAAAATACCAATATTTAGTATCAAATTTTATCACCAGATGTCAACTGAAATGTATCAAACGCGAATAAAACACAATGCGGCCAAAACGAGAACTAATGTTAGATTTCACTCTTCCTTAGATTTCACGTAAATTTGACTTTTTGTATTATTTCGTTTTAAAATACTGGTGGTAGTAAATATGTTTCTTCGTGTATTAAACCAGAAGTTTCCAAACTCAAATCCAACGTGTTTAAATAGCTTATCATGTTTTATAAATGGTAATTTGTTCCAAGATAAATGTCGCTTTTATAAATCTAATAATACATTTTTATTTTCATAAAAAAATCTTCGGAGTTTCTGTTGTGATTTATGGAAATTTTAATCTACCTATTAGTGTAAAACGACAAGTTGGATATAAACATAACCTCAGAAAAAATATAACGATACTTGTTTCCAGTTCAAATCTCCGTAATTTTTTCTGTATTCGTAGCGTTGTGTCGTTGCGTATGGTAGTTTCAACCAGGTTTAAAACCTGTTATGTGAATTCTTTTAGATCAAGTTTATGAATTTAAGCTGTATAGGAACTTATGAATGGAGATTTAGAAATGATGTGAATTAATTCGTGTTGAATAGAGGAGATTTTTTTGTTAGACTTACTTTTGTGTACAGTACTGTAGGATTAAATTTTAAACGCTTGTATATTTAGACTGTTTTAAAACGTGTACTTAGCTTTATGATTTGTTGGAACATAACCTGAAATATTGTGGAGAATATCGTTCGTAAATTACGCATAGTCTTCTTTTGGAAACAGATATGAAATCTATGATATGTGTCGCTAGTGTCGTTTATACAAATGTAAGTTGAATTTAAATATTGTTATATAAATTCTAATTTATTCAAATTAAAACGCAACAAGATATAATTATACACATTTATATTTAATACAAGATTAAATAATGGTACATATATATATATATATATATATATATATATATATATCACCAAATTTAATAAAATTCTTGAACCTGTTTTCATTTGAAACATAGTTATAAATAATATTAAAAATGGTGTTAGCGTTAATCCTTTTTATGAATCTGCCTATTAGGAATTAGAAGTGCACTTCAGTCCTAGAAAAGGAAGAATAAAATAGGTCATTTACTTCCGGAAGTGCGAAAAGTAATTTGTTTCCCCAGGCAGGGAAAATAAAGCCATACCCATGGCAACTGGAAAACAACGATGTGATTTGACATTAGTGACATCTACGAAGAGAATAATAAATCTTATCTAAATTTATGGAGTGGCTAGCTGAATGGTATGAAATCGGCCTGTGGATCCTGAGAACCCTGGTTCGATTCCCACAGGCGACAAACAGTTTTCATAATTTCAAAAACTACCCTTGTTGCTCTTCCACCACTAACATCTTTGGGGGCCGTGACTTGACGACTGGTAACAGCACTTCACGCGCAAAATATATCACTTACCGAGATCTGCTTCGGCAGAGTGCCACAGCTAGTAATGGGTAGAAGGCGTGATGATATATATATATATATATATATATATCTAATTTATTTCTGAAAATTTTACTTTTTAAAAGGGTGTTAATACAAATTATATGTATAACTCAGGAAGTGTCAATCTTTCTTTAAGTGCTATATAAACTTCGCCTTTGGCTCGAGAAATGCAGCACTTTCTGAAAGAAATGTCTCACTTTCTTTCTTTGATTTACAAATATCTAGTATTATTATAATCAAAAGATGCAGTTTTATAATATGTATCAGTTTTTACTCCTTTGTTTCGTTTTGTTGTGTCTGTAACTTGTCACACAAATTTCTGATTGTGAAAAGTTCCATTCCGGTCCTGTGCCGCGACTGTTTTATGCTCGCATCTTTGAACACAGGACTGAGAGCTGCTCTTGCACATAACACAGAGCAAGAGCAAGACTTGGACTTGCTGCCCTCACTTTGATTGAGAGTTCACCGTTGTTCTGCAAACAATCCAGCTGAATTCTTTTTGCCGTCGCGATTTTTTTATTCCTTCAATGGCGTCTTCATTCCTCATGCTCTTGAATTCTTGTTTTGCTTTTGTTTTTCGATAGAGTTTTTTTTATTTTTAATCGGTTTAATGGAATTAATTTTTGATACGCGATAGTGGTTTTAAGATTTGAGTGTTGGTAGTTAGATTTCTTTTAAGGAAAGATACATTTAATCTGATTAGGTACTGTCGAAATGTTCTTAATATTTAAAGACTCAATTAAGGAAACAGGAAGCGGGAACAGCTTTCAAGAGAATTATTAAATTACGCGTAATGCTTTTATCAAAATAACTACCTACCTTCGCAGGTATTATACATTACTCGGAAATACAGAGTGATCAAAAGGAATTGTTACAGTTGGCAATAAAAAAACTATTTGAAATTGGTAAGCCTGATACATAAATTCATTTCTTGTTGTTGACAGTGACATTTAAAATTAAAATTTGAGTACATTTATTATTACATTTATTTCTAAAGTATTTCTATTACTTAAAAAGTCAAAATTCTATTAGCTGTCAGACTCCTGACATAACCTATTTGTATTTATTAGAAATGTCAAATAGCATTTTCGCCTTTATCTGACGTTGTGCCAACTGTGGAATAAAAAAATCTCTGGGATTGTATTGCCAACTATAACAATGCCTTTTGATCACCCTGTATTATAGTTGCTTTCCATAAATAATAATTTATTAATCAAGATAAATAATAAATTAAGATAGATTCTCGCCAAAAACTGTAGAATGTGCGCATATTAATGCTGCAATTTATCTGCACTGGCAAATATATTCGTTGTTTGGTTATAAAATGTAGTTTTTTTTGTTTCTCATAATGGTGTTGGTTTCAGGTTACTTCGGCAAGTATCTGAACAAGTACAACGGCTCGTACATTCCTCCGGGTTGGCGTGAATGGGGCGGCCTCATCATGAACTCCAAGTACTACAATTACTCCATCAACATGAACGGCAAGAAGATCAAACATGGCGCTGACTATCAGAAGGTAAGATATATGAAAATTATACAAAGGTTAAAATCCCTAGATTACTTAAGTACCGCGATTTGCCGCTATTTTGAGCTGAATTCCATTTGCCATTTGGTTCACTTAAATCAGTTCAGATAAATTCGACACATGACCAAATGAACTGAATTAAGCAAACTGATGCACTTATTTCGATGAATTACTTCAAAATAAATTAGAATCTGCAATTCTAGTATAGGAAATAAAGTCAGCGAAGTAATCCAGTGTAATAAATAAGTGGTCTGATTCAGTAAATGTAAGCTAGATCTGATCCAAATGGCAAATGGAATACGCTTTTGGTTTCAAATTTAAGCGCCAAATTTAAAATTAAGGCAGCTTGTAAACAGCTGTTTGCCATTTTGTCTCCAACGACAACCTTCATGCAACTTAAGTAATCTTGGTAAATGATATATTTTGCGCGTAAAGTGCGATTACCAGTCGTCAAATCACGGCCTCCAAAGATGTTAGTAGTTACAGTTAGTTTTAATATAAGGAAAATTGTTTGTCGGCTGCGGGAATCGAATTCGGGTTTTCAAATGCACAGGCCGATTCGATATCACTAAGCCAGCTACCCCATACTTTTATTTATAAAAATGATTATTTTCAATAACACTAAGGTGGAAAATTTTAATCTAAAAATATTCAAGGGATGTATATCATGTTGACAGTGACGATGCTTGCCAATAATGGGATAGGCAACACAATTTTTTTTCTCAGTCACAATAAAATTAAAATCTGTTGTACAGAGTGATCAAAAGGAATTGTTACAGTTGGCAATACAATTCCGGACATCTTTTTATTCCACAGTTGGCACAACGCCAGGTCAAGACGGAAATGCTAGTTGACATTTCTAATAAATACAAATAGGTTATGTCAGGAATCTGACAGCTAATAGAATTTTGACTTTTTAAGTAATAGAAATACTTTAGAAATAAATGTAATAATAAATGTACTCAAATTTAAATTTAATTTTAAGTATTTTTTTTTATTGCCAACTGTAACTATTCCTTTTGATCACTCTGTAGTTACCTGGTATAATTAAAAATACGAACTGTAATAATTTGACAGTTAAGGAATCCTACTGATCTTTACAACATCAAAGTAATGTCTTTAGGCGTATTCCATTTGCCATTTGGATCAGATCTAACTTACATTTGCTGAACCAGATTACTTATTTATTTCGCTGGATTGCTTCACTGACTTTATTTCCAATACTAGAATTACCTAACCTAATTTAATTTGAAGTAATTCTCCCCAATAAATGTATCAGTTTGTTAAATTCAGTTAATTTAGTCATGTTGTCTAATTTATCTGAACTGATTTAAATGAACCAAGTGACAAATGGAATACAGTTTTTATTATAAATAAAACGCTAAACCATGTTTCAATTCCTGTTTGAAAATTTGTAGCAACCTGTGGGAAAAAATTCCATGTCTTTGTATTCGTTTTAATTGATACATAAAACAAATTTGAGTAGAAAATAAAAAAGTAATCTAAGACAAGAGTTAAATGTTCGTCGACGTCCACGATAAATTGATTGATAAAATAAGTCGAATGTTTAATTACAAATTCCAGCGATCTCAAGTGAGATAAAGCAAGAAATACAATATTACATTCCACGTCAGTCGAGCGAACGTAAAACATATGAAAACAAAACCATTTACCGTAATTTCTCCAGTTTCTGAACTGAATATATCAATAAATCATTTACGCTTTAACGTGCAATCATCAATCTTTCAACTTGAACATAAAATGGCGCTAGAAATGATTAACTACATTTGACAGATCAATGTGTTGAGGTTATGTTAGCGTTGGTTCCATCTAGCGACGATGGTACTAACTATTTATGATATGGCGTCTTGACATGTTGACACACATAACCTAAATCTCATCTAGGAATCGTGAATCGTGGATCGTTGCTTCGTTGGTTTAAGGGCGTTTACTTCTTGTAACTGAAGATAAAAAGATTAATAAGACTTGATGATGGATAGGTAAATCTATCTTGATAGAAATATTAATGACTCCTGTAGCTATAATTAAGAGTAAATCCTTTTAAGGTGTCGAAATATTTACTTAAGAAATGTGTAATTTCTTCTTATTCCAAATATGATCTTCATTTAGAAATGCATTCAATCATTTCTTAGAACGATTTGCATTTATTATTACATCCATTTTATTACATCTGATAATAAATAACTCAATAATAAGGTTAAACAAGGTTATGATATGAAATTGACGGGAAAATTATAATAATTTATCTTATTAAGACATGAAAACGAATTTGATGAAGTGTTAACCTACATACATAATTTATTTAGTGACAATAACGACAAGAATTAAAATATTTCTTGGAGCTTTTATAAAAACCGACAGCTTTGTATTGTAGAAAGCTAATTTACCTGATCAGTTCAGTGACGGTTATTATATATGGTAATATTCGTCACGATAAATGGCCACGAGAATTCGAAACGAACTAGGAATGTGGTTAATTTAAATATTTCAAATCAGATATACCTGCTTTTAATAAGGAGAACGAAATATTTTAATTTAGAGGGAATGAAACAGATTGAATTGAAAAATTCATATGAAATGAAGAGATCATACAGTAATGAATCTGTTCTTTTAAGTTTTTGTTAAGTGCTACGACTTTAGTTAAATTAGAAAATAGTACCATTTTTTGCGGCGATTCTAATGAAGTTTTTGTTTTTGAAAAAAAGTGCATAGGTGACTAGATCTGAGGAAAAATGTAAAATTTGCGTTTTTTATTCAATCATTGTAAGTCCAAAATGGTGGCAGATAGAAACAAAAGATTAAAATAAAAGTTTTAGATATCAATGCTCTCTTTACATTTTTTTTTTTACTTCTTAGTTTTTGAAATACAAAATAAATAAAAAATAAATATATCATCACGCCTTCTACCCATTACTGGGTGTGGCATTCTGCTGAAGCAGATCTCGGTAAGTGATATATTTTGCGCGTGAAGTGCGGTTACCAGTCGTCAAATCACGGCCCCCATAGATGTTAGTGGTGGAGGAGCCACAGGGGAAGCTTTTCAAATTATGAAAATTTGTCGCCTGTGGGAATCGAACCAGGGTTCTCAGGATCCACAAGCCGACTTCATACCACGGAGCTAGCCACCCCATTATAATACAGAGTGGTCAAAAGGAATTGTTGGCAATAAATTCATTTCCTGTTGTTGACAGTGACTTTTGAAAAATTAAAATTAAATTTGAGTACATTTACTTCTTATTCGTTTTTAAATATATTTTTCTTAAAAATCCTTAAATAAAATTGTTGCTTCCTTCACCCTTCCTTTTATTACTTAACATAGCAATAATCTAAAATATTTCTATTACTTAAAAAGTCAAAATCCTGTTAGCCGCCAGACTCCTGACATAACCTATTTGTATTTATTAGACATGTCAAATAGTACTTCCGCCTTTACCTTGCGTTGTGTCAACTGTGGAATAAAAAGATCTCCGGAATTGTATTGCCAACTGAAACAATTCCTTTTGATCACTCTGTATCTTATTTAAATAACAATGTCATCGTCAAGAAAATTCCTCAATTTATGAGGAGTCATAGAATAGAAACTTTCTATGACATAAAAAAAAATAGAGATTAAAATTCAAATGACGGCAAAATGACAATAATTATTCATACTGTTTTTACTTTCTATTCATTGTTTTCTTATGTAGTGTAGTTCCATTCTTTTTTATTACTTTTTGTTTACTTTGTTTACTATCCAAACATTGTTTGTCATAAAACTTCCCATTATCATTACTTATCTTACACTACAATTATGTAAAAAAATAATCCAGCACTAGTTCTCATCTTGTAACAAAACAAAAACACTCTCGAAACAATACGAATTAGTGACAAAATATCACATATACTTTTCCTAGAATGACATTTCATCATTTCATGGGCGTGCATGTGGGTAGAAACGAAGACAAAAGACAGACGAATTGTTCATACGTAGTGCATACTGCATTCCACGGAAATGAGACAAATGAACAACGGTCTGGTGATGATTACAACAGTAGGCTTTGCATTTTGTTTTTCGGCCCCCGCGGCAATTCGACGCCACTGATAGATCCTATAATTTGGGAACATAAAAATTAACGTTTTTGGAATATTACCGTAAACTAGAGTAGATAGCATTTTTTTTGTTTCTTTGTTAGATATTTTTGAAACAGTTATACATAAATATTAAATGTATGTCTGATGATAATAGTATGTATTTTATGTAAATGCATAGTTACGTATTTATGTCAAACTAAAGAAAAAAGCATAATTATAATATTTATATGTTAGTTTATGACTGACCTAACACGGAAGCCATGTAGAAAATCTAAGAAAGTTAGTTATTTTCTCACAGTGTACAGTTTCCATCTGTTACTATTAATATTATAGAGAAACATATTATGGCTTTAATTACATTCATTAATAAAATTGTCCCTCGTATAAATATGATTGTCCCCGCCCATGGAAAGCATGCCACTGCACCTGAGCAATGTTTCTATTTAATTCGATGCGTATAAGATCTATCTCATCGAGATGCAATTTTATGCAAATATAATTCGCTCAGTTTAAACTTCCCGCTGTACCTAATTCCAAGCGTGTACTTTTACCATTGGACTATACGTTAATGGGAACGCTGATATACTCGTATATTTCTATAGTCCGGTCTGTGAGAGTTTGATTTTGATTGACTGATTAAAACGTTAACATTCTTTCCATACAAACTCGTATATTACTGCTATTTGGAATAAAGGATCGTTCAAAATTGATTTGTGACATCATCTGTACTAGTCAGTGGCACTAAAATAGTTGATTTTAATGATCCTTTTCCGTTTTATTTAATCCTTTTTATGTTTGTTAAAAATTTAAGTAAATATTACCTTACAACCCGATATTCAAAAAAGATTTAGCTAATCTTGGATTTTAGATTAGCTAATGTTATGCTAGTCCGATTTAAAAAAGTTAATTCAATTCACTTTCCGAAAATTAAATAGTAAGGAGATTACATTAAAGTTTATTTAAACTTTTTTGAGATTATGGTTTAGCTAATGGGGTGGCTAGCTCAGTGGTATGAAGTCGGCCTGTGGATCCTGAGAACCCTGGTTCGATTCCCACAGGTGACAAACAATTTTCATAATTTCAAAAACTACCCCTGTGGCTCCTCCACCACTAACATCTTTGGGGACCGTGATTTGACGACTGGTAACCGCACTTCATGCGCAAAATATATCACTTACCGAGATCTGCTTCGGCAGAGTGCCACACCCAGTAATGGGTAGAAGGCGTGATGATATATTTATTTTATGGTTTAGCTAATTTTGTCAAATCCAAAATTCAGGATTAGCTAGATTTTAGCTAAAACTCTTTTGAGAATTGGACTGTTAGAGTTGATCAATATTTCTATTCAGTGAAGTTAAAAAATATATATTTGTACATTTCTAAACATTTTGACAGTTGAGTGACGTTACTGTTGCTCAACTGATATCATATAAATATTTTAGTACAGCTCGAGGCTGAAAACGTTCATACAATAATAAGTTTCATTTCAAAATATGTACAGTAGACATTACAACATTTATAAACCTTAATAATTCAGTACTAAATGAACTTTTAATAATTTATCTTTTACTAATAGTAATTTTTAAGTAAGTAGTTTTACATTTTTGATACTAATTTGCCACATACTCGTATTAGTGTGGTACTTAAGCCCACTGAAAATATTTTAAATTTGTCTGTTTAATATGGGAATTCGATCTTGTGGGACGTAAGCAATGAGATGCAATCTTACGCATTATATACCGGGTGTTCACGCGATAACCGGCCCTGATTACGAAGTGGAATGTGTCGTAGATGATCACAGCTGCATGTAATCCCTCTCCCCCTCTTAAAGCTCGTTAACATTCAATTAAATGTCCAGTCAAAGTTGTAGACATCGATTTCAACGAAAATTATTATTGCTGCATGCAATCAACTGCAGTTTTTATTTTGTGATCTAACTTTTTTTTTGTTTTTGCTGTAAGGCGGGGCCAACGGTAATACATAATAATAATGTTTTACGTAGTATATAAATTAGATCATTAGTATCAAACAGATTTACTGCTAATACCATTTTAGTCTCAGTTTAAATTCCTTTTCCAATAAGGAAAAATTTATAACTAACTGATATAATGTTGAAAGGTTATCCATTACTGGGTGTGGCACTCTGTCGAAACAGATCTCAGTAAGCGATATATTTATGCGGTTATCAGCCGACAAATCACTCCCCCAAAAATGTTAGTGGAGAAGAAGTCATAGGGAAGTTTAATTGTCGGTTGTAGGAATTCAACCCGGGTTCTGAAATCCAAGGATCGATTAGATACCACTTATGCTGGGTTGCATGAAAGTTTTATCGGTTCATTAGCAACTAACGGTTCAATAAATTTCAGAAAATCGCTATTGATACTGTTGCTAGATACACAGTTCTATAACTAAAGAGTTCTTTATTTTTTTCTTGCAACCCAGCATGAGCCACCTACCCCAAAACTATTATCGATCGACAAATAATATTCACTATTACACAAATTACCCCTGTGGCTCCTCCTTTACTAACATCGTTGGAGGCCGTGATTTGACGACTGGTAACTCACTTCACGCGCATAAATATATCACTTTATTTATTTTAATAAAATATTCCAACGAATTCAACTAATGTCATAAAGTATCGAGTCGACCTGTGGACTTGAGAACCTGGGTTCGATTTCCACAATCAACAAACAATTTTCATCACATTATGAGGTCGTGGTTCAGTGGTATTAAGTTGGTCTGTGGATCCTAAGAACCCTGGTCCGATCGATCCCCCAGACAAACATTTTTACCAATTTAAAATTACCCCTGCGGCTCTCCCACCACTAACATCTTTGCGAGTCGTGATATGACGGCTGGTAACTGCACTTCACGCGCATAAATATATCACTTACCGAGATCTGCTTCGGCAGAGTGCCACACCCAGTAATGGGTACAAAGGCGTGATGATATACTTATTTATTTTATATTTAAAATCACTTTCGTGGCTCCCCCTTCATTACCACATTTGAAGGCCTTGATTTGACGGCTGGTAACTGCACTTCATGCGCATAAATATATCACTTACCGAGATCCGCTACTGCACACTCAGTAATGGGTAAGAGGCGTGATGATATATTTATTTATTTTTTAATTAGATATAAAATCGCAATTATTCTAATAATTTTTGCATTATGTTTTTAAATTTGGGAGAAGAATATGAACTATTTTTTGTGAAATAAAGAGTATGTTTGGTTTGAAAATAATTTAATTTCTGTGGGAAACTTTATAATGGAGAAAATTTATGCAAGGGTCCATTTACTTTTATGCGCTTTAAATTTTTAATTCCTCCCTCGAGAATATTATTTTCAATTAGGGAAAGAATAAAGTTAATTCTCCAGTCAGAAAAATGATTCGTTGGTAACGTTTTTCTCCTCAATGGTAAACTTAAACTTTTCTTTATTCGAATTTTAATCTAATTATACACGGTCACGAAAACACAAAGTTCCAAATTAAATTTCTTCTAATTTCAACCCCGTTTCACTCAAACGTAAAACGAAACTTGTTTCTTTTATTCGACGTGGCGAGCCACTGATCTGGCTGATAATTAACTTATGGTCCAGAAGTTTTCATTCACTTTAGCGAGTTTTATTTTGTAAATGAAAGACTTGCCCGTTACCTATTCTCTTTTTTGAAGACATGTTACGTTGAAGCGACTTTTTAAATATTTATCGCGGACACCTTTGAGACAAGTGAATGTTTTTTATTTTCCTGGAAACCAGATAACTTTTGCAGAACTTCACTTGTCGTTACTGTTGCTATTTTTCTTGCGAGTTTTGTTTTTATTTTACTGCTGTTTCTTTCTCATGTTACAAAATGCCTAGAAGTTTTTAGATGGCATTTTAAACAAAGTTTTTACATCTACCATTATTATAAATTTACCATGGTTGTAGATAAAATTGAAATATAATGACAAATGATACAAAAAAGAACTATTTTGTTCTTTAAAATGCAACGTTGCACAGTTAAAAATGTGACTGTATTCATGACTATTAATTATTACCACTTACTTATTAAAATAAACAAATAAAAATTAAAATATATATATCATCACGCCTTTTACCCATTACTGGGTGTGGCACTCTGCCGAAGCAGATCTCGGTAAGTGATATATTTATGCGCATGAAGTGCGATTACAAGCCGTCAAATCACGGTCCCCAAAGATGTTAGTGGTGAGGGAGCCACAGGGGTAGTTTTAAATTAGTGAAAATGATTTGTCGGCTGTGGGGATTGAATCAGGGTTCTTAGGATCCACAGGCCGACTCGGATACCACTAAGCCATTACCCCATATTAAATAAACAATTACTTATTAATCTCTATGGGGTATGTGGCTCAATGGTCGAATTGTGGATTTGAGAACCCAGGTTTGACTCCCACAGTGGACAAACAATTTTCACCACATTAAAATTATCGTTGAGGCTCTCCCTCCACTAACATCTTTTGGGGGCCGTGAATTGACGGCTGGTAACTGTACTTTACGCGCATAAATATGTCATTTACTGAGATCTGCTACGACAGAGTGCCACATCCACTAATGATTAAATAGACTTGATGATATATTTATTTATTTTATTTTATATTAATCTGTGCAATTATATAAACAATTAGTTAAATAATGAAGCGTTAGTTAACAAATTATTAACTACATTTAATCAGCATTCATTCATAACTAGCGATCGACCAAATTTGTCTGCGTGTGATTATGAAATTTTATTCGTTTTTCTGTTTGAAAACCAATTGTCAAATGACTTGACATTTAAGTACAAGTTAAAATTTAAATTTAAGCAATATGGGCCTAATCTGTAACAAAAATTGCTTAGTTTAACAATTGAACAGTGTAATAGAATTTTATTTATTGTTAAACGATGTTCTGATAGGTTGTTTCTTGTTTGTTTGCAGGATTACTACCCAGACTTGATAGTGAACGATTCGATCGCATTCTTACGCCAGAGCAAACGAAACTCGCAGCATAAGCCAGTGATGCTAACGATGAGTTTCCCGGCGCCACATGGTCCAGAAGATTCAGCTCCACAGTATTCGCATCTCTTCTTCAATGTCACTACACACCAGTAAGTCATTTTGTTACTTCTCTTTCTCTTCACCCTTCACATGAACACAAACTTTCAAAATACAACAGTGTTCAAGTTTTCGGATAGCATTTTTATTTTATTTTAATGACAGCTCACTGATAGCTTCGTAAAAAGTGTGGTTAGAATGTAATATTTTTTGCACCCAATTCAATATACATACATATCTTCACGCTATATCCCAACAAATGGGGTAGCACTAACCCTAAAATATAATATTACAGAGTGATCAAAAGGAATTGTTACAGTTGGCAATAAAAAAACGACTTGAAATTGGTAAGCCTGATACATAAATTCATTTCCTGTTGTTCACAGTGACATTTAAAATTTAAATTTGAGTACATTTATTATTACATTTATTTCTAAAGCATTTCTATTACTTAAAAAGTCAAAATTCTATTAGCTCTCAGACTCCTGACATAACCTATTTGTATTTATTAGAAATGTCAAATAGCATTTCCGCCTTTATCTGACGTTGTGCCAACTGTGAAATAAAAAGATCTCTGGAATTGTATTGCCAACTATAACAATTCCTTTTGATCACCCTGTATTATTTCAACTTTTGTAATAGTAAAAGAACGTTATTTCAGAAATGTTATTAATCACCATGACAACTAGTAAAATAGTTATTTATGCATTAATCGTATAATCTTGAGTATGCTCGTGGTGTATATAAAGATTTTATTTTGGTATTGCTATTAAACACTCATTTTACGAACTGGAAATAGCTACAATTTTACACACGGTTATTGATAAAAGATTATAATGATAGCTTCGTAAAAAGTGTGGTTAGAAAGATTTTTTTTATGACAGCATGACAGCAATATGCATAAAGGTAAAATACAGATAACAGATTAAATAATTTTGTTCACTAAATATCTAATTGATAGTAATCTATAGAGTAACCTTTGAAAAGAAGTGTTGTCATTAATTTATCGATCGGCAACAGATAAAATGATAGAGTTAAATAATAGAGGATGTGTATCTGTAGATCCTTGCAATGGCATTAGGCTTAAGATGAATTTCTTTTGCTGCAGCGTAGTATATAAGTTATCGTTCTGTTCAAAGTGGGTATCCATGATGTTCGCAAGAACGTTACGTGCAAGAACAATCAGTTAGTAATACGATATTTCATGATTCAAAATGATAAATGAATAACAGTGACACAGCTACGAATTAATATCTTCTTGTTTTGTTGTGTAATATTTATAGTAGTTATTAATATTCCTAATATCTGAGCGTCGTTTAACCTTGTCGAATTCAATTATTATGAACTAGTTTGAATTAATTAAAAATCTGGTTAGATAATTCATAATCCGATTAATATTTTTTTCTATTTCGATGTTCTTATAGCTCTATAAACGTACTGTAAACACGTTGTCAAGGAGATCTATAAGCGCACTGTTTTTGGCGTTTTTTATTTTGTAGGAGTGGTATGAATGCTATTATATCTGACAGATGAATGATATAATATAACCTCAAAATTGTAAAATGTCGGTGTCGAAATATTACTAAAAGAATATGCTATAGTCATAAAAAATTCAGAACATTCACAATACAGAAAAAATATTGATTAATTGTCAAAAAATTTAAATCTTTTTATTGTTTTTGTTATGAGAAGTGCTACCACCACAACTAATAAAAAAACACCAACTTATATTTTTGAAAAGTCGCAATTTTTTTAATCTAACAGAATTATAAAATTACCTGAATAGAAAAAATAATACTCGTATAAAAAACACGTTTCATACGGCCTTTTATCCCATTCGTCCTTTGTAAAACTGACTCGTGCGCTAATAGTTGGCCTTATGAAACTACAGGGTGATCAAAAGGAATTGTTATAGTTGGCAATACAATTCCAGAGATCTTTTTATTCCACAGTTGGCACAACATCAGATAAAGGCGGAAATGCTATTTGACATGTCTAATAAATACAAATAGGTTATGTCAGGAGTCTGACAGCTAATAGAATTTTGACTTTTTAAGTAATAGAAATACTTTAGAAACAAATGTAATAATAAATGTACTCAAATTTAAATTTTAAATGTCACTGTCAACAACAGGAATTGAATTTATATATCAGGCTTACCAATTTCAAGTAGTTTTTTTTATTGCCAACTGTAACAATTCCTTTTGATCACTCTGTATTTAAATCTGTCTATAAGAATAGTATCTGTAATATATGCATCGAAAACAGTTTAATCATCTTATTTTTCTACCAAATGCAATCAAGAAAATATTTCCATTTTTAGCAAAAACCTAATTAATTTCACGTCACGCCATTTTTCACTAGGAGGGTAGCATTTATCGTGAGTTTAATTACACATGATATGTGTTACACAGCACATATCTTGATGTCGATAAAATATGATCTAGTACTAATGCATACATACACGAGGTTTCTTCGCAGGGGTACCAGCAATCTGTTTCTAATTGCGCGTGATGTGTGGTGCTGGCAGGGCACATCATGCAGTATGCAGTTAACATGCACATAAGTATTACCCTACATGGTTCTTCTATACAGGGAAAGAGTAATTGGTTAGTTAGATAATTGCATACGATGTAAAATCTGTAAAATTCTAGAAAATTTGTTGCGATGATGATAAATTTGATAGCGGGGTACTTGCTTCTTTCTAATATGGTTAGACGAAGATAAGTTGAACTATCGCCTAGTTGATAATTATTTCAATACGAAATTCAATATATTATTGAATTCACTTATAGTTTTCATGCCTGTGTTATTTGTATTTCTTCTTATTTTTGATTTTTTTAATTCTGATATTTTTTATAAAGAGATATTGTTTTTAGCCGTCAAATAACACTCGCAAATGATTTTAACCCTGATCTTAATCCACAATTCGTCGCTATAAATTTGAGGTACTAAAATATAATTTAGTACAGCGCGACCAAAGGAAATGTCCTGCGGCCAAACATGGAACTAAATCTGCATTTCCCATGAAATTTCATTTCATGATACGTAATATACTATTTGTTACTCCCTTTATTAAAATGTGACTACGAACATTTTAGTCACGGCCTGAAATTAACAACTGACATTAAGTACAGACTGAAGTTAGCTTATTGCATCTGTCATTGTAACTTAACCTTACTTTTCAAATATTTAAGTCATAGAAAAAGTATAGTATGTTTTATGAACTCTTTATATAATCGTTTTTTATACATTCGTAACCAAGGAGATGTTTATTCAACATGTTACATAATACAGAGTGATCAAAAGGAATTGTTACAGTTGGCAATAAAAAAAACTACTTGAAATTGGTAAGCCTGGTACATAAATTCAGTTCCTGTTGTTGACAGTGACATATAAAATTTAAATTTGAGTACATTTATGATTACATTTATTTCTAAAGCATTTCTATTACTTAAAAAGTCAAAATTCTATTAGCTGTCAGACTCCTGACATAACCTATTTGTATTTATTAGAAATGTCAAATAGCATTTCCGCCTTTATTTGACGTTGTGCCAACTGTGGAATAAAAAGATCTCTGGAATTGTATTGCCAACTATAACAATTCCTTTTGATCACCCTGTATATTATAATACATCGTATTTCTTCACATTTTGGAGTTTTTAGAACAGATTGTGGCCTAATAATTTTGCAGTAAAATTATGGTAAAAAAGTAACAGTAGCGAAGAACGGAACAAACCACTTGTTTTCGGTAGACAGTCTAGTTAAAGTTGTACTGATTCATTTAGTCATACTTTAGCATCAATAAAAGCGAGAAAATTGCCAAATTATTCTGATTTGAAATTGTCTATTTAGCATGAAGGTCAAAATATGAAAATTACACAATTTTCTTTCTCCTCTTCGGAGAAAACAAGCACATTATCTTAATAAATTTATTGCGCGTTTGTAAGCTCAACGTGATAAAAAACTAGACTCAGCCGAATCTCGATCCAGGGTGCGTTTGATCTGCCCTTCCGGAAAATCGAATTGAATGGCTCGTTAAGTCAACAAATTGGCGTCCCTCCAAGAGGTCGGAAAAAAGGTCAATATAATAAATATAGTTGTTTGCTTTTAAAAAGAAACATCTTGGTACGACTTTGAACACTACAACGTACACTACAAACTTGCGATAGTAAAAATTGATGGCTTGTTAAGAATAAGATTTGTTATTGTTTTTACTTTCTTTAGGATATAACAGTAGTTTCTATGGACTGAAATAATCTATTGAAAATTATGTTTTTAAAGAATTCCTTTACTATTCTTTGGTTACAATAAGAATACAGTTGCAACAGATGTCTCTATAATAGTTCGTAGTGCGTTTTAACATAATAATAAATGACAGCTTAAAAAAATGAAAATGTCAGATTGATGTTGAGGAAAACTTCACTTATTAGATAACAATTGAATTACTCTCCTATTCTAATAACAAATCTCTCCACAACATTTTGTATATTTAGCCCCGTCCAAATTCCACATATTCTTTTCTTATTTTAAAACATATCCCATGCATTCTGCATTTTGACACTGACAACATAGACAGAAAATAGATCAAAATTACAAATTTCGCATTAATTTTAGCGTTTAAACTTATCTTCGTTTTGACGTTTATTCAGGCCAATCACAATCATGGAAATGTACTTCCTATGATACCAAATTGGTATTATCAATAGGCGTATTCCATTTGTCATTTGGATCAGATCTAACTTACATTTACTGAACCAGATCACTTATTAATTTCGTTGGATTACTTCGCTGACTTTATTTCCAGTACTAGAACTACAGATTCTAATTTACTTTGAAGTAATTCACCCCAAGAAGTATATCAAATTGTTTAATTCAGTTCATTTAATCATGTGTCAAATTTATCTGAACTGATTTAAGTGAACCAAGTGGCAAATACAGCTAATATTGCATTCTTAGCGAAATCAAACTATAGAAGTCAGGTTTACAGTGACAAACTGTCAATTTAGTTACAAAAGTTGACAGCTGTAAGTCTATAATTTGTGTGTACAAATTTAACTTTTTATTTTTTAAATGGCAGAATATGGCGGTTGACATTTTAATGATGAACTTGGTACCTTGTTATCAGTCATGATAATAATGGATTTAAGAACTCAAATTTGATTCCCAAAGCCGACAAACAATTTTCACCACATTAAAATTACCCTTGTGGCTCCCTCCCAGCACTAACATCTTTAGGGGTCAAGATTTCACGACTGGTAATCGTACTTCACGAGCATAAATAGTGCCACACCTAGTAATGGGTAATAGGCGTGATGATATGTTTATTTAATTCAAATCTTTGGGGACCGTGATTTAACGGCACTTCACGCGCATAAATGTATCACTTACCAGGATCTGCTACGACAGACTGCTACCTCCAGTAATGGGTAAAAGGCATGATGATATATTTTTTCTATTAAATTGTCAAACTGTCAAACTAGAGAGATGAATAAAAAAGTTGAGATAGACATATAAATTTGCCTGTTACTTTAACCAATCAGAGAACACGATCAAATTTGTCCTTTCGTTTCTATACAGAATTCTTTTTAAAAATTAAACTACTCGTATAATAGTTTCTTATATTCGTTCTTATTGTTCCTCTTTTTATTGAAACAAAAACTTAATAGCTTTCAGCAAACTTATTAATCATTCAAAAAAGTGCCTCCATTTAATTCTCCATCTTAAAAAATTAAAAACAACTTAAATACAAACACATCTTTATTACCTAAAACAACCATAACTTCTGTTACGCATGTAACATGTTCCAGTTACAGTTTTCTTACGCATTATTTACAACACCTGTCAAACTTAAATAAATCAATATCGAAGGTTCGTTTATCATTTGTGATTTTTTTTCTTTTTCCGTGGTCGACTGGCTCAACCTGACAGTATGTTACACGCGCATAGCTGGGATACAATACTTGGTCTTGTATGGTTAAGATACTATGGTACTATATCTGTTTGGTATTTAGAGCGATTATTTATTCTTGTCTGGAAAACAATTGAAGGCTGGGCGTCCTTGCCAACCAACTAGAGTAGGGGGAGAGGGTGGTTAAAGTATGTGCATCACATAGCAACCATAACAAGAGATGATGCAGAGATAACATTATTGCTTGTTTTGTTTAAAGTTGTTTTTTATTTGTATTAGAACTCAGAGCTCCATGTTTCATTTATTTTTTATTTTATTGAAGCTTGAAGCACTTGTCGATAAATTGTTTGTGGAAAAGAAAACAAGCGTGAATGCATACATTTTGAGGTTATATATTTTCATAGTATAGTTCAGTATTTAAATTTTAACCTAAAAATGTTTATTAGTATTAGCTGATATTTTCTGGCTCACTGATGCTGGGTTTCAAGAAAAAAATAAAGAGTTCTTTAGTTAAAGAATGGGCCTTTCAAGACTTTTTTGAATTTTTTATATATTAATCTACGTAATAAAATAATTATACCCAATTTTTTTATTTTTTTTTTAAACTTGTATTAAGCATGATAAAAATATTTAAACTTTCGAAAGAAATGAATATGACGTAGTTGCATCTTAGCTTAAAGAGAGACAGATAAGACAGAGATAAATAACACGTAACTTGTCGTTAGTAGAATCCTCAGACAAAACATAACTAGACGGATAACATCGGCGTTTGTTGTGAGTCAGAAAGGGATAGAATAACTGGTTGGTGAGGCGGGTGCGCGGCAAGGAGCAACTTGCATAACATCAAAGTGTACTCGCTCCTTGCCGCGCATCCGGCGGACCATCAAGTTATTCCATTCCTCTCTGCTTCACAACACTGCATTGACTTGAATACGGCATAATTCGTCTAGTATTATACGTCATTGGTAGAATCGTAGAATGATGAATGCTTATTTCTTCTTCGTCTTCTTGAGCACCGACAAACGTTTCAGACAAAGCTCTGTGATTGGCTTAATGCAACTACGTCATTGCAATATGGCAGTGCGAACGTTTTAAATTATTCAACTTTAACTTTCATATTTCAGCAATAAAGATATCATTTATGGTATGATTTTATATTGTATTAAATATGATGTACGGTCAAGAATTTATTTTAATAAATATATATTAAAAAGCTCTACCACTTGAATCCCCCATTGTTTATCTAGCAACAGTATCAGTAGTGATTATCTGAAACTTATTTCCAATGAACCACTCATGTGTTTTAGCACTAAAAGCGGGCTTAAAAACTTCTTTTTGGCCCTAGGGCCATAAAAAAATCATTTCTAAGGATATGTAACTAAAATGACAATTTTTGTTTATTGTGAATACTTGATTCTGCAAAATGTCATTTTAACATATAACTCATTTACATATTTTAAACTTTTAAACATATAATGTTGTGCATAAAATATTTTATGTACCACGGATGAAATTAGCATTTCTGACCCTGAGCGCCTCGTGCTGTTAACCATGCTACGGGCCAGAAACGTCTGTTTTCACCCTTAATACATAAATAATTAATTATTTATTGAAATTAGTAAAAAAACTATAAAGTAACCGCAATACAATATTACTACAAAATAATTAACTTAATAATGCGATTATTTTATATTAATCGTATAGTGTGAGGTTATGTTCCAAATAATTGTCAAACGGAACCAACCCAAAGCATAGAAAGAAACAAAATATAAAATAATTTTATTATTTTCTGTAATGTCGAAGAAGGCAAAGCAAACATATTGTGGTTGAATGCACACAGAAACCACAAGTACATTTGCACTTAAACAGCTTGAATTTAACAGACACCATCAAATTTCCATACACATCCCTTATATAAACACCAGTCGTGCCACCCTCAGAACAATTAAACGCCCCAACCCGCTACTAAAACAACCACAACACTAAAAACTTCAGACAACACATATAAAATGCAACCAAATTGCACAAAACTAATTATACGAAAACGCACAGCCGTCTTGCAAACAAAATTCTCGCACTTTAAGAACAGGGGGAGATTGTAATTGTTCAAGGGCTGAAAATTTGTGCCATCATCGTAAAAGGGAAGTTGCACCCTGCTGAAATATGACAGCAATTATAACGCAAAAGCTTTGCGCCCTCGAGTAAATCGCACTGATGAATATCTCTCTGCCAATAATGGTTCAGAATTCGCTTTTGGTATTTGGATTCTGTGAGGCTTGTTCGTAATTCTGATGATTTGGAGAGCTATAAAGAGGGCAGTGGAATAAGAACAGCATAAATCAAAATTAATCAAATCAATTATTGGATGTCGTTCGAGGTAATGGCCCATAGATGGCTTTGTCGGGGTCGAGGACTTTCAGCAATTTTTACTAACTTTCAAACAGATTGAGTTGATAACTTTGCTATTGGGATATTTAACTATACATCTCTCTCGTTTAATAGTTTGACGATTTATGCGGGAAATACGAAATAACGGGTGTATAAGTCTTGGCGTCTTGGGTGGCTATGGGCTGTGAAACACAGAGAGTTAGGGTGCAAAATGATGTCTCATTTATTCCAGTGACAGAAATGGATTTTTTAATAGATTATGTCATGATAGACATGAAAAAAATAAAATTAGATTTGGGAACGGGTGGCAACTATTGATGTCGCCGATGTGAATGCACAGATTTTAAGGTTGGTTGTTGATCCCTACACCAGTCCACTTTCAGAGCTTCTGTCATCCATAAGCAACCAGCAATAATTTCTGTCAATAATTTTTTGTCATGTATTCGTCGTGAACAAGTAGTAATATGTCACACGACATCATAAAAATTGCTTACTTTGACCGGTTTTGTCGCGCATGCGTCATCGGCCAAAACTTCTGTCTATAATTTTTATTTTTTAATTATACCAAAGTTGTTTAAACTGAAAATTAACCTGTAAAAAAATTGTCAACAACTACCCTTCAAATCGGCGCAATTACATCGGCGCCATCTATAGTTCCCGCCCGTTCCCAAATCTAATTTTATTTTTTTCATGTCTATCATGACATAATCTATTAAAAAATCCATTTCTGTCACTGGAATAAATGAGACATCATTTTGCACCTTAGCTCTATAACTAATATGTCTGTACTTTATTCATACAATTTAACCTTAAATAAAATGTCAAACATCAAAATGAGGAAAGTGTAATTCCATTTTATTTCGCTGACTATTGTGAAAATAAGACTTCACTATAAACGTTTTTTTGTACCTGAGTAAACATTTTACTCTAAAACAGTTCAAAAATAGATTATTGTTGTACTTTAATTGATGTCAAATATATTATAACGTTTAAGGTTAAATTATATGAGTAAAGTACAAACATGCGTTTCACAGCCCATAGCCACCCAGGACGACAAGACTTATTGAACATCCGTTAGTTTTCGATGCAACATTTTGATATATTATGTTTAAAATATCATTATGGGGTCGCTAGCATAGTGGTATGAAGTCGGCCTGTGGATCCTGAGAACCCTGGTTCGATTCCCACAGGCGACAAACAATTTTCATAATTTCAAAAGCTACCCCTGTGGCTCCTTCACCACTAACATCTTTGGGGGCCGTGATTTGACGACTGGTAACCGCACTTCACGTGCAAAATATATCACTTACCGCGATCTGCTTCGGCAGAGTGCCACACCAAGTAATGGGTAGAAGGCGTGATGATACTATATACATATTTTTTTTTAAATATCATTACCATGGTTGATAAAGATGTATCAAGTTCATTGTAAGGTTGGCCGCCATTTGCTGATAAATATAAAAAGAAAAACAATTAATTTGTAGTTTTAGTCACTATTAAACTAAACTAAATTAAATTGATAGTTTGTTCTGTTCTAGTAACAGAATTCTTCAAGAAAATGTACTATAGCTTAAGACCTGTATGGTGTCATGATTTGACGGCTAGTAATTGCACTTTGTGAAAATACCAATCAAGATCAGAAAAGTATAGTAATAGACAAAAAATGCGTGCTGACATATTTGTTTTTTAAAAACTGTTGACATGTTAACGAGATTTTAATTTATGAAGTTCTAACTTTTATAGTAAACTATGCCATGATTACGATTTATTTAAGCTTGTTAGTTGAATGAAATGTTGTGTTTTGATAATGAAGCGTAAAGATTAATGAAATTAATTAACAGTTAATTAAGACCGCGTTAAGACATATGTCATTCTCACAAGACAAACAACTGTTCATTTACGAGTAGATTTTAGAAAATCTTATCAGTCTAATTAATTTATTTTATTATTATTAGATTTTTAATTCATAAGAATAATATTATTACAATAAATAGTTCAGATAATTTCACACTTATTTATTGTACAATTATTATCCTTTTTTAAAAAAAAGTAATTATAGATATTTAATTTTTCTGCTTCGGCAGAGTGTCACACCCAGTAATGGGTAGAAGGCGTGATGATATATTTATTTATTTTTTATTTAATTTATATTATAGTTGAATAAATTAAACGAACTGAGAATATATGCCTACCGTTACAACGAAACAGAAGTATTGATTAACAACTTGCGTGGATTATTTTCGTCAGTCAAGAATTAATTAATCATCTGCTATTTTGAGTAAATTTTCTATGAATCATGAAACAATAACTTCATTAAAATTGCTAAATATTTATATACTTGCGTGCTCAATATCGCGTGTATACTGCACATAAATTAAAAAAATATTCCTGTGAGTCAACTTCTTACGTTTTTATGCAACGAATGACGATTTAAAATAGATTAAATCATTCTTAAAATACTTTGTCATTCCTTCTTTTATAATAATTTTTAGTAAATTATAGAAGATTAGACATAGCCAGAGCTGGGCAAAATCACGAACAAAAGGAATTAAATCACAATTCACAAATCAAACAATTATTTTTTTGTGACAATTCACAATTCCACTTCATTTTCAAAGTGAATTAATTCACAAATCTAAGTGATTTGTGCTTTATTTATGTGAATTATAAATCACAAGCCTTTTTGTGAATTGGGGCTTGAGGCTTGGGGCTTGGGGCTTGGGGCTTAAATCACATTTACAATTACTAAATATTATTAATTTATTTAATATTTATTTTTTTTAAATATTAGGTGCATTATTATATACCAAACATATGTGCACAACCGAATGAAAACAGATGTAAGTAGATACGAGATGTGGCTATTAAATAATGAGACTGACGTTGTTTTAACATTTTATTTTGATTTCATACCTATTTACTCATTATCACCTTCATTATACACCCCTCCTATCCTTACAACGCTCCATGCGAATCTTCCATTGTTCGAAACAGTGCTGAAAGTCTTCTTCTGTCAGCTCCTTCAGAACGCGTGCCGATCTCTCTTTCAAAGCTCAAATCTTGTTGCTATTAAGGCAAATTTGAATTAAGCCCTTTCATTTGAATTAAGCCCTTTCAACTGAATTAAGCCCTTCCATTTGAATTAAGCCCAGAGAAATGATTTAAGCCTTTTTTTAGCTCTAAAACAATTCACAAGCCCAAATCAATTTCTTTAAAGGTCTTAAGTCACAAGCCTGATTTGCGAATTTTAAAAAAAGGCTTAATTCACTTGATTTAAATCAAGAAATATGATTTAAATAAATTTATAATTCCTTTTGATTTAAATCATGCCCAGCTCTGGACATAGCAACAAATAATTTATATATACTACCAATTTATATTTTAAAATAACGATATGATTAAATATAGTATTGCGCTAATAGACCTGTGAGAAAATTTGTAATTATTTTAATAATAAAGTGTAGACTACAAAGTATTCTGTAGATAGTTTAGATAAAATTTTCATATCAGGCTCATTTTATTATTAATTATATATTTCAAACTATTATGACTAATTATGCTATTATTACCTCATTTCATACAACAATTAGGATAATTATTCTCGTTTAATTAGATCTTAAATTTAATTTATTATGCATTTACAAGTAATTGATAAAAATGCGTCATTAAATTCAAGTACAGTAATTCTCAAACTTTTCTAAAAAAATAAAATATATGTGACGTGCATGAAAGTAAACTAACTTGTAATTAGGAACTAGAACTAATATTCTCAAGTTACGTTCCTGTTTAAAATTCCAAAATGGCTGCCATACACATTTTATGCTTATATATTCATTAATAATTTTACTACAGTATTTCTTGGTTTAAGAGACAGAATAAATTTACTTTCACAGTAAATGTATTTAAATTAACAAATTTGAATCAATTTTGTTAATTTTGTGGCATATGTACGAACTATCAAAAGTTCGACTGAATAAATAAACTTTGAAACTAAATTAATGTGTCATTTCTAAAACCGGCAGAGTACAATTGCACGTTAACAGTTTATTATTATTAAATTATTCACACTCTCCAAAGCATATTTTTGCACAAATTTGATATTACATTTCCCACAGCCGACAAACAATTTTCACCACATTAAAATTTACCATTGGTAATAGCATTACGCCAAAGTGCCACACCCAGTAATGGGTAAAAGGCGTGATGATATATTATTATATTATTATTAAAATTACCACTGTGGCTCTCCCTTCAATAACATCTTTGGGAGACCGTGATTTGACGCCTGGTAACTGCACTCCACGAGCATAAAAAATAGATCACTTACCGAGATCTACCATATTTTTGCATTTATTTGATATTACATTTCCCATAGCCGACAAACAATTTTCACAACAAAATTTACCATTGGTAACAGCATTACGGCAAAGTGCCACACCCATTAATGGGCAAAAGCCGTAATGATATATTTTATATACGAAATACAATGGTAAATTAAATTTATTAAGATAGACATAAATTAAAACTGCCGGTATAATGTGGATTCATCAAAATTGCACATACGATAGGTTAGGTGCGTTTTTTGTTCGATTTACTGCAACTTTAAGTTTGTATTTCAGTTGTAAACGCTGGTTTAGGATAACTCGTTTTCATTACTAACCAAGAAAATATACAAGCTTTTCTTCTACAAAGTGCAATTTGATTCCCAGAGGTGCATTGTGCTGTTTGAATAATAAAACGTTTCCTTGTAGGAAGCCGTGTTGTTGTCATAAATGAATCTTTCCTTATTACTGACCCTTAGGCTTTAGGTAAAGCTTTTAGCTAATCATTCTATCCACGGGTCAGTCGTGAGTCCGCCACGCCAAGTCACAGTTAGAACATCTGAACATCCAGGTTCCCTTCTCGACTGTCACTTGTCACAGTTGTCAGAGATGCCTGCGATCTCGACATCTCTAACCAGTATATAACCTCTCCGCGTTCCGTGTTAGTGCTTTCATCTCTATGTTGGCATTATGCATCTTTTCAGAGTCGGCGGCAAGAAATAATTCAAAGAGAGAAGAAACTTTTGTTTCCGTTAGGTTCGTTAGTGATCTAATTACTTTTAACCAATTTGCAATGCAACCAAGGTTGAGATAAGAAAATAAAAATATAATATATATATATATATATATATATATATATATATATATATATATATATATATATATATATATATATATATATCACGCCTTCTATCCATTATTGGGTGTGGCACTCATCCGGAACAGCGCGTAAAGTGCGGTTATCAGCCGTCAAATCACGGCCCATAAGATTGTTAGTGAAAATTGTTTGTCAGCTATTGGAATCGAACCTGGGTTCTCGAATTCACAGGTCGACTCGATATCACTGAGCCATCTACCCCATAAAATAAGAGGGAAATTAAACCCCACGCATTTTACCCATTACTGAGTGTGGCACTCTGTCGGAGCAGATCTCGGTAAGTGATATTTTTATGCGCGTAAAGTGTGGTTACTAGCCGTCAAATCACGGTCCCTAAAGATGTTAATGGAGGGGGAGCCGTAGAGTAATTTGAATGTGGTGAAAATTGTTTGCCAGTTGAAAGAAATCAATATTCATTAGCCGA
The DNA here is from genome assembly GCA_911728475.2 of Pterostichus madidus. Lineage (NCBI taxonomy): Eukaryota > Metazoa > Arthropoda > Insecta > Coleoptera > Carabidae > Pterostichus > Pterostichus madidus. The sequence goes on along the minus strand of OU452313.1, from coordinate 5,234,701 downwards.
CCACTGAGCCACCTACCCTCTTAACAATAAAGAATCGAGAAATAGTGACAAATTAATTAATAATCATTGTTGTCAATAATTTGATTAGAATTTTTTTTTTAATCTAAGTAACACTTGATATTTAAGAGATGGCGGTGTAACTAGCTAATACTGTAATTTTGTTTTGATAAGTTATTTTCGCACACGTCATTAGAAATAACTATTTATCTAAAAAAATTCTAGCCCATACAGTTTTAGCTAGAATCTAGCTAACCCTGAATTTTGGATTTGTCAAATTAAGCTAAACAATAATTCCAAAAAAGATTAAATAAACTTTAGTTTAATCTTCTTACCAGTTAGTTTTCGGAAAGTGAATTGAATAACCTTTTTTAAATCGGACTAGCATAAGATTAGCTAATCCAAAATTCAGGATTAGCTAAAACTTTTTTAAGAATCTGGCTGTTCAAGTTATAAATTTTATTCTCAGATATGTTCTGATAAGAACAATTATATTTTTCAATAAAAATAATGTTATTTTCTCAAGTGGGGCAGAGGATATCTTCATGCACGCCCATGCACCTCGTTACAGCGGCTACCGAGCAGCGAGTAGCTCTTCAAGCGCTGTGAATAATGAATGCACCCGCGGTCGCATAATCGCGAGAATTCGGGTTAAGCGCCTACATTATTAAGCATTTTAATCTGCAGACAGCCAGCAGGATATCTCCCGAAATATTCAACCGTTTTGTGTGAATTTTTACAGAATTGAGTGCTCAGCGACGGAGAATAATTGACAGAATTTTTGAGAATGTTACACAATAGAGCGTGGAAATAATAAGCGTTGAAAATGGGATGTGATGATTTTCATCTTGGAAAATTTTAATAATACTTGGGAGTTCTAATAATTGAAACCCATTTCAAAATGTGACATCTACATAACATGCAAATTAAACCGTCGGCAGTACCAACTTCCAATTTTCTTTTGTTTTTAAAAGAGAACATCTTGCCTCAAGCAAACATTTCTGTCATTGTTATCAATAATTATGTATATGTTTTGTTTTCAGTTGTTTTAAAAATACTATGTAAATTTGAGGCCTGCAGCTTTACAAGTACCAATTAGGGGGCTCATCTCGCCATACGGTAAACGGGTGTACAAATTGAATAAATTGGTCCCACACCTGAAACGGTGAATTGAGTTGGCCCAAAGGGGACTCATTTGCATACCGTATAATTGCAGATGGAATCTTGATTGTTGTTATTTTTTACATTGAAATGAAAGCTGGGTAAATGAAAGTTGCTTTTTATCAAAAAATATTTTTATTGGAAATAAAATGCATTCCTACATTATTCTGCTTTTCACTTTACAGTAATTCTACTGTATATTTTTTAAATCGTCATCTTATTATAAATATTGTAAACTACATAGTTGAATTTGACGTATTCCATTTGATATTTGCATCAAATTTTACTTATGGCAAATTTTTCTTTTCCATTTTACTTTGGGATAGTAGAACTGATCATATAAATCCTCCTAATGCTCGATTTTATAAATAAATAAATATAAAATATAAATATATCATCATGCCTTTTACCCATTACTGGGTGTGGCACTCTGCCGAAGTAGATCTCGGTAAGTGATACATTTATGCGCGTGAAGTGCGGTTACCAGCCGTCAAATCACGGTTCCCAAAGATATTAGTGGTGGGGGAGTCACAGGGATAATTTTAAATTGGTGAAAATGTTTGTCGGCTGTGAGGATCGAACCAGGGTTCTTAGGATCCACAGGCCGACTCGATACCACTGAGCCACTACCCCATAAGTTTTATAAATGACAGAATAAAGTTAATTTCATAGTAAATATGTTTAAATTAACCAATTCTAATCAATTTTATTTACTTTACGGCATATATAACATTACTGTCAAAAAATCGACTGTCATACCTAGGCTTGCCACCTCTCCGGGTTTGACCCGAAGACTCCGGATTTCAGTGAGTTATCTCCGGGCTCCGGGTTTAATTATTATTTCTCCGGTTGTGTAAAATTGAATATGTAGTGTGCTATGTAATTAGTTGTCCAGGACAAATCTGTCTCACTTTCGGAATCTTCTACGCCGCTAAATTATTACATTTTTATCTTTGATGATCTTCTACATCTTACTGTTATCTACTTTAATTTCTGTCACTAAATCTTCTAATTTCTTGATTCTGTCCTCATGATTTTAAGGCAGAATGTATACATTAATTCCGGTTCTAATAGTTGATATCATATTGTATCAGATTAATTTTTTTAGAATTGTATCAAGTTTTCAGAAATAGACATAATTTTAGGTGAGGGGATGTCTTCTGTTGCATGTGATTATCTTCAATTTTGTCAATATTGTTACAGTTTAATCGTACATATGACATTGAATACACAAATTTTATTGTTACAGTAGATTTATTACTTCCAATCTTGTTTTATTTTATTTTATATGTAATTATTTTACCATGATAACAAAAACACTTGTCTTTAACAAAACAATGTAACCCTTTTTTATCAAATATGGTAATAATAAAAAAATGGTAGGATCTTCTTTAAAAAAATAGTCATCGTCTCCGGGCGAGACTTAGTTCTGATGTGGTAATCCTAGTCATACCACTGAGCTACATACCTCATAAAATAAATTATAATTATTCAACATCATATAATTGCTTACTTGCAGCGTTAATCATTTAATTTATTATTGTTTTATTAAGAATAGCTGGCAAGCCAGCGGCACAAAATAATTTCTTCTAAAATATATTGAAATTTATTTTGAGAATTTTTCATATATTTTTGTTTTGTTTCGTGATCAGTATATCATATATCATACCTACCCTTAAATTTTAATTCATAAGTATAGAAACACCCTGTTTACTTATATATATCATTAGAATGACTTATCATACGTCACACTATTAGATTGCTTGATTTAGTCTAAGCTTACATTAATTCATTTCCTTGTATGTATCACTTATGTTGAATTTAGTTAATCGCGGCATACATCTTCTAAAAAGTTGAATAATAATGACAATGTTTTCTATAGTTTTCTTTTCCAAGAAAATACAATAAACAAAAGTAATTAGTTTTCGCAGTTTATAAAGGCATAAAAATAAAACGGTCGTCGTGCAGATGAAGAATCAGGCCAACGTAGATTAAATACCGCACATTACAGAGATTTATGAGTATAAAATGTTGTATTACGGCCCTGGCAGTGTGTGCAGTTCTCCACGTACGATCGTACGAAGTGCGGATACGTCCCCGAGTCCAGTAGTACGCCGCTCGTAAATCACTTATTGCGTTTATCTTTCCGACAGGGTTAATACCTTTTTGTGCTTTAATGCAACGGGTTAAAAACTCAACCAAGCTTGCTGCGGTTTTGATGCTTTATTGCTAAAAAACGACACTAGAAACTCAGTTATAATAATAACTCTGCATAGATTACTTTTACTTTTTTATTATTTTTACCATGAAACTAAAATCATATAAACATTTCATCCATCAGAAAAATAATGCCCGGTAAGCACCACAAACATAAACACTTACAAGCAAATACATAAACAGGCAGATTCACTAAACGGATTAGCGCTAACACCGTTTTTAATATTATCTATAACTCTGTTTTAAATTAAAACAGATTAAAGAAATGAACTAAATTTGATGCTAATTAACTCTCTTTTTAACTCAAGTTAAAATAAACTTGTTTCGTACATTGAAAAGAGAGTTAAGAATCTGCCGGAAAGAGAATTAAAGAGAGTAAACTAAATGTAATGATTTGTATTACAGCTAAACGAATAAGGTTGTTCATAAATTTAGAGTCTAGTATAGGTGGCTCAGTGGTCTCGAGTTGGCCTGTGGAGTTAAGAAACTGGGTTCGATTCCCAAAGCAAACAGTTTTCACCACATTAAAATTATCCCTGTGGCTCCTCCTCCACTAACAATATTGGAAGCCTTGACTTGACGGCTGGTAACCGCAATTCACGCTTATAAATATATCACTTACTAAGATCTGCTACGGCAGAGTGCCACACCCAGTAATGGGTAGAAGGTGTGATAATATATGTGTATATATATATATATATATTTTTGTGATATTACGTAAAAATTTTGTCGGCCTAATAGTGCCATAATTATTAATTATTTTTGAGAATTAGAAATTGAGTTAAAATTGGAACTAAAAATGGTATTAGTCAGTTTTACGAATTCACCTATCTAAGAACACCTCAAATTTGTTTTTACAATACTTGTACTGTAATTTACCTATTAATGACAAAATGTAAATTCAGTAAGTGGAACTTTTATTGCACAGTGGCTTCCATGGTTACATCATGACTTTAATATTTACTTACTATCCATCGTGGACAGTAAGTAAATATTACATATCAAGGTCCTGTTTATTTTGACAACAATTTGACAGCTGCCAAATTTGAAACCTATTTTTTTTACCTTATATTTGTTCAAGTATTGTAAAATATAGCTTACTAGCCTCGAACTGTAAGTGATTTTTTTAGGTCGCGAATGTTTAGGAAATCTCGACCCTTCAGGCCTCGATTTCCCAAACTACATTCTTGACCTAAAAACTGTCACTTACAGTTCATGGTACGTAATATACTATTATTTAATACAAAGACAAAATGTCAATTGCTATGTGGAATTGAGTCTTAATAAATAAGAAAAATTGGAAAAAACTAATTTTCCATCACTTGTCACAAATTCCACAAAAATTACAGCACGATTGAATCAACTTATCAGGTCATCAACAAACGACTGGTCAGTTCAGCTTTAACCATAGACGCGTTTCGTCCTTTAGGGACTTATCAGTATGGTGCGATCAACTATCCAACTAGACTTGTGGAATTTGTGGCAAGTGATGGAAAATTAGTTTTTTCCTATTTTTCTTATTTATTACTATTATTTACTTAAATATAACATTACATTCAATTTCTTCCTTCAAATTAAACTTGAAAGATGCTTTGATAAATCAATTCTAAAGAACGACTAACATCACGTAAACAATCAATAAAACAATAGCGAAATATTTATACAAAGCATCCATATAACCTCACATAATCCTCTCGCCTCATATTTTTTTCGTGGATTTCATTCTACAGCTGTCAAATCATTCACCAAAACAACGAAGGCAAATAATCTTCATGAATTATTTGAAATTTATCGACAATTCATCCTGGGTCTCATTTGGAGAGAGCATTCAACTCGATAAATTATTTACTCCGTTGTGTAAAATATGTTAGCGAATGCTTACGTCACTAAATCCTAACCTAACTTCGCTCACAAGATCCGTTCGTTTGTGCTTGTCCGTTTTGCACAGTCTGAATTATATATGTCTCTGGTGTCACGGGAAACACTCGGATTTATTGACACGTCTCGACTATGTGCTTGTGTTCTCCGTGGGTTGTTGCCTCTGATGAATTCGCAGAAGTTTCTACAATTTGGAGGTTATTACACATTATTCTTGGGTTATGATATTTGACTTGGAAACTGTTGAGTTACTGTTTTCGTTTGACAAATTGAACTCTGTTGACTTAATTAAAATTTTCATTTCTATGTGTTTTAATTTGACGGTTACAAATAGCAGAATCTGTTTGATGATATTTTAAATCAAATGAGAGCTTTAGTACATCTTTGTTCTCACTAGGTTCGCTAGTGAGGTAGTCAATTATCAAATAGTATCAAACAGAAATAAATAATAATGATTAAAATTCTCAAAAAAGTTTTAGGTATCTAAGCCTGAAATCAAATGCACTCCGTCTGAGCTACGTAAAGTAATTAAAAGCACGATAAAATAAATTCATTACGAAAAACCGGTTTTTTAGGTTATATTAAAATTTTTATATTCTCAGCTTATTCATTTCAATTTTGCAATATGAGTTTGCAAATTATCCCTGTGCTGCCATCTTATTGAAGCTTCGCATTAACGCTCTCATCCAAATGTGAACATTGCGTGTATAACTTTATTATTCCTTTTACAGCTTCATAAAAATATAAAAGCATTATCCTTTGAAACAAAAATAAAAATCTACTCTGACATTTTCATCTATAATTCAGTTCATCCAGAGTTCCTGCATCAGCTAGGCAATCTCTAGTAAACAACATACATAAACCGTCTAGCATTAGTGTTTTGTTTCGATGCGACGCCAGCGTCGATTGTCGGTTGTCTCGGGTCGGTGACTCGCCGTCCTTGTCTAGAAGGCGACGTTCCCATTATCTAGACTCTATAGTGAATATAGATATCACGTTTTTCACTGAGGTCGGTCAGTGTAGATAACGTTGGCTTGCAAATGAATTACCTACATGCAAACGGGAGATAATATTCAAATGTTTCAGACAGTGTTTTTTTCTGAGGTAGCGAATGCACTGTGAGGTTAGATAAGTCTGTGACATGGAACTTTAGGTCTGCTGTTCTTTGTTAAGTATATAATCTTGTACGTAATTCTTTAGTTGTTTGTAATCAAATGACTTTGAATACTTGACTTGTTTAATTTTCTTTCATGTCTCTCTTTGAATTTATATTCTGTCTCTTCTGCCTTGTTTTCTTATTTTTTGTTTTACAATCATTTAAAATAAAAGCCACGTTGATTATTTATACTACAGTCAACCAACTTACTTATTTTACAGAGATAATACAGGAATTCGAACTTTATGTGAAATGTCAAGTTAGTTCAACTTTTGACCGAGGTACATTCCCTTTGGTCGCGCTGTATATAATTTTAATTGCGTGACTGCATCTTCATCGTAACGGTACGACCACAGAAATAACTGTCAGTGGAAGAAAATGTTTCAAATTTTTTGCAAATAAAAAGGACTAAATGTCATTAAAATCAAACTTAATTGGTGCAAGGAGCCACCTGGATAATTAAAATTAGCTCAGAATGAAATAAGAAGTAGATTAAATTTTTCTTGTAAATGTCAGGTATGCTACAACATGCAAGCACAACAAAAATGTACTCCTAGTGCGCTGTCCTGGGGATTCTACCAATATCATTACTTACATATTTTCAGACGTATAACGAGATTATAAATTAATTCACATTTTTTCCGGGAGTCATGGCCACAGATCATAATTTACTTCTATAGATAAGAAACTGCCATGTTACGAACTGGGACTGTATTTTGCGCCATCTGAGTAGTGGAAGTCTAACTAAAGTCATGTATATAGGCAACCCGATAAGCATATTTAGGCAGTTTGCAATTTTTATTATTATTTTATATTTATTTAAACTACATAAAATAAAAAAAAATAATTTGAAAAAGCTATCCCTGTGGCTCCTCCACCACTAACATGTTTGGGGGCCGTGATTTGACGACTGGTAACCGCACTTCACGCGCAAAATATATCACTTACCGAGATCTTCTTTCGCAGAGTGCCACACCCAGTAATGGGTAGAAGGCGTGATGATATATTTATTTATTTATTTATAAAATAAAAATTCATTATTACAATATAAATATTTATTAAAATATTCTCCTGTATACAAGTTATTTATAATTTGTACTATTTCAATCGCAGTTTTATCCATCTCTTGTGAACTTGAAAATATATTATGACTTCCTCATCTAAATATTATTTATTATATGATTATTTACTTACCAGTAGCAGTGCAGTTTTTTACAAAACAATTGATATTAGTTGATGACATTATTTATATTAAATTATTTCACAAATAATAATTCATTGGATATTTGACAGATTAAAAAATTTGAAATATATACAAATGACATCTATAGGAACAATCTAGTAACCAATGATTGCCGATATTGTAGTTATCTAAAATGGATGTCTTCACATAAAGACAATTAGCGCCATTCCTTAGGTGGAAGTCTAACTATAAACACAGTCCCATGGTTACCCATATAACATTCCGCTGCCTGGTCATGCCCTTTGAAGCGCTGTACACTAAAGTTTAAATTCATTTATCGTTCTCCCAAACAATCAACATTCTAACCACGATTCTGATGATACAAATTAATATTTATACTGTGTAAGATGTTAAAATAAATAATTATTCCTATTAATCAGTTGCAAGACATAAATAGTTCAAAATGTACTGCCTGCTGTCTTTTAGAACGTGACTGCACTGGAATGACAATTCTAGCTATTTTGTTTTGCAGCCACTGGTGTAGATGTCAGTCTCAGGCACTTATTATAAATTTATAATTTGCCGAGGTGGTCGCAGGGTCGTCTTATAAATATTCGATTATTTCACGTGATCTGAATAAATTTTATATCGAATTTATTCACTTTCTGATGCGTAGTGACTTGTACGCTAAATGTAACTTTGGCATGCGTCAGTTTTCAAATTGTTTTGATGTCTTCTTGATATTAAATAATGTGAGAAAATTGTAATGCCAATGGCACACTGGTCGAGGAGCATGAATGAGGAACTCATCGAAGAAACAACAGAACGCACCCTGACTGATAAAATAAACAAACACGAAAAAATAGCACAAAGCAAAACCAAAATGACAGCCCACGCTAACATGAAATGAGACACAATAATACGTGTGAAATGAGACACAATCGTTTCATCGAGGAACTCCTCGATGGAAATAGAGGAGCCTCTATTTTTCATCGATGACGGGTGCGTTCTGTTGTTTCATCAATGAGTTCCTCGACGCTCATTCATGCTCCTCGACCAGTGTGCCATTGGCATTAGTGTCAATGGAAAATATAAAAAAAAAACCTAATATTTTATGGAAAATTATGATTGCAATTCATTTATTTTTTCAGAAGATTCTGGAAGTTTGTTTCCAAGTTTAGTTCTTTAGTATTTATTCTGAAAACAGATTTCACAAATCTGCCATTTTAGAAATTGTGATACTTCAAAGTTCCTATTCTTAAGAATTTGAAAATTCATTGCATTTCTCAAATTTTTAAGCTTTTACGAACTCTCCTCTTTTTGAACTTCGAAAATGACTTTCTCAAATCTTCTTTGTGTGATTCGTTTGTGAGTCAAGAGGTGGAAATGTGAAACTCAACATTATGATTGAAAGTATAAAACTTCTGTATTTATCTAACACTTATTTTATCACGTAAAACTTTAAGTTGTACAAAGAGTTGTAATGATGATGATTTAGGTCAATCTGTGGTAGTGCAGTTACAACAAAACGTTGATAAAACCGTTTAGAAAGCATTGTTTTGTCTTCTTATTATTAAAGTTGATGTGATTAAATAATGCAATGTCACTTGTTGGTTGTCGTAGCCAATTACGAGAATATTTTGTTATAGAAATGAAACGTAACTGTTTATTTTTTATACTTTAAGAACTATTTAAAAATGTAAACAACACTATGATCAAATGGAGACTGCTTTTTGATTGTACATTATGTGCAAGATAAATAAATCTAATAAAACCTAAAAATACGACATGTGCAGTAGTGACAGATGTCTGACATTTGCCTCCAATTAATCAAGTATTTCAATTCAGGTGTAATACATATAATATAATATCTAATTTATTAATTTGTTATGTAAATTAATTATTAATACTTCATCGTTTATCAAATTATTTTATTATGGATGATAAATCTCAGCATGTAAAACCGGTCGCATACACAGTGCCATCTATTCCATTCTTAACTGGAATAGAGTATACATTAAAATTATTCCACCTACATTAACAACTTTCGGGGCCGCGATTGAACGGCTGGTAACCGCAATTCACGCGCATAAATATATCACTTACCGAGATCTGTTTCGGTAGAGTGCTTCACCCAATAATGGGTAAAAGGCGTGATGATATATTATTATTTTTTTAGATTCGCCAATTTGGTTTTATTGTATTTAAATAAAGGTAAAATAAAGTTTGACAATGACAGGTAATAAAATTAAAATTACATTTTATTTGACATATTTTGATTTGACAATCAGATACACTAACATAAAATTTAAAATATATAGGTATAATTAAAAAAAAAACAATGTCAATTATTCATTCTCAAACGGTATATCACTTACTGAGATTTGCTACGGCAGAATGACATACCCAGTAATGGGTAAATGACGTTATGATATGGATAATAAATTTATGTATTTCATTTTCCGAGATTCTTTACGCTTTTGTACAACCAACCAAATAGTTTCTCTTTGAAGACTGAACTGCAACATTTTTATAATTTAAATGACAGTTAATAAAACCAAATCTTACATTTACAACAAGTCTTGCTTTTCCGTGCGTTCGTTAACAGTCACTGGCCACTTGTGCATATAATTTCGTAAAGTTGTCAGATAAAATTTAATAAGAATTTCGTTTCATTCAAAAGATTTAATTTAACGTCAACAAAAACAGTTTCATTCCTCACATATAATTCCATTTAGTGCCACAGTTCTCTTATCTCATCTAAATGATATGCACACAATGAGACAGGCATTTGAAAGATTTATTCACAATGGACCACTCAAGTGAAACGAGCAACGAACAAGCGATGTTACCAACTGTAACATGTGTGCAGTACGCATTGTGAATGCTCATGTTGGATGCTTGAACAGAGAAGGAAATTCTGTCGTGAATAGGATGATAGATTCTGAATTATACATTATCTGGAGCAGACGTCAGCGTCATACCTTCTCAGACGCCTTGTGAGGTACAATGAACGTAGGAGGAAGAAGACGCGCTTTCTTTATAGACGCTAAAACAGAGGCGGTGCTCTAGAATTTTACGGAGAGCATGACAATGATTTTTTTAAAAATAATTTTAAAATTATGGTGTATGTGGCTCTGTGGTATCGAGTCGATCCGAGTTCGATAAATAATTTTCACCACATTAAAATTACCTCTGTGCCCCCCACCCTTTACTAACACTTTTTGGGGCCGTGATTGTACGGCTGATAACTGCACTTCACGCGCAAAATGGCGTTTTTGCTACAATTTTCATGATAAGTAACATTTCTGAAATATCGTTCTTTTACTACTGAATTGAATGCGGGCACTCACATGACACTGTGACGTTTTGTGACGTAAAAACAGTTATTCGGGCAAAGATCACTGCGCCACCTACAAAATGAACTATTTCTTTTGGGACGAGATTTGAAAAGAACCGTTCTTTTCAAATCTCGCCCCAAAAAAAATAGTTCATTTTGTAGGTACCGCAGTGATCTTTGCCCGAACAGCTGTTTTTACGTCACAAAACGTCACAGTGTCACGTGAGTGCCCGCATCCTATAAGTTAAAATAATATTGCCATATTGAAGTAAAAAAATAAATTATATTTTGACGGATGTCAAAATTTCGATAACATGTTAAATTTTAAATAATCTCCAAATAGATTAATAAATAAAAATAGTTAAAAAGTTAAATGAAAATTAAATTTACTTTTTATATTTTGTCATAATTTTAATATAGTTGAAAAATGTATCACTTTCAACACGACTTAAATGTACAATATACAAAAAATACGCTCATGAATTTTAGTCATATTAATTCTTTATTTAAATATTTTATAAAGTTTATATTAAGAAATAATGCATATTTGTAAAAGGAGTTAAATATTTTTATATTATTTGTTTTACACAACAGGAGTTCAATACAGATGCTGGGTTGCATGAAAGTTTTATCGGTTCATTAGCAACTAACGCTTCAATAAATTTCAGAAAATCGCTATTGATATTGTTGCTAGATAAACAGTTCTTTAACTAAAGAGCTCTTTATTTTTTTCTTTCAACCCAGCAAGAGAGTGTGATTACAAACCAAATTTAGCTTCATTTTAATGGCGACACACTTGCCGGCCAGTAGACTCGAACCCGGGACTGCACGGTGACAACAAGCAGGAATCTACAATCTACCAACAACAAATATCCAATTTACATTTAAAATATAACTATCTAATCGTTTATTTATAATATATATTCTCAAACAAATAAATCAAGTCATTTCTTTAAATGTCAAATGTAAATTGGTATAATTTCATCTTTAATAACAAATCTAGTTGTATTCAACAAAGAAAAACAAAGACAGTTAATATAGTAAACAGAAATTTAATTTGAATGAAAATATAAATCACAACACAATAATTGAACTGTCGTTTAATGTCAACTTGATTTAACTCCCGTGCCTTTATATCTAAAAAGGTTACTATAGAAACCAGAATCTCAATGACACTCTATTTTTAACTTCGTGAAATTATTGTTGAAACAATTAGCATAAATAAAACAAAACCTTCGCTTCCAAAATTGAGAAATAGGGTGATCAAAAGGAATTGTTATATTTGGCAATACAATTCCAGAGATCTTTTTATTCCACAGTTGGCACAACGTCAGATAAAGGCGGAAATGCTATTTGACATTTCTAATAAATACAAATAGGTTATGTCAGGAATCTGACAGCTAATAGAATTTTGACTTTTTAAGTAATAAAAATACTTTAGAAATAAATGTAATAATAAATGTACTCAAATTTAAATTTTAAATGTCACTGTCAACAACAGGAAATTAATTTATGTATCAGGCTTACCAATTTGAAATAGTTTTTTTTATTGCCAACTGTAACAATTTCTTTTGATTACTCTGTAGTTATAAGATCTAGAACCGTGCAAGAACCAAGTGAATAAAAACTTTCAGTGACCTATATCTGCAAACGAGAGCTTCAAAACTACATTTCCATAATTCAGTCAACTCTCTGATTTCTTTACATCTCAAATAGATTACAAAAGGATGCAAAAGAAATGTAATTTATTTCAAAAGAAATCAATTCTCCTACACTGCATTTTAATCCAGTGCATTCTACGAATTGGCAGTTCTGAACCTTCATAAATGCGGATCCTTTGTTCGACACGTCGACAAAAAGGACCGATAACCGTTTCGGTTCCTAGTAGCGCTCTTGCACTTCTCGCGAAAGCCCCCGAATAAGTAAGATTAATAGTGATTCTATCGGAAATATTCATTCTGGATATTATCTCTACGAGTTGATTACTACAATGATTACTTAGAACGACTTGATATTTATTTTAATTAAAGCTAATATTTTTTTAGTAATTCCAGATTTTCGTAAATTTAAATATAGTTTGTTAGTTTTAGTAAACGTAAAGAACTTTTTTGTTACTAAATATATATTTAATTTTTAGTAGGTACCTAGTATGTTTGTTTTTAATTAATTTTTTGTTCTTATACAAATATTTCGAACTTTTAAAACTTCTCGGTCCTGTTCATAATATGTATTTTAATATTTTCTCATAAATATTGAAACGATATACCGACAAAACTTTATTGAATTTGATGTTCTGAGCAAATTTAATTAATCCAACTTTTAGTTACTAGTGTGGCTCAAACGTACATAACTACAGAGTGATCAAAATGAATTGTTATAGTTGGCAATTCAATTCCAGAGATCTTATTATTCCACAGTTGGCACAACGTGAGATAAAGGCGGAAATGCTATTTGACATTTCTAATAAATACAAATAGGTTATGTCAGGAGTCTGACAGCTAATAGGATTTTGACTTTTTAAGTAATATAAATACTTTAGAAATAAATGTACCCAAATTTAAATTTTAAATGTCACTGTCAACAATAGGAAATAAATTTATGTATCAGGCTTACCAATTTCAAGTAGTTTTTTTTGTATCAATTCCTTTTGATCACTCTGTATTTGTAACTTACATATTGTAATTTAGTGTTTGTTTATCTTTCGACTGCATTATTAAGCAATACATATTCATAATAATTTATTAAACATTACTATTATGTATAAATAATTTATGTTATTTAATTTGTCAGCTTTGCTTCGCAGCTGTTGTTCAATATATTAATTACTTTATTACTAACAGTAAATTAGAAAAGATGTAAATACAAAATTTGAATTTTAGTTTTACGCATTGGATTATTTAAAATTTCTGCGTGAAATACATTACGTTTATTTATAGGATGCGGGGACTCACGTGACACTGTGACGTTTTGTGACGTAAAAAAACAGCTGTTCGGGCAAAGATCACTGCGCCATATACTAAATGAACTATTTTTTTGGGACGAGATTTGAAAAGAACCGTTCTTTTCAGCTGTTTTTTACGTCACAGTGTCACTTGAGTGCCCGCATCCTATTGCTAAGTTTTGGACATTACAAATTAAACAAATATAAAAAATGCTAAAACTTTCAAACAGTGAAAATATGGCTAAATATTTTAATAAACCTAATTTTTCTTTGCAGTACTCCGGCATACGATTACGCTCCAAACCCGGACAAACAATGGATACTGCAAGTAACCAATAAAATGTTGCCGATCCATCGTCAATTCACCGATTTGTTGATGACAAAACGCCTTCAAACTCTACAATCCGTTGATGTTGCAGTCGAACGAATATACGAAGAATTAAAAGCATTAGGTGAACTGGACAACACCTACATTATATACACTTCAGATCATGGATATCATTTAGGCCAGTTTGGCCTCATCAAAGGAAAGTCTTTTCCTTTTGAATTTGATGTTCGAGTCCCGTTTTTAGTTCGTGGACCTGGGATAGAACCGGGAATGTAAGAATAACTTTTTTATTTACATACATACACACAAATGGGCTGGCTAGCTCAGTGGTATGAAGTCGGCCTGTGGATCCTGAGAACCCTGGTTCGATTCCCACAGGCGACAAACAATTTTCATAATTTCAAAAACTACCCCTGTGGCTCCTCCACCACTAATATCTTTGGAGGCCGTGATTTGACAACTGGTAACCGCACTTCACGCGCAAAATATATCAATTACCGAGATCTGCTTCGGCAGAGTGCCACACCCAGTAATGGGTAGAAGGCGTGATGATATATTTATATTTATTTATTTTACATACACGCAAATCTTCGAAACATTCATCTTCGCCAAATATTTCTATCCTGACACACTACTTTCGCTTCATCCTCATTCATAGTTCCTTTTATACATGGTTTTATCAATCTTTCATTTGACATACGTTCCACATCCCCAAACCATATCAATAGAGAGTTATCTCCTAATTAAATTATTTATAATTGTATTATTGTTTGTTTTCAGTCGAAATGATATAGTGTTAAACATAGATTTAGCCCCAACTTTCCTAGATATTGCTGGAGTGGAAACTCCCCCTCATATGGACGGCCGATCCATTTTGAAACTTTTGACACATAATCCTAGACATGGAAAACTAAACCGAGGAAGAAAATTCAAATGGCCTGACACATTTTTAATAGAAAGGTAGTACCATAATCCTCAAATATATACAGGATGATCAAAAGAAATTGTTATAGTTGGCAATACAATTCCAGAGATCTTTTTATTCCACAGTTGGCACAACGTCAGATAAAGGCGGACATGCTATTTGACATTTCTAATAAATACAAATAGGTTATGTCAGGAGTCTGACAGCTAATAGAATTTTGACTTTTTAAGTAATAGAAATACTTTAGAATTAAATGTAATAATAAGTGTACTCAAATTTAAATTTTAAATGTCACTGTCAACAACAGGAAATGAATTTATGTATCAGGCTTACCAATTTCAAGTAGTTTTTTTTATTGCCAACTGTAACAATTCCTTTTGATCACCCTGTATATAGAGTTCAACGAATGATCAAATCATAATATTTTTGTTTGTTTGATTCATTATTATATACCGATATAACTATTTTGCGAAAAAATTAATAAATAAATTTTATTATGCCGGGTTGCATGAAAGTTTTATCGGTTCATTAGCAACTAACGGTTCAATAAATTTAAGAAAATCGCTATTGATACTGTTGCTAGATAAACAATTCTTTAACTAAAGAGCTCTTTATGTTTTTCTTGCAACCCAGCACTTGTCATTTATTTCTGTCATAGCACGCTGATTTCTATGCGATTTTCATTAAATGAATATAAATTTAATATGCATTTTTGTCAAAAATTTTGTAATGTGAGGGTACTGAACTTTGTAAAAAATACTGAATCGAATACGCAAATAAAAAAAGTAGGTTCCCATTTAAAATAAGAAAGTTGTACCTCGTATTTTGAGAATCACTAATCGAAAAAAAAAATTGTTAATAGTTTTGTAATACATTCTGAAAATGGTATTTCTTTGCTAATTTAACCAACCTTGTCGCTCTTATAGTTCTCGAGATAGCAATGGTGGCACAAGTAAATCGAACACCCTGTATATATTAAAAAAATGTGAAAAGTCAAGTGCATTTAGGCACAGTCAGATAGTAATATTAAGTAGGATAAAGGCCAGCATAATTTTTTTTAATTTATTTGGAATCATTTAATGCGGCAGCCCGGTTAAAATTCGACCTGACCCCTTTTAAGGTCCGCCCTACTGTATATAGATATATAATTTATTGTTGTTTCTGTCAGTTCTGGAAGAAGAGAAACTCCAGAACAAATAGCAGAAGCCAAACAACGTGCTCATAAGTACAGTCAGCGATGGAATTCAATGAAAAATACAACTTCTACTACATCTGCTCCAAGTGTGACTTCGAGTACTCCTGATAGAAGAAATCATCCTCGATTTGACGGACATGGAGTTCTAGGATCAGCGGAAGACGATATCGGAAGCGATGATGATGATGACGATGATGAGGATGATGATGATGGAGTAGATGATGACGAAGAGAATAATGACAAACTGGAAGACGATGGACATGATATTTTATCCAGTAAGTACTGTTTCAATATAATGCAATTTATATAATTATGTAGTAAATAAGAACATATAAAAAAATTTAATCCCGGATCTTTTTCAATTCAATTAAACTACGACATTCACTGATTGAATTTTATTTCCTATTTTTAGTATTTACTTTAAAAACTATTGTATGATGTTTAATATATAATTATTTTGTTGTTGTAGAACTGCAGTTAGACAATCGAGTAATTCCAGAAGTGTCCCCATTGTTACCCTCAAACAAACATGAACGCTTAGCAGTCGAATGCCAACGTCCAGATATGCAAATGCCGTGTCAACCAGAACAAAAGTGGCACTGCGTCAACGATGCTGGTCGTTGGAGGAAACACAAATGCAAATTTCAAATTCAGTTACCTCAACGAACAATCAACAGTAAGAAATGTGCTTGTTTCACTCCAGCTGGCGTGGTTTATACCAGAATGAAAGTAAACTCAAGCAAACCTGCTGAGCATAGAAGATTCCAACGACACAGCAAACGAAAAATCCGGTCAATTGATGTAGAAGAATTAAAAGAAAAAAGTGATAATGGACCGTTGAAAGAATTGCTGGATAAGTATCCAAGCGTAGCACATTTAGGATCAGTATCTTCTAGAAAGAAAAGAGATGCTTTGGATCACATGGAATCTGTTTTGAAGGATATTACAGATGAACTCTCTGGATTAGAGGTAATTTTTTTGTAAATCAATAACAAACAATGATTTATTTTGTTTCATTTCTTTCTGCTGCCTTTTATTAAGTATATGTAAGTTCATTTTAGTTTTGTAGCCAACGATTGAAAATAATTTTTCTTAATCCTTGTAGCGAAAATAATATTTTAATGTTACATGTTAATTTCAGCTCGAAAACGCAACATTTTCAGAAGAAACTTCATTGAAGACTGGCCTGGATACAAATACAATTTTTGAAGGAGCTCCTGGATGTAAAGTACTTCGCTCTGGTTTAGTAAATTGTTCTACTGATGTGTACCATGATAGAAAAACTTGGAGAAAGTCCAGAAATAAGATTGATGATGAAATACATCGCTTAAGACAAAAGTTAGAAGATCTTAAAGAAATTAGAAGACATTTGAAACAAAAGAGGCCTATTCCCGGAAGCGATGAAGAAGATAGTGAAGATTATAGTGATAACAATTCAAACACAACTGAAAGCACAGATAATGTTAATAACAATTTAAATACATTTGTTTTTAATCCAGTTTTCAATTTGACTGACATTACTTCAACAGCTGATAGTAACATTTCAGTAGAAACCACCACTACACCTAAATCTCGGGGTAAACATAGAAACTATCCAGAAGAAAAGAGGAAAACTACTAAACCAACGACAGAAATACCAGCAACAACTAAAACCATACTCAGAAGAAAAAATAAATATTTAAATCTGACTGACACAAGTAGTTCACCACTATCTGATATATTCTTAAGTAATACTACTTCTCGGCCACTTACATTCACAAACCATCATCGACATTACCATCATAGATATCATAGCAGTAGTACCACAACAGAAATTCTAACTCCTGAAATACCAACAACTGAATATTCAAATTTACCTGAAACTGCTACAGAAAGTTTAAAACCAGCTATTAGAACTACTTCCGAAGATCCAAATCAAATTAATTATCGTCGTGTAAGTTTCGACATTTCTGTTAATTGAAAATATGTGCCATTAATATATTTTTTCTTTTTTAATAGCCTGTAGGTCCAAGTTTAATAGACGTCACAATCACAAATGCACCAAAGATAAATATCGCTCCTTATCCTGAAGAAAACAATCCTTATGAAGGTAATCAACGATTAACACCTCTTTCAATTGCGGACGAACAGAAACACGTCTGTTATTGTGAGCCGGACGAGGTTCCAAAACGTGATGAAAAAGATATCGAACGAGAAACAAGAAGAAGGCTGAAGGAAGAAAGGCTAAGGAAGAAAGAAAGAAAGCAACGAAGGAAAGCAAAACTAGAGAAAGAATGTTTAGCTGAAAGAATGAATTGCTTTAGTCATGATAATGATCATTGGAGAACAGCGCCATTGTGGACTGCAGGACCTTTTTGTTTCTGCATGAATGCGAATAATAATACTTATTCCTGTGTGAGAACTATAAACGCAACACACAACTTCCTTTACTGTGAATTTGTTACTGGTCTAGTCACTTTTTATAACTTACGAATTGGTGAGTATCATGAAATTTGTCTATTTACTAAATAAATAAATACCTAAATAAAAATAAATATATAATCACGCTTTGTACCCAATGATATTGGGCACTCTGCCATAGCAGATCTCGTTAATTGAAATATTTATGCGCGAGAAGTGCTGTTACGAGCACGGCTCCCAAGTATTTTAGTGGAGGGAGAGCTACAGGAGTAATTTTAATTAGTGAAAGCTGCGGGAATCGAACCCGAGTTCTCAAATACTCAATACTTGTTTATTAAATTTATATTTTCTTGTTGCAGATCCATTTGAAACGCAAAATAGAGTAAATTCTCTATCGCCAGAAGAGAAATCATTTTTACATGATCAACTTGTGACTCTCATTGCTTGCAAAGGTCGTTCTTGTACAGTAGGTTTAAGTACTCATACCACTGCCACAGTTCCCAGGATGCCCCCTTTGGATAGATACAGCAAAAATAAGAGAAAATTCATACCACAAGATCCAAGTAAGTTCTGCTGCATCTTACATTCCTTTCTTAACAACTTATAATCGGTTGTGGGGCAAACCACATTAACCATCATACGCTAAAGTAAATCATTTTGAAGCAATTGTTCTTAAGATTTTGATGTTCATTAACTTTGATATTGAACTTATTGAATTTTGTAATAATTGATGTTTTATGTATTTTGTGAAATTTGAGTTAGTTCGAGTAATTTGTAATTTTTGATACATTTACTAAACTGTACGAGTATGTGTATGTTGTTTAACGGGCATGTTTTTGTAAGTAGTGGGTCGGCCTGGGCAATATACCGAGCCCCATCTTGGCCAATCTCGCAACAAATTACCAAAGTAAGTTGCTCATTACATTTTTAATCGTAATGTTGTAGCATAGTTCATTCATATAGACGTCGCTTTGCTTGCTTGCTCTGTATGTAAAGTTAATTTGATGTTTTCTACTAAAATATTGTCTTTTATATACTTCTATCTCTCTTTCAAAATGAATGAATCTCTCGTTTTATCAAAAATAACACTTATGTCCGTCATTATTCCTGTTCTAAAGTAACAGTCATTACAAATATATTTGTATAGTAGATAACTTTGAGTTTATGTGTAAGATTTAAACCGTAACTGTATTTTTGGTCTTAAAGCTACTGTCATACATACAGGTCTTTTGATGGAACGGGTAAAATAGTTATTTGTCAGAGAGGAAAGCGATATTTTTCCCACTTAAATTCGAAGTAAGGCATTCGAATAAGAGTAGAAGAAATGCTTTCAATTGTTTAGGAATTATTATATATGGCTTTTGTTCTCGTGTGATTAAATTCCATCAAAAGAACCACATGTACTCGTATGACAGCAACTTTGCAATTCGAGAGATTATATTAATTAATTAGTACTCCAAATATCCAACGTTTGACAGTTATCACTTTATATAAGATAACTGTAAACTTTAGGGTATTATGAACTATATGATCGTAGTGTAAAATGTGTGTATGTTGTTGAATGAACAGTAGATGGCGACGACGAAAATCTTGGTCGAAGCCGTGGCGACATAACGGCCGAGAAAGAAGACGTAACCAACAGGCGATCCCTCGCCCGCACGAGGAGTGGTACTAGCGGATATCATCACGTCAACAGCTGAGCGAGATCATAATCTCACTCTGAGCAGTGTTCGCCCTGCCACCATCTTGTGAATGATCACGAACGAAAAGTATTCAGAAATTGCATTTGTTTTTCTTAGTTTTTGGTGATGACGTTCCTACGGATGAAATAGGTATTTTAATTTCATTGTTTTATTTCTACCTGCCATACCAAAGCTGATCAGAATTGAAAGGTTCTTGGTTAAAACGAATAAAGTAAGTACCTGGTTAAAACTTCCATTTACATTTTTTATTTCATTGGTGAAATATGAGTTTCAAAGGAATAAAGGAAATGATGAGATTGTGCAAGATGATTCATCGTTTGCTATCGATTGTAGATCATATCTGCGCCGCTAAATTAAGATACTATGTAGTCTTATAGTTGTACATGATTTTTTAGTTTATGGTTTCCTGTAGCTGATTTGTTTTTATATAACGTAGTTATTTTAGTTTTACTTACATTTAGAAATTTAGTAACATTGGATATTTGTGATATATTGAACATGACTACATAAAGCAATAAAATGTATTGTCTTTTAGCTTGTAAGTTATTTGTAAAAGTAACATTATTGTCTGTACAGTATCATTATTTATGTTCTCAATATTTAATTTAAAAATTTTGTCATCATCATACTTATTTGTACATCGTTGTATATTTAATTACTTAGTCTTATCATATGTCACGTAATAAAATTATTTAATATTCTTTACATGAATATTTTGATTGGATACAGTGAAACCATTTACAGTTTTTCTTTTGCCAAAATTATTTATTACAATTCATTCTTAAGATTTCCGTACTTGATCTCTAGTTTTGGTTTAATTATATTATTCCTTGGATTCACAATCTCAGATTCAACACACAGTAAGAAAGTTTCAAAAAAGGGAAATGATTTTTAACTTTACTGCAAAACCTAGACGGTATTTGGATAAATACTTCAAATATGCGTTGTTTATTATTTTTTAGTTGACAGTTTTTTCTCTACAAACCCTTATTTCGAAGATACGAATTACCATCCCAAACGTGCATCCAGTTTTAGGCCCTAGACGAGTCATGCAGTATTTCAGCAAGGACGAATTAAGAAGGCGAAAAAAATAAATAATTCCTAAGTGCTGTAATATCCGTTCCTCGAAACCAGTGTAAGTGAATAGTGAATTTTACTTATATTTTGTTCATATTGATAGTTATTTCTGAGTCCTTTTTATGGCAATATAGAGCTTTCTTTAGACTGTTATCTTCCCAAAAATAATTCATAAAATATTTATAAAACAGCCATATCACTTAAAAAAATATTATATATTTGGTTCGTTTCTGGTTGTTCTTTAATTATCTTAAAATAAAACATATTTAGAGATCTGCCAACTGCACCAATGCATTTAGGGCTGTTCCCCAAATATGAGTGTTTTTTATTATCATTATTTCGATAAGTATGAAGTCGGCCTGTGGATCCTGAGGTCCCTGGTTCGATTCCCACAGGCGACAAATTTTCATAATTTGAAAAAGCTATCCACCACTAACATGTTTGGGGGCCGTGATTTGACGACTGGTAACCGCACTTCACGGGCAAAATATATCACTTACCGAGATCTGCTTCAGCAGAGTGCCATACCCAATAATGGGTAGAAGGCGTGATGATATATTTATTTTATTTTTTATATTTTGATAAGTACATTTTCTGAACAACCAGGAAATTAGATTTTCAGCAATTTCTTCCAAATTTTGCATTTTTGCTCGTACTTTAAACTAATTTCTTGTTTAAAAGTTTTTAACTAATAATGCTCAGTTCATTTTTGTACAATTAATGTTTTTGTAAAGCCAAATATCAAATATTTTATATTGTTCATATCATCGGGCAGACTTTGTAGCAATAGTAGCGTATCAATTTTAGTATTTCTGTAACTGTCAAATAGCAGTCATTGAATTATATGACTTGATGTTTAATCTCGGCATTGCTGATGTTGCTGCACTCTGGTGACACTGGTTACATCTCCAGCTGCCCCAGGATGATGTACAGACTCTGGTGACACTGGTTACATCTCCAGCTGCCCCAGGATGATGTACAGACTCTGGTGACACTGGTTACATCTCCAGCTGCCCCAGGATGATGATACAGACTCTGGTGACACTGGTTACATCTCCAGCTGCCCCAGGATGATGTACAGATTCTGGTGACACTGGTTACATCTCCAGCTGCCCCAGGTTGATGTACAGACTCTGGTTACATCTCCAGCTGCTCTAGGATTATGATACAGACTCCGGTGGCGCTGGTTACAATACCAGCTGCTCTAGGATGATGGCGGCAGCTCCGTTGACGCTGATTAGAATACCAGCTGCTTCAGGATGATGCTGAAGCCGCAGGAGATGCTTGCAGGTCCCGTCATGTCCCTAGAAACATAAAAACAATGTATTAGTAACATAGAATAACTGGAAACATTAGAAAAAAAAACATACATAAAGACATTTGATGATTGTTGAACCTGAAACAGAAACTCAGAACAAAATGCAATAAAATAGAATAATAGACAAGTTATGACATGCAGCATACACCATTTATACCACACATTCCATTCGTCCCATAACAACCCATTTATACATTTCTTGATCTTCACGTTGACTTCAAAGTTGATTTCTTTGTTCTTTCTTGACTTCTTTTCTTGCCTCATCCCTAGTTTTAGTGTACGAATAGCTAATTTTAAGTGGCGTAATGAATCTACGACAAGCAGCCGATTTGTGCTTGTACTTAATACAAAGACGTGGACTATATTCCGTAGCCCCGACCTTTCGGTTTACGCCTACAAAACCTACCCGAGTCGTAGGGAGAGTACCCCACAGTGCTCGTGGGAAGAGAAGCCTCTATGTACTTGCCCGGAAATCCAAAGGCCACCTCTAACGAGGGAATTTGGCGACTCCGACCACGCAGTCATCGGCAGAGTACTCTCTAGCTGGGCGACCCGCCTACACACCAAACTACGACCTTGGTCTCGAGGGACTCGCCCCACCCGGCTCACGATACGCTTATTAAAACTTGCCTAATATGTAGAAAGTATGTTGAGCCTCCACGTGAAGGCACTAGCGTGTTCGGAGGACAATTGTTTAGATATTATGGCCTTCTAAAAGCCAGAAATGCAAAAAAATGTACGGAGCGCGATACTACGTCTGTACACAACAACGAATTCAAGGCAAATGAACGAGCTTGCGCAACCATTCCACTGATTACAATGTGCTAGAGAGAGACAGACTTATGGCTAGAATGTACAGTGAGCCGTGGCAATGGTACGGGTTTGCAGGTTTCGTCCGGATTCATTAGTGAAAGGCACGCTCTAACTAAAATTTATAAATGTTACCTTGAACGATACAAGAATAAAAATATACACTGCAAATACAATATTTATCATTTTACTTTTGATATTATTATAAATAATAATTTTATTATTACTATTGATATTGTTTATTACAAATATATGTAAAAATAATTGTAATATATGTATTATTTGTTTTTGAATAAATTATAACGTCTTTATAATTAGTATTTACTTTTAAAACGTTAAATGAATATTTATCTCATAAAAAATACTTAAGATAAAACAATATTTCATCTTTCAACAGAATTATTGAGGTCAATTATAGATAATTGATAAAAATGGCTTTTACGTAAGACACAGATGTGCCAAGTCGGCGTGTCATCAAAATAAACGTATATATTGAAACCAACTGTAAATATATTGGATATGTTACGAGAAAAGATAATTACAATACTCTATTTAACAAAATTCTTATAAAACTAAAAAGTAGAAATTAGTATGTCTTTATATCTAGAATATTTACATTAAATATTCAACATTCCTAAAAAACACTCATATACTGAGTGTCTACTTTTTTTTTACATATATCTATATTTTCTATTTAAACATATTCAAAATAATTTTTTTTAAAATACTTGAAAAAAATGAGAACTGCAAATATCAACTTAAAACATAAATATCCAGATATATTTTATACAGCAGGAGACGATCATTGGTTTCGATAATGCATACATACTATCATAATATGTCCCATAAAATAGGGTAGCACAAACCCTTGAAACATTCATTAGATTCATTCTACAATAGACCATTTTAAAAATTCATTGCGCATGTGCAAACGTTAGACGGAGATAAAAAAAGTTAGTGCCGTATACTCGTCTTTGTTGCCGTATACGTGTTTATGTTTTGACAAGTGACAGTTCGATTATTTTTGTTGGTTAGGATTTGTTTCTTCATTGAAAAGTAATTAATAATAGTAATTATGACGGGTACTATATGCTGTGTACAGGGTTGTAATAATAATTTTAAAAAAACAAGAAACATTTCATTTCGCTCTTTTCCTCAAAATGTGAACAGAAGAAAAGAATCATATTAACATAATTTATAAATAACTGATGAATATACTTTATTTATTTTGATGCTACAATAAGTTTTCATTTTCACTATAAACATTTCACTTACTTTGTACTTAAATTTATTTTGAAATATCTCGTTCGCCGCCATTTGGCGGCACTAAGTTATTAGTTAAAAAAATAAACACCTAGGGGTCGCGGACATTTTTAAAATGGTCTATTAATCTCCAACAAACATCCCTACCACAGCCACCATCCACATTCATAAATCTTTTCATATAAACTCGTCTCATCTTTCGATCACGCAACAAACCTCTCATTTATTCCTCAATTTCACCAATCTTTCATTCGACATACGTTGCACACGACCATAACAAATATCGTGGACTTTTGCATCGACAAATTGTTTTATTCGCTTTTTATAGCTCTGCAATTGCAGATCTCAGTCGATAACATTTTTGTTAATAAAATCAGAATTACTTGGACGCCATTGTATTTTTTTTGTTGAAGTTTAAATTTGCGAAATTTAAATTCTCAACCCAGGTAAACAATATCGTAACTACAGAGTTACAACGGAAGATTATTTATTTATATATTACACTGCACAACATAAATTAATCTCAAGAAATGAATCTGAATCAGTCGGAAGCACTTACATTTTTAGGTAAAAGTTAAAGATACTGATATTTGAATCCATAACTCTTGTTTCTGATCAAGGCTCTAGATTTTGAAACTTATCTTCTTTGACGAGAAATCGTAGAAAACATGTTTACATTTTTACTATTCAAAAAATTCTACAAAAAGAAAAACTAGTGAAGAAAGTAAATACTATATTTACGTTGATTTAATTTCACTTTTTTTCATTATTTTCATTTGTCTATCTCCTTGAAGATCATTTAAAATTTAACTCCTTACAGTATTACATTTGCCATTTGGTTCACTTAAATCAGTTCAGATAAATTAGACAACATGACTAAATGAACTGAATTAAGCAAACTGATGCACTCATAGAAGTGAATTACTTCAAATTAAATTAGAAACAGTAATTCTAGTACTGGAAATAAAGTCAGCGAAGTTATCCAACTAAATTAATAAGTGATATGTTTCAGTAAAATGTAAGTTAAATCTGTTCCAAATGGCAAATAAAATACGCATTTTGACAGGTCGATATAATTTTTATCCAAATAAAAAATTACAAATTATATTCGATACAGTTACCTTCTCTAAAAATTCTTTTGAAATATCTTTGAAAATATGTTATATTATCTATTTGTATTTAAATTATTTTGAAAAGGTTATTGTAAATCACATAATTGCGATATACACTGCCATCTAACGATCTATTATGCAATCTGTGTAAACGTCATATTTTCTACTTTTCCAAGTTTTAGGTTAAGTATTGAGTATTCACGTGTTTTAGCTGCATAACAAAATGGGTAAAACTAAACGTTTAAAAGTTGCCAAAAATGGCCCAAAAGTGACATTAGATAAACAGATAGAGGAATCAGAAACTATTAAACCCAAAAATAGAAATAAAGTCCGTGTCAGAAAAGACGAAGACGATAAAGTAAGGTTTTTTTTATTCAGTTGTGTTACTAGACGTTATAGTTTGTTTATTTTTAGTACGTCGATGCAGGTTTATCTAAAAAGATTTTGTCAGCTGCTCGACGGCAGCAACAAGAACTTGAAGATGATTTTGGACCAACGCCTGCTGAAGCTTATGAAGACAAACCAAAAACTACAACGCTGGCTCCAGAGAATTCTGACGATGAATCTGATAAAGAAGATGATGATAATCTTGAACCTGATACATTTTATGAAAATATAGAAATTGATGAAAGTGACGAGAGAGCATTGGAAATGTTTATGAACAAAAATCCTGCACCAAGACGGACTCTTGCTGATATTATAATGGAAAAAATTACAGAAAAACACACAGAACTTGACACACAATTTTCTGATGCTGGAGAAATT
The DNA here is from genome assembly GCA_911728475.2 of Pterostichus madidus. NCBI lineage: Eukaryota > Metazoa > Arthropoda > Insecta > Coleoptera > Carabidae > Pterostichus > Pterostichus madidus. Next base: position 5,207,932 of record OU452313.1, on the reverse strand, counting down.
CAAATGCAAGATATTAATCCTCGAGTAAAAGAAATGTATGAAGGCGTGAAAGATGTTTTACAAAAATACAGAAGTGGAAAATTACCGAAAGCTTTTAAAATTATTCCTAACTTAAGAAATTGGGAACAAATTTTATATATTACCGGTAAAGGAATTTCTTCTAAATTATAATTTATTTTACTTACAAATGGTATGTTGCAGATCCACCAAGTTGGTCAGCAGCAGGGATGTACCAAGCCACAAGAATATTCGCATCAAATCTGAAAGAAAAAATGGCACAAAGATTTTATAATCTTGTTTTACTACCTCGAATCAGGGACGATTTAGCTGAATACAAACGATTGAATTTTCATTTGTATCAAGCTTTACGTAAATCTTTATTCAAACCGGCGGGATTTATGAAAGGGTTGTTGCTGCCTTTATTAGAGGTATTTAAAAAAATATATATTTATAAAAACCAAATTTAATTATGTTTTATTTTAGAGTGGTAACTGCACGCTAAGGGAAGCAATAATAGTAGGTTCAGTAGTCGCAAGAAATTCAATCCCAATTTTACATTCATCCGCAGCAATTTTAAAAATCGCTGAAATGGATTATACGGGAGCAAATTCAATATTTTTAAGAATATTTTTGGATAAAAAATATGCCTTACCATATAGGGTGGTAGATGCTGTTGTTTTTCACTTTTTACGGTAAACACTTGAAATGTGTTTTCTTCCGTATAACAAATTCATATCGTCTTTTGTTTAGATTTGAACGAGATACACGCGATCTTCCAGTTCTATGGCATCAGGCGCTTCTTACATTTTCTCAACGATACAAAAGTGACATCTCCAGCGAACAACGTGATGCACTTCTTGCGTTGTTAAGGGCTCAGTCGCATCACAAAATCACACCAGAAATTAGACGCGAATTGCAAAATGCGAAATGCCGAGATCTTGAAGTTGGCGAACCAGCGATAAAAATGGAAAATTAATTATTTAGCTTTGTCGATTTTGATGTGGAATTTTAAAGAGATATAATATAACTTATTTTGTTATTTAGAATTATTGGTGTGTATTAATTATGTCTTACCTAAGGTCTTATGTGGTCCTTAAGTAAAAAATATTCTTTGAACAATGTTGTAATATCATCAAATAAAATGATGTCTAATAGTAGCAATAATCAACTACACAAAATACAAAAGAAATATTCAAACACATTATGTTTATAACATGCAAATAAGACATTGCTCATTGACAACTAAATTAAATAGTATTTCTTAAAACAGTCGTAATCTGACACTAACATAATAATACAATCACTAGAACAACAATTCAAGACCTATTTAACCAAAAAATAGTTTTGAGTAAAAAGTAAGCAATTCCAAGTCCGTAAATGATTTTCTCTTTTTGTTGTCGGTTTAAATTGTCAAGTTCGATGGCCATGACCCTGCGATTCAGTTTCGCCATTTGTCTGCGAAGATGGAGGACTTCTTCAGCGGCCGATAATCCTTCTCCGCCTGAACCAATAGGCGGAGTTGATTCCCTGTTTGCAAAATCATGATTATAATACTATTATGGCAATTTAATGAGATGTAATTCAAATGTTTCACTTGCATTTTGAATTCATAATTGGTACTATAATTTGATGTGAAAGTATTACTTTGTTCTAGATTTTTTTAAAGTGAGTGAATTAGAATGGTAATTACTTTTAATGTGCCAAATATTTTCTCTTATTTTTTTATGCTTACCTATGAACTATTCGCGTTTCGTTGTCATTCAAATTAAATTTAGCTCTTGGTTTAACTACAGGCATAACGTCTTTTTGCATGTTATCTTCTTTATCGTCAACCATCGGAAATTGGTACTTGTCTAACGTAATTACTCTTGGTGGGGTATGAACCCTTATGCTTTCAGGTTCTGTTGGCAACATGGAATTGTCAAGTATAATTTCACGAGGAGGAGCTCGTGTTCCTAATATAAAAAAATACAAACCAAAAGTGCATAAACATAAATCATAAGATATCATGCAATTAGACTGTTACTTAAATCAAAGACACTTCAACTACATACTACTAGCTAAAATATTGCAAAAAAATAAAATTTAAGTAACAGTTTAGACAACTTACCTATGTGCTGATCTTGTCCTGCAACTAAAATTCGTTCCGGGACGTGCATGTTAATATTTGAATAATTATTTGACCAGTTTGAATTGAGTCCATTTGGAATCTCACCCTCGTAATCTCCCATACTGATCTTATTTGGTACTCTCATTTTTTTGCTTATATCTGCTCTAAAATTAGCTTCAGAAAGGTACGTGTCTTCTGGTTCAATATACCTAGCTGGGCTTGTGTTTGCTGACATTCTATAAAAACATAAAATTCGTTATTGATGACATATGACCTCTAAAACAGACTTCTAATGTGGTCATTAATGATAATAGAACTATTTAAGTTATTGGTTTGCTTACAAAACTATTTTAGATTGTTAATACCTGCTTAAATTCGACCTAAATCTTTTAATAACTGATGACACAATTCAAATGACAGCCGCTGATCTCACAGAGCCGACATTTTTGTATTGGATTGGTATTCTAGAGACTTTTCATTTTCTACTATCACTATGAAACATATTAGGTTGCCAGCCTGAGGCACATCTTGGCGGTAAAACTAATTTGAAATAAAATATGCAGTATTTTTTTGAAACGGTTAAGATATTTACACTTTTGTTAATTTTGCTATTTTTTCTGTTAATGATTTTGCGTCAAATAACTAAATAGGTAAGATAAATAAAGTAGTTATTTTAATCGTAACATGAAATTAAATCGATCTGTTATTAAAATATGAACCATAGTTGTTTAAATCCAATTTTACAAAAAGCTAAATAAAATATCGCGTGGAAAAATATAATATGTCTTCATAATAAAGTAACTAGAAAACAATATATTGCGTAATTATAAAATATACGTGATGAAACAATTTTAAAGTAAAATATAATAAATGAGTGTAATAAATCAAGAAGAAGATATAGTAGCTCATTTTTTATATTTTATTTTTTCTTATAAAGCTACCTGACATCTTTTACATTCTAGTCCAGAAGCAGAGGTAGATGAATTATATGTAAACACTCGTTTCACATCTGACCCCTTAATTTATATGTAAACTAGACAAAACTGTGATAAATGCAGAGGTAATCTGTTAAAATGTCACAACGGATAAGACACGGTTGAGTTAGCCATGGTGGTGTTCATTTGTCTTATACACAAACAAATGAAACACGAATGTGATGTTGGTTGCTACAATAATGGCGTCCCAAATTTAACAAATAAAACTGATTAAATAAAAATACTGAATCAATTGATGCACCCGGGGAATCATTATTTCTGCTCATAATCCAAGTAAATTTAGATAAAGATCTTCGGAAATTTACAGAAAATGGATCAAAATGATCACATTTACCACCGATAAAAATAAATGACAATTCACTTATGAGAAAATTGACATAAATGTGGGGATGCAATATACAGACCTCATGCTGTTCACGTGGGTTCAGTGACGTCTCGTGAAAAAGGGGCACAAATACTTCTTACTTACCATTCTAATAAAGCTGCTTGATATATACTTTCAATGTTCGGATCTGTAACAAATAAAACAGAAAAATTAGTCTTAATATTGAATATGATTGTAAATAATTTTTATTTTTGTTTCTTATTTATTAAAAGTATATGAGCTGATACACTGTCCAGAGGCAAAAAAAGTATCATTTTACAGACATGAAAGATATCCAATTATTGTATGGAAAGTTTCAGATTATAGTCACACTAAAGTAGCTTGTTCGCTTGTTGTACCTATATGTTTCACCAAATAAAATAAAAACCTAAATGAGTAGCTACTTTATATATTTGAAATTTATAAAAGAGATTTAGGGAAAAATAAACACTTGATAGTTGTCATAGATAAGTCGACTTAGTAATTTACAACACTTACTTCCTAGGTTGAACTATGTTATTATTTGTAAACAATTGCAAATATTCTCAAAGTATGTATGACATGACGTATGCACAAATTAAACGCCCCATTTTTAGCTGTGAGCTGATGACGTTTACACATGTCATTAATATTTTTCAAATTATATTTTAATGAGAGTCATATTTAAATCAAATGGGGTAGGGTAAGTGACTTAGTGGTATCGATTCGGACTTTGGATTATGAATCCGGGTTCGCTTTGCTCACTCGTGTTATATAATGGGTTCTATTATTCCAAATGCAAAGCGAATGAGGATTGTAATAATCAGAGGGAATAATAGCCATTATAACGAGTTGTAGTGGCAGTCTGCCGAAGCAGATTTCGGTAAGTGATATATTTATGAACGTGAACTGCGGTTTCCAGCCGTCAAATTACGGCCTCCAAAAATGTTAGTGGTGGGAGAGCCACAGGGGTAATTTTAAATTGTGAAAATGTTTGTCGACTGTGGGGATCGAACCAACGTTCTTAGGATCCACAGGTCGACTCGATACCACTGAGCCATTACCTCATCTGTAAATGATGAACAAAATCGCAACGAAACTTATGATTTATCTATCCGACAGTACGGTAGGGTGGGTAGCGTTACGAAATTCGAATCCGGAGATCCCGAGTTCGAGTCCCACTCAAGCTAGAAATTATAAGAACAACACTCTACGGCTCGGTGAGTTCGGACCCTGTACTGTAATTGGAATTCAATTCCTGTTGTACAGAGTAATAAAAATAAATAAATAATATAAACCTATGATTTTTCAAAATATTCCACCATAAATCAAATTGATGTAACTATGGTGATACAGACATGTAGCGCCACATTTTAATTTCACTCCGGTTTCAAAAAAAAGTAATATTTTCTTCTCTTAATTGAGGGAAAAAATTACATTCAGACAGACAAATAGGAGTAAATAAAATCTTATCAACCCAACAACACGTAAACAACAAAGGTCATCAACAAATAACTCAAATCGGCAAACAACAAACAGAAAACACATAAGCTGTTCTTCTTCTTCATAAACATGCGGCAACTTCCGCAAGACCGATGCCTACCTTACCGACAGGAACAACAATTTATGTTTTGAAAACACAATAACCGAGTCGGTCATAAATTAAACGTTTCTGTGCAGATTGCAAACGATGCTTGGCGGTTTCACAATTAACGACACTGTTAATAACGTTGTTAATAAAGCACTGAAGAGAAAAAACAACGACGCACCCTTTCCCTTCACCTGAACGCGAAAGCGAGTGTTTAATATCCGCGAAGTTCGGTTGCTCGCCGCATGGTGTCTCTGGCGTGATTCTTAATTTGTTGATAAACTTCCACTAATTGTTGTAACTCTAATTTACGACTGCTCTGGGTAAATTACTAGCAGTACACTGTTCTCAAAAAGGGAAAATTATAACAATTTAAACTCTCTTAATAAATACTCACATGGATGACATTTCTTTCATTACAAAATTAGATAGAGCGCCAGTAACGGGAAGTGAAACCTGGAAAATATGTGAACTAAAATGTAATTTCAACTGGATCTACAAAATATGTCAAATTTAACCAAATATAACCAGTAATCTAAGTAGTCATAGAAACAACGAAATGTCGAATTGTCTTCTACAGGTGATCAAAAGGAATTGTTATAGTTGGCAATACAATTCCAGAGATCTTTTTATTCCACAGTTGGCACAATGTCTGATAAAGGCGGAAATGCTATATGACATTTCTAATAAATACAAATAGGTTATGTCAGGAGTCTGACAGCTAATAAAATTTTGACTTTTTAAGAAATATAAATACTTTAGAAATAAATGTACTCAAATTTAAATTTTAAATGTCACTGTCAACAACAGGAAATGAATTTATGTATCAGGTTTACCAATTTCAAGTAGTTTTTTTTATTGCCAACTGTATCAATTCCTTTTGATCACTCTGTACTTTATCAGAGGTTAAGAAAGATATGAAAATTATAAAGAAAAATTGAACAGTGTAGCCATAAAATAATTAACAAATTTTTAATTCTTGTTGGGCGTAAGCATATTTTAATATCAAGTTAGACTTACGACGGGTGGTGCGCCCCCTTCTGTTCTTAATGAAACGATATTCGGGTGCTACGGTTGTATGTTTTAATAAGGGGGCCTTTGTAAAAGACGATGTAGTACGACCCCCCACTGAAAAGACTAGAAAATTAAACTTGTCCTAAATATATTTTCTTGATAACTTATGTCATTTGAAAACTAGAACTTATGAGATATTACAGTCACATTTCTAACTAGTTTAAAAATACCTAATTACAAAACAGTCAACTATCTTTAAAGTAATTTATCAATCAATTGTATAAAATTCATTAATTTCGCACCACGGACGCAATATGTAATTAAAGTGGAACGATATGAATATAGATAATCGTTATTCGAAACTGAAACGCCATTCATTTCATTTCATGCGTAACATATGTTGATATACAATCCCCAACATTAGGTCACATTCGGTCTTATCTGATCAGTAGACACAAGCCATTCATTTGTGGTGTAATCGCATACATCTGCAACTCAAAGAACTAACTTGAATGATGAATCAAAATTTAGCTTATTGTGTTCATGTAAATTGTTGACTTTTATATTTTTTAACGATAATTATTCGTAATGCTGGCATTTGTTAAAGGAATGTTTGAAGGGATATAATTATGACATTTTTGGCAAAAACATTATGCTAATCTGAGCTATTTTCAGAAATTAACTGTTTTATTCTTGATAAAGTTAATCAATAATAAGTAGGGTAGGTGGCTCAGTGGTATCAAATCAAAATGTGGATTTAAGAACCCGGGTTCGATTCCCACAGCAGACAAACAATTTTCACCACATTAAAACTATCCCTGTGGCTCCCTCATCACTAACATCTTTGAGATTCGTGATTTGACGACTGGTAACCGCATATCACGCGCATGTTACATGCAGGAATGGGTAAAAAGCGTGATGTTTCATTCATTTTATTTATTTATTTTGCTTACATAGCATCATATATTATTTGGTGTCAAATGTTTATAAATAATTTTAGAAAAAAGTACTTGTAATCTCTTTTATCTAAAATAATTTTTTAATATTTAACAGCAAAAAACATATGTTATGTCAAATGTTCAAGATAAAAATGTACTAATAATAGATATATTTAAATAATTTTCCAATTTTGGACTGCTGGAAATGACTAGCCCTCAGATATTTTGCCTAGGCTTCAAGAAGGCCCTGATAATATTTATTTATTTATTTATTTATGCTAGTCTACAGGAGCTGAATTCCAATTACAGTACAGGGTTCGAACTCATCGAGCTGCAGTGTGGTAGTTCATATATTTTGAGTTTTAGCTTCGGATTCGAATGCCGTAATACTGACCACACCATCGTACTGTCAGATGTATTTGTATACATTTTAATAAGGTACAACAATAATTTTTTGAAGTAATCAAACATAATTATAGAGCTACGACCTCAACTGAAAACAATCGAAAGACAAGAATATATATTACTCGTATGTTCTGTAGTAAAAGAAGAAAAAAGTACTTATTATGTTGGGTATATATAGACACGTGCATTTGGAAGTTTTATGTACCTGTTTATTTATCGGCCCTCATGGGGAACATTAAATTAAAACCTTTATATTTATTGAGGAATTCGTTAGTTCACACAAAGTTATAGAACACTATTATTCATGAAAATCAAAACAGAAATACGTAATGAAATTCGAAAATAATTAATTTATAAAACATAATTTGATTACGATAGAATTTATTTATACTGTTAATTTTAATAAATAAAACTAATGCAATGACATACGAATCGTATTACACTGTGTACAGCGCAACAAACGGAAATGAAGTACGGAAAATATGTGAACTAATAGTTATTTATGTACCAAGGATGAAAATAGGCGTTTCTGATTATTAGCACGAGGCGTAAAGAGCCGAGGGCTTATAGCATACTCAATTCAGAAACGCTAATTTCACCCGTGGTACATACAATATTTTATGCACAACAAAATAACATTTAATTATATGTTCAAAAGATTAAAATATGTACATAGGCAGAGCTGGGCCGTAGCTAGCTACTTTTGTAGCTTAGCTACTAGCTTAGCTACATTTACCTTAGCTGTAGCTGTAGCTTAGCTAACTGTGAAAAAATATAGCTGTAGCTTGTAGCTAGCTACTTTTTTTTCTATTAGCTTAAAAATAACAACTGAAGCTACTTTTAAAGCTAATTTTTGTAGCTTAAAGCTACTTTTTAAGCAGAAGGTCAACAAACCCACACAAAATAATTATTTTTTGCCGGTTCTAACTGGCTCTAATACGCAAAAATACACAGTAGGTGCCAGATGGTATTTTTTATTTTTGATATTTATGTACATAATAGTAAATTAACAGTCATTATAACAAAAGACTGGTCATATGACAATGGCAAATTTAATTATTTCACAATAATTTAAAAACGTAGCTTTAAAATTTAACAGCTACTTTAACGAAAGCTTTTAGCTGTAGCTTAGCTATATTTTACAAAATATAGCTTATAGCTGTAGCTTAGCTACTTTTTTAAAGATTAGCTGTAGCTGTATCTTAGCTACTTTTTTTAAGTAGCTTGCCCAGCTCTGTACATAGGTTATATGTCAAAATGATATTCTGCAGAATCAAGTATTCACAACAAACAAAAATTGTCATTTTATTTACGTATCCATAGGAATTATTTCTTTTTGGCCCATAGGCCAAAAAGAAGTGTTTAAGCCCGCTTTTTAGGGCTAAAACACATGCTTTTCGGCTCGGTTGTGCACAAATAAATATATTTTTAGGGCTAAACGTATACTTTTCGTTCCGATTATGCATAAAACTGTTTTATAAAATATATCAAATTTGACCAATGATAATTAGTAAGCTAGGTAACGTACAAAAGAAAGGTGACAGATTTTGTGTCTTTGAATTGCCATTTTTGTTCTACAAACATTCATTTTATTATTTTTAAATCAGTTATAAACAGAAAAGTGGTGGTACATTTATATTTATGCAAAGAGCCTTATTTCTTGATTGTTTATCTGCATAACATATCAATAATATTTTATAGTTTACCATTTCGAGAAACATGGCAAGTGTGTTGTATATAAACTATATTATTTATATATCAAATAGTGACATCTGTCGAATGAAATATGAACATTTCAATAATAACATTTAAATAGCAATATTATTATAAATAATTCTTACTATGACACATATAATTATATTTCTACGATGCTGTGCAACCGCTAATAATCAACCTTCGACAGCCCATGCAACAATATTCAACTCATTTTGTTAGAAAGTCACAAATCACTTCTAATTAATCGTCTAATAGACACTAACGATCAACTTTCGTTAAGAAATCTTACTCCATTTACGGACATATCAACAAATTAAAAAATAACTTGTTTTTAAAAATGCGCGCGTAATTTAAAATCAACAAGAAAGAAAAAACATCACACATCGTTTTTCACTTCAGAACACAATAACAGCATTCAAGTATCAAACATCATCCCTTGATTTTGGAGAGAGAAAAAATTCACACGCCTAAATTTGGCGGTCGCCGCATTGTCTAGCGTGGCTGGCCGACCAGGGTGGGATTCCATTTTTCTCATAATTTATCACAAGTTTGCGGGTTGTACCTCTGGCACCTGTGGCTTTTCTGTTGAATTCAGAAATATTTGTGGATATAAATGATGGTTCTTTCTTGGAAATCTTTCTATATTTGATGTGATTCTTTAGATGCTTTTGTGTAATAAAATACGACGAGTTTATAGTTTTTAAGAGGGTTTCTTTTCTTGTGAAATGACAACAAAAAATGTCATAGTTAGCTTGTAATTTAGTTTAATGTTTTCAGGTTAAATAGAGAATAATTATATTTCCATTTAGTACATGGTAACTGTCAGGTAAGTCATCATGCCTTTTACCCAATGTTGGGTGTGGCACTCTACCGAAGCAGATCTCGGTAAGTGATATATTTATACGCGTGAACTGCGGTTACAAGCCGTCGAATCACAGGTGAAAATTGTTTGTCAAATTAGTTGAAAACTGCAGGATTGCAAAATTATTATTTTTTTCTTAAAGTTGCTAATATTTAAAAACAAGTGACATGTTTTATTCATTTAAAAGTCGAATTTAACAAGTAAAAAAATTGATTCAAATCGATTGAAAATTGTTGGTTTGCAAAAAATTAACTATTTTTTCGCCGGAAGTTTGCCAATGATACAGATGCCCTTCCATAAAAATGGCAATACGTAGAGATTTTTCAAGAATTTAAAAAATGTGTAAAAGGTACAAAATTCTATTAAACCGACTATTAGCTAAAAGTATCATTTTACAAAGATCCTAATCTTAATGACAGAATAGGAATGTAGGGTCATCAGGAAATCTGCATGTACTGTCCTTGAGGCTTTGCGACCTAAACGAGATTCATAGTGATGCAGGTGTTCAGAGCTCTTGTCTCTGATCGGAGATAAATTGTTTTAAACAAGCCGCGTGCGGATTCCTGGAATCCCCAAAACTATAAACCTCACCTAGACTCACTGGCGGCTCGCCTCTACGTTCCCAGAGAGATGTAGAGGTGATTAATAGTTCGACAAAAATGCGCGTGAACCATTTACAATGAAAATGGTAACAAATGCTATTATAGTTATGGTTGTGCTTACTCAGATTTTATTTCAGTTTAAATGTAAGTTCATTATTTTTTTATGCTCAATCGGGTAGAAATACGTGAGTTTTAGCCTTAAAAAGCGGGCTTAAACACTTCTTTTTCGCCCTAGGGCCATAAAAAATAATTCCTATGGATACATAAATGACAATTTTTGTTTATTGTGAATACTTGATTTTGCAAAATGTCATTTTGACATATTTTAATCTTTTAAAAATAAATAAATAAATATATCATCACGCCTTTTACCCATTACTGGGTGTGGCACTCTGCCGAAGCAGATCTCGGTAAGTAATATATTTTGCGCGTGAAGTGCGGTTACCAGTCGTCAAATCACGACCCCCAAAGATGTTAGTGGTGGAGGAGCCACAGGGGCAGCTTTTTTGAAATTATGAAAATTGTTGTCACCTGTGGGAATCGAACCAGGGTTCTCAGGATCCACAGGCCGACTTCATACCACTGAACTAGCCACCCCATAATCTTTTGAACATATAATTAAATGTTATTTTGTTGTGCATAAAATATTGTATGTACCACGGGTGAAATTAGCGTTTCTGACCCTGAGCATATTGTTAGCCCTCGGCGCTTTGCGCCTCGTGCTAATAATCATGCAGCGGGTCAGAAACACCTGTTTTCCCCTTGATACATAAATAACTATTAAGATACTACGGCCAATCGTAGCTCAGTGGATAAAAGCAAGGTAAAACTTGCGTTTTTAAATCGAGGAGTTTCATTTCGGTAAAACATCTGGTGTACACATGTCTAACTAAATGTTTTCAAATATCAATGTTTTTTATCAATGAAATATGTAGTTCTGGACGAGTCTGCATTGCAGCGCTAATGTCGGTTATTAGTTCACGAACGATAAATTAGGACTTATTTTTAATTGTGAATTTATTCCTTTTAAAATGAATTGTGTATTGTGAATTATAATTCTCGTCCAGAACTACAAATTTCATTGCAGTGCATAACAGAAAATGAATTCCAATTAAGAATTGGAATCCGAACGATTCAGCCACAGTTGTACTTTTGAATATAAGTTGAGGAAATTAGAGGCACTAGGCACTTAAGAACAATGTAAACTAGACCTGTGCTGCCATCTCAGTTCAATCAAGATTTGTGCTCCCATTTTAATAACAAAATGTAATACATAAGTCAAACGTTTAACTTGTAATCGTATTAGAGTTAACTATGTGATATACAGTGGGGTGACAATTAAATTCGGATCACGTTAAATGTGATTAAACATCGAATTAAAAATAGTAATATCACGGATCATGAGTCACAACTTCCACTAACACTGTGTCAATATCACGCAAGCAGTCGGTTCACAGGATCACATAAAAGGGTAGTTACAATCTCCCTAAGGATTGACACTATAAATGCTTTAAAATTTGCAGCGCTGGAAAATGCAGAATATATAGACGCAATCATTTTTATTTGTTATATTAAAAACTAAAATATTTTTGGTAAAAAAGAGATATACGAATAATGCTGGATTGCATGAAAGTTTTATCGGTTCATTAGCAGCTAACGGTTTAATAAGTATCAGAAAATTGCTATTGATACTGTTGCTAGATAAACAATTCTTTAACTAAAGAGTTCTTTATGTCTTGTTGCAACCTAGCATAAGTATTATCTTGCCGACCTCTGAGGCTCAGTGGGTTAGACTACTAGGCTACTGACCCAGAGGTCCCGGGTTCGATTCCCGGTCAGGGCTGGCATCAATCAGCGTCTGTTGCTGATAAAGCGCAGACGCTTCCATCATCATAATCAGCGTCTGTTGCTGATAAAGCGCAGATGCTTCCATCATCATACCGGCTAGTAACCAAAGCAGTTGAAGTCGTATCATAAAAAAAAAAGTATTACCTTATTAAATTTACAATACTAATAACTTTTAATTAACTAATTCTATCATAATCAATTTAATTCATTACGAAACTAAATATATTATTAATTAGTTAATTAATTAGGTAATTGAATTGGAATATTTTGTAGCAAGATAAGAAAATAAAATAGCTTGCAAGAAGAGATGAAAAATGAGAAGTTTTTAGTGCATTCTCTTGCATTCTGAAATTTTTGCATTGTTCTTATAATTCAAATTTGTTAAAGTATTTTACTAATGTTAGTTTTTGTAGACATTTTGGAAGATAGCAAGAGTATTGTACGTAAAGCAAGATTGACATTATACTAACAGAAAATATGTAAGTCAAGTTTTTGTATCACAAGAATGATGCACGACGAGAATTATTTAAATTTACCATTGGAATAATGGTTACTTGGAAAGTAAGACAATGTGGCAGAAATAAAAAAATTGAAAAAATAAATAAATATATCACCGCGCCTTCCACCCATTACTAGGTAAGTGATATATTTGCGCGTGAAGTGCGGTTACCAGCTGTCAAATTACGGCCTCCATGAATGCTAGTGGAGGGAGAGCCACAGAGGTAATTTTCATAAAAAATAGGCAATAATAAACAACAACTAGGGGTCCTATTCTAATTATGATTGATACAACGAATCAAAAATGTCAAAATACAATTGCTATGGTTTTAATCGTAATTCGTATGCATGAGTTCAAGAACACGAGCCTAATAAAAAAATAAAATAAATATATCATCAAGCCTTCTATCCATTACTAAGTGTGGAACTCTGCCGAAGCAGATCTCGGTAAGTGATATGTTTTGTGCGTGAAGTGCGATTCCTAGCCATCAGATGACGGCCCCCAAAGATGTTAGTAGTGGGGAAGCCACAGGGGTAGTTTTAATGTGGTGAAAATTGTTTGTCGGTTGTAGGAATCGAATTCGGGTTCTTAAATGCACAAGCCGACATATAATGAAAAATAAAAATCTTCAATACCGCAATGAATATTTCAAAGATGCGAAAGAATGTGCCTTGGAAAAAGTAAACCAATATATGAATGTGTTTGCTGAACACAGTCCTGTTCTGTTAGTCCACGTATCATAAGATTGGTTTACCCTTTAATCCATCGCAAGGGACAATAATCTGCACCATTATCCATCGCTAAGTTAATCCGTGGTTCCCTCTCAGTTAGAAACGACGATATGATTGGAACGATGCATCAACATCACTACCGATCGCCCTAAATTAAAAACTACGACTTGCAACTCTCGTTCGTCGCCAGCGTCACCAGACTTAATTAAATTATTTAGTGGATTTTTGTTTCGTTGTTTTGGGATTACTGACTCCGGCGACGGACTCTGGTAATATAGTTTAGCGGGATTACGGCGTGTTTGTCGTCGGGGTACATTGGAGAGGGTGATGGAAAGGGTGCAACAATGAAATATTTATGGGTGAACAATGATCGAGGGATGCGACGTGACTGATGATGATGTTTCGTACGAGAATTTTACTCTATTTGTACAAACTCTGCAATGGCAAAACTTGGTTAAAGTGCATGTTATATTGGAAGACAATAATTATTGTCGTCGTTCAATCAAGTGGAAAATGAAAAAAACTATAGTTTGTTTAGTGAGAGATTGTAGTGTAAAAGATGTAGGACATATTTGAACCTGATTATAATTGGCAAAACGGAAACAAGCGAAGTGATACTTTTCCTACCTAGAGAAGAATAGCTATTTATATAACAAGTGCGCGAAGACATACTTTGCACATGAGCGCAATTTGAAAGCACGAGCAAAGTGAGTGCTTTAATTTCCACGAATCTTGCAAATGAGGTCTTCGTGCACGAGGTTTCTACAATGCTTTTTGTAAAGAGCAAAAATTAGATAATGGACAAAATTTATTAAATTTGAAGCGTGAATTTATATTGACAGTTCAGTATGCCATGAATAAACATTTGTTAAAATATGTTTGATTGATGGCGTTATAAGCTAATGTCTCTATTTCTTTTATAAATTCCTTAAAATGTGTGTATATAAGTACAATTAGCGTGTTAATAGTCAAAATTTAGAACCATAAAAATGGGTGTTTTTTTCAATTACTTTGCGCACTAGTGCGCAAAATCAAACTTTCCATTGGTTTCCAAGGTACTGTAAACCTTATGTTGAATGATGCGAGTATAAAATAGTTATTTTTGCATAAAGTGCGCGAAATGAATCTTTACAAATGTCTGTTTAATTTCACCAATGTTAATATGTATTTTAGGTAATGGCTCAGTGGTATCCGAGTCGGCCTGTGGATCCTAAGAACCCTGATTCGCTCTCCACAGCCGACAAAACATTTTCACCAATTTCAAAATTATCCCTGTGGCTCCTCCACCACTAACATCTTTGAGGGCCGTGATTTGATGGCTGGTAACCGCACTTCACGCACATAAATATATCATTTACCGAGAACTGCTTCGGCAGAGTGCCACACACAGTAATGAGTAAAAGGCGTGATGATATATATTTTTTTTTTTTTTAGAAAACAGCAAAATGTTAACAGATTTTGTTTCTATCAACTATCACTTAAATTGAGAAATTACGCATTTTATTACATTTTAAAGAATATATAGTTATTTATTATACTAGTGTTTTATTAGGTATATAAAACACGCAAGAAAAGTTTAAACACGAGACCGAAGGTCAAGTGTTTAATATTCTTAAGTGTTCTATATACCAATAAAACACGAATGTAATAAAAAATTTTATCCACAACTCATAATTACAGGTACCGAAGAAGATTGGTCGTAATGTTTAACGTTGATTCAGTTATACAGAGTTTCGCAAAATACGATAGATCATGAAGTGGTTGCTAAGTAACAAGCTGTTTACAGTGTTTTATGGAATATAAAACACTAGTGTTTTATTAGCCATATAATTCAACTGAAATCAGTGTAATAATGGCTTCATTATATATGAGTTGTGGATAAAAGTATTTACTTACTAGGCTACTAATTTTCTAATATTTGTATAAATTGTTTATCATTCAGAAATATTAATTTACACATTTACGTAGAGAAAAGAAACAATTTGTGATTCCAGCTCACTTATATCACCTCCAGTTGGTTTATCTGTACTATTTCCTTTTTCTAAACATATGAGTGCTGTCCTGTGTCATCAATGGGCAATCTTGATACGGTACGTGCATTCACAATGTACCATGGCAATTATATGGGGCACAACTGCTTGTATATTAAAAGCACCGGAACCATGGAATGACACCATGAATCAATGTCTATTCAAGCCACTCCCTTCGCGCTCTATCTCTGTCATTGTTATTGACGAGCAAGTGTTGTATCTTTTTCTATAGTGTTACTGATGAGCATATGCCTTCTGACATAAAAAGAGCATCAATCAAAATATTTCATGTGATTTATTTTCTTTTGTTTTTTATCTTTTGTTACTGAATAGTAATAAGTGTAATGGATTATTTTTGGTATTTTTGAATTTGTTCTATTGAAATTATGAATTTAAAATGTATAATTATTCAAATAATATTTAAACTAATTATTAGAACAGATGGTTACCGTATATCTAATTATAGTTTTACAATTATAATTGTCAATAACAGAACTAATTTTCATATAAATTAGTATTTAATTATAAAATTTAAATATACGCTTTTGTTTTTGTTATAAAATATATGTTATTCATTTTGAATCTGTCATTTCTGTAACTATAACAACGTAACAATAGTTAAAATATGTTGCTCTTTTCTTGAGAAATACAGAGTAATCAAAAGTACGTGTTTCAGTTGGCAATAAAAAATATTTTAAATTGGTAAGACTGATACATCCTGTTATCGAAAGTGATATTTGAAAATTTAAATTAATAAAAATCATTGATTTCCTTACCCTCATCTTTTTATTTCTTAACATAACACAGTGCAACAATCTAAAGTATTTTTATCACTCAATCTACAGGATGATCAAAAGGAATTGTTATAGTTGGCAATACAATTCCAGAGATCTTTCTATTCCACAGTTGGCACAACGTCAGATAAAGGCGGAAATGCTACGAGTATTTGACATTTCTAATAAATAAATAAATAAATAAATAAATATATCATCACGCCTTCTACCCATTACTGGGTGTGGCACTCTTCTGAAGCAGATCTCGGTAAGTGATATATTTTGCGCGTGAAGTGCGGTTACCAGTCGTCAAATCACGGCCTCCAAACATGTTAGTGGTGGAGGAGCCACAGGGATAGCTTTTTCAAATTATGAAAATTTGTCGCCTGCGGGAATCGAACCAGGGACCTCAGGATCCACAGGCCGACTTCATACCACTGAGCTAGCCATCCCATCATTTCTAATAAATACAAATAGGTTATGTCAGGAGTCTGACAGCTAATAGAATTTTGACTTTTTAAATAATAGAAATACTTTAGAAATAAATGTAATAATAAATGTATTCAAATTTAAATTTTAAATGTCACTGTCAACGACAGAAAATGAATTTATGTATCAGGCTTACCAATTTCAAGTAGTTTTTTTTATTGCCAACTGTAACAATTCCTTTTGATCACTCTGTATTTGTATTTATTATAAAAATGATATGTCAAATAATATTTCCGTCTTTATCTGGCGTTGTATCAACTGTGGAATAAAAAGATCCCCAGAATTGTATTGCCAACTGAAACACTTACTTTTGATCACACTGTATTAAAAACGTAAATGACAAAAATAAATTTAGTAACATATGTCCAACGTCACAAATAAATTGAATGACGCAAAAAAATGTCAAGTTATTTGATATTATCGAAAAACTAATAAACTATAATGAATATATGTTTCATATTAAATTTACAAAAAAAGTTTACCTGAGTTGAAGAAACAGGTACATATTTATCAAATAAAATGACATTATTTTCGTATTGTATAATATTTGTATATATCACACTAGAACTTGTCAAAATCCTTTTATAATAAAGAAAAAAAAGACAAACGATTACCTACTACAACAATGAAAAAAGCAAAAAATGTCCCCTTGGCAAGGTGTATTAATAACAAAAGAAGCGACGGACGTCTTCACACAGAAAAGAAAAGAATAACAGAAATATCGACTCACTTGATTTTGTATTAATAATAATAAATAATGAAGCATCTTGTACCTGTCCACACAGTTCTAGAAATTCTCACAGTCACGCCAGAGGCGTCGTACGAGATTATTTTCTAGGGAGTCACAAATATTTATAATTTATTCTCTACTAAAAATATTTGTATGACTACGTTCATTTTGATAAACTATCTAGAGCAGCGGTTCTTAATCTTTTTATCATCGCGAACTCCCAAATTTTACAAATATTTTTCGCGGCCTGCCAGTATCTTGTGAAAGTGAGAATATTGTATTAATTTTTAAATAAAGACTGATAAAATAAAAATTAAATCTAATTTTTATAAATAAAATTTAAAAAATAATATTTTACTGAGTTTGGAGCACTCTGCCGTAGCAGATATCGGTACGTGATATATTTAAGAGCGTGAAGTGCTATTACCAGGCGTGAAATTACGGTCTCCAAATATGTTAGTGAAGGGAGAGCCACAGGAGTACCTTAATGTGGTGAAAATTGTTTGTCGGCTGTGGGAATCGAACCTGAGTTCTCAAATCCACAGTCCGACTCGATGCCACTGAGCCATCTACCCCAAAATTTTTATTATATAACCAGAAAGAATTACATAAAGACCTATATAAAAATAATATTTCGCTAGTAACAATTATCTTATATACTAAACGGCTTAATTCCCTATATATAGATTCATCACGATCATTCTAACAATTTTACAGCCTAGACGGTTTATCCGATTTAATTGAAACTTTTTTTATTTGATAGGGATTACTTATGCGGAGTGCCTTTTGATAGTCTCAGATTTTTCGTGCACATGATGTGCGAGAAAACTTGAAAAAACATGCATTTTCAACTAAGAGTGTAGAGGCTTTGAAATTTTTAAGAAGAACATCTACTGTAATTTTGACATTTGTCTGTGGACATGTCGCATATTTAATTATAAATTATTTAAATATTAAATGTTTTAGAGTAGTTTTGAAATATTTTACGCACATTAGGGGACTGAGGGGACGTTTTTATTATAATTACAAATTTCAAATATGTGTATTTAAAAAGAAAATTTTTAACAGTCCACTATGAAGTTGGTTTTAATTCAAATCGTCAAATTGCCAAGTTTTATAAAATATACAGACAAAGAGTGTGGAGGCTTTGAAATTTTAAAAAAGAACACCTACTCTAATTTTGACATTTGTATGTGGACATATCGCATTTTTAATTAACAATTATTGAAGTATTAAATTTTTTAGATAACTTTTGATATATTTTACATATATTGGGGGAATGAGGCAACGTTTTTATTATCATTACGCATTTTATATATGTGTATTTAAAAAGAAAATTTTTGACAATCCACTAAAACAAAACGTCAAATTGACAAGTTATATAAAGTATACAGGTAAACCCAACCAAATTTGTCTCCAGTAATAATATACAGTAAAACCAAGCAAATTTTATCCACGTCAGAGTACAATTTAGAAAAACCAGATAACTCGAATTGGAATCATTTGATCACTCTTAAATTTTCTATCGGTAATACGAAAGTTATTTTAAAGGGCATGTGGGCAAAATTATAATATTTTCAATCGGCAATCATATGAAATAAAAAAAAAAGTTGTAATTTTACGACTGTCAATAATTTCAAACTTAAAGTATTCCGTATCGTACCGTATTTAGTGTCATATTGAAGGGCTTCAAAAGCACTTTCAGATGAAATATATAAAGTTGAAATTTTACGATAGGTAATTGTTTCAAACTTAATAAATTCTATAAAAAAATGTGGAACTATCAAAAATTACATCCAACGGATTTTTAATAGATTAGCAAAATCTTTTCGGAAATAAAACACGTATTTGATTGAAATTTTACGACTGTCAATTATTTCAAACTTAAAGTATTCCGAATTATGCCATGTTTGATATAATATGAAAGGGCTTTAGACGAACCTTTAGATAAAATAATTAAAAAGTTAGTTTTTGAAAAAGCAATGGTATCAAATAAAAAGTCTTTTAAAGGGATCGCGTGCAAATTATTTTTTTTTGTTGATTCGCAATTGTTTTAGTGATGTTGCTTTGAAACCTATCGTGTTTGATATCGAATGAAATGTCTTTTGAAGTGTTTTCGTGCAGCATTTAATTTAATTTTGATCGGCAATTGTTTCAGTGAAAGTGCTTAACAATCTATCGTGTTTGGTATCTAATGAAAGGTCTTTTGAAGAGATCGCGTACGAAATTAAATATTTTACGATTGGCAATTGTTTTAGTGAAAGTGCTTCTAAACATATCGTGTGTGGTATTAAATGAAAGGTATTTTGAAGGACCTGCGTACAAAATTTATTACTTTTCGATCGTCAATTGTTTTAGTGAAAGTGCTTAAAAACATATCGTGTTTGGTATCAAATGGAACGTTTTTTGAAGGGCTAGCGTAAAATTTTTTAAGACAAAACGTCAACTTGACAAATAATTTTTAAAAGTATGTAACAATACAAAGCAAAATTTGTGTGCGGTAATAATATATATTAAAAAAAAAAGAAAATTGACAGCATTCTACAATGCAAAAAAGTATATTTCAGCGATTTCCAACAGTTTTTCAAAAAATTTTAGAGAAAAATTTCAATTGATTTCATGTACATATAAAATATAAATGTAGAACATTATAAAAAATGACGTCCAAAAGATTTTTAATAGTTTAGCAAAACGTACAATTGTTTTCGTGAAAGTGTTTAAAACCTATCGCGTTTGTATCAAAAAGAAAGATTTTTTGAAGGGTTCGCGTACAAAATTTAATACTTATAGATCTCAATTGTTTTAGTGAAAATGCATCAAAATTCTTCGTGATTAGTATCAAATGGAAGGTCTTTTGAAGAGCTCGCGTGCAGAATTGGATTTTTTTCAATCGCCAGTTGTTTTAGTGAAAGATCTTCGAAACCTATTGTGTTTAGTATCAATTAAAAGGTCTTTGGCTGGAATGATA
Organism: Pterostichus madidus; assembly: GCA_911728475.2. Taxonomy (NCBI): domain Eukaryota; kingdom Metazoa; phylum Arthropoda; class Insecta; order Coleoptera; family Carabidae; genus Pterostichus; species Pterostichus madidus. Next base: position 5,187,291 of record OU452313.1, on the reverse strand, counting down.
CGCAGAAATGTTTTAGATTTGTAATAATTGCATTTATATTGTGTCAACTGACTTACAAAAGTAAATTCTACTTCAGGGTCCGCGGAGCTAGCGTGAGGCCTGGCGAAGCCAGGGCGACCGCTAGTCTTATATACTAAACGGCTTAATTCCCTATGTATAGATTCATCACGATCAGTCTAACAATTTTACAGCCTAGACGGTTTATCCGATTTATTTGAAACTTTTTTTATTTGATAGGGATTACTTATGCGGAGTGCCTTTTGATAGTCTCAGATTTTTCGTGCACATGATGTGCGAGAAAACTTGAAAAAACATGCATTTTCAACTAAGAGTGTGGAGGCTTTGACATTTTTAAGAAGAACATCTACTGTAATTTTGACGTTTGTCAGTGGACATGTCGCATTTTTAATTATAAATTATTTAAATATTAAATGGTTTAGAGTAGTTTTGAAATATTTTACGCACATTAGGGGACTGAGGGGACGTTTTTATTATAATTACAAATTTCAAATATGTGTATTTAAAAAGAAAATTTTTAACAGTCCACTATGAAGTTGGTTTTAATTCAAAACGTCATATTGACAAGTTTTATAAAATATACAGACAAAGAGTGTGGAGGCTTTGAAATTTTAAAAAAGAACACCTACTCTAATTTTGACATTTATATGTGGACATATCGCATTTTTAATTAACAATTATTGAAGTATTAAATTTTTTAGATAACTTTTGATATATTTTACACATATTGGGGGAATGAGGGAACGTTTTTATTATCATTACGCATTTTATATATGTGTATTTAAAAAGAAAATTTTTGACAGTCCACTAAAACAAAAACGTCAAATTGACAAGTTATATATAACTCGAATTGGAATCATTTGATCACTCTTAAATTTTCTATCGGTAATACGAAAGTTATTTTAAAGGGCATGTGGGCAAAATTATAATATTTTCAATCGGCAATTATTTTAGTGAAATTGCAACAAAACCTATCGTGTTTGGTGTCATATTAAAGAGCTTTAGAAGAACTTTCAGATAAATGAAAAATGTAGAAATTTTACAATAAGCAATTGTTTCTAACATAAAGTATTTCGAATCATATTGTGTTGGGTGTCATATGAAAGGGCTTTAGAAGAACTTTCATATGAAATAAAAAAAAAATTTGAAATTTTACGACTGTCAATAGTTTCAAACTTAAAGTATTCCGAATCGTACCGTATTTAGTGTCATATTGAAGGGCTTCAAAAGAACTTACAGATGAAATATATATATATATATATATATATATATATATATATATATATATATATATATATATATATATATATATATATATATATATATATATATATATATTACGATAGGTAATTGTTTCAAACTTAATAAATTCTATAAAAAAATGTGGAACTATCAAAAATTACATCCAACGAATTTTTAATAGATTAGTAAAATTTGATTGAAATTTTACGACTGTCAATTATTTCAAACTTAAAGTATTCCGAATTATGCCATGTTTGGTATCCTATGAAAGGGCTTTAGACGAACAGTTAGATAAAATAATTAAAAATATAGATTTTGAAAAAGCAATAAGCGTTCGCCGGAATTTGAACCCAGAACCTTTCACTTGCATGGTGACTGCTCTAACCAATTGAGCTACAAACACTCGAATACTCGAATACTCATGCCTTTCCTGCAACGTTTAGTGGAAGAAATGCTACAGTAGTCACCATGCGAGTGAAAGGTTCTGGATTCAAATACCGGCGAACGCTCATTGCTTTTTCAAAAATTATTTATAATATCTACAAACAAACAATTGTGTCAATAAACAAATTCTTATAAAAAGTTAGTTTAGCAAAATTTTTTCGGAAATAACACACGTATTTGAAATTTTACGACCTTCAATTGTTTTAAACCTAAAGTGTTCCGTATCATATCGTGTTTGATATCATATGAAAGGGCATTAGAAGAACTTTCAGACGAAATAAAAAATATGTATATTTCGACCGTCAATTGTTTTAAATTTAAAGTATTCGAAATCATGCCGTGTTTAATGTCATATAAAAAAGTTTTGAAAGCACTTGTAGATGGAATAAAGAAAAAAATTAAATATTACAACTGTTAATTGTTTCAAATTCAAAGTATTCCGAGTCATGCCGAGTCTGGTGTGATATGAAAGAGTTCTGAAAGAAACTTCAAATGAAATAAAAAAAAAATTATTCTACAATCGTCAACTGTTTCAAACTTAAAGTATTCCGATTCATGCCGTGTTTGGTGTCGTATAAAAAGGCTTTAGAAGAAGATTGTAATGAAATAAAAAAGTTCAAATTTGATCTATCGCGTTTATATCAAAAAGAAAGTTTTTTTGAAGGGTTCGCATACAAAATTTAATACTTTTAGATCCTCAATTGTTTTAGTGAAAATGCTTCAAAATTCTTCGTGTTTAGTATTAAATGAAAGGTCTTTTCAAGAGCTCGCGTGCATAATTGGATTTTTCCTGTCATCAATCGTTTTAATGAAAGTTCTTCAAAACTTATTGTGTTTGGTATCTAATAAAAGATCTTTTGAAGAGCTCGCGAGCAGAATTGGATTTTTTTCAATCGTCAGTTGTTTTAATGAAATATCTTCGAAACCGATTGTGTTTAATATTAATTAAAAGGTCATTGGATGGAAAGATATGCAGAAATGTTTTAGATTTGTAATAATTGAATTTATATTGTGACAACTGTCGTACAAAAGTGAATTCTACTTCAGGGTCCGCGGAGCATAGCGTGAGGCCTGGCGAAGCCAGGGCGACCGCTAGTCCTATATACTATTTTGATAAGTGAGGTATATTTATATATATGGATTCATCACGCCCATTTGTAAATCGCTACAGCCTAGACGGTTTATCCGATTTATTTGCAACTTTTTTTATTTGATAGAGGTCAATCACGCGGAGTGCCTTTTGATAGTCTCCGATTTTTCGTACACATGATGTGCGAGAAAACTTGAAAAAATATGCGTTTTTGGGGCAAAATCAACTAAGAGTGTGGAGGCTTTGAAATTTTTAAGAAGAAGATCTACTGTCACTTTGACGTTTGTCAGTGCACATGTCGCATTTTTAATTATAAATTACTTAAAAATGAAACTTTTGTGAGTAGTTTTGAAATACTTTACGCATATTGTGGAAATGAGGGGACGTTTTTATTATAATTATACATTTCAAATATGTGTATTTAAAAAGTAAATTTTTGACACTCCACTATGAAGTTGGTTTTAAAGCAAAACGTCAAATTGACAAGTTTTATAAAGTATAAAGAATATGGAGGCTTTGAAATTTTTAAAAAGAACATCTACTGTCATTTTGACATTTGTCAGTGGACATGTCGCATATTTAATTATAAATTACTTAAATATTAAATGTTTGTGAGTAGTTTTGAAATACTTTACGCATATTGTGGAAATGAGGGGACGTTTTTATTATAATTACACATTTCAAATACGTGTATTTAAAAAGTAAATTTTTGACGGTTCACAATGAATTTGGTTTCGAAACAAAACGTCGAATTGACAAGTTTTATAATTTATACAGGTGAACTCAACCAAATTTGATTTCGATAATAATATACAGTAAAACCAAGCAAATTTTGTCTACGGCAAACTTCAATTTAGAAAAACCAGATAACTCGAATTAGAATCATTTGGGCACTCCTAAATTTTCTATCGATAATTTAATTGAAAGTGCTTCAAAACCAGTCATATTTGGTATATTATGAAAGTTCTTTTAAAGAGTACGTGTGCAAAACTAAAATATTTTCGATCGGCAATAGTTTTAGTGAAAGGCCTATCGTGTTTGGTATCAAATGAAAGGTTATTTAAAGGGCTCGAATTTTTTCGTTCGGCAATTGTTTTAGTGAAAATTATTAAAAACCTATCGTATTTGGTATCAAATGAAAGGTCTTTTGAAGGGCTTGCGTACAAAATTTAATAATTTTCGATAGTCGATTGTTTTAGTGAAAGAGCTTAAAAAATATCATGTTTGGTACTAAATGAAAGGTTTTTTGAAGGGCTCGCGTGAAAAATTTATTCTTTTCGATCGTCAGTTATTTTATTGAAAGTGTTTCAAAACATATTGTGTTTGGTATCAAATGAAAGGTCTTCTGAAAGGCTCGCGTGAAAAATTGTTTTTTTTTCAACAGATAATTGTTTTAGTGAAAGTGCAGCAAAACTAAATCTGTTTGGTACGCATGGAATTTTCTGATAGAATTATTTCAATTTCTAGACAATGTAGAGAAATTTTGAAAATTGATTTAGGCATTAAATGATTGAGAGTACATGTTTTAAACTGTTTTTAACTGATTTTATTTGAAGAAAAAATGTCAGTTAATTTTTAAAAGTATATCGCGAAACAAAGCATAATTTGTCCGCAGTAATAATATACAGTAAAAAATAAATAAAAAATTGACCGCAGCATGCTACAATGCAAACAAAGGTAACTCGAAAAAACGATGTCGGAAATAATATTCCAGCGATTTCCAACAGTTTTTCAAAAAAGTTTAACGAAAATTTTCAATTGATTTCATGTATATATAAATATAAATGTGGAATGTCATCAGAAATGACGTCCGAAGGATTTTTAATAAATAGTAAAATGTATTCAGATGAAATTAAAAAAGTTGAAATTTTACGATAGGCAATTGTTTCAAATTTAAAGTATTCCAAATCATAACTTGTTTGGTCTCATTTGTATGGTCTTTAGAAGAACTTTCAGATGAAATAAAAAATATATATTTTACGACCGTCAATTATTTTAAACATAAAGTATTCCGAATCATACCGTGTTTAGTGATATATGAATAGGGTTTAGAAGAACTTTCAGATAAAATAAAAAAAGTTGAAATTTTACGATCCTCAATTGTTTCAAACATAAATTATTCCGAATCATACCATCTTTGGTGTCATATTGAAGGGCATTAAAAGAACTTTCAGATGGAATAAAAAAAGTTAAAATTTTACGACAGGCATTTGTTTCAAACATAAAGTAATCCTAAAATTAACATATTTGGTGTCATATGAAATGGCTTTAGAAAAACTTTCAGATGAAATAAAAAGAGTTGAAATTTTATAATAGTTAATTGTTCACTTAACGGGCTTGCATGAAAAATTGAAATATTTTCGTTTGTCAATTGTTTTAGTGTTTGATATCAAATGGAAGTTCTTTTGTACAACTCGCGTGTAGTATTAAATTTTTTTCGATCGACAATTGTTTTAATGAAAGTACTTCAAAACCTATCGTGTTTGCTATCAAATGAAAGGTCTTTTGAAGGGCTTGCATACAAAACTTAATACATTTCAATCGCAATTGTTTTACTAAGAGTCTTTCAAATCCCATCGTGTTTGGTTTCAAATGAAAGGTATTTTATAGGGCACGCGTATTAAATGAATTATTATTTTTTGATCGTCTACTGTTTTAGTAATGGTGCAAAAGCTATCATATTTGATATTAAATGACATGTCTTTTGAAGGGTTCAAATATAAAATTGGTATTTTTTTCGACTGAGAATTGCTTTAGTGAAAATGCTTCAAAACCAATCATGTTTGATATCAAATGAAGGGTCTTTTGAAGAACTCGCGTACAAAATTAAATACTTTTAGATCGGTAATTGTTTGAGTGAAAGTGCTTCAAAACCTATTGTGTTTGGTGTGAAATGAAAGGTCTTTTGAAGTATTAGCTTCGATAGTCAATTGTTTTAGTGAAAGTGTTTCAAAACCTATCGTGTTTGTTTTCAAATGAAAGGTCTTTTAAAGAGCACGTGTGTTAAATTAATTATTTTTTTTGATCGTCCATTGTTTTAGTAAAGGTGTTTCAAAACCTATCATATTTGGTATTAAATTACAGGCCTTTGAAGGACTCGAATATAAAATTGGTATTTTTTTCGACCGAGAATTGTTTTAGTGAAAGTGATTTAAACCATTCATGTTTGATATAAAATGAAAGGTCTTTTGAAGAGCACGCGTACAAAATTAAATACTTTCAGATCTTCAATTGTTTTCGTGAAAGTGTTTTAAAACTTATCGTGTTTGGTATCAAATGAAATGTCTTTTAAAGGGCACGCGAATTATATTGATTTTTTTTGAGCGGCATTTATTTTAGTGATACAGATTTAAAACCTATTGTGTTTGACATCAATTAATAGGTCTTTTCATGAATAAACGTACAGAATTGAAAAGTTTTAGATTGGAATTAATTCAGTTTATATTTTGTCAATTGTCATACAGAAGTGAACCTTACTTCAGTGTCCGTGGAGCCTAGCGTGAGGCCTGGCAAAGCCAGGCCGACCGCTAGTCCTATACACTATTTTGATAAGTGAGGTATATATATATGGATTCATCACGCCCATTTGTAAATCGCTACAGCCTAGACGGTTTATCCGATTTATTTGCAACTTTTTTTATTTGATAGAGGTCAATCACGCGGAGTGCCTTTTGATAGTCTCAGATTTTTCGTGCACATGATGTGCGAGAAAACTTTAAAAAATATGCGTTTTTGGGGCAAAATCAACTAAGAGTGTGGAGGCTTTGAAATTTTTAAGAAGAAGATCTATTGTCACTTTGACGTCTGTCAGTAGACATGTCGCATTTTTAATTATAAATTACTTCAAAATGAAACTTTTGTGAGTAGTTTTGAAATACTTTACGCATATTGTGGAAATGAGGGGACGTTTTTATTATAATTATACATTTCAAATATGTGTATTTAAAAAGTAAATTTTTGACACTTCACTATGAAGTTGGTTTTAAAGCAAAACGTCAAATTGACAAGTTTTATAAAGTATAAAGAATATGGAGGCTTTGAAATTTTTAAAAAGAACATCTACTGTCATTTTGACATTTGTCAGTGAACATGTCGCATATTTAATTATAAATTACTTAAATATTAAATGTTTGTGAGTAGTTTTGAAATAATTTACGCATATTGTGGAAATGAGGGGACGTTTTTATTATAATTACACATTTCAAATACGTGTATTTAAAAAGTAAATTTTTGACGGTCTACAATGAATTTGGTTTCGAAACAAAACGTCGAATTGACAAGTTTTATAATTTATACAGGAGAACTCAACCAAATTTGATCTCGATAATAATATACAGTAAAACCAAGCAAATTTCGTCTACGGCAAAGTTCAATTTAGAAAAACCAGATAACTCGAATTAGAATCATTTGGACACTCCTAAATTTTCTATCGATAATTGTTTAATTAAAAGTGCTTCAAAACCAGTCGTATTTGGTATATTATGAAAGTTCTTTTAAAGGGTACGTATGCAAAACTAAAATATTTTCGATCGGCAATAGTTTTAGTGAAAGTACTTTAAGGCCTATTGTGTTTGGTATCAAATGAAAGGTTATTTAAAGGGCTCGAGTACAAAATTTATCTATTTTCCATCGGTAACTGTTTTAGTGAGAGTGCATCAAAACCCATCGTGTTTGGTATCATACAGGTATAAAAGGTCTTTTGAAGGCCTCACGTGCAGAATTGGAATCTTTTCGTTCGGCAATTGTTTTAGCGAAAATAATGAAAGGGCTCGCGTATAAAATTTATTACTTTTAGATCGTCAATTGTTTTAGTGAAAGAGCTTAAAAAATATCGTGTTTGGTATTAAATGAAAGGTTTTTGAAGGGCTCGCGTGAAAAATTGATTCTTTTCGATCGTCAGTTGTTTTATTGAAAGTGTTTCAAAACATATTGTGTTTGGTATCAAATGAAAGGTCTTCTGAAAGGCTCGCGTGAAAAATTGTTTATTTATTTCGACAGATAATTGTTTTAGTGAAAGTGCATCAAAACTAATTCTGTTTGGTACGCATGGAATTTTCTGATAGAATTATTTAAATTTCTAGGCAAGTTAGAAAAATTTTAAAAATTGATTTAGGCATTAAATGATTGAGGATACATGTTTTAAACTGTTTTCAACAAATTTAAAGTTTCGCGAAACATACCGAGTTTGGTATCAAATAGAAGGTCTTTTAAAGGGCTCGCATGCAAAATTGACTTTTTCGATCCGCAATTGTTTTAGTGAAAGTACTTCAAAACATATTGTGTTTGGTATGAAATGAAAGGTCTCTCAACGGGCTTGCATGAAAAATTTAAATATTTTCGTTTGTCAATTGTTTTAGTAAAAGTGCATCAAAACCTATCGTGTTTGATATCAAATGGAAGGTCTTTTGAAAGACTCGCGTGCAGCATTAAATTTTATTCGATCGACAATTGTTTTAATGAAAGTGCTTCAAAACCTATCGTGCTTGCTATCAAATGAAAGGTCTTTGGAAGGGCTCGCGTACAAAACTTAATACATTTCAATCGTCAATTGTTTTACTAAAAGTATTTCAAATCCCATCATGTTTGGTTTCAAATGAAAGGTAATTTTTAGGGCACGCGTGTGAAATGAATTATTATTTTTGATCGTCTATTGTTTTAGTAATGGTGTTCAAAAGCTATCATATTTGATATTAAATGACATGCCTTTTGAAGGGTTTCAGTGAAAGTACTTTAAATCCAATCATATTTGATTTAAAATGAAAGGTCTTTTGAAGAGCAAGCGTACAAAATGAAATACTTTTAGATCGGCAATTGTTTTAGTGAAAGTACTTCAAAACCTATTGTGTTTGGTATCAAATGAAAGATCTTTTGAAGGACTCACTCACAAAATGTAATACTTTTCGATAGTCAATTGTTTCAGTGAAAGTATTTCAAAACCTATCGTGTTTGTTTTCAAATGATAGGTCTTTTAAAGAGCACGCATGTTAAATTAATTTTTTTTTTATCGTCCATTGTTTTACTAAAGGTGTTTCAAAACGTATCATATTTTGTATTAAATTACAGGCCTTTGAAGGGCTCGAATATAAAATTGGTAATTTTTTCGACCGAGAATTGTTTCACTGAAAGTACTTTAAAACCAATCATGTTTGATATAAAATGAAAAGACTTTTGAAGAGCTCGCGTACAAAATTAAATACTTTCAGATCTTCAATTGTTTTCGTGAAAGTATTTTAAATTTTAGCGTGTGTGGTATCAAATGAAATGTATTTTAAAGGGCACGAGAATTAAATTGATTTTTTGAGCGGCAATTGTTTCAGTGATACAGATTAAAAACCTATTGTGTTTGGCATCAATTAATAGGTCTTTGCATGAAGAAACGTACAGAACTGAAATGTTTTAGTTTGAAATTAATTCAGTTTATATTTTGTCAATTGTCATACAGAAGTGAACCTTACTTCAGTATCCGCGGAGCCTAGCGTGAGGCCTGGCAAAGCCAGGCCGACCACTAGTCCTATATACTATTTTGAGAAGTGAGGTATATTTCTTTGGATTCATCACGCCCATTTGTAAATCGCTACAGCCTAGACGGTTTATCCGATTTATTTCAAACTTTTTTTATTTGATAGAGGTCAATCACGTGGAGTGCCTTTTGATAGTCTCAGATTTTTCGTACACATGATGTGCGAGAAAACTTGAAAAAACATGCGTTTTTGGGGCAAAATCAACTAAGAGTGTGGAGGCTTTGAAATTTTTAAGAAGAACATCAAACGTCATTTTGACATTTGTCAGTGGACATGTCGCATTTTTAATTATAAATTATTTAAATATTAAATTTGTTAGAGTACTTTTGAAATATTTTACATATATTGGAGGAATGAGTGTACAGTTTTATTATAATTACGCATTTTAAATATGTGTATTTAAAAAGAAAATTTTTGTCAGTCCACTATGAAGTTGGTTTTAATTTTAAACGTCAAACTGACAAGTTTTATAAAGTATAAAGAATATGGAGGCTTTGAAATTTTAATAAAAAAACATCTCCTGTCATTTTGACATTTGTCAGTGCACATGTCGCATATTTAATTATAAATTACTTAAATATTAAATTATTGTGAGTAGTTTTGAAATACTTTACACATATTCTGGAAATGAGGGGACGTTTTAATTATAATTATACATTTCAAATACGTGTATTTAAAAAGTAAATTTTTGACGGTCCACAATGAATTTGGTTTCGAAACAAAACGTCGAATTGACAAGTTTTATAATGTATACAGGTGAACTCAACCAAGTTTGATCTCGATAATAATATACAGTAAAACCAAGCAAATTTTGTTCAAAGTTCAATTTAGAAAAACCAGATAACTTGAATTAGAATCATTTGGACACTTCTAATTTTTTTATCGATAATTTAATTGAAAGTGCTTCAAAACCAGTCAAGCGTAAACCGGCGATTGAAAAACTGGCCCTTATTCTACCTAATATTTTCTTAAAATGTATTGAAGGTTCGAGACAATGATATAATTTTCCATAACTTACAAATTTAGAAGTATTTATTTTTAGGTTACTTAAAAATTGTAATCTCATTTCCGTTAGCTATAAAGAAATTCCAGTTTTGTTAATGTTACTTAAACTAAACCTAAGATAGTTATTTTAAATCCGGAGAAAAAGATTAAAAATAATATTTTGTACCCCTTGGGTGTACATTTCATGTTGCACTATCTCTCCAAAATGCTGCGTCAACTACCTGAAATTCAGCGCCCTCTCTGAATAAGTGGCACAATCCTGTTCTGTATATTTTTTTAACGCGACAAAAATATCACAATATACAGGTTTATAATATACCCGTACACAAAATTTTACGTGATATTGTCAAAAATTTAGTATATATAATGAAAAGAATTGTATATTTACGAGTCTGTATATTGTCGCAAACGGCGCCTCATAGTGTTTTGAGGTCCACTGAATCCGTTTTGATCATTTTCTCAATGATGTCTGTGTGTGTATTCGAGTTGATTTTGAATGAAATTGAAAAACCGGAAGAGGTAGTTTACAGGACACAATAAATTCCATTTATTACGAAAAAAAATTTCAAATAAAAGATGACTTATTTTTATATTTAATAATATATTAGAAACAAAAAATATCAATTTTAATTTTCGCATTATCTAGTTTCTTTCCGAAAGAAGACATAGATAACTAGATAACCGGACACGGACCCGAACTTGGCTCCGGACCCGGACCCGTACCCGGTTACGGGTACAGGTCCGGGTCCGGGTCCAGGTCCGGGTACGGGTCCAGGTCCGGGTCCGGGTCCGGGTCCGGGTCCAGGTCCGGGTCCGGGTCCAGGTCCGGGTCCGGGTCCGGGTCCAGGTCCGGGTCCGGGTCCGGGTCCGGGTCCGGGTCCTGGTCCGGGTACGGGTACGGGTCCGGGTCCAGGTTCGGGTCCGTGTCCGGGTACGGGTCCGGGTCCGTGTCCGGGTCCGGGTCCGGGTCCAGGTCCGGGTCCGGGTCCGGGTCCGGGTCCGGGTACGGGTCCGGGTCCAGGTCCGGGTCCGGGTCCGGGTACGGGTCCGGGTCCTGGTCCGGGTCCGGGTCCGGGCCCGGGTCCGGGTCCGGGATAGTTATTTTAAATCCGGAGAAAAAGATTAAAAATAATATTTTGTACCCCTTGGGTGTACATTTCATGTTGCACTATCTCTCCAAAATGCTGCGTCAACTACCTGAAATTCAGCGCCCTCTCTGAATAAGTGGCACAATCCTGTTCTGTATATTTTTTTAACGCGACAAAAATATCACAATATACAGGTTTATAATATACCCGTACACAAAATTTTACGTGATATTGTCAAAAATTTAGTATATATAATGAAAAGAATTGTATATTTACGAGTCTGTATATTGTCGCAAACGGCGCCTCATAGTGTTTTGAGGTCCACTGAATCCGTTTTGATCATTTTCTCAATGATGTCTGTGTGTGTATTCGAGTTGATTTTGAATGAAATTGAAAAACCGGAAGAGGTAGTTTACTGGACACAATAAATTCCATTTATTACGAAAAAAAATTTCAAATAAAAGATGACTTATTTTTATATTTAATAATATATTAGAAACAAAAAATATCAATTTTAATTTTCGCATTATCTAGTTTCTTTCCGAAAGAAGACATAGATAACTAGATAACCGGACACGGACCCGAACTTGGCTCCGGACCCGGACCCGGACCTGGACCCGGACACGGACCTGGACCCGTACCCGGACCCGGACCTGGACCCGGACCCGGACCTGGACCCGTACCCGGACCCGGACCCGGACCCGGACCCGGACCCGGACCCGGACCCGGACCCGTACCCGGTTACGGGTACAGGTCCGGGTCCGGGTCCAGGTCCGGGTACGGGTCCAGGTCCGGGTCCGGGTCCGGGTCCAGGTCCGGGTCCGGGTCCGGGTCCAGGTCCGGGTCCGGGTCCGGGTCCGGGTCCAGGTCCGGGTACGGGTACGGGTCCGGGTCCAGGTCCGGGTCCGTGTCCGGGTACGGGTCCGGGTCCGTGTCCGGGTACGGGTCCGGGTCCGGGTCCGGGTACGGGTCCGGGTCCAGGTCCGGGTCCGGGTCCGGGTCCGGGTCCAGGTCCGGGTCCGGGTCCGGGTACGGGTCCGGGTCCTGGTCCGGGTCCGGGTCCGGGCCCGGGTCCGGGTCCGGGTCCGGGTCCAGGTCCGGGTCCGGGTCCAGGTCCGGGTCCGGGTCCGGGTCCGGAGCCAAGTTCGGGTCCGTGTCCGGTTATCTAGTTATCTATGTCTTCTTTCGGAAAGAAACTAGATAATGCGAAAATTAAAATTGATATTTTTTGTTTCTAATATAATTAAATATAAAAATAAGTTTTTCTCAAAATTAGACGCATATACAGGAAAATTGCAAATAACATTTTATGTTCCAAATATTTTTGCTAACATCATTATCTAGTTATCTATGTCTTTTTTCGGAAAAACAAATACAAAAACAAGGACTAAACGGCTTAATTCCCTATGTATATATAATTTCATCACAATCAGTCTGACAATTTTACAGCCTAAACGGTTTATCCGATTTATTTGCAACTTTTTTTATTTGATAGGGATCCATCACGGGGAGTGCCTTTTGATAGTCTCAGATTTTTCGTGCGAAAAAACATGCGTTTTTGGGGCAAAGTCAACTAAGAGTGTGGAGGCTTTGAAATTTTTAAGAAGAACATCAAACGTCACTTGACATTTGTCAGTGGACATGTCGCATTTTTAATTATAAATTATTTAAATATTAAATATTTTAGAGTAGTTTTGAAATATTTTACGCATATTGGGGGCCTGAGGTAACGTTTCTATTATAATTACAAATTTCAAATATGTGTATTAAAAAAGAAAATTTTTAAGAGTCCACTATGAAGTTGGTTTTAATTCAAAACGTCAAATTGACAAGTTTTATAAAATATACAGACAAAGAGTGTGGAGGCTTTGAAATTTTAAAAAAGAACACCTACTCTAATTTTGACATTTGTATGTGGACATATCGCATTTTTAATTAACAATTATTGAAGTATTTAATTTTTTAGATAACTTTTGAAATATTTGACACATATTGGGGGAATGAGGGAACGTTTTTATTATAATTACGCATTTTAAATATGTGTATTTAAAAAGAAAATTTTTGACAGTCCACTAAAACAAAACGTCAAATTGACAAGTTATATAAAGTATACAGGTAAACCCATCCAAATTTGTCTCCAGTAATAATATATAGTAAAAACAAGCAAATTTTATCCACGGCCGAGTACAATTTTAAAAAACCAGATAACTCGAATTGGAATCATTTGAGCACTCTTAAATTTTCTATCGGTAATGTTTGGTGTCATATTAAAGGGCTTTAGAAGAACTTTCAGATAAATGAAAAAAGTTGAAATTTTATAATAAGCAAATGTTTCAAACTTAAAGTATTCCGAATCGTAATATAGGTAATTGTTTCAAACTTAATAAATTCTATAAAAAAATGTGGAACTAACAAAAATTACATCCAACGGATTTTTAATAGATTAGCAAAATCTTTTCGGAAATAAAACACGTATTTGATTGAAATTTTAAGACTGTCAATTATTTTAAACTGAAAGTATTCCAAATTATGCCACGTTTGGTATCATATGAAAGGGCTTTAGACGAACCTTTACATAAAATAGTTAATACGTTAGTTTTTTAAAAAGCAATGAGCGTTCGCCGGAATTTGAACCCAGAACCTTTTACTCGCATGGTGACTGCTCCAACCAATTGAGCTACAAACACTCGGCGAGTACTCATGCCTTTCGTGCAACGTTTAGTTGAAGAAATGCTAGAACAGTCACCATGCGAGTGAAAGGTTCTGGGTTCAAATCCCGGCGAACGCTCATTGCTTTTTCAAAAATTATTTATAGTATCTACAAATAAACAATTGTCTCAATAAACAAATTCTTATAACAAGTTAGTTTAACAAAATGTTTTCGGAAATAACACACGTATTTGAAATTTTACGACCTTCAATTGTTTTAAACCTAAAGTATTCCGTATCATATCGTGTTTGATATCATATGAAAGGGATTTAGAAGAACTTTCAGACGAAATAAAAAATATATATATTTCAACCGTCAATTGTTTTAAATTTAAAGTATTCGGAATCATGCTGTGTTTAATGTCATATAAAAAAGTTTTGAAAGAACTTGTAGATGGAATAAAGAAAAAATTAAATATTACAACTGTTAATTGTTTCAAATTCAAAGTATTCCGAGTCATGCAGAGTTTGGTGTGATATGAAAGAGTTTTGAAAGAAAGTTCAAATGAAATAAAAAATATATATTTTACAACCGTCAACTGTTTCAAACTTAAAGTATTGGTGTCGTATAAAAAGGCTTTAGAAGAAGATTGTAATGAAATAAAAAAGTTGAAATTTGACCTATCGCGTTTGTATCAAAAAGAAAGGTTTTTTGAAGGGTTCACGACAAAATTTAATACTTTTAGATCCTCAATTGTTTTAGTGAAAATGCGTCCAAATTCTTCGTATTTAGTATCAAATTAAAGGTCTTTTGAAGAGCTCGCGTGCATAATTGGATTTTTCCTGTCATCAATCGTTTTAATGAAAGTTCTTCAAAATCTATTGTGTTTGGTATCTAGTAAAACGTCTTTTGAAGAGCTTGCTTTGGATGGAAAGATATGCAGAAATGTTTTAGATTTGTAATAATTGAATTTATATTGTGTCAACTGTCCTATAAAAGTGAATTCTACTTCAGGGTCCGCGGAGCTAGCGTGAGGCCTGGCGAAGCCAGGGCGACCGCTAGTCTACTACTATTATCAGATTCGGACGAAAAATTAAATAAGAAATAAAATAAGAGATATAGATAACAAATAAAATATAAATAAAAAGTAAATAAAAATAATGTAATAAAGAAAGAGATATTACACAACAGGCTGCGCCTCTGATCCTTACAATCCGTATTGGACACGCACACAGGTACAATAATCCACCTGTCTCGGTTCTTTTGTCCGGGAAACAAATGAACTCCGGTGCAAAAGAACAAATCGCAGCGCGCGGTGCCATGCGTCAACCCGTGACGTCACAGTGCCCCGCGACTGTCAACTGTCACATATTTTTACGTTGTTCGTGTTGCACGCACTACCGCCTAGATCTTTGAGGTTAGAACAACTGCGTTTTGGCTCCACCCACAAAAACAATGGAAGAAGAAATTAATTGGAATGACGATTGCGTGATATGGGGGGGGTTAGGTGTGACATTCCGCCAAGGAATTATGTTAACTGTTTTGGGGTGGCTTTCGCAAGGATCATTTGTATTTTATAATCAGGGTACTTTATGATTATGGCTTTTTTCTATATATCTACTCCAGAAAATCTAATAAAAATGTCCACATATACTTAACAATTTGATTAAATAATCAACTTTTTATTCATTTTTTCAGACATATTTTATTTAAATATTACTTAATATAGTTCTAAATAATAATTTTGAAATTGTAGAAATATGTTTTTATCATGATGTATGACTACCAGCACTCAGAGGTACTGACTTTATAAAATTTTGTTAGGGTCACACTATCGTTTAAATTTTTTTAATATTTATGGGGTAATGCCACAGTGGTAGCAAGTGGGCCTGTGGATCCAAAGAACACTGGTTCGATTCCCACAGCCGACAAAACATTTTCACCAATTTAAAATTACCCCTGTGGCTCCCCCACCACTAACATCTTTGGGGGCCGTGTTTTGACGACTGGTAACCGCACTTCACGCTCAAAATATATCATTTACCGAGATCTGCTTCGGCAGAGTGCCACACCCACAGTAATGAGTAAAAGGCGTGATAATATATTTATTTATTTATGAAAAAAAAAAATACAAAAGTAACAAAATAAATAATTATTGAAGTGGATTAATTTAAACTGAATCCCGAATCAGTAAATCTAGTAAAGGAAGTAAAGTGAGGGCAGTAAATCAAACAAATAAGAGATCTATTTGATTTATGGTCAGTTGCACAGATGTCTCTCAAATAATAATTGTAACTTAAGTAAAACAATATAGAATCGAGAAATAATATCAAATAAATTTAAAAAACTTTGCTGTCAACAATTCAATTCGATATTTTTTTTACTAAAGTGACATTTGATATTTAAAGATCGCCGGTGCAACTAGCTATCAGAGCTGGGCAAGCTACTTAAAAAAAGGTAGCTAAGCTACAGCTATTCTTTAAAAAAAGTAGGTAAGCTACAGCTATAAGCTATATTTTGTAAAATATAGCTAAGCTACAGCTAAAAGCTTTCGTTAAAGTAGCTGTTAATTTTTAAAACTACTTTTTAAAATTATTGTGAAATAATTAAATTTTGCCATTGTCATATGATCAGTATTTGTTATAATGACTGTTAATTTACTATTATGTACATAAATATCAAAAATAGCAAATACCATCTGGCACCTACTGTGTATTTTTGCGTATTAGAGCCAGTTAGAACCGGCAACAAATAATTATTTTGTCTGGGTTTAGCTTGTACGCATGCGTACTTTGTTGACTTTCTGTTTAAAAAGTAGCTTTAAGCTATAAAAAGTAGCTTTAAGCTATAAAAAGTAGCTTTAAGCTACAAAAAGTAGCTTTAAAAGTAGCTTCAGCTGTTATTTTTAAGCTAATAGAAAAAAAGTAGCTAGCTACAAGCTACAGCTATATTTTTTCACAGTTAGCTAAGCTACAGCTACAGCTAAGGTAAATGTAGCTAAGCTAGTAGCTAAGCTACAAAAGTAGCTAGCTACTGCCCAGATCTGCTAGCTATAAGTAAATTTAAGTTGACCAGATCCAAATTGCAAATTAAACTATCCCGGAATCTCTTCAGCAAAATTCATCGTCTAACTATCTAACTTAGCTCTCCATTCAATGATTAATTAAATTAGTTAAATTGAACCATCCTAATTGAGCGAGCTACTTTCATTACCTAATACAGTACAAGTTTCTCTTTCTGCTGCGTACCTAATTACATAAAAATAAATTCACGTAATTCAATAGAGTAATTTGTCAATCTAGTAGTCTGGGAGAAGAAAATAGAATAACAATGATGAAGCAATTTTAGTGTCTCGATCTGCGGATTTCTCCTTCTTGTTTGAATAACATTCGTTAGCAAAGAGGGCACTTGAGATCTCGAGATACGGAATTTCGATAGTAATCAGTGCTGACATAATACTAAGCTCATTTTGGTAACTATTCGTTTCCCCTATAAATGTTATCTGTAGTGTACACTCACTTATGTGATTGGCAATTGTTCGCCAACACAGTGACCACAAAACTATTTTATAAAAATACAATCTCACACCACAATTTTTCGATTCTCTTTTTCGCACTTCACAATAAACAAAAATTGTCATTTTATGTATCCATAGGAAATATTTAAGTCCGCTTTGTAGGGCTAAAACACATGCTTTTCGACTCGGTTATACATAAAATAGTTTTTTATACCATATGAGTGCATTTAATCCCTTAGGTTATTTTCCTCGTCTGCGACTCGTGAAATAAACTTCACCCTCAAGATTAAATTATGCACTTTAGTCCCTTGGCATATAATATACTATTGTTATTACCTCGACAGGTGAATTGTCGAGAAATGTCTGAGACGAGAAGAGCTTGTTTTCTCGTTTCTAAAATTAATTTATTATTTAAAATAAGAAAAACGTACAAGTTAGACAAATTAAAGAAGTAACTGAATACGAATGAAGAAAAAATGATTCCGTGTTTAGTAGAAATTTAACCCGTTTTAATTTCCAAACTCAAAACCAAAAAGGCAAAAAATCTGATTTATCGTTGACAGTCTCATATATCCACCACAACGTTATAAATTTGTGATAAAATTATTCAAAATTATTCAAGGCACAATCGAAATCACCGAGGAACAACAACAAAAAAAGGGAAAAGAAAAGAGAGAACCGAAGAGAATGACGCGCTCAGGTTGAAAAATGAAAACCGTAAAAAATATGACAAACAGTTTATTCCTTTTGTGTATGATATTTTTGAAATATATCTGGAGGCAGATCGGACGCGCGATAAGGGCGCCAGGCAGACAGTGGCGGCGGAGTGGAGCGGCCACGGGGACAGCAAGGTGACACGGACGTTCATGACTTAAATTCACAGAGCTGCATTGGTTTTTAAATAAGTTACCGACTATTGATTATTTTCAGATATTTGAGAGTTCTTTTTGTATATCCGAGTACTTCAAATTAAATTCTGGAGGGAAAAATTGGGATAACGCCAGGATTTGAACCTGGGACCTGTGAACTCCAGTCAAATGCTCTAAACCAACAGAGCTATGGTCACCATGTATTTCAAATCTGATTTTGTTCCAATTTTTTCTGTATTACATACAATAAATAACAACATTGCAATCTCAGGACCACGAAAATGATGAGCACCGGCATTTGTCTATTTTTCCCTAGGTCTGGTATAGACCTATAGATACAACTTTCGCCTCAAATGCAAGAATCACGAGTTCAAATTTCGCCGATTTCAAATTAATATAAAAAAAATGACTAAATCCCAGTGGTTCGGATTCCACTACAAGCTTTAAACTTTCTGAATTGTAATTGAGATTAAGTTCTTAATATAATAAGAGATGTATATACAAAAAATAATAAATATATCATCACGCCTTTTTACCCATTACTGGGTGTGGCACTCTGTCGAAGCAGATCTCGGTAAGGGCTATATGTATGCGCGTGAAGTGCAATTACCAGCCGTAAAAATCGCGGCTCCCAAAGATGTTAGTGGTGGAGGAGCCACAAGGGTAATTTTAATGTGGTGAAAATGTTTGTCAACTGTGGGAATCGAACCAGAGTTCTCAAGATCCACAGGCCGACTCGATACCACTGAGCCATCTACCCCATAAGAGATACATATTTGCAGAAATTCCAAAACTGTCGAATTCAAACCCTATATTTATTTTCCAAAACCCACAATTTGAAACATTTTATTTCTTTCAAGCACAGTGTTGTATTCTGCCTACTGCAATCAAATGTTGGTACAGTCAACTGTTTGGGGCGTTCCGGGTGCTCCGCCCCCAATCAGGGGCGCATTGTCATTATAATACGATGTCAGGTGAACGTGACAGCCGTCTCCAGACCCCACACCCCCGCACAGCCCTAGCCGGTCACGGACAGAGAGCCGCGAACATCGTCGATATCCACTGGACACCAAGAGAAATGATCATATTGAACGCGCGAGATTTGAGAATCGAAAGAGTTTGGTGCGCAAATGTAATCAAATAAATATATCATCACGTCTTTTACATATTACTGGTGGTACTCTGCCGTAGCAAATCTCAGTAAGTGATATATTTATGCGCGATTTCCAGCCATCAAATCAATGTTAGTGGAGGGGAGTCACAGGGGTAGTCATTTTTGTGGTGAAAATAGTTGTCGGCTGTGGTACTCAAACACGGGTTCTCAAATCCGCAGGCCGACTCGATACCACTGTATCACCTACTCCATAATATTATTATTTTCATTTGAATAAATCGGCAAAATTTTGTAAATAAGTGGGCAAAAAAAAATAATATGTTTCAATTGGACTAGAAATAACTATTTCAAATCTCGTAATTTTGCCGAACAAATCGTACCGGAGCTGCAATCAATTTTCAAAAAAGTTTTAGCAAAACCTGAATTTTGAATTAGTTAATATTGTTCTAGTCAGATTTCCGTGAATTGACGGCTGGTAACCGCTCACGTGCAAAATATATCACTTACCGAAATCTGCTTCGGCAGAGTGCCACATCCAGTAATGGGTAGAAGGCGTGATATATTTTTTTGTTTATAGTTCTAGTCAGATTTTAAAAAGTTCATCCAAATAATTTTCCAGAAACCAGATAACAACATGATAATACTAGAATTTATTTAAACTTTTTTGAGAATATGGTTTAGCTAAAATTAACTAATTCAAAATTCAGGATTTACTCAAACTTTTTTAAGAATCTGGCTGTTAGTTATTTAACTAGTTTACTTTGCTCACTTTGTTTCCAATTCGGATTCAACGTGAAATAATCCATCCTAATAAGTACATCAGTTAGCTTAGTTCAGTTCAGTCTAATTTATCTGAAATTATTTAAGTGAACCAGCTCTTGTTACAGAGTAATTGTCTTATATATAAGTTTGCAAAAGTTTGGTTTAGCACCATCTTTAGTAAGCTTATTTTCGTGGTGCAACAGGGGTGGCACAGATATATCCTGCGATAAAATTTAGCACAAAGTATCTCTAACACTAACAGAGGGCCGATACAAAAGCTACAAACACGATTACATCTTTGGCTTTTTAAGTCCAACAGCCGTCCCTTAAGATACAGATCTCTGCACAGAAAGCGAAATATTAAATAAATACCATTGATACCTAACAACCGTAAAACTTTATCCCACGCATCTCATACCAAATAAAAACATTGATTTTTTATTCTTCAAGGAGTTTATGATGATGACACGGGTATATTAAACTATTTTTTGTTGGTAGTTCATAAAGATCACGTGAGAAAAGTGGCGCTGGAGACGATGTGGTCAACTGGGTAATTATTGCTAGTTGAGTGTCTACCTGTCGCTCTTTCTGAATACCTGCTATAATCTCTTTCTGGAAATGATGAAAATATATCATCCGTAAATGACACAGGTTTTTTCTTTTTTCTACGATCTAACAGAACATAAATTCCTGTTAGCAAGAACTATATACTACTCTTCGATATACCACACTTTATATATTACCTATTTTGAACAAAACTATTTTTTGTACAATCGCTAGTCAGCCAGAGTCTTGACTGTATAAATATCATCATCACTTCACTATTCATACTTATCTACAAAAATATATTGTAATACAAGTATGGTAGGGCTTTCATTGCAAAACAAGTATGAAAATTGTGACACGAGCGTGAGCGAGTGTTTCCAATCAAACGAGTTGTTTTATGTTATACTATTTTCTCTACTGTCATGAACTTTTTTTTTTTAAATCGATATTTGAATCTCTGTAATTTACTGATATTTCACATTAATTTAAAAAAAGATTATTCAACAATGGTTGTCTTGGGAACAACATCATAAACGATTTCTGGCCGCACTGAATGTTGGTAAAAGATACTTTCCACGCTCATTTTGAATGTTGATATGTTGACTTTTCAACACGACCGTAGAAAAATAAAGATTTTGCATCAATTCTTGTAGGATGATTTTTAATATATTTCTCTCCAGAAAGGATTGGTAATTTTGGTTGAAAACCACCATTATTTATTTCCACAATCCCTGTGTCTATAACTCACTTTAACTACCCTCCGGCCCTCATAGGTGCACTTACTCATCACTTACCCTCATTCAATAATAACCAGCAAATAAATTGATAAATATCGACGTCAGCGGAAAGCGGAAACCAGACCATGCGCCATGCGTCACAAACGCGCGGCTCTTGATGAAAAAAAATAATAAATTGCCCAATTCCTTGCGCGGGCGCAACGCTCGCGGGGCGCAGGGCAATGTAGGGGAAGTGAGGGCAACAATGGCCTCCCGTCGAGAGACAACAATGCGTGCCGGGAACATCTGCTCCACGCCGGGAAGCGGGATTGTCGGGGAATTGCGGGGAATGAAGTGAACGTGCAAGAGGTGTGAGGTTATGTTACTCTGTTGTTTTATCTGATGACGATGAGGTCAGTGTTTTTTGTTTGAGGGTGGTTAGGAATATCTGTTTGTAACCTCACTGTAATTTCAACATTATAAAGTACAGAGTAATCAAAATTAACTGTTTCAATTGGGAATACAAAAAATTACTTGACATTGGTAAGAGTAATACATAAATATAGTTCCTGTTGTTGACAGTGACATTTATATAATAACATAATATAACTTAGTTATATTATAAAAAAAGTATGGCAAATAGTATTTTCGCCTTTACCTGTCGTGCAAACTGTGGAATAAAATGATCCCCAGAATTGTATTGTAACGTATATAAAAAAGGGTTAAAATTTATGTCAGTTCAATATTTAAAAAAAAAAAATTCAATATTATGCAATAAACTAATAATTAAATAATCATTATTTTTTAAGTAAATACTTAGTAATTTAATTAATTAAATTACTTTATTGGCGGTATGTCAATTATTTTTATAATTTAATTTAATAATTATTTGTTACAAATATTGTTTTATCATTATCACTTAAGTCCAATAATAAGAATTTTAATGTTGATATTATTTAATTATAAAATAATTAGCTAACAACATAGTTAATATTGCTTTATGCAATCAGATGTAAAATTGTATATGAGTATCAAATAATCCTAGAATCAAAATTGTCAAATAACATCAGGGTAATTATTTCGAGATCAACAAAACGTGCGTTAGTGTTGCGATAATCGTTAATGTCAATCAATAAATACAGAAATACACATTTTTCAAGAAATTTTATGCAAGGCCTGAATGATATAATGTGAATTACCAGAGTTAACTTCTTTAGGTACCAACATGAAAACAATGAAATATCTATAGAATGTGGAACGTCAATATACTTATATGTGGATACAAAGGTTGGTAGATGAAATTAAGGGCGTGAGAGTGATAAATAAATGGATGAATATGATTGAAAGTTTATTGTTACATGGAAGAAAGTCGAGCTTGTATGAAAGGAATTATGAATGTGGATGTAGTGAAAGTACATACATCTTCACGCTATATTCCATCAAATGGGGTAGCACGAACCCTAAAATATTCACTCATTACATAAATTAAATAATCAGCCCTCGTCAAACATTCTCATCCAAACACACCACCCTCACTTTAACCACATGCATAGATCTCTCCATATAAACTCATTTATATATTAAACTCGAAATCATTTATCACACAACAAACCTTCAATCACATCTATCAAATCATTCCTATTATCATTCATTTTCTTTCTTCGACGTATATAACATATGCATAAAACATCTCAAATTACTCACGCTTACTCCTAACAACGAATCTAATAACGAAACTAAAAACGAATCTACAAAGATTAGAAAAGAGTAAAGCGATATGAAAGAAAAGTCCACACAATGCAGAAAATGAAAATGAAACAAAAAGATAAGAAATGAAGGGAGTATCGCCCTGCGCTCGTTTTTGAAAGTAATGTATCAAATAGAAAAGCTTGCTAAAGATTAATTGCACGATGTATAAATGTTCAGTCAATGTTTGTTGTACTATCCAATTTGATGGAACATGTTATGTGTTTAGCTTAATACGAGTAAATACTTATAACTTATTAAAAGTTGTTCAAAGTTAATCCAGTGCCTTGTCTTTATGCAGGTACAACTTACTTAATTACTATAATAACATTACACTGGCTGTCATCTATTCCACATGGTGTATAAATCCAGTATAAGCGATAAAATCAATCAAGTCAAAATCAATTTCTCAGATAAATTGCAGCAGGTATTATAAATTAAACACACAGTTCCACTTTTGCTAAAGCCATGAAGACTGGATTCCCACAAACTCGTCTGCTTCTTCAGCTGTCTCCTTGAAGACGACACATCAATTCCCGTCTGAGACTAATTACACCCAGACTACATCAAGTAGACTTCGAAATGAGCACCATATTTAGCTATCCTCACAAATTCGACCGAAAGCAAATTACGACTTCGAATCAAAAAAATCGAATAAATAAAACGTAAAAACCCGCTCAGGCTGACATGGTACAAATTGCCCAGTGAGCGCGCAGTGGGAGCGAAACGAGCTTTGTGATTGGCTCGCCTCAGGGCAGGTTGATGTGTCGCTGACTGCGATTGGTGAAGAGTGGTTCAGCGGGGTATTGTCTTAGCGAGACTCCATGTTTGGAAGTCGGTGGTACGTGGAGCTAGATGGCTCTGACGTGCAGCTATGTCCGGTATGTTAATTGGCGCTGATGGTATGTGAAACATGTAGGATGGTGGTTGTTGTTTGATTATACAAGCGCTATTAACACTTTGGAAAATAATTGACGGTTATGACCGATTCTAGGACAACTAGATTCATTATATGCAAGAGCTACAACCAATGAACAGAAGTTTTTATAAATGGACATTCTGTGAAGAAGGATTGCAGAATTAATACATACCAAACCTATGGTTCCGTGGACATACATTTGCCTACTAGTTTTTTTTTTTTTTTTTACCTATAGACTTCATGTTTAGGGTTTTTCTCGAGGATCTAAGTTAGATATTTGTTTCTCCAGATTAATTAGTACAGAGGTAGCTAGCTCAGTGGTAACAAGTCGGCCTGTGGATCCTGAGAACCCTGGTTCGATTTCCACGGGTGACAAATAATTTTCACCATTTTAAAAAACTACCTCTGTGGCTCCCTCACCACTAACATCTATGGGGACCGTGATTTGACGGCTGGTAACCGCACTTCACGCGCTAAATATATCGCTTACCGAGATCTGCTTCGGCAGAGTGCCCTGCCCAGCGATGGGTAGAAGGCGTGATGATATATTTATTTTATTTTATTTTAATTAGTACAGAGAAAATTAGTACCACAGAAGTCAAAAGAGCTTTACGAAAAACAATACGAATTTATTGTGTTATCTAACATTTATCAATAAATCACGATTTTGATTTGTTTGAATAGCTGTTGCTTGGCAACTTTGTACGCCCTCGGGCTATAATAGTCAAATTACACCCAATTTTGAGGGTCAATAAACAAGTTTATGATGCCGAAATCAAATAAACTAAATTTATTTTCTGTATTTTGTAACGGCAGTAATTAAATATGAAAATTTACAAAATTACAATTTAAAATAAATAAATATATCATCACACCTTTTACCTATGACTGGGTGTAACACTCTGCCGGAGCAGATCTCGGTAAGTTATACATTTATGCGCGTGAAGTGCGGTTACCAGCCGTCAAATCACGGCCTCCACAGAGGTTATTATAATCTGCTTCAGCAGAGTGCCACACCCAGCAATGGGTAGAAGGCGTGATGATATATTTATTTATTTATTTATATTTAAAACAAAAATCACAAACATTTGCGCGCCCTCATTCTGGCAAATATTTTGACACACTGAAGTTTTGTATTGTTTAAAATTAAGTTTTTGATCTGTCTGGAAATTTTATACAGGATGATCAAAAGGAATTGTTATAGTTGGCAATACAATTCCAGAGATCTTTTTATGCCACAGTTGGCACAACGTCAGATAAAGGCGGAAATGCTATTTGACATTTGTAATAAATACAAATAGGTTATGTCAGGAGTCTGACAGCTAATAGAATTTTGACTTTTTAAGTAATAGAAATACTTTAGAAATAAATGTAATAATAAATGTACTCAAATTTAAATTTTAAAGTCACTGTCAACAACAGGAAATTAATTTATGTATCAGGTTTACCAATTTAAAGTAGTTTTTTTTATTGCCAACTGTAACAATCCCTTTTGATCACTCTGTATTAATTTTACATATTTATTAAAAATGGAAAATTATTCACTTGAAGAAAAATTTCAAATAATTAAATAACATTATTCAGGGGAAAATTTGATAGAAAACTTAATGTATTCGTTTGTTATTTTGTTTTAAATCCCTGGTTAACAGTAATTAAATTGTAGTTTTGTAAATTTTCATATTTAATTTCTGGCGTTACAAAAAATACGAAATAAATTAGTTTTATTGATTTAGATGCAGAATTTCCAGCTCTACAACTTTTATTTAAAGTATTTTTGTCTAAAATAATTTGGAAAGCAATGCGCACGGTAAAACTGTTTGTCCATATTAAACGCCATGGCCCGCTTTTTGTAATACACCCGTGTATACTCGTACATCGTGATATATAGATTGATTATCTATTACCTAAATGTCAATTTTTTTAAATTCATACCAATTTAGATATAGATTAGATTATTTTCGATCATTGCAGATCATTTTATTTTCCTATCTTGAATAAGCACACTCGCCGTCAATTTTATTTATTTATTTTATTTTTGTTTCAGCAAGAGCATTAATATTTTTTGTTTTTATTTGAATGAAGGGGAAGAATCACGAATGAAGAAGGCATATGAAATATTAATAATTAAAAACATTCGATAAATCTAATCATTATAATCCAATATCGAACAAGGCACATCTCTGTTCAATAATTTCAATTAAATTTTGTGTCCGGAATCTAGCGAGTCATGCTCGTAATTAATGATATTATAATTCATTCGACCATTAATTCATAATCATTTGAAACCTCAATTAGTTGACTAGCAACGAAACAAAAGATTGGAATTTTTCGGATGTTTGTTTCCAGAGCAAAAAACAACAAACTGTGCGACGATAACATAGAAAAAATTCAGATTTCACACCGATACGGAAAAGAAATATTGAATTTGACCGAAGAAAGAAAATACGACAATGTTTACGTTTTACATTATAAAAGAAAATTAGCCCAAATTACAATGCAACAAAGGCTGAAATATATGCAATATACAAGTACAATTAGAAGAAGAGCATTTGAATAGTTTTAAAGAAAACTAGAATAACTTGATTGGTCTGCTTGATAATGTGGTGTATGAAGAGAGTGAAATTGATAGAATGTGCATTATTTGAGATGGTTTGAGCATGTCGAATGTACGTAGAATGAAATATTGGTGAAACAGGGTGTAATTGAGAGTGAGAGATTGCGTGGACAAATGGATGAATATGATTGAAGGTTTATTGAGTGATCGAAAGATTTCCTAATGAGAGGAATAAGCGAGCTTCAACAAAAGATTGCACTAAAAAGCATGAGTATTCGTCGAGTGTTTGTAGCTTAATAGGGACTTACAATTTTGACGTCACATGCAGCAAACTCCCCTCCACACAATTTTGTGTGAAACAACAAATTTGTAGAAAGAGCGAGGTGACACCATGCCGAGTCGAACAACTGCCTTCTTCTTTCAACACTACTCCCTGCAGATCTCCACATTTGTTTGAAGTTTCACGTTTGAATCACGTGATAAACGTCAAACTGTAACGCTATACCATGTTCGCTACATAACAAAATATTAAATTCTATTTTACTCACTAGATGGCAACCGAACAATTTGAATTGTATAAGTCCCTATTGGTTAGAGCAGTCACCATGCGAGTGAAAGGTTCTGGGTTCAAATCCCAGCTACCGCTCATTGCTTTTTCAAAAATTATTTCTAAGAAAGAAATTATGGATATGGAGGCAGTGAAAGTAACATGCCAGGATATTAAAGTTTAACGGGGGATTAATTGCAGGATAAGTTGATGAACAAATGTTTAGTGAATGTTTCAAGGTTTCGTGCTACCCCATTTTTGGTAGGTAGCGTGATGTTATGTATGTATGTCTTTAGTTATGAAGAGAATATTTTTGGAAGAATGGGTGTGTGTCCTAGATGATCGAGGAATGGATAGATTTGATTGATAAGTTGCTGCATGAATGGAAGTGGGAGGAATAAAAGGACTTGAAGAGTAAACAATTATGAATGTGGATGAAGTAAAAGTAGTATGTCAGGGGATAGGAATGTTTGGGGAAGATTAATTGAAGAATGTATCTAATGAATATCTTAATGATTCGTGCGCCCCCATTTGAAGGAACATAGCGTGAAATTATTTATATATTTGGTACTCAGACGCAGTTGTATTTTTTATATTTGTTGGTTTTCAACCCTCAAAAATAATGTATATTGGTATTCAATTAGAAGGTACTAAAATGTATCTAAATAGTTATAAAAAGCAAACAAATCATGTTCACGGTTTGTCGATAAAGTATAAAAATCGACAGTCAGTTGTTTGCAGACCATTACCGAACAAAACCGTGCACAAAGATCGCATATAATAGACAAATTTTGATCGATTTTATAGTCGGATGACCGCAACAGAATGATTGAGTGCTTCTTGATTTTGAAAAGGGTTGACGTACAATATAATACAACATAATCGCCTCTTTGTCTGACGAGATGTCTCGTCTCTCTCGTACGCACGGTGTAAGCGTATAATGGTCGAACAATAAAGAATGTTTTCTTATGAGTTCGAACTGTTATCGTTGTACACAATGAATGGTATAAATTAGAATGGCTGAACGAGTTTTGTAACAGTAAAACTTAATTCGATCAGCGGTTATAAGTGGTTGTGTGGGTTACCGGCAACCAAACTAAATGCTTTTTATACTGCCTACAAATTATATTTTTATATTAACTATACTGTATACTTCTTTTTATTTACCAATGATATATTTACTTCACTACTGCTCGATAAATAATAGTTTAGTAGCTAGAGGAAACTAATATTGCCAGCTATTCATAACTACAGAGTGATCAAAAGGAATTGTTATAGTTGGCAATACAATTCCGGAGATATTTTTATTCCACAGTTGGCACAACGCCATGTAAAGGCGGAAATACAATTTGACATTTCTAATAAATACAAATAGGTTATGTCAGGAGTCTGACAGCTAATAGAATTTTGACTTTTTAAGTAATAGAAATACTTTAGAAATAAATGTAATAATAAATGTACTCAAATTTAAATTTTAAATGTCACTGTCAACAACAGGAAATGAATTTATGTATCAGGCTTACCAATTTCAAGTAGTTTTTTTATTGCCAACTGTAACAATTCCTTTTGATCACTCTGTAGTTGTAGAAAATATGCAATATCGACCAAAGACAACCAAGAAAGAATTTATAAAATTCGATTTCTACAGTGGTATCGAATCGGCCTGTGGATTTGAGAACGTCGATTCGATTCCCGCAGCTGATAATCAATTTTCACCACATTAAAATTACTCCTGTGGCTCCTCCTCTACTAACATCTTTGGATACCCTGGTAGATTACAACCGCACTTCACGCGCATAAATATATCACTTACCGAGATCTGCTACGGCAGAGTGTCGCACTCAGTAATGGGTGAAAGGAGTGATGATATATTTATTTATTTATGCACAACCGGGCCGAAAAGCATGTGTTTTAGCCCTAAAAAGCGGGCTTAAACACTTATTTTTGGCCCATGGGCCAAAAAGAAATAATTCATATGGATACCTAAATAAAATGACAATTTTTGTTTATTGTAAATACTTGATTCTGCAAAATGTCATTTTGACATATAACCTATGTACATATTTTAATCTTTTGAATATATAATTAAATATTATTTTGTTGTGCATAAAATATTGTATGTACCACGGGAGAAATTAGCATTTCTGACCCTGAGCATGTTATAAGCCCTCGCCGTTTTACGCCTCGTGCTAATAATCATGCCACGGGCCAGAAACGCCTGTTCTCACCCTTGGTACATAAATAACTATTATTTTATTGTTTTCCGAATATTTTCAATGCGTACATTTTTTTGGGGTGGCTAGCTCAGTGGTATGAAGTCGACCTGTGGATCCTGAGAACCCTGGTTCGATTCCCACAGGCGACAAACAATTTTCATAATTTAAAAAGCTACCCCTGTGGCTCCTCCACCACTAACATATTTGGGGGCCGTGATTTGACGACTGGTAACCGTACTTCACGCGCAAAATATATCAATTACCGAGATCTGTTTCGGCTGAGTGCCACACCCAGTAATGGGTAGAAGGCGAGATAATATAATTTTATTTTTTTTTACATTTAATTTAAATTTATTTAGGATACACGGTTATATGATATGAAGCTAGAAACTAAAGTCATTGGTACCAATATGATACAAAATGATATATCTACTACAGTATAGTAAAAAAATCATTTCTGTTGTAGGATTATTTGTAATTTCTGTGTAGTATTGTAGAATAAGTGTTTCTGTTTGTGGTTGTACAATATTTCATGTCCGCAATTCTTTTCGTACAATGTTCCTTTTTGTTCAGACGGCATTTATCCCAGTTCACCGTATGTCACATCGTATATCGTGTAAACTTCGCCTTATAAATTACATTCCTCGAGGTTTTTTTTTGTTTCTTTTCGTTGTTTCGCTGTACCGCGCGCCGCCTTAGAGAATATTGGAGCGTGGCCTACTCCGATTTATTATAATAATATTTATTTATTGGATTAATTCGTATAACGTATGGGCAAACGTTCAGAACTTTATAAATTATAACGGTGGCCAGCACGATATATTTGGAGTTGTTTTTATAAAATAATGTTAGATGGCGCTGCGAACGTAAATTGTGGCCCATCAGTAGGGGACCGCCTGGTGCTTTAACCCTCAGTTTTTTTCCTAAATCTCTTTCAATACTTCGTTTCATATTTTTCTTCTTAAATTTATTGCACTAGCCACTTCTAATGGTTCCACAAAATCCAAATAAATTTATTACAATATTATGAATTCAATTATATAATTATAGTAAAATCTATTTAAAAAATTGATACCCATTCTACGGTTAACGAAACTACCATTTAAATAAATAATTTCAACTAGTTTTTCAAGGTTAGCAATACCTACTGTTTTTCTTTTTTATACCTACAACGTTGAAATAATTATATATATCAAGGGATGAAAGTGAGAAATTAAATAGAAATTTAGATAAGATTTATTATTCTCGTTACAGATGTCACTTGGATGTCATAATTGTTTTTCAGTTGCCATGGATATAACTTTTCTTCCCAAGGAAAGAAAAATTTACTTTCTTCTCTGGGTTGAAATGTATCACTTTTTTCACTCAATTGAAGGAGGATAATAATTTTATTTTCTAACAGAGTCGTGAAAACAATAGTTTGCTATAGTTGTTGCTAAGAATATTAGCGCATCAAGTCTTTTTAAAAAATATATATCATCACGCCTTCTACTAATTACTGGGTGTGGCACTCTGCCGAAGCAGATCTCGGTAAGTGATATATTTTGCGCGTGAAGAGCGGTTACCAGTTGTCAAATCACGGCCTCAAAAGATGTTAGTGGTGGAGGAGCCAAAGGGGTAGGTTTTGAAATTATGAAAATTGTTTGTCACCTGTGGGCATCGAATCTAGGGTACCAGGGTTCTCAGGATCCACAGGCCGACTTCATACCGCTGAGCTAGCCACTCCATAAAAAAATAAATAATATATTAATTCCGAATAATGTAAAGAAAAATGTCAGATATGAGATGAGAGATTTAATTGTATTACAAAAACGATAACAACCATTTTCTGGCCAATAAAAAACAAATAATCCCTAGATTATATTCTGATGTTGTAGGTGGCAGTACAGGTGAAGTTAAAAATAAACTATAATCCGACAGTGAAAAGTAAATTTCTAGAAGATTGTCCCATTGTTCGTAGCTAATAGAAAATTTTCCAAACCAATGACTAGCAAAATTTTGACAGGTATTCCTGCCACAATAATCCAGGTAGGTAAAAAAATGAACATAGAAAACAACGCAATAATAAGTTTTGTTTTATGTCCTGACTGCAAAAATATAATATGCATTCGCTTTTGTAGTTTTTTCTAATTTACGTATATCTGAAAAAATCTAGTGACCTGTGACTTGTTAACAAATGACACGTCAGTGTTGTGACGTAACAATATGGCCGCCCATGAATCCACTTTGTCATGCGAAAAGTTATTTAAAATTCAATAAGTCTAAATGTATTTTTTGGGTGTTCGGTCCTGCATTCTCTACAGACATATTGGTCTAGTAGCCCAGAAAAATACTACATACGAATTATTCATTCTGTACTTCAAACAATATATCTATAACTTTCTTCTATAACCTCACAAAATATAGCCATATTTTATTTTATAAATAAATACAATTCAACCGACAACAAACAAATTGAGTAATTTTGTGTGAAACTTTACCAAATATATAAAATTTTACAAATGTCAATGAATAATTATTTAGATAACGTCGGACACAGCAAAAATGTTTATATTGAATTTTTAAAATAAATTAAGTATTGTTTAATAGTTATTTATGCAACTAGTGTTAAAAGTGTCACTTTATTGCACGAGTGGGAAGTAAACTCAACAATGCAATAGACACTTTTAGCACAAGTTGCATATATAATTTTTTCTACGATCGAGTATTAAAATTAATTATGCTAATCTAACTAATGATATTTTAAACGTCAAAATTATGTACATAACGTAAAATTTCTTAATTAATCCTGTAAAATGTATATACATATTAAAATAGCTTTAAAATGTTTAAAAGAACTTTGAGGACATAATAGAAGATTTTGCACAACACAAATTCCGGAAGAAACTATCATCATAAACGTAAGTCTAATTCTCAAAATACGAGTAGTAATATATTTGATTTGTATAAAGCTAACCATAATAAAAAAAATAAACATATCATCACGCCTTTTACCCATTACTGAGTGTAGCACTCTGTCGAAGCAGATTTCGGTAAGTGATATATTTATGCGCGTGAAGTGCGACTACAAGCCGTCAAATCACGGCCCCCAAAGATGTTAGTGGTGGACAAGCCACAGGGGTAATTTTAAATTGGTGAAAATGTTTTGTCGGCTGTGGGGATCGAACCAGGGTTCTTAGGATCCACAGGCCGACTCGGATACCACTGAGCTATTACCCCATAATAACCAATAAAATTACTAAATAAAAGTACATACTGATGTTTTTATTCATATTTTTGTAGAAAGGCCCCAAACTCTTTGGGGCCCTGCGTCTGAGGGTTATAAACATCAAGTAATGCCCGTGGTGCATATAATATTTTATGTCTTACCAGTATTTTTTAATAACCTAAATAAGAAATAATGGATTGCCTGGCAACACCGAATAGAAGAAATGTCAGTTGTAGACAGTATTACTATAAAATCATATAATGCCCTAGGGCATTATGAACTAAATAATGTACCTTGTATCCATTGTATTAATAAACAATAATGAATGAGGAAGACATAAATATCTTTTATGCGTTAAGATAAAAACAAGTAATTCTTTATTCTTTGAAACAAATTTAAAGTATTTGCAACGCCAATAAAACCATCCATAGTTTCCTTCAGTTTCTATTTCCGCCGTTTATTCTAATTCAATTCGTCGCCACTGGCGCGCTACTGCGCTGACGTCCAACTCTACCGACTGCTAGAGCTGGTTGACTGTTCTGTGGCATCCTCCAACAAGATTAATGGCCGCATCGATCTGATTCGATAAACTAATGAACTATTGTGTTTTAAATAACTCACTCGCTTCGCTATACGTTCTGCTCTGCTCTGCGCTATGCTGTTCTGTGTTGTTGTGTGTTTGTATCCGAAGTAAAAGAACAGAGCCATAGACACGAGGGCCGGTGTTGTGTATCTGGATACATTTGGTTTGGATAATGGATGGAGTATTTGAACAAAATGGTTTTATTGTTGGATGGAGAACTTTGTTGAGGGACTGGTTCATGGCCTTTTTTTAAATACAACAAGAATGGAATTATTTGTACGATTTTTTAGGTGCTTCTAACCTCAATGATGATGGTGCTGCCTCTATATATTTTTATACCAAATAAATCATTGGATTTTCACAATATTTATAATGTTTTCTTTGATTATTTTAAAGCGTTCTTGATAATGTTTTGGGAAAAATTAGGTGACTACTAATTAAAAAAATCTGGTGTGGTCACCACACGACTTTCTTATACACAGCATATTTCATATTAAAAACGCTGAATTGAACACTTATGACTTGCTCCTTGCGTTTGACAATTATTATTTGACATATAAATGTTGAACATGTTTTTGTTTTTTGTTTCTATTGCTACTATGATTATTGAAATATATTATTAAATATATAAATTAGTTTTTCTCAAAATTAGACGCATATACAGGAAAATTGCAAATAACATTTTCTGTTCCAAATATTTTTGCTAACATCTTTTATTTGAAACTTTTTTTCGTAACTGATTCCATTTTTGAAATAAATGGAATTTATTGTTTTGTGTGTCCAGTAAACTTCCTCTTCCGATTTTTCAATTTCATTCAAAATCAACTCAGCTCTTCGTATTTTCATGAAACTTATAATTACCAAGTTTCGTTAACAAATCTTATCTCGTTTATGAGATATTCCACACTCGGACACACATCCATCCATCCATCCACACACACACACACACACAGACATCATTGAGAAAATGATCAAAACGGATTCAGTGGACCTCAAAACACGTATTTCCGCGAAAATCTCGTCAACGATTTTTTTCACGATTCCAATACTATAAGAATATTATAAGAAAGTAAAAATAATCTAGAATCAGAAATGCTTCATATTTTTGTATTAGAATAATATCTAGAGTAGAACAGGATGACAAGTCCGGAAAATATATCAAAAAAAATGTAATTTGACATATTTTTAGAAATATTTAAATCGTTATAAAAATATGTCAATTTTGACCAATATTAATGAGTAATCTAGGTAGCGTTGAAAACAGCAAAATGTTGAGAGATTTTGTTTCTATGAACTGCCATTTGAATTGTGAATATTTGTCTTCTAAAGGTCAGATATATAAACGATAACAGTCATTTGTTTCGTTAGGACTAAAAATACAAGTTTTCGGGTCAAATAATGAAGGTTGCCGAACGACGTGTAGCGGAGTTTGACAATATTACGAGCCTCGAAATAGTATCTTAGTTCGATTGAAACATATTATTTGTTTTACTAACTTATTTAGAAAATTTCACAGATTTATTTAAATTAATTCAAACAAATTTATAAAATTATTTTTATCACCACAACAGTAATAAAAATGCGATTTTTTGTCCGAAGACTAAATACCGATGATGTAACCATGGTAACATCAACATTAAAATAGTATTCTTTTATTATTGAAAAAGTTGAAATAATAGTGTTATAGTGTCATAGTATCATAGAGCCACAGGGACAGTGTAAATGTGGTGAAAATTGTTTATCGGTTGTGGGAATCGAACCCGGGTTCTCAAATTCACAGGCCGACTAGATACCACAGAGCCACCTACCCCATAAAAAAGTAAGTACAAAATTATATATTACAATGTTGCTTAACAACAATATCTTTTAGATGTTCCTTTAGATTTGTTCATTTTGCAAATAAAGTACGAACAAAAATCATCTCCATTCGATTAAAGCGTCCGAGGATTTACTTTCTGTTGGTTTATCTGTATGAGTACCACGATTTAAAAGCAAATAATCGCATTTAATAATTAAAATTTTGCAGTTGTAAAATTCTTTCATCCAAATTTGGGTGTAGGGCATACTGAATAAGTTTATATATTTATGTTATCTTATGCCAAAGGTAATACTTCATTTTTAGCAAATCATAAATCACTCTATAACCACAAAGCTCATATTTAAAATTTTCGCGCCATAACTCACATCCGGTAAAAACTAAAACAATCCAACATCACTACAACACCCCAAAAAACAACAACAAAAAAACCATAACCTTCATAAAGCAGCTGTCCCCACGTCCAGTTTAATTCATCACTCATTTCACGAGGAGACCCGGGTTCAAAACCGGGCGGGCAGCACTCGTGCGTCCGAAGATCTATATATCACTGCCCGCTGATCCATCAATCATTGATCGAAGCGCTCATCAATAACCCGTGAGTGGGAGAGAGACAGTGACGGCGAAGGGATGGAGAGGTGAAAGAGGAAGTCTAATAACATCAGAATAGGTAATTGGATTGCAAGTCTCCAGACAGGGTGTTACACAATGGAAGAGTCCATTATGATGGCTCTGATGATGATAACTTGGTGGATTTCTCCGACCTGGTCGTGGTCAGGTACCACGGTGACGCGTGGTTATGGTTTGTGGTTAGAGTGTTAATTTTAGAATTGGACTTAAATGTTTAATCGCATTAATTTAGTTTATGACTTTACAAATTCTTGATTGCAGAACGTTTTTTCATCCCTTTTGTTGGGGCACTGGAAATAATTTTTGAAAAAGCTATGAGTGTTCGCTGGGATTTTAACCCAGAACCTTTCATACGCTAGGTGACTGTTCTAACCAATTGAGCTACAAACACTAGGCGAAGTACTCATGCTTTTTAGTGTCATTTTATTTGAAGAATTGTAAAGTGATGTGGGTTATGTCAATTCGTTATAACCAACAATCTAAGATGCAATTGATAATTCCCAAGAAGATATTATTATAAGAATGTCATTAAACTATTTCTTACAGTAATTTTTAGGATTGCAAGCCATCGCATAAATATATTACAAGAAGAAAAACATTTTGTTTCCCAGTCATATTTGTTGGTTCTATTTTTTTGTTTGATGTTTCTCGTGTTGTGTATGCATGAGAATTAAAGAAATTTTAAAGAGACATATACAAAAGAGTGATCAGAAGTAAGTTTTTCAATTGGCAATAGAATTCTGGGGATTTCTTTACTCCACAGTTGGTACAGGTGTCAGGTAAACTTGGAAATACTATTTCTCATGTCATTTTTGTAATAAATACAAATAGGTTGAGTGATAAAAATACTTTTTTGTACTCGCAGCATTCAAAATAATGTTCACATTACCTTGGAAACCGATGGAAAGTTTGATTTTGTGCACTAGTGTGCAAAGTAATTGAAAAAACACCAATTTTTATGGTTCTAAATTTTGACTGTTAAAACGCTAATTGTACTTATCTCGTATACACACACTGATGCTGGGTTGCAAGAAAAAAATAAAGAGCTCTTTAGTTAAAGAATTGTTTATCTAGCAACAGTATTAATGGCGATTTTCTGAAATTTATTGGACCGTTAGTTACTAATGAACCGATAAAACTTTCATGCAACCCAGTAGGAGTGTTGCTAAAAGATATTTTTGTACTCGCATCATTCAAAATAAGTTTTACATTACCTTGGAAACCGATGGAAAGTTAGATTTTGCGCACTAGTGCGCAAAGTAATTGTAAAACACCCATTTTTAAAGTTCTACATTTTGACTAATATAAAAATTGCTAATTGTACTTATATACACACATTTTAAGGAATTTGTAAAAGAAATAGAGACGTTAGTTTATAACGCCATCAAACAGACATATTTTAACAAGATTGACAAAAAAATAAACAAATTGTTTTCAAATAACAAATGTCACTTCATGGCATACTTAACTGTCAATATAAATTCACGCTTCAAATTTAATAAATTTCCTCATTGTCGATTATACAAATTTTGCTCGTTACAAAAAACATTGTACAAAACTTATGCACAAAGATGTCATTTGCACCATTCGCGCAAAATTAATACATTCGCTTCGCTCGTGCTTTAAAATTGCGCTCATGTGCAAAGTATGTCTTCGCGCACTTGTTAAGTAAATAGTTATTTGTTTTTATTTTGAACGATGTTATATCCGGAAAATGTCATTTTCTGATGTGATAGTTTTTCAATTATCCTGTTAATAGTTCTCGGAAACTTTATCCGGAGATGGAAAAACCGGCCTTAAAACTAATATAAAGATATGATAGGTGTTGTAAGAAAACAAAGAGGTCAGAAATCTGTGGTAAATTTATGGCTTAAAATAATTTTATGACGTGAATGTTTGGCAAACACTCAAATGGCACAAACCCTGCTCGCAAACTCACAATGTTCATGTTTTTATTGGCGCATTACACAACACAACTTGATGAATTTTGCGGCATCTCATAAACTTATACAAATAATACTCTCTGAAACTCATAAACAAACACCATACCAAATTCACGTTGTTTTAGGTCATACATTTTTATCCTCTCTCATCTTTGCATATCGTAATGTGTGCGATAGAACATCTGTATCCGCTGTGTCCGAGTGGGAGTTGAACCCATTTGCATTATGAATACGTAAGATGTTTGCAGGCACTATTCAGTGACATCATTATGCCTATACCAAGAAAAATGGGATTGAGTGTGCAAGTACATCTGTAATGTGAATAAACACAGTTTAATTCTGTGCTAATGAATCGATAAGTGTGGTCATTATTTCAATTGTGATAGCTGACAGGATACTCTTACTAAAAGTGATGTAACCAGCAAGCGATATTTACAAGTTTAATTTTGTATTATTTACATAAGCAATTACATCTACTATTATTATTCAACCTTTTATTTGAACGCAGTATTTTCAGTTGGCAATAAAAACACTATTTGCAATTGGTAATAATGATACATTAATTTATTTTCTCTTGTTGACAGTGACATTTGAAAATAAAAATTAAAATCGTGGTTTCCCTTACATCTTTTTAATTCTTAACATTACTCAGAACAAATATCTAAGAGCCTGTTTTTCAATCGCCGGTTTACTCTCGATTAATGTTAATCATGATTAAATAATAATGGAAATCCTTGATGTATTTTAATGCAAATATTTTAAAGTATTTATAATTTCGTGATATATTTCGAAAGCGAATAATCAAAATAAAATCAAATGCTTGCGTTTGTGGAGCAAGTATTCCAGAGGTTAGGATTTAAAAAATATATCATCACGCCTTCTACCCATTACTGGGTATGGCACTCTGCCAAAGCAGATCTCGGTAAGTGATATATTTATGCGTGTGAAGTGCGGTTACCAGCCGTCAAATCACGGCCTCCAAAGATGTTAGTGGTGGAGGAGCCACAGGGGTAATTTTAAATTGGTGAAAATGTTTTGTCGGGTATGGGGATCGAACCAGGGTTCCTTGGATGCATAGGCCGACACGATAACCACTGTGCTAAAAATGTGAAGCGAGCTTTGCCAAGTGTGCGTCTCAATATAGAAAAAAACTGGTAAATAAGGTATAATTTTTACATTTGTAATCATGTATAGTGTTTCTATACATTTTTAGTACCACTGGTTTGATAGTTATTTATAATATATTAATACGTAAATTATAATTATTAATACTACAATAGTAAATTTATTTATTACACAAAATCAGATAAATAATTTCTTGCAGCGTAAAATAATGATTATTTAGTTATTATTTTATTAAAAATAGCTCAATGTCACAAAAAATATTCTTCTAAGATATATTGAAATTAATTTTGCAAATTTGTGTTCTGCGATCAGTATATCATATCATATCTACCCTTAAAGTTTGATCTACAAGTATAGATACACCCTGTATTGTCTATAGTAATATTTTTAAAAATAATTATATTTTCTTGCGTTTCAGAATATATCTATCTAAAACTAAAGAGCCTCAACTTCCTATCCTACCCCCCTGTCCCGTTCATTCCGCCCCCAATTCTCGCGTGATTTACAGTGCGTGTCACAACATCTCACGCACACGCGCAACGCAGGAACAACGCTCCACGCACAGGACGCCGCGTCACGTCACGCCGCACTACATTGTCGCGGTCTCCATGACGACAGGTCGCAGCAGGGGGGCGGGGCAATCGATATACACCCCCACTAGCGTCGGGGGCGCCGGGGACGCCGACGACGCCGGGGATGGGAAGATGCGTGGTGACAAAATTAATATAAGGTTCAATTCGATCTGTTTGAAGTTGGCATTCAGATTCCAAAATTAAACTAGGATGTATGACAACGAAATGTTTTGATTTAAAAGAAAACCCTTTACTATATTGTCCTAACAAATTTCTTCATTTTATTTAAACCTCAAAATTTTGTGCATGAGGGATAGTGTGGCAATAAAAATACAATTCATTAGCCTTAACACATTTTATCACGACACTGTCAGAAAGTAAAATTTTCTTGCCTCAACTGAGAAAACAAAGTGATATTTTTCATCCCTAAGAAAAAATAGTAGTTTATTTAACAAATAAAGAAAAGTGGTTGTTTTCTAACGAGTGTAAAAGTTTAATGAACAACATTAAGAGTGTATTAATTTTACACTTTTCTTACGCGTTGAACATGCTATTTTTTTATGTAAGTAATGGAAAAGTTGAAATTAAAGTAATTTAAGATACATTTCTGCACACATTTTTTCAATTCATCAAAGTTGTCTCTTTCCAGAAACATAGAAACATTAACATACATGATAACAAGTAAACATTCAAAATAATTGTCTAAAATCTGTAAAATATTGGTTGCTAATGATTAAAGTGTTGCTAACGAGTCAAATCGCGCGTTACTATATTGATTCATAACTAAGAAAATGACTGTTTTTTATAATACAGAAAAAATAATACTTATTTATTATACAAGTGTTTTATTAGATATATAAAACACGCAAGAAAAGTTTAAACATGAGACCGAAGGTCGAGTGTTTAATTTTTGTTAATTGTTTTATATATCAATAAAACACAAGTGTAATACAAAATTTTATCCACAACTCATAATTATAGGTATCGAAGAAGATGGGTCGTAACGTTTAACGTTGATTCAGTTATATATAGTTTCTCAAAATACGGTAGATCATAAAGTGGTTACTAAGGAACAAGTTGTTTACAGTGTTTTATGGAATATAAAACACTAGTGTTTTATGAGCTATATAATTCAACTGAAATCAGTGTAATAATGTCTTTATTATATATGAGTTGTGGATAAATACATTTTTCACTCTAGGTAAGGAAAGTAAAGCCATACTCATGGCAACTAGACACAACAGTATGATTTGACATTAGTAGCATACAAGTAAAGAGAAAAATAAATTTAAGTATGAAAAAATTTTACTTCCTGATAGATTAGTAAAAACTACGATATGTCTACATCGTGAAGAAAGTGTCATTTTTCTCACAGGTGTTTTATATATCCTTAGCCTTTGTTCTTATAATTTGGTATGAGTATAAATTGTATAAAAACATCATTTAAAAATAAATAAATGTGATAAAGGTTCGATAAATTAAATGTCAAATTATGAATGTTATGGCATACACGATGCCCAATAAATATAATTTTCTAATTTAATTGCTTAATTTACTTTGTTTAATTAATTACTGTAAAAACCTAGCACTAATCAAGAATGTTATTGTCCTAACTGGTTAAAAATAGAATACTCTATAAACTGCAGCGAACTTTCCTCCGAAAATATCACACTACCACGAATTCTTTACATCATCAAATCACTCAGTGCGTAACACATGATAAAACAAACATCAAACTTCAGTTTATATAAACAAGCGATCAGAAAAAACATCTGAACACTTACCTAGTGCAGGAGAGACCGGCCGGCGAATCACCTGCTTTGCTCTCGATCGAATTGACGTGCCTTTCTATGCGAGCACAGCGGTTACAAGTTTAGAATTCGATGCTAAAAATACTCCAGGAGTTTGAACTAGGAACTATAGCACAGCCAAGGAGAAGTGCAATCCTGAAAAAAAATAACTAAATTAGATATT
Source organism: Pterostichus madidus (assembly GCA_911728475.2). Classification (NCBI taxonomy): domain Eukaryota; kingdom Metazoa; phylum Arthropoda; class Insecta; order Coleoptera; family Carabidae; genus Pterostichus; species Pterostichus madidus. The sequence goes on along the minus strand of OU452313.1, from coordinate 5,145,876 downwards.
TGTTATAGGTGCCGTTATAAATGTCAGATTTTATTTAATTATAACATACTAAACAGTAAGTTCTATAAAGATACTGATTTGGCTGTCTCTAGCGCAAGGATATTTGCAATCTTTTTCCACAACATTTTTCATCTGTGTTTAACACCCAAAATTTTAATCAGATAGATGAGTTTCTTATATATGTTTTAGTTCTGAAGACGTGTTTAAAATTTCAACTTGAATACTCGTAAAGGCGCGAATTTATTCCTAGTGTATTATTAAAAAAATGTGCAAACTCTTTATGCTTTTCTTAATCCTTAATTTTTAACAAATCGTTACCAGAAGGCATAATTCCTGATATTTGGAAACAAGTTTATGTTGTACTAGTATTTAAGAGCGGCAGTAGGAGTCTTATTGAGAATTATAGACCAATATCAAAACATGGTACTTTAGCGAAAAATTTTGAAAACCTAGTATATAATATTTCGTTTCATCATATATTTAAAAGATATTTTATTCATTATACAATTTACACATAATGTAGGAACAAAAACAGCAGTGGCGTACCTAGGGGGGGAGGGGCGGTGGGTGCGGTTCGCACCGGGCGGCACATATTTTGGGGCGGCATTTTTTATATTTAGTTTTAGTTGTAAAAAAACTACTTGTTCACTTCATAAGTTTACTATTCGATTTCTACGAATTATGAATTACTATATGATTTAGAATATTTTTCTTCATCGTCAAGTCAATGTAGGGTTGAAAATATTATCTCGTAAAATTCCTTTATTACTGCCTAATTTAAATATACCATCAAATGGTGAAAAAGTTCCCCACCTATAGTTTGTCTAAATTAGAAATATTTATTTATGTTTATTAATTTAATGGGGTAATGGCTCAGTGGTTTCGAGTTGGCATGTGGATCCTGAGGACTCCGGTTCGATTCTCACAACCGACAAACAATTTTCAAAAAATTAAAATTACCCCTGTGGCTCCCCCACCAGTAACATCTTTGAGGGCCGTGATTTGACTGCTGGCAACCGCACTTCACGTACATAAATATATCACTTACCGAGATCTGCTTCGGCAGAGTGCCACACCCAGTAATGGGTAGAAGTCGTAATGATATATTTATTTTATATTTATTTTTTTAATTTATAAAAACCACCATTTGATTGACTTAGAAAGGGTGGCAAATTGGAGACCGCCCTGGGCGGCAAGAATTCTAGGTACGCCACGGCAAAAACAAAATCTTTGTTTGTTTTAATAACAATATTTATGTTAAAAAATTCTGATAGAAAACTAAATGAAATATGTATAATTATCCCAATTTAATCTTTAGTGAAATTATCAAAGAAGTGAAAATAAAAAAAAATAAATATATCATCACGCCTTCTACCCATTACTGGGCGTGGCACTCTGCCGAAGTAGATCTCGGTAAGTGATATATTTTGCGCGTAAAGTGCGGTTACCAGTCGTCAAATCACGGCCCCCAAAGATGTTAGTGGTGGAGGAGCCACAGGGGTAGCTTTTGAAATTATGAAAATTATTTGTCGCCTGTGGGAATCGAATCTAGGGTACCAGGGTTCTCAGGATCCACAGGCCGACTTCATACCACTGAGCTAGCCACCCCATAAAAAAATGAAAACCCTTCTGAAATGAAAATATCTGAATTTATAAATACTGATGATAATGATCTTTGCAGTATAAGATGTCTGTTTTTCATCTGATGCATGTTTTCGTTTCGAAGTTCCCGGTTTTTAATTTTAACTTAATTTGTTTATTTTGATAACACGTACGGAATGTTAAATGCACGTGTTTCAGAAGTTCGTTTTAAGAACATGTGAATGAATTTCACAAAAATGATATAACCGTTTAACAATATTTCAATGTCAACATTATTTATAAAGACAATACCAAGAATATTATTAATCAACAGTCATAATTTGCTGACAATGAGAATTACTACCATATATTACTTCAAAAAAATCACCGAGCATTATCTTCAAGCCATTTGTCGAATGAATAAATTTAATTTGTAATTTGTACGATGTAAATTACAAATGCAAACCGTTAGTACAAGCGCAATTACTGTTCTTACATCGCAGGCAGCCGGTCCAAGCCAACTGAATCAATAACCACGCAAAAGATATTTAAATTACTGTTTTACATTAGCAGCTGTCCCTGTTTTACCGACAAAATTCACACGACTTAAATATTAAACACCCACAAGGAATCATTTCTGATATATTTATCAAGTGATAGTAATTTGTTTCATTGTTTATTTGCTTGTAAAGCGCAGCACGTTTTTGTTTTTGATAGTGTTTCGTTTCGCGCAGTGGTACATGTGTTTGAAATGCAGGTGTTGTTGGGAAAGTGATACACTGCGACAAATTGTTGTTGTAATTCCTACTTCCGGTGTTTCAGATAATGTGTAAATCATTATGCGTGCTTGATGTGAATGTATTTTTATGAAGGAGGTTAATTTATATTGTTTGATGGCACATGTGATAGCGAGAAAAATAATAAGGTGTAATTCATTCTCTCTTTGCTACAGTTTATATATTTATAATAATGTTTATTTTGTTTCTATTTTCTTATGAGCTTATGGCTTTATTACATCATGAGTTTTTATATATGAACTTATGGCGTTATGAGTTTTTATGTAAAGAAAATGTAAAGAATTTATATTTGCTTAATTATTTATACTATTTGTTTTTATTTTGGTTTAATTGTTCTATTTATTTAATTTTCATAATTGTTCTCATAAATATTTAATATTCAAAACTACAATTTTGTTCCTTTGGTGAGAGAATACTGTGTGGAAAGTATTTGATCTTGAATATGATTGGCTGAAAAAACCTGATACTCGAACTGTAACAAAATCGTAGCCGAAAATCGTACCGACATTTACCTTTTCATAACACAGTAACCAAAAACCGAAAGCTATATTTTTGTTTTGAAATATGGAAACAGAAAATCGATACGAAAATTAAATTAATTCTGTAATCGAAAATGTAACCGAAACGATATTATTTCGGTTCTAAAATTGTATTGAACCAAAAATAGGAAGAAGACGAAGAAGAATATATAATATAACAACTATCAAACCAACATCAATTTTAATAATTTTATATTTTTATAAAGTTGCTTATTTTGAACCTAAACCGTAACCGTAACATACCAAAACCGTAACGGAACCCAAATTTATAATTTTAAATAACCGAAATCGAAACCTATCAAATATACTTTAAAAAAACCGAACTTTATATTAATATAAAAACGGTTAACTGTAATCGATTTTTTTTATTTGAATTCCTGGATAAAACGTCAAAATGAAGACAACTTATTTTTTTCTTTAGAAAAGAAGGTATTTTTTTCCTTAGAAACGAAATTTAAGCCATATCCATAGTAGATGTAAAACAACAGTATATGAGCTGTATTCCATTTGCCACTTGGTTCACTTAACTCAGTTCAGATAAATTCGACACATGACTAAATGACCTGATTTAAGCAAAGTGATACACTAATTGGTGTGAATTATCACGGAGTAAATTAGAATAAGCAATTCTATTACTGAAAATAAAGTCAGCGAAGTAATCCCGCGAAATAAATAAGTGATCTAGCTCAGTAAATGCAAGTTAGTTCAGATTCAAATGGCATATGGAATACGCCAATGATTTGACATTAGTGACATCTGTCAAGAGAATGATAAATCTAATCTAAATTTCCTATTTATATCAGAAAATTTTACTTTCCAATAAGGTAATGAAAATAATTATAAGAATAAACCGTGAAGAAAGTGCCATTCTTCCAGGAAATTGTTTTAAATAAAACGGCACTTTTAGGAAGAAATGAATTACTTTCTTCTCTTGGTACACACATAACTATTGTCTTCTCTTTACATATCAGTTCAAAATTATAATTTCTTACGTAATTATATGATTTTTCTATTAATACATTTATATAATTTAGAAATCTAAATGCATTAATTATTCTATTACTTATCTACTAATTTAATTTAAATATATTTGATGCTATTGCTCATTATATAACTAATACGAGTACCTACTCAGTTTTTCATTCAAATGTTATGTTTATGTTGTAATTATCTGCCTGTTAAATATAGAAGAATACATATATAATTTATATTGCTGTTAGTTAACATTTACTTAATAATCTATTGATAAATCGAGCATAAATAAATTCAAAACTAAAGTCATCAACGCAAACAATAGCAGCAGTAAAGATTTACGAGCATTTCAAATACACACTCATCATTCATAACTTCCAATCCCTTCCATCAATAACTCCACTACCGTAAATAGTCCAAATCCAAATCAAACATTCTAACCAAACATTCAATTCATCCTATCGCTCGATTTCCATTCGGTCTCATCCTCAAACACACACAGCCATTGAGTGTGTTTACATACGCGTCAATGTTGGCGTGTACACGTGTGTCGCTGTGTCAGTGGCACGTGTCACGCGAGCGTGTGTCTGACAGGTCCGGGTGTTGGACCCGGAACCACCCAGACCATTAGCTAGCGCACAATACGCACATACGTTAGAGAGAACTGTAGTTGTGGTGAGAGCTTATGATGTAAGGACACTTGACTTACTGTTTGAAAACGCAGTTGGGTGTTGGGTAATTGATGGAATATGGATCAAAAGAAGAATAGTTGATTCGAAGCTTTTTAAATTAGAAATGTTTTTAACTTCTGTTATAAACTAAAGTTTTTTAATAGTTATTTGTATTACTTGGCCAGAAACTGGAATTTTGCGAGTGCAAGTATATTTTACCAGCCGTCAAATCACGGCCCTGAAAGATGTTAGTGGTGGGGGAACCACACAGGAGTAATTTTAAATTGGTGAAAATGTTTGTCGGCTGTGGAGATCGAACCAGGGTTCTTAGGATCCACAGGCCGACTCCATACCACTGAGCCACTACTGGTAACCGCACTTCACGCGCTTAAATATATCACTTACCGAGATCAGCTTCGGCAGAGTGCCACACCCAGTATAATGGGTAAAAGGCGTGATGATATATTTATTTATGTATTTATATTTTAAGTATATTTTGATAGAATAAGAAGAAGGCGAGGCTTGCAATTTTCGAGTACTCGCAAAACAGTTTCTGAACATGTGATACACAAGATTTTTTGCGCCGATTTCAATTAAATTATTGATTTAAAATTGGTAAAAATCTCAAATCTCCAAGCACGCAATTGACAGTTACTCTCATAACATCCCTATTTTTTACATGTTGGACTCGCCCAGCTGAATTTTCTCTACGACGTATTACACTATAAATATAATTTATTAAAGATAGTTCAATTATCTGTATACATATTTTTTATTGGTTGTACACAACAATTGAAGATTGAATTATAATTATTACATTTGAGTTTACAATGCACAAATTAGTTCTGAAATTGGTAAAAATTTCTAACCTCCAAGCACTCTCTGACATAAGCTGTATTCCATTTGCCACTTGGTTCACTAAAATCAGTTCAGATAAATTAGATAACATGACTAAATGAACAGAATTAAACAAACTAATGCACTTACTGGGGTAAATTACTTTAAAGTAAATAGGAATCAATAATTTTAGTACTGGAAAAAAAAGGCAGTGAAGTAATCCAGGGAAATAAATAAATGATCTGGTTCAATAAATGTAAGTTAGATCTGAGCCAAATGGCAAATGGAATACGCCTATTGACAGCCAGTGATGCTAATGCTGATATTACAAAAGTCCCTAGTTTTTACCAAACGGCGTTCGGTAGACACAGTTTCCGAACGATTATGAGATATGTAATACTGTCAATCTCGAAGCTAGTTGAGTAAAATGATAAAAATCAAATGAAATTTTTCTTATCAAATATTGAAAATTTAAATGACAACAGCAAAATGAGTCACGTATGTTTTATAGGCTAATTCAGAAACTGGAGCATTAAAATAGAACCATTAATTTATGTATGTACAGGAAATTAATCCAATTGAAAGAACTGTCTCTTGTGAAATAATACCAGATCCATTGTGCTACATCTGTTCATAACAGAACAAATATACAAAAATATTTTAATTCAATAAGGTGGAAGTAATGTTTTAGGTAAATATAAATGTACAAAGTAATAAACACTTTCCTTTAACATGTGATGTGAAACTTAGAAAATCAATTAAACTAAGTTGCTACAGAGTGAAGAGTAGTTGAACGTGTTTAATGGTAAATGTACCGAGAGTAGCTTCTAAATATAGTGACCTTCACTGTAATAATTACAGAGCAAAAGGACTTCAATAAGGGAGAGTTGACACACCGTCAACTGCTACTGACATCGCTACTGCATCGTTACAGAATTCAACCTCGGCTAACTTCATCTTAAACCAGAAACCATCACGAAGGAACTTCGATATTATCCAATTTACTTCCTTTACGAATATTTGCATTTCTTTAAAAGTGGCTCTTGAAACAGAACTCGGTATTTTGTTTTATTATTAGACTGCAATATTAGTAGCACTAGAAATTGCCTTTGATTCCAATAGATCAAATGAAAGATAAATTGTTATTCAATTATTGCATAATTTGTATAATAGTTATTTGGATCACTAAACTAGAAACTGTAATTTTGCGATTGCGAACATATTTTGATAGGCCAAGCGAGTACTGGCGAAACAGTTTCCGGACATGTGATGTACAAAATTTTTCAGTTTAAATGAAATGATTGATTTATTTGTCAAATATTAAATACTAGGGTCGTTCGTCAGAAAAACTTCGAAGCTTCGAATTTACGAATTTTCGAATTCTCGAATTTTTTGAAGCTTCGAATTTACGAATTTTCAAATTTTTCGAAGCTCGAATTCTTGAATTTTTTTGCCACTGAATTAACGCCATCTGTCATCTCCAAACATACACACGCCTAATTCCCGAAAAGTCGGCCACGAATTAAATAATAAACTCGGTGAAGTATCCTGCAAAAATTCTGTAAGTTTATTACAGTGTAGCGAAATTTTAAGTCTAAACTGAAATAATTTGGCAAATAATAATAATAACTTATTAATTAATACAGAACTCTGCAAATGAGTTTATTCTGAAAATAATTCATATCAACATGCCGTGTTCACGTTAGGATCCAGATTCACAATTCGAATAATTCGAAAATTCGAAAATTCGGAATATTCAAAAATTCGGAATATTAAAAAATTCGAAAGTTCAAATCTAAATTCGAAGGTTCAATAAATCCGAACATTCGAAGTTTCGAATATTCGAAAAATCAACAACCCTATTAAATACTAGGGATTTTTTTTGTTGATAACATCACTGACATTGACAGCCAGCTTATACCAATGCTAGCCCTAGTTTTTGCTGATCTAAGCCGAAAAAGTAGGCTGTTTTTGGACGATTTTAAATTATGCAAAACTCACCGAGGTGCTGTGTGCTAGTTCATATATGTTTAGTTTGAGTGAGATTCGAACTTGGGATCTCCGTATTCGAATGCCGTAACTTTAACATACCACCGTACTGTCACATTATCGATTGATATACGGGCTAAAAGTAGCTGCAAACGATAACAGTGACATCTATTAGCAACAATGTTTTCAATGAACTAAAGTTTCAGAATCATAGTGTTCATTGTTTGCTGCAGCAAATAAATTTAACCCGTCTTCTAAAGTAATGATGTGAACCTGCAACATGACCGGAAGTGGTCACAGGCACTGCACATGCCCTCATAAAGCGGGCAAGGAAGGCGTTATAGCTAACTTCGTGTTGGACTGGCAACATTAGGCGTTAGGCTATCCGCTATGGTAATAAGCACATTTGTATGTTGAGTGGTCGAGGTGTGAGTCTGATAATTTGTCAAAAGCACCCGTGTTACCAACGTTACGGTTCTCAAATAATAATGATAGAGTGATTAATAATTAGGAAACTTAGTCAAATAAACCAACAGGATGAAAATCCTTGAGTACTTTGATCGAATAACTTCGTAGTTTATGTCCAAAATGAGCAAATATAAGAAAATCTCTTTCAGACAGATTTACAATAAAAATTAATGCTAATATCATTTTTTATTTCGCTTTTAACTCTATTTCCATTTAACGAAACTAGTTTATTTTAACCTGGGTTAAAAGAGTGTTAATTTTCATCAAATTTCATTCATTTCGTGACTGTTTTAATTTGAAACAGAGTTATAGATGATTTTTTTTTAAAAAATACATAAAGAAATTAATATTTCCTAACCGATGACGTAACTTGTTTGACTCGATTTATGAAGCCTATGGTGGACCCAAAGTGGCGAACAGCCGTTTTACAGCTATATTAATTTTTAATTTGGCGCTTAAATTTGGAGCCAAAATAGCGACCAAATTGCTGTACTTTCATATAAGTAATACTTAAAGTACTTTAGTAATCTAGCCTTTAGGGATTTTAGTTGCGGGAGACCTACAACATATGGTGGAATCTGAATTACTCTGAATGTTGTTACAGTTGGATATAAATTGAAGTCAGCAATATTTGAACTGGCAAACTTTATGAAGCAATGAATAACTATCATCCCTCTAAGCAGAGAGCATGAAATCACTGCCACTAGACAGTGATTCAAGGCTGTAAGGGGATGACACCGTGACACACCCCCTGACAATGTGTTTGGTGACAACGCGTGGACACACTTGATTCCGAGTCATTACCCTCGTGTCTGAGGGGGTGCAAACTTACCCCCCGGGACCAGTAATCGCTTAAACCTCACTAGACTGATATTATTGATATATATGAAGGGGTTGCTCAAGTAAATGATTCTGTGTTTATGGAAAGACGAAGCTATGAAAGAGATTATTAAGAAGTATATTATTATATTTTATTAAAAGTTCTCAAATGCAGAAGTGGTGTCTGTATTTAATTTTTTTAAATCTATAAAGATTAAGAATTTGAAATTTGGCAAAGTAATATATCTTTCTAAGACTAACTTACGAATGATGGAGGTCAGCTTCATCCGCCATCTTGAAACAAAATGGCGACCACATGACTAATCTTTCTATTTTTATTGCTATGCAGAATCGAGTATTTACACAGATTTATTTTGATTTTGGCTCTATCTTGGAGTCTTGAGATTCGTAAGAGTTACAAACTCGGAGAAATTACTATAGTTAAAAAAATACGAGTTTTGGCGGCGATTAAAAAAAGCCTTTCATCCTTTACGGTTGGTACATTTTTATGATTGGTAATTTGTAGAAATATCGATTTCAGAGACAAACCCCCTTTCTAAAAATATCAATACAAATCAGAAATATATTTTTCTATCTTTTACCCATTACTGAGTGATAAAGTAGGTTTTTTTTATACAGCGACATGTCAAAATTTTAAAATAAAGTTTGGAAGATTTTATCCTTACTGATGATGCATCTACTTTACACTTCAATATTTGTTAGTACTTATTACTAATTTAAACACTTTTATCCATTCCTGGGCTTGTCAGTTCTGCATTTGCAGATCTCCACAGATGATTTATTACATGAAGAGCAATTACCAGCGACACCCAGCTGTTATTTTGTTGAATTTATAAAATATAAAAAATAAATATATCATCACACCTTCTACCCATTACTGGGTGAAGCACTCTGCCGTACCAAATCTCGGTAGATGATATATATTACGCGTGAAGTGCGGTTACAAGCCGTCAAATCACGTCCCTCAAAGAAATTAGTGGCGTGGGTGCCACATGGGTAATGTGGAGTAAAGTTTGTCGACTGTGGGAATCGATCTCGGGTTCTCAAATCAATTGGCCAAAGCAATAGCACCGAGCTACATATCTACTCTATTTTATTGTTTAAAACAAATACATGCTTTTCTGATTACTTTAGAAAGGAAAAAGTTTCTAATAAAAGTTCTTTATCTAATATTTTATTTTACTTATTTAGGTACTATTAAAATTTAGTAGAATAAATCCATGAAATCAAAGATAGCTTCGAACAAAGTGAAAATCTAAACACTGTTTCATCTTATGGGCATGAACCGCATTGGGGCCCTTCTTTCTAGCATCTAGCGCATCGCCAGCTCGCGTCAGTCGCAGGGGCGGCGCGCCCTCGTCTTCCTTCCGAAACATATAAAGCAATTTCTCACGCACACGCGCCCTCGCATCTCATATTCATACGTCACCAGCAGCAGCCGTCGTGATCATCACAAAGGACTGCGTTGCGTAGCGTTGTGTTACGTTGCGTCTGTGCGTAGTGGAAATATCATAAACGCTAACGGAGGGAGAGATAGTAGATTTTTTTGCGGGGGGTAGAATTATTTACGGTAGTCTGTAATTATTGTGTTATGACAGAGATCTGCATTTGACGGTGAACTGATTTCTGATTATTTCTGTTATTATTTTTTTTTGTGAGATTTGCGCGGGTATTTAGAAGTTTCGTACTATTTTATAACGTCTAGTTGTATTATGCTCTGTGCACACGAGAAATGTTTTCTGAAAAACTTTTTAGAAAGAAGAAGTCAAAATGTTTCTTGAAAATATATCAGTTACGCTGTAGAGAACCGCTAATTTTCAAGAGAAACTTTCTTGACTTCTTCTTTTAAAAAAGTTTAGTCAGAAAACAAAAGCAAAAATTATAAATATGTTCTTTCGCGACCCTCTTTCTTTTTATGTGATCAAAATTGCAGTTTGTAAAAGGCTGATTTAATAATGTACATTACAAATATAGAACCACGATTTCGTAAATTAGTATAGGAAAAGTTTCTCATTAAGGTGGTTCTATCATGATTGTCTCATAAAAGTATAGGTAACTGAAAAAGTTTCTAAAAACAAATATTTCATTGTATGTATGGTATTTTTTGCCTTTTTAAAAAACTCAAATTTGAAGGCCCATATCTCGAAAACTAAAAGAGATATTGAAACGCGGTTTGAACGAGTGTATTTCTCGTGCCCTAATTAACATATACTATAATTTTTAAAATTTTGAACATTTTGCTATTTTTTTCAAAATTTTCTTTTGCCCATATTTCAAAAAGTTGAAGAGATAATAAAAATCTGTAAAAATCAATGAATTCCTCTCGTAAAAGTACATATGTATGTAAAATTTCAGAATTTTTGCTGTACGGATACAATTTTTAAAGCAAAAAAACTAAAAATTGTTAAAATTCGTAAAAATCTTAAGGGGTACCCCTTCAAAAATAGTTTAAAAACAGTGATTTTTCGTTTTTTTTGTAATAAAAACTTTATCTGTGCGAATTTTTGCCTGAAATTTTGCATACTTATGTACTTTTACGAGAGGAATTCATTGGTGTTCACAGATTTTCATTATCATTTAATTTTTTTGAAATATTGAGAAAATAAAATTTTGAAAAAAAAGTGCCAAATTTTCAAAATTTTCAAATTTTCGCTATAAGTTAATTGGAGCACGAGAAATACACTCGTTCAAACCGCATTTCAATATCTCTTCTAGTTTTCGAGATATGAGCCTTCAAAGTTGAGCTTTTCAAAAAGTCAAAAATCGCTGTTACAAAAACTAAAAAAGATATGATGATGCGCTCAAGGGGACTCAATTTCTTGTAGTCGGTTTTTAAACTGATTGAAAAAAAATTGGTATTTTCATTAACAGACATTCTTGCGATCACAACGCCGGCGATTAAAACAAAAATTTATATTGACGATCAAAATATGCATAATTATGAAAAATATATGAGAAATTAAATGGTGAAATCCCCAATTTCATATCTAGTTTCATATTAAATTATAAATTAACCGTAAACAGAAACAAACGTGAACATCTAAATAAGTTATATTTTTAATTTCATTAATTCTTTATATTTAAGTAAAAGTTTGCAACGGGATGAATCTTTGGAAACATGTATTTTAAAATTTGTAAATTGCATCCAATGACCCCCCCTCCAATATCTTCGCGACCCCCCGAGGAATAGCGACCCATACTTTGAAAACCATTATTGTAGAGAATGAAAAATAATTTTCTTCACTATTTCGCAAGAAAAAAGATGTTGTATTGTATGAAACCGTCAGTATCTAAAATCAGTTTCCGTTCTTAGTTTAAGCAATGACTCTAAATAAAAATATAAAATGATGATCTATTGTTTATGGTGTGAAGTTTGCGGTGGGGAAGGGTGTGTCACGTGTCGCGAGGGGTTGCAGTTGCAGTTGCACGCGTCACAACCACTGAAATGCGACTGTGAACGTTTGTTTTATTTATGAGTTGAGTGCGTTGTGGTGTGACTCAATGTGTGAATCGCATTGTCTACGTTCCGACTGCAATTCTGGATTTTTAATGTCTTTGCGCGTGCATCACCAGGAAATCGCACACAAGAAGGAAGGCAAACTCATAACAATTATTTTCTCTATGTATAACAGCTAGAATCTGTTTATCACCATAACACTCTGAATGTGGTAAGTATAAAAATATTATAGTTTGAAGAATGGAGTAGGTGGCCAGTGGTTATCGTGTCGGCCTGTGGATCCTGAGAACCCTGATTCGATTCCCACTGGCGACAAACATTTTCACCACATTAATACTACTCTTGTGGCTCTCCCTCCACTAACATCTTTCGGGGCCGTGATTTGACGGCTGGTAACCGCACTTCACGAGCAAAAATATATCACTGACCGAGATCTGCTTCGGCAGAGTGCCACACCCAGTAATGGGTAGAAGGCGTGATGATATATTTATTTTATTTTTAGTTTGAAGATTGGCAAACACCATCCCGAATATTTTTTTTTCTGGAATGACCGTTATCCCGCATTATTTTCCTAAATACATTTTGTCAGAATTTCCATTTTCACGAATGCCCTTTTTCCGTATATTAATTTCTTGTATTTCTCGATGAACAATTTTTCCGAATGCCATTTTCTTGAACGACAATTTTGCATCTAAATAATAATAATTTTCCCGAACGTAGATTTCCCGAATGCATTACCGTACATTTTGTTCAAATTTTTTTACATTCGTGAAATTACATAGTGGAAAATAGCATTGTTTAAAATTTTCCTGTGATCAAATTGTCAGCCGGGAAATTGTTTTTCTTTAAAACTGTCATTCAGTGAAATTGTCAATCAGCAAATTGTATTCGAAAAAATGGACGGTAGCCCAGAATTGGTATACCTTTGTATGTCTGTATCATCACTTTTATCCATTACTAGGTATGGCACTAAGCCAAAACAAATCTCAGTAATAATATATTTACCAGTTACCAGCCGTCAAATCGTGGGCCTCAAAGATGTCCCTGCAGGTGAAGCCACAGAAGTAATTTTATTGTGGAGTAAATTTTGTCAAACTCGAGTTCTCAAATCCACAGATCGACGTGTTCCCACTGAGCTATCTACCCCATTATAGAAAGATAATTAAAACTAGACCATTAAATAATATAGTGTTAAAACAAAGAAGGTAAAATCTTCAAAATTTCGCGATTATCCTGTATTTCAACTTTTACATGCCGATAGCGATCAGCAAAGACACGCGTTCTGTTCAAAGCAGAAGACAAAACTAAAAAATAAATACGTAGAGAATTCACGATTGGAAGTTTTTGTCGCACATGGATATAACACCTCTTTCTTCTAAACCAACACCAAGACAGCGCGGAATGTCGAGGTATAGAGTCGTCGAGTCCGGCACCATGAGTCCGACATTATCTACGCCTGAATCTCCTGGAGCCCTTTGTATGTTAATGTTAGCCACGGAGGCCAGAGGGTTCCCAGCACCAGGTCAAATCGCGAGAAAGATGGGAATTATATAGTGCAGCCAAAGGAAAGTGAAGCTCCGAAAATATATGACGTAAATAGTAATTTCGTTGGAATCTCTTCAAAATATGTTTAATTTGACTAGTGATAATGAATAATCTAGATAGCGAAGAAAACAGTAAAATGTTGACAGATTTTGTTTCTATGAATTGTTATTTTAATGCAGAGTTATACATTGACGTCACGTCAGGAAGAGATGGAAGGGAACAAAAGAGACATCTCGCACTAGTGAGAGAGTTAGTTGACAGACCACGACTAACCAGAGCTTACTTTTAACATAGATATAAGGCGTGTTTCTTTGGACTGTGATTCGTAATCAAAGTGATCAAACTTAACATGATCATGAAGAATCATGTTTCTTCGTTCGTTATTCGTTATCCCTACTCTTTCATTTTGTGATCACGAAACGACAATCCCCCTACCCTTCTGAATCATACTTTTTCTATGATTCATGTTGACTGATTCACATCGAAAGTTTAAAAATGGCGTCTGATGATAAATTTATGTGCTCTATTTGTAGAATTAAGGGAAATTGGCTGCTTCTGGAAGAATGTTTAAATGGCTTACATGGACACTCATTTATGAAATTTTAAAATAGGTTAGTTTGTGTATTTGACATTTGCAGTTATTTTAACGTTCATACTATAGGATCGCGTCGATCGGGTTGGATTTGAATCATTATTCCTGTTCGATGTTTTCTTCAGTATCATATTTAATCATGATTCAACACAATCACGATCAAAGGAATCATGATTTAGAAAATCACAATCCAAAGAAACATGCCTATAGATTAAATGGCATGTTAAAAATATGCTCTAGATGATTATGGTTTGTCAACTAGCTCTCTCACTAATACGAGATATCTCTTTTTGTCCCCATTTTTAAATGTATAACTCGCCATTATAAAAGAAGAAAAAAACAGAAAAATAAGTGTTAAATTATGTTACATTGTTTCTCAATATTAGGTAGTTTTTAGAGGTTTTGAAGTACGAACAAAACATATCTCCATTCGAGGATTTACTTTACGTTGGTTTATCTGTAGCAGAGTGGAAAGAAAAAAAAGAGATTGACATTTTATTCTTCTGGAAGTTTTCATTTAAGTAAACAATACACAACTAAAAAAAAAACTATGTCATACTTTAATGAAAACATCATTATAACAAGTTGAAAACAATCCAATCAGGCAACCTTCAATTACCATCGATTTTTTCGTTTAGTTAATTGGTATCACTGCTATACTTTATAAAATTCTCTGCTATAAATTAGTTCCAATTTGAAATGTAGTGGAGCGCGTGTTTTGCAAGAACTGCAACTGCGGTTCTGTTTAGTTCGGGGACAGAACACTGATATTTATGCAGTATTGTTTGTCAATCTGTCAACCGTGTCTGTCTGTCTGTCGGTGGACCACCGGGTCGGCTGTCACCGTCAGATCAGCCGTGATGCGTTCACCGCAGAACAGTGGCTGCCAAACTCTCACGAAGAGGATGCGAAATTGAGAACTGACATTGCTGATGGTGCCTACACTAGCGCTTAATATGCTGACCTGGAAAGAGTACAATTGTGAAAAAGCATTAGAATCAATTTTTTCTCTTCGTTATTGTCCTTATGGGGTGGCTAGCTCAGTGGTATGAAGTCGGCCTGCGGATCCTGAGAACCCTGGTTCCATACCCACAGGCGACAAACAATTTTCATAATTTCAAAAGCTACCCCTGTGGCTCCTCCACCACTAATATCTTTGGGGGCCGTGATTTGACGACTGGTAACCGCACTTCACGCGCAAAATATATCACTTATCTGCTTCGGCAGAGTGCCACACCCAGTAATGGGTAGAAGGCGTGATGATATATTTATTTATATTATATTTATTTGTTATTGTCCTTGTATTCTTTATATTTCCTGGTTCATTTCTCAAATTAAAACTTCGTGTTTTACGTCCTTTGCAGGGAATGTAATAAACTTTATTGTCCTGATGGTGGGCCGAGTCCACAAATTTTTCTTAGCTCCGTACAGATAGTCAAAGATGGACATTTTTCACTAAAACCATTTTTTCTCATAGGGGGTTGAGGGGAGCAGAAGAAGTTAACTCTAAAATCGCATGTATCCCGAAGGTGGCAGCACTAGCGCTTGATATGCTGAATTGGAAAGAATACTGAGATCTCACATTTGTGAAAACGCATTAATATCTGTGTTTGCTTTTGTTATTGTCTTGTATTCTTTATATTTCCTGGTACAATTAAATGATTATCAACTTTTTTCCATTCTCTGTCGTATCTCTCCTCGGATAACTCAATTCTAATAGGATAAAAATGTCAATCGCCAACTGACATTATATAGTTCATTTGTTAAAGTTCCCTATTAAAATATATGAAACCCATTTCAGTATCTTAAATGTGCTGCAAGCATTCAGTTGTCGAACAAAACAAACACGAATCGTTTGGCGCGACATTAGCTAATAACTTCGTCGTCGTCAAACATGGTCGGCAGCACAAAATTCAATTTTAATGTTCTCGTTAAATCATCAACTGTAAAAACTGTGAATCGGTCACCATAAACGGACAAAGAATGGGGTTTTTAAGAGATACCATCGTCTTGAATGTGGGAAAATGGTTATGGTGCTTTCGGACAGCTTCGGAAATGATCGGGGGAGATCGACAGCATGCGTACATGCGATTTGTGCGTGTGTTTATGCGTACAACGTGTATACACAATGTAAAGTATTTTGTTTTACGATGTTTGTAGCACTGGCATCACGCCTAAATCAAATCGAGCTTTTGTAACTACAACCTGTATGCTCCACATCAAAAGTTTTATCATTTTTAAATACTCGATGGGAAAAATAATTAATCAATCTACAGGAAAACGTAAATAAAAATAAATATATCATCACGCCTTATACCCATTACTGGATGTGGCACTCTGCCGAAGCAGATCTCGGTAAGTGATATATTTTGCGCGTGAAGTGCGGTTGCCAGTCGTCAAATCACGGTCCCCAAAGATGTTAGTGGTGGAGGAGCCACAGGGGTAGCATTTGAAATTATGAAAATTGTTTGTCGCCTGTGGGAATCGAACCAGGGTTCTCAGAATCCACAGGCCGACTTCATATCAATAAAAAATTAAACAAAAATGTCATCACGCATTTTACCCACTACTGGGTGTAGCACTCTGCCGAAGCAGATCTCAGTAAATGATATATATATATATATATATATATATATATATATATATATATATATATATATATATATATATATATATATTTTATTTTATTTTATTTTAGTTACTCTGTACAACAGGAATTAAATCCCAATTACAGTACAGGGTCCGGACTCACCGAGCCGCAGAGTGATTGTTCTTATAATTTGTAGCTTGAGTGAGATTCGAACTCGGGATCTCCGGATCCGAATTCCGAAATGCTACCCACCCCACCGTACTGCTACTACTATATATATATATATATATATATATATATATGCGCGTGAAGTACGGTTACCAGTCGTCAAATCAAAGCCCTCAAAGATGTTAGTGGTGTGGGAGCCACAGGGGTAATTTTAATGTGGTGAAAATGGTTGTCAGCAATATTAATTTTAATTGGCAATAATTTTAATTAATTACAAAAAAAAGTTTTCTTCCAAAAAGTTGATAAATTTTCATGATTACTTAAACCAGCTAAAAACATATTTAACAACAAATCTTACAAATTGGTCTACATATAAAACTTGTTTTTAAGATTTCAAAAACCTGCATTTACATTAATAAAAGTTTTTATGATTTATACATCAATATTTTACATCAAACATAAAAATTTTCACATCCGTTTGCGAACAATTTATCCCCAGAAACGAACATAAAATCCATTTCCATAAAAACATCATTAATTATCATAAACCTTTTGATAAAAATCAATATTTTTCTCTGGTGCATTTTGACACCGATGATTGATTTTTTTGCAATAGCCAGACCTCGACCAGGTACTGTTTCCATCGTGATAAATTAATAAAGATTTATAAAAGTCGTTAAAAAATTTAAATCAGTAGGTCGTTGGTGAGACAGAAGACAGTCAACAGCAAGAAAAATAAACACTGAAGAAGAAGAACTCTTTGAAATGGACTAATTAATTCAATGAAAAGAATCAATCTAGAAGCAAACTATTATGCAAAAAAATATATTGCTACCGGAATTTTAATTGTAAAAAGAAATAAAAATTAAAAAAAGAAAAACACACGCAGTATATTTGAAGGTTATGGATAACGATTTTTATTATCTCCAAAGAAACTGCAGACAAATAATATTTTCAGTATACTTCAAAAAGTTTTAATAAAATATAAGATGATGAACGAAATAAAACAGAAACAAGTAATAATAAAAGTTAATAGTATATATTATATTTTAAGATTAAGTATATCAACTTTCAAACTTTCAAACCAGAAGAAAATAAATATCTGAAAACATCCAAAGTAGTGATATGATCAGAAAATATTTTAAAAGAAAAACAAGATGAACGAAATAAGCTAGTAAGAGAAATATAACAAATTTAGTTTTTAACAGTAAATTTTAAGTTATCAACTTTCAGAGAAAACACTGGAGGAACACTAAACAGTAAAACATTATAGTATCGTTATATAATATACTATTATGCAACAGTTTGGCATAATATTTTATTTATCTCGGGACATTATCTGATCAAATAACTCGCGATTTCCTGTAGGGAAATTTTGATTTACAAACACTCATTTTTTATTTTTTTTGTTTGCAGTAAAATTGTTCAAGCAACCTGATATTAGGTAAAACCCTCGTCCTACGTGTTCGGGATTTACCATGCAATTAGCTCTTGTGCTTGTTGCCAAGCAAAGAAAAAAATTGTATAAAATAATATTTTTTCTTGTGCTATTAGTTATGAAAGTTTTTCAATTTAATAAATAACAAAAAGAAGAACGGAGTGTCAACAAAACCATTATTGTACCACTTAACCTCTTAGTATTCTTGCGCTCGGCCTCGAGTAACATTACTGCTAAAAGCTGCCGCGTTCGCTGATCTAGAAACACACTTAGCACCCGCTGAGTCCGCAGATCAGAGCTTTTATTAATACACGCGCTACGCGTAATGGCTGCTGGGGTTATTCCTCAAAACCCTGGAAAATATCCTTCTCAATATGATTAATTTTTATTATAAATTCGTGTTCACAACATTCTGAATAGTTTTGAATAAAGCTCGATTATTTTCATGACAAATCTGAGCCCCGTAACGAATTCTGGTTAGGTACGGTCTTTCTGTTCCATTCAGCGACGATAGAGAAGAAACTACAAGATATAAGATTCATTTCATAAATATTAGCGTTGACGTAGCGGACTGTCCAGTACACTCCGCTGTAACATTATAGACCGACAAACAAGATTTTTAACCATTTCTAGGATTTTAAAATATTACCTTTTTGGCATTATATATTTTTCATGCTGTGCAAAAAAATGTATTTAAACTACGTAACGTACAAAATAAATATTTTATATATTTTATAATTAGTTAAAACTCGGTCGTAGAAAAAACTATGTATGTAGCTTGTGTTAAAAAGTGTCTATTGCACGATTGAGTAGCTTGCAGCACGAGCTGTAGGCGAGTGTTGCAAATCCCTGACACTTTTAACAATAGGCGTATTCCATTTGCCATTTGGATCAGATCTATCTTACATTTACTTAACCAAATCATCCATTTATTTCGCTGCATTTCTTTGCTCACTTTATTTTCAGTACTAGAATTACAGATTCTAATTTACTTTAAAGTAATTCACCCTAATAAGTGCATCAGTGTGCTTAATTCAGTTCATTTTAGTCATATTGTCAAATTTATCTGAACTGATTTAAGTGAACCAAGTGGCAAATGGAATACAGCTATTAATTGCATAAATAACTACTTTACTACAGTTGTCATAGTGATAAATAGTATATTACGTACCATGAACTGTAAGTGACAGTTTTTAGGTCAAGAATGTAGTTCGCGACCTAAAAAAATCACTTACAGTCCGAGCTGAGTAAGCTATTTTTTTACAATACTTGCACAAATAGAAGGAAAATAAAAATAGGTTTCAAAATTGACAGCTATCAAATTGTAGTCAACATGAAAAGGACCTAGATATGTAATATTTACTTACTGTTCACGGTGGACAGTAAGTAATATCAAAGTCCTGATATAACCATGGAAACCACTATGCAATCAAAAGACGTATTCCATTTGCCATTTGGATCAGATCTAACTTACATTTACTGAACCAGATCACTTAATATTTCACTGGATTACTTCGCTGACTTTATTTCTAGTACTGGAATTACTAATTCTAATTTACTTTGAAGTAATTCACCCCAATAAATGCATCAGTTTGCTTAATTCAGTTCATTTAGACATATTGTCTAATTTATCTGAACTGATTTTAATGAACCAAGTGGCAAATGGAATACAGCTAAAGTTGCACTTACTGTGTTTAAATTTTGTCATTGATAGGTAACTTACAGTACAAGTATTGTAAAAAATAATTTTATCAATTTGTTTCATTTTAATTAAAATGATGGTGAAATTCTGTGCTAAATCTGTACTGTAATTGGGATTAAGTTCCTGTTGTGCAATAATTTGAATTTTTCATTTTTGCAATTCAAGTTTGAAGGAAGAAGGAAACTTATGAAGCGGCTAAATCACAGGTCTCCCGAATAAATAAATCATGAAATTTGACAAGTGTCAAACTTGTGCACAGATTACTCTCGCAAAGTAATAAAGAGTGCGCGGATCCTCCTCCTCCCACACGAGAGGCTGAGGCTGAGAGGATCGCCACAGAACGCTAATTTTAAATTCATGGCACCGCTGACACAAACATATTTTTTAACGCAGCGATGTTTTTATGTGCGGAGAATTAAAGAGCCACAAATCAAAAGTCAAAATGAGTCACGGAAGAATTCTTTTTCTTAGTAATTTATTCGTTCCTTCCAACAATAAAACACCGAACCAAAACCGCTTGGATCGAACAGAAACAGATGAGTTTCACAACAAAGTTTTCACGAAGATTTCAAACAAAATTATAACTTTAGAAATGACTAATTTTGCTTCAATTATTTCGCAACTATAAATACGTTGAAAATTTGTTTAAAAAAAATAAATAAATATATCATCACGCCTTTTATCCATTCTGAATGTGGCACTCTGCCGTAGCAGATTGATTGAAAGTAGGCCGTGAAATATATGCAGCTTTATGTATTTAGAGTTAGGCACGTAATGGAGGTATTATTTAATAATTTTTAGATGTTAACTTACAGCCCGATTCTCAAAAAGTTTTACCTAATCCTGAATTTTGGATTAGTTTAATCTTATTCTGGTCCAAATTTTAAAAAGTTAATCCAAACCACCTTCAGAAAACCAAATGGTAACAAGATTATATTAATATAAATAAATAAATATATCATCACGCCTTCTACCCATTACTGGGTGTGGCACTCTGCCGAAGCAGATCTCGGTAAGTGATATATTTTGCGCGTGAAGTGCGGTTACCAGTCGTCAAATCACGGCCTCCAAAGATGTTAGTGGTGGAAGAGCCGCAGGGGTACCTTTTGAAATTATTATATTAGAGTTTATTTAAACTTTTTTGAGAATATGGTTTAGTTTCATTGACAAATCAAAAATTCTGGATTAGCTAAAACTCTTTTCCAGGCAGATTCATAAAACGGATTAGCGCTAACACCGTTTTTAATATGATCTATAACTCTGTTTTAAATTAAAACAGATTAAAGAAATGAACTAAATTTGATGCTAATGAACTCTCCTTTTAACTCAAATTAAAATAAACTTGTTTTCTACATTGAAAAGAAATTTAGGGCCAAATTCAGAGTCGTCACTCACACTCATCTCATCGTCACTTCACTCTCAAAATCGAAGTAACTAAGGCAACTAACTCAATAATTTGCACAATTTGAGTTAGTAGACAAAGGGTCAAATTCATAGTCGTGACTCACCCTCACCTCATTCTCATCTCACACCTAAAATCGAAGTAACTAAGGTAACTAACTCAAATTGTGCAAATTCTTGAGTTAGTTGCCTTAGTTACTTCGACTTTGAGAGTGAGTTGAGGATGAGATGAGAGTGAGTGACGACTGTGAATTTGGCCCTTAGTTACTTCCATTTTAAGTGTGAGATGAGAATGAGGTGAGGGTGAGTCACGACTATGAATTTGACCCTTAAAAACGAAATAAAAAATGGTGTTAGCGCTAATCCGCTTTATGAATCTGCTTGTTGAAAATTAAGCTGTTAGTGTACTAAATCTAAAACCTTTATGTCGAATTATAACTAAATTTAACCTGGTCAAAACAAACTTATTTCATGACCTGGAAAGGAGGTTAAACATAACATTAAAATGATATTACTACAAGTTTTATGATTCTGCTTGTATGTAAACAATTCAAATGTTTCTCAATCGATCTATAACAACGAGAACTAATCGCCAGCATCAAGACGTTTAGTGACAATATCTTAAGAATAACTCTTCCAATTCAAAAACTAATTCCAGAGCTATTACAAGCAGTTAACGATAAGAAAACGTTAAAAAGCTTGTAAAAAACTTGTATCTCGATGTCGGCTCCAGATTAGACGATTGATCCGTGTACTATTTTAATTGAAAGCCGTGACGGTGATGGCATTTTGCAAACCCGTGTCTGTTAGATAAGATCTAGTGACCCTTGCCGAGATGGGTGCCAGACACGTGTTCTCTACACCTGGACCGAGACCGTCAGAAACTAACAGAATCTGAGATACCTGGGGCAGACAGCCATTTGAAATTAATAGCTGCGGTTTGCAGGAGGAATTTTCAAGAGAAGAATCTTTTCAAAAATCTTTGATTCATTACTAAATGAGGATGGTAAATTTTAATGCATAACACCTTCAAAATGGTTTCTTTAATTTCCCTTACATTGATACTATCACGTGTAAAAGAGATGCAGTAAATATTAGAAAGAAATAAAACATTAATAAAAAAATAATTTTAATTTGTGGAAATTACCCCTGTGGCCTCCGCACCACTAACATCTTTGAGGGGCGTGATTTGACGGCTGGTAACCGCACTTCACGCGCATAAATATATCACTTACCAAGATCTGCCATACCCAGTAATGGGTAAAAGGCGTGATTATATATTTATTTATTATAAAAAAATAAATATAAATAAATTATCACGTCTTTTACCCTACAGTGTGTGGTTCTGTTGTAGCAGATCTCGGTGATATATTTATGCACGTGAACTATGGTTACCAGCAGTTAAATCAAGGCCCCCAAAGATGTTAGTGCCACAGGTATAATTTTAATTAAGTGAAAATTGTTTGTCGACTTTGGGAATCGAATTTTAGCCCACACTTTTGACAAATATCATCAGCTCAATACTTATGGCTGAAATTATCAAATTTCTAAAAGCGGATTTATCGTTAATTACAATTTAAATTTTGACAGCAATGCAAAATTTTTCATAAATGATTTGCTGTTGTCTTTCTTCAATCATATTTAAAAAATAAATGTGGTTGATAATACCGGCCCCTGTATTATTTACTTTTATAATTATTATTTTTTATGTTTAGCGATTGAGCAAACAAAAAAACTAAATATATTTTGAAGCATCTTTACATTTCTACCAAAAAATATTTGTTTAAAGTATTTTCTATAACTATGAGTTCTAAAAATGTTAACAAATATAATATTGTTGCATACTTTGAGCAGGAATCCGCTAGCGGCCACGTCGTACGTTGTCGACTATCAAATCAGCACAGCCTTGAGGTCTAATAAGGTCGACTAATTCTATTACACAGCACTACCACTCATATATTATCGTTTCTTTTATATATCACATATTAATACGCATAATAACGCACAATTTACACATTAAAATATGCATTGAAACAGTCACTCTACTAACTCAACAAGACCAAACAACGCTATAAACTAATTGGTAAAATTTGTTGCAACTGGATCGGCAGCGTTGTTAAAATATTTATATTTAATTTTACCTACTAAATGTAATGTACAGACCCAACAGCTATCGAACCTATCCGATAATAAACGAACGAACCCGATTTGTGATTTAATAAAGATGTTTAATATACAGCAAGAAAGAAAAATGGAATATTTGGGTTTTCTGCAATTGGGAAAATTATCATACCATATATTTGGACACAATAGGTATCTAGTTATATTTAGTAACTTTTCAAATTCTTCAATTTTGGCCACCTCAAAATATCTACCTACATTGCAATTTTCTTATTTCCATGGTACTAAATATATTTGATGAATATTTTTTTAGTTAATTCATTTGGGAATTGGGCTATAAAAGATTAAATTTGGTAAATTCAACGGATTACATTTTTTTAGTCTGATGCTATGTAAATATTTCTGAATGTTGATATTTTTCAATCAGAATCAAAATAAAATATGTCCTATGCAACTCCACTGTAATCTCTCACGGAACGGACATTACTTGCCTTGTCGATTCCATTTTTCGAGTATGTTTAATTTTGAGTATTTAACGTTTGAGTGTTAGCAATAACAGAAATTTTAAATAGTCCATATTCCAAGTTTAAATTTATTAAATGAATTGTACGTAGTGCAGTATTATTGAAAATAGTGATAATAATGTAGAAAGAAATGATTGTTGTACCTAATAGTGGTAATATATTTGAGTGTGGTCATGTTGAAATCCATGATGGACGCATTCCAGGGCCCATCGGGAAGTCGACGGAAAGTAATTAATCTGTTACGGATGAGAATGGGTTCCCCGGATTTTTTTCTCTTGTTCTGAGCCCCATCTGACGTTTAGGTTCAGTTTAGATATGCTTGGAATGTGCACAGGTTATAAATTAGTATTTATTTATGTTAATTTTTCGTACGACGAAATGTAAAAAATAAAATAAATGTGTTATAGATAATAAATATGGTTTATGTGAGCTGTTAAACTATGTTTGTTAACGGAATAATTGATAGTTGTTTTAAATTTTACCATTTGTTTCCAACGGAGTGTTTTATGGTACTGTTTTTTTTTGTTTGTTTTGCGCGTTATGAATTTCAATTGTTTTAATGTCTGATAATAAAATTCTGCAAGTAATTACAAAATATGAAAGAAATTTATTCTCTGTAAGAAAAATAAATACGTGAGGATCAACTTAGAACTGTGAGCAATTTGTTTTTATAGCGGAGTAATTAACTCGAAATATAATCGACAGATGGTGCCAGGGTACACTGTCGCTGGTAGTTCATATATTTTTTTTTATCTGGAGTGGGATTCGAACTAGAGATCTCCTAAGTCGAATTTCGTAACGCTAATCGCATTACCGTACTGCCGGATAAAAGACTAGGATGTAATGCAATTTTAATAATGATTTCAAATTCTAGAGTGCCAAATAAATTGATAGAAAACTATTTTCTAAATACGTATGTTTCTTAGAATTTATCTGTGATCTGATTTAGTAACTGTAAGTTAGATCTGATCCACATGGCAAATGGAATAAAATCATTATTGAACAAAATTAAATTAAACCAATGAAAATATTTTGTACCAATTTGTTTTTGTCGATTTTAAAAATAATTGAAAAATGTGTTACTTTCTACACAATTACTCGATTAAAAAAAGACTAGTTTCATGCTCACTATGCAAAAAACTAATTTATAAGTATTTTCCCAAAAAATAGAAGTTCATATTAACATTCATTTACAGATACAACGATTTTACCAATGGTAGAAGTTACCCAAAATATATTAATGAGTAAGCACAGCATTCCTTAGTGACCTGACCTGTCTCAAGGAGCAAGGTTCGAGTCCGGACGTCGCCCGGAGCGGGTCCAGCCGGACGAGAGCACGCGACCCAAACTGTTCCCACCACAACCGTTCCCACATTCATATCTCGCCGCAATACGACATGTATTCGACAGCGAAATTAACACGGAAAATGAATTATGACACTGGAATTTTGTGAAATTATTGCTGGTTTATCAGTTTATTCATATTTAAATTATGCTATTTAAAATCGCAAAAGATTGTAATATTTTCTGAATAAAATGTTTGTAGAGATGATAAGTAAAATTTTCCCTACGTGGAAAGTCAAACATTCAATTTCGTGATAGGTTAATAAGTGTTCAACTTTTACCTTTAATAAGAAATTGTTCCTTTGATTAAGTTGACCCCCTGCGGAAAGCTCAAATGAATTTTTTGCACGATTTCTTAAATCAAAGGAAATTTTCCAAGAGCAATTTTAAAAATTAAACAAAAAATAATAATGAAGGTACATAAATATTAATAGCTTTTTTCTCTTACGTTAAGTTAAATATTCGATTTTCTTATACTTTAATCTAGATTGTGGACTGAATATAATTATTTTTTGATACATTTTTTATCAAAATAAATTAAAATATATTTAAGTTAATAAATAATAAATATCTGATGAATGTGACAGCTCTGTAAAATTAAGAAATATAGATATATAATAAATAAATAATTCTGTATCAGACTATCGCACTCAGAAATAAGTAAAACGAGAGATACAATGACGTGATGATATATTTATTTATGGAAATAAACTAGTTTACAGGAAAAGCATTATGAATGTGGATAAAAAGAAAGTAATGATAATAATATATAAAAACATATATATCATCACGCCTTCTACCCATTACTGGGTGTGGCACTCGGCCGAAACAGATCTCGGTAAGTGATATATATTGCGCGTGAAGTGAGATTACCAGTAGTCAAATCACGGCCTCCAAAGATGTTAGTGGTGGAGGAGCCACAGGGTTATCTTTTGACATTATGAAAATTGTTTGTCGCCTGTGGGAATCGAACCAGGGTTCTCAGGATCCACAGTTCGACTTCATACCACTGAGCTAATTGAATTAATTACAAGGTAAGTCTAATGAATATCTGCCCGATACTCAAAAAATTCTAATCTAATTTTTAAAAGTTCATCCAAATCACTTTCCGAAAACCAAATAAATATATCATAACGCCTTCTACTCATTACTGCGTGTGGCACTCTGCTGTAGCACATCTCAGGACCTCCAAGAAAGTTTAGTGAAGGAATAACAAAATTAAATTCGAGTTTGTTTAAACTTTTTTGATGTGCTGAATTTTATAAATAAAATAAAAATAAATAAATATATCATCACGCCTTTTACTCATTACTGGATGTGGCACTCTGCGGAAGCAGATCTCGGTAAGTGATATATTTATGCGCGTGAAGTGCGGTTACCAGCCGTCAAATCACGGCCCCCAAGGATGTTAGTGGTGGAGGAACCACAGGGGTAAATTTAAATTGGTGAAAATGTTTTGTCACCGGGGAGATCGAACCAGGGTCCTTAGGATCCACAGGCCGACTTGATACCACTGAGCCATTACCCCATCGTATTTTACTAATCTAAAATTCTGGATTAGCAAAAACTCTTTTCAGAATTGGGCTTTAAATATTTATACTATCTTATTTGATATGTGATATGTACATGTAGAAAAAAAATATAGCTAAAATTCAGACAAACCCTCCAAATTCAAAGTTGATAAAATTACCCCTGTGGCTTCCCCTACACTAACATCTTTGAGGGCCGTGATTTGACGGCTGATAACAGCACTTCACGCGCATAAATATATCACTTACTGAAATTTGCTATGCAGAGTGCCACATCCAGTAATGGGTAAAAGGCGTAATGATATATTTATTTTATGTTTTATAAAAATACTGTCGTAAACAAGGGGTTACTTTTCATAATATATTCAACAACAATACAACAATCCACGCCAACTATTCCTAGCTGCATTCCTGAAGTTGTAACCGCGTAGCCTGTTTCCGTGCCATCGCAGCGACCAACAAGCCTGGGCCGCGGCTGCGGAGACACTGGGCCGAGGCCCGAACCCCGAGTAAATAAATTGAAACGCTACAGAAACCATAAATAATACGCGGAATTCGAGACCCCACGATTTCCATCTTATTATAATAAATACATGAGTGGCTATGCGCGATGGCTCGTACCCTTGACGCTGGGACGAATGGATGGAACGTAGGTTAGTGGAGAATAGAGAGAATTTATGCTCTAGGGTTTTTGGATCTTTTTGATGTTATGTTATTTTTTTTTTTTAAATAACTGTCACCTACAATTGTAAACAAGAAATTAATTGTTAGTATTTTATTTTAAGTAAATCAACTCTATACAGAGAAAAAATTGGATTTGAACAAGGACTAAAATATTAATTAAAAATATATTCTATTTTTTCATGTAAAATTCAGTTTGAGTAAGAATAAAATAAATAAATAAACATATCATTACGCCTTTTACCCATTAATGGGTGTGGCACTCTGCCGAAGCAGATCTCGGTAAGTGATATATTTATGTGCGTAAAATGCAGTTACCAGCTCTAAAATCACGGCCTCCAAAGATGTTAGTGGTGGGGGAGCCACAGGGGTAATTTTAAATTGGTGAAAATGTTTTGTCGGCTGTGGGGTCCGGACCAGGGTTTTTTTGGATCCACAGGTCGACTTGATACCACTGTGCCATTACTCCATGTTTGAGTAGGAATTTAGTTAATATCGTAGTTCAGTTTATGGAGCATCTTAACGAAGATATGGTGGTCCCGGGTTCAAATCTTGATATTTGACGACTGGTAACCGCACTTCACGCGCAAAATATATCACTTACCGAGATCTGCTTCGGCAGAGTGCCACACCCAGTAATGGGTAGAAGGCGTGATGATGTATTTTTCATTTATGTATCTGTGCTCGATCTAGTTCACAAATAGTCTAAAGCTCTAGGAACATCCCTACCTAATAACATTATAACACAAATACACTCACATTCAAAACTATCTATACATATTCCCAACACAGACAGACACAAACACATAGATAACGAACTGCCCAATTGACATGCATATTCATACGAACAGGAAAGAATGTTTACTTTGCTTGTAATTTATAAGCAATATAAATATGTCACCCATCTCTCTCCACTAGTATACTTCCATCTCTCTCACTCTCTCGCGCTCGTAGTGGACACTAGGTTTATAAATGTGGACATGTTCGTTACGGAGACGGTGTCAATGAAAAATGTTTGAATTATTTTATGCTTCCTTGTTAAATGAGCAGTTGTCAACCGTCGGGCGACAAGTTTAGAATTTTAATTGCTGAGATATGACGGCTGGTTATCTATGGGGGTTTATGCGTTTTGGAAATACGGGATATTTGTCATAGATTCTACCGGTGATGGGAAATTTGTTAGTGTCTATTTAGTGATGCACTAGTTGTCAAGAATGTTCATTTGAATAATTTGGTTTATGGTACGGTTATGGTAATTAGGAATTTATGGAGCACTATAAATATTAGTTTTTTATTCCATTACTATGATAATTATTAAGCTTTATTTTTTCTTATATTTCTTCCAGTCTTGCCCAGTAATTTAAGGTAGAACTAGCGTGAAATTTTTTTTAGCAGATCTGAATGAAATTTGGCCCACGTAAACATTTGATAGTCATACGCATCCTGTTAAAATATGAAACACATTCATCGTCTGTGAACAAATATATTCGCTTGTAAAGTTGAGTTCTTATACACGGGGCTTATGGCGATCATCACTCAGAATCGCACATATTTGGTTTGTGTACCTCTAAAATTTTGCAGTTTCATTTGAAAAACTAGTATGATGTTCTAGAACTATCCATGTATATTGTATCAGAAGGAGAAAGTTTTTTTATCGTTTAATAATGGATATATAGCCATGCAAAGCCTTGTTTTTAACGAAAAATTAAGAATCCCAATTTATAATGGCAACACTACACGGTTACAACAAAAATAACAATTTGTTAAAGTACAAAACAGTCTGGTAAAGACTTTACCTGGCTGTTTTTTTTTTATAACCTTAGTTACATAGTCTGCTGTCAATACAATTCATATCAAAAAATTTAAACATTCTGAATTATTTATGATTAATTATTGATTAAATAAAACGGTTTCAGAAAAAATAGTATACATAATAAGTCAGGCAAGTGTTTTTGCTCTCCTGATTTATTATATAATATAGAAATATTGTGTAAAATGTGGAATGGCGAAAAATTTTGAAAATCTACTCTTCCAGAGGTTATATCTCAAAAACTAAGCAAGATATGAAGATGCGCTCAATGGCATTGGATTCCTCGTGTTCGAATTCACTTGTACACATATTTTCAGCATTTTTTAAATTTTTGATATTTTGACCAAAATTTTGATATACAAATATTTCTAAGGCCAATATCTTCAAAACTAAAAGAGATACGAACTCAGGGATTTCACCATTGGATTCTGCGCGACGAAATACGTATGTATGTAAATTTTTGGTATAATATTCTGATGAGGAAGTTTTTTAGAGCAATAAGTCTGAAAATGGCTTAAAATCCAAAAATTCTTAAGGGGTACCCCTTAAGAAATTTTCAAAAAATCAAAATCGCTGAAAATATGTTTATAAGTCAATTCAAACACGAGAAATTCAATGCCGTTGAGCACATTTTTATATCTTGTTTAGTTTTTGAGATATAGCCACCGGAAAAGTAAAATTTTGCTCAAAATTCATCTAGTTTTAACCATTTTGCACTAACTGCCCTATATGTCAAAAACTAGCCTAGATACGGGCCTGGAAAATGCGCCATTGTATTCCTCATCATTTTCTGCATAAATATACATATTTTTATTGATATAAATTGAAAGATAATTTTTTTATTGCAATATAAAACATGGTAAAATTTTCAAATTTATGATTTGTCAAATAATTGCACAAAAATAGACTAGCTGTGTTACTGCATCATTCTAGCCCTTCAAGACACTCTATAGATGCAACATATTTACAAAATTAAATATAACTGAATTACAGCGATTACAGACAAAAATTATCAAAGTCAGATATAAAATTACGTCCATTAGTGCATTTCTTCAAGTTACGAGTATTTATTTATTTATTTATTTATTTATTTATTTACAGGAGAACCAACAGCAATTGCCAATGGTAGGTTCTCGCAAAATCACATTTATAGTATATTAACAATCATCTAATTTCATTAACTCAACTCCTCAGCCTTATTACGTCTGCAATGTATGCTCATTCAAAGAATAAAATATTTGTAAACAGATTAAATCATAAGATAAATACATACAGAAAAGAATAAAAAATGTTGTCTAGCTTCAGTTGACTTTACGCTTCATCACGGACGGTGTGTGTGTGTGTGTGTGTGTGTGTCGCATGCCACCGCCGTGGGGTGGCGCCCGGGCCGACGGCTGTCTCGTGTCGCGGCCAACTTGATATGCCACTTGATTCTAAACACCGATCCAACCTCCGATAAAAGAATTCTTACTTGTGTATGCAGACACATTTGGACCCTACATTTTTTTCATTAACTTTTGAATTTAAATAAATAATTAAATATGTCTCCTTTTCCCTTTAATAATTTACCCAACTCTGGGTGGATTTATACTTAGCGAGAGCAACTATATGGCCATGTACCTACTCACAGATTGTTTCAATACTTCAAGAAAAATTAAATGATAGATTTGCACATTTTTAGTGCCACTGGTTTCAATTTTAATATCTTAATAATATGGCTAATCTTGTTTAACTGGTAAAAGGTTTTATAATTAATTGTTTTATATTATTGGAAAATATAAAAGTCTGGAGTATGTGGCTCAGTGATATCGAGTCGGTCTGTGGATTTGAGAACCCGGGATCGATTCCCACAACCGACATACAATTGTCACCACATGAAAACTACCCCTGTGGCTCACCGTCTATTAATTTCACACGCAAAATATATCACGTACTCAGTAGTGGGTAGAAGGCGTGATGATATATTTATTTTATGCATAACCGGGCCGAAATTCATGTTTTTTAGTCCTAAAAAGCGGGCTTAAACATTTCTTTTTGGCCCTAGGGCCATAAAAAAATAATTCCTATGGATACATGAATAAAATGACAATTTTTTTTATTGTGAAAACTGATTCTGCATTTTGACATATAACCTATGTACATATTTTAATCTTTTGAACATATAACTAAATGTTATTTTGTTGTGCATAAAATATTGTATGTACCACGGGTGAAATTAGCGTTTCTGACCCTGAGCATGTTATTAGCCCTCGGAACTTTGCTAATAATCATGCCACATGAATCGATATTTGACATCTGTCATTTACTGTTATATTTCACATTAATTTAAAAAACGATTGTTTAATGATTTTTTGCCGCACTCAGTGTTGCTAAAAGATACTTTCGACACTTATTTTGAATGTTGATATATTGACTTTTCAACGCGACCTTAGAAAAATTATATTAATATTATTTACATATATATTTTGTTTGTAAATTAAAACAACGTGGATAAACTAAAGAACAGCGCAATCATAATACTACAACTACTGTCTGTTAATAAAAATTAATTCTAACAAAAACGCTAAAGATGCAATTAATGTAAAAAGTTTCCTATTATGCTGTCTCCTCAATCGATCAATGCAGGATAATTAGAAACGAACTCGAGTCCGTGTACCGCCTGTAGAGAAGGAATGCAGGACTCACTCCTTCACCAGATTATCATAAACTTCATCTTCACCAACACTAGCGTAATGCTGCAATATTCTGTCATTTCTTATTTTATACATCCAGGTCGTTTGACGCGCTAACAAATAGTGACATGGCTAACTAATAACTGGAGTATTACTTACTGGAAAGATGAATTTTACTTGCTTTATTACTTGACAGTAATATGTTATTCCTCAAAATTTAATCTTATCGCGTTTAGTAACTACTTCAAACGATTTAGTCGTGCGTATACTATTTACCTAATTTTGGAAAGCGATTATTTTTGGCATAAATTGCAGTCGGGAATCAACTGTCAAATTACAATAATTACAAATATCAGAGAATAACAGGCAACAAGATGATATTATTTGATTCAAAGTTTTGGCATGAGATGGAATAAAACTAGGATTTTTTCCATTTTCGGATAAAGTTTTCAATTGGAATATCACAATAAAAAGGCGAACCTAGCGGCTAAATTTGGAATTACGGCAAAGGAATACTTAAATGAGATTTGTATGCTATTATATAGAATTGCAAAACGAGTATGAAAGTTTATAATCATACGAATCTACAGTCGTGAACTTTTATTTCTTAAAATCGATATTTGACATCTGTCATTTTCCGTTATATTTCACATAAATTCAAATAAATAGTATATTACGTACCATGAACAGTAAGTGATAGTTTTTAGGTCAAGAATGTAGTTTGGGAAATCGGACCCGAAGATTCGAGATTTCCTAAACATTCGCGACCTAAAAAATAACTTAAAGTTCGAGGTTAGCTATTTTTTATAATAGTTGCACAAATAGAAGGAAAAGAAAAATAGGTTTCAAAATTGACAGCTGTCAAATTGTTGACAATATAAACAGGACCTTGATATGTACTATTTGCTTACTGTTCATGGTTGACAGTAAGTAAATAATAAAGTCCTGATATAACCATGGAAACCACTGTGCAATAAAAATTCCACTTACTGTGTTTAAATTTTGTCATTATAGGTAACTTACAGTAGCTGTATTCCATTTGCCACTTGGTTCACTTAAATCAGTTCAGATAAATTATACAACATGATTAAATGCACTGAATTAAGCAAACTGATGCACTTATTTTGATGAATTACTTCAAAGTAAATTAGAATCTGTAATTTTAGTACTGAAAATACAGGCAACGAAGTAATCCAGCGAAATAAATAAGTGATCTGGATCAGTAAATGCAAGTTAGATCTGATTCAAATGGCAAATGGAATACGCCTAGTACAAGTATTGTAAAAAAGATTGTTCCACAATGGTTGTCTTGGAAACAACATCATAAACGATTTCTTGCCGCACTCAATGAGGTAAGAAATCATGTCGCATTGAGTATTGCAAAGAAATACTTTCCACACTCATTTTGAATGTTGATACGATTCCTTTTCAACACGATCGTAGAAAAAGTACTTTCGAGTGAAACTGCCCTAACTTTTGACTGACATTTCAGATAATAACTCACTTTTATGCAACCCATTCTAAGACAATAAACTCAAAATATGAAATTTGTTAGTCATATATAGTCTCTGAAGTAGACAATACAAAAAGAGAACATGGGCAAGAGCAAATAAAATACGAATTTGCACGATGTAATCTTTGTAAAATAATCCCCAGCAAATATGTTACAATAAAACCAGAAGTTAATAAAAGCAGAACGTATTCAAGAACAAATGTTCACAGTATCGCAGCAAAAACGTACAAGGATAATCCAAACAAATTCACATCATCTAAAATGATTCAGTAACACGTCTAGCAATAATCCCCTTTCTTAAATCCAGTCCCAATCCTGTTTACCAGACTACACGACATATGAGCCTAGATTTTTCAAGATTTACCTCCGCGCATGCGTACAACAACTGACAGTCGATGAATGAACACTCATTCAGTTAAACAGGATTTCTTTTTTGTTTATTTTTAATATTTCTCTCCGATTCTACGTTGTTTATTTTTATTTTATTTGTAAGATATGTCACCATGAAGAAACGAAATTTAAGGCCGAGTGTGGAATGCTCGATGCTTGAATGTTTCTGGCGCCGAGTATTCGAAGGAACTGGGATATCATGTTGGGATATTTTACGCTATCTGCCGGAGATATCTGATAATTTAATGAAGAATTTTTTGGTGGTTCCACTGGCGCCGAACAGTTGAAGGGATATTAATTTGTATGTGTTTATCATGTAATTGGACTTTGTTTATGAGCGGTTTAGACTGGACAGATTTTTTGTTTTAATTGTTCGCTTTGATTTTGATGATATTTCTGTTTTAATTGGAAAATATAGATTGTAAATTATCTAAGTTATGAGGGTTATAGCAGTCACAATTTAATAAGTAGTCATCAATAAGTTTAGTCAATTGGTCAAAGTTCTATAATCAAAATTTTAGAAAATATATACATACATAACGTAACACTATATTCCGCAAAATTGGGTAGCATGAAATCTTTAATATTTGTTAATAAAAATGGATTACTGACTTAAATAAAGTCTTTATTAGAAAGACGACGTTTCGACTCTGAATAGAGTCATTTTCAAATCTGGAAATCTTTAATAATTTAGCTGGATTTATGCATTCTTCTAAATTAGGAAATTAAATCATTAAACTAAAATTAAAAAAATAGAAATCATTGTTTTTTATATACGACCATGAGGAAAAGTCATGTATGGAAAATGGACATCTGCCGCCTACTCATGTAGAAAGTACTACTTTCAGCATATCGCACACTTGCGAAAACAATTTTTCTGATCGTGTAGATTTATTATATCCATGGATACATAAAAACTCTTTAACATTTTGAAGTAAATTTCAAAATAGAAAAGATATTAAAAATTATTTATAAATTAATTTTTAAGCGTTTCGAAATGGTCGTATAAAAAATATTGCATGCAGTGACAATGTTATTTAAAGAAAATATGTATCAATTTAAATTTCACCGTCAGAATTTGAATCTGGGATCTATCAAGATAGAGAGAAAATTGAAATAAAATCATATTTGAATCCAGGACGACTATAGCTTAATTGGTTTAAATTGGAAGCTTATGACTGGAGTTCATAAGTCCTAGGTTCAAATCCTGGCGAAATTGAAACTTTTCTCTTTATAATTAAGTTTTATTCGTACTATATAATTAATTTTCTGATTTAGTTACTCGATTTACATTTATCCTGAGAACCCTGGTTCGATTCCCACAGACGACAAACAATTTTCATAATTTCAAAAACTACCCCTGTGGCTCCTCCACCACTTACATCTTAGGAGGCCGTGATTTGACGACTGGTAACCGCACTTCACGCGCAAAATATATCACTTACCGAGATCTGCTTCGGCAGAGTGCCACACTCAGTAATGGGTAGAAGGCGTGATGATATATTTATTTATTTATATTTACCTTTATAATCTAGTTGCTGCATAAACCCAATATTAGTCATTAAATTCATCCTGTAAATTAATATCTGTCAAACATGCCTACCGTGACACACCACTTTCGTTTCATCCACATTCATAATCCCTTTCATACAAGCTACAATCATATCTATTCATTTATTCCCAAATCGTCTTTACAATCTCTCACCCTCAATTTCACCAATCTTTCATTCGACATACATTCCACATGACCAAACAACCATCTCAACTGAGTGGCTCCCACTCATCTAACAACATTCTTCATCATCCACTTACGTTACAGTTAATTTTCTTTCTACTTCATTCTATTCGTGGATTCGTCCACCACAAATCAAATCTGAAAATCGTTCATCACGTATTTAATTCGAGAAAACAAACACACAGCAACGAGGAGACTGCAGTCGTGCTTGCATATTTCGCAGCATTCACGGAGAGGAGCCACAGCTCTGCGGCTGGCAAATGGTGCCATTTCGCTATTTATGCGGTGTTCGTAGTGAGTAATGCGGTACCGATGCACCGGCGCTTGCAAATTACCGCAGGTGCACGTAAATCATACGCTACGTAGTTACAAGTGGACAGAGTGCAAGACTTCGTTGTTAGTGCTTGGTAAGTGAGGTAATTGTCTTTAGGAGTAATTGTTGTAATGAACTACATTTTTAGGAGGGGTGAGTTATTTTATACTGAGGTTTGCGAGAGTGTATGATGAGTTATTGGTTGTATTTCTTTGATTATTAGCTAAGGTATGGTTTTTAAGGAAAAATAATTCAAAAACAAGAAAAAAAATCTGGTGTGGGCACCACACGACTTTCTTATACACAGCATATATAATATTTAGAATATATGAATGTTATATAATATTATTAAACATTTAATTTAGTTTTTCAGTAATTCAGCATTTATCTGTTTGAAACATATAAAATATCAAATTTGTTTACGTATAATTTTTAGTAATGTTGACTACTTTATGACTAACTTTACTGTTGAGGCATATATAGGATGTCAGTTTTTCGAGCATAACCCTTGGTATCTCAAGAACCATGAGATACGAAGTCGATTCAATTGAGGCAAAGTTGCCAAATTAGTTGACCATTTTAGGGCCAGTTTTTCAATTACCGATTAATGTTAATCATGGTTAAATAATAATGGAAACCATGGTTTCCATTATTATTTAATCATGATTAACACTAATCGAGAGTAAACCAGCGATTGAAAAACTGGTCCTTAATGATTTATTTGTTTTCCGAAAAAAGACATAGATAACTAGATAAAGGGAAAATTAAAATTTTATGATTTTTGTTTTTATTGCTACTATGATTATTGAAATATATTATTAAATATAAAAATTAGTTTTTCTCAAAATTAGATGCATATAAAGGAAAATTGTAAATAACATTTTATGTTCCAAATATTTTTGCTAACATCTTTTATTTGAAACTTTTTTTCGTAACTGATTCCATTTTTGAAATAAATGGAATTTATTGTTTTGTGTGTCCAGTAAACTTCCTCTTCCGGTTTTTCAATTTCATTCAAAATCAACTCAGCTCTTCGTATTTTCATGAAACTTATATTTACCAAGTTTCGTTAAGAAAACTTATCTCGTTCATGAGATATTGCACACTCAGACACACATCCATCCATCCACACACACACACACAGACATTATTGAGAAAATGATCAAAACGGATTCAGTGGACCTCAAAACACGTATTTCCGCGAAAATCTCGTCAACAATTTTTTTCACGATTCCAATACTTCCTTATACTGTGTATAAGAAAGTAAAAAGGAAATATTTTTCCTACGACAGTGCGAAAAGTACTGTTTCCGCACTTATCAAGTGTTTTCGGTTGTTATATATACAAAAAATGATAGTGAAACAATGAATTCGCAACAACCTCTGATATTATTTGAGAAAGAAATCTAAAAATGAAATAAATTCTTGTAGTGTAAAATGCTAAATTGACAGAGGAAAATACACGTGTTGAAACGCCTTTGGAAAACTTGTGTAGATTTCCATTTCTACCCTTTTTAATACTATTTTTCACGACCCTGAGATAAGAATGACACTTTCTTTTGCTACCCTATCAGAAAGCTAAATTTTCCGAATGTAATTTTTCTTTCTTCAATTGCGAGAAGACAAATTTTTCTTCTTTTTGGAATAAAAATTCTCTTGCGTTTGATTTTATTTAATTTATAAAATAGATTGACGTTTATAACCATCAAACATTGACGTTTATAAATAATTTAAGAAAAACCAAAATCATGACCATTGTTACAATTTAATATAAATTTTGAAATTTATTTATACTCGTAAATTTGCGGGTAAACCAGACACTTAATAAAAAATGGAAAAACAGTATTATATGCATCTTTTAATTTTGAACACTTTTGCACTCTATAGTTTTTTTCCGTAAAAATTATAGGAGAGCTGGACACTGCATACAAACTAATATTCTTTGTTAAATCCCTATGTTTGTCCAATATATTTTTAATAAAGTTTGGAGTCTACTACAGAAACAATGTATTGTGAAAAATCTCGGATGCAAAAGCTACAACTACATGAATTTGATGTGAGATGTAGAAAAGTTAAAGTCAATAGGTACTCACGATGTCACAAATTTTCACCTTATCTGTGCAACCATGTGTTTCAACGCACAATGCTTTCTTTACAGCATTAAAATACAATTTCTTAATTAAAGATTAACTAATTAATTAGCTAGAAATTTGCATAGAATAGCCGTATAATATATTAACCGTTTCTCAACGTTTGTATCAAAGCACAATCCTTGATTTTAAACTAAAAGCCACAGTAGGCCTTACATAATTTTATCTCATCGCAATTAACGCCAATTTGTCAACATGAGATTAATTAAATTATTATAATTAATAGATGAGATTTACATGCAAATACTTTTTAAAATCCTACCTTAATTTTCTCCTCGGCAATCTGCGATCTTCAATTCGTATTGAGACTCCTGTAACAAACAAAAAGTGTTAAAAATTTCACACCTTGGATTATGCAAAAGATCATCGATAATAAATAGTATAGTGTGTATATTTTTATATATCGAGTGGTCACAATTTAGTGAGCTTACAAACACGAGGCAGAGGCAATATTGTGCACAATATACTCACGCAACATTGCAGATGACCGCAAACAATATATGAACAGCTGAATGCGAATGCAACTACTGTCCATGGCTGGCTTTGCCGTTGCTTGACTAAGGCTGCAATGCTGTCTCAAGTCAACCATGTACGATTCTTTTTTGTTGGAATGTTGGTGCATATATAAAGGTGGCTGAGTTTTGTTGTGGTGGTTTTTGTTTTTTTGTTGGGGAGTTACTGAACGGTTAAATCACGAATTATTTCATGTAATTTTTTCGGTTGGTTTTGAATTTGTTTCGAACGTAAACAAGACAAAAAATATAGACCCAAATCTATTGAATGGATAAAATATTTATGGTGGAATTCTGTGCAAATCCATAAGTTTTGTAGATCCGTAAATCCGTAAATGTTAAACATAATCGTACCAAAATTTATGACTTTATGAAATATTTTGTAGTTATCAACAAATATTGATGTAATATAAACTTATAGATTTATCATCATTTATCCAATTCCAATTCCATTTTATTGGTGAAACAAATTTAAACTTTGGAAAATGGTAATAATTCACATTTGGTTGTTTCACAATTTTCTGAAGATGTCCTCGAGGACAAAACGATCGTTACATTTTAATTAATAAATGTAAATTGTGAAACAATCAATTATGAATTAATTCAATCCTCCAAAGTATATATTTATTTATTTATTTGTTACATTGCATAACAGTCTTTTTCTGCCTGTTATGCATAACCGGGCCGAAAAGCATGTGTTTTAGCCCTAAAAAGCGGGCTAAATACTTCTTTTTGGCCCTATGGATATATAAATAAAATGTCAATTTTTGTTTATTGTGAATACTTGATCTACAAAATGTTATTTTGACATCCATTAACATATTTTAATCTTTTGAGCATATAATTAAATGTTATTTTGTAGTGCATAAAATATTGTATGTACCATGGGTGAAATTAGCGTTTCTGATCCTGAACATGTTATGTTATTAGCCCTCAGCGCTTTGCGCCTTGTGCTAATAATCATGCAATGGCCAGAAACGCTTATTTTCACCCTAGGTATACATAAATAACTATTTCAACCACTGGTGAACGAATAAAACTCCTTGATTTTAACGAGCGTCAGAAAAAGGATTTGTCAGTAAAGTCAAACTTTGACTGTTTGATGAAGGTCAGAAGTGACATCTTTTTCTGACGTTTGAAAAAAAAATTCTTTTCCATTCATAGTTTGTCTGGCGATCAAAATAGTATTTAATTTTTATGTTTACCTGCAGTTATTTATGGGAATCTTGAAAGAATAAAATTTAATTAATTGACATAAAAAATAAAAAACATCATCGCCTCTTAGTAATAGAATATTTTAAACATTTTAATAATCATAATTTTATTAAATTATTAACTGTTCGAAAATGGTGGCGCCACATGAGGCCCACAAAAAATTTCAACACAAAAAAACTCAAAAGTTTTGTAGCTAAATATTATCGGAAACAATTCTTTTAAAAATAATAATTATTATTAAAATTTTAATAATTATTGTACTCCACGATAAAATTCACTTCGTTGGTGCGGCTACCGGTCTCGTGCTGTTTTCGGAGTCTATTTAATTGCTCCATCTGATAATTGTTTCATATTGATTTATACCGAGTGTTTCGAATTTATCGTGGTGCACGCGCCCGCGCATCAACGTATGATTTGTGGGAGTTTGTCGTGAGAGAAATGTTGTGAGCTTTCATTTTTTTCTTTGTTTCGATTTATTTTGTTTTTGGGATTGGATTTTGTTTTTTAGTGGTGTAACTTGCGTTTGGGAGCTTTGGAAGCTTGTTATGGTGTTGATCACGCGAGTGAGGAATGGATCAGAAAATATACTGCTGAGGAGTTTCTTTCAAAACTGTCTCTACAAGCAAGACAACAGTTTTAAAATTAATATTAATACTATTAGCTTAACTATTCTTGTGACACTTATTGCTAGATGACCAACTAGCAGACGACTACATTTATTCTTCAGCTGTTCAATGTTACTAAATTAAATACTTTAAATAAAAGTGATACAAAATATCCTATATATTTTTTATTTGAAGCATATGTTTCTAAAATAATTTTATGCACAACCGAGCCGAAAAGCATTTTAGTCCTAAAAAGTATGGAGTAGGTGGTTCAGTGATATCGAGTCGGTCTGTGAATTTGAGAACTCGGGATCGATTCCCACAACCGACATACAATTGTCACCACATTAAAACTACCCGTGTGGCTCTCCCTCTATTAATTTCACTCGCAAAATATTTCACCTACTCAGTAATGGGTAGAAGGCGTGATGATATATTTATTTTATGCACAACCGGGCCGAAATTCATGTGTTTTAGTCCTAAAAAGCGGGCTTAAACACTTCTTTTTGGCCCTAGGACCATAAACAAATCATTTCTATGGATACATAAATAAAATGACAATTTTTGTTTATTGTGAATATTTGATTCTGCAAAAATATCATTTTGACATATAATCTATGTACATATTTTAATCTTTGGAGCATATAATTAAATGTTATTTTGTTGTGCATAAAATATTGTATGTACCACGGGCGAAATTAGCGTTTTTGACCCTGAGCATGTTATTAGCCCTCGGCGCTTTGCGCCTCGTACTAATAATCATACCACGGGTCAGAAACGCCTGTTTTCCTTTGGGCCAGTTTTTCAATCACTGGTTTCCTCTCGATTAGAGTTAATCATGATTAAATAATAATGGAAACCATAGTTTCTATGATTATTTAATCATCGGTGATTGAAAAACTGTGCCTAAGAAGTTTAACAACGAAAAATAACATTAATCGATCTTCATTTTTAGAATGTAGGTACTATTATTTAGCTCTTCTAGTGTTTTACTATAATCATACAAGGGCGTATTTTTATGTTATTTACCTAGCCAAGATCAACAATTTTAGTGTTATAGAATTCTCAATATTTTTCATAATTTGAAAAAGCTATCCCGTGTGGCTCCACATCTTTGGGGGCCGTGA
The DNA here is from genome assembly GCA_911728475.2 of Pterostichus madidus. Taxonomy (NCBI): domain Eukaryota; kingdom Metazoa; phylum Arthropoda; class Insecta; order Coleoptera; family Carabidae; genus Pterostichus; species Pterostichus madidus. The sequence continues at coordinate 5,104,049 of OU452313.1, read as the reverse complement.
TTTGACGACTGGTAACCGCACTTCACGCGCAAAATATATCTCTTACCGAGATCTGCTTTAGCAGAGTGCCACACTCAGTAATGGGTAGAAGGCGTGATGATATATTATATTATATAATTCTCAATAAACTATGAAATAAAAATTGGATAAATTCACATAAGAAATTTGTGATCAGATATGTAGGTATATACCTATATGCGTGTTTGGGCAGCCGTCTGAACCAGCGGGGGCTGTGGTTAGTTAGTGAGAGCTACCATAGAGCACCAATCACAGTAACCAGCCTCCAGACAGCGCCTGATGAGCGACTGTTTCAGTAGAACTCATCACGAAGCATGGCTACTATCACCGAGCTACGAGCTACCTACTTTAATCATCTGTAACAACCTAAACTGTAACTTACACTTCGACTACTATTTGGAAACTCTGCATCAGCAGCCTTTGACAGATGATATATCATTATTATTATTTATTATTTGCTAAACTCTATTTCAAATAACTATGCAGGCATTTAAAACACAAATTTAATTTGTAAACTTAGTTACATGAATAAAAGTCAATTGAAATTATATGTCATATGGATTTGAGAACACGGGCTCGAATTCCACAGCCGACAAACAATCTTCACGCCATTCAAATTACTCATGTGGTTCCACTCCACTAACATACTTGGGGGACGCGATATGATGCCTGGTAACCGCACTTCACGCGCAAATATATCATTTACCGAGATCTACAGCGGTAGAGTGCCACATCCAGTAATTGGTAAAAGGCGAGCTGATATATTTATTTTTATTTATTTATGGCATAATTGACATTACTGTCAAACATTTGTATTGCTTTTATTTATTTAAAACTCAAGTTTAAAATTTAAGTCTTGTTGATGCAACTGACCATCAATATTCTACTATATTTATATACAAGTATACATACAAGTACATCAAATGGAGTAAGCACGAAACCTTGTCACAGTCGTTGAACATTTATTTATTAGAATTTTTTTTATTAAATAAGCCGAATGGAATAATATTGAATATTAAATGGATTACAGGTTTAACGTGGTTAATAAAGTTGAAAAAATTGAACCAATTTTTAGTTTAATTTTATTATAGAACAGCGACATTTCGGCGCAAAATTTTGGCTATTATCAAGCAATTTTTATAAATTATTAAAAAATAGTTACATTTTAAAAATTCAGTAACAATAGTAAATATAAAAGTAAAACCATGGTCCAAGGAAGATTAAGGTGAACATCTTATCTTGTTTACTATTGAGATGTTCAGCTCAATCTTTTAAATAATTTTGTACTAAATGGTTCCTTGGACCATGGTTTTACTTAAAAGTTTATTATTGTTACTGAATTTTTAAAATGTATCTATTTTTTAATCATTTATAAAAATTGCTTGATAATGGCCAAAATTTTGAGCCAAAACGTCGCTGTTCTAATAAAATTAAACTAAAAAATGGTTCAATTTTTTAAATTTTATTAATCATGTTAAGCCTGTAATCCATTTAATATTCAATAGTTAAAATAAAATTATTTATTAGATTTATACCACAATTACCTTTCGGCAAAAATTCCTACTCCACCATCTACTACTTTCACTTCATCTACGTTCATAATTGTGTTCATATAAATTCGTTTATCCCTCCTACTAGGAATCTTTCTTCCACCCTCAGTATCAGCAAATTCTATTGTTTCTGTTTTACCAATCTTTTAGTCTACATTCATTCATTTGTTTCCCATTTCAACTGACATATCACACCCATTTTCTGTCATTTGCTTTTTCCTAAAATAGTATTTATTTGTTTACTAAAAAATAAAGTTAGTCACTCCTAATCGGCATACAAACAAATAATAAATTAATTTCTGATTTATTGAACGAAATGTACGAGATGTATTTATTTGTTTTAAAATTGTTAGTTTTCCAGTTAAAATAGAATGATATCTCTGTGCAATTCGGTGACGCGCTTGCGCAGTTGCGGGTTGTCGCCCGCTGCGCAGTTATTGCGCGATTTATACCCGCATTGGTAATTTATCGCCGTCGAGCGACAATTTGTGGGAGCATTCCGGGAAAAATTCTAAATCATTTAGCAGTAAATAAGCCGCGCTACCGTTTCGATTAGTCCATCGGCGCAATTACCAACACGGCGCACGGTTCTCGGTTCTCGGTTCGACTCTCAAGTAAACACAAATAAAGCAAGCGTAGTGGGGGGCATCACTCATTTATTTTTCGATGCTTTTTTTTTTGTTCGATCGAAAAATTTTCGAGGCACGCTAGCAGCCGACAGAAACAACATTCTCGTGGTAGGTTGTGGTTAGTGGTTACGGTTACGGCTAGACGCTACACTATGTGATCATAAGTCACGATGATGTATAGCGTTTATTAAACAAGTGCCCGACATGTTGCGTTCGTCGTTTCCACGATCCAAACACCAACAACGTTTTACACTAAATTCAGACTACTTTTCCTTACACTTTTACTACCTATTGCATTATTAATCATTTGAAATTGATTTCACATTTTAAAATAAATAAATAAATATATCATTACGCCTTCTACCCATTACTGGGAGTAGTACTCTGCTGTAGCAGATCTCGGTAATTAAGTGATATATTTTGTGCGTGATGTACAGGTACCAGCCGTCAAATCACGACCCCCAAAGATGTTAATGATGGTTCAATTCCCACAACCAACAAACAATTTTCACCACATTAAAATTACCTCCTGTGACTGCCCGACCGCTAACAACTTTGAGGGCCGTGATCTGACGGCTGGTAATTGCACTTCATGTGCATAAATATATCATTTACCGAGATCTGTTACGGTAGAATGCTATACTCTACAGGACAAAACGCGTCATGAGATACGAGTATTTATTTGTATGTTTAAAAATTGAAATATTTATAATGAACGATTCTGCATTTATAACATACATTTAGCCAAGTGTTGACCTTAGCAGAAGCCATTTTTTATTTTTTTTTGCAAAGTGCAAATTTATTAATTCTAGTTCTAACCTTTTATTGATGAATCCTGTGAATCTATCTGGAGTATCTGGCATCATTTGACGACCTCGACAGTTTTTAACCACCTTCACCATTCATTCACAACACAATAATCACCATTTTGTAGCAAATAACATACACAAAATCACAAAATAACTGCACTAAAATTCACTGATACTATCACAATATTCACAGTTTAAACGTCGACAGCTAACTGACTGTATATTGGTTTGATAACGTCTCTAAGCATTACAAAGCCGTTTCAAACAAGATTGAGCGACGTTTGTGGATCTTTAAAAATCAATACAAATACCTTTTAGGCACAAAACAAGTCATGGGGTGACATCTGTTATTTAGATAAATAAATTGAATCAGAATTTGTTTTAATTTTCAATGACATTTATTTAGCGACTAGATTCGAACTTGCCAGCATTATCACATAACTTATAATTTTCCGATTTAAATTAAAAAAAATAAATAAATATATCATCACGCCTTTTGCCCTGGATGTGGCACTCTGCCGTAGCAGATCTCGGTAATTGATATATTTATGCGCGTGAAGTACCAGCCGTCAAATCACGCTCCACAAAAATGTTAGTGGAAGATGAGCCTCAGGAGAAATTTTAATGTGGTGAAAATTGTATAAATAAAAATAAATAAATATATCATCACGCCTTCTACCCATTACTGGGTGTGGCACTCTGCCGAAGCAGATCTCGGTAAGTGATATATTTTTGTGCGTGAAGTGCGGTTACCAGTCGTCAAATCACGGCCCCCAAAGATGTTAGTGGTGGAGGTGGGCAGTGATATGAAGTCGGCCTGTGGATCCTGAAAACCGTGGTTCGATTCCCACAAACTACAAACAATTTTCATAATTTCAAAAGCTACCCCTGTAGCTCCTCCACTACTAACATCTTCGGGGGCCGTGATTTGACGGCTGGTAACCACACTTCACGCACAAAAATATATCACTTACCGAGATCTGCTTCAGCAGAGTGTCACACCCAGTAATGGGTAGAAGGCGTGATGATATATTTATTTATTTTTTAAAACTAACTAGGGTAGGTTCGTATTTCAATATGTAAATATTTTATTTTTTCAGCGATAGTTTTTTACAACATTTAATAGTACCTAATGAATTAGTAGTTATAAGGTCAAAAGTCTATAATGTAACTGATCGGCTGGCAATTGATAAATAAATTTATTAGGTATAATAGTACGGCGTACACGACACCTTGCCGATAATAAATAATTCCTTTACAATTGAAGGTTTACACTTTCCGTTATTTAATTATTTGTAGATATGCAGTTTCGCCGACCGCCTCTAGGCAAGGAACACAACAGAACGCATTACAGGTGCGGGTGGCAAATGCAAATATCTCTTCCTCTTTGCGATATATTATGTATGTGTGTGTTGAACTGCGTGGTGAACTTGTAATTAATGAATTTGTCCGTCCTTGCGAACAGGAAGCAGGTGTTTGCCGACGGCCGGCCAAGAACCGTTTCCGAGTTGCGGACTCACTATCGGTTTGCGATTACGGATTATTTCAAATGTGCAAGTGTTGAGTTACTGTTTAATTCATCTGAAAGTGGTACACTTAATAAATTGACTAGAGTTACGCGAGATATTTCATTAATAGATACTTGTGTACCTAGAGCAGAAAGTAGTCTATTACCGCTCGCATATGGAGATAATAACTATGCAATAATGGCAGACACTTTGTGCTCGTCGTGCACACAATATTTGTTTCTACGATCATTTAGAGATCCTTTTAAAAGAATTTAATAGTTATTTATGTATCAAGGGTGAAAACAGGCGTTTCTGACCCGCGGCATGATTATTAACACAGGGTGCAATGCTCAACAAAACAGCATTTAATTGAATGATCAAAAGATTAAAATATGTACATAGGTTATATGTCAAAATGACATTTTGTAAAATCAAGTATTCACAATAAAGAAAAATTGTCATTTTATTTATGTGTCCATAGGAATGATTTTTTTATGGCCCTACGGCCAAAAGAAGTGTTTTAGCCCGCTTTTTAGGGTTAAAATACATTAATTTCGGTCCGGTTGTGCATAAAATCATTTTTGACAGTTTTTCTGTATGGGTATTCGGGCTCAGCGAGCGACAAAGTCGTATTGCCGCTCAGCAAAAGACAAACGTTAACTTTCCGTTTTCAACTGAAAATAAAATAAATAAATATATCACGCCTTCTACCCATTACTGGGTGTGGCACTCTGCCGAAGCAAATCTCGGTAAGTGATATATTTTGCGCGTGAAGTGCGGTTACCAATCGTCAAATCACGGCCCCCAAAGATGTTAGTGGTGGAGGAGCCACAGGGATAGTTTTTGAAATTATGAAAATTGTTTGTCGCCTGTGGAAATCGAACCAGGGTTCTTAGGATCCACAGGTCGACTTCATACTACTGAGCTAGCTTTCAACAGTTGGAAATGTCTATTTTCTGCTCGGTTGAAGAAAAAAATTAATTTCAGAATTCCAAAGAGAGGAAGCTTTAAAGGGAAACATTTTTAACTCATTTTTATAAGTCAAAAAGGGGAAATCATTGATTTTATTTTTACTTATGGGATAGATAGCTCAGAAGATTCGGGTCGACCTATGAATTTGAGAATCAAAGTTTGATTCCCGCTCACGACACACTTTAATCCATATTGAAATTCATCCTTTGGCTTCCTAACCACTAATATATTTAGGAGCTGTGATTTCACGGCTGGTAACCGCACTTTACTTTCATTATTATTTGGTTATAAATATAATATTTTGAAACTAATTACAATACTTTCAACATATAATTTCAAAAACAGGAACAATAAGTAATATGTTTCATTTATAACAACAATATTATCTTGTTTAAAAAATAGACACACATTTTACCTCAAATATAGGTGTAAATATGTATTCAAGGTAGATAAGTAAAATAAAAATGTAAAGTAATAAATATTTCTTAGTTATAAAAATGTAGAAATAAAACTACAGCTCGGTGAATTTCATAGCAAGAAACGCAGATATCTAAGTCATTATCTGCAAGACATTAAATCATTAAAATAAAATATTATTAGCTATTATCTGTCTACGACTTGAATTATATTTTACAGTCAAGAAATTTCTATTAAAACTAGATCCATATATTATTTGTCTTGATATATTTACAACTATTATCTTTGCCACATTGAAATATTACATTAAAACTTTCGTAATTACAAATTTCAATACTAAATTTCAAAACAGCAATAAGAAACAGTAAAACCTAACCTATATTCCTAATATATAAACTGTCAACTTTGCAACTTTACTACTAAAGATATTTCTTATTTCCAGTCGCGTTCTATCTCACAATTCACAGATAATCTTGATATACTGTTCTCTAGATTAGAATACACATAGATTGTCAATTTTTTATTCGGTGTGTGAATCAGCGATTGCTACGATAACGTAAAATAATGCATCGACATCTGAGAAAGAGATAGATGCTGCGGTCCCGTAAAATATTGTACAGTGCTTCAAGAAGCAATATCGACAGATCCCAATGTCAGATAGGCCAAGAGTGAAAAATACTTGGGTTTTGTTGACTTTACTCTGCAGTGGCTACGCCAGATACTATTGGCAACGTTGGACGCAACTTTGAAAAACAAGTTTTTTATGTAGTAGTGTAAATTGAGATATATACACGACTTGGATTTTCGAATTTAGTTTAAAAGCTTTCAAAATAGTATTAAACTTGAAAGTTAAATACAGCGCTACTAGCGCGAGGGGAAACTCGGAAAATATGTGAACTAAAACGCATTTCTGTCTAAATCTCTACAAAATATGTCCAATTTAAAATATATAAATATATCACCACGCCTTCTACCCATTACTGGGTGCGGCACTCTGCCGAAGCAGATCTCGGTAAGTGATATATTTTTCGCGTGAAGTGCGGCAGTCGTCAAATCACGGCCCCCAAAAATGTTAGTGATGGAGGAGCCACAGGGGTAGTTTTTGAAATTATGAAAATTGTTTGTCGCCTGTGGGAATCGAACCAGGGTTCTCAGGATCCACAGGCCGACTTCATACCACTGAGCTAGCCAATTTGACCAATGATAATGAGTTTGCGTTGGAAACAGCAAAATGTTGCCAGCTTTGTTTCTATGAACAGTCATATGAATTGTTTGGCAAAAAAAGGGTCTACTAAATAAATCTGTCTACTATTACCTTTAAATCAGTTATAAACAGAAGTAGTATATTAATTTGTAAGGAGGTAAAGTGATACTTTTTGTGGCGAATTGACGTACGAGCGCAGCGAGACTGACAACTACAGATGAGGCACAAAAAGTCACTTTTGTTCCACATAAAATATAAATTTTTTTTCTTCAAACGCCAGAATATTTACCCCATTAAACAATTTTATGTCATATAATTTCTTTGACGCTCGTGAGCGGCAGAACAATACTTTTTCTGCCGTTAGTGAACCAATGAAACTTCTTGATTTTAACGAACATCAGAAAAAGTATTTGACAGAAAAATCAAACTAACTGTTTCTATGAAGTTCTGAAATATCATCTTTTTCTGACGTATGAAACAAAAAATAGTTTATTTTTATAATTGAGAAAAATTTCATGTTTTACAGTCAAATTAATCTAATTTTCAAATAACTGTTTCGTTGACAGAATGTACTAGGCACTGGACAAATTTATAACATACCTACATATTCATAATTTCTCAAAGATATTTAAAGATAATTATAATATATAAAAAGCATTTAATTTATATCAGGTAATAATAAATAAACACAGAAATCATGCAATTTCGCAATAAATGTATATACTTGCTTTTAGAAGAAGTTGAAGTAACATTTGCATAGCTGAACATATTTTGCAATTAATCTTTCGACTAACGAGTTACTAAATAAATAAACTATAAACAAGCAAAACTGAAGTGAAACTCAATACAAAAAGAACTGAAAAATAGCCGAGAAATTTACTGGAAAACTTGTAAATTTGCACTCAACTATAAACATTCACAACTGTCACAATTTTTGATACTCCACTTTGATGACGTGTCACATTGTTACAAACATTAAAAAATATATAAAAAATTATAATTCACTCGTTTTAGGAATTACTAAATTTAAAATAACTAAAACATTGTAAGGTTAAACTCCAGTATATCCTCTTGTCGACTGACAGTAGTTTGACGCATGAGCTAAATTAGAAATTTTACATGATACGATCGGTTCTAAAACTAAAATAGTTGCTAGTTCTATTGTTGACAGGTGGATAGTTGTTGTTATTACGATGGAGAATAAATCGAATGGTTAAGTAAGATTCGGTTAAGGGTTAACGCGAGCGAAGCGAGCTAATCCAAAATCGGAATAATAAACCGCCCGAAAGGTAATTGTAAATCAGTGTTTTAAAATCACTGGAAACACGGACTTCTCCTATACAATGCTATCATTTGGCGGAATATCAAAATAAGGCAAGAGGGTATACTGAGTTTTACCAAAATTTCTATAATTACTAAAGGCGGCTGTACGACAATGTGGTTAGCGTGACAGCGTTGTGATTACCATGTTAAGCATGCTTCACAGTAGTTAGAACTTGGATGGGTGACCGTCCAACGAGTCATGTAGACAAAACTACATTGCGGCTCGGTGAGTCCAGCCATCTTGACACCCGAAAAGGTAAAAGAGATGTAAATGATTACGAAACTAAAGTAAAAATAATTAAAACATTATAATTTTTTAATTATGGGGTGGCTAGCTCAGTGGTATGAAGTCGGCTGTGGATCCTGAGAACCCTGGTTCGATTCCCACAAGCGACAAACAATTTTCATAATTTCAAAAGCTACCCCTGTGGCTCCACCACCACTAACATATTTGCGGGCCGTGGTTTGACGACTGGTAACCGCACTTCACGCGCAAAATATATCACTTACCGAGATCTGCTTCGGCAAAGTGCCACACCCAGTAATGGGTAGAAGGCGTGATGATATATTTATATATATTTTATTTATAATTTTAATGACGAAATACAAATATACAATATGAAATCAATAAAGAAGCAGTATTCATTTGACAAATATATTTTATTTTCGTGGAAATACTCTCCATATCATTTATACACAGTGTTTACATATACATTTATAATAATTTTATACAAGATTAATATTTACAAATTGTCAATTTCACATACTATATATAATATAGTAGCATTCAAATGAATTTAGTTATATATCACACATCTTTTTTGTGTTTATAATACAAGAGGCAGTCTTTCAGAACTGTACAAACATATTCATTCAATTATTTACAATTTTAAAATAACACAAAACTATAAAACAATAATTTAACTGATATTTTTTGGTCGTTTAAATATGTCATAAAATGTTGGGCGAGGAGACAAAATGGTGAACATATTTTTGTTAGTAGTAAATTTCCAACCCCGACGTCTTTCATGTATAACACCATCCAAAAAGACACTAACATCGTTGGGACCACGAACAAGTCATGTAGATAACTTTGGGCTTCATTTTTAATCATAAAAACATACAGCCATAACTTATTTATCATAATAATTCGTGCCGTGTTCAAGCTGACGTCACTCGTTTGTAGCCAGAGCCAAGTCGAACATACGATCGTCTTTTTTCTTTTATTCCACTTCTCAAACTTTTATTTATTCATTTTCTCGTTTACAATTTCTGTTTCACACGCTGTTTGCACGAGAATAAATTTCATTTAGCTCTTTAATGCTTTTAATCAGTAAATTACAATATACAAAACTACATCATTTATTTTTCATCACAGATGCTAAGAATTTTGTAAAAGTGTGGTTATTGTGTCATTGGCAGAACTGGTCACGATTGTGTTTTGTTGCAAAGGAAACAAAACACGACCAGTGACAAATGTACGTCGCCAACTACAGAGAAAGTATTGAACTATTGATAAATCGCGTTAGGGAAAACATATAACACAAACGGAGTTAAATATTTCAATAGACAATGCTTGAACAACCATTGTTTATGTTAAACCATTCCATGAGAAATATACGACTGTATTTTACTGACTTTTAACAAGAAAAAACAACATATTAAAAAGAATACAATATTTAAAATTATAATACATTTATTCCATCATTCTGATTCGTATGAAATAATAAAATAAATGTAATGTGTTAAAGAGTTATTTAAATTAAAATATCAGTCAAACTATTTACAATAAAAAAAGAGGCAATCTTCAATCTCGAATGAACTGAGAGCAAAATAAAAACTAAACGTATTTTTTTTTATCGATATATCTGTCTAGTTTGTACAGCCCTGACACTTACATATTTATTCATTTGTACAAGTCTTGGTAGGTATTCACAATCCCCGGTCCGCTTTGGTAAATAATTAAAACAATAAATTAAGTCTTCGTTAAACAAAACAAAAACCGAACGTCACATGTTTCATTGCGGCAAAAAGTGATGATGCTCTTTGGAAGTTTTCACTGGTCTTCTTTTTCCTCTGTTTTTACAGAACTAATTTAGTTTGAAACTTGGATTTTACCAATTTGATTCCCAACAATTTGTGGTTTAAAAACGATCAAACAGAACTTAGAACTTTTGATCATTTTCCAATAATTTTTAGGTTAGATTTTAATCTTCGTTACTAAATAAAATCAAATTTAGAACTGTTCTTCTTTTTCCTCAATTTTTACAGAACTAATTTAGTTTGCAACTTGGATTTTATCAATTTTATTCCCAACAGTTTGTGGTTTAGGAATGGTCAAACAGAACTTAGAATATTTGATCATTTTCCAATAATTTTTAGGTTAGATTTTCATCTTCGTCAGTAAATAAAATCAAACTTAGAACTGTTCTTCTTTTTCCTCCATTTTTACAGAACTAATTTAGATTGAAACTTGGATTTTATCAATTTTATTCCCAAAAATTTGTAGTTTAGAAATGATCAAACAGAACTTAGAACTTTTGATTATTTTCCAATAATTTATAGGTTAGATTTTCATCTTCGACACTAAATAAAATCAAACTTAGAACTGTTCTTCTTTTTCCTCTATTTCTATAGAACTAATTTAGTTTGAAACTTGGATTTTATCAATTTTATTTCCATGAATTTGTAGATCTGATCAAAAAGAACATAATTTCTAGGTTAGATTTTCATTTTTATCATTGAATTGAATTAAACTCACATTAGAACTGTTAAAAATTGTGAAAAATTTAGTTTGCTGATAAAATTCCTCATTTTTATTTATTAGATTTTCATCTTCGTCATGAAATTAAATCAAACTTAGAACTGTCAAACAGGAAAGTAGTTTCTTGTTGGCAACTTAACTTCGTGAACTTCCCTAGAGCCTCCACCCGGTTTTAACGGGCCCGGGGACACTTTCTCAGTACGCCGTTGCCGCTCCACTGTGATGATGCATAAGATGATGATTAAAATGATTAAGATGATTCACTGGCGAGTGTTCATTGGAAGGTGGGGTTGGCATCCCTGTCGACTGACAGACATACCAGTCAGAGAGGTTGGTACTGCCTGGAGGAGGCACACTCGTGTCGTTAGCAACACTGATGCTTCCTGCACTGGAGGTGTTGGACTCGTCGCCGTCGCTGTCGTAATGTGGGGGGGATTTGCCCCCAGTTGACGAGCCGCCGCAGCCGTGCACTTTCATATGTTTGCGGAGCGAGGATGGGTGGGTGTAGGACTTATCGCAGCCGGAGACGCGACAGTTATATGGTTTGTCTGATGTGTGGACGTGAGAATGTTTCTTCCGGTCGGAGCTGTTGGCGAATCGACGGTCACAGCCTTCGTACTCGCATTTGAAGGGTTTTTCACCTGGAAGAAATCATGCAAGTTAATAAAATATACTTCAATATATAATTACTAGTTTCACTGAAATAATTAAGCGTTCGTTTTACTGGGTTCAGTAGATTTAGTTATTTGAATAGGTATATTGAGACCAGCATTATTTTATCAGGTTCTATTGACAACTCTAGCGCTCGAATACGCCAACTAGCGGTAAAAAAATAACTACTCGGTATGGGACTGTTTCATTTATTGTGCATATTTGTATGGTAAACATACGTATTTCTATAACGTTAATTTTAATTTTTTTCTATGAAACACCTAAAAGAAGAAAATCTAATACGAACTGTTGCTTTTAAGGATGCAAATCGCTCTGAACTTACGATAAAAAGAATCATCCTCAGTTAATAATTTGTAATACATGTTCCGGCATCAATTCTTTAACTCAAACATTACACTGCTAATTTCATACATTAATAAATTATCGTAGCAGTGGTCAATAAGTGATTTAAATTTAGATTTTAATTCGTCAGTTAAATTATGTTCTTGTAATTTTGTATGCCGGCCAAATGTAATTCGGAATCTTCAGAATATGAAATTAGTATAATTTTGTATTGAGTAAATATTCGATGTTTACATTTTTTAAGTTTAAATTTTTGATAGTTGAATACCTATCCCCATATTTAATATGTATTTTGTAACTACAAATCATTTATCTATGCGAAAATAATATTATTCAAGCAAAAAGTAAATGATCATGAGAAAAAAATCTGTTTTTATTTTCTAATACTGCGCAAGTTATTCAGAATTAAAAAAATATATATACAATTTTCCTACGAATGTGTAGACGTCCAAGATTTTAAACAAATGCTCAATACTTAATTCCATCGTCAAAATTCATAATCAAACATTTAAAAACTGTGAACATTTATTAATAAGCAATAACCAAGAATTTTAAAAAAATGTAAAAATTGTATTTCGATATCTGTTAGTTATAGAATAATGGTTGTGGTCAAAGCTTTGGTTTTTGGTTTGATTTCAGGATGAAATATATTACGGGTAGCAAGTTCCAAGTATCTAAGAAGTTGGAAGAAGGTAAAGAAGAAGCATGTCGCTCCGAAATCTCAGGTAAAAGTCACATAAATATAAAACAGTTGGTCGAGTTCTTCAGATGTCAAAGTCAATGCCCACTTGCCGGCAGCAGAAAGAAGTAAAAAAACTGTAGTAAATTATCTTTTTATATGTTTTTGTTAGTCTCAGGTCGGTTGCTGGCTCCATTATTCACAAATTTGGAAAGAATTCTATGAGGCGGACACAAATTGATGAACGGGGCTCTCGTCTACGTTCTCGGTAGTCTTAAGGACACTATTTAAAAACCTATTCTTTATAGAATTCTCTCAGCGCTTTGTCTAACTGCTAACTAATTTATGGATTTTTTAAAGTGCACTGAATTTTAAATGGGCCACGCATCTTTTTCCATAACTGTAGACGATTCATCCCGTAGTAAATCTTTCACTTTTTATATCCAATATTTGTCAACAGTTTTTTGGAGAGTCACGAATTCTCATACCACTAAATAACAGAATGATTTAATACCTTCAATTAACTACCAACATATTTACAAATACAGCAAGTTAAATTATTGAAGAACAATCGACAAGTTTTTGAAACGCAATGAAAAATAAGAAATATCTCATTCTAAATATTCACATCTATCCAAGGCTCAAAATTTACCTAACGGAACGGTGTTCCGGTTCTCGAAATTATTACAAATATTGTTCCAGATTATGGAATTATTCATGTCTCGTTTAATTTTTAAGATATAGCCCCGGGAAAGTACAAAATCTGATGAAGTAAAATTTGGGAAAAAAATCTATATCTTAAAAACTAAACAAGATATGAAAATGCGCACAACGGCATTGAATTCCCCATGTTCGAATTGATTTATAAACAAATTTTTAGCGAATTTTATTTTCTGAAAATTTCTTAAGGGTTACCCCTTAGATTTTTTTCGATTTTAGGCTATTTTCAGACTGTTAGCTCTAAAATTCTTCCTCGTACGAATATTGTAACAAAAAAATACTAACATATGTATTTTGACCCGCTGAATCCAATGGTAAAATCCCCAAGTGCATATGTCTTCTAGTTTTTGAGATATTGTTCAAAAACTGCGCGATGAGAAAATTTTGGTGAAAACTTTTTTAAAAATAAAAAATGCTGAAAATTTGTTTACAAGTTAATTGGAGCACGAGAAATTCAATGCCGTTGAGCGCATCTTTATATATTGTTTAGTTTTTCAGATATAGTCTCGGGAAAGTCGAAAATACGATAAAGTATTTTTTTTTGGTAAATTGAACATTTCCGGAGGCTATATCTCAAAAACTAAACAAGATATGAAAATGCGCTCAACGGGATTGAATTCCTTGGGTCCGAATTGACTTATAAACAAATTTTTAGCGAATTTTATTTTTTGAAAATTTCTTAAGGGGTACCCCTTAGATTTTTTTCGATTTTAGGCTATTTTCAGACAGTTTGTTCTAAAACTCTTCCTCGTACGAATATTGTAACGAAAATTTACATACATATGTAGTTTGACCCACTGAATTCAATGGTAAAATCCCCAAGTGTATATGTCTTCTACTTTTTGAAATGTTGTTCGAAAACTACGCGATGAGAAAATTTTGGTGAAAACTTTTTGAAAAATTAAAAATGCAGAAAATTTGTTTACAAGTCAATTGAAGCACGAGAAATTCAATGCCGTTGAGCGCATCTTCATATCTTCTTTAGTTTTTGAGATATATCCTCGGAAAAGTCAAAAATATGATGAGGTAAATTTATTTTGGAAAACTGAACTTTTCCGGAGGCTATATCTTAAAAACTAAACAAGAAGATGCGCTCAACAGCATTCATTTCCTCGTGTCCGAATTGACTTATAAGCAAATTTTTAGCGCAGTCCAAACTATTCGTTCATTATTATTATCTCACTATTCGATCTTATTAACTATTTGAATATTCAAACTATTCGGACTATTTGGTTATTCAGATATTCGATCAGTTCAGATATCCGATAGTTTAAATATCCGAATAGTCAAAACCGAATATCCGTTATATAAATATCCAAATATTCGAAAATCCGAATAAAATCAACATCCTTAGAATCAAATGTTTCGGTAGTTAAAGTATCATTTTACAAACTCTTGGCCTACTTTAGAAAACCAGCCAATAGTTAACCTTATTTACCCCTTACCCCTGTGACAAACTCGTCAAAGTCTACCATAATACACGCACACATCCAGCCAACAAAACAGTTTACACACACACACGAACGCAAACAGTGCGATCGTTGTGCGTTTGTCGAGTGCGGCTGAACCTTTCTGAATTTCAGTTCTGTGGGACGTGGAAGCAACGTGTGCCTGGTTCACAATGGCTGTTCATTACACCCATAGATCTTCTTTTATATGGAGTGTCACTCACATCGTTAATCATGATTATTCGCAGAAGTTTTGGGGAGGTTTTCAATTTCTCAAATTTGCGAATGATTTTCACGATTTGCTTTGAATTTTGTTTCCGCTTCTTATAGATGCGATATTGACAGCGAGATATTTGGAATTTGACTGATCTGTTTTTAATATCAGCTAAGATCACGTTTTCAATCCGATTAAACTTGACATTGCAAATATTTTACCGTCGAATTTGACCTACAAATGTTTGAAAACTCTTCTTGCCTTTACCATTATTTTTGTTCACTTTAGGACTGGTTTTGCCATCTCTGGATAGAGTTACCAATATCTATTGGCAGGATAATTGAAATTGAAATAAATATCTTATCAGAAAATGGTATTCAGTATAATTATTATCATTTGTAATATGATTTTGAAGCAATATTTTTTAATATAGGATGTTCAATGGGATGGCTAGCTCAGTGGTATGAAGTCGGCCTGTGGATCCTGAGGCCCCTGGTTCGATTCCCACAGGCGAAAAATTTTCATAATTTGAAAAAGCTATCCCTGTGGCTCCTCCACCACTAACATGTTTGGGGGCCGTGATTTGACGACTGGTAACTGAACTGCACGCGCAAAATATATCACTTACCGAGATCTGCTTCAGCAGAGTTCCACACCCAGTAATGGGTAGAAGGCGTGATGATATATATATATATATATATATATGTTCAATTTCAATTGAATAGCTATCTCGAGAACTATAAGAGCTATAAGGTGGGTTAAATTGGCAAAAAAATTAATAATTAATTACAGTTCTAATCAGGCAGCGGAATGTTATATAGGTAACCATGGGACTGTGTTTATAGAATGGCGCTAATAGTCTTTATGTGAAGACATCCATTTTAGATAACTACAATATCGGCAATCATTGGTTACTAGATTGTTCCTGTAGTTGTCATTTGTATATATTTCAAATTTTTTAATCTGTCAAATACCCAATGAATTTTTATTTGTGAAATAATTTCATATAAATAATTTCATTAATTAATATCAACTTTTAACTGCACTGCTACTGGTAAGTAAGTGATCATATAATAAATAATATTTAAATGAGGAAGTCATAATATATTTTCAAGATCACAAGAGTTGGATAAAATTGCGATTGAAACAGTTCAAAATATAAATAAATTGTATACAGGAGAATATTTTAATAAATATTTATATTGTCATATGAATTTTTATTTTATGTAGTTTAAATAAATATAAAATAATAATAAAAATTGCAAACTGTCTAAATATGTATAACGGATTGCCTATATACATGACTTTAGTTAGACTTCCACTACTCAGATGGCGCAAAATACAGTCCCAGTGCGTAACATGTCAGTTTCTTATCTATAGTAGTATATTATGATCTGTGGTTCTAATTAAAGGACCTGTGGCTTGTAATAGAATCAGAATCATTGGGACGAAGTTGAAATGTTGAATATAAGCTAGATTATGGATAAATTGGCGTGATGATATATAATGGGGGTTGTACGCTCAGTGGTATCAAGTCGACCTGTGGTTCGATTCCCACAACCGACAATTTTCACCACATTAAAATTATCCTTGTGGCTCCTCCTTCACTAACATCTTTGGAGGCCGTGATTTGACGGTTGGTAACCACACTTCACGCGCATAAATATGTCACTTAACCAGATTTGCTCCGGCAGAGTGCCACACCCAGTCACGGGTAAAAAGGCGTGATGATATATTTATTTATTTTGTGTAATTTATCGGTTTATAAATGGTTGAAATAAATATTTGGAGATTACTTAACAGCTATTATTCTGAATTTCTGCTTGGATGGCTATAAATCCACGTTTTTCCGTTTGCTCACGCAACCATTATAACTAAATAAACGCAGTGATCTCCACAAATAAATCAGGTTTTATTTAGATGTATTTATCCCAACTAGACTCCCGTGAACAAAAAACAGAAAACTCGGATTATTCGAAGTCAAACAGACCGGATAAATCACTCCAGTTCACTAGCCTCGCCATCCTTGTTCCTTCGTATTTACCAGCACGCTCACAACAAGGACAGAAGGAGAGTATTCTGCTGGTGACAACGAGAAGAACAGAACGACATAATATATCTTACTTAAGCTGAGATGATCGGATTAAAAGAGGTTTCGTTTTGGTTCGGTTTCAATCCGTTATGTTCTGCGCATGCTCTGAGCTCGACAGTTAATTATATGTTAAGTTGGTAACACTGCGTTTGAGCAGGCAGATGTAACTCGTGAGAAAAAGAGCGTAAACGACTGACAATCGGACTGATCGTTATTTTGTTTATAGTTTTGTTTGATATATGTCTTTGAATACCTATACCAAGTTTTGAAATTAGTGAATGGCATCGTTTATCTTAATACGTTTTAGAGAATTACACCTTTAGTACTAGGAGAAATTTATTCCACAGATAAGGAACATAGGGTACTATAGTCTGTTTCATCGTAATTTTATAGTTCAGAGCGCTGCGATCGGCGACCAATTTACACAACAACAACTTATTATAATACTAATTTACGAGACTAGTAAGTAAAATTAGTCTTTACGTCAGGAACAAGACGGAGTTAAAACGCGTGCGTTGGGAATATTTTAAACTCGCAAAATGTTTAATCCATTACCCATAACATTAAAGTTATTAACATATATGACATCCTTAAATACTGACAAAGCCATTATTTTATTGAGCTAACCATGGCAACCACAGTAAACAGTGCGCAAAGCTAATTTTTCTATTCTCATATTTACCAATAAAAGTATAAAACAGACCATGCCCATGGTTTGCTTGATTGTTAATTTTTCATTTTTTTACATTCAAAGGTGACATTCATTTTAATAATTTTGGATATTGGATTTGGTCGTAGAAAAAACTGTATGCAACTCGTGTATAATGGCTATTAATAAACTCGTATGCATTTCTGTTCGTGTATTTATTAGCTACCATTATATACTTGTTGCATAATATACTATTAACCATTCGTTGCTGAGCAACCCGTGATGTATGAAATCTTATTATTAAACAGTCTTTTACGAACTAAAAACAGTCAACTAAAATGCAATTTTACACACGGTAGTAGACAAAGTTTTTATCACAAAATTGAATAAAACCTTGAAAACGATGCCAGTGGACTGACACGAACAGACAAATATAAATAAATGTCACTGTCATAGTCACTACTCCACTTTTTGTTACATTGTACATCCGCGGCCAAAATTAGCCAATTACCGACGCGGAAATTTAAACACTATGAAATTTCGAATGAGACCAAGTATAGAGATGTTTAAGTTTCAAAGAGATGTTAATAAATATTTGCGATCATCCTCTTGCTATTGATATTTCGTCATTTCGTCAGCAAGTACTTGACTCCAAACCGGAAACAACCCCAAAAGTAGGAGGGTATGTTTATCTCCTAACACAAAGACATCTCGCAACAAGTTCCCCTTCCGTCTGTGCCGCGGGGTAGTGTGTATTTATTTATATTTATACTTCAGGGGTATAAAGTGGCAGTTGTGCAACAATGGAAGTCTGCACGGCCATGTTAGCCAACTAAGCGGCGAGCGAATGCAAGCAGGGCTGCCAACACAATGGCCCAAACCTAAAATAAAATATAAAACTTGTCACGCCGAACAACGAGTTGATAAATAGCGGGGGGATGGAATTATGTGCCCCGGTTCATCTCAAGGGTCACAGAATAAAGAATTCCGACCAGATTGCTCTGCAAATATATCAGCCAGATATCGAAGAAATGCATTCCTTACTTTGAGGTTATGCAAGTTTGTCCAGAATTTCCAGAAATTCCAGGCTGGTAGACGACACCTTATATAGGTATTTATTTTATAGTTATGATTAGAATAATTATGGAAATCTGCCAATTATTACAATTTATTGTGGATCTAGTATGAAATTCCCAATGCCTTGAGGAATAGAAGCATGTAGACCAGAAGTAAATCACTAAATCAGAGTGGCTGGGTCAGCGACGGTTGAGCGGGGTAGAGGTGAGAGGTCAAGGGTCCCCCGCCCCCGCAAGCACGCGTGGAATGCGCGCCCCGCAGCCATTGTTCACAGGCTGTCACTCGGGACCTGCTCTACCACCGTTCGTTTCTTCAGCCCAAGCACAGCACAAGCTCTCTGCATCTTTACGAGCTCAACACCAAGAAAAACAAGACAACATCGCTGCGATCGGAGGTAATTAGTTGGCTGTGAATCCCTCCCCACCATGCCAGCGAGCACATATCGTTGTTGCTCACTTGTTTTGGGCTCAAATTTGAAATGTACGACGTCGCGTGCTACGGGAATTTTGTTGGATTCTTCACATTCCTCAGAAGAAGAACACAGAGGCGTAGAATTATATAGAAAGAATTACTTTGCATGTACAAATCCATAACAGGCAGATTCATAAAGCGGATTAGCGCTAACACCATTTTTTATTTCATTTTTAACTCTCTTTTCAATGTACGAAACAAGTTTATTTCAACTTGAGATAAAAAGAGAATTAATTAGCATCAAATTTAGTTCATTTCTTTAATATGTTTTAATTTGAAACAGAGTTATAGATAATATTAAAAACGGTGTTAGCGCTAATCCGTTTTATGAATCTGCCTGTAAGTTATTTAGAAACAAAATAAATAAATACCAGGCAACTATAAATATAAATGATTAACAAAGATTTTTGAGTTAGCTACCCTGTTTAATTGGCAAGTCCCGGCACTGTCAATATGACATCTCTTGATTAATTTTTTAGGTTAAAGTTTTCTCAATTTGAAGTTATTTTAAAAAAACACATTTTATAAATAAAAGTGAAATAAAGTTTAACAATGACAAGAATTAAATTACAATTTTATTTTATATGACAATCAGGGATACCAACAAAAAAATTTAACATAAATAGGTAAGAAACAATTTCTAATATTTATAGTCATCCGGTACATTATCACGCCTTTTACCCATTACTGAGGATGTCAACAGTTAGAAATGGTCCAATCTGCTCAACAAATACAAAAATAGTGACAACGTTACAAACTGTAAATTATGAGAGCTTTACAATTTAAGGCAAAAGTGCAGTATCAATGACCAATTTTAAAAAAAATTATTTTAAGTTAGTAAAATTTTGTGAATTTCAAAACTGCCTAAAAATTACTAAATAAACCAGTGCTTCAAAACTGTTATTTGAAAAACATTTTCTAGCTTCAAACCTCAAACATAATGTAATCTACAATTATCAGGAAATACAAAATAATTCTTTCTAACCTAACTAAACCTTATCGCAGTCTTTGCCATTTTCATACATTCATGACATTTATACTCCTTTGCGATGAGCTTCAAATCTCTGAAAAAGTTTTAGGATCACTGATAAGTAAATGTCATTATAGTGGTGGGGGAAATTTTAAAAATTGGTCAGTGATACTGCATTTTAGCCCAATTTAATAAGCAACCACAATCTCTAAAATAAAAGTTTTCCAATGAAACCGTGAAAATGTTCTGTACGCCACTGGTGTGAAGAATGTAATGGGGTTCGTATGTGGCTCGTATATAAGGGTAACGTAGAATTTGATTTGTATTAATGTTATTTGGTGTGACACGCGTCTGTTGGTCAACGGAAAGATTTTTATCAGTTTTTTATGCTTGAAATATTTTGAGATAAAGTGATTATTATATTTGCAAGGAATGCCATTTAGAAAATGTAATATGATTATAATTTACTCCGAACACTGCACGGTACGTTTTTCATCATAATTCATATTTTATTTATTACAATTTTTGCTAATTACCAACATAGCTTGAAGCTTAATTAATTTTTGAATAACCGAGCAAATAAATTAAAATATTGTCAACGGCCATGGCTGCACTCGTTGGAACTGATCTAAGCGACAACGCGAGTTAAGTAACGTTGCGCGCGGGTGTACTTGGATGGGTGACCGTCCAGAGAAAACTCGCGTTGCTGTTGATCATAATACCTAAAACGCAGATCAGGGCGTAATGACGGCATATGACCTAAGTAGTTGGTCCGCCAAAGAAGCCACAAAAAGAAAAATATATATGCAGTAAATAAAAACTGTAACCGATCTAATAAAAAAACTATAAAAGTTTATCAAGTACACATCTAAATTTAAATAATATAAGCATATAAAGAAAACAAACACAGGTAAATAGTGACACACGACAACGACACATACATACGGACAGACAAGAGACAAACACGCATTCTATTCAAGTAATCTGTCCCATTCATCAGTCGCCGGTCGCCGGATTCGGACCAGGGACCCGGATCGCTGTTACCCGAGGTGTAATTGGATCCGGGCAGCTACTAGCGACACGGCTACCGACAGGACAGGACTGTGAATATGGTATAAATACCGACACTTGACTCAAAATTCACTGGACATTTATTATTTACTATTTACGCCTTCAGAACAAGTAAATATATTTTGCTGATTTTTTATTTATACCTCAATATTTGTGATTTAATTAGTTACTAACATCCGTATTCATAAAACTCTTTGATTAATTGTTTGTAATTATACTAAGTAATTAAGTACTTATTGTAGAAAGTAATCTATTATCGCTCGCGCATTGTCCTGTTCCCTTCTTTTATGTAGCTGCGAAATTTCCTGTTTTAATTATCTAGTGCTTTTCGTATGTCACAATAAGGTAAATTATGATAAATAAAATATAGTCCCTTGTCTTAATCATTATCTGTTACTTATCAATAAATTAATAACAAACAGTATTTTTCATGATTATTCTATAGATTACCTCTATTTCGGAATTCTGTGACCAAAATCATGTATTCTATGATTACTATTTGACTTTTATGCTTTTCGCTTTCGTAGGTGAACTGTGTATTTCACCACATTAAAATTACACTCTGTGGATCCCTCTCAATTAACATTTTTGAGAGCTGTGATTTGACGGCTGGTCACGTGCATAAATATATCACTTTACAAGATCTGCTTCGGCAGACGTGATGATATATTTATTTATATTTTATTTTACCGAGCTGTCAATATAAAAATATTACTTTTTAACCACACTTTTATGAAGTTTTTTATAACTACGTATATAAATAAGTCAAATATATGAAAATAATATACAAATATTAGAGTAAATTGTTCTGGTAAAAGAATACCAAAATTCAGATACCTAATTTAGAAATAATAATGAAAAAGAAATTTTCATTGTCATATTGATATAAAAAAGAAAATTTTTAGACGAACTTACTAGCCAATCACATTCGTTCATTTGTAATCACGTGTGTGAAACTAACCAATCAAAATATCATTACTCTGAATAGCTGTATTACATTTGCCACAATGGTTCACTTAAATCAGTTCAGATAAATTTGACAACATGACTAAATAAATTGAATGAAGCAAACTGATGCATTTATTGCGATGAATTACTTCAAAGTAAATTAGAATCAGTTATTCTAGTACTGGAAATGCAGGCAGTGAAATAAATAAATGAATTGGTTCAGTAAATGTAAGTTATATCTGATCCAAATGGCTAATGTCTTGGAAAAATTATCACTTGCTTGTTGCTAGGCAACAAACAGTTTTTGATATTTAACAAAATAATATAAAAAGTCAAATAATATTTTTTGTTTCTTTAGCAGTTAAGTACTAAATATTAAAGTAGGTAGGTACTTTAAAATGGTTCGTGAACTAGAAAGTCTTAAAATTCAAAGAAATTCGTTACTATATCACACATTTATATCTGAGTTCAAAGTAGCCATATCTGTAGATCTCATAATTTGACAGCTGATAAATGCATTAATATGGAATGGATAAAATGGCATGACGCTGTATTTATTTATATTCATATATGTACTTACTACTAAGTACGGTGCTGGAATATTTAGGAAAACATAGACTACAATCTAAACTCAGATGTCCAACTAGTCTCCAAAATATTCAGTTTGATTCTTCCCAAAAAATATGGATTAAAAGTGCGGAATATTTCTCTGAGCGACTGTGGCCGTTGTCTCCGCTTTTAAAAAATATATGTGTGTGCCATTGTAGGTATATTAAGTATAGATGTTTAGATTGTTATCGAAACGAAAGAATTTGAAATTAAGACTGTTATATCCTCGTAAGGCCCGTATACACTGAATTTATTTTATGATGTTTGGCCCGGGGCTTCCGAAATGAAGAAGTTAATAAAATTATATGCGAATGAAAAAAGTATTGGACACGTCAAACCGTAAATAAGATTCCAAATAAAAACAAAACTGTATGAGAAGAAAAAAGTTAAAAATTACGAGTTGGTCAAATAATAAACTATTTATTATTTTTTGTTATCGAGTTATCGTTGCTTGGTGTTTTTCTAAAAATGTGAAAATGGCGTGATAAAATCCTTGTGATTAATTATGTTGATTTAGTTTTAAAACTGCCAAAAATGCACGATTAATCTCAAAGACATTAATCAAAATTAATCGAGGAATTATTTAAATAATTTGGAATTCCGTGTTGTGAAAAACGACGATCGCGTTCTATAATGTGACAGTTCATTTGTCGTGTCGCCCCAGCCACCCAAGATGCATTGTTTACTAATTTCTTGCGCGTGGAAAAACGAACGTTCGAACACGTTATGTACGCACCGACCTGGCGTTAATTAGCTGCACGTTGGAGCTGTTTATAATAACAATGCGACACCCTGGCACCCGCCAAAACACGGACATTTGAAATTTAAATGCACTTCACACGCAACCTGCACGCCTGCATCCAGAAACTCAACACAGAATGCTCTCCGTTCTTTCCGAGAGAAGAACACAGAATTTTACTACTCGCATCATTTAAAATAAGGTTTACATTTCACTGGAAACAGTAGTTTGATTTTGCATACTAGTGCTTCAAAGTAATTGAAAAAGCACTCATTTTTATGGTGCCTAAATTTTGACTATTAAAAAGCTACTTGTACTTACATACACACATTTCAAGGAATTTATAAAAGAAATAGAGACACTAGCTTATAACGCCATCAATCAGACATATTTTAACAAGCTTTACGAGAAAAAAATAAACAATTTGTTTTTAAATAACAAATGTCAATTCATGACATACTAAACTGTCAATATAAATTCAAGTTTCAAATTTAATAACTTTTCTCACTATCGGTTATACAATTTTTGCTTGTTACAAAAAGCATTATAGAAAACTCGTGCACGAAGATGTCATTTCCACCTTTCGCGAAAATTAAAGCATTCGCTTCGCTCATGTACACAGTATGTCTTCGCGCACTTGTTACGTAACTTCGAGCAAATTCTCTTAACCAACGGATCCATTTAAATTAAATTTGAGATTATTCCAATTATTATATATGGGATGGCTAGCTCAGTGGTATGAAGTCGGCCTGTGGATCGTGAGAACCCTGGTTCAATTCCCACAGGTGACAAACAATTTTCATAATTTCAAAAACTACCCCTGTGGCTCCTCCACTACTAACATCTTTGGGGACCGGGATTTGACGACTGATAACCGCATTTCATGCGCAAAATATATCACTTACCGAGATCTGCTTCGACAGAGTGCCACACCCAGTAATGAGTAAAAGGCGTGATGATATATTTATTTATTTTATTTACCAATTATTATATTCTTTTTTGTCTAAAGCAGACATCCTATTGGCCGATATTATCAACCACATTTATTTCTTAAATCTAGTTTCGGAAGATAACAGCGAATCACTAATTAAAAATTAACATTGCTGTGAAAATTTAAACTGTGATTAATGATAAATACATATTTAAAAATTTTATAATTACGGCCGTATGACCATCAGGAAAGTTTAGTATCGAATGGATATATGTTATTAGTTTATGTCTACTAATTTCAAATGATAAAATTCCAGAAAATTCAAGGATTTCAAAGTACATATTACAAAAAAATCCAGACAGTTTCATAAAATAACTAACAAAATTTGTAAAAATATATCTATAAATAAAAAGATAGAATAGCCGCAAACTTTCAAACATCAATTTTATTCCAAAATATAAGAAAACCTTTTGTTTAATGGTAAATATTTTTTTTCCATTCAAGGATATTCAAGGATTTCAAGGTATGTTTTTAAATTTCAGGCGTTTTCCAGGTTTCCCTGAAATTGTAGGTCGATAGACACCATGTTGATGGTTCGGTAATAATGAATGATCGAGTTACATAATCGAGATGAAAGATTTTGTTTGATTGTGACGTCAAACGTAAAGCAGTAACAATTAATTAAAAAGGAAATTTATCAGAAAACAGATACTGCCGCCCTTTCTCCAGAAATAAATTCCAAGCAATGACAAAACAAACGAACAATTACGTGTACAAAGTTCAGCTACCTCAGACCTTTTACTTTCAATACCAACAATAACAATTCCGCAAATAGTAGTACAGTCCGCAACCGATATAACTTTCATCTTCAGCAGCAGCCATATTTAAACCGAACGCAAGCAAACAAAAACGAATCGTGAACAAGTGACAGGCGATAGCGAAAAGCTCAAGTCATTCCGATGGCGCTGCTGACGAAACGAAACTAATTTAAATCCTTCGGGACAAGATGTCTGTGCGTCTGTAAGTTTGTTTGTAGCTAGGTGATGTTTTTGACTAATCCGAATTGTTATTCGTTATGGCTGACTACCCAACCAAGAATGATAAAGTAGGTTTTTTTATACAGCGACTTGTCAAAATTTTAAAATAAGGTTTCGAAGATTTTATCCTTACTGATGATGCATCTACTTTACACTTCAATATTTGTTAGTAATTATTACTAAGTTAAACACTTTTATCCATTCCTGGGCTAGTCAGTTCTGCATTTGCAGATCTCTACAGATAACTTATTACATGAAGAACGATTACCAGTAGTCAATTTATGACACCCAGCTGTTATTTTGCTGAATTTATGCAGAAACTAAATATTTACAAAATTAAAAAGTAAATAAAAAAAATAAATTTTTCCATTTACTTGAATATGACATTATTATGTTAACTTTTTCAATAGTAAAAGAACGCTATTTCAAGACTATTTATGTTACTATAGATATGTCATGCTTTTTTGGTCTAGGACCAAAAATAACTTTTGTCATGGTGATAATAGTTATTTATGTATCAAGGGTGAAAACAGGCGTTTCTGGCCCATGGCATGATTATTAGCACGAAGCGCAAAGCGCCGAGAGCTAATAACATGCTAAGGATCAGAAACGCTAATTTCACCCGTAGTACAGACAATATTCTATGCACACCAAAATTACAGTTAATTATACGTTCAAAAGATTAAAATATGTACTAACATACTTATGTCAAAATGACAGTTTATAAAATCAAGTATTCACAATAAAGAAAAATTGCCATTCTATTTATGTATCCATAGGAATTATTTTTTTATGACCCATGGGCCAAAAAGAAGTGTTTAAGCTTTTTAGGGCTAAAATACATGAATTTCGGCCCGGTTGTGTATAAAATAATTTTTCCAATTTGTTTCATTTTAATTTGTATAAAACTGCGAAATTTTCCAAATAAATCTCTAAAAAAATAATATCTTTTAATCGGACTACGCGTCGTCCTGTAACCTTTATTACTCGACCCGAAAACTTGTCTTTTTACTCCTAATGAAACAAATTACTATTTTTTATTTTATTTTATTTTTTTATTTTATTTTTTTATTTGATTTTTTTATTTTATTTTTTTATTTTTTATTTTATTTTTTATTTTATTTTTTATTTTATTTTATATTTTATTTTTTATTTTATTTTTGTTACTCTGCACAACAGGAAATAAATCCTAATTACAGTACAGGGGGCCTACAGCTTATAGTGGAATCCGAACCACTCCGACACAATCGTATTTTATGAATATAAGTAGAAGTCAGTGAGATTTGAACGCATGACCTCTTGCTTGCTAATTAAGAAACGCAAGTTTTACCTCGCTTTTATCCACTGGGCTACGATTGCCTGTATTATGTACTCTTAATTTAATTGAATAAAACCAACATTAAATGGAGTTAATTTTTATGTACTGAAAAGTTGATAATAAAAATAGAATAAAAGCAAATAAGTAGGAAATGGCAGTGTTAATAAATTATTTACGAAAATATAGGAACGTTTTTTTGAAATGATTGATTTCACTACATCATTTATCATTTGTCAGCAAGAATGACAATGCTAAAACTGAATACGCTAAACTGTAATGAAAGTATAATGAATACAAAATTTATTCATTACTATAATATGAAAGCTTTATTTTTACAATAAATCATAAAATAAACATTATAAAACTTCTGTAAATATTTAAAAGTTCGCAGTAAAAAAACGCTACAACTCACCGCCTACTCTACAGTTCCCGAAAATTATTGCACCAAAATAAAGTCAAAACGAGCACGTATATTAAAAATTCGCAGAATCCGAGAACGAGTGCCATTAATATAACTCGATGCAAGCAAAAGTGAACTTTATTTCAATGTACATACAGCTTACTTCGTCGAATAGCAGCGAATGTTGAATATATGAACGCGATAAAGTGTCCACGGTCGAAGACTGACTGTATCGCGATGTTCATATCTACGCCATGGCAAACTGCGAACTGAACGATGAGAAGAAAAAAGAAAATTATACGTTATAATATTTTTTTTTAATAATTTGTGTTGGCAATCGATTATTATTATACTGAATACAGTTTAATAATGGAAGCTATTGTTAAACTGTTTTTGGTAACTTTTTATTTTGTAATATTGGCACTTCTAGGCAGGCACTCGTTAAATGTCATTTCAAAATTATAACCTCAAATATTTTAAAATATTCTGTTATAACAATTTGAAAGAATTTTTAACTTCAAATAAACATAAATAAAAAATATATCATCACGCTTTTTACCCATTACTGGGTGTGGCACTCTGCCGAAGCAAATCTCGGTAAGTGATATATTTATGCGTATGAAATGTGGTTACCAGGCGTCAAATCACGGCCCTCAAAGATGTTAGTGGAGGGGGAGCCACAAGGGTAATTTTTAATTTAGTGAAAATGTTTGTCGGCTGTAGGAATCGAACCAGGGTTCTCAGGATTCACAAGCCGACTCGATACCACTGAGCCATTACCCCATAAACATTTCATAATATTATTATTAAGAAAACACAATAAAAAGGTAAATTTAAAATCTATACACATGTCAGGTAAAAAGAAAAAATGTGAAAATTTTTGGTGCCTTAAAATTTCCAATATTTTCTTCTAGACTTAGTTGTGAAACATCAAAATTATTTCGGCAGCATTACCACATGTTAGAAAATCTCTAGATTCAATAATATTAATAAAAAAGAAAAAAAATAAGAATCAGTTCCACATCGCAATTGATATTTTGTCCTTGTATTCAATATTATTGCAATTAAAATTGCAAAATTTCGATTAAACAAATGACGCAAATTAAAAAAAAAGATGTATATTATACTCGTTTTATAAGATATATTATCATACAAAACTCGTATAATAACATACTATTTTTTTCTTCTTTTTGAGGGAAAGAATAAATAAGCTCTGAGGTAATAAAGATTAGGGAAATTAATTATTTAGTTTTACTGTAGTTTTAGTTAGATGAGAAATTTGGTAGTATAATGAAGATTAAATTAACAGCTAATTATTTTAATGGATTTCAGAGTGTTAAGTAATTTGGGAATTAAAGAAGCGTAATTTTATTTACTTCTTTGTAAAAAATTACATAAATAATACAGACGCGGTTCTAAATAAATAATGTCCTATGAAAACGGATGTTACCAGATTTAAATCTTAGTATCCCTAAAAATTACGAGCAGAAGTAACATGCCATTGAAGCGTTGGCTTAACAAGCGAGAGTTCCTAGGTTTAAACTTCACTCTGCCGTAGCAGGTCTCGGTATATCATATATCTTGCGCGGAAAGTGCGATTACCAGCCGTCAGATCACAGCCCTCAAAGATTTTAAGGTTGGAAGAGCCACAGGGGTAATTTTAATGTAGTGGAAATCGTTTATCGGCTGTGGGAATCGAATCAAATCCACAGGCTGATTTGATACCACTGAACCACCTATCCCATCTAGTGACATATGACAAACTGAACTATTAAGAGCATTTAATATTATTACGGGGTGGCTAGCTCAATGGTATGAAGTCGGCCTGTGGATCCTGAGAACCCTGGTTCGATTCCCACATGCGACAATTTTCATAATTTCAAAAACTACCCCTGTGGCTCCTCCACCACTAACATCTTTGGGGGCCGTGATTTGACGACTGGTAACCGCACTTCACGCGCTAAATATATCACTTACCGAGATGTGCTTCGGAAGAGTGCCACATTCAGTAATGGATAGAAGGCGTGATGATATATTTATAATTTTTAATATTATTTATTCTGAATTGTGTAATGGCGTGCAAAATTGAATTAGTCAAATATATGCGATTAGGAATACCTTAAAATTGTAGGTCTATTGAATACAGTTATTTAATAACTTTCACTCCTTATATTTAAATTTGTGCGACATTGGAAATAATTTCCTGTTTTACAAGTCCAAATAAATGAATAAAATAATATGGGTTCCAGTTGAAATACAGCGTAAAAAACTCCCCAATAAGCAGTGACCCATTCCTAATGTAAATCTATCTAGTCATCAAATAATAGGCGGCCATGAAAAACAAGATGGCGCGCGATTAAACAGCGTAACATCTGCCACTTTCGCATCCACTCCCCATCGAACTCAGAAAAAAAACACAAAATAACAACTGCTAGCGCTCGGTGGCCGTGGCATCCTGGGCCGATTAAAGAGACGCGACGCACGGGACAAACCAGGACCGGCACCGGGACAGGAAGGGATAAGGGAAAGGGAACAGGGACAGTAATCCGCCATTATTCCGCGCCGTCGCCGGACGGCGGTTCCGTTACCATGACAATGACACAACAGAACAGCAGACAGTCAGCGTCGGAGAAGAGAAGAATCAGAATAGAAATCACCGGGGCAAATTGACGAAAATGAGGAATTGTACGACATTAGTCAACATGATAGAAGAACAAGAATATCATTGCATTCACAATTCGATGCTTTAACGCTTTGTTATAAATAAATACACAGCAATCAAATACTAAACAATTAAATATTGGATCTACAATAAACCAAGGGCGGATGCACGCAGGGGGACATAGGGGACCATGGCCCCTCCTTGAGCTTATTTTTTTTTTTAGTTTTTGATAAGTTTAATTTTTTTTTGTGTTTGATAACCCTTATAGAAATAAAATCGCTGAAAAACTTTGTATTACTCTGAAACAACTCTGAAAATCTTTCAAAATTTGGATTGCCAAACATTTTCCGAGTTTTTCAGACTGTTTAAGCTAAGAACAGAATACAAAATACATCCAAATATATATTCCACACAAAAATTACAGAATTGCTCGTCGGTATTATACGTTTTCCTTAAAAAAAAGAGCAAATCCCCCCCCCCCCAACCCCCTAAACATTTTCTTGTTAACAAATTATAGGTAGTTGTCAAATAATTATTTAATATTGTCAACGTGTCAAGTTAAATGTGTAGAAAAAATCGATTTAGTTCCAAATTAGATACAGAAATACATCAACAAATTTTGGAAACAACTTCCAAGAATACATTAGTAAATAATCAATCGATATGGAACCAGTGCAAAATCTTTTAAGTTGGATGAATCTAGGTCAACAGCTAAGTCAAAAAATAATCTGATTAAATATAACTCGAGAGTTTGACAAATTAGAAAATAATTCTCCAGTATCTTTCTCAAACTTGTTGCCATTTGGCAATAGCCACTCAAGCCCTACGGACTTTCGTAACTATTGTCTGGCAACAAGTTTTCGAAAGATCTGTCAAATTATTTTCAATTTATTATCACTCTCTTGTTATATTATTACTGAAAATTGTTTGCCAGCCCTGCAAATAGTCGTCGTCAACATACTTGCCTCATAGATGTTAATGCATGCATATTTTACAGATTTTCTTAAATTTATTCATTTTGCAAATAAAGTACAAATAAAAAGCAATCTCCATTTGATCAAAGCACCCGAGGATATACTTCCTGTTGGTTATCTTTAATTTATATTATTCCTGTCACTAATATTTCTTAAAAATAGAACCTATCACAATAGTTATAGACCCATACAATAAAAACAAAGAAAAACTGATATGTATGTAATTTGTTTTCCTGATGACCTCATTACAAAAGAAATAACTAAATAAGAATGATTTAGTTGAGCAAAGAAAGAACCACCATTTCCCATCTCTAAATTGACAAAAACCATTATAACAATACTTCTTTTTTAGAGTCCTTTATGAAAGCAAAAAACCCAGTATCACAAAACTGCGCATTGCGTACCATAAACGTCAGCAATGAATATCGCGAAAAAGATACTCTATATTACCCACAGTATCATCACATCCCTTGTGCGTAGGCTTTACATGAGCGGCGAAATAGGGGCAATCGGGGCACAAAGAACCAACCAGAAGGCGGACTGAAAAACCGCAGAGTTCTCAGAGTATCGAGTTACGCTTAAACGGGGGTACATTGCTTCTGGAGAAATAAAAACGATTTAGTCTTTGTTCAGAACTTCATATAGCAATTTGTTTGGGTTCTCACAATTATACACGAAATAACTGTTATTCCACATATCACTAGATATATCAGGATTATTCTTTTGATACAAAATACTGTTTGTTAGCAATTTAAAAAAACACAATCAATAGTATGAACTTTGACAACTATTTTAAAAATTAATATATCATCACGTTTTTTACCCATTACGGGGTGTAGCACAGAGGCAATTTTAATGGGTTTTTTTAATACACAGGTCGGCCCAATTCTACAAAGGTTTTAAATATTTTTGTGAGATGTAAAACAAATGAGCTCCACTTTGAGGTTCTATTTTGAACAAGATCAAAATCAAGATATGAGGGGTTTTATTATAAAATTGTTGCAGCACTATCAGTTTTTATAATGTTAAAATATGCAATAGTTAACCAATTACACCGACAAAAATATAAATAATGGGATGGCTAGCTCAGTGGTATGAAGTCGGCCTGTGGATCCTGAGAACCCTGGTACGATTCCCACAGGCGACAAACAATTTTCATAATTTCAAAAGCTACCCTTGTGGCTCTTCCACTACTAACATCTTTGGGGGCCGTGATTTGACGACTGGTAACCGCACTTCACGCACAAAATATATCACTTACCGAGATCTGCTGCGGCAGAGTGCCACACCCAGTAATGGGTAGAAGGCGTGATGATATATATATATATTTATTTATTTATTTAAAAATATAAATTTTAAACTTAATTCAAATTAATAAAAGCATATCGAATGTTTGGCAGCAATGCCAATGATTGCAAAACAAAAATTATTTAAACCAAGTTTCTGGAGCTGGCTAATATTCAATCAATTCCATACAACTTTGATTTGTTTTAAGGAGAAATGATAAGGTTCGATATGACATCTGGCAATATGAATTTGAACTACTCGAAATAATATTCATTCAATTTAGCTGTTTGTTACCAAGCCTTAAAAATAGTTTAAGGCCCGGTTGTATAAAACGTTGTCAGCTAATCACATTGTTAACTACGCGAAAAAGTTTAATTAGAATTAAATAAAAAATCGCGAAATGTCATAATTTTTACAATTCAATTTTTTTTTAATTATTTGCTATAGTTTTACTTTTTCTATTTAACTACCAATAAGCATTGAAATGCTGATATTAAGTAATTATAACATAAAAATCTGAAAATATATAAAATATGGTGATAGCCATCTTGGCCATTGTTAACAGTTAAAATGAATTTAACTAACGACATAGTTAACATTGCTTTATGCAAACGGGGCTAATAGTGTATAGAAGTATCAAATAATTCTAATAAAATCAAGATTATCAAAAAAATACCTGAGTAATTATGTCGAGATCAACTGCTTGTCAGACGAAAATACACATTTTACAAACTGTCAAGTTACAATCAAGAGAACTCTGGTTCGATTCCCACAGACGACAAACAATTTTCATAATTTCAAAAGCTACCCCTGTGGCTCTTCCACCACAACATCTTTGGAGGCCGTGATCTGCTTCGGCAGAGTGCCACACCCAGTAATGGGTAGAAGGCGTGATGATATATTTTTATTTTTTTATTTTTACAATCAAGTTAGTTTCTGTCTGGTTGACAATCCCCTTGATAGTGCTGTATGTAACTAAAAATTCAAAATGAGATCCTATAAATAATCAAGCACCACTACTCCCTCATGCTAAATTGCTCTTAAACACTTTTGGCTCGAAGGACCAATATGGCGTATTATAATCAAACACTTTAACAGACATGAACAATAAGGGTTGGCTGTCACATAATGCACACTCGACGATGTACTGAACTGCAACCCCTAACTCTGAGGGTGTTTAATATTTAGCTCCAGCTGATGGTGACTACATGCACACATGACACAAACGTGAACATCCGATGATCGTTTAGAAAATTAGAATTGGAATTAACTATGATTTCCAACAAACAAAATTCAGAAACAAATCTTACAAAAATAACAGAAAGAAGAAAAAATTAAGATAACATGGCATATTACAGTTAATAATGACTTTTCTGCAATAATGAAACAAGCGTTTCCATCCGATGATAGTTTAGAAAATTAGAAATTGAATTAACAACAATTTTCAGCAAACTAAATCTAAAAACAAATCTTACAAAAATAGCAGAAAGAATTAAAAAAATCAAGATAACATGGCATACTACAGTTGATGATGACTTCTCGGCATTAATGAAACAAGTGATAACATCCGATGATAATTTAGGAAATTATAATAATTATTTATGTATCAAGGATGAAAATAGGCGTTTCTGGCCTGTGGCATGATTATTAGCACGAAGCGCAAAACGCCGAGGACATATAACATGCACAGGATCAGAAACACTAATTTCACCCGTGGTACATACTATATTTTATGTACAACAAAATAACCTTTAATTATATGTTCAAAAGATGCAAATATGTACATAGGTTATATGTGAAATGACATTTTGTAAAATCAAGTATTCACAATAAACAAAAATTGAAAGAAGACACTACAAGCATAACGAAAATGATAGCATTCCTAAAGGAAACCCAATTATTTTCAAAAATATAAATATAAAAAGCAACAAACATAATGTAACAAATAAATGTAAACAAAATATATTGTACCGGGTGTTAATGACCAACGTTGTCGAAACACCAATGTAATATAATAAATATATATAAAAATTGTCATTTTATTTATGTATCCATAAAAATTATTTTTTATGGCCCTAGGGCTAAAAAGAAGTGTTTAAGTTCGCTTTTTAGGGTTAAAACACATGGATTTCGGCCCGGTTGTGCATAAATGGAATTAACGATTTCCAGCCAAACAAAAAAATCAGAAACAAATATCACAAAAATAGCAGAAAGAATAAAAAAATGTAAGATAGCATGGTATACTACAGATGATGAAGACTTCTCTGCATTAATGAAAGAAGCGTCAACATCCGATGATAGTTTAGGAAATAAGAAACGGAATTAACAACGATTTTCAGCAAACAAAATCAAGAAACAAATGTCAAAAAAATTGCAGAAAGAATAACAAAAATCAAGATAACATGGTATACAACAGTTGCTGATAACTTCTTTGCATTAATGAAACAAGCGTTAACATCTGAAGATAGTTAAGGAAATTAGAAATGGAATTAACAAAGAATTCAAGCAAACAAAATCTCTTAAAAATAGCAGAAAGAATAAAGAAAGTCAAGACAACATGGCATACTACGTTTCAAGTCCTGAAATAGACAGGCACATCGACAGTGTGCTGTTTCACATCGATCGTCCAGTGGCGTACTAGGGGGCTATGCAGTCGAAGTGTGAGAAAGAGAGGAGAGAGTAAACTAAGGAATGGTGCAGGATAAGACAACATGACATGTGTATTTGAATATGTCGCTCTGGTTGAACGTCTGTCACTTGTCACTCACGATTCGTGGCTTCGGTAACTTGATCCAAAAACAATATTATCTCAAGCGCTCGGAAACCACATGCATTGATGGTTATGTTTCGAAGAATTACCAACGAATTGGTTTAGATGTTACTCTACATTGCTAACAAGATTGTTATATGAATTCATTTTAATTTAACAGCATTCTAATCATGTACAACATAAAACTATTTCCAATTATAGTACAGTTCGATTCCCACAGCCGACAAACAATTTTCAACACATTAAAATTACTCATGTGGTTCTCCCTCCAGTAACATCTTTATGAACCGTGATTTGACGACTGGTAACCGCATTTATCACGCATAAATATATCACTTACCGAGATCTGTCACGGTAAAATGCTACTGACAGTAATGGGTAAAACGTGTGATGATATATTTATCTTATAAAGCAACTCGAACTATTCAAATATACTGGAATATCTCAATAAGAATGCGAACCTAGTGGCGAAATTTGTAACTACTGCAAAGGCGTACTTCCATGCGATTTGTATGCTGTTCTATAAGATGTGACTGTTTTAATATTGCTTTTTGTATTTATTTTAATTATTTTATGGAGTAATAGCTCAGTGGTATCGAGTCGGTCTGTGGATCCTAAGAACTCTGGTTCGATCCCCACAGCCGACAAACATTATCACAAATTTAAAATTACCCCTCTGGACCCCCACCACTTACATCTTTGGGGTCGTGATTTGACGGCTGGTAAGCGCACTTCATGCGCATAAATATATCACTTACCGAGTCCTGCTTTGGCACAGTGCCACACCCAGTTTTGGGTAGAAGGCGTGATGATATATTTATTGCTTTTTTTATATATTTTCGAAGAAAATTTAATTTAAATTTCATACCTATACTTTCTTGCTTCTGTAAATACAAATTAATTGTAATTATGTTATATACTCCATATGAAATAAAATAGTAAATGTGTAAAAACAGTTTTCAGAAACCGGCAAGAAAGTGCCTACTTTCCTGACCAATTTTAGTATGGAAAGTAGGTTTTTACAGAAACAGTCAAGTAAAGTACGTATCCAAGGCTACAACAAGAATAACAGTTTGGTAAAGTACAAAACTGTCTGGTAAAGATTTTACCTAACTGTTATTTTTGTTGTAATCTTGGATACAGTCTGCTGTCAGTACAATTCATATCAAAAAATGTAAAGATTTTGAATTATTTATAATTAAATATTGATTAAATTAAACGGTTTCAGAAAAAATAGTATCCTAACACGTCAGGAAAGTTTTTTGCTTGACTCATGCTGGGTTGCAAGAAAAAAATAAAGAGCTCTTTTGTTAAAGAACTGTTTATCTAGCAACAGTATCAATAGCGATTTTTTGAAATTTATTGAACCGTTAGTTGCTAATGAATCGATAAAACTTTCATGCAACCCAGCATCAGTAGAATAAAATACTCGGCCTGCGGCCTCGTATTTCAAACAACCGCTTCGTCAAGTAAAATATCACTTTCCTAACTTATTGTGTAATATACTATTATTTATACGTTATTGTGATATATGGAATTTTCTTTAAAAAAAAAGGAAATATTAAAAAGTAGAAAGTATTGTTGAGTAAAACCAGATCCCAAGAACTTTAGAGATATATGCCATCACCTTAACTAACGCGGTTATTTGTTGAAGACAGCAATCAATCAAATATTTATTCATCACATCAATCTCTTCCAAACATAGGTATTCTCACTTCGCCTCATCCAAATTCTGTGCTAACGTATTGGTTTTCTACTAGAAAGCTAACAAGCGTTATTGACATATATACCTAAACCTCTGGAAATATGTTACAAATAGCGAATCGAATGCTGGCCACCTTTCCGCTGTCCACAGTTGTGTATAAACACGGCATTAGGGCACTTCACGCACAACAGACTAGCGTAGGGCTTTCGACTCGGCTCGCGGTAACTTTTAGCACGGAGTCCGGACAATGCTGCTGAAATTCAACATCGGTAAACCGCGCCAAACGCACAAAACTCTGCCCCAAACATGGATTCTTCCCTGAATGAACATCCACAAGCGAATGCAGAACCGGATTGAGAACATATTCAAGAAGCTGTTTTTGACAGTTTCATAAAACTAATACACAATTAACCTACGAATACTAAGGGCCAAATTCACAGTCGTCACTCACACTCATCTCATCCTCACCTCACTCTCAAAAACTGTATTTCATTTGCCACTTGGTTCACTTAAATCAGTTCACATGACTAAATGAACTGAATTAAGCAAACTGATGCACTTATTGGGGTGAATTACTTCAAAGTAAATTAGAATCTGTAATTATAGTACTGGAAATAAACTGAGCGAAGTAATGCAGCGAAATAAATAAATGATTTGGTTCAGTAAATGTAAGTTAGATCTGATCCAAATGGCAAATGGAATACGTTTAAAATCGAAGTAACTAAGGCAACTAACTCAAGAATTTGCACAATTTGAGTTAGTTGCCTCAGTTACTTCGGTTTTAAGTGTGAGATGAGAATGAGGTGAGGGTGAGTCACGACTATGAATTTGACCCTACGACGCTAACAGTATACTTGCAATACTTCTTTGAAGAAATCTCTTTTTGTCTTATACTCTACTGAACCTGTTATTGACAGCATATAATTTATTAGGTTATGTCAAAATTTGATAGGAATTATCAGGTAATACGGATAACTGGACATTTATGTTCAATTGCACCAAGTTTACAATTTTTTTGGTGCAACTGGACATTAATAGTTTTAATTTTTAGGTTATAACATGTTACTTGCCGCGCTACTATGATTATAAATTTATAAAGTAGATGTCGCTGATATATTTGACATGAAGAAGAAAATTAATTAATCGAAGTCAAAGTACATTTTTATCTTAACATGTAAACGTAGTAAAGCGTATTCTACTTGCCGTTTGGATCAGATCTAACTTATACTTACTGAACCAGATCAGATATTTACTGAATTGTATTATTACGCGCACTTTATTTATAGTGCTAGATTTAATTAGTTGGATTCAACTTAGTAATCATCCCAATGAATGCATCAGTTCAGTTAATCATGTTGTCTAATTTAGCTGATCTGATTTAAGTGAACCAAGAAGGAAATTGAATATAGCTATTGTCGACTACTATGATTCTTCAATTGAATAACTTTTCTTTGTCGCAGTCATACGTTCCTTCAGTATTTTTAAAGAAAATCGCTTCAAATAAAAAACTATAAAAAATATAATTTCCTTCAATATTTTATTTCATGCGTTATAGCACAGAGAAAATAGATGTAGACTTTCTAACTAAATGTATTCAATTGGCAGCGCTTTTATCAATCAAATTTGTAGCTCTGGACGAGTCTAATATCGATTTAGTTCATGGACATCGAGTTAGGGCACTAATAGGAATTATAATTTCATAACACACTCTCAATTTTAAAAGGAATTAATCCACAATTAAAAATAAATTGTAAATACATAAGCCCAAATTGATTTTCCATGAGCTAATCAACGACATTAGCACTGCAATACGGACTCATCCAGAACTACAAATTTCATTGATAAAAAGCGTTGCCATTTATATACATGTAGTTAGACGTCCGTATATATTTTGTTTACGATTATAGGAACATTTTATAGTGAAAAAATAAAGTTACTTAAGCCCATAGTCATAACAATTCATTAACTTTAACATTGCGTTACAGAAATAATAATAATTTTAAAAAAAGAACACTCAATAATCTATTCGGTTGCATAATAGAACAATCATACTTTAACTAAGTTACATTCCAAAATGTAACGAGGCGGGATTCAGTTTAGGTTCATATTTTTCAGTCTATTAAATTAATTAATTAATTAATCTAATGCTGGGTTGCAAGAAAAAAATAGAGCTCTTTAGTTAAAGAATTGTTTATCTAGCAACAGTATCAATAGCGATTTTCTGAAATTTATTGAACCGTTAGTTGCTAATGAACCGATAAAACTTTCATGCAACCCACCATTATTGTTTTATAAATGTATTTATACTTTAAGATCAGTTCCAGACAGCATCTATTTTGGTTCAAGTCTAAACCCGTTAGAAAGAGAAATAAAATATATAAAATAGTAAAAAGTTGAAGTAGAAAGCTAGTAGAGTAGGAAGAAAATAATTTATGATGTCTAGGATTTGTAGAAATTACATAATAAATGAAAACAATCCATCAAGTTTTAATTCCAGAAATGCTCGTAAACCACAAATCATAATAACCTGAGCGCTATTACCAGGAAGACGCTCCCAAATCTAATTCATTAAACAATTAAATCCAGTCCGACTCTGTCACGCAACCCCTGAAGCCTCCCTGCCCGCTAAACCAGTAGTAACCAAACAATTGTTTGTTGTAATTTTCAATGGGAGAAAAAGATATTTCCACTTTCGTAGTTCGAGCATAATGACGGCATTATATTCATTTAATACGGTGAAAACGACAGAGAGGGCGAATAACTCGTGTTTAACAAAACACTGTCGAGTACCTGGACTCTTCAACGAAAGTTTGGTAGCTACGATAATCTTGGCTTACTCGAGATTATGTCGGCAGAAGCTGAACACTTGAATTCAATGCACTACTTCAAGTTTTTCGCCTTTCGAGAGGTTTTCAACAAAACTTTACGCTAATATTTGTGCGTCTAACGGGGATTGAGATTTTTTAAGTACCTCCTGATGTTTTGTTGTTTATCAATGAAAATATTTACACTTTACAGTTGGTACTTATCCATGGGTTTGTGGCGGCGAACGTGTTAAAAGTAAAGGAAGTTTGGATTTAGCAACTGTTACAAATTTTGGATTTATTTTTCAATTGAGATGTTACAATAGAGTAACTTTATTTTGACCATTTTAAAAAAGAGTGTATAACAAGTATTTATACTTATTTTAACTTCCGGTACTTCATTTATAAATACACGAGGGCATTTAGACAATGAAATGTAATATTTGTCAATTTTTAGATTCTGGATTCGATAAACAATTTTCTCCACATTAAAACTACCACTGTGGCTCTCCCTCCACTAACATCTTTGGGGGTCGTGATATGACGGCAAATAACCACACATCACGCGCAAAATATATCACTTACCGGGATCTTATGCTGGGTTGCATGAAAGTTTTTTCGGTTCATTTGCAACTAACGGTTCAATCAATTTCAGAAAATAGCTATTGATACTGTTGCTACATAAACAATTCTTTAACTAAAGAGCTCTTTATTTTTTCTTGCAACCCAGCATGAAATTAAAAAAAATAAAATATCATTTGATGCAGTATTGTCAGTTTATGTTTAACTTAAAATAAAATAAATATAAAATCACGTATTTTACCCATTATTAGATGTGGCACTCTGCCGAGGCAGATCTCGGTAAGTGATATATTTATGCGCGTGAAGTGCGGTTACAAGCCATCAAATCAAGGCCTTCGAGGATGTTAGTGGTGGGGGAGCCACAGGGATAATTTTAAATTAGTGAAAATGTCTTGTCGGCTGTGGGGATCGAACCAGGATTCTTTAGATCCACAGACCGACTTGATAGCACTGAACCATTGTATACTTAAAATTTAAAATAAATAAATAAATAAATATATCATCACGCCTTTTACCCATTACTGGGTGTGGCACTCTGCCACAGCAGATCTCGGTAAGTGATATATTTTTGCGCGTGAAGTGCGGTTACCAGTCATCAAATCACGGCCCCCAAAGATGTTTGTGGTGGAGGAGCCACAGGGGTAGTTTTTGAAATTATGAAAATTGTTTGTCGCCTGTGGGAATCGAACAAGGATTCTCAGGATCCACAGGCCGACTTCATACCACTGAGCTAGCCACTCCATATACTTAAAATTTAAGTTCCGTTAATTCAAACGAGCATTAAAAATGTATCAAATATATTACATTTGCTGCCTGTAGTAATTATTATTTTCCGCACACGTGCAGAAAGTGTTCTGGTCGCAGTGGTAATAGAGTACTTTCTGCTTTAGATACACAAATAACTATTTTACGATTGCTCCACAGAAAACGTCAACTCTACGTTGACAAATAAAAGCGTAATTATTAACTTTTAATAGCAGTCGTAGAAAAATAACTATTTTCTCCTAGGGATGAAAATTATTACTTTCTTCTTTTATTTGAGGGAAGATGATTATACTTTCAGACAAGACTGGGAAACAATATGTCTTTGACATTTTAAATATTATGATTTGGTAGTCAATGATCGCAGTTTTCTACGAAGGAACACTTTCCTAGAAACCCCCCTTATTTATCCAAATTAATTAACCATTTCCAACATCCCTTACCGACCTACATAACATCCATACGTCGAAATCCGCCCAAACATACATTCACAATTCAAACACACTCGACACATGCAAACAGTACGATGGGCGTAACACATACACCCTTCCCCGTGGCTCATCGAACCGTAATCCTACATACGCCCCTCGAGGGTGCCGACCACCCTTACAGACAAATTGCACAAGGACGCAAATGGCTCGACAGAGAATTGTCTTTAACTGTCAGCGCCGTAGAGACGCAGGTTTGCCAACATTATTATTTCATTTAGACGCGTTCTTTGTCCCTCCAGTAATTACAAGGATACGGGAAAGGGATGATAAACTAGGGGAAGTTTACGGTGAATGTTTTTATGGAGTAATGAAGATTGGTTTGATTTTGTGTATGAGGTTCAGTGGATCTGAATTAATTTTGTTTGTACCTACATAACTAGTATTGTTGATGTTATTCAGAAATGATTTGAAAAGATTTGCTGGATCAATTATGACTAGTATGTTGTAATAGTTATTTGTATCACTGGGCTACAAATTGTACTTTTGCGAGTGCGAGCATATTTTGACAGATCGAGCAGAAGACGAGGCTTGCAAATTGCGAGTATTCGTAAAACAGTTTCTGGACGTGTCATACAAAAGATTCGTCGCACCGATTTAAATGAAATTATTGATTTAAATAAATAAAAAATATATCATCACGCCTTCTACCCATTACTGGGTGTGGCACTCTGCCGAAGCAGATCTCGGTAAGTGATATATTTTTGCGCGTGAAGCGCGGTTACCAGTCGTCAAATCACGGCCCTCAAAGATGTTAGTGGTGGAGGAAATGATGATTATTGTTTGTCGCCTGTGGGAATCGAACCAGGGTTCTCAGGATCCACAGGCCGATTTCATACCACTGAGCTAGCCACCCCATTGATTTAAAGTTTCTAAAAATCTCTAACCTCCAAGTATTCAACATATGAAATTGACATATCATCCATAACATTCATACTTTTAGAAGTTGGACTCGCCCACCTGAATTTTGATCTCTACCGCGTATTACACTACTATAAATATAATATAATCTCAGAAAGATTAAATTTCAAATTTACTCCCGCCAGGATTAAATTGACAGATAAACAAACATTACAGTACCTACTAACAAGTATATTATAAACTTCAAAATATTACTCTTTGATTATGGTGTCTAAGTTACTTAAAAATTTGTATAACATTGTCACTGTGAATT
Source organism: Pterostichus madidus (assembly GCA_911728475.2). Classification (NCBI taxonomy): domain Eukaryota; kingdom Metazoa; phylum Arthropoda; class Insecta; order Coleoptera; family Carabidae; genus Pterostichus; species Pterostichus madidus. Next base: position 5,061,260 of record OU452313.1, on the reverse strand, counting down.
GTATGTCGAATCAATACTAAAATTAATTATTAATTCAAAACGTATGGCAGGAAGTGCAAAAAATAGTGTATATACAACAGGACTAAAGTGCATTTAATCCCTTGGGTGATTATTTCCCTCGTCTGCGGTTCGAAAAATAAACTTCACATTCAGGATTAAATTATGCACTTTAATCCCTTGGTATATAATATACTATTATTCAACACCTACTAATAAATGAAAAAATAATAAATTTCTGTATAGAAATGACAGAAGTTATTTTTTAAAAATAAGATAGTAACTAAGAATATTGTTTTTTCAGTGAGTAAAAAAATAAATAAATATATTACTGGGTGTGGCACTCTGCCGAAGCAGATCTCGGTAAGTGATATATTTTTGCGCGTGAAATGCGGCTACCAGCCGTCAAATCACGACCCCCAAAGATGTTAGTGGAGGGAGAGCCACAGAAGTAGTATTAATGTGATGAAAATGTTTGTCGGCAGTGGGAATCGAACCAGGGTTCTTAGGATCCACAAGCCGACACGATAACCACTGTGTCACCTACTCAGTGAGAAAATAAGTAAATTTCCCATTCGAGTGGGCAAAATGAATTTGCGTTGAAAATCAGCAACTTTACTTGTTTAAAATCGTCATAGTAACAGGTTTTGAATAAATATTTGAATTGTGAAAACATGTTTTCTTGCTTTTAAAACAGTTATAAATAGAAAAGTTAAGTACTAAATCTTGTACAATATTATACTATTTATTAATATTAGTTAAATTTTAGAGATTTTTCATTGACCATTGGCGTCAAATAACTATAATCACAATAAAATGTATAATATATTTCGTATAATCTTGCAAATCGTAATAAGATCAGTATTCAGCAACAATTACTAGTAATTTCCTTCTATTAATCAGTTCACCCCTTCACTTTTCATTTCGTTATCCTAAGAACTTAGTGAAAAACGTCGCCTACATTTCTCGACCATATTTCCGGCGGTATAACACCATCTTGGCGACACCTATCGATCGGCCGGTTCCACCGCAGAACAGAGAGAACCAGACCACACTCCGCACTGGGAATGCCCCGGTGTCGCCGCCACTGCAAACAGACGCGCCATGTCAACATGACACGTCGCCCACCGCCGCGGGGTGTTGCCGTGGCGACCAGAATGCCGGGAATGTCGGGATACAATTCAGGATTGTTCCTGGTGATGGTGTTCCTGTTGCTGTAAGCTGGAGGACGAGGACGAGGACGCTCATGTTGTATTTGGTTGACAAATTTATGTTTTGGAATTTGTTGTAAAGACAAATACATATAAATTTAACAAACAGAATGTATATAAATTTCACAGTTAAATCGTCTTATGTTTGTATTTTGTTTTAGTTTCATAACAAACCATTCAAAAATTAGAATTATTATTACAACTCTTAAACCCAATTTTTACAGTTAAATTTAATTTGTTCGTTGAAAATTATTTGACAAATATAGAAATTTTAAAAACAATGAAAAAGTCAAATGAATGATTAGATTTCCACTTATACAGGCTGTTAAAAAAGTTCCGGGACGGTGAAATATCTCGAGAAAAACACATCGAATCAAGAAACCAAAAAACACGTGTTTCATATTTTGCAAAAAAAGGCTTTTGGCTACTTGTGATTATGTTGATTTTTTTATTTGATTCAATGTTTATTTCTTGTGATATTAGACCGTTTTTTACTTTTCTTTCAGAATCATGTCAAAACTTATGTTTGCGTTTAGAGCGCCATCTATTTCGAATTGGAAAAAAAGTTTCAGATAAAATTAACTTTTTTTTTCGCAGAATACGAATCTGTAATAAAAAATGGGGATTCCCATTTAAGGTTTCAACGTTGCCCCTCGCCCCACCCCCTGGGGGTGGGGGTTGGGTTTTGTGTTTGGTGTGCTTAGATAGGTTTTTGCAAAATATGAAACACGTGTTTTTTGGTTTCTTGATTCGATGTGTTTTTCTCGAGATATTTCACCGTCCCGAAACTTTTTTAACAGCCTGTATAACCGACCCTAAGTTAAATAATAAAATATTTTGCTCTTCTTTACTTGCCATAAAAATTTGTAAAACAATTTTTGGACAGCCTGTATAATTATTATTATGTTTACTGCTTTATTATTTAATTACTTATTTATAGTTCCTTTTTGTTTATGGGGTAGCTAGCTCAGTGGTATCAAGTCGGCCTGTGAATCCTAAGAACCCTGGTCTGATTCCCACAGGCGACAAACAATTTTCATAATTTCAAAAACTACCCCTGTGGCTTCTCCACCACTAACATCTTTGGAGGCCGTGATTTGACGACCGGTAACCGCACTTCACGCGCAAATTATATCACTTACCGAGATCTGCTTCGGCAGAGTGCCACACCCAGTAATGGGTAGAAGGCGTAATGATATATTTATTTACTTATTGTACATTTTGTTTATTTATTATTTTGTATTTTCCTGACAAAGATACACGTTTACTGTACCGAAAAGTGGACTTCAACCAAAAACGATTTTCATTATTTTTTATGTTGTTAATTTAATGTGATAATGTCATTTCTCAATTTAGGTGAATGTATATGTAACATTTTTCCGTAGACACCGATATATATTTAAATTTAAATGAAATTATTATTTAATTAATTAATATTTAATTTAATTTATGCTACCATATACAACACGAATTAAATCCCAATTACAATTACAGGATCCGAATTCACCACCCCGCAGTGTGTTAGTTCATATATTTTCAGTGAGATTCGAACTCGGGATCTCCGGAATCGATTCCGTAGCGATATCCACATCACCATACTCCCGCAATATTGTAACTTTCATTCAGAGCTGGGCAAGCTACTTAAGAAAAGTAGCTAAGCTACAGCTACAGCTATTCTCTAAAAAAATAGCTAAGCTACAGCTACAGCTATTCTCTAAAAAAATAGCTAAGCTACAGCTATAAGCTATATTTTGTAAAATATAGCTAAGCAACAGCTAAAAGCTTTCGTTAAAGTAGCTGTTAAATTTTAAAGCTACTTTTTTAAATTATTGTGAAATAATTAAATTTGCCATTGTCATATGATCAGTCTTTTGTTATAATGACTGTTAATTTACTATTACGTACATAAATATCAAAAATAGCAAATACCATCTGGCACCTACTGTGTATTTTTGCGTATTAGAGCCAGTTAGAACCGGCAACAAATAATTATTTTGTGTGGGTTTAGCTTGTACGCATGCGTACTTTCTAGACCTTCTACTTAAAAAGTAGCTTTAAGCTACAAAAAGTAGCTTTAAAAGTAGCTTCAGTTGTTATTTTTAAGCTAATAGAAAGAAAGTAGCTAGCTACAAGCTACAGCTATATTTTTTTCACAGTTAGCTAAGCTACAGCTACAACTAAGGTAAATGTAGCTAAGCTAGTAGCTAGCTACTGCCCAGCTCTGCTTTCATTGTATTATATTTATTTTATTTTAAACCATATTATTAGGTATGTTTTTGTCAATTAACTATTATTATTATAATTCTCCATTAGGTAGTTTCTGTTGCTGCCCTCCCCAAACGAAAATAAAATAACCAAAATAACTATTACCCCTAAACACCTAATGTACTACTAAATAATATCAAATTTCCAAACAGAATTATCACCCTTATATAAGGGACAAAATCACCCTTCAAGTAAACGTTACGGAACATTCTAAACAGGAGCAGTGAATACATGCAGCCCCCTCGTATAACGAACCGCACTGGCTCTGATGCTGACAATGCCAGATTGTCTGCCGAATAATGCGACCAACACAATTATACTTCGTCTATTAGTGGACCGACATCGTATTAACATAACGAAAATGAATGCAAAGTTAGCATGAACGTAAACGAAAATTGTAAATTTTTGACACTATCTACAGTAACGCTATAACGTAAAAAATAAATATAAATATATCATCACGTCTTCTATAGGGTATCTAGCTCAGTGGTATCGAGTCGGCTTGTGCATCCTGAGAACCCTGGTTCGATTCCCACCGCTGACAAACAATTTTCACCACATTAAAATTACTCCTTTGGCTCCATCTCCACTAACATCTTTGGGAGCCGTAATATGACGACTGGTAATCGCACTTCACGCGCATAAATATATCACTTACCGAAATCTGCCCCGGCAGAGTGCCACACCCAGTAATGGATAAAAGGCGTTTTTATTATCACGTCTTCTACTCATTACTGAATATTTTTGTGCGGTTAGCAGCCGTCAAATCACGACCCTCAAATATGTCAGTGGAGGGAGAGACACAGGGGTAGTTTTAATGTGATGAAAATTGTTTGTTAGCTGTGGGTATCGAACCTGGGTTCTCAAATTCACAGATCGACTCGATAGCACTAAGCCACCTACCCCATACTTTATAACGTGATAGTTTCTAATTCTGAGTGTTATTTGTAGAGGTGAGTATAAGTAAGATATATGTGGGTAGCAGTTCAGTTGCCGTTTATAAATAAATTAATTCTGGATACGCCTACTTATGCGCTTAATTAAATTTTCAAACTGACGTGAAACAAAACGATACTTTTAATTAAAATATCAGGAGTTTGAAAAAATTAATTATTTACAAATTAGGCAACTTATTATTAATGTTTTAATCTTTGCACGAAATATACTTAAAAAACTAACTTGCTACTCATTTCAATTTAAAATTAATAAACACACCACCACGATGTTTACAAATTTAGAACTATTTTTATTACCCGTCAAATCACGTCACCCGTAAACTTTTGTAAAGGGTGATTTTTTTTTGCGCTGAAAATTTGTTAATACGAGTTGGAATTTGAATGAGAAATAAATGTATGTTCACGTCATTTATAACTATTTCCAAATGAGTTACTTTGTTTTACATACAGCGTGTTCCAAAATTATTATTCGCAAAAATATCTGTTAATGAAAATGCCAATTTTTTGGTTTAAAAATTTAAAATTATTAAAATATGGTTCTATGTAAATCAAACTACGAGAAATTGAATGCCGTTGAGCGCATCTTCTTATCTTTTATAGACGCAAAGTAACAGCGATTTTTGAATTTTTAAAAATTTCAACTTTGAGGGCCCATATCTCGAAAACTAAAAGAGATATTGAAATGCGGTTTGAACGAGTGTATTTCTCGTGCTCCAATTAACGTATACCAAAATTTTGAAAATTTTGATAATTTTACTATTTTTTCCAAAATTTTCATTTCTCAATCATTCAAAAAATTGAAAAGATAATGAAAATCTGTGAACACGCGTGAATTCCTCTCGTAAAAGTACATAGGTATGCAAATTTTGAGACAAAAATTCGAAAGGATAAATTTTTTATAACAAAAAAAATAAAAATCACTGTTTTTTGAAAATTTTTGAAGGGGTACCCCTTAAGAATTTTACGAATTTTGGCCATTTTTAGTTTTTTGCTCTAAAAATTGTATCCGTGGAGCAAAAATTCTGAAATTTTACATACATATGTATATTTTTGTGAGGAATCCACTGGTATTTACAGATTTTCATTATTACTTCAACTTTTTTATATATGGGTATATGAAAATTTTTAAAAAAAATAAAAAATTTCAAAATTTTTTAAATTTCAGTATAAGTGAATTGGAGCACGAGAAATATACTCGTTCAAACCGCATTTCAATATCTCTTTTAGTTTTCGAGATATGGGCCTTCAAAATTGAGATTATAAAAAAGACAAAAATCGCTGTAACTCAAAAACTAAAAAAGATATAAAGATGCGCTCAACGGCATTCGATTTCTCGTAGTCTGAATTATATAGAACCATATTTTAAAATTTTTCGATTTTTAAACTTTTTCAACAAAAAAAATCGCATTTTCATTAACCGAATTGTTTGCGATCATACTAAAAGCCTAGTCCTCGAATCCTAGCGAGTAGGTCTGGCAAAGCCAGACTGACCGCTAATAATTTTATTTATTTGTTATTTTTTACAACTGCTGTGGATGGCTTCGTAGTATTGAGTCGACCTGTAGACTTGAGAAATTGGGTTCGATTCCCATAGTCGATAAACAATTACAGAACACACAATTGTATTTTTTTGACATATGTAGAAGTCCGCGAGATTTGAACGCATGACCTCTTACTTGTAAATTAATAAAAGCAAATTTAATTTAACACGAATACGACGATGTTATCTGAGAGATATATATTTCAGTTGTCAACTGCGGGAATCGAACTCAAGTATTCTACAAACCAATATGTTTAACAATAAAAACTAAATAAATAAACCAAAAATCAGTGAAGGGGCAATTATTAAAGTCATTTTAAAATTTAATGAAAACCATAAACACAATAAAAATTAAACCACAATTACACTCCGTGACAAACCATCATATCCGTAAACCACCAATGATATACAACGTGCAGACCGTAAATAAATTTGAATAATCGCTTTCATAAATACAGAAAGTGGCCAAGGTTTTTTTTCTGTACACTCCCTTGCAAAAACCCCACAACACTGTATGCACACTTGTATGCACAACAGTAACTACAGTGAGTTTGTATTTTAGATTGTTCGATGCCGTGCGTTATGGGACGTTATTAATGTCTCTCGGGGACATTTCAGAGATTCTCCGGTGTCTCTAGAACAATGCACGAGGATGCAACGATGCAGATGCGACAGTGGTTTCATTGTACACTCCCTGCACTCGATGCAGTAATATTGCGATGTTGTCGTATTGATTGGTGTATTAAATACAGAATCATGAAATTTAATCGAGTCATAATCATAAAATTAAGTTAGTTTGAACTACATTGCTACCGAAACTCGTGTGGGCGAAGGGAGAATTTTATTCATATTTATTTGATATAACACACTATGGTAAATTAATCTGACTATAGTATAGGAAATCTAAAGTTATACAGGAATCCGAACCAATCAAATAAAAAACATATCATCACGCCTTTTTACCCATGACTGGGTGTGGCACTCTGCCGTTGCAGATCTCGGTAAGTGATATATTTATGCGCGTGAAGTGCGGTTACTAGCCGTCAAATCACGGCCCTCAAAGATGCTAGTAGAGGGGGAGTCATGGGGGTAATTTTAATGTGGTGAAAATTGTTTATCGGCTGTGGGAAGCGAACCGAGGTTCTCAGGATCCACAGGCCGACTTGATACCACTGAGCTGCCAACCCCAATCAATCAATGTAGTTGTATTTTTATAAAGTTAATAAAAAATAAAAATATATGCACTTGCAGATCGGCGAAGCCTGAGTGTACCAATCAATGAGTCAAAAAAAAAATGCTTTAATTACGTATTGAATTTTTTTTTGCATATTGTTATTAGACTGATTTTTCGGAGATAAGAATTAAAAATTATTTTATCAGATTTTAAAATTTCGATAGTATTTTAAATTTTGAATGATCTCCAAGGAGATAAATATAAAAAATAGAAAAAAAATACAATTAAATCAATGAGTATGTAGTATTTACTTTTTTTCACTAATTTACTGTTTCCGTGATTTTTAAAACAGTTGAAAAATTAGTAACTTTCTTATGCTACGATTTTGCAAATTTGAGAAATTTTTAAAAGAAATCGCGTTTCTTTGCGCCATTTTGTTTTCGATCATCATGAACTACTAGCGTGAAAACCAGCTCAGTTGCATCGAGATATTAATAGGCTAATAATTCAGGTGCGGGGCTTGCCGTCGCCGGAGGAGCCGAAGCAGCACCAGCAGTGAGCAAGGGGCGGAACGCCTGGTAATAGCACGTCGCTTGGGGCCCCACAGTAGCTAACGAGCCCCTGAATATACACCTCTACCTGACTTGGAGAAGTTGTTTACTTTCAGGTGTATTACTTCTTGCCTTGTTTGCTCAAATATTTACAAGAGATTTAGACGTAAACGTTTCTAGAGAATCTCAAATAATATTAGGGTCACTCGGGGTAAATATGAGACAAATTTTAAAATATGTTAAATTAAGATTTAATTATCGCAATTTTGTAGGACTTAAATGGTTTAATAGGGGTAATTTGAGCAGATAATGCTGTTTTCGAATGAATTTTTTATGATTTCTTAAAAATAAACAAACTACAACAATAAAATCGTGTCTCATTTTTCCCCGTGTTGTGGGGCAAAAATAAGACGGGCTTGGGAAAAAGTAAGACATAACTAAAAACGTGTGTTATTTTGATATTTACTCGGTTTGGGGCAAATTAAAGACATACTAGGTAGTGTCTCATTCATGTAATATATTTTTTTACTGAAAAAATTACAGCATATGGTACTTTTATTAACAAAAAATATACATTTCTTCGAAGTACAAAATATAAGAGAAAATTTATGTAGATGAATTATAAATTTATAATTCATCTACATCAATTTTCTCTTCAAATATATATTTAATCTGGTCCCCTGATTTTGAGCATTTCGGGACTGGTAATATCTTTACAATATCATCTTTTACAATGGTAGAAACATCAGATTCCTTAACTACAAACTGTTGTTTACTTGGACCCGTGTTTCTCAAAAAAACTACTTCAAATTCAGATTTTCCGAAAACTTTTTGTACAATACATCCATATTTATATACTTTTTTCTTGCCATAAACTTTACACAAGAGAGCTTTTTGTCCTCTGCCAACTACACCTCTAATTTTTGTCGGATCAAGACAAATTCCGGTTTCATCTAAATTCCAAAATTTAGTAGGATCATTCTTAATCCCCAACTCATTACTAACTTGTTCTAATATATCGTAAAATTCGTAAATTAAAAAAGGATCAGCAGTATTTTTTCGCCGATTTATTTCTAGAGGTTCTAGTTTGCGTATATTTAAATTTTGTCTTTTATTTATTGTTATTTTTGTCTCATATTTACCCCACATTATGTATTATATTTGCCCCAATTTATGTCTCATTTTTACCCCTTTTATATTTTATTAAATATCTTTATTAATTAATAAAATAACTTATATACCTTATGTCAGTTGCAATGTCATTGAATTGAAGTTTTATACAGTATATAACACTTTGTATGACTGTTTGGTTGTTTGCGTCCAGAGACGAAATTATGGAACGACGAATATTAATTTTTCAGGTTAGAATTTGTGTCAAAAGTTTAGTAATTTTTTCTAGGGTATTTTCGGCCATGCAACCTTGTCTAATTTTACCAACCTAAGATTTAACATTGAAATATCCTTTCTGTGATATGAGCGCGCTAAATTTAAAATATTCAACAGAATAATAAATATGTCTCACTTTTACCTCAATTTTTACGTGTCTTAAAATTACCCCGAGTGACCCTAACCGAAGAAATCAAATATCATTTTTTTCACCCACACTTTTTCAATAGTAAGTCCTAATGGGGTAATGGCTCAGTGGTATCAAGTCGGCGTGTGGATCCTAAGAACCCTGGTTCGATCCCCACAGCCGACAAAACATTTTCACCAATTTAAAATTACCCCTGTGGCTCCCCCAACACTAACATCTTTGAGGGTCGTGATTTTACGTCTGGTGACCGCACTTCACGCGCATAAATATATCACTTACCGAGATCTGCTTCGGCAGAATGCCACACCCAGTAATGAGTAAAAGGCGTGATGATATATTTATTTACATTTATTTTAAGTCCTAAGACTAAAAAATGAAGACGTATCCATGGTAACGTAAATACGAGTAATGTGCATGCGTAACATCAACTTCCACAACTGAAGCTGTATTCCATTTTCCACTTGATTCACTTAAATCAGTTAAGATGAATTTGACACATGGCTAAATGAACTAAATTAAGCAAACTGGTGCACTTATTCTGGTGTATTACTTCAAAGTTAATTAGAATCTGTAATTCTAGTATTGGAAATAAAGTGAACAAAGTATACCAGCGAAATAAATAAGTGATCTGGTTCAATAAATGTAAATTAGATCGGATCCAAATGGCAAATGGAATACCAATGGCACTATTATTATTAGTATTGAAATATTAGGTCCTAATTGGTCAATGTGTGCTGCGATATGGGTATATAATATAATGTTTTATAATACTTGAATAAACTAATTTTCTACTTGGAAATTTGATTTCAGCATTACAATCTATTTTCACTATTTTATTAATAGTTATATGTATCATTGTTCGGCAGTACGGTAGGGTGGGTAGCGTTAAGGAATTCAAATCAGGAGATCCCGAGTTCGATTCCCAAACAAGCTAGAAATTATAAGAACAACCACTCTGCGGCTCAGTGAGTCCAGACCCTGTATTGTAATTGGAATTCAATTCCTGTTGTACAGAGTAACATAAATAAATAAATTGGTGCTAAATATACAAATACTAATCGAGTCATTGTAAGTTTATTTATTTATTTGTTACTCTGCACAACAGGAACTTAATCCCAATTACTGTAGTTTATAGTGGAAAACGAACCACTCAGACACAATCGTATTTTGTTTTTATATACGTTGAAATCAGTGATATTTAAACACACGACCTCTTACTATTAAATAATACACGCTAGTTTTTATATTTATAACAAATAATATAATTATGCCCAATTAATTTGGACTCCACTATAAACTGTAGTTTTATTGTACTGTAAATGGGAGTGATTTCCTGTTGTGCGATATAACAAATAAATTAATAACAGTACAAAATATGCATATTATAAAAATTGTTGAAATTACAGTTCTTGAATAGTGATAGTGAAAACAAATATGTATAAAATAAAATGTAAAATGATATGCCAATATTACATTAACTTTAAGAATGTAAAATGAAATATAAGACATAGGTATTTATATTATCTTCACTTATATTGCCAAGCCGGTCTTAGTCATAAAACTAAGTTTCTAATCGCGTATAACTTCTAAGAAATAATAAAAATAAACATAATACGCAAGAATGTAATAGCACATTTCTTGTTACTAAATGCAAGGTATAGTATTAATAAGAATTGGCTAAAAGAATAATTTTTGTTGATGTTAAAAGTCCGGCGTTTTGCATTATGAAATGCCCGCAAGTGACCGCACAGTCGCCGGTAAGGTACCTAACAAATTCCCGGAGTTTTAGTTCGTTGCGTTTATACAACATTAATATTCCTTTCACGTTTCACATGGCTTCAAATATTCATCTAACAAACTTTCATCAAAATTTTAATTAAAATTAAGCAAATTAATCACATTAATTATTATTTATAGCTTCTCAAATTTAGTACGCAAATAATTTTAACCTCAAAGACAAATATAAATATATAATTATGCAAATAACAATAATAATTCCTTGTCAAGCTTCACTCGCATATAAAACAAAAAATTCAAAACATATTAACTATAATAAATGAGTTTGGAATTAAAATACAAGATTGTAATCTCGAGGTATACAATGAAAAAACGAATAATAAAAATGTAGGATTCATATTAAAATAATTACGCATTGTTGCCACAACATTAAAAAAAGTCGTTCTTCAACTAAAGTTGATTGCTTTCTCGATCAATTCGTATTCCATCGTGAATTATTCCTCTAGGGATGTGTGTGTCGTTTAGCGAGGATTTAGCGTCGTTTTAGCGCTGATTTAGTGAGGGTGAAACCCTAAAGATCGAAGCAGGCGTTTAAAGACTCCGTCTGTTTGACGATTAACGACGAACGAGCGACGTGAAAAGACCAAAACTGATTGGTTTAAAATTGAAACCCAGGAGCGGTTCAGTTTCAAACAAATTTAAATTGGAAGATGTCAGTAACTCGCGCGATTAGGGGTTGAAATTGGTTTCCAAGACGAAAAATTAGAGAGAAGATAAAGATTTTAGCTACTAAGAATTTTTTTATTTTTGTCAGTTATATCTACATATACCAATTGGATTTATCAATTGCAATACTTGAACATAATAAATATAGTAAAACTACCCCTTCCGCCGGGCGTAAAAAAGATGTATCTAAATATAAATGTTTTATTTAGTAAATAAATAAATATATCATCAAGCCTTCTACCCATTACTGGGTGTGGCACTCTGCCGAAGCAGATCTCGGTATGTGATATATTTTGCGCGTGAATGCGGTTACCAGTCGTTAAATCACAGCCCCCAAAGATGTTAGTGGTGGAGGAGCCACAGGGGTAGTTTTTGAAGTTATGAAAATTGTTTGTCGCCTGTGGGAATCGAACCAGGGTTCTCAGGATCCACAGGCCGACTTCATACCACTGAGCTAGACACCCCATTATTTAGTTAGTTATGATTAATAATTATTGAATTTGTTAATTTATTTGGAAATATGAGAACAAATATTTCAAAGGCCAATTGTCATTATGATCTTATTATAGTTTAGAATTTATTAAAATCATATTGTTTATCAATTGAGAATATAATATTTTCATCTTCTTCAATATGGCACTATTATTACACAACTTTTTCAATAGTAAAAGAACGCTATTTCAAGAATGCTCTTTATCATCATGACAACTGTAGTAAAAATGCTACTTTTGGCCCAAAAACCAAAAAATGGTAACGTATCCATGGTAATATAAATAACTTTGTCAATTTGTTTAATTTTAATTTGAATATATCTGCGATATTTTCTTAATAAATGGGTAGAAAAAATATGTTTCAATCCCAAATTACTTTTGTAGTACAGAATTTGTAATATTTTAAGTAATAAACAGAATCACTCAGATTTTGCAATAAAATATTTAAACAGATATTTTTGTTATTCTGTCATCTGACGAATCTATTAGAAAACTAATCTTACTAGATACTGTAGTACTGTATATATTCTTTGTCGTTTTTATGTATATTTGTAGCACATAAGTACCCTCTACTTTTTTATTACTACGCCACTGGTATTTGTTAATATTTTATTTATCAATTTAACCTTGTATAGAAGTTTGTAATTATCAATTTAAAAACATGTTTAGGTTTGAAATGATGTTTTTATTTCATTCCAACTCGAGGTAGGTAGATATTTTAATATTTGACGATAGGTAAATATATTTTGAAATAAAGATTGCACGAAAAAGCATGAGTATTCGCCGAGTGTTTGTAGCTCAATTGGTTAGAGCAGTCATCATGCAAATGAAAGGTTCTGGGTTCAAATCCCGGCGAACGCTCATTGCTTTTTCAAAAAATTATTTCTAATAATTACCAACAGACAAATTGTCAATCAACAAAATTCTTGTAAATATATTTTGTTCCTAAAATTTATATAGTATATGTAGAATGCTTAAACAAAAAGAAATTTAGCAATAGGCAGTATTTTTCTTTCCATCGAAATTTTCGCCATTAGCCGATTATAAATTAATTTTAAAACAGCTTCCAATAAATATAAAATTATTATAAATTGAAATGTGTTTTTCCGTGCTGGTCTCATTTCAATTACAATCAATTTGACACAACTAAAACGTGTTAATATCATGTCAAACAAACTCATGAGTAAAACGAACGCTCTTACCCGCATATCAAAACAACAATCAATAAAAATAAATTTCCACTTACCAGTATGCGTTCGCTTATGAATTTTCAGGTTTTCCGATCTCGCAAACACTTTTCCACAGCCGGGAAACGGGCACGGGAACGGTTTTTCCCCTGTATGAACTCTGATATGATTCACCAGTTTATATTTCGCTTTGAAAGGTCTGCCATTCCTCGGACACGACTGCCAAAAACAAGCATGAGTCGTACATTCAGGTCCACCAACATGCTCCACCGTCAAATGTGTCACAATCTCATGCATCGTTGTGAAGTTCTTCCCACAAGTTTTCCTCGGTAGGGGTTGCTCTGGATCAATCCAAAGACACTGCATTTCTTGTTTGATCGGTTGTCGCATATATCGAAAAAACGCACCATGTGAATGTGCTCCCGGATGAGCCATTGTCATCGGATGGTGGTGACCCATAAATTGATGGTGGGTTGTTGGTTGGGAATGATACCCATGATGATCTGTTCTCGTGTATACATCCATACCTAACCTCATCTGGTGATGATGATTTAAATGGTGATTTCCAATCTGGTGGTGATGGTTCAAAGACATATTGTCAGTGCTGTGGTGATGTAATGGTGAAGGGAATAACATTGAATCACTTGGGGCTGTTTGCGCCGTCGGGAAATCATGATGGTCACGTCGAAGAAGAAAATCACGGGCTGCGTAGCCTGTATGAGGGTTTAAATGACCCATGTGATGAGGATAAGCATTTGTTTGGAAATGATTATGTTGTGTTTCCGGAGTGGTCATTCCGGTAGCTGGATTCTGGTGCGGTGAAGGGATGGTCGCAGTAGCATTTGATCCCGGACTCATTTTTAAACCAAACGTCGCGAGATGTGCGTGATGAGTAGATTCCATGAAAGCGTTCATCGTTGCTTAGTTTATTCACAGTTTTAATTAACACTTTTACAATTTGAATTGTTCACATTATCACTGGTTTTGTTCAGGTCTGAGTTCGTACAACACGGTGACAACTACAAACTGACTGACTACACACGGACACTTGCTCTGTGGCGAGAGACACAGCGTGACTGACTGGGGCTGCGCGAGGCAGCAGGGCCCCAGACCCCCGGGGGTGGGCCAGCCACGCCGCCGGACCCCTGCCATTGGCCCGCTGAGACGCTGCCACCGGATTGGTGCACAGTGAGGCTTCACGTCGAGCCAATCAGAGCAGGGGGCATGTCCTCGACGACCAAGTGTTTTGGAAATTTGTGGCGCGAAAATTGTCATTTTTAGGTGATGACAAGGTGATCGAGTTAACTGTGCATCCTACAGGTTAGATATAAGACAGGACGGATTTTTTATTTAAAATTAAAATTTTCTGTTTTCTAAAGATATTCAAATTTTTGAAAGTGTTTTTAAATAGAAATTTATCCATTTAATTTATTTCTAATTCATAACTTTCTAGACAATAGATACTCAATTATAATGAGCAACACGTCGTAGGCATTTCTTTTAAATTTCTTTCAAATTTCTTTCAATAGCGAGACTTATGATGGGTTGCATGAAAGTTTTATCGGTTCATTAGCAACTAACGGTTTAATAAATTTCAGAAAATCGCTATAGATACTGTTGCTAGATAAACAATTCTTTAACTAAAGAGTTCTTTATTTTTTTCTTGCAACCCACCATAAAAATTTTCTTTGCTTCCAAATCAACAGACAAAACTATTTTTTAATACGAAATTTTAACAAAAATTTTGGACATTACAATACCAAGTTATACACGGTTTATGCAAATATTTCTTTACAAAAGTGACAAACAACCATATGTCGAACTGTAACTTATATGTTTTTTTCTTATTTCGCGACTAAAACATATCAAAAACTTTTAAAATGAAGCTGCTATATTTTCAAATGCTTAATTGACATTACAAAATCTTCAAATATTTTAGACAGATCCTTTCAGCAAACATTACCTTATATGCTCAAAAGAGTTTTAGCTAATCCTGAATTTTAAATTAGCTAAATTAAGCTAAACTATATTCCCAAAAAAACTCCAATTTTTAATCTCAATCTTGTTACCATTTGGTTTTCGAAACGTGATTTGGATTAATTTTTTAACTAGACTAGAATAAGATTTGGAAGTGCAACATCCCATAACATCCGGCAGTACAGTGGGGTGGGTAGCGTTACGGAATTCGAATACGGAGATCCCGAGTTCGATTCCCACTCAAGCTAGAAATTATAATTACAACCACTCTGCGGCTCGGTGAGTCCGGACCCTGTACTGTAATTGGGATTCAATTCCTGTTGTACAGAGTAACATAAATAATAATAATAATAACTAAATTTTGTAGCAAACTGGCGGTAAAATCAAAATTCTTGAATATTTAGAAAACAGCATGGTCAACTGTAAACAACATACATTAACGATTTTACCACGAAGTATTACATTTTGGAAAGAATTAGTAAATACCGTAAATCTGTTTTAACCATAAGATTAAAACTGTAAACTTAATAATCGGTTTACAAAAGGGTAGTGAAACAACAGACAGGTAACCTGCCGATAATTTAAGGTACATTTCTAAACACCCTAATAAATATTTATTACTTTCTTACCAAGAAAATATAAGTCAATCCTGTTTAATTTGAATACTATACTTATTATTAACTATTATAATAATACCTACTACTAAATATAGTTAAGTTATTTGAATATCTGGGGTTTCTAGAAAAACTGCAACATTGAACATATATTTTGTAACAGCAGTGCATGACTTCAAAACATCATCAATTATTTATAAATCAAAATATATCTACAATAGGTACAATATTTCTTTCAAAGTGAAATTATTTCCTATTTCAATATTAGATACTTTGATTAATCGATACCTTCAAAAGATCAATTCAAATTCAGTTCCAATTCAAATTGGAACTAGACCAGTCAAAAGATAAAATCTTTTTGCTCAATATGTTTTCAAGTATATCTCGATACGTCTGACTTGTTACTTGGCAGTCAACAATACTGCAATTAGAGTTCAAACATGGGATTAGACCAAATCCTCGCTATCATCCTGGCTGGATCTTAATCTCAGATTAGGCTGGTCCTTTACAGTAGTCCAATAGGATTACAATGTAAAAAGAAAGGATAGAGATAGGGAGAGTTTGCTTGGACGAATATGGTAACATATGATTCAGTATTTTTTAGGATTTACTTTTCGAATTAATTTAGTTTGATAGTTAGCTTTTTGATAGTTTAATGTTTATTTCATTTTAAATTTAAAAACATCCAGTAGCCTTATTTAGATTTAGGATTTATTAATATAAGCAGAAAGAACAAAGTTATTATTGTGGCTTCCTTCCATTAACATCTTTGGGAATGTGATTTGACGGTTGGTAACTGTGCATAAAAATATTACTTATCGAGAGCACGTTGATAACTTCGCGAAAAAAAAAACGCATCTACGCATCAAATCAATTAAGTGGTGAAATATGGAACAGGGTGCCATGTTTTTAATATATTTAACATACTTTTAAATTATAAATATTAAAATTATTACAATTTATTTAATGTTTTATGGTATTAATTTTGAACAAATTAAGTAAATAAATATAATGAAAATTATTATTTATGGGATGGTTAACTCAATATGGTATGAAGTCGGCCTGTGGATCCTGAGAACCCTGGCTCGATTCCCACAGGCGACAAACAATTTTCATAATTTCAAAAGCTACCCCTGTGGTTTCTTCACCACTAACATCTTTGGGGGCTGTGATTTGTCGACTGGTAACTGCACTTCACGCGCAAAATATATCACTTATCGAGATCTGTTTCGGCAGAGTGTCACACTTAGTAATGGGTAGAAGGCGTGATGATATATTTATTTATTTTAAAATTATTATACCGTCCATGTTAGATTTAGTAGAAACATGGCGACGTACTACATTATATGTTGCCACTGTACTTAGTTCAGTCACTGTATTTCTCGAAATTAAATGAACTTGGTTGATTTGCGTTGTTTGTACCCTATATACATGAAGTTATGACAGTATATTTGAATAATCTGTTAACAAAATGAAATACTTATTTTTCCTTTAATGTCCCTATACGAAAGTATGTAAAGGCCTGGTTGAAATAGTTTGTTTACAGTAACCGCGTATTTTGCAGTTAATTCTTTGGCAATGTAAAGGCTTCTGACAAGGGGATGTTGTGTTGTTACTTAGAACTAATCGAAAACAATCGCGTTGGCGTTGATGTAGTATGTGGTGGTGAGATGGAAGGAACAAGGAGGGGACTCGTGTAACTAAATGAGAACATGTCTCATCCGCGTGGCATTGTGCGCCAATTAGGACGACATCCGCTCCATTAGCCCCATCCGCATCCAGCCGGGATGCAACAGGACCACAGGCGGAGAAACTACAATTTCTCAACATACAAGAATAGTTGAGTTTTGAAAGAAATGAATTTGTTAGTAAAATGGAAGACTAGCATATATAGAATTATGTCTTCATTGATTTAAAAAATGGATAAGGGACGACCTATGTACTGGGTGTTAGATATAAAGCGAGCTATAGGCATTTAATATAGGAAATACTGTTTTCTGTCGCCATTGATTGTCAAATTATTTTAGAGACAAATACTTCAAATTATAGTTTTTAATTAATTTTATTCATATAATACAAGTGTAAGGTGTCGTTGGTAGAGGAGTAAGCGTGAGCAATTTGAGACGTTTTGAGCATGTGAAACGTACGTTGAATAAAAGGTGCATAGGAGTGTTTGGATGGATGTGATTGAAGGTTTGTTGCGTGATGAAAAATGAACTTGTATGGAGGGAACAATGAATATGGTTGAAGCGAGGATGGTGTATTAAAATGAGAATGTTTGACGAGAACTCATTATTTGATAAATCTGATGAATGAATGAATGTTCTGTGAATGTTTCTAGGATTTGTGCTACACCATTTAATGGGATATATTGTGATGTATGTATGTGTGTATACAGTGTATTCATCCAAAACCCGAACATACGCATATAACATGTGATATCAGTTTTTTGGTGCGCATTGCTTCCCAATTAATTTTATAGGAAAATACTTCAAATAATAGTTATAGAGAATAAAATTACGGATTTTTTTATATTATATACATATCATTTGTGTGTTTCATCAAAGCGCAAAAATTAATTAAATATTTGTAATATTCGTAAAAATATTTAATTAATTTTTGCGCTTTGATGAAACACACAAATGATATGTATGTTATATCAAAAAATCCGTAATTTTATTCTCTATAACTATTATTTGAAGTATTTTCCTATAAAATTAATTGGAAAGCAATGCGTACCAAAAAACTGATATCACATGTTATATGCCTATGTTCGGGTTTTGGATGAACACACTGTATAAGTAATAACCGCGAAATTTTGTTTTGAAAGTTACCAAAAATGTTGTGTTCTTGACAAGTAGCCATAGTATTTAAACAAAATACAATAAAATGTTTAACGCCTTATTGTTATTTTTAAAAATTCCCATATTTCTTAAATTTATTAGTATCCAGTTATTACAAGACGAAATCACTACTATTTTATTCCAATTTTAATTATCCATGTTTAAAAAATATCATATAAAAACGTTTTTCATATGTTCACATTTTGTACCAAGCTCCATAGCAAACTAATTCAAAATAGAATTTAAAATAAACTTTATATCTAATTTTTGAAGTAATAAGTTGTTGAAAAAAAGATCTTCTCCGGCACTGGCGTAATCTACGAATTAAAGAGAAACGAGGGCGGAAAACAGATCCACATCACTCTGGTGTAGATGCTCACTTGATGGCCCTTAATCTGTTTGCGGTAAGTGGATTTTTGCTAACAAACATTGTTACTTCATTTGTTTCACACACATACACAGATACACACCCTCACATTGCTCGTTGTTTTCAACACTAAGAAGGACCCTCGTTCTCTTCTAAAGCTTGTTGTCGCTAATCAAATGACGTCGGTTTTGTTATGCTACACTCGACGTTGCTTAGAAGAGGGTTATTTCATTTCATTCGGGTTAATTACATGAAGAAAGAAGCGGAATTGTTTGGTTAGTCACACCGGAAGTACACAGCTAACGGATGTCTGAACAATGACAAACACGGAAATTACTGAATTTCATCATTTGGAACTATCATCGAACAGATACTAAACAAGTTTTAACCATAACTTATAAATTATTAATTTTTAAAGGATGCAAATACTGTTGGCATCAAATAACAAAAACAATTCTATTTTTTACAGTATCAAATCTTGCCAATTTATTTTAAATAAAATACTTCAAATTAAAACGCCCGTTACCAAGAGCAAGGGCTAATTTCGTGCACAATTACATAAATATATATAAAAAAAATATATATCATCTCGCCTTTTATCCATTACTAGGTGTGGCACTCTGCCGAAGCAGATCTCGGTAAGTGATATATTTATGCGCGTGAACTGCGGTTACCAGCCGTCAAATCACGGCCCCCTAAAGATGTTAGTGGTGGGGGAGCCACAGGGGTAATTTTAAATTGGTGAAAATGTTTTGTCGGCTGTGGGGATCGAACCAGGGTTCTTTGAATCCACAGGCCGACTTGCTACCACTGTACCATTACCCACATAAAAATAATATATTGTAATTGAAAGGCTATCATTGGAAAGTGTGTGTGTAAGATGGAACACGAGGAAAAGCGAGTGTACCATTCACACAAGTTTTTCAATGGCTTTTCAATACCTATACCATGTATTATTTTTCCAACGACAATTTAGCATTTTACACTACATGAAAGTATTTAATTTTTAGATTCTTTTTACTTTCTCAAATAATATCAAAAGTTGTTACACATTTCATTGCCTCACTGTCATTTTTGTGTTTATGGCAACCGAAAACAATGTCAATCTGTTGTAACTTGAGTGCAGAAAATGATCACTTTCCGTACTGTCATAGGAAAATAATTTAAGAACGTACGTCAGCGGAAAATATAAGGACATTTTGTAATGCAAATGTGACCAAAATATTTTTGTAATCAACAAAAGCTAATGAAATAAAACGGAGGATAAAAAGATAATACTTTTAACTGATCATTAATATATGAACTCGACCTCTACGTCAACATTGGAACAGTTGAATAATAATATAAATTGATCAGCAAGGAAATAAATGAAACTGATTCCAATACGTAATGTATTCAAAAGTCAAAGGTATAATCGTATAATGACGATGATGAATATATTAATATCGCATCGACCAAAATAACAAATAACTGCGGTTAAAAATGATTAAACGGTCACAGCAAACTGATTTTGACATGAATCATCTTCAAAAGATCAACAGTGTTTCTCAAACATTAACAGTTTAACCATCCTGATGTTCTTGCAAAACTATCAAAAATTTAAATTCATGAAATAATTATTTGTGTAACTACAGCAGAAAGTAGCCTATTACCGCTCGTGCCTGGAGATTGTTAATCGAAGCGTTGCTGAAAACAACAACCATGCCAGGGAGGCAAAGATACTTTCTGCTCGAGATGCACACAGTACTTTTTGTACAATCATATAAGAACGCTTGATAAAGTATATTATGAAACTAATGTATAAATAAATCTTTAAAGCACATGTGACAAGTTTAAAAGCATGGCGCGAAGCGGAGTTCTTCTAATGACCCTAGTGCTTTAAAGGCACTTACACACGTGTATCATACGCCATTTTTTATTATACCTACATCATAATCTGGGAAATAGAGCTGGAAAGCAGCATTTTCATTTTGATTTATTTCATAATTGTGTTTGTATGATTTGACGTAATATTGTTCACATGGAAATAAGTTAGCATTTGCTGTTGCAAAATGATTTTGTTGTTGCTTAACAACTTTAA
Organism: Pterostichus madidus; assembly: GCA_911728475.2. Taxonomy (NCBI): domain Eukaryota; kingdom Metazoa; phylum Arthropoda; class Insecta; order Coleoptera; family Carabidae; genus Pterostichus; species Pterostichus madidus. Next base: position 5,040,010 of record OU452313.1, on the reverse strand, counting down.
AACACGGCGTGTTTTAATGTTGCGTTTACGCACGCTTTGTTGTTTGTTAACCAAGGAATATTGTGCATGCATAAAAAATAGTTATTTTTCCTACAACTGGGCGATTTAGTAAATCACTAAAATATTATCAAAATTTATAAAATTTGAATATTACACGAGAACGATGTTACGGCGTTGCTATGATTTGTTTGTTCATTAGCCAAAATATGAATTCTGCGCTCGGCGCGAAATTTAAATCGCTCTCAATACAACTTTCTTTTGACAGTTGCGTAACAAAGTACTTTCCGCACGAGTGATTCTTTGCTTACAACGAAACGCAATTAGTCTGCATTTGTCTACTTTCCATACGTAACCAAGACAATAATAGTTACTTAATAACAAAGAAATCGCACAGTTGTAGGAAAAAGAATTAAAATGTTTTTTTATACAAGCGGTTATGCTACTTTCCTTTTGTTGCTATTGGGACAAACAGCAAATGTAATTATTTAGCTTAATGCACAGAGGAAATAAAACAACAGAGGGCGGGTGTTGTTTACAATTGTAGCCACTTAGTTTTGAAGTAGCCATCTTGGTTTGCGCCAGACAGAAATTTCATGCGTGTGAAAAAGTGATTATATTCAGTGTTTACTTAAGTTTTTAATTAACATTTTGTGTTTTTAGTACATGTTTATACTATGTGTAACATACTGTTAAACAAATACAGTGATTTTCTATTAGATATTAGATAATGTGGCGCAAACCAAGATGGCGCTCCCGCGTTTTCTCGTGGGTACCCCTTCCGCTTCATGGCAACGCGTCCCTCACCCATCAACCATGCTTACATTCGCTCTGTATATTTATTTACTCTGTGGCTTAATGCTTCTGGAGACAATCGGAAAAGTAAAATAAATGCTTGTTGCTTGTTGCGAAAAACGATAACTTTACGTTGTCAAATAGCTGCTAAAAATGATCGTATAAAACTATGATTTTATCAAATTCTTGGCATAACAGTTTTGTAGTTGACCAACAGTAAATAATATATTCTGCAGTAACCTATTAACGTCATGGCGCTTACAAGCATGTGTCGATATTTGTAGAAAATATTGAAATAATAGTCTCGGTGTATGAATTAAACTATCTATTTCTAGAAATGCAATTACACCTACACTTTTGATCTGTAATATAGACATACCAATTCTATTTTCACTAGCTAGTAAATCAGGTGTGCTGTGAACGTGGCAGTGCAAATATGGCGGCCATTAACAATCTCGTAACATGTGTCTGTGTGTCACTGTCGCGTTTATCGCCGTTCTTTTCTTTCGCTTGCTTTTATCGCTGCAGCTCACGACACCTGCGCAATTCGCAAACTAGAAAATATTTTACGAGTTTTGTTGCCACTGGCACGAATCGAGTGTTAGGTGGGAAGTCGTAATTCTAGTGCAGAAGGTTTTATATTATCGCCGGTATCATTTTATTTATTTACATTTAACATGGAACAATTATTTCAAACAACAACAAACAACTATTTCAGCTTCATTTATTTTACGATAAATAAGAATCTAAATTCGCTAGTATAATGGTCAGTTGCACCAACAAAACTTAAATTTTATACTTGGTTTAAATTAATAAAAGCAAATTAAAGTTACATGTCATATGGAATAATTGATATTGCTGTTAAACATTCGATATGCATTTCTTTATTTAAACTAAGGATACAATTTAAGTTTTTGTTTGTACAACTGGTCATTAGTTACAGAAAACACAAAAATTTATCACTTTACAGAAAACATTTTGTTAATAAATAATTTAAGAACGATTGACAGCTGAAAATTAAATTACTGCCCTGTTCTGTAATTCGATCATTATCTGTTACCGATTGATAAATTGACAACCCTTATTTTTCATCATTGCTCTGTAGATTACCACCAATTTGTGGCCAAAATAATTGATTGTTATTTCTATTTTACTTTTATGCATTTTGTTCTTGTATTAAGCTACCAATATAAAATATTACTTTTTAATCACGTTTTCAACGAAACTGTCAGTTAGATGGTTTTTATTATTTTTTATAGAGTGTTTTTTTAAGTAATCGTACAACACTTAACCGATGGTAAAACTGACCACAAAATAGTAAATCTGGCAATTATTTTTGTTTAACATGCGTTTAAAGTTCAATTTTCAAAAAAAAATACCTCATCATATTTTCGACTTTCCCGAAGCTATATCTTAAAAACTAAACAAGATATGAAGATGCGCTCAACGGCACTGAATTTCTCGTGCTTCAGTTGACTTGTAAACAAATTTTCAGCATTTTTAATTTTGCAAAAAGTTGTCACCACAATTTTGTCATCGAGTAGTTTTTTAATATCTCAAAAACTAGAAGACATATGCACTTGGGGATTTTACCATTGGATTTAGCGGGCCAAAATACATATGTATGTAAATTTTCGTTACAATATTCGTGCGAGGAAGAATTTTAGAGCAAATAGTCTGAAAATAGCTTAAAATCGAAAAAAATACAAGGGATACCCCTTAAGAAATTTTCAAAAAATAAAAATCGCTCAAAACATGCTTATAAGTCAATTCGGACACGAGGAATTCAAGGCCGTTGAGTGCATTTTCATATCTTGTTTAGTTTTTAAGATACAGCCTCGGGAAAAGTCCAATTTTCCAAAAAAATTACCTCAGCATATTTTCGACTTTCTCAAGGCTGTATCTCAAAAACTGAACAAGATATGAAGATGCGCTCAACGACACTGTATTTCTCGTGCTTCAATTGACTTGTAAACAACTTTCAGCATTTTTTATTTTTCAACAAAATTTCACCATAATTTTCTCATCGAGCAGTTTTTGAACAATATCTCAAAAACTAGAAGACATATGTACTTGGGGATTTTACCATTGGATTCAGCGGGTCCAAATACATATGTATGTAAATTTTCGTTACAATATTCGGGCGAGGAAGAATTTTAGAGCAAACAGTCTAAAAATAACCAAAAATCGAAAAAAATCCAAGGGGTACCCCTTAAGAAATTTTCAAAAAATAATAATCGATCAAAATATGCTTATAAGTCAATTCGGACATGGGGAATTCAATGCCGTTGAGCGCATTTTCATATCTTGTTTAGTTTTTAAGATATAGCCTCTGGAAAAGTTCAATTTTCCAAAAAAATTACCTCATCATATTTTCCATTTTCCCGAGACTGTGTCTCAAAAACTGAACAAGATATGAAGATGCGCTTAACGGTATTGAATTCCCCGTGTCCGAATTAACTTGTAAGCAATTTTTTGCGATTTTTATTTTTAATTTTGTTTTTGTTTTTACCAGCTTTATCAAATTTCTTTCTTTATTTTGAATAAGAATTTCGTTGTGTTCTAGAAGACAGTACATATAACAATACTAAATTAGATATCGGCCTTTATGTTCATTCAAGAGCTTGCTGTACACATTTATAAATAATTATTTTTTAATTCAACTAATTAGAAATATAAAAATGATTGTTAAAATAAGTACCTATTGGTTTCAAGTCCTCAACAACCAAAGGACTTACAAAACCTAAACAATTCATCTTATGAGAAATGATTGACATGGAACCATCAAGTCAGAAGAAAACAAAGCAACATGATTAGGTCGGGTCAGGTGGCGTGACCGGGATACGAACCAGCGCCAGGCGCGCAGGCACAATGACACAGACACACACAGAGAGAAACACACCGACTGCGAAGGCTTCGGATGCATAATAGCCTGCACGGAATTGCGTTATTAATCATATGTGCACGTCAGATGAAATATCGGCTCACAGAACACAGAACTCGCCGAGGACTCGACTCAACCAAATTAAATTATTCTTAGTTCTCTGTGAGAATGAAAGAAATCGTAGCGGAGAATACACTCATATTCAAGAAGAGAAGATGAGAATGAGAATCAGATTTTATTATTTAATAACATGATATATCCTATAGAATCAGGTACGACGGACAAATGAAATATCAATGAATATTTATTCATTTGATTCAGCCTGGAATTATATTTCACAGAACATCCTATCCTCGCATATTACTTTGGATTCGTTCTTATTTATAATTTTTTACATACAAGTTCGATTATTCCTTATTCAATCAAATGCACCATCAATTTCAACAACATACTACAAAAAGTGTGTTTGAAAGTTGCGCTAAGCAATAGCAAAATCATTTTGCTCTTTACATTCATCCATTATTTATCACAACAAATTGCAAAGCAACGAATCCACATAGTAATGTAAATAACAAATACTAACCTATCTCCATGTGAACGATATTACGTCAAATTATACACACAAAATTATGAAATGAATCAAAATGGAAATGCTACTTTCCAGGTCTATTTTCCAAATTATGATGAAGAAAAAAATAAACAATTTGTTTTCAAATAACAAATGTCATTTCATGGCATACTAAACTGTCAATATAAATTCACGCTTCAAATTTGATCAATTTCCTCATTATATAATTTATACCTAAGATCCCTGATTCGATTCCCACAGGCGACAAACAATTTTCATAATTTCAAAAGCTACCCCTGTGGCTCCTCCACCACTAACATCTTTGGCGGCCGTGATTTGATGACTGGTTACCACACTTCACGCGCAAAATATATCACTTACCGAGATCTGCTTCGGCAGAGTGCCACACCCAGTAATGGGTAGAAGTCGTGATGATATATTTTTTTTTTTTTATAATTTATGCTCGTTACAAAAAGATTGACAAAACTCGTGCATGAACACGCCATTTGCACCATTCGCGCATTTATTATGTAAATAGCTATCAATGCACTAGTACCGTTAAAAGCACTCCTCTTTGCGTCGTGCTTTTCAACTCATGCTTTAAAGAGTTACTCATACACTAGTATCATAATATACTATTATTTAATTAAATTAGTGTGAGTCAGAATAAATTGAAAATAATTTGACAGATCTTTCAAAAACTTGTTACCAGGCAGTAGTCACAAAAGCCCGTAGGGCTTGAGTGGCTATTGTCAAATTACACACATTTTACTTGACGTGTTGATAGTTTTAAATAATTATTTGCCAACTACCTATCATTTGTCACAAACAAAAGCACCTACAAAGAGATTATTCCCGGGAATAATCACAAGAGCTTTATTCTCAGTATAATAAAGACAGGATTGGTTAAAACGCAGACACGTAATATACAATGAAGCATTTCATTGGTTATGAGAAACGTCAAAAAATAATCATTATTAAAATGAGACAGTATGATAATGAAGTTTACAAGACTAAATTTGATTCGATATTGTTTATAAAAAATATTTACAATTAATTATCGAAATATAATGATATTGTTTTGTCGAAGAAATGTTTGGTCTCCCTAAAAAATAAATAAATGATAGCACAATAAAATTTCCAAATAAACCTTTTGCATTTTCGACAATCAAATACTTAACGACCAAAATTCAAATGTCTTTGTCGTCTGAAACAAAAGCCGAATCACCAGCCATCTACCACCTTTTAATAACTGCGCAAATCATATTCTTCATATTCATTAGTCCATTTATCTTTGACTGTATTCTTAGTGAGCAACCAACGCCTACCTGGATGTTTCTGGTCGCATCATAAATTTTCGATATTTTGAGACGAGCGCAGTTTTTAAATTTAGCGTTAGTGTTTTGTTTTAGGAGGCATTTTTTTGTGGGTCTGATGGGTGGAGTGTAGGCGGACGCAGAAGATGAAATATGATATTTTTGTCGCTTCTTAAGTTTCGCGTGATTTGGAGTTAATTATATGGCTTATTAACGACTACTGGATAATTTTAAGATGTACCGTATTTTTACAACGACAAATTTGATGGGGAAATTATTTTTATTTGATGCTGTTTTGAAAGAAATGTTCGTACTGTTACATAAATAAGTTGAAGTATCGAAAAAAAAAATGGTTAATTTCATGACACATAAAAAGCTAAATTTTTACGCCGGCAGCTGTTAAATTAAGGAGGCTTATTTATAAATGAATATCGGTCGTATTAAATTAAATTGAATTATATATTATAAAAGAAATATTGTGGTAACGTCAGGATTTGAACCTGGGACCTATGAACTCCGGTCATATCCTTTAACCAACTAAGCTACGATCGTCAAATAATTCAAATCTGATTTATTCCAATTTTTCCCTCTTTTTTGTTATTAAAAAATTGAGTAAAAAAACTGGAATAAAATCAGATTTGAATTATGTGGCGATTGTAGCTTAGTTGGTTAAAGTATATAACAGGAGTTCACAGGTCTCAAGTTCAAATCCTGGCAGTGTCCCAATATTTCTTTTTATAATTCATTTAGTTTCATTAAATGTTTATTTACTTAAAATACTAATTGAATGCCTTATTAAATGGTTCGTTGATTACGTCATGAATTTGTTTATGGCACAAGGATATATCTTATTGCCAGTTGCATCGCTTTCAATTAAATTTTAAGAATAAATGAAAAATATCGAATCAAATGTTTGACAGCAATGTTTAGTTCCTCTTCTGACAGTTTATTTTAATTCGATATTGTTAATTTAAAGTAAACTTAAAATTTAAGTAACAACGGTGCAACTTGTCATTAATCATTTATATTTTTATTGTCAATATTTGTCAAAAAAATGTAACAAATTTTGTTTCTTGTTGGCCAGGGTTAAAAAAAAATTGCCTAATTTTCAAATCAATTAACAGAGTTAAAAACAAAAATTCATAATATAATTTTGTCAAATTTTAAATCAATTATTAAACTATATAAATACGGAAATAAATAATAGTTCTTTATTATACAAGTGTTTTATTAGGTATATAAAACACGCAAGATAAGTTTAAACATGAGACCGAAGGTCGAGTGTTTAATATTCTTAACTGTTTTATATACCAATAAAACACAAGTGTAATACAAAATTTTATCCACAACTCATAATTATAGGTATCGAAAAAGATTGGTCGTAACGTACGTTGATTCAGTTATATATAGTTTCTCAAAATAAGGTAGATCATGAAGTGGTTGTTAAGTAACAAGTTGTTTATAGTGTTTTATGGAATATAAAACACTAGTGTTTTATGAGCCATATAATTCAACTGAAATTCGTGTAATTATGTCTTTATTATATATGAGTTGTGGATAAAATAAATGTAAACTATTATTCTATATAAAAGTGAATGTTATTCAAATTTTTAATATGAATCAAATTGATAATAACGTTGGGGACGTGAGATTGACTTATATTTACTCGGCTAATAAATGAAAAGTGAATACGGTCCTGAAAACTATCTACACCTAAGGATGCACTTGAATGAAAGTAATTCCTATGTTTAATCCGAATAAAATTAAATTCCTTTCAAGAACACAAGAAGCTATTTTGTCAATACAACACCATTGTTTCCGGACTTAATAACACTGTCCTAGAAAATATTGTGTGTGTTTGTGTTTGTAGTCACAGTCACTATCATGTCATGCCGACAAAAATGTACGTACACTTTACCAAAAACGTTTCCTAAACTGTACCCGCACACTTAAGGTAATACTAGTGTGACGGTAGCGCCATCGGTTGTCGAGTGGCTAAACTGACGCTCAAAAAAATATAAAAATAAAATAAAATAAATGTTTTATACCTATTATGATTTGAATATCATGAATTGTTAACAGGTTGTTGGTCTAGTGAATTTTCAAATACCATACCACCGTGTAGTGTTGCCATTATAAATTGGGATTCTTAATTTTTCGTTAAAAACAAGGCTCTGCATGGCTATATATCCATTACTAAACGATAAAAAACTTTCTTCTTCTGATACAATATACATGGATAGTTCTGGAACATCATACTAGTTTTTCAAATGAAACTGCAAAATTTTAGAGGTACACAAACAAAATATGTTCGATTCAGAGTGATGATCGCCATAAGCCCCGTGTATAAGAACTCAACTTTACAAGCGAATATATTTGTTCACAGACGGTGAATGTGTTTCATATTTTAACAGGATGCGTATGACTATCCAATGTTTACGTGCGCCAAATTTCATTCAGATCTGCAAATTTTTTTTTCACGCTAGTACTACCTTATCTAGTTTCAGATTACTTCAATTTTACCCTAATCTTACTTTCATAATCTGTTCAGCAAATACAAAAATTGTTTAGTATGTTTCTAGTCGCGTGTACCAGCACCAACTTACAATTAAACTAACCTGATACCTCGGTGGCGGGGGACGGCAGAGAGGGCGGCGGCGGTGTACAATGGCCAGGTTGATGTCGTCGGCGGCGGTGGAATGATATCACGGCGGCCTCTTTGACGCGCTGCCGACACCACGGCCGCCATTGTGTGCCATTGGCTCTGTAATCACATTCCTAATTACTAGCCGAACTCTTGCTTCTTTCATGTTGGAAGAGAGTTGTATGGGGAGGTGCTTCAATAGTTGTTGCTAGGTGATGCTGATGATAGAATTGAATGCTGTTTGTGGGTGGTTAATTTTATTTAATTATCATCATAGTTATTGTTATATATTTTAGTATTAAAAGATAAAATTTGAGTTTGTTGGGATGTCATATTACATGAATTCAAAATTACTACATTTAACATCTTTGAGGGCTGTGATTTGATGGTTGGTAACCGCACTTCACGCGCATAAATATATCACTTACAGAGATCTACTACAACAGAATACCACATTCAGTAATGGGTAAAAGGCGTGATAATATATTTATATTTATTTTATTTTATTTGTTTGTTCACTTTGAAGATTAAGTTATATTTTTTTTAGTACAGTGGTATGAAGTCGGCCTGTGGATCCTGAGGTCCTTGGTTCGATTCCCACAGGCGACAAATTTTCATAATTTGAAAAAGCTATCCCTGTGGCTCTTCCACCACTAACATGTTTGGGGGCCGTGATTTGACGACTGGTAACCGCACTTCACGCGCAAAATATATCACTTACCGAGATCTGCTTTAGCAGAGTGCCACACCCAGAAATGGGTAGAAGGCGTGATGATATATTTATTTATTTTTATTTATTTTATTTTATTTGGGGGTGACTAACTCAGTGGTATCAAGTCGGCCTGTGGATATTGTTCTATAAATCAGACTACGAAATTGAGTGCCGTTGAGCGCATCTTCGTATTTTTTTTTAGTTATCGAGATACGGCGATGTTTGACTTTTTAAAAATCTCAACTTTGGAGGCCCATATCTCGAAAACTAAAAGAGATATTGAAATTCGGTTTAAACGGATGTATTTCTCGTGCCCTAATTAACTTATACCGAAATTGAAAAATTTTGAAAATTTTACTTTAAAAAAATTTTCTTTTGCACATGTTTTAAAAAGTTGATGAGATACTGAAAATTTGTAAAAACCAATGAATTCCTCGCGTGAAAGTACATACGTATGTAAAATTTCAGAAGTTTTACTCTACGGATAAAATTTTTAGAGCAAAAAAACTAAAAATGGCCCAAATTTGTAAACCTCTTCAGTGATTTTTAGTTTTTTTGTAATAAAATTTTTAGCTGAAAATTAGCATACCTATGAACTTTTACGAGAGGAATTCACTGGTGTTCACAGATTTTTATTATCTCTTGACATTTTTGAAATATGGCAAAAAAAATATTTGAAAAAAAAATGAAGGTGGAAAATTTTTAAACTCAGAAACTTGTACATCATTTTCATAAGTTATAGGTTTCTAAAAATCATTCTGTATACACTATACTGTAAATAAGTAATTAATAAAAAGGATCCTCTCATGTCTAAATCACATAAATAACAAATAGAATTAATTATAATTCTTGTGAACCAGTTAAAAGAACCCTACTACAGACTTAGAATGCAATAGCGTTTCTCAATTCCACATTTTTTATCGAATGAGAAACTGCTGTCACATTTTCATAATTTTTAAATGTCTCCCGGAGGATGGCGGGGGGGTGTGAGCCCCCTGTGGAGGGACGCGTCGTAACTCATTGTTAACCGAGTGTGTTTTGTTCTCCGGGAGATACGCTGTTGTCTTGGAAACTATAACACGTTGAAACTATGAAATATTAGCTCCCGCCACCCGGAGAATGTAATAAAACTGCGATCGCGTGAAAGATCAAATGCCATGAATTAAGTTGTTATTGTTGCAGATAAATTATGATTTGTTTGTCGAGGTTTTAGATTTTATTGTCTGCTGACTTTGCATTGTTGGATATTTTGCATATTTGCATACTTGATAAACGAGACAGAATCTTAGACATTGTTAAATGTATTTCAATATCTATATAGAATCAAGAGCTAAATTAATTCATTATTAGGTGGCACAGTGGTATAATGTCGGCCTGTGGATCCTGAAAACCCTGGTTCGATTCCCACTGCCGACAAACATTTTCACCACATTAATACTACCTACCCCTGTGGCTCCCTCTCCTAACATCTTTGTGGGCCGTAATTTGAAGGTTGGTAACCGCACTTTACGCGCAAAAATATATCACATGCTTCGGCAGAGTGCCACACCCAGTAATCTTAATGACTTTTGTACTAGATTTTAGGTCGATATTCATAATTAATATATGGGCGGAGCTAGCATTTTGATAACAAATCATGGCGGAATAATGACAGTCAAGCTGTTCTAAATACAGAAAAGCCTACTTTCTGTCATGGTCGTATAATAGTATATTACATAATAAGTGATATTTTACTTGGCGAAGCGGTTGTTTGAAATACGGAGCCGCAGGCCGAGTATTTTAATCCAATGAGTCAAATAAAAACAATTTCCTGACGTATTATGTATACTAGTTTTTCTGAAACCGTTTAATTTAATCAATAATTAATCATAAAAACTCAAAATGTTTCAATTTCTTGTATGAATTGTCCAATTATCCAAGGTTACAAAAAAAAAGTTATAATACAAAACAGTCAGGTAAAATCTTTACCAGACTGTTATTTTTGTTGTAGCATTGGATACGTAGTTTATAATTAATTGAGTAAGCTGTTAGCACTTGCTGAAACATGTTTGATAATATTTAAAAAATACGTATTTTACTTGACTGTTTTTGTAAAACGTACTTTCCATACTAAAATTGGTCGGGAAAGTAGGCACTTTCTTGCCGGGTTCAGAAAAAATGATATTCCTATACTATATTTTTTGCTGTCCAGCAAGGACTATAACGTATAGAAATAATGAATTTTACGGATTAAAAATACATCGAAAAAGTGTAATTTTTCGTCTAATAAAAGAAAAAAAATTTGTTATGTATATTTGACAGCAGAAAAATATTTAGTGTCAAATTTTATCATCAGATTGTAATGTGTTAAGCGTGAATTTTGCAATTGCAAATCTAATTAATTGAACACAAATGGTGTGATGAAGTCATGGCCTACCCAAAATTTATCCTTTTATTAAAATAGTTTTCAGATATATCTTAACGTTACCTTTTTCTAAACTGAGAAAATTTAACGGCTCTCAAAAACGATTTATAAATCTTGTTAAAAATAAAATTACAATATACAAAAATCTTAAGCTACAACAATAGTAATTCCGTTAATACACATCAATCACAAAAGAGCTTTCAACAAAGAAAGTTACATCAAATCAAATCGTCAAAGCTCGAAGCGCACAAAGCACAAGTTGAAATTCAGACAATCCTATACACACCGGACCCTTCTTACATTCACGTACAATATAATTACACAAACCGGAACAATGCAGTCATAGCGCGACTTCCGGTGTCCCCTCGTCGATAATTACACACCCCGAGACAAATCAAAGTCACCTGAAGAAATCGCAGATCCGTGGGAAACGAACACGGGAGCATTTGAATATCACCGCTATTATTACGACTGTTATCGCCTTTGTCACGCGTGTTCAAGTATTGTCTTCCGTACTTCAATTGCACTGACTCTATGCGGAGACTTCGACGGGGGGTCAAGACGCAATCTCGAGGGGTGCGATTGAATTTAATGTTTGGAGTCAAGGCTTTTGTGAGTTTCTTTGATTATTGTGATGGTGATTGTAGTTGTGAATTTTGAAATGTTCGTTACTTCAGGTGACTGAGTTGAGAAGGAAAGGAATTAGGTGGTTACTTTTTAAGGGTTGATTTATAACGATTTTTTGAGGGTTTGGCTGATATTTTAAGTTGTGGCATTTTGTATAAAAACGTTTTTGAGTTTATAGCCAATTTCCAATTTAAAAAAATAATAAAAGAAATATACTTTCTCTGGTCATAAGTTTATAAATTATATTAGAGAAAAATACTTGATTTAAAATTGATACAAAATGTGTTCTTTGCGTAAAACATATTTTTCTATACTTATTTGTATATCAAACGAAGAAAGCGAAACATTTCTTCCAGAAGGTGTCACTAAAGGCGCGAGATATAAAGAACTGAAGGAAGAAAGAAAAATTTTCAGAAAACAATTAGAAATTTTGATAAGATTTATTATTCTCTTGACAGATGTCATCTGGATGTTATTAATATCTCATACCATTGTTTTCCAGTTCCTATGGATATAACTTTACTTTCCTTCCCTAAGGAAGAATATACCATACAACCATGACAGAAGGTAGACTTTTCTGCATTTATTTCTTGTATGGTATGTTAACGTTTGCCGCTTACTCGTGTAGAAAGTATTACGTTTCTAAATTATCGTATAAAAAAATGTGTGAACTCTACGGGCAGAATGTGTCTTTGTCGCTCTTGTGTATACGTGAGTAGCAATAAATTACTATGCGTTCAAGGTGCCCAAAAAACTATTGTGTACCTACAGCAGAAAGTAGTCTATTACTACATACATTATTTTAATACTACCATTTAGAAACGCTCAAAAAATAATTTTAAAATATTTTTGACAACTTTTTGTTTTGAAATTCGCTTGACAATAATGACAATTTTATGTATCGATAAAACAATTATCTACTCAAGTAGAAAAACTCACTTTTTGATTATGTGACAAGTAGTACTATCTATTCGTATATGTGTAAGCAGCAAATAACTACTTTCCATACAAGAAATAAATGTAGAAAAATCTACTTTCTGACATGGTCGTATAAAAATTTACTTTCATTTCCTAGGGATGGAAAGCATTACTTTATTATTATTTTTTATGCTACTTTGCACAACAAGGCCTTAATCACAATTGCAGTACAGTTCTTTTTTTTAAGCCAGAGGTGGATTCGAACTCAGGATCTCCAAATTCAAATGCCATAACGCCACCCACACAATCGCACTCCTCTAAATTGAGGGAAGAACATTTTACTTTCTAACCGAGCCGTAAAAAAAATATTTCTCATCGTTTGGCAGCAGAAAGGATATGAAAATTATATGAACGTCGATTAAGGTAAAATATGGGACTAACTGGCATCTTTTTTATATAAATTATCGTTATTATAAATAAAACATATTAATGCCCTTCGGCTCAAGAATTACCTATCAACAATAAAAATTTTGAAATAACTGGAATTCCAATATTTTTAAAAATAGTAACCCTCGCCCCATAAAATGGCCTCAACCACAAAAGACTCATCCCATACCCATCCTATTATCTGCATAATTCACTGTTGACGTACGCCTATGTTTTGTCGTCCGAGTGGACATTAGTATGTAAATAATCTCATAATAAAATTTTAATTGGTCAGTAAATTATCACGAAACACAGAAACCCAAATAAGGACTACCTCTTTCTAACAGCACAACACTTAAAGATTATGATTTATAAGGCGAGTTGCCCCCAACTAACGCACGACTATGGATCCGAATAACCCAGCCACATACAATATTTCATCGCTTATTATTTTATATTCTCTTTTTATCTCGTAGTTTTCTTTTTGTGTTTAATTACATGTTTTCTTGTATCATACAAATTTTTGATTTGAATTAAAAATTCATAAAAATTAGTTACGTTACTTTTAAGATTACAAATGGCTCATCAGAAGTAGGATTATCATACGAATTAAAAATAAAAATGGAAATTATATTTAGTATTCATGAGCGAGGCACGCTTTGACTTCAAATAGTCTTGATTGTAGGTTTTTCAACGATGAAATTTTATTTTATTCAAATATTATTATTTATATTTTTTTCATATTTATTTTAAAAGCTGACTGACAGAAATCCAGCTGGAATATGTGGTGATTTCTACATAAATTTTTTTATAATAGCCCTGTAACATTTCTTTAAGAACACACTAAATATTTTGTTTTAATATTCTTCTAAATCAGTGGTTTTGAAACTCTGGGTGCAGAAATAATGATTATATTAGTGTCACTTTACAAGATATGTGTTGTTCAGAATTTAATTCCTCAAGTTTGAGTTGTATTTGTTGTTGACTGCACACAGCTCAGAGAGGTTACCGGTTGATCTAAGCGTGAAATGAATGTCATAAATCTGGTGTTTAATTCTGGTGCACGCGAGTGTTCGTCGAGGAATGCGGGCCCGGGTCCCAAACCTGCGCTGCTGCGCACTCGTAAACCAGAAGTCCGCGTGATTTGTGTTTGTATAGCGCGACCAGAACCGGAATCAAAATGAAGAGAAGAAATTATAGAAGATATCAGCAGCAAATTTTACTTATTTTTCACATAATTAGTATCGTGACAAACTTATTTAATTTAGTTGTGAAAACTATTAATATTCATCTTTTTCTTTCGTTTTGAATAGGAACATTTAATAAAAGCTCATCCTAGATGACAACACCTATACTCTGTTTTTTAACCAGGAGGAGTAAATGCACAAGTCAGATTTACACTATAGAAAGTTACCAAAGAAAGTTACTAGATTTTTGTTCGCGCGAAATACAAAAATTTCTTACACATCTGCACTGATTAAGTCTCATGGAATTTATTTTAAAATACAAATGACATTATAAACTCTAATTTGTCACTCCGTATATTATTAGTTCTTATAAGAACTGATTTATGTTAATGTCACAGAAATGCAAAAAACCAACAAGAAAACAGATAACCTCAAAACTTATGACAGCTCTAATAAATCAAATGAAAATCTATGTACAGTGTAAACTGGACGAAGCACTAGCCAATCAGAAGCGTCAGTTTTAGCGGTTAAAATTTAAATTACTCTGCCTGGTTAAAAAACAGAGTATAGGCATAAACTATTATTTTTCATCTAATTTCAATGTATTTCTCAATCATCCGATTTTATTTTAGTAGTATTTAAAATGTTGTCCAGCAGTACAGTGGTCCACTGTCAGTGGTGTAATTCGCCATCTATGATTTAATAAACGACATTAATGCTGCGATACGACTTTGTCCAAAACTACAAACTGTATTGAAAAGCACTATAATTTGAATAAGTTTAATTTGTGCTCAAAGTTACAGAAAGTACAAAAAATAGCACGAAATTAGTTCTTCGTGTCTTTCATTCTAAGCAATTTTCTTTGAAAATCATTTAGGAACGTTCTTCTGCAAATTCTAAGGAAATTTGAATGAAAAAAAAGTCATCATATATCTGATGCTATAGATTTGATTTGCTAAAGTCTTTCGTTTTAGTCAAAATTTTACGATTCTTCTAACAAATTAGAATAAGATATTGGAGTTTTCGATATAAGTGAATTTTAGAAAAAAATAGTGAAGTAATAATTGTGAATTGTCTCCTCCTGGTGTACGGTCCTGATCGGTGGCGATACGGTATATTGGTGCTTACTTCGAGCTGGTTCTTATTATATTATTTACAATGAAACATCGGTCATCGTGCGTGTTGCTCGCAGAGTCCAGCAGCGCAGCCGCTGCTGATTTATCGCTTTCATTAAATCCCGGCTTCAGAGAGCTTCAGAGTCCAGCTCCAGACCGGCCAAGGCTCTGGACCAGGCGCCAACCACACATACCAACAATAAACCTGTGTGTCGTTGGAATTCTAATAGACCTGCACAACCAATATACCTAGTTCTTATTCTTTATAAATTCTGCTTTCATTTTCTTACAATTCATCTTACATACATATATTGGATAATTGTAATACCATGGTAACGCACTTATCGCGAAGTGAAAAGGGAATTAGCTCACTCACATATTTTGAGAGAAATGGTTGAAAATTGTTTTTCTGTTTCGCTATTATAATAACATATTCTCGCACGCATTTTCATGCTAGAATGAGCTTTATTCTCAAACGATTTTTAGTGACATTGTTATCAAAAATTGGTATAACATTTTATACAAATATGTAGAGGCGTATTCCATTTGCCATTTGGATCAGATTTAATTAACATTTACTGAACTAGATCACTTATTTATTTCGCTGACTTTATTTTCAGTACTAGAATTACTGATTCTAATTTACTTTGAAGTAATTCACGCCTATAAGTGCATAAATTTGCTTAATTTAATTCATTTAAGGCCAGTTTTTCAATCACCAATTAATGTTAATCATGATTAACTAATAATGGAAACCATAGTTTCCACTATTATTTAATCATGGTTAACATTAATCGAGAGTAAACCAGTGATTGAAAAACTGGCCCTTAGTCATGTTGTCTAATTTATCTGAATTGATTTAAGGGAACCAAGTGACAAATATAATATAGCTTAAGCAATGGACAAAATCAATCGCAAATCACAGTCATCAACTTATGTATTCTACCAAAAATTTCCCTTAATGAATAATGTCAACTACGTACATTAAAAAAAATATGTAAAGGAACAGAAAAATAGTATAGTTATAGTAGGCAATTCCAGCACGAGTTCGATACGAGTCGCGTAGCGGCGAGAGGACGAACGAACGAAAATATTGTTTTAATATACTATTACCGAACATTTTTGATAAGCAAGAAAACGATTTCCCATATTTTTTCTTATGCCAATATTGTCTTGGACATACAGTAATTGTTTAGACACAAAATTAAGTTAAATATAAATAATGGCCACTTAAATATAATGGCACTAACAACAAATGGAATTCCTCATTTCTCCAATTATTTCAATTTCAACAAATCATCTAAATAGCCTCCTACATCCAAAACCAGGGACTTTCAAACAAGCAAAACTCTTTTTATAAGTCAAACATTTACAATATTTCCCAGCGGGCAGTCAAACCCGCAACTTCATAAAACAACAATAAAATCCGTCACTAGCAATAAAAAATATGATTTCTGCTGTCGTCTTCTCTTAGCGGTCCAGCGACCGCGGCACGTTCAAGGGTTCAAATCCCTATCAGGGACGGAGATCACGACAAGGACAAGGATGAAAATTGATGTTTTGCCAGCTTCCAACTTTGGGAAGAAAATGCCGACTGATATATGCTTAGAGATGCATCAAGTGACACTTTTTATTATTAATATGAAAATTATTTTAAACGTTTTTTTGAGTTGCCGCCCCCGCCTTGTCATGTTATTGGTGATTTGTTATTTGGATGTCGTTGTGTTTTGTTTTTTTTGGTTGTTGGATAAATGGTTGTTTATATACTTGTTTGAACTTTTGGTTTGGATGTTAAGGTATAATTTATTACGATTATTTTTGTTATTTAATTTTTCCTGTTTTAAAGATATTTATTGTTATTATTATGATTACTGATTATTAAATCAACAACTAAAATAGAATAAAGGATAAAATACAGTTATAATTTGAATATATGGACATTTAAACAAATATCTAGAAGATAGAAAAGTTTGCAACATTTTTATTTGTTTTATATTAGTTAGAGAGCTAGGGTGCAAAATGATGTCTCAATTATTCCAATGACAGAAATCGATTTTTTAATAAATTATGTTATGATAAACATGAAAAAAAGAAAATTAGATTTGGGAACGGGTGGTTACTATAGATGGCGTCGGTGTGAATGCGCAGATTTTCAGGGTAGTTGGTGGCATATTTTTTAAAGCGTCAGAAAAATATTTCATTGGGTAAATAATCCGGCATTTGAAGAAAAAATTGCATATTTTATGTGGAGTGAAAGTGACTTTTGTGCCTCATCTGTAGTTGTCCTTGCTGAGTTTGTCCGTTGTCCGCCACAAAAGTATTACTACCTACTATTATTTCCAAGGGATTAAAAAGTTACATTTTCTATTCTCATTTGTTTTTCACAATTTTACTTTCTGACAATCATGAAGAAAACAGCGTTTTATTTTTAGGATTTAGTAAAATGTAAAAACTTTTGTAGCAAATAAAAAATTACAAATTCAAGCTACTGGTAGTAAAGCTTCCAACAACATTCTTCAGCTTCGTAAAATCAATACCAACTTAAAAAATGATAAAAAAAACCTTCCTCACGCCATTGCGTAAAAGTCAGCAATTCATTACTTCGATAAAATTAAATCAACAATCATGCAAAACAAGCTCGCAGCGACCAACAACGAACACATGTCCCTCGACACAACACCTCCCTGCGCGGTGCGATAAAGACAGCAACAGAGCAGGAGAACATATGAACCGCGGCGCGCAGAGTGAAACAAAAACAAAAGCTCGCGGCACGCACACATGTACAAATCACAGGTAAGTGGATGAGGCGCGAGTAGCCATTAGCTACCGACCAATCAGGAGCCAGGGGGCGGGGCGAAACTGTTTTATCTATTCATCATCTTTGCAGCATCTGCACCATATACGAGGATGAGAATTGAATATAGTGTACATGGAGGACTTGATGATATAAGAGATAAAATGGATTATGGTTTGAGCATTAATACAATGATTTCTTTTTACTATTCGGTATTAATTAAGTTTGTTTATACTGAACTATTCATATACAGCCCGATTCTCAAAAATGTTTTTGCTAATACTGAATTTTGGATTAGCTAATCTTTTGCTAGTCCGACTTCAAAAAGTTAATTCAATTCACTTTCCGAAAACTAAATGGCAACAAGATTGTATTAAAGTTTATTGAAACTTTTTTTGGGAATATGGTTTAACTTAATTTGACAAATCCAAAATCCAGGATTAGCTAGATTCTAGCAAAACTCTTTTGAGAACTGGGATGTTAATTATTATAAAAATAGTCAGGTAATTTATAAATAAATAGGTAAATAAAATTTGCTACTGTAGATCTCGGTAAGTGATATATATATATTTTAAAAGTAAAGTGTGGTTACCTGCCGACAAATCACAGTCTTCCAAGATTTTAATAGACTGGAAGGTAGAAGGCGAATGAAAGGTGAATCATGTGTCTGATTGATTGAAATTGATTTGTATTATTGTTGAAATGAAACATACATAGTGATCAGAATAAATGTTTCAGTTGGCTATACAATTCTTGGGATTTTTTTATTCCATGGTTGGCACTACACCAGATAAAGACGGATATACAATTTGACATATTATAATTTTTATAATAAATTCAGATAGATTATGTGAGGAGTCTGACAGCTAATAGAATTTTAAGTGATAGAAACACTTTGGACTGCTCTGTGAGTAATGTTATGAAATAAAAGGATGTGGGTAAGGGAAACAACGATATTATTTATGGATTGTAAATTGTACTCAAATTTAAATTATCAAATGACACTGTCAACAACAAAAAATAAATTTATGTATCTATTTTACCAATTTCAAATAGTTTTTTTAATTGCCAACTGAAACAGTTCATTTTGAACACCTTGTATTATGTATTATACATATCTTTTAAGTTAAAAGTCGAAATTATTGTAATAAATTTAAAAACATTAAATTTATGTGCAAATAATAATTATTTTAACCTAGTTCAAAATGTAACTTTCGGCGGTGCAAATGGTCATAAATATTTAATTTTGCCAGAACCGAAGTCGAACTACTAAAGTTATCAGGTGTCGGAGTCGAAGTCGACTTCGCAGCTCTGATAAAAACAATTTAAAAATAACTAAATATTTACAAGTAACTCCGCAGGTTTCAATTTCAGATATAGTTGTACATTAAAATGTAACTATATAATAAAAAAAGGCAGAACATATACCTACACATATGTTAAATATTGCAGAACAGAAATGTCGTTGGAAATACGCGTGTAATAAATGTAAAATAATTAAAAATCAAAGTAGGTAGTAGGTATGTAGGAAACTAATAAAACCATGATAGCTTTATGTGTTAGCAATATCTCAATTAAATTTATGATTAGTGAAAGTACGAATCAATTTTTCCAACAATTCCCTTCACAATCAGAGTTAATTTACTCGTAAATTGGAGTAATATACGATCAACAACAAGAATAAAACATCCACAGCAGACAGACATAGCTAACTATGATTTCACTAATTACAATCGGTAAAAAACAAATGACTAATATTCTAATCAACTAATTACAAACTAATTTTTATTCTCTCGTAACCTTAGTCGGTGTTTAATCATCAGTAATATTAACTAACTAATTACTAACCAGATTCCTACGATTGCAAAGAAGATATTTTTAATTTCATTTCATTTCAACAATCGCTCATCATGAGGAATAATTAATTACACTTAGGAAACCCCATTTATTTATAATTACTCCTTCAAATGAATCAACTGCTAGTATAAGCTCAGCTTATCTTCCTAAGCTCGCTAGATACTAAATAATCCCCCAGCTGTGTTAGAAGGCCACGCTATCTTCGATCTTGACAAATCATTTATAAAATTAGTTCAGGATAAATTCGCACATTTGATTCTATTCTTTTATTCACCGTCAAATGTTTCCATTAAAAAAACAAAATAAAAGATGGTAAACAAAGACAAATAGTTCGGCAGACATCTGAAAATGACAAATGAACGATACTGGTACCTCGAAAATTATGTTAAATGGAATATTTACTAAAAAAATTCATGGGGGTGGATGTCTGTCTCTGTTGCACCCACGGGGGTATATGGAGAAAGGTGGATGTTAGACAGGGATGCATAGAGGGAGAATAGTGAAGATTCACAGCTTGCCCTTTGGATTGTGACAAAGGGACGGGATAGAACATTTATTTTAACTTGGTGGGGGGTGCGTGAAGCACCTGCGAGGGTATACCGGAGCAACCCTCTCCCTCGCCAACTCAGCGGATCACAAACTTTTTTAATCAGAGAATTCTACACAATGAAAACCTTAGTTACTTTAGACCGATATTTCTTTTAAAAGGTAGTTGTCAAAGTATTTTTGATTGAATGTTTATCAAGTTAAAGAAGATAATCTTATTTCTAATTAAATTTGAAAAAATCAACTTGCCTCCGCCAGGATTTAAACCCGGATCTTCCACTAGGGCCGCGAACGTCCTACCAATTAGACCACAGAAGTGTGTCTAATTGCTGGCACTGACAAGCGATTTTTTCTAGGTGTCGATTGTTCGTAAATATCAAATATGCGAATGGGTTTTTTCGACAATGCAAATGATATACAAACGGATTGACACGATTGAAGAACATCAAATCATAAAGATGATTGTTTTTGTTTAAATGCAATTGTAAATAACAAATTCGTTGAATGTTAATTAAATTTAAAAGAATCAATGGCGGAGGCAAGTTGATTTTTTCAAATTTAATTAACATTCAACGAATTTGTTATTTACAATTACATTTAAACAATAATCTTATTTCATTTTACCATATCTACTTCATACAGTTTTGTATTTATATTAATTACAATTCTGCAATATCCTTTTGAAAACTATCCCTGTGCTGCCATCTAATTCTAGCTTTATAAGAAAGCTCTTATTCATTTACTAGAAAAGTACCAAATCTGGTGAGGTAAAATAAAGGAAAAACTCGTCTATTCCGGAGTCTATATCTTAAAAACTTTACTAGATATGTATGAAGATGTGCTCAACAGCATTGAAGTCCTTGTAAAAGTAGATAACCTTATTTTTTTTACTTGCCCATTTCATATACCTTATTAAAAACTTATATTAAATTCAATTTCGCAAATCTTCTTGGAAGTTATCGCTGTTATTAGAAAAAAGTATCAACTTTTCCGAAGTCTATATCTTAAAAACTAAAAATGATATGAAGATGCGCTCAAGGGCAATGAATTCCTCGTATTCGAATTGATTTATAAGAAACATTTTAACAAATTTTAAGCGATTTTAATTTTTGAAAATTTTTACTCTCGGTTTTTTTTTTTGATTTTAGGCTAATTTCAGACAGTTCGCTCTAAAATTCTTTCTCGTATAAATACTGCAACGAAAATTGTCATACATGTGTATTTTGACCCGCTAAATCCAATGATAAAGTCCCGAAGTGCGTATGTCTTATAGTTTTTGGGATAGACATTGTTCAAAAACTGTGAAATTAGAAAATTTTGACGAACATTTTTCGACAAAAATTACTGATAATTTATTAAAAGTTAATTAAAGCACGAGAAATACAATACCAGCGAGTGCATCTTCATATCTTGTTTAATTTTTAATTTATGGTGGCATGACAATAAAATATTCTCATGTTTGACAATTTGCTTTCATTCTAGATTTCTTCTAGTAACTCAAAAACTGAACTAAATAAGGATCTGACAATTTCATGATAGAATTCAGAATAGTTTTCTGCATAAATATGAATATTTTTATTGATTTCATTTAGCGGATAAGTATATTAAATGCTAAATTAGTTACGAGCATAGCGAGGTCGCCAAAATAAATTACTCGTCTTTTTGGAACATATTCTTTCCTAAATATGAAGCAAAGCCTTGCTAAAGTTTCATTAGATATTTTTACAAATTTATCCGTGTGTAAAACATGTTTAGAAGCGCTGGTGTTCACCACCACACGCAATATCCCAAAACAACAATTTATAAATTGTGTTCCAGTGAATAATAAACGCATTATATCCTTGCTTGATTACGTTTGTGCTGTCAGACCTACCTTCGAGGGTGAATCACCCTCTCACCCTGCCTGACTCGGGGGTGGTGGTCACGTGGTCACGTGAGCGGCGCGTGTGGGAGGGGCTATGCTCGCGTGTTGCCCCACATTCCAAGGATTCCCGACATTGCAGCTTATCTGCTGAATATGAGAATATATCATCGCGGGAGAAGTAAAGGTATGCCGGTTAATTATAAGGAGGGATCGATCTATATTTTAAGCGGTGACGTTCGGCGTGGTTTTGCATAATCTGGACATTCATAATGTGCTGGATTTGTTATTTGTTGCCACGCGGTGAACAAGGACTATTTATTGAGAAGAATGACATTCAATTAGCTAAGAGAAATTTTGTTGAATTAAACTGGTAAATTTTGGAACTGTTATTATTATTATGGGGTGACTAGCTCAGTGGTATGAAGTCGGCCTGTGGATCCTGAGAACCCTGGTTCGATTCCCACAGACGACAAACAATTTTCATAATTTCAAAAGCTACCCCTGTGGCCCCTCCACCACTAACATCTTTGGGGGCCGTGATTTGACGACTGGCAACGGCACTTCACGCGCAAAATATATAACTTACCGAGATCTGCTTCGGCAGAGTGCCACACCCACTAATGGGTAGAAGGCGTGATGATATATTTATTTATTTATTATTACAGATCAGTCAGGTAAAATCTTTACCAGACTGTTATTTTTGTTGTAACCTTGGATATGTACTTTACTTGACTGTTTTGGTAAAAATCTACTTTCCATACTAAAATTGGTCAGGATAGTAGGCAGTTTCTTGCGGGTTTCAGAAAAAAATCTATTGTTTTATTGACCCAATCATGGCAACTATGGAACACAGTAGCTGTATTCCATTTGCCACTTGTTTCACTTAAATCAGTTCAGATAAATTAGACAACACGA
Source organism: Pterostichus madidus (assembly GCA_911728475.2). Lineage (NCBI taxonomy): Eukaryota > Metazoa > Arthropoda > Insecta > Coleoptera > Carabidae > Pterostichus > Pterostichus madidus. Next base: position 5,016,441 of record OU452313.1, on the reverse strand, counting down.
ATAAATGAATTACTTCAAAGTAAATAAGAATCAGTAATTCTAGTATAAGAAATAAAATCAGCGCAGAAATCTAGTGAAGTAAATAAGTGATCTGGTTCAGTAAATGTAAGTTAGATTCGAACCAAATGGCAAATGGAATACGCCTATTATGTAAAGAAATTTTAACCATTCGTTGCTGGGTAACCAGTAACTAATATAAAAAAAAAATATGTCATCACGCCTTCTACCTATTACTGGGTGTGTCATTCTGCCGAAGCAGATTTCGGTAAGTGATATATTTTGCGCGTGAAGTGCGGTTACCAGTCGTCAAATCACGGCCCCCAAAGATGTTAGTGGTGGAGGAGTCACAGGGGTAGTTTTTGAAATTATGAAAATTGTTTGTCGCCTGTGGGAATCGAATCAGGGTTCTCAAGAACCACAGGCCGATTTCATACCACTGAGCTAGCCACCCCATCTAGTATCTAATGAAATCTATTTATAAAACAGTCATTTTACGAACTGAAAACAACCAACTAAAAGTCGATTTTACACAAGGTCGTAGATAAAAATTATTTTTGTTGTTTTAAACTATACCAAGATTACTTTATTTTCCTTCTATTACTTTCATCTTTTCCTCTTTTCTGTTTTTCACAATTTGTTTTCCCACGGTACCAAAGATCGCTTCCCAAAATTCAAATTACCTTTCAAGGTACATTACGAGGATTTAAAAAATATTTAAGAATAATATTCATGTAATGGGGAGGTTGAACCTCCAAAACCACCCTTTAGCCCGCCTCCTTCCTCCCATCAGAACAAGAGAGCATCGTAATCCAGATGTCACAACAAGCACAGCCTCCCACCATCCTATTTCAATGTCCAAACTTACATAGTTTCTGCAGCTTGCATGGGGTGTCATAAATAAGTATCCCGGGGTTGTAAAAGTGTCACGGGGGTGCGATTGTCAATTGTCAAAAGTCAAGGCCTGCACGATTGGTTTTATAAGCGTGGCGAATGATGCTATTATTCAGTAAGATGGTATTTGGGAATGTTGATGTTTGAATGTTTGCACGCCTGTACGGAGAAATTGCTTGAAAGGATTTTTGTGGTTTGACAGGTGTTGTCATGGTAATATTGTTTGAATTTCTTATTACCTACTACGTGGAGTAGGAAATGAAAATATTGGAAATGATATTTTGCTCCATCCATATACTAAAAGGCGTAAGGACATAACTATATATATTTGTATAGATTCACTACGGTCAGTTAGTTACTTTTAAAGCCTAGACGGTTTGTCCGATTAATTTGAAACTTTCTGATTTGGTTGATAGAGTCCAACTAGGGCGACGTGCTTTTTTAAATTCATAATTTTATTGAAAGAGCTGGCCGGTAGCAAAGATACTGTTTATTTAGATGCATATGTTTATTATATTCACTTTTGTTTCTGTTTACGGTTAATTTAAAATAATATGAAACTAGATATGAAATTAGGGATTTCACCATTTAATTCCTCATATATTTCTACAATATTATGCATATTTTGACCCTCAATATATTTTCTTTAATCGCCGGAGTCATGATCGCAAAAATTTCGGTTAATAAAAATGCGATTTTTTTTGTTGAAGCAGTTTAAAAATCGAAAAAATTTTAAGTATGGTTCTATATAATTCAGACTACGAGAAAATTAATACCGATGAGCGCATTTTCCTATCATTTTTAGATATAGAGTATCAGCGAATTTTGACTTTTTAAAATTTCAACTTTTGAAGGCCCATATCTCGAAAACTAAAAGAGATATTGAAATGCGGTTTGAACGAGTGTATTTCTCGTGATCTAATTAACTTATACCGAAATTATGAAAATTTTGAAAATTGTACTATTTTTATCAAAATTTTCATTTCTCAATAATTAAAAAAATTGAAAAGATAATGAAAATCTGTGAACACCAATGAATTCCTCTCGTAAAAGTATATAGGAATGCAAAATTTCAGACAAAAATTCGCACAGATAAAGTTTTAATCACAAAAAACTAAAAATCACTGTTTTTTGAAGTTTTTTGAAGGGGTACCCCTTAAGATTTTTACGAATTCTGACCATTTTCAGTTTTTTGGCTCTAAAAATTTTATCCGTGGAGCAAACATTCTGAAATTTTACATACTTATGTATTTTTTTGCAAGGAATCCACTGGTGTTTACAGATTTCCATTATCTCATCAAGATTTTGAAATATGGACAAGAAAAAATTTTGAGAAAAATTGTAAAATTTTAAAAATTTTAAAAATTTCAGTATAAGTTAATTAGAACACGAGAAATACACTCGTTCAAACCGCATTTCAATATCTCTTTTAGTTTTCGAGATATGGGCCTTCAAAGTTGAGATTTAAAAAAAGTTAAAAATAGCTGTAATTCTAAAACTAATCAAGATATGAAGATGCGCTCAACGGCATTCGATTTCTCGTAGTTTGAATTATATACAACCAAATTTTTATTTTTTTCGAATTTAAATCGGTTCAACTAAAAAATCAGCATTTTCATCTTTCATAAAAAATAAAATATACAAAAATGATTCTTTCTCTCAAAATTATGAAGTTATAAATTAGAATTTTGTTACTACCTTTTAGTCAAAAGTATTATTGATATTTTTGTTAAATAGTAGTTGTAAATAACAAATGCGTTGAATGTTAATTAAATTGCCTGGCGGAGGCAAGTTGATTTTTTCAAATTTAATTATTATTGATATTGATAAGAAAATTATTTTATTTCATAAGTAACAAATTAAAATTTTTAACAGCAATTAACACTATTTATAATTACATTTTTATTCTCGTGTGATTATAATTGTAAACACGTTGAGTTGTGCTCGCATTTTATATAAAAATAATCTAGATTATTACATAACATAAATGTTAATAAGCAGTCGCCTACTGTTTTACAGCAAGATACATTTTAATATTTGCAACATACGCGCATAAAAATCGCAACAAAACCAGAAAAAATAAATAAAAAACCGTCCGCGGAGCTTATCTAAACTTTACGAGCTTAATACAACACGTGTACATCATTTTTAATTACATTAGCATTAATTAAAAGTCACAAAGTGCGCTAAGACAAAATCTAATTAATCAAACCAGAGCCAACTTCCTAGTGTTGCCACCACCGGCGACTGTTTTTAATTAAAGAATTAATTTACAACCAAACAGCGTGAAGTTTGCAGCGGTGAGGTGCAACGGCGGGAAATATGAAATGAAAAAGCGAGCGTGAACGGTAAAAATTTGTGTTGTCACAACTTGATTACGGAAATTCGTTACAATGGAATCGTAGTATTGTGCCACCCTTTTTCTTCGCTCTGCGTGGTGCTTATTAATATCACTCATATACCGGCCAGCCGACCATGTTGCAGATGCCAGTGTGCGATTCCAGACGCGGATTTCACTATTTCAAACTTTAGTTTTTGACAGTTGGGTTCTGGCCACACACACACACATACGGTGCGAATTTTGATGAATGTGATTCTATAAAAACTTAAGAATAGGAACGATTAATTATTGGGGTGAACAAAAAAAGTGTTTTTAATCCGTAAAATTTAGACAAATTCAAGAATTGAGAAATAATTATAAAGTTATTATAGATTAAGAACGAATTATAATTTTTAACTGATATGTAAAGAAAAGTCAAAGTTATTTTCGTACTGCGTAACCTATCTTTATTTTGACGTTTAGTCAACCAATAATAATCAAGTTCAAATATTTTTTAAACTCTAAAGTCTGTTTGGTAAGAGATACCACTGTAGTTGCACAGAATATATTTTATTTTGATCTGATTTTTAGATACAACCTCCGGAAATGTTAAATTTTTCAAAAAATTTACCTTATCATATTTTCGATGTTCCCGAGGCTATATCTCAAAAACTAAACAAGATATGAAGATGCGCTCAACGACATTGAATTTCTCGTACTTCAATTAACTTTTAAACAAATTTTCAGCATTTTTTATTTTTGAAAAATTTTCACCAAATATTTATCTTCGAGCAATTTATGAACAATATCTCAAAAACTAGAAGACATATGCACTTAACGATTTTACCATTGGATTCAGTGGGTCAAAATACATATGTATGTAAATTTTCGTTACAATATTGGTACGAGGAAGAATTTTAGAGCAAACAGTCTGAAAATAGCTTAAAATCGAAAAAAATCCAAGAAATTTTGAAAAAATTAATATCGCTAAAAATTTGCTTATAAGTCAATTCGGACACGAGGAATTCAATGCCGTTGAGCACATTTTCATATCTTGTTTATTTTTAAGATATAACCACCGGAAAAGTTCAATTTTCTAAAAAATTTACTTCATCATATTTTCGACTTTTCCGAGGCTATATCTCAAAAACTAAACAAGATACGAACATGTGCTCAACGGCATTGAATTTCTCATACTTGAATTGACTTGTAAACAAATTTTCAGCATTTTTTATTTTTCAACAAGTTTTCAGCAAAATTTTCTCATCGAGCTGTTTTTAAACAATATCTCAAAAACTAGAAGACATATGCACTTGGGGATTCAGCGGGTCAAAATACATATATTTGTAAATTTTCGTTACAATATTTGTACGAAGAAGAATTGTAGAACATAGCCTAAAATCGAAGAAAATCCAAGAAATTTTCAAAAAATTAAAATCGCTAAAATTTTCTTATACGTCATTTCGGACACAAAGAATTCAATGTCGTTGAGCGCATTTTCATATCTTGTTTAGTTTTTAAGATATAACCTCCTGAAAAGCTCAATTTTCCAAAAAAAATACCTCATCTTATTTTCTACTTTCCCGAATACATAAAAATAAAATTGAAATAGCCGAATAAATAATTAAGTCACAAAATACCGAAGTAATAATAATCTATGAACTTATCAGTCAGTAACAGATAATGAACCAATTACAGAATAGGGGAGGGGGTATATTCTGAATAAATAATATTTCAAATTGACAAGTGTCTAAAACATTTCCGAACTGCCAAACAGCCATTTCACGGTGCTTACACTATTTCCAAACAAACTTTTCGACTTTCAACTTCCACATCCGTATTCAAAGACCCTTACTATCTTCTCTGACAAGATAACTATTCGTCTATTTGGAAAACCGTGGTCAGCATTTCCAAGAAGGGTGAGCAGGGCCTACAGCTTTGCTGACCCACCCGAAGAAAAGATTTTATTTTCGTTTTGTGAGTGAAACCTTACGTATTTGGACGTCACTGAGTTTATTGGTCATATATTTCACTGTATTGAAGGAACGCAGACCTCCGGGTTAGTAAAGAGAAAATGTTTTGAAAAAGTTGGTACCGTTAATTTTTAAGACCAAGATTTTTGTTTATGAGGGCAGTAAATGTTTGATGAACTGTATCACAAAAAAATACGGAATTTTTATAGTTACTGCATGTACAGTTTTACAAAATTATGTAATATAGGAAGTCGGATTATGGTTGTAATCGTTATTTATGTGTCTAGTGCGATAAAAGCATTATTACAGCATTACCAGTTTGAAGCATTGTAATTACATGAGTGCTGTTAGTGCTTGGTAAACTTAATTATTATTATTTATTATGGGTGGCTAGTTCAGTGGTATGAAGTCGGCTTGTGGATCCTGAGAATCCTGGTTCGATTCCCACAGGCGACAAACAATTTTCATAATTTCAAAAAACTGCCCCTGTGGCTCCTCTACTACTAACATCTTACCAGTGACTATTTGTAAATAAAAATGTGTTAGACAATGAAATCATTGCATCACTAGTGTGACAATGAACCACATTACCTAAATCAAATGATAGAAAATCAATGATGTAATAAGTTGCTATCCAATTAGTCGTAGATAAAATATAATATATAATACAAAAAGAAAATCATTTTACTAGACACTATTGTACAAACCTCAAAAAATATTAATTGTAAATATAAATAAATATATCATCACGCTCTTTACCCATTACTGGGTGTGGTACTCTGCATAGGAGATCTCAGTAATACATTTATGCGCGTGAAGTGCGGTTACCAGCCGTCAAATCACTACCTCCTGTTAGTTCTGGGAAAGTCACAGGGGTAATTTTAATGTTGTGAAAATGTTTGTCGGCTGTGGAAATAGAACCAGGGTTCTCAGGATCCACAGGCCGACACGATACCCCTGAGCCACCTACCCCATAAAATTGTAAATATAAATAAATAAAATAAATGTATCATCACGCCTTCTACCCATTACTGGGCGTAGCACTCTGCCGAAGCAGATCTCGGTAAGTGATATATTTTGCGCGTGAAGTGCGGTTACCAGTCGTTAAATCACAGTCCCCAAAGATGTTAGTGGTGGAAGAGCCACAGGGATAATTTTTGAAATTATGAAAATTGTTTGTCGCCTGTGGGAATTGAACCAGGGTTTTCAGGATCCACAGGCCGACTTCATACCACTGAGCTAGCCATTGTAAATATATAATAATTAATCAAATTTAATTTTGTCATTGGCGTGTATCGTTCATTTTTATTGTCAATAAGATATTCGCGTAGTGACAACTTTGCTTTATAACGAAATATCGCCAGTTCGATTTCCAACCAAATATTTATTTTTATTACTATTTTTATAAATTGCTCTACTAATAACTATGTAACAAAGTTCCATCAAGCAATAATGCAGGGTGAAATCCTCGCAACAATATTAAAACATCTTACAGTTGGTAACAGAATCTTTTCTTACCACCTGCAAGGAAACGTAATGTCAAACTAAACACTATTCTCCGATTTCTAAACAAACGATGCGTTACAATTTACAAATGTCTGTATTTTCTTTTGTGGCAAACGCAAAAGTATTTCGCTAAACGTGGGTGGTTTGACTCCGTACTGAGCGTCGTGTTCTGGAAATCTATTTCTTTCAGTGTAAGAATTGTTGTGTCACTGTCGACCGACTACTAATGGTAATGGGACCATGAAATGAAATGGCACAAGCTGACTTTATTAATGTTCTGGATTTTTTCGTTTCTGTAGAAGAATCTCTGTCATTGCTCACTTGAAGTTCTGAGAGTTGGTTCAAATCTTCATTCGCAACATTATATTTGTTTCGAAAATATATTTAAGTAAAAATAATTAATGGTACTTATAGAAAATGACTACAAGGGACAAAAGTTCTTAAGATATTATTGTTCATAATTACAACCTAGAGACAAATGAACCTATTCTGTAACGAAAATTGCTAAGTAGGTATAGCAATTGCTAACATGATCTTTTGATAGCAACCCTCCTAGGAACTATTGTTGTTTGCGGTTTTAGCAATTTCTGTACTTAGAAATTGTTGTTACAGAATAGCAATTGCTTGGACCAAAATCAACAATGGTTGTTAGGATGGTTCCTATCAAAAGATCATGTTAGCAATTGCTATACTTAGCAATTTGTGTTACAGAATAAGTCTCATATTCGGTGAAATACTCTCTCTCTCTCTCTAAAAGTTTTAGTTAATCCTGAATTTTGATTTAGCTAATCTTATTCTAATCTAATTTTAAAAAGGTATTCCAATTCGCTTACCGAAAATCAAATGGTAACAAAATTATGTTTTGTTTAAACTTTTTTGAGAATATCGTTTAGCTTAATTTGATTAATAATGTACAAATTGTATATATTTTTGAAGTTAAAGATTGAAGATATTTAATAAATTTGAAGCCATTAAATTTGTGTTCTAATAATAATAAAATATTTTAAAAAATTTACTTAATTTCTCAAAAAAGGTTAGATAGATTTCAAACTTGCCGGAGTCATGACTTTTTTCGCGACCTTCTTGGACTTTAGTGTGATTAAAATTGAAATTTGTAAGAGGCCTATTTAATTATGTGTGTTATAAATATTTATGGTGGTTCAGTAGTATCGAGTCAGCCTGTGAATTTGAGAACTTCAGTTCGATTCTCAGGACCGACAAACAGTTTTCACTTTTACCTGATTCTAGATGTGGTACTCTGAGACGGCAGATCTCGTGCGGTTATCAGCTGTCAAATCACGGCCTCCAAAGATTTTAATACTGGGAGAGCCACAAGGGTAATTTTAACGGGATGAAAATTGTTTGTCGACTGTAGGAATCAAATCCACTGTCCGACTCGATACTACAAAGTCACTTACCCCATAACACCTCTTTTTATCATACTAAATTGCAAATATTTTTAGATCACACATTATATTTGTAATGCAATCAGGTACGAGTTCCATTTTATTAATTATAGTTATAACTTAAGTTTTCTTGAGAACCATTTCGCCTATTTCTGTTTTTCAAGTTTCCCACCAAGCTTAGTTCAAGTCAGTAGCCATCAACAATTAAAAAAATCAACTGGCAGTTGATCCCACCCACAATCCCCGAACGCCAGAACATAATTAGCAGTAAATCACTGGTCGTCCCACAAGGTGCTGTGAGAGGAGGGCCGGACCCTGTTAGAGGCTACAATTAACGTCCGCTCGGCACGGGGTCGAACCAAATTACCTACATCTCATTTTTGTGGAATCGCCACGGCTGCATTGCAGCGAGGGCACGGGGTATGAAGGGATAGAGGAAAGAGGCACGTGTTCGAGGTAATGAAGTGTTGATTAGTTAATTAACAGCCGGACACACCCACTCACCGTTCTTTTGTCTATTCATCATGTTTTAAATGCGGTGAGATCGAGATGCCGCCTTGGAGATGCTTTGTTTTATAGGTTGGAAAGGCCACTAGATTGGGACGATTTAACATTCTTAGGATTTTTTATTCTGTTACAATCATGTTTTATAAGACTCTGCAGCTACAGATCTCAGAACGTAAAGAGAAAATTGAAATCTAAACTCAATAAATATTAATTAAAATTATTGTTGTTTTCATTATATTATTTTAGCTTATTTTATTTTCATAATTTCAAAAGCTACCCCTGTGGCTCCTCCACCACTAACATCTATGGGGGCCGTGATTTAACGACTGATAACCGCACTTCACGCGCAAAATATATCACTTACCGAGATCTACTTCGACAGAGTGCCACACCCAGTAATGGGTAGAAGGCGTGATGATATATTTATTTATTTTTATTTATTTTATTTTATTTGGGGGTGACTAACTCAGTGATATCAAGTCGGCCTGTGGATCTTGAGAACCGTGGTTCGATTCCCACAGGCGACAAACAATTTTCACCAATTTAAAAACTACCCCTGTGGCTACCTTATCACTAATAGCTTTGGGGGCCGTGATTTGACGGCTGGTAACTGCACTTCACGCGCATAATATATCACTTACCGAGATCTGCTTTGGCAGAGTGTCACACCCAGTAATGAGTAGAAGGCGGGATGATATATTTATTTTTTTCACGGCACGTCTGCCCGAAAAGCAGAAGATCTTCGGTTCGATTCCGGGAGTCTCCACCAATGGAGTGGCTAGCTCAGTGGTATCAAGTTGGCCTGTGGATCCTGAGAACCGTGGTTCGATCCCCACAGGCGACAAACAATTTTCACCAATTTAAAAACTACCCCTGTGGCTTCCCCACCACTAACTGCTTTGGGAGCCGTGATTTAACGGCTGGTAACCGCACTTCACGCGCAAAATATATCACTTACCGAGATATGCTTTGGCAGAGTGTCACACCCAGTAATGGATAGAAGGCCTGATGATATATTTATTTTTATTCATTTAAAAGATTAAAGTCGGCCTGTGGATCCTGAGAATCCTGGTTCGATTCCCACAGGCGTCAAACAATTTTCATAATTTAAAAAAAAAATTACCCCTGTGGCTCCTCCACCACTAACATCTTTGAGGGCCGTGATTTGTCGACAGATAACCGCACTTTACGCGCAAAATATATCACTTACCGAGATCTGCTTCGGCAGAGTGCCACACCCAGTAATGGGTAGAAGGCGTGATGATGATGATATGAATACAATCAAGCCCAGTTATCCATTATTAAGCACATTTTTATTTTTAGTTATCATCAAAATATCGTTTTATGGGGTGGTTACCACAGTGGTATGAAGTCGGCCTGTGGATCCTGAGAACCCTGGTTCGATTCCCACAGGCGACAAACAATTTTAATAATTTCAAAAACTACCCCTGTGGCTCCCCCACCACTAACATCTTTGGGGGCCGTGATTTGACGACTGGTAACCGCACTTCACGCGCAAAATATATCACTTACCGAGTTCTGCTTCGGCAGAGTGCCACACCCAGTAATGGGTAAAAGGCGTGATGATGATGATATGAATACAATCAAGCCCAGTTATTCATTATTAAGTACATTTTTATTTTTATTTATCATTAAAATATCGTTTCTTAACTCAGAATTGCAAAATGCTGTTAGAATTTGAAATGGCAAGTAGATTTGAAGCTTTCTATTTAAAACAGATGTTTAGTATGTAAAATCAAGCTGATTTAATACTCAATAAAACAGTCAGACCGATTCCACATACTGTGCTCATTTTTCAAATCTTATTAATTTCTTAATTAACTCACCCGTACCTAAAGACACATAAAACTTAATACCTGTATATTTAAAACTGTATATCCTTCATAAAACAATAATAAACCTGCATGGCACTTGAAAAATTAATAATGAGCATTCCATCAATCGAATTTTACGACAAGCTTAACATAATGTACTTTCATTTCATCATAAACGGACAACACACAACGACAACTTCAATAACTGTCAGTCGGATGGGCCGGCATATAAACCCGGTGGTTTTAGAGATGGTTGCAGCCAGACACCGGTCAACCGTATCTTCAATCAGGATGACGATAATGAAGATATAATCTACGTGACTTCACAAGAAGTCCGATCATACATTGACCAATTCATTAAACATTTTAATACGATATTTGCTCGTTATATTTTACTACACTGTTAATTTTACCACTTAGATTTCTCAAGAACCTACACGGAGAGAAATGGATTGTTAAAATTGTATTGCAATTTTTTTTTTATTTACAATACGTAACTATATTTTATTAACGAGTAAAGTACATATTTTTATCTTCGACAAACTTGCGTTTTAACAGCTATTATACATTTATTGCTAAAGTTTTATATTAGGTACAAAATTATGTACACAAACCAAATATGTGCGATTCTGAGTGATGATTGCCATAAGCCCCGTGTATAAGAACTCAACTTTACAAGCGAATATATTTGTTCACAGACGATGAATTTCATTCAGAACTGCAAAAAAAATTTTCACGCTAGTACTACCTTAAGTAAAACTTAAAAATTAAGTTTCATTGGTGCAAACGAGCATTAATTATTTTTAAAAGTTATATTAAATAGACGATTCCAATACAATAATGAATAAAATGAGTATCTGTTCTCAATAACAGTGTAGGTCTGCATTCTCGTTATATTTTATCTCACCGTTAATATTTAATATTTAGTTAAATTCAATAATATTTTTAGTGCTGCAGCAAATAACTCTATAAAAATATTTCCCAACATAAACCCGAAGTGCATATTTGTATAACGACTCGTGTTTGACATTGCCGAGTCGTTTCGAAAACGCTTTTGGATTTTTACCGTTTATTAGCGTCCTCGTTCGACGCTTAATTGACAATTCGGTCGCTTAAGATCTGTCTTTAACCTGGCTTTCGTTAAGACTACACTGTTGTTAATAACCAATAAATATTATTTGAATTTGTCACGATGCAGCCGGCGCCGACATTTTTACACAACCGCTCTCTCGTAATTTTAATATTGATGGCAACTTAATAATCTCCATTTATTTATTTGTTTTTCAATCACGTATTTATTGATTTTACTATTTTTCGATTGACTGTTATGTTTAATAACGCTGAACTGATATAATCAGATATCATACTTAACGGTGATAATCATTTTATATTTCATTTGCTAATTGCTAAAAAGTTGGAATGCATACCTCTAACTACAAATAAAAAACACGTGAAAAAACACGTTTGTTACGATTTCTTGAGCGACATTTTGAAATGTCTTTTGGGTAATTTACAAACTGTAGAAGAAAAAACTGAAACCAGAACTGTCAAAACTAATATAAATTCTAAACCAGCCCTTAATTTATACCCTATAATAAACTCATTAGCCCTTCTTGACTTTTAGAAAAAATACAGATAATTTAAGCCGTACCAGGTAGAAAATTCAGTGACGATTTCACAAGCTGCAGTTTTAATTCTAAGCAGAGAAATGTAAGTAAATGTTGGTACACCATTTTGTAGACTTTCTATTCTGTAAAATGTCATAAATTTTCTATATTTACTTTTGGGGCAAAATCTGGGCAAGGGCAATAAAGTTTTTGCATAGTATGACATAGTAATTTACGGAGGCGAAAATAGAGATTTTGGTTCGAAGAAAAATATAAATTTGTATGACAAAAATATGCATTGAACTTGAAATTATTTTTAATACTTACTCAACTTTAAATATAAAAATATTTGGAATATTTGACATGGCATATTATTGGTTATCAATTGTTTCTACATAATTTTAAAGGAAAAATACCTAAAATAAACATTATGGAGAACAAAATATTCGACTAATTTTTTGAAGGTTTTTCCCGATTGTAATGTTCAAATGTTTGACTGCAAAAAAAATATTCAATGTCGAATTTTCAAGAGAAATAAATAAAATAAATATAAATATATCACGCCTTCTACCCATTGCTGGGTGTGGCACTCTGCTGAAGCAGATCTCGGTAAGTGATATATTTTTGCGCGTGAAGTGCGGTTACCAGCCATTAAATCACGGCCTCCAAAAATGTTAGTGGTGGGGACGCCACAGGGATAATTTTAAATTGGTGAGAATGTTTGTCGACTGTGGGAATCGAACCATGGTTCTTAGGATCCATAGGCCGACTCGATACCACAGACCTGAATTCAGGATTAGCTCAAACTCTTTTGAGGGCTGTGAGCTGTTATGAAGTAAAAACAAAATTCAATTACCAAAATCAAATATTAATTTAAAAATTCATCCATTGCTGCCGACATAATAAAAATTTCTTGTGTAGTCAGTACTTATTTATGATATTTATTAAATTCTTATCAATTTTTTACATTTTTTTAATGTGGTGATAATGTTTGTCGGCAGTGGGAATCGAACCAGGGTTCTCACCGAACAAAACAAATACATTAATAAATATGTAATGGTCAATTGAATTGCCAGAAGTTAAATTTTAAATTCAATTTAAATAAATAAAAGAGAAGCGAAGTCAAACTGTCAAACATTTGATTTTTTTTATTCATTTAAACCAAGTTTAAAATGTTACTTTTGGCGGTGCAACTAATCATAATAACTTTGAAATCTCAGGCATTTGTCTATTTTGCCTAGATATAAAAATGGCTGTGAATATTGTTTATATTTTGGATTGAGGAAGGGGTAATTCACTTTCAGGGGTTCGAATCTCGTAACATTTGAATAATGTCCATTTTTGCTAAATATACCATCAGGGAAGTGAATCATTATAATGTACTTTGCAGTATCGTGTCAGCGGATGAAATGACGATTGATTTGAGATGTGACGAAGAAAAGATGATCTGGTCTAGGCCACCACCCGGTGATCCGCGGCACTCATTAATAAATAATAGATTTATCTATACTGGTATACTGTGTTGTGGCTTTAATGATTTGCACATTTTCTATATCATTAAAATGAATACACTCAGCCCTTCCGTCTCATTTCATTGTATCATTGCCAGGACCGTACTCAACAAATAAAATTGGAATTAAACCTTTCCTTTTTATGGGGTAGATCGCTTAGTGGTAATTTGAAACTCGAGTTTAATGTCCACAGCCTACAAAATTTATTCCACATTAAAATTACTCCTGTGGCTCTCCCTTTACTAATATCTTTAGAGGCTGTGATTTGACGGTTGTAACCGCACCGACATCTGTTAGTACAGAGGGCCACACACAGTAATGGATAAAAGGCGTGATGATATTTTTATTGAATTTTTTTTATAATTCAATTAAATATCATCAATTACTAAGTATTTACTTAAAATACTAATAAAACAATGAAAAAAGTTTATCAACTGTTAAATCTTGATATCTATATTTGTGGGGTAAGTGGGTCAGTGTTATCGAGTCGACCTGTGGATCCTGAGAACCCTGGTTCGATTCCCACAGCTGACAAACATTTTCACCATATTATAATTACCCCTGTGGCTCCTCCACCACTAACATCTTTGAAGGCCGTGATTTAACGGCATAAATATATCACTTACCGAAATTTGCTTCGGCAGAGTGTCACGCCCAGTAATGGGTAAAAGGCGTGATGATATATTTATTTATTTTTATTTATAGTTTGAAAGGTAGCTTTTTTTAATTCAGCCAATCAAACATATTGTTGCTGTAATTTTTTTACATAAAATCATTCACAATGCATATTTACCATGAGCAGAATCTTGTTTCAAGTTACTAGAATGTCATCCAGGTTCATGAACATCTTCTACTTTCATACGGCTAGAACTAATATGTTATCTAAGTTACCAATTCATTAAATGGTTCATTCTCACAATGACTTTGAGTGTGAAATTGATATCTTTCATAACACCATAAATGATATAAAGAAATTTATTACTTCCCGCTAATTTTGGCGATTCTTTTCTTACCCTAGAATTGGGCGCTTTGCCTGTTGAGTAATGTATCAATAATAATAATAATAATAATAATATTCTTTATTTTATTCTATGTGAAGAATTTGTGGAGAATTTTTAGAAGAATAAAATTATAAGATTTGTAGGATGCAAATTTGTCGGTTACGGTTCTGCGTGTCGGCGGACGTGATACAAACACAAGTTGTTGCGTCTTCGGCACCGAATCTTTTGTGTTGGGTTTGATTGGGTGAACCCGCCTTTTATTCCAACAGAATCGGAAATGGAATTATAATTTCCTCTGGACAAAGGCAAATGTTTTTTTCCTAGAGTCGGACTGAAAGGGTGTGTTACCCGGTCATTGTACAAACGTAATTAAAGAAATGATCCCGAAATGAATCTGATACAACTTCGGTTTATTATTAATTTATTATGTTCAAATCAAGAATCAACTTTTATAAATGAATGCACATTACCAGCCGACAAAATATACGCTCTCCAAAATTTTAACGTGTGATAATTGAACTCGAGTTTTCATTTCCACTATGGGGGTACGTATCTCAGTGATATGAAGTCGGATTTGAGAACACAGGTTCGATTCCCACAGCCAGAAAACTATTTTCATCACATTAAAACTACCCCTGTGGCTCACTCTCCCTTAAAATCTTTAAAGATCGTGATTTGACGTCTGGTAACTGCATTTTACGCGCATAAATATATCACTTACTGAGATCTGCTACGGCAGAGTGCCACATCCATAAATGAAATAATAACAAAAATAAATAAATCGATATATCATGCCGTAGCAGATCTTGGTAAGTTATATATTTTTGCGGTTACCAGCCGTCAAATCACGGTCTACAAAGATGTTAGTGGAGTGGAAGCCACAGGGATAGTTTTAATGTTGTGAAAATTGTTTGTCGGTTATGAGAATCGAATCCGGGTTCTCAAATCCACAAGCAAACTCGATACCACTGAGCCATCTACCGCATAAATAATAACTAACATAATGATATGTAAAACAAAGTAATGGTGAACATTCTAATATTTAAACGAGAAACCAGCTCGACTGAAAATACTTTTCCCACAATAATTTAATTGAAAATACAAATCATCTTTCGCTTTGTGTGTCGACTCACGCAAGCAGCCACAACAAAACTGGGATTATATATCATTCGTTGCGTTCTCTATCCTTTTCACACCTGCACAGGTGAATGCAACACAGACAGAGATAAAGAAAAAGAACATATCTCGTCCTCGCGATTGTTTATAACTCGCCAGAATCGAGCGAAACTAATCGCGAATATATTTCTTTATGTTTGATTTGTTCCTTTTTCAATTTATATATTTTATTTTTCTTTAGTAGAGCAATCAGAGAAATAAGGATTTTTGAACGAAAATTTAACTTTGACTGTTTTCCCACATAAAAAATTAACCAATCATTTGGTTTAATTTTGTCATTTCTGACCAATCACATACGTACAGCTAAATTGAGATAATCCCCCCTATTCTGTAATTCGATCATTAGCTGTTAATGATCGACAGGTTAATGATCATTTTTATTTTTCATAGTTATTTTACAGATTATTACAATTTCGGTATTCTGAGAGCAGAATAATTTATCCTGACATTTTTTTGTCATATTCATGGATTTTATTTATAAATATATGTAGCTGTTATAAATAATAATATAATGACAGCTCACTTACAGTTCCGTAAAAAATGAAGTTAAAAATAATATTTTGTATACTGGCAGTTTTGTACGAGAGCAAAATGCATAAAAGAAAAATAGAAGTAACAGAATAAATTAATAAATAAATAAAATAAATAAATATATCATCACGCCTTTTACCCATTACTGGGTGTGGCACTCTGCCGTAGCAAATCTCG